>CM072163.1:10247964-11646251 GCA_036850595.1 Rhyacichthys aspro | reverse complement strand
ACTGTTAACATTGCTGAACAGGAACAAAATAAATGAAAAATAAGTTATGTGTACCAGGCAACAATGATATTGTCTTTCCCACAGCTCTCTTCTGTTTGCCCTAAATACCCTTTTTATAGGTAGAGAAGCTGCTATAGGTAAGTTCTCTTCTGCTTCAGTAAGTGTATTACTTTTAGATCTAGAACGTAAGTACTGACACCCTATCCTCACATGTTCACTGTCCCATTCAAATTTGGTTCACCATAAATTGTCAAATACAAATGAAACATAAACAAAATACATAGATAAACAATAGTCAAATCATAGTTTCCCCTGTACATGGTCTGTCCCATCCATTTTTGTTCCCTGATAATAACTCCAAGTTATGTAGTGTATCTCCCTCGGGTTCCCACTAAATCGTGGAGTCCGACAAATTTGCCCTTTATCGTCATATCTCTTCCTTTTAGCTGCACAACTCCTAAATCTACAGATAGAAATGGTGCTGTTTAAGTCCTTAAAATAGCAAATAGGGACACAATAATCAGGCAGTTAGTAGACGATATTTCTGTTCCTTGGCAGTTAGCATTATTCAGACTTTTTGTAAGGTTTCCAGACTTGTTGCCCGTCAATAACTGAACTCCATCTGTAGCATTCCTGTCCAAAGCTTTCTCACGTATCTGGGGGTCTTTCTAACTAAAGACTCCAAATCCAGGTCTGTCTCTTAAATACAGAATACTGCTCAGGTATATTTTATTTTTCCTTTAGTCTTATTCCCTCCTGCATCAGTTTTGAAAGTATTTTTGTTAAGTCTGTCTGCACATGCTCAGGTTAACCCAATAAACATATGTGCAATAACGTTATGCATTAACGAGCCTCATGGTCTCTCTGTAGGTTATGGTAACGTAGCTCCAAAAACTGAAGGTGGCCGTGTGTTCTGCATATTGTATGGTTTGTGTGGGATCCCCCTGTGTCTCGTCTGGATAAGTCAGCTGGGTTCATTCTTTGGAGACCGAGCCAGGCGTTTGTCTCAGGTTTTGATTCGTAAAGGTGTCTCAGTGGTAAGGCTCAAACTTACTGGTAAATCAAATCAAAAAAGTAAAGCTGCACTTGTGAATGTTTGCATCTGATTATTTTATACTTTTCCGTCCCAGAAAAAAGTTCAGTTGACGTGCACAGCTTGTTTCCTGCTATGGGGTCTTATTGTGCATTTGGTGATCCCACCGTTTGTATTCATGTCAATGGAAGGATGGACCTATTTGGAAGGCCTCTACTTTTCTTTCATCACACTTACAACAGTCGGCTTTGGAGATTATGTGGCAGGCGTCAATCCAAACATCCAGTACCCCAGACTGTACCGAATGTTGGCCGAGTTGTGGATCTACATGGGCCTTGCGTGGCTGTCTCTGTTCTTCAGCTGGAATGTGCACATGGTAGTGGAAGCGCACAAGGTTTTGAGGAAGAGGAGGCACAGACATAAACCCCACCACCATGAAGAGGTAAAGAAACAAGTAGAAGAGAAGCACACCGTGGAAATAAAGCCGACCGTCATAGACATCTTCAACTTTCTGTCTGAGACCAATGAGGACGATTACAATACTGTCATCAAGAAGATTGCACTTGAGGCCAAGAAACCAAAGCCTGCGGAGAACATAAACCGCTCCAAGAGTTGCAGTGATATTTTGGCCATTGAAACACTAGAAGAGTCACCACGACAAAAACGCAGGAAGAGTATCAGTGCCATGTTCCTCAATGTTCCTCAGTGTGGACCAAAAACCAAAATAGACGGACAAAATGAATCTGACATGACTAAGAAAGAGGACGAGGATAACAGTCCGTCTGATTTAGAAAATGAGGGCATATTCTTTACGGTTCCCACCAATGTGAATACAAAAAGGGAAAACATACAACGTCCCAGCAGTGGGGAGTCTAGGTTCAGAATATCCAAAGTAGCAGAAACAGAGTTGTTAATTGATAAAGATGGAAAAGGGTGACAGGATAGTGGTACATTTTGTTATATTATGACAGGGATTGCTGTTGAGTCAGTGAAAACAGTTTTGTATTAACAGATCAACTTGTGGCCTTTCATACCCATCTTCCTCTGATATGCCATACATTGTCTTAACTTTTGTGTAAATCATTATGTAATACTGTTAATTGGCTTGAATATTTTTTGTATTCTTCCTGCATGTTACCAGACATTTCAATTTCATTTTAATAAATCATTTACTGTATGATGTTTGTGGTGTTACTGGAACTGAAAAGACAAGTCAGCTATAGCATGTTACTGTGTTGGCAGAGGGTTATAATTTATTAGTGCACTAGAATACACCAGAACCTTTTTTATTGTAATGTGCCTTTTTCAAAAATAAAGCCAGCACCTTTCAACATTTTTGTTCTATATTTTTTTTCTTAAAGATCCCTAAATATGTAACCTATGGTTTCTTTGACAACAGCACAACCAGATACCACAGAACAAGGCCACAATATGTAACACTAAAATAGACAGCACTGATACACCCATCCATTCATTCATTATAAATTTTGCATCATTAAAGAAAAATCTCTGAAAAGTGTCACGTATTTCACTCGCACACACACAATACGTAGGAAATAAATCACTAAAGCACCACCAGCACCAAAACGCCTGACGATGTGACCCAAAACGTAGCACAATAAAACACACATGTTCCTTGCAGCTTGTTCTTGCTTCATGATCATTTGAAATAGTGGTGATCAAGTATCTCCTGATAATTGAACGCTTTTACCTGAAGAACCCAAGCTTTTGATGGGCGAGACTGAGAGTTACAGATTAGCGACTACTTCAAATCACAGATTAACGCTTTGTGGAACACCGTGCCAATGAGCAGCTTGTCTCCATGGGGAGCCGCTACAGAGGAACCCATGAGCACTTTTCCATCATCAGCATACACTTGTTTCACCACAGGCTGATCAGAGTTAATGTTTTGGATTTGGATAACCTAAAAGGAAAACAAAGTGCGAGTTTCAATGAATGACTTCTATTCATTTTAAACAAAAGACAATAAGACACTGAAAGAATGAAAACCTCAGAGCCTGGTGGGTCGTTGGGGTCAAAGAGAAAAGCTTTCCATGCGTTGGGGTGACAGCCTAACCACAGGTCTCCAGTTTTAGGTTCCACCTCGATGTTGTCACAAAGTGATCCTACAGCCACAGCCTAGTGACGAGATGTTTGATTGAACAGCCAAAATAAACTATGTGCTTTCAATGTGTTTGTTTTTGTTTTAATATTGCTACAGTGATTACCTTTACAAACACCAGCCCGTGATCTAGTTTTCTTTCCAAAACATGCACATTATGGTCAAAAATATCTGCCACATATATATGCCTGTAGGGTGTGAGAAATTAAATCACATTAAACATTGATGAGTGTAAATATGGTATATGTGTATGTGGTTGTACACTTAAGATCAATACCTTTTGTCTGGGGAAATATTGATGCCATTTGCAAAGTAATATCCCTCCGAGACCACTTTGACTTCTTCAGGACTGTAGTACACAACATTAGACCAAGGCTGAGCCAGAATTGGCTCCACAAAGCCTTTCATAATTTCATTGGCATAATAGTGGTCATTGGTTGCATAGAAGCTCTCCACTCCCACAGCCACAATATCATTCACACTGAGGAGAAAACACAAAAATCTCAAAGTTCTTCCTTGGTTAAACATAGTTGCCCTAAAGCTGTTGTTCAATACCTGTAAAGTAGTTCATGTTTGAGTGTTTTTAAGTGTAAAAGAGAGTAGTCCTCCTCCAGGAATTTGAACAGCTCTACTTGGCTCTTGTGCTCAGGGTGACTGACAACAAACAGATAAACTGTGTCATCTGCAAGAACACAAAGTTTACAGCAAGTAAGTAAAAATAATGAAAATATCTGTATCATTTTGGGAAGGCTTGTGCAATAAGTGACCATTTACCACTTGGATCAATGTATACGCTTATGCCATGAGGGTTAAATGACTCCAAATCAAAGTTTCTTGGCATGCGCAGCTCTACTGGTTTTAATCGAGGCTCATTCAGATCCAGGATGTAGATTTTCCCCACGACTGTGTGAGCAGGCATCCCCGGGTACTTCAGACCCTGTTTATTAGAAATACAAGCACATTATTGTTGCAGAGCTCAACATCAAACAGATAAAGTTTCCAGTCAAGTCCCGAGTGCATTGTAGGCCAAATGAATCCACTTTACATGCAAAAAGAAAGTTACTATTTGGCGGTTTGAAAGTCCACCCTCAAATAAAAAGGCAGCATGATTTTATCTTGGTGTATTATCAGTAGATTAAACAATCACCGGGCTTATTAGTAAGGTGGTTTAACTCTTACCGAGCTGATAAACGCAAGGCCGTGCCCAAGTACAGTGATATCCTCCGAGCCGTGATCTGATCAGAGAAGAAGTACTTTTAGCAGTGATTTCTAACGTGCAGAGTGCTTTATGTAGCGTTACTTACTCAGGTTTGGCAGCAGAGCACAGTTAGGAAGGTGATTCTGCTCGAGTTCACGAGTAGCCAGCGTCCTTTTTCTGCAACATTAGCAATAAGTAAGTGGAATCAGAGCAGGTGACCATACAAAACTTACTGCTACTGTTTATGCAAAAGAGACACTGTATTACCTTAAATTGACAAACCTCTCTCCGAGAAATATTGCTATGGCAGCGATTAAAAGTGATATGAAGGCAACCTTTCCCATTTTAAAACACGACTAACTTCACTTTCCTGCGGTTCAAAACTGAATCATTTCTGCAGCAGCCGCCGCCAGCAGAGGCGCGGCCTCTGGTGCCTTCACTACTATCGGAAAATAAAGTCTTCATTTGTTCTTTTACGAACTAAACTACTGTATTGGTGAAAACGTCACGGTGTAAGTTAACACCTTTAAACCACATTTAAAATAGTTAACATGTAATTGTCCATACGTGACAAAGACTTAAATGCAAACATTGTTTAAATAGGCTATTTACAACCCATATAAAATGTCTCGAACTGCAGTTTAAAACAGCCAAGAAACGCCACACTTATTAGCACTGACACAAAAAGTTGAGACCTAAATCTGAAGGGTGTTGCTTCCACATAATGGACTTTATTGTATTCATTCTACACGCCACTATAATGTATCAACTGTGTAAAAAAGTATTCAGTATTTATGCATACTTCCACCACCTCTCAGGTACAGCTGCAAAACCATTTCACAACACTGTCACAAATGTACATTCATACACACGCACAAGCTATTTAAATTATTTGCGGTGCCAATGCACCATAATTCAGATGTTACACAAATACCACTGTCGTATGGAGGAACGAAGGTCTTGTGTTGCTTTAAACCCACTTGTAAGTTTTTAGTGTAAGCAGCAAACAGAGTGTACTCAATAACATGTAGTTCCTGTGAAACCCTGTTTAAATTGTTTATTTTTGAAGTTGTTTTTTGTAGTTGATGAGTCTTTTAAACATAAAACAAAAGTTACAAAATTGTCTATGTAATCAAAATCATGTGTAAGAGACTTCATAAAAAACAAACATGAACACATACATACACATACAGAAGTGAAAGAAACATAAAATTGGCAAACTATTGACCCTGTGATTATCATTGGGTGCATGCAACCTGACAGTAACTGTAGAATATCTACAAAAGTCCAATGTATGAATAGTAGCATCTAACAACTTCAAAACACCAACAACTGCTGCATGTTACATTGTGTGCAACCATGGAGCACTGTTAGGCGGGCACACCAGATTCCTGACTCTGTTTGTGAAATTGTGTAAAGGTTCACAGTGTAATACAGCAGAATCCCCATCAAACAGTTTCAAGCAAGACTGTATATTTGGAACATACAAAATAAATTTTATTATCCATTCTCTTCATGTCTACATCTTATTAGAATTTCTCGACAATGGCATTGTCAAATACACACCCAAATTAAATCTAATAATCCTGACAGGCGCAACAATACATTTCTGTCAAGTCCCGGGGTCAAAATAACTGAATGTGAAAAGCAATTTAAATCTTCTTTGTTATTTTCAACATAAAAAGGGGAGCCACAGCCCTAGGCCACAGTGAGAACTAGGCAGGACATGGCCATGAGCGCACACAGACACAGGTGGGTAGTGGCCTCAGGGCTGGGCCCCAGTGGCTGCAGGGACCTGTGTGGCCAGAGTGTTGGGGGCAGAGATGACGGGGGATCCAGCAATGTTAGCCATTGGCTGTGAGGAGGACATTGAGGTGATGCCTACAAGAGATAAAAAAAATGTATATGCCTTTTGAAATAATCACTTTAAAACTAAAGATGTTACAGAAGTTTGACATAAATGTATGTAATTTTTAGGAGGGGAGTAACATACCAGCCATCATACTTGAGGAGCTGACTGGTGTGGAACTGGCAGCCATCCCTCCAGGAGTAGCCCCTCTTCCCTGATCTTTAACAATGGGATCTGCAAAACAGCACATGACCATATATTGGACATTTAACAAACCATTTATGTAGGGTTATCTCAAATTATTAATAAACCTCAAACCTAAAAGTCAGAGTGAACTCACAGAAGTAGGGATGATCCATGGCCTCTCTGGCTGTGAGTCGGGCTTGATGGTCATAGCGCAGCAGTTTGTCGAGGAAGTCTAGAGCCTCTGTGCTGACCAGGTGCTGGTTTTCACTGTGCACAAACCTCTCCCACCTTTTACGTGAATGTCTAAAACCAATTACAAAAAAATGTAAAAATTCTGGGAAATGAAAATATGTAATAACATTTCTGTAAGATAAAAAAAATAGCTTAGTATTACCTTCCAAGAATGTCATTGAACCGTGGATCCAATTCAATGTTGTACTTGTCAATGTAGTCGTACAGGTCCTCTGTACCAAGTACTTTTGCAATTCGCACAAGCTGCAAGGAAATAAAAAACACATTCAGGAGACAAGCTAAACATAGCAAAACTCTGAAATGGATTTATGGCTGTAATGTTTTATACCTGATCATAGTTGTCATGGCCATGAAAGAAAGGTTCCTTTCTGAAGATCATGCTGGCCAACATGCATCCCAAACTCCACATGTCCAGGCTGTAATCATACATCTGAAAAATAAAAAGGCAATTATGTAAACTCTTCAGAAATGTTTTTATTGTGTCATTGATAACTAAACCAAAAAAAATGCCTACCTGGTAGTCTACCAACAGTTCAGGTCCTTTAAAGTACCTGGACGCCACTCTCACATTGTATTCTTGGTTTGGATGGTAGAATTCTGCCAAGCCCCAGTCAATAAGACGGAGCTGGATGGAAAAAAAAGAAGTGTATTTTTTATAATGCAGAGAAATCTTTGGAAAACTGCAATGGAATTAATGGCTAGAGAGTTGCTAGTACCTTTCTGTGTTCATGATCAATCATTACATTGTGTGGCTTGACATCTCTGTGCATAATCCCCATACTGTGGCAGTAATCCAGAGCCTTTAAAAGAAAGCAAAAAATATCCAGTGCTATTAATTATACTATGCACTGAGAGACAAAAAATTTAAAGAAAAAAATCACAATCTTGTTGAACATTAGTTTCCTACCTTAAGGATTTCATACATGTAGAACCGTATATCGAAGTCAGAAAGGGTTTGATACAATTGCTGCATGACAAAAATATGGTATTAGATACAAATGTATACCAGTACAAAAAGTACAAATCTGAAAAAGCCACCCTTCATACCTTAAAGTCTGTGTTGTTCACATGTTCAAAGACCAGAGCGGGGGTTCGGGACTAAAGAGGAAAAGAAAATCAGCCGTTACACAAGTTTCTTTTAAACTATATTATTCTGAACTGAATCTAAGCTAAAAAATTACCACGGGATCCTTGACAATATCTAACAGTGAGATGATATTTGGGCCACCCCTCAGATTTTCAAGGATCTTTATTTCTCTCTTGATTTTCTTTTTCTTGACCGGCTATAGAAAAAAGGGAATCATACAAAATATATTAAACCCAAGTAACAATGTCTAGAAATAATTAGTAATTCTATAATGGTATTCAAGAACATACCTTCAGTATTTTGACAACCACTTTCTCATTGTTTGTGATATTTATGGCTTCAAACACTTCACTATATTTGCCTCTTCCAAGTTTTCTAACAAGCTGATAATCATCTTGGTTTCTAAAAAAAACAACCAAAAAGTTAATCTGGCTTGGCAAACAAATAAATCATTAATAACTAAAGTACCACGGATTCCCTTTGTCTTACCCCCATTCAACAACATGGGACTCATAGTCCCAGTATTCCCGAGGTCTCTGTGTGTTTACATCAGGGTAAACTCGAGAGCGGCTTGGTACAGGGCCTGACATATTCTACACAGGATCGTCACTAAATCTCCTTCAGTAAGATTGAATAAACAAAAAAAGTAGATGTAAAAATAGTGCAAAGCAGAGCCAGTCCATAGATATTGTAAATGTAAGATATTGAATCACATCACTAAAATTATTCCCACATTGTCTATTGGCTTCATTATAAATAAATAGATTACCTGGTAGTTTGCCTCCAGGATGATAAGGGTTGCTGCTGATTTTGTATAAGAGGGGTTGAGATGCCTTCGTTGCAATAAGGCTACGCAGGCAAACAAAAACAAAGTATGAACAAAGTAAAATTCAATATTCTATGTGAATTCTTTATCAAAAGTAGACATCTATCATACAAATATTTCTGCTATGCAATACAGACTTAAATTATGATTGTTTGTAAAGATGAATGTAATACAACAAAACCAAAGCCCCTGAATTTAAATAAGTTGTATCTAAATATGGTGGCGTGTGAAATGGAGAAACCTGAATGTTAAATGGGGGCATCCAACCAGTCTAATCAGGAGGTACAGGGCTCAATGCAGTCATTACTGGGGGCTACACAAAGGCAATGTTTCCTGTTGAATAAAGAACAGAATGTAGGTTGATTAAAATCAATGCTGTGAATTAAGCAATCGTGGGCTAACCTAACTACCCGAGCTACAGTGTGCCAGCTACTGTAATTAACCAACACGGTTCGATAATTTATGTTTTGATGTGAAGCATCCTATCGAGGTAACGAACAATACCCCTGTTAACTAATATAATAAAAAGAAAAGAGTGCGCAAAACACACTCTCTGGCCCAAGGCCCGAGTAGTTACGCTAACAGCTAAATTGCCACCAGGTAGTTCAACCGGTCATTGGTTAGAATGCTAGTTAGCATTAGCCATCCGATAGCTCAGCCTGTAAAGTAGACTGTAGTAAGCTAGCATTAGCTAGCAGAGAGAAAAGCCGGGTGGAAAGTCACTGTTGGCTCCAGAGTATATTATATGCCTCTAGAGACAAACAATAAAAGCCATTTCTTATCAAATAAAAACGAGAAATAACGTGGTTACTATCGGCCAATAGCTAGACAAAGTGGATTTGAAATACATTTCCCTGATGGTAAAAAGTGCTAGGCTAGCAGGCTACAAGAGTGAATAGCTTGGTACTAGCGAGGCTGACAACGCCTTGAAAAAACATCCAAAACACATCCTGATCTAGCCACAAAATGCCAGTGCAGTTGGGTTACTTGTTCCCTGTTTTCCCACACATGTAAACACCCAACGATATATCAAAGAATACGACGATTTGACATTAAATAACACGATTACCTCTCGGCGTTGGTAGGACGTCAAATATGGCGATGCTTAGGATCAAGAGCTTAGTGCGACCAGCCTTTCCAACAGAGGGCGCTCTTCTTTTCCTATTCATGGGGAAATCAAATGTGCAGCCAACAACAGGTCGACTCAGTCAAAAAGTTCAAAATGGATGGCATACCCACAGCAGTTCCTAACGAAGTGATTTACTTTTTACAGTAATTATTAGCGGTATAGAATAGGGTGACCGTATTTCCAGCTCTAGGATACTTATATTTTTTCCAGAAACCCACTGGCAGATGGAAAAAATATGAGTTGCGAAATCTGTTCTCCGTTGAAAACAATGGTTATTATTGTTTAATGAGCAGTGAACACAAAGCAAATTGCATTGGTGCATTTTAACAATACTAAATAACAAAAAAGGTATGGGTTAGCTGCATGTAATTGCCGTTTATGGGTAAAAAAAATACACCATGGCAAATAAAGTGACAAAGTCTATACAGACAACTGTTTTGAAGTCAATGCAATGATTGGTAACCTATTTGTTAAAATGGGGACAATAGGGACAGGGTCTGTTCAGAACTGGGATATTACAGAGAACCATGTGCACATTTGGCAACCAATCTAAAATATTTGCACTCTTGTTGGCTCTTGGAGACTTTGAAACACATTGGTTACAAATAATTAATCTGATGTATAAAGAAATAAAATAGCCTAACCTAACATTCTTGTGTTTCAGCTACTTCCAAAGATCTGGGCTTAACAGGGCTATAATCCACAATACAGAAAAAATAAATCAGTGTACACTCTGGGCACATAAAAAGACACCTGTAATTACCACACAAAGAGAAAAAACACTGACCCCTTTGTCAGAGTGAATGTTCAGGAAACAGGTATTTAAAAACTGAACAAAAATAATGAATAGGCCTCTGTAACCCGAGCACAAACTGAAGCCTAACTGTTTCCTTTCTGCTAGCCCATTCAAGCCATACATGGTTACACACAAACCACTCTTTGACTACAACTCAATCTGATACATATCACAATCTATAATTAACTCAGACCAGACCTATTAAAGGTGCAAAAGCAGTGCACTGCAGTCGTAGGCCAACCTGTACAATTACGGCTGTGCTGTTGGACAAGACCAAATTCAACAATGAAACCGTAAGTGTGGAAACTTCTCTCTTCTCTCTCACTGTTTGTTTAAACTTTCTGTTCCATATTCAACATTTGAAACTATTTATTATCAGTGAATTTTATTGTGTGTCTCTTTTTAACTAGGCCTAAATTGTTTATCTATTTCAGCTTCATCTGTTGTCTATTACTTTTTCCTTTGCCAAGTTTGGTAGCAACAGCTCCAGTTAAAGGTAAGCAAATATAGAATTTTGAGCTTACTTGCAAGTTGTACAAGATTATAGTTCAGCTTTTACAAAACTTATTAAAGCCATCCCACAATATCTTATTACATAATACTTGATACTAATCTTGATCTAAACTTATTAGGATTAGTGAAAAAAATACTTACAGTTTGCTCTTTTTAATGACAAATGTATACTCTTTCTAGACAATAGCTATGAGATCAGAAGGTCTGGAGTTATTTTGGAAAGTAATGCAAAAGGAAATAGAAACAATGAGACTGGCTCGATGGGTATAATGAAAAGACTGGTTCAGGACCACACAAGCACAGAGCAAACAGTGCATGGGGTCTCACAGGATGTTCAAGCAAGCCATGAGCTCACAGGACGCAAGGTCTTATTGGATACACACACAGCAAGTGAAGAGCACATAGTAAACAAGCCTTCGCTCGATACACAACAGGCAAGTGAAGAGCTCATAGCGCACAAGGTCCCCCTGAATAATCAAAAAGCAAGTGAAGAGCAAAGAATGAATAAGGTCTCACCAAAAAGGCAGCAAGCAAGTGAGGAGCTTACAGAAAAAAGCTCACCAAAAACTCAAGCAAGTGAAGAGCTGACAGAAAAAAACTCACCAAAAACTCAACAAGCAAGTGAAGAACTTACAGAAAAAAACTCACCAAAAACTCAACAAGCAAGTGAAGAGCTGACAGAAAAAAACTCACCAAAAACTCAACAAGCAAGTGAAGAGCTGACAGAAAAAAACTCACCAAAAACTCAACAAGCAAGTGAAGAGCTGACAGAAAAAAACTCACCAAAAACTCAACAAGCAAGTGAAGAGCTGACAGAAAAAAACTCACCAAAAACTCAAGAAAGTGAAGAGCTGACAGAAAAAAACTCACCAAAAACTCAAGCAAGTGAAGAGCTGACAGAAAAAAACTCACCAAATACCCAGCAAGCAAGTGAAGAACAAAGAATGAATAAGGTCTCACCAAAAACTCTGCAAGCAAGTGAAGAACTGACAGAAAAAAACTCACCAAAAACTCAAGCAAGTGAAGAGCTAACAGGAAATTACTCACCAAATACTCATCAAGCAAGTGAGGAGCTGACAGAAAAAAGCTCACCAAAAACTCAGCAAGCAAGTGAAGAGCTGACAGAAGAAAACTCACCAAAAACTCAAGCAAGTGAAGAGCTGACAGAAAAAAACTCACCAAAAACTCAAGCAAGTGAAGAGCTTACAGAAAAAAACTCACCAAAAACTCAAGCAAGTGAAGAGCTTACAGAAAAAAACTCACCAAAAACTCAACAAGCAAGTGAAGAACTGACAGAAAAAAACTCACCAAAAACTCAACAAGCAAGTGAAGAGCTGACAGAAAAAAACTCACCAAAAACTCAACAAGCAAGTGAAGAGCTGACAGAAAAAAACTCACCAAAAACTCAAGAAAGTGAAGAGCTGACAGAAAAAAACTCACCAAATACCCAGCAAGCAAGTGAAGAACAAAGAATGAATAAGGTCTCACCAAAAACTCTGCAAGCAAGTGAAGAGCTGACAGAAAAAAACTCACCAAAAACTCAAGCAAGTGAAGAGCTGACAGAAAAAAACCCACCAAAAACTCAAGCAAGTGAAGAGCTGACAGAAAAAAACTCACCAAAAACTCAAGCAAGTGAAGAGCTGACAGAAAAAAACTCACCAAAAACTCAAGCAAGTGAAGAGCTGACAGAAAAAAACTCACCAAAAACTCAAGCAAGTGAAGAGCTGACAGAAAAAAACCCACCAAAAACTCAAGCAAGTGAAGAGCTGACAGAAAAAAACTCACCAAAAGCTCAAGCAAGTGAAGAGCTGACAGAAAAAAACTCACCAAAAACTCAAGCAAGTGAAGAGCTGACAGAAAAAAACTCACCAAAAACTCAAGCAAGTGAAGAGCTGACAGAAAAAACCCCACCAAAAACTCAAGCAAGTGAAGAGCTGACAGAAAAAAACCCACCAAAAACTCAGGCAAGTGAAGAGCTGACAGAAAAAAACTCACCAAAAACTCAAGCAAGTGAAGAGCTGACAGAAAAAAACTCACCAAATACCCAGCAAGCAAGTGAAGAACAAAGAATGAATAAGGTCTCACCAAAAACTCTGCAAGCAAGTGAAGAGCTGACAGAAAAAAACTCACCAAAAACTCAAGCAAGTGAAGAGCTTACAGGAAATTACTCGCCAAATACTCACCAAGTAAGCAGAGAGCTGACAGAAACCAAGGTTTCATTAGATAAACAAAAAGCAAGTGAAGAGCAGACAGCACATCAGGTGGATATACAACAACCGAGCAAGGAGCTCACTAATCCAAATAGTGAAGAAGGACTTATGACTGATAGGAGAAAACAAAAAAATACTGCTGTAAATGGCGCTAGGTTGCATGATCAGATTCCCAGTCAAAGCATATCTGTTGAGGACTTAGACAGTCCAGAGGAAAGCAAACCCAGACCTGATGTCGCCAGCAGCAACAGAGAGACAGACGAACGTGAAGTTGAGTATGACGCTGAGGATGAACTTGAGGATGAAATTGAGGATGATGGTAAAAAGAGACCACGGAAATCAAAATCATTTTTTGTAGCAATTTTGCAACCCCAAGTTAACTAGTTGCTTTTTCACAGACACATCAGAAGCGATGAGTTCAGAAAGTTATCCAGAGGGTAAGAATTGTCATTTGTGTAAATAGTCAATATGTTCACCAGTACATTCATTCAGTATTTGTCTAAATGAATTTTAATTTAAATACCCTGAATAACAACGATAACCTCAACTGTTGTAGAGCCTCCAATGCCAGGGACTGCTAAGCCAGCAACATTCAACACATGAGCCTTTGGATAACCATAAAAGAGTATGAAGCAGAAGCAGCTTGATGTTTTCTTTTGATATTTAATACACATAGCATGATACAATGATACAGTATATGATACTACACATTATAATAATGCAAAAATAACAATTGTATTCTCTGTCTTTCCCGAGATTCTATTTCGTCTCAGTAATGAGTCACAAGCCGCCATCTGTTGACTCACACGGAGCTGAATGGCTGGATCCACTTGCAGGCTCCAGGGACTTTTTCTACCATATTTAGATTTTCACATTTATTTTTGGTTATTCTGATAATCATGGAAACAATAATGCCAAAAGAGCTTTTGATTAAAGAGGTAATAACATATGTAACATATGCACAAACTGTAGAAGAAAACGTGTGACATCACTTGTGTGCACTGATGATATTTAATCTTATCAGATTTGAACAAGTGATGTTGTTTCAGTATTTAAAGTCACTGATAAAATGTTATATTGTAAATATTAAATAAATAAAATGGATTGGATTAATGCATTTTCTTTGTTTTGAAAGATAGCTTCTTTGGTTGAGCTAGCACATATGATACAAACCACATAAACCAGAGCATGTAGCCCATTTCCTTAACATGCAATATACAGATACTAAATATATTACTTATAATGGGACTGTACATTACAAAGACATAACATTCATTAGTGCAAATTGAGGTTTTAACCTGCAGTTTTACTTCCTGAAGTGGTGAAGCTCACTGTACACATCCGACTGAACACCCTGTAACTCCTGTAAAATGAAGTCAATTCATCAATTAGAATGTAAAGAACACATCTCATGTCAAGTTTGTTGCTATTATAGCATTTATACCTGATAGGGCGACTCTGTGACCTCTGTGGTTATTTTCTTTGATACGGACGAGAGTACATTTCTTTCTGCCGTCAAACCTGTGAATACAGTTGTGGTTACCATGTATTTCCACCAATTAGCATACTTGATGATGAAAATGCACAAACCGTTATGGACCCCTCGCCGTGTCTTGTGCACTCTTGCAAAACAAAACACTGAGATAGTGATGAAAATGGTCAGGAAA
Organism: Rhyacichthys aspro; assembly: GCA_036850595.1. Classification (NCBI taxonomy): domain Eukaryota; kingdom Metazoa; phylum Chordata; class Actinopteri; order Gobiiformes; family Rhyacichthyidae; genus Rhyacichthys; species Rhyacichthys aspro. The sequence goes on along the minus strand of CM072163.1, from coordinate 11,631,383 downwards.
ATATCACAGGTGATGATGCCTACAACTGAGGCCATAGAGATGTGGTAACAGGAGCCACAATCTGCAAAAGGATGGAAACTGGCCTTTAAATGTCAGCTAAAATATGAAAAGCTGAAAGTATACAATAGAAAGGAGGTCTACCTTGTTGCCCTTCTGTGGCCCCTTAAGGACAAACAGAAATAAAACTTAAAATGTGGTTAAATTTTACAAGGTGTACAGGTTTAACTTTGCTATTGTCATTTGGTTGAAAAATAAACACAGCTTAACACTCACCAAAAACTGAACCAATACAAAGGGTCTCTGGCGTCATCTCTGTGCTGCTTTATTGCAAAGGAGAAAATGATATGGAGAGATGTAGTACAGCAGTTCTTTCTTGCCTGTGATGATGTACAAATAGTGTTCGATGAAATGTCCATCAGCAAGTGAGGTGAGGTTTGAGATCATGTGAGCATTTTATGAGAAGGGGGAGTCCGGTAAAAAGGAACTTTGTGTTTCTGTTCAATGTGTCACATCTCATGTGAGAGATGCTACTTCTTATTATATAGGGCTGTTGCTTCTGTTGAAGACAATGCTTCAGTCTCTGCGAAATGAGCATTTCCTCATGTCCTGTGGTTAAGCGCGGGCAGATGGCCACAGAAACTGCAACATGCACATTTGAGGCTGGTAATTGTCAGTGAAATGAAAGTAAAAATAGAAGTTTTGATCACTCAATGTACACTGAATTTGACAAAAAAGAAAAAAGAAACTAGTTAATTTGGTGGCTTCTACAAAGGATTGGATATAAGTGAATACACAAAGAAAGGTTTATTGGACAAGTGAGTAAACATTGAAGTGCTCCAGATGAAAAGAGGTCTAAATGTAATCTGTTTTGTATGTATGGTTAAATATAGTTTTAGTTTTGTACTACACAGGTCAATATTTATGAGTAAAGTTAAGGAGTAAATTAAGTTCAAAGTATTTTTTAAGTACATCAGATTTATTGCACATGTGAAAAAAGGAGTCAAGGTTGCAATGACTAAAAAGCAATATCATAGCAAAGCAAAATCGTAGTTTATTACAAAGGACTGGAGCAATTTGTGAAAAAAACCCCAAAACTTTTGTGTTTATTGCAAAACACACAGTTGAGGAGGCATCTGTATTTAGATTAGGTCTTGGAGTTTACCCGGACATTCATGTACACTTTTTCAGCTGTGAAAAAATGAAAACAACAATATTAAATCTTTGTCTTGAAAGCTTTTTACAACACAGATGATGATTTACCCCTTTTATTCTTCTGATGTTGATTATTGGCACATCGATATGTGACAATGACAATAAAAATTGTCAGCAGGACATCTACACTGATGATGCCTGCTACTGTCCCAGGTTCGATCCTGTAGCAAGACACAGGGCTCTCTGGCAGAAAGATATTTGCATGAAAAACGTGAAAAGATTTTATACAGTAGTTTTGACAATACTGTCACTTACCCGAGAGGGCCACACCAAAGTCTGACACAAAGAAAAAAAAAATGTCAGTGCTCTTTATGCAGCAAAATCTCTTTTCTGTGGTTTCATTTCCTGTGTACGACCACCTAAATAATATACTGTGTAGGAGAAAAGATGAAGACTTACTGCAAAGATGTAAAACAGCAATAAGGAATTTGTCCAGTGCCATCTCAAGTTCAACTGATTCAGCTGTAGAAGTTTGATAAAAGATTAATCAGAGCTTTAGATTTGTATCTAAAATCTAGTTAAGTCCAATAAGTAAAAGCCATTGTTAAAATCCAAAATTATGAGAATTCACGATATGACATCAGCATTAAGGATGTAAAACCAATAAATCATTACTTAACAATACTTGGTTGTTTCCATAGTAGTGAAATAAATGTCTGATGGATTGTTTAGTTACTACCAGGAACACGATGGACTAAAAACAAATCCAAGTTTGGTGACAAAATGGTTCATGGTTCAAAGCTAAATGAGGAAGAAAAATGAAGTTTGTTAAGTTTAGGTTTGAAGAGACAACATACCGTGCTGTGTAGGGATCCGTGTTGTCTGGAAACAATGTGACTGTTTCCAGTAATGTTCTCTTTAGAGGGCTGACGTACCGCCCCCTGCTGTAGGTGGTCTCATATCTGCAGACGCTCTGCAAACCTAAAGGCTTGCTCGCAACACATTAGAGCAAAATGTTTGAATGTAATCTCAGTCTGTGTTGATTCGGCTGACAAACTGCAGATTATCATAAATTAGGATTTTTCTTGAATAAATTGTGTCAATGTAACAGCAGAACTGCCTTTTCAATTGTGTACTTGCCTATACTGTGAATATTTGGTTTAATGTCTGTTCTGCAGTGCAGTGCAGCTGTGTCTCCTGAAAAGAAATTGAGTTTGATTCTTTGCACCAGCAGAGGGAGCTGTCAGGCTTCAATAGCATCATATCAACAGATTACAACAGGTTATCAGATTAGTGGATGGGATCTGAAACAATGTAATAGAAAGAATGATATACTCACCGTTATATTCTTGTTCTCAAATGATATTATGATACAATAGGCACTTTTAGGCACATTTCGACACACATCGAGTAAAAAAGATCAACAATAATGATTGCTTCTTTTTTGCCTTTATTAATAATAAACATAAACCATAAGAACTGAAAGTACATCGCGTCACAGAGAAAGTGAACAAAACATAGTTGTTACGAATATTAAAGAGTAAGAAGTGATCCATGTACAGAAAAGTGTACTTAACTACAGGATATATTTCACCAATCACTTAACTTAAAGCAACACTATGTAGCCTAAAATACATAGTTATAATAATAATTTTTCTGACATGACAAAGAAAAATTTCCCCTTTTTGGTAGACAAAAAGCTCCTAGTTCTTCATACAGCCTACACCACAATGTAATTCGTAAATAAACTATATATTATATTATTAACTATATATAACAATCCCATGTGTCTTTGCAGCACTAGTTACTGAATGATTGGGCCCCAAATGAAGGGTGAATGGTAGAGCCTACTTATTGATTATAAACACCCAGGTGAATGCTCTCAACCAAAAGTCAATTTCCCATTATGAAAGCACTGCTAGATGACTTTTCAGGATTTGCAGCCAGTAAAGTGTTTGTGTGGTATATTGCTGCAGTCTTTGACTATTATGTCTCAGAAAAGGTTGTGTGGAAAGTAATGTTAACCAGATGAGATATGTTTTTCTCGTCTATTAAAGATAATAAAATGGTACGCTGGGGGGCTGGGCCACCACAAGGCACAAAGACAGACAGAAGTGTACGGACACACTGGTCACAGACATTTTGATACCTTAAGAACAGTTCCTTCCTCTTTGCTGTTGGACTCATGAACAACAAGCTCTCTGCCTGAGATTCTTACTGCCACTTTTAACAACTCTTAGTTTCCTAGTATTTGTTTTTTGGGGGATTTTTTTTTTGGTGATTTCCTTGGTACTTGTGAATGCTAAAATAAATTCCTATTACTGTGAAAAACTCTACCTGGCAATAAACCTGAGTCTGATTTTGATATATCATGCCAACTGTGTTACAAACAAAAAAAGTGTATCTGAAAAGGTTTAAATGAACATGATTAACTAATTTCTTATGTCATTTAAAAATTACAATAATAAAAATTAGTCCCTTCTGTCTGAAAATTTATATCATTTGGTTATTGTCTTACAAAAACTTTGTGGCTGTTTTTGTTCTAAAAAAAAAAAAAAAAGATTGATTTTGATTGCCAATGCTTCAAATGTTGCGGTTTGACAGAGGCTTTCCTCTTGGGGCGAGGGGCGGGTGTAGAGCATTTGGGGCGGGACGGGAACAACGTGCTCTGTGTGTACACTATGAAAACGACAAAGACTCATACTCACAGACAACAGCGAGGACACCTCAGGACCTCTCAGCCGGAGCTCCAACCAGCCAACACCAAGATTCACCAGAACAGACGCTCCGTCTCCAGGGATAACTGTTTCTGACATGCACTTTGAGAAACGTGAGTACACCTGCAAATGCCGCTCCTTATCGCGAGTCTTTGATAATTACCTGTCTTGCTGTGAAAATTTTCAATCTCGGTTCAGTGACTCTATTTCTTCAGCGTATTGTACTAAAATGTTAACAAAATTCTAGAGGCAACATTAATATAACATTCATTCAATTAATTATTTATCAGTCCATCTACTACCATATGACCAGATATCTTCTTTGAACATCAAGTAATTAATGTATTCATTCATGTTTTATTGCTTAAGCTTTACAAGATATGGGTTTTATTTTATGTATTTATTTATTTTAATTTTTTCATTTATTTTTTTACTTTTGTAGAATTTAAGTTGTTTGGTAAGACTAGGCTAGTATGACTAATTAGTAAACAGATGCAATAGGAACTAATAGTAGTTTTTAATCATGGCATGTGAAACTATTGTATTTGTCCATGTTAAGGTCGTGCCCTCATTTTTCATTGAACAAATACACTCATTTTGGGTGAATCCAAGCCAAAGGACATCACTTGGGGAAACCCTAATACGCCTCCGCCCATGTTCTCTTGTTTTCAATTCCCCTTTTGCTTAATACCTAAACATGAGGCATCTGATGTGGACAAGTGTTTGTCATCGACACAAGCTTGGCTGATCCCTTTACTTTACTTACTTTGCTGTGTGCGTGCGGCCTCTGTACTAACCACAAAATGAGGAAACTGGCCGGTCACTGGTGGCTCTCTTCTTTCTCTGAGGAAGGAGCCAAAAGAGAAAGGTCGTCGGAATCCCCAACCTCCTACACAAATGACTCAATATCCAGGGCTTTCCACCGATCTATTTGAATCTAGCACATCTAGACAGAGTAGCCCAAAGCAGTGTGGGGACAGTATAGGCCACAAGTTTATTTGAGAGTTATGTCCTTTCTTTCACTTGTGGTTGGGAGTAAAAAACATTTCTCAGTTCGACTTTTTTTCAGCTGATGGAGGAGTCTGAAACAAACTATTACATCATCTACATTTAAAGCCAAAGGTGACATTCAGTTCTAAAGAGCAAAACTAGGTAACCTTTAGCAGCACCTTTTAAACTCAAAAATGAAACTTGTACTAGATGATGTCATTTTGATGAAGTGACCTTTGCACACTGCTCGGAGGGTACAGGGGCTTATTGTCTAGTATCTAGTTTTCAGCTGAAAGGGAGGAGGAGAGGAGACTGATAGAAATCTAAACGTTCATGAACTCACACTTGCCACTTGTCTTATTTGCATATTTTTTTAGAAGTACACTGTTTTTGTGCCTGCATGTCACTGTGGGTGTCTCTGGAGGGGCATTCTTAAAAGCAGAAATGACACAGTAAGATGTCGTCTCCTCGTGTCCCTTCTGGCACTGCCTGTAGAGCAACAGAAAGCATAAGACAGCTACACGTGTCAATAATGACGTGTGTGATTCACAACAGGCAGGAAGATGTGGTTTGGGTTTTGTGCGAGCGTAACGGAGAAAGACAGGAAGATGTCACAGAAAATGAGCGGTGGCAATCCCATGGTGCAAAGTTTTCTAATGCATCTGTTTAGATGGTATGGCCGCCTTACCTGTGTTCCTAATGGAGAAAAAGTTCTCGTGCTGATTCCGTACTCTGGGTGGAAATATAGCTTATCTCAGACAGATTTTGATGAAACAATCTGTGGTCACTTCCTGTGGGCTGGAAATACTAGAATTTTGCATCATTTTCCCCATTTTTTTTAAAATTTCCATTACCTGTTTAATGGAATTGATAATTATATCAGCAGGAGGGAAAATGTACTAAGTGTAAAATAGTTATTTTTGTATGTACTCTATTCTACCTTAACTCTTGTCATGCGTATGTGGTTTTGGTTTTTGGCACAATGCACTTATATAAATTCAAAGAGGAAATAAGGGTCACCAGTGGTGTTCATTATTATTATTTACATGTGTGTTGTCTGTGGCATGTTGTACAAGTAAAAAGTAAAATGTGAATCAATGATAAAAGGTCTTTAAACCGTCCATGTCACAATTTCATGACATTATTACAAAAATGACTGTAATAATTGTGTGTTATTCCAAACAACTATTGTCCAACATTAATGTAGGACAGTGAAATAATTTGGTCTCTTACATTGAGCAAAGCAGATATGCATACACAATATTGTTTGCCTTGTAAATTCAGTTAAAAAACATTTAAAATCTAAATAATAATTGCAATATTAAATGTAAAATAGTATTATTCAATCAGTTCCTGTAGTGATCCACATTTAAAAATGACAAAAAATCTAATCTCTTTGGGGGGTTTTTCTGCTTCAGCATCAAAGGAGAAGCCGTGTTGCACTCTGCCCACTGTGAAGAAACTCTTGGAGCAGAAGAGAAAGCGAGAAACGTCATCAGTGCCACCATCTTGCTCCAGAGCCCATTCAAGCCCTGTTCCTCCACCAACGTACACAGTAAGGAACCATTCAAACAGCTCAGCAAGTCAATATCCTTAATAGGTAATCATGCATGACCGTTTTTATGTCATGTTTCCCCAGCATCTTTCTGCAGGGGAACCAGTTAATCGTCCAGGTAAACAGCTTCTGTAGTGCAATATATCTGTTGTAGAAATATATAATATAGAGAGTGATAGTAATGATGTCCAAATGTGGCCCATTTTCTTCCAGGTGGATCAAACATTTATCCAGACATGGCAGTGAGCTACGAGTTGTGGACCCCGACAGAAGAGTCGACGTTCAGTTACTGCTCCAGCCAACCAGGACCTAGCTATGCCACTGCTTTCAGTCTGCCAATGACATCAGAGTATGGCACACTGTCGCATCTCCAGACTTTTGGTGACACACAGTCTCAAGCATATGTAAGAACGCACACATTATATTTAAGCACATAATCAAATGTGGAGGCTTAGTAAATGGTAATAAATGGATGATATGTTCAGCAGGAGTCCTCGTCGACAGTGACAGATCCTAGTTTGAGTTCGTCATGGCCAGTTAGAGCTGAGATGGACAGCAGTCAGAGCACACACTGTCAGAGTTTTGGCTCTGCGCTAGATGTCAACAAGCTGGAAGAAGCCAGGATGTTGATCAGTGGAATGGACTATCACAGAGCCACTCAGCAGGACGAAGATGGGGACACGTACGTATACACACACTAAATAATAAATATGATACGATACAATAAATATATGGCTATTTTCGCATTTAAAAGTTACTACTGCAAGAGTTTTGTTTTCACTCAGAGGCAAAGCCAGAGCCTTAGATACAAGGCCTTAATGAGTCAGCTGTTCATGCTAAACGAGGAGAAACTCTGATATAGGAAATGGTGTTCTAATTGTGTGTTGTTCTGACAGCATCCTGCATATCTACACTGCCAAAGGCCTGAGGGAGTGTGCCTTTGCTGCTGCAGAGAGACTCAGGGATTTAAGGAGTCTAGACGCCAAAGAACACAAGGGCAAGGTCTATATCAAAAGTTTATTTACACTTAATTTTAAAGGAGTTTAATATAAGGCTATTTACATTTCATTATCTGTGCTTCTGCAGACGGCTTTACTGGTGGCAGTAACAGCAAATCAACCAGAGATTGTGCATGATCTGCTGTCATTAGGGGCAGACATGAATGCATGTGATGTAAATGGACAAACTGCCCTTCATTTGGCTGCCCACTATGGCTTTCCTATGGTTCTGCAGGTAACAATAAGAAAGGCTGACTTTGATCTGATCAAGCCTAAAAAGTACATGCCATATTTGTGCTGGAAGTCTGTAGTGCCATGATTGTCTTCTGTCTCACGCAGGCACTTCTCTCTAGAAGACCTGCTCCTAACCTGGAGGCACGCAACTTTGAAGGTACATTTAGCAAAACAGAAAAAAATTATAGAAAAAGGATACATTAATAAATGTAAAAATAGTAATGATCTAAGTTATTTTAATTTTAATGATTTATATGTGCATACTTTTATCTATGTTTTAGGTATGACCCCTCTGCACTGTGGAGCCCTTTCCCATTGTGTCACTATGAAGGCTGTATCTTCAGATGTTCGCCTTCAAACAAAAGCTGCTGAGAAGCTCTCTTGTGTGCAGATGCTCATCAGTGAAGGAGCATCTCTGCTCAGCCAGGTACTGTCCTCCTCTTCTCTATTTTGGTGTATATATAGAGAGAAAATCTCCCCTGATTACTAAACTGTACCCTTTCACTAAAGTGTCTATGTTTTATTGAATCTCACTGAGGTGTGACTGTTTTCTCTTTGACATTATGAAGTCGCAGTCTGACTTATTGTGTTTTTTGGTGTACATTTCTATGTTTTGAATTTTCCCTTTGCAGGAAATCAAAAGTAACAAGACTGTCTTGCACTTAGCTGTAAAGGAGGGAAACATTGATCTGGTTCGTTATTTGCTCAGGATCCCCCTGGCCAATATGAAAGAGTTTGTCAATATGAAAGTAAGTCCCACACATAAGTCATAGTGTATGATGTAATGTCTATACATACTTATTATACACCGATATTAAATAGGCTGAGTCATTCTGCTTTTCACTTTTTACATTAGGCTCATGGCCACACAGCTTTACACATGGCTGCTGGTCTCCATGGTAACCCCCACCAGCAGGAAATCTTGCAGCTGCTGTTGAGCCGAGGAGCTGATCCCAGCATCCGCAACCTGGAGAACGACCAAGCAGCTCACCTGCTGCAGAGTGGCCTGTTAGGGGAGCAGGTGAGCTGCGCCACATCTGCTCTGTTATTGCCTAAAAGACTGTCTCTATATTCACCTGCTTCTGTTTCATTCACAGCTTAAAATCATGTTGAAGAAACGCAACACTTCCTCTCGTCGTCGTGTAATGTCCTTCCAGGACCAAGAATGAGTTTTAATCCTTATTATAAGGGAATAAGTCTGAAACACACTTCCTCTGTTCGGAAGGGAATTTCTGGGAGACCATAGTCTATTTTGTTTTTGGTTTTTTTTTGCAAAACTAGGCAAAGTATGTACATGTAATTCACATTGGTTTACAAGTAATGCTTTAACACACAAAGCTACAGTTATGGGTAAAATTTAAATAAGTGAAAATGGTTTATTTATTTATTTAATTTGTGCACAAGCCTTTTATATAGTATTTGTAGACGATATTGACTATAATACTGTCCATTATTGATAGTTTCTTATTGGCATGTTTGACATTTTTCTTAAAATAAAGCCTTTCTTTTTATTTAAGCGTAAAGAAAGATTGCAAGCATTAGACTGGAGGACATCCTGTGGAAGTGCAGTTCATTTTGCTAATAGACTATACTCCCACTTTTATGTTGATTTCTGTGAAATCGTTTACACTGGGACAATGTCTCTGAAACTCAAATGTATTTGTCAAAACTCCATTGGTAATGGTTTTGAGTTCTGTCAATGTCAGTGTGACTTATGGGTTAATATGATACTTATCATACCGTTTCTGTATGCATCATACTTATTTGTAATATCAGGTAAATCCAGTTCTCTTTGCAGAAAAACAAAATTTCATGTGTAAAATTACTATGTATTTGATGAGTAAGTCCAGTGACACATGTCTGTATATTTCTGTTGTGAGTCATAAATAAAAGTGAAAACACTGATCTGAATTCCATTTGCTTTGATGTATTTAGAAGAAAGTGTCTGAACAACTCTGATACCCAGATTAGCATGAGGAAAAACACCCATTCCCCCCCTACCTTTACTTTAAATGAAACAGTCACACGTGAAGTCTGGATGACTCTGAACATAAAAGGATGATTTTAGTCATTGTTTTTAGTTACATTTGTGTGTCATTATTTTAAAATCCTCTCTGACAAAAACAAGAATATATAAATCATATTTTCATTAAAACTCTAGACACCACTAAAGGCTTAAAATAAATATACACACAATGAACAAATTCTGCAAGTTAAATCAGTATTTAATATTTTCATAACTCAAAAAGAAAGTTAATCCACAAATTAAAAGCGCCTTATATTCAACATTGCCTTTTAAATGGAACACACAAACTTATAGTCATAGTCATATCTCCACAAGCCTATCTTATTGCCTATCAAATTGCACATTCCTGCTCCTGTCTGTATGTCTGTCAGTGTCATTGTCTTATTGCAAATTTTGTTTTTGTTGTTAAGCACTTCGTAAACCTTGTTTTCAAAAGTGCTATTTAAATAAAGATTAGTATATCATAATAATGTGTGACCAACAGAGGATCACTACATGCATTTAGTCTGATCCCACACATTTATAGAAAATGTCTCAAGGTATAAATCATGCGCTTATACATACATGCCCTTAACAGTTCATTCAACACACTTGACCTGATACAGAAATGACTGATACAGATGTGACAGAGGGAGAGTTGGAAAACCTGTGGATCAGCCAGAGGTGTATCAGCCACAAGAAGACTGGCCGAGTGTGTGCACCTAAGTGTATTCTCCACTGTTGACCCTGTGATGACATCTGTGCACTCTTTCAAGCAGCTCTTCTTTACACAGTTTGAGGTGGAACTGCAAAAACAAAATGAAAACAATCACACTGAAACATGGCTAATACATCCATAATGACAATGAGCATTACATTACCTTCTGTCTTTGGGTTTGGGATTCCAGATGACCTTCAAACAAACGATAAAACAGGGTTAAGTAATTGCCTAAACTGTCTATAAATCACTGATGTTCTTGTGCAGTTTCAAACTTGTGGCCACAACATCTGTATTACACTTGAGGTTGAAGCCATACAGTTTTGGGTTGATAACATAATGCATAATTTCTTCTGCATTCTGATTTCTTTCTTCAAACAGCAGCTTGTTTTGCCAGATAAGCATCATGCGGTATACTGCCCAGTGACTACCAACACATTAAGAGTTTTACGTGTATCTACAAACTGTGTTATTTTCACACTACCAGATGAATAATGAAAACTCTTTTATGTGCTGGAAGTGCGTTTGAAAGGTTAATTTAAGGCAAAGGTTCAATAAGGCTGTGGGAAACTGTATAATTCATAAATCATCTGTTTAGAAAGGGATTCCATACATCTTCAGAGCTCAAACTCATACAGCATGCAGTCAATTCATCCACTAGGCCTTGCACAAATCTTACTTGGATGAGGACGTTATACATTTTGTGAATTTTTTACCTGTTTGGAGAACAATGTATCATTTTAAATCTTATGTATTCATTGTTGGATGTAAAGAGTCAGTAAATGTGACTTACTCAGAGCGATTAAAATGCCAGAAACAAACATAACAACGGCGAGGATGACTCCTGTGGTCCGCAATGTTTCATAATCTACAAGAGACAGGAACACAGGGCTTAGATATACTCAACAACATACCTTTATAACATTAAACACTTCACTTCACATATAATATGAAACGCACCATAATCAAAGTCACTACGGTCTGGAAACATTGACTCTGCAAAGACAAAACCCAGTTTAGGAGCATGTAGACCACAATCTGTACAAGTGTGGGTTCAATTCAGCACAGGACAGCAAGCTTTGCAGCTCCTCAGCTCTGCAGCATTGGCTCCAGAACTCCTTGGGAGCATCTTTTCCCCAATGAGAGGCGCTCAATGCAGCATCTTTAGTCAGCAGAAAAAGATGCAGCATGGAAAAGTGGGTTAAAAGCCACAGCTGAACACAGGGGCATCAGAGCACTAGGGGGTAACAGGGCTTTAGGGTGATATTACATACTGAAACTGTTTTAGTTTAAACATGTGTCACTGCAGCAACTTAAATTTAACATAATTCTGAGTCAATAGATTAGTGTTGCTGACTTTTCTTTCTTGGGCGGCTGAGCTGGCAATCTTAAGCCCCGCCTCTTCTTTAAAAAAATATATATTTAAACATTATTAAACAGAACTAAGAGTGTTGCTCAGTTAATGCTCAGGAAATGCTGCGGAAACAATGCATCAACAGCAAGTGCATTTGTCAATAATGCTTTGAAGCATGCTATTCTACTAATGCTAATAAGTCCAATAGTCATAACAGGCACAACAAGCGCTTATGTTAAAAAATTATTGTAGTAGTAGTAAATGCGACAAACCTGTGGTGGCCATAGCTGCGCAGCAGAGATGAAAAGGAGCTTTGTCTTTCACAAACTTAAGCAGGTCGTTGGCTGCACTTGACTTACTGCAGTGAGAATGAAGACAGACAAAAGCGTTCAAGCTGGGACCCTTTGTGAACCCAGGAGGCTCCCTCTGGTGGTCACTATGGGACTTACACTCTGGATGGAACCAGATCTACTGCATTAAAATTGCTGATTTGAAACCAACATTTCACAAAGATTTAGATGTAAACATTATAACAATGCTATTTTTAAATATATTGAGAAAGGTGCTTACACATTGCATTTATTTTGGTGCTGGCATTTCAATTTGAGAAGAAAAACGTGGCAATTGTTGTATTTTTGAGGCCTAACAGAGGCAGCCACATTGCAGCACAGTGAGTTAGTCAGTGGGACTGTGGCTGCCGCTGGCTGTTACTACTGACTGTATTTTAACGGGATTGTCTGCCTAAGTGGCCTGTTTGCTGTGTCAGCAGAAGCAGTTGTGCAGTATGACACAGGACTCCCTACTAGCCCACTAACACACCCAGCAATGGAGTGGTTATCCAAACAACAAAAGACAAAGAACACTGGCCTGGAAACATTTTATTTCTTTGTCACACACACAAAAAAAATCCATGAATAATTATCAAACTACCTTCATACAAGATTGGCTCACTTTTTAGTTACAATTAATAATAAAAACGATAAAAACAGGACAAGAGTGACAGAATAAGATACTCAATGAGATTTTCATGTATTCTTGGAAAGATTGTCCTCAGCTTTAATCAGTGATGTGTTTGCTGCCACCTACTGGTCAGAGAGGAAACAAGGAGTAAGCGCAAAACACACACACACTCCTTAAACCAAATAAGGCAGAGAAACTTAAGATAGATATAAGAAACTCACCTCAACATACAAACATACTTCAATGTATTTAAGCTGCATAAAAAAGGTTCAGATTAAGATCAAATTCAGATTATTTTATAATCTTATTTAAATTTAGTGAAAATATTACCTCTAGGAACACCAGACTATGCATCAGGACCTCTAGGTCTAAACATAAATAAACAAAGGAGTCAAAGAGTTTCAGTAAGATACGTATTATATTTCACACAGTCTGTGTAATTTGTGTAGTCGTTATCTGAGCCGTTTGCTGAGATTACCTGGGTTTGTCATTCTTGGAGCAGGTACATTTTCGGCCTGTTGAAAATATAGGAAAAGTTGTTCAGTTTGATGTTGCTTTATAGAGAATAACACAACATGATAAATACATCCTCTCCCATAGCACTCTAGGAGCGAGAGGTTGCTCCTGGCCTCAATAGACACATGAGCACCATGTTGAGCTTGTGCCAATAAGCCTGTCTGGACAGAGAGCCACAAGAGACGTTTAAGTCTCAGGTTCACTGGCCTAAGTTCACGCTCTAATCAACCATCAAAATCAAAGCACTGTTCACTTCTTTAACATGGGACTAAATGCAGGAGACATTAAGTCATATTTCAACAGGCAAACTTTTAGGACCATATTGAGACTTAGTACTTTACATATTGCAACACGATTAAAAGAAAGCTGCTACTAAAGATTGACTTAATGTCAGTCAGGAAATATAAACATCACACTCACATTGGACGCACCTTATCCATAGGGACAGAGCTGTGTTATGTGAAAATGGTAAGGAAACCTTCCTGTCTTCTCTCTCTATTTGAGTGACTTGTTACACTTACAATTTTTTTTAGAATGGTGTTATTAAACAGTGAATTATTTCCTTATTTAATTTTATTCCCCTTGTGCCATGTCTTGAGATTTTATGTTTATGTGTAAAATTGGTTATAGACTGACTACTGGCAGTAACCTTAGGTGCTGGCAGGTACATGGACAATATTTGGAAGGACATGGAGAGAGAAAGGGATAAGGTATAAAGGGCAAATTGCTCTGATGCACAGAGCATGACAGTGTTGAGAGCAGAGCCTCTGCAAGACGCATCAATTTTCCACCCCTCAAGACATCTGAGAGAAACAGTAGTCTGCTTGTTGTGCAGCACTATATGAATCCAGAGCACCATGAAGTTTGTCAATCACAGTGTTGTAGCACTTGACATTACATGGTGTATCTTGCATGCAGTTGCTAAGGTCAAGCACTTACTGACAATAAGAGCGATGCCCAAGATGAACAGTGCCACTGCGAAAACCAGGCCACCAATTCTCAGAGATTCGTAATCTGAAACACAACAGATAAGCATTAACACTATGCAACTAGGCAACATGAAAACTTATGCTTTGTAAAGTAGTTTTAATGCTTAATCCATTTAAAAGTACTGCTTTAAGATTTAGTGGATATGAATTTTAATCAAACAGGTTACGAGCAAACACTTTACTGATGGCTATGAAGGGTGACTACGTGTTTATCCACTGCAGAAACTCTAAATACTGTACAATATGAAGTCCTTTCAGGTCGCAGACAAAAGGGGCAAATGTTACATGTAGGTTGTGCTTAGAACTAATTCACATCTCTGTGAAAGTCAAGGCAGTAGTGATGTTTTGTTGTCTTGTTGGCTGTTCAAAACAAACAATGCTTACATTAAGACTTCTGAAGCCTGGCTTTCAGGGGAAGAATGAAAATGCTATCTCAAGTCATGTAGCACATTGTTTTCTGTTCATCTGTGCTGCACTTACCATAATGAAAAGCACTGTCATAGTCTGTTAAAAGAGAACAGAGAGTAGCAGATTTACCCACTGACACAATGTGACCAGAGTCATTTATATAGTCATTAAGCGGTTTGGAGCCAGTGCCAATTTATATGCTAGTTAAAATGAGAATGCAGCTTATCTTAATTGCACTTTTCTACATTTCCATTCTAATAATACGTACCATTGTCATCATCTGCTGCTGAAGCTGAGGGAAGGAAGAAAAGCCATTAGCCTTTGCAACAGTCACCTGGTAATGTAAAAGCATGTCAGCAAATCGCTTGATTGACAGATGTGTGAAGGGTGACTTTGTACAACACCTTCAACATTTCTCCATTATTTTTAGAGGAGCTGTCTATATTTACAGAAAATTGCATTTTGTGTGCATAGTGTCTCCTCTCATAGTCATTTTTTGACACTTTCACATTCACGTAATCTGCACTTTTAAATGATGATACAACATATAAAGTCTGGTAAACAGGTAACAACTGGTTTCTCATTTATGAAGCACAAAGAGAGCCCATTTAATAGAGAGACAGAAGTGGCACTAAACAAACTAAAGACTTAAATTACCCATTTACTTTATTTTTATGAGTTCAAGCCAGACATCTTTAAGCATTAACTGATTTCTGATTGCACAAAACAGTATCGGGCAGATTCATTAATGTTATTCTCTCCCTCTCTAAGATCAAATGACATGCTTGATGAAACATTGGTACTGACAAGATTCTGAAAATAAGTCTTGACAGTAACAAGGAAGAAAAGGAACATAAAAGTCTCATTTGTGTGAGAATTTACATCAGGCTTCACTGATCACATGCAGAGGGCAAAAAAGATACAAACCAAAGGCCAGGACTTGAACTAACAGTGAAAAACTTGGCAACAATGCAAATACAAGACACTTTTTGACACAACAAAGAACAGCCTTAAAAAGTGAAAATGGAAACTCTGCAACGGAAATGAATGCATGATAACTTATGCTTGACATTAAGACCAGGCCTGTTTTGCTGCACGCTGGATAAAAAGGAAAACATGGCAAGCAGCCATTCAGCAGCACACAGGAAATGAAGGATGACGACATGGCCATGCGTTGACACTAAGCAGTCTAATGCACCAAACTTACCAAATACCTCTCTGCCAAATGCTGACCCTGTTATACAGACAGGTGATGAACTAAGAATGTACTGAAACTAGAATCTGTTAAAAAGAATCACCCTAAAATAAACTGTTCAAATGTTTGTTTTGAAGCAGGGAGACGGGTGAATGTGGGGTGGAATTGATACCTACCTAAAGCAGGAGCCACCCAAGCACTTAACATCAACAACAGAAGGTCCATTATACCTGGTAAAATGAGAAACAGAGGACACTTTGCTTAAAATAAGCACCAAGACATAGAAATCCGGTTTTATTTAAGTTTTACCTGATTGTTTGTTTGTTAGAGTAAATGGAAATATTTACGACCGAACAGATCCAAACACAGCACATGTGAGTCACCTAAATTCCAGTTCTCGTTTGTGATATGAGATCATCGATACTGAAATATCAGGTAGGAACAGCGTGCTCTATTGGACCGGTTGTAGAAGTTTGTACTTGAGTAAGAACAGAATATTTATTTTAATATAGCAGTCTTGACTGTGAGTAAGAGAGGAGATCTATTTCAGGCACAGCACCTTAAAAATGGGACTTGGCATTGGTGGGGTTAATGGAGAAGCTGGTGTTGAGTTGCATCTTATGTCTGCTTTAGGGGTTTAAATGCAGTTTGCTTCCTCATCTAGTTTTTATATATATATATAGCGCACGGGATCCTTACTTTACCTCTCGGAGCTGCTTTGACCGTCTATAACTTACGAAGAGATTCTTGGAGATTGTTTTACGACTATGTTTACAGTTATGGTTTTACCCTAGATGTGTGAGTTGGTCTGAGGATGCTCCATGACTTAATAACCACAGAGGTCAAGGCAAAAACTTAACACACAGAGACACGTAGCTATAGCTGTGTAATAGCAGAAAATCTAAGCCACATCAAAATTGTTTGGCATTGCATAGGCTACATCAAAGAGAATATTAGCTGAGCCAAGGCCCTGGGCAATGCTCAGGATTCATGCATGACTGGAGTGGGGGTGAGAACATGGAGAAATGAGGAGAAATGAACACATAAAACCCAGGGAACAGGATTAACAACAAAGGCCTGCCAATCAGCTTTAATCATCCAACCAATACTGGGTGAATTATACAAGAAGCAATCTAATAATCATGTTTGTTAGGCTTCTGTGTGATTCAGGGGGGATATAATAGAATGGCAATAATGCAACTCTGGAGTAAAGCCACTAAAGTCGGATTTAGGTTAGAAATGAGTGATTATCCAAGACTCACGAAGCCTTAAGGCAAAGGTGTGGGCTGCATTCTCAAAGTGTTCTGTCTACTTCGTGTATTTACAGTGCAATTTCCTGCCAAACGGATGAAAAGTGGAGAAAGAAAGGCGCATGACTTGGAAAGGCTGCTTTGAGCTGCTGTTATCAATTTGGGTGGTTTCGAGTTCACACGGATGGTCTTACAGATAATGCGGTACTCTTTGGTAAAGTTCTGGCATCAGGATGATGTTTTTTGTGCCCGATTTGAAGACACAATAGAGACAACAATGCAAGAATTAATACTGATCAGTCATGACCGGATTCTTCTGGCAGTAGCGAAGAGGAAACGTTTTATTATGTCTGTAAACGCACCGTGATTAGTAACGCAGTCAAAGAAAGTCAATCCACCGATGTTCAACACATCTCATGCAACTTTACTGCGAGTCTAATGGACATGTGGGTTTTTAAATTGAACTTACCGATACAGCCGCCTCAACTTTATTTCTCCGCCAAGTCAAACGAATCTTTTGCAGAAGTTTTCCTCAGCAGGGATAGAACTCTGCTACTTAGAGGACTTGTCTTGGGAATGAAACTGAGGGGGGTGGGGTGTTGGTTTGGGTTGTCAGCCACTGAGGTTACTCCAGAAAATATCCTGCTCAGAGGTAAACAACCCAGAGAGAACTACACTACACTTTTATGGAGATCTAGGAGATTGGAAGTAAGCTGTTTAATGTGAAATCTGTGCCCAAATATGAATCAAACAGTGCAACAGATGTGTTTGAGAGCAAATGGCAGTGGAAGCATAAACATTGTCCTTTCATGGCCATTTTATCACAGCCTCCCTTTCACAGCTGCATAAAAACACTTCTCAAGGTCTCTCCCACACTAAAGTGACAAATTCCCCACTTTGTATCATGCCTTGTGCAAATGGCTGCCAAACTGTAGCTTTGTAAAAAAATAATAATCAAACAAAAAGAGTGCACAGAGATTCAGGATTTATTGACCAGTCAAAGAAAAATACTTAAAACATGTATAATAAACAGGTATATGTGTTTTTGTGGACAATATTTATATCCCTTCACCACAAGATGGAGACGTTGGCCCAAAATGAGCCATTAATCCTGTAGTCAGAAGTGAGGAGCAGATTACCAGTAACAGCAGTATCCTTGTGAGAATGAAAGAGAAGCAGTGTGTTGAGCAAGTCTAGATTGAATCAACTTTTTCTTAAATGACTTGTATGCTTCTTCATCCTGTTTAAGGGGATAGAGGATGTGAGTCTTAATGCAGTTCCAATTTAAGAACCAAACATTCTTTACGCATTCTTTAAAGCTTTACCTCAAACCAGATGTTTGGATTGTCACCAGAACATAATTACTGAAGGCCACTAAAAAAAAAGGAAACACAGTTAAAGACACTGAAGTAAAATAGAACCATGTTCCCTCAGTCACAAGAGATTTTACAAGCTTCTGTGTGTTAAAGCCATACACTCAGGGCAGCACTTTTTTTTGGCTATTTTCTTGTGTTGCAGGGGCTACAAAGGAGAAAATGGCCAAGCCTTAAAAGGCCCATGCACTGAACCCACTCCTCATGGGAATGGTCTTAAGGCTAGAATACAGAACTAAAGACAGAAGCTCAAATTAATATCACACCCAAATGAGTCTTAAATGTCCTTGGATGACAAGCAGTGATTGGATTGCAAGCTTGGTAGCTTTTGATGGCCATGCCTGTCAGCCTCACCTGCTTTTTAATCAGTAATTACCATAGGGGATTCTCTGGCATTTCTTAATTAAATTGGGCCAAATGCAATTAAAAAACACACTCTCATTCCTGTTTAGTTCTTGCTTTTAAAAAGAAAAGCGGTTGAATAGTCCCATCACATGGTGATCTGTTCTTAATTATTTCAGGGGTCAAATTAAGTGTACAGTTTGCATTAGAAAGGACAAAACAAAGTTAAAGTTTACAACTTTCTCTCTTGAGTTGAACTAGGGTCAGTGTTATTTAAGATGTTAAACTAACCACCAGAACTCGGGAAAAAATCCCCACGTAACTTTTCACATTTATGCACTGATTTTTCCAAAACTTACCAGCTAGAAAAGTCCCCAGCGCGCCAGGAGCCAAGCACCACAGATAGATCTGTGGTGATTTTTCCATCTGCTGTTGTCAGATCATCTTTTGAGTTGTTATTGTAGTTGCCACAGGCTCCACACATCTTATAAGACAAGCTGCTGTCAATAATTACTGTGACTTCCTGTGAAATTGAGTATGTGACCCGCACAGCAGATGGCCTCTCAATGAGAACACTCCTGTCTGAGATGTGGACAGATATTTCATTTCCCACTTTGCTGGGAAGTGACACTTTTCTGCCATTTACCTGAACATCAGTGAAAGGGAGATGAAAAACAAAATGATTCAGCCAAAAATACCAAAGTCAGAACACTTCTTACTCATGTCTTGTTTCATGTTTTGTCATGTCTCACCCAGGCCATATGGTCACTGTTCACTGTGATTGTGGTATCTTTAAAGAAGACATAAACAATGTCAACAGATGAAGTGCCCTTCCTGCAGGTCCTGACATCCACAACTACACGGAACCAGAGCTCAGCAGCCTTATCACACACAGATGCCACCTCAAATGCCCCAAGAGCCCCCATGGCTCCAGTCATGCCATCAAAGGAGGTGAGGTGTGCAGCTTGGTTGATGGTGCATTGGCCTTGTTTGACATGGCAGCCCCTGACCCCATCTCTGACTTCACAAACCTCTCTGCTGCCACAGGACAGGTTTTCACATTTTACTGTCCCAGAGGCCTGGCACACACATTTGGATTTACAGTGTTGGTCCACAACTTTCTGACCAACCTAGAAATAGTGTATGTGAAATAAAGTTATTTTTCTTTCAGTGAACAACTTCATCTGTTCTGTAAAAGTAATCTTTATGCATTAGCTTAAATGTTACCATTAGATATCGCCCATTGTGTTCACATCCACAATTGTCCATGGAAACACATTGAATACCGTCAAAAACAAAACCATCATCACATTGACATCCTTCAAAGCAGGCATCAGAACATGTAGCTGGGGAAATTAAACTGGCACAGGTCATACCACAGGTGTCTGCACACACTTCATGGTGACTGTGCTGTGGACAGGAAGCAGCTGTGAGAAAACAAAAACCAGAATAATTAAAGGTAGAAGCTTTCATTTGGCTTTTAGACTTGCCTATATGTGTTCATTTCTTACGGCAGAAAGAGCTGCTCCTCCATGACTGGATTTGTGCTCCAGCGCTCTGACAGGCTAGAGCATACGCCTGGACACTACTGCAGAGAGTATCCTTATTGCCATCCATAGCACAGACATCAAAGACACAATGAGAAACATATGCTGCTGGATCAATTTTGCTGTGGCAGGCCTTAAAAGGCCCATTAGGTGCACTGATGATACCACAGGAGTCTGGCTTTCCAAATAAAGCTGCCTTGACCGGATCACATACTGGACACTCAGTGCCACATCCTCCACAGACAAACCCAGGCAGGTCCACTGCCCATGCCTTACCAAACTCATCAACATTGTTGCTTTTTTTGCCGCCAGGAAGCATGAAGTCATCCTGAGAGTTCTTGTTGTAGTTGCCACAAAGACCGCACATCTTACCCATATATGTAGATGGCACAATGACTTCAACATAATAGACAGTATCATAGAGGACTGTCAAACCAAAGTCTGTTCTAACAATTATGTTACGGCCTTCCTGAGAAATTTTGATACGACTGTCATTGAGTGAGAGAGGCAAGTTGAAAAGTTCATCATTCACCTAAAGAAAACAGTTACAAACAGTATAAATTATTGTTTTAAAAGAATTTAGAAAAAGAATTAAAAAAGAAAAAATGTTGAACTTACAATAACTTTCCAAGACACTCCCTGTTGAATATAAATGACAAAACCATACACTGTAACTGCAACTGACTTTGTAACGGCCACTTTTCCATTTCCATATTTCTCATTTCCCTGAGTTACAGTGAATGGCGTCAGCTGGCCTTTGTCATCATCACAAACCTTGGCCAGTACATAAATGCAGGTACCCTGGAAATCAAACCTCTGTCCATCAAAGGAAATGTAATGGGGGTCACCAGATGCCACACACTTGCCCTGGCCCTCTGGGTGGCAGCCTTTCACGCCATTCACCATCTTACATGTCTCCCCAGGACGGCACATGGCTTTTTCACATGACACTGCTCCGTTCTCTCCACATATGCACTTTTCCACACACTCATTTTGCGGATAAAAGATGTCCCCTATTTTGTAGTACTGGCCACTGTAAGAGCAGCCACAGTCTTTAATAGGCACACACACGTCCCCACTCAGCAGGTAGCCCTCATCACATTCACAAGTTTCTGTACAAGGTCTGCGGCAGTTCAGAGAGGTTAAGCTGGCACAGGTGGCTGGGCAGCCCCTGGCACAGAGGGTGTAATGGCTGTTAGCAGGGCACACCATTGCTATGGGGTTAAAAAAAGAGAAGACAACATGAGCAATATAAAGAAAACTATATTTGTAGTGATGTAACTTAATGTACAAATATACTCACGACAGAAGGTTTCTGTTCTCCAAGAGCTGACAGTAAGTCCACGGCTTTGACAGACAGATACATATGCACCAATAGCTTCACAAACTGAGCCATGGTGACCATTATATTGACAGGCATCATATACACAGTCCTCCAGATATGGTGCAGGGTCAACATGGCTGTGACAATCTTTGAAGGGCCCTGCCTTGTCAGCGATAATACCACAGTACTTCTGTGTACGATACACTTCTCTCTGGGAGTCTGTACAAGCCTGGCACCGTGGCCCCTGACAGACTGATGAACAGCCTGAAACAAGGGCCACCTGCCAGCTCTCCCCCAGCTTGACCCCATCAGGAGCAGGCTGGCCATTGCGCATGGTCAAATCATCCTGGGCTTTTCCATTGTAGTTGCCACACAAACCACAGACTGCGCCCTGGTAGGTGCTGGGCAGAGCTACACTGACAGTGCTGTGCCAGTCAAAGGTCAATGTGATGCCAGCAGTTGTCTCCACTACGGCTGTACGGCCACTGCGAAACACCACCAGCACATTGCTGTATTCCAATGGCAGTGAAACAAGCTGCCCATTGAGCTGATGAGAATACAAGAAAGGGGGATATTTTTAGGAGATTATAGATTTAATAATTACGCAGCCTTTGCTAATCCATTCTAATATGCAGTTACATCTTAGTTTAATTAAGTCTGCCTGGATAAAAATTTTAATATGCAATTAGACATGTGTGGAAAAGAGAGGGATGTTGGAATTTACACAATATCAGACTCCACTTTTATTCACTGATATCAAAGAGTATGTGTCCTGGTTTTATCTTTATCCCTTTGACTAATACTGTGTCCTAATTCCTCTTCTTTAAAAAGCTTAAGACTTATTCAGTCTAGAGACATATTATAGACATCTGCACTTACCAGCAGTTTGTTGGGGTATTCTCTGCTAATAGTGAGAGTGACGTTGTAGATAGTGAGCGTGACAGTCCTCGTGAAGGACACTGCCTTGTTTCCTCTGTTGTCATTCTGAACAGTCACCTTAAAAGGTACCAGGCCAGGCTGCTCAGAGCACAGTGCTACCAACTGATATATACACGTGCCCTGGAAGTCAAACCTGCGGCCATCAAAAGAGCGGTAGTGGGGGTCACCCGAGGCTGTGCATGTGGCTTGACTGATGGGCCGGCAGGCACGGACACCATCCTCTACAGTGCACTTCTCATTGGCGGAGCAAGACGCCTCCCGGCATATCACTATACCCAGAGTTGTGTCACACTCACATAGACGCCCACAAGCCTCACCCTCCCAAAAGCGTTCGTCTGGCTTGTAGTAGTGACCCTGATATGAGCAGCCACATGTTTTTGCTGGCACACAGACACCAGCACTGAGGACATAACCTTTATCACAGACACATGTCTCTACACAGGCACCAGTGCATGTCTGCTTCTGTTCAGGGAAAGGGCAGGATGGCTGGCACTGGCTGGCACAATCTTCGTAGTGGCTGAAGGGCTGACAGTTCATTGCTGAAAACAAGCAAAATTAAAAAAAATGATTTGATGTTTTTGATGTTTTTGATGAAATTGAATAAGCTTCATTTAGTAAGTAAGTTCTTACGGCAGCCAAACTTTTTCCTCCAGTCTTTTATAATGATTCCCTTTTCACGACACTGCTGACTGTAGGAGGCTAAAGCCTGACAGAGCATCTTCTTGTCTCCCTTATTCAAACATATGTCAAATACACAGCTGTTCATGAAGGCAACTGGATCCAATTTGTCATGACACACCTTAAATACATTAGTCTTGGATGTTAAAGCCCCACAGAAGGCCTCTGTCTCATAAAGCTTACGCTGCTCCTCATCACAGGTAGGACAGTTGTTCTCACACGTGTTCCAACACGGATGGTCCTTATTATGCTCAGGTGTTTGCCAGCTTTTGCCCCACTCTATTACTGAGGACACAGCTGTGCCGGCTGGATTTTGGAGCTCATCACGGATGTTGCCGTTGAAGTTGCCACACAGACCACACACCAGGTTATAGTAACTGCTAGGAAGTCTGATTACAAGTTCCCAGTTCCAGTCGTATGTGACAATGAGGCCAAAGTCTGTTTCTATTTTAGCAGTATGTCCATGCTGAACCACTGACACCTCACCCAAGAGCACAGGCAGATTCAGGAGCTCTTCATCCACCTGTACAGAGATAGTCAGATGATCAATATGGATTATGTTTTTAACCTTGCAGGATGTCTGATAAGACACTGAAATCTTACTGTGACTCGGCCAACTTGGTTCTTGAGGATGGTGATGTTATGTCCATATACGGACACATCTACCTCTCGGACAAAGGAAACTGCTTTGTTTCCTCGATTATCATTTCTTTCTGTGATTGAGAAGGGCACTAGATTCTCCAAGTCACCACATGTTTTAGAGATGACATACTTGCATGTGCCCTGGAAGTCAAAGTTATATTGATCAAATGTGTGGTAGTGCGGATCACCCCAGGCCCAGCAGATGCCTGTAAACTCTGGCACACACACAGCCTCACCCTTCTCGACCTGGCACTTTTCCTTGACACGACACTTTGCATCTTTGCAGGGATCTACGACAAATAGAGGATATGCTGTATGTTCAGTTTTTCTGTGTGCATCAGTTTGTTAAAGAGTACAGTTGAGTTTGTGCCTTGCCTGTGTTGTAGCATCCCTGAATGCCTTTCTTGACTGTGCATTTGGTGCCTTGAGGACATGAGTGCTTTTCACAAACAAGACCTACTGTTGGATTACACACACATTTTGAAGTGCAGTCGTCATTGTAGACCACTTCAGCAGGCTAGGGCAAGGAAAAAGGTTACTTAATGTCTTCCGTCTTAAAACACAACAATCTGCTAAATATATTATTCTCAAATGAATTGTTTATTGTCATGTTTGAAAAAAAAGCGGTACCTTGTAGGTTCTTCCTTCGTCATAGCAGCCACACTCTGCATCTTTGACACATGTCAGTCCATCGAATAAGAAACCTGCATCACATTGACAACCTTCTGTGCAGCTTGTGGAGCACTGGAATATTTCTGTGAGGCCTGGACAGGCAGCGGAGCAGAAATCGGCACACACCTCAAAGTGACTGTTAGCCGGGCACTTCATGGCTGGAAAAATATGAAGAATATAAAGAGATGTCTTACTTAACTGAATGATTGATTACAACAATGATTTAAACCAGATAGTACTTACGACAAAAAGAGGGTGTCCTCCAGTTTTTCACATCCACTCCTGCCATGTGACAGTTAAAGGCATACGCTGCTACACTGTCACATAGCACCTTTCCATCTCCATTAGAGGCACAGACATCAAACACACAATCATCAAAGTATGGCTGGGGGTCCAATTTACTGTGGCAGGCAGCAAAAGGACCTTTGGGTTCTGTTACTACACCACAATAAGTGGGCTTTGAAAACACTGCCTTTTGGGCACTGTCACATTTGGGACAATTATTTCCTTCACAGCCATTTGAACACACAACATTAGGAATAGTGACTTTCCATGATTTTCCAAAGTCATTAATATTGTTCGTGAGCTGATTGTTAGGCATCTGAAAGTCATCATTTGGATTACTGTTGAAGTTGCCACAC
The DNA here is from genome assembly GCA_036850595.1 of Rhyacichthys aspro. NCBI lineage: Eukaryota > Metazoa > Chordata > Actinopteri > Gobiiformes > Rhyacichthyidae > Rhyacichthys > Rhyacichthys aspro. The sequence continues at coordinate 11,606,184 of CM072163.1, read as the reverse complement.
AAGCCACAAACCTTATTGCGGTAATTTCCAGGCACTGTTACAACAACATGGTATATCAAGTTATAGCTGACTCGAAGCCCAAAATCTGTCTGAATCACGTAATAAGTCCCTTCCTGGAAGACTTGCACTGCACCATCCTTAATGCTCAGTGGAAGATTGTTGAATACTCCATTAACCTAAAAAACATGGTACAGTAAACTATAGTATGCAGGATTTTAAATAATTAAACACTGCAACAATTAACATTGACTCAGTTATGTAATACATACATGAGAAGCCTGAATATAAATCACAGTGGATGTAGCTTTCTGCAAAGCGTTCATTAAAAACAGAATAAACCTGGATTGTACTTTTATTTAGTGATAATCACTAGAAGGTGGACAGTGTTGCTGTACTGCATACCGTCCCTTTAAAACATAAAGGTCTCCATTGAAATTTGAATGCAGTAAGGTTAAACTTAAACTTAATAAATCAATTAATACTTACAAGTACTCCAAACATGTTGTTTCTCATAATAAAGGTGAAGCCATAGACATCCAAAGCAACTAGCTTTGTGACGGACACCTTCTTGTTGTTATTCCACTCCACATTCTCCACTTGAACAGAGAAGGCCTCCAGATGTGTGCCTTCTAGGCCACAGCTCTTGGACAGTGTGTAGGTGCAGGTTCCTTGAAAGTCATATTTTCTTCCATCAAAGGAGCTGTAATGGGGATCACCGGAGGCATGGCACACACCCTTCCCAACAGGCTGACACTTTTGGATGCCATTCTCTACTTCACACTTCTCATTTGGACCACAAGTGAACTTCTTACATTCAATCTGAAGAAAAATAGATACAATGAGTGACAAGATATAAATAATTATGTCATAAAAATAATAAAAACATGTGTGAAATTTTAATACACTTTTATTAAAGCTATGAACTACCTCTCCATCTTGTCCACATATGCACTCTTCCTGACATTGTCCATTGGGAAAAAACACCTGGCCAATGCGGTAGTAGCGGTCCTGATAAACACACCCACACTGTGAGAATGGCACACAGGAATCTCCACTGAGGATATGTCCCTCATCACAGGAACAACCCTCCTGACACAAAGCATTGCAGCTCTGAGGAGCAGTTAAACTCTGGCATGTGGTGGGACAAGCAACTGCACAGATTTCATAGTGGCTGTGAACTGGACATTTGATGGCTGTAGATAAGAGACATAAAGTAAGCGAAAAAACAAAGTTAGATGTTTTTGTTCTACTAATAATTGATTGTAGTACATGGTATGGTACTTTTTTTTTTTTTGGTACAGAACCGTTTTATCTTTAAAAAGAACAAAATCGTACCACAGAATTGACTAGTTCGCCAGCTGTACACCTTGGCCCCCTCATCCTGGCAGGCAGAAGTGTATGATGTGATGGCTTGACATAGAACATCTTTTCTGCCTTTATAAAGGCAGACATCATAAACACAGTCTTCAAAATAGCCAGCAGGGTTCACTTTGGCATGACAATCACGGAAGGGACCTTTGGGATCTCTGATAATGCCACAGAAATCTTCTTTCTCATACTGCACCTTCTGAGTGATGTCACAATCAGGGCACACACCTTTACAGCCTTCAGCACATCCCGGGATCTCAGCCACCTTCCAACTCGCACCAAAGTCTGTAGGTGAGACGGCAGTAACACCGTTCTTTGAAATAAGGTCATCCTGAGGTTTGCCATTGTAGTTGCCACAAAGGCCACAGACGTCCCCCATGTAGTTGCTGGGCAGTGTTACAAATACAGCACTCTCCCAGTTGAAGGAAACCTTAAGTCCAAAGTTTGTCTGGACAACAGCGTACCAGCCACTTTTGTACACATTCACCTGTCCATCTTTAAGGCTGACAGGAAGGTTCACCAACTCATCATTTACCTGAAAAAAAAAGATTTTGTGATTTCCATGTATATATTTTCAATAAAATATTTGTGATTAGAGGTCTTACCATGATTAATCCTTTATATGTTCTAGTAATTACAATGCTCAGGGAGAACAGTTTGATTTCAACTAACTTGGTGTAAGAAACCACTTTACTGCCTCGGTTGTCATTCTGCACTAATACTTCAAAAGGCACCAAGTCTGGTTCTTTGGAGCACAGTGCAGCCAGCTGGTACACGCATGTGCCCTGGAAGTTAAACCTTCTCCCGTCAAAGGTGTTATAATGGGGGTCACCTGTGGCTTGACACGTGCTATAAGAGACTGATTCACATTTTCTAATGCCATCAACGACCTGGCACTGCTGTCCTTTCTTACAGCCTTTGTCTTGGCACTCCACACGTCTGCTTTCGGGGACACACTTGCACAATTTCTGACAGCCCTGGTCAGCCCAGAAGGTCTCCCCAGCAGGAACATATCGACCATTATAGGTGCAGCCACATTTAGCAGCACGCACACACTGTTTTCCACTTAATACAAAGCCTTCATTACATGTGCAGGTCTCCACACAGGGACGTTTACATTTGGAGGGGGCATCAGGGTCAGAACAGGTGGCAGGGCATGCATTGCCACAGAGCTCATAATGACTGTTGGCTGGACATGCAGCAGCTGAAAGGTGGGGAGAGATTTTTTTTTAAATGGAATGAATACCATGCACCGCAGCTCTACCTGTTTAAAGTACAGTTAAAAGTACTTACGGCATCTTGCCATTTTCCTCCAATCATGGACCACAATCCCTGCATTTTGGCAGGCGTCAGTGTAGGCCTCCAGAGCTTTGCAGAGAAAATGTCTAAGGCCACCTCCCATGCAGACATCATATTTACAGTTTTCAAAGTATGCTTGTGGGTCAATGACGCTATGGCATTTGCTGAATGGCCCGTTTAAGACGAGAGTGATTATCCCACAGAATAAGTTACCCTCCCACTTTTTCATAAGGTTGTGTTCACAGCTCGCACATCCACCAACACAGTCATCTCTGCACTGAGCACCTTGCACCAGTCCTGGGACCCTCCAGCTGCTGCCAAAGGCCACAGCACCATCTGCCTGACTGCCTGAGGGTGTGGCAAAATCATCACTGGGGTTGCCATTGAAGTTTCCACAAAGGCCACACGTCTTACCACTGTAAATATCAGACAGAGTGACCACAAGAGAGTGTTCCCAGTCATAACGGACATTGAGACCAAAATCAGTCTCGATGACCGCTGATCGACCACTCTGAGCAATAACCAATCTGTTATTGTTCATGATGACAGGCAAAGCCCAGCGACTGTTGTCAATCTACAATGAGGAACAAAGAAAAAGGGCATTACATATATGTAAATATGCTGTATGTACACAATAAATTAAAAAAAAATGTTGAAAAAAATGCATTAATCTCACCCTGACATAACCAGTCTCAGAGCGAGCTACAGTTATGGTAACACCAAACACCTTCACCGTGACCAGGCCAACGTATGACACTTTGGGGCTGCCTCTGTTCTCATTTTGAGCAAGGATCTCAAAGGCTGGAATTTTATCATTCACTTCACAGTTTTTAGCGATGACATACGTGCAGGTACCCATGAAGTCATAGCGTCGTCCATCAAACGTGCGGTAATGTGGATCACCCATTGCCCAGCAGGTCCCAGGTTTCTTTGGCTTGGCTACACACGAGGGATAGCCACCATTCATCTCACACACTTCACCGTCACTGCAGGTAATACTGTTACAGGAAAGTGACCCTCCAGTCTTCCAATCTAAAAAAAAGGACATATGTGAAAAGCAGACCATGACACACATTAATGAAATATTATTGACTAAAGTACCTGACTGCATGCATTGTCCTGGTGCACCGTAACCATTCATCTGGCTTACCCCGAGACTGTAAAGACCAAAGGATGAACCAGAGCTAGACACAGTGTGGCTAGTACCATCTTGGTTTGGTTTATATGATATCTTGGCCCATGAAAAATCTGTCCCTTCAACCATTTTCCACTGGACCTCCCGGATCAGGATACCATCAATTTTCAACCCTGCCATTTCACTTGTTTTTGCCACAATCAGAGCCTGGTTATCAAAGTCTTTCAGAGCCTGCAGTGAATATGAGGAGCAGAAACGGTTGGTGGGCACAACGTTCATCAAGAACGGGTCGTAGAATTGTAAAAAGCCAAAACTGGCACCATTAAAGAGAAGGAGGACTTGAATAGCATGTTCAGCTTGAATTGACAGTGTTGTGGGGTCGTGGTATTGGATTTCCTTGGTCTGTCCCTTGCTCAAAGTGAAAACATCTTGACCTTTGCCATTTCGGACGGTGACACGTGTGGTCTGGGAAGCCTGGATATAGACGCTATCAAATTGGTTCTGGAAGCTCAAAGGAGGCACAATGAAGTTGGCTCCCCATTTGCTCACTGGCAATAGCTGCTCAAAAACGTGGTTGCATTTGGAGAAGCGCCAGGTACAAGTGTGACCTGAGAAAACAGCAACTGGGCGGGTGGAAGCAATTCTGGAACCGGAGAGATCTGATGTACTCTGCAGCTGGACACTCTCATAGGGCTGCAGATCTATCACCAATTGGCTGCCACTCCTGTACACATGGCCCTGGAAGCGAAGGTCACCATTCAGACTGATCTCTACTCTGTTGCTCTCCTTCCCATTTGTGACAGAAAACTCTTTGTAACTGCCATGAGGAGAGCCTTCAGGGGTAAAGATAAAATATTCAGTACCCCATTCAGTGGTGGGCAAGATCACAGTGCTTTCTGTAGTATACAGCTTGTGGTTAAAGGAGGTTACAGTCACTTGTGCTGAGGCTTCAATGCGTACTGTGTTGGGAGACTTCCCAGAGTCATACAGCTCAACTTTATCAGGGAGACTGATAGTGACCCCTTGTCCAGCCTTTAGATTTCTCTCTTCCCTGAACTTTAAAGGAGGCACGTCGACGGTCACTTTAGTGTTGGTTTCAACAGCGGTGATGTGTAGCTGGAAGCTGGGAGTATCATAGTTTGGATTGTAATTCTGCATAAAAGAAAGGGCAAACTCTCTTCCTGCCCACATACCATGACATGGGCCTGAAAAATACAATAACAAAGAAATGTAAAAGAAAACTCAAATAAAAAGTCAAATATAAAACAGCGTTAGAAACGTGTAAAGTTGTTACAATAATACTTTATTTCAAAAAAATCTAAGGCTTCACAGACTAGAAATATACAAAACTTGAACTGTCACATTCTTAGTCCACATACAACATGACATATTGAAGTGAGTGATAGACACTTTAAGAGTGAAGAGAAGTGTGGATGCCAGTTTATAATGGATGGATTGCTTTTTTGTGATAACCACTTGAAGAGATTTGGACTGCTCACTTGACTGCCTCTCAGCAGCACTCCATTAGTCACTTGCACAGACAATATAATTGCATAATGGAAATATTATCAATATGTGCCTTTGCTGTGAAAAGAACATTTTCTGGGCTCTGTCAGGGCCTGGGGGATTTAAACTACACTCCTGTTTGACCCATTCTGTTTAATAGCTCCAACTCAATAGCAGCAGAAGGTAAATGCAATTCCCAACAAAAGCTATTTTCAATTTAGATGACTATCCTTTGTGCTGCACTCTTGAATTCTTCACCTGTTTAACATTCTGTTTCTTTCACCAAGGCACCTGCTTTGGCCCAACAACAAAGGGCTCAACTGATGGAAGCGACAACTTGGATAAATTACTTCTCATTGAATGATGACTTAGCCACAGAGTGTGCTAGAAATAGAGAGCTGTGCTTTAGACATTACTGTGGGTTATTTATACAAAAAAGCTATTAAGTTAGATTCAGCTATTAAGTTTTAGTAGGATTGTGAGTAGATAATTTGCACGTTTGCTGCTAAGACATTTTTGAATGGGGGAAAAAAAATAATTGAATAATAAATGTAAAAGTAATATAAAACAGAGAAAAAAATCAGAAAAATAAACAAAAATGTACTCACAGCCAAGAAACAGCACCAAGGCACAAAGCAGCAACAGGGAATCCATGGCTGAAAGACATTAGTGCTTTTTCACTCAACAATTTTTCACTAAATCATTGATTACATGTTGAGTGGTGTGTGTGTGTGATGTATATATATATATAAACTAAAAAGTGCTTACCTGCTTAGATGCACAAGTATTGTGAATTTCATTTGCATCCCTTTATATACAACCATTGTCAAAGATCCAACCAATCACAATATCTGTAATGACAGTTGGGTTGGACAAATCCATTACTCCATTATTAAGAAATTAGGGCAGCACTTGTGAATGAACTGTAGGTCCTGCTGAATGTTGACATAGGTGTGAGGTGTAATACCACCCTATGACACACCCAGCTGGACCCAGCTGGACAGTTTGACATGAATCATGATATTAACAGTCTATATCTAAATCTAAGCTGTTGATATAATTAATATGTATGATTTTTTTTCTTCAAGGCTTCAGTACTGAGAGAAAATAGGCCATAGAAAGAATTTGTGGTGTATTAAATGTTTAAAGTGAGAGAAGAAACTTACTAACATACCTACATTTTAATAAAATAACAGATTTCTTGAGGTGAGGTCGACACAGTTTGTTGCTTTATTTGCCCACAGTCAGTAGTGTTATATATTTTGGTGTAACCAAATAAAGTAATCTAGTTTATATTGGGTGAGGCAAAAATGTGATAACAGAAAAAATTCAACTTACTTAACTTAAGTTACTCAATACTAAGCATGTCTTTGAGATCTTGATTTAAGAAACTGAATTTTAAAAAGAAAACACCTGGATCTTTTATAGGATTGTATAGTCTATGTAAAAATTTAATCATGATTTCAATTGCACTCAAAAGGACAGACATGTTTTCTCTATAATACATTTCACTTGTAATGATCTAAACCTTTTAAAAAGGCCTTTTGTAAAGCTTGTTAAATGGGTGGGTATTCTATTAAAATAATCCACCAAGTCAAACTAATGCCAAGGTACATTTGCTTCCTTAACGAGTCGCTCTGTCTGTCACATTAGAATAACAGAAGGCAACGGAGGGTGCAAAATTATAACTAACAAAGAGAAAGTAAATATTACTCAGCCCTTATAAGTTTGCATTAGCTTTTGTAACCAATGATAAAAACATTTGATGTGTGTGCATTTGGGCAGAAACACTTGGGAGGGGCATCTGTAAATCTTTAGATGTGGAATTGTGGATTTAGGTGTGGCCTTTAGTGTTAGAGAACATCATGACCAGTGATGACCTTAAAAAAATAGGTCTTGGGGCATGATGCACCAAATATTAACATAAAATATACAGAACAGACATACAATAAAAAGAAGTAAATAATCATCCAGTCCCAGAGTTCATTTGGGTTTTCACAAAGACCCCACAGTACCTTGGGACACTGACTGTCACCATGGATACACCAATTTCTATCTTCAACTCTGTCTCCATCATAACATCTCTTGTGAGGACCACAACAATCTCAGGTGTCCACTGTCACCAACAACAGTGTCACCAACAATTCAACACTACTACGTTCTGCTGCTAAATGGTTATTTCCCTTGCCTTCCCATATAATGAGAGATGATTGGTGCAAGAGGATTTGAGACATTGTTACAGGTCCATTAATGCTGTTATCTCAGGGCACATAATAAAAGATCAGACTGAACCATTTTTGTTGCAGACAGACATTACACAGTAAGGCAGCTCTGGTTTCAGCCACTCACCATTTAACATGGTGAAGATTATCTCAAGCTCACAAACTTCTGGAGCATCATGACAGCCCCAGAAACCAGTCCTCAAAGCACACTGCTGCCCTTGGTCACAGGTAGTCACTCTACTCAAAGGATGCTACCAACACTTCTCTGAGCAGTTGTCATTGCACAGACGTATGTCAGCCTAGAGCAAGTAAAAACTTGTAGTTGTTTTTTTTTTTGGTAAACACATTTCAATATGCTTAGATAATAAATTAAGAACATACACACACTGCCTTAGCTTCATATATTTACCATGAAAAACGCACACATTGATAGTGCAGTATGCACTCACTCTCATCAAAAACATTTCCATGGAGGCCCTGACATCCTTCCCAACAACTGGTTGTAAAAGAAACAGGCTGCAGAAGGGCAGGGCACGAGTTGTCTCCTGAGTCAACACATTCACTCAGGCTGCTCCGTTCAGGATGACTGAGAGAGTAAAAACATTAATAACTGCTAACACGTAAATGAATGCACACGACTCTATACAGATATAAATCCACAGAAAACAATGTTTAAACTCTTGTTTAAAAGGATAGTCATAGTCTGTAGGGACTGGCTGCACTGATCACATTCTGGACACAAACCCAGTGATGTTATCAGCAGGATGGCCATCACGTGGTTCCATGTCACCAGATTTTTCACCATTAAAGTTTCCACAGAGGCCTGAGGTTGTGGCGCCATATTTCCGAGGCACAGTTAACCTGAGGTATGAAGGACAGCTCAGTTCTCATCCCTGATGTTGTGGTAAGTGTCAGACTGCTCCATTCTGAAAGGCTTTAAAAGGGCCACTGGCACAAGGCACACTGTGCTCAACCCCATTTATCTACTAGAAGAGTATGGTAAATGTGTATCAATTATTGACACTGATATATATATCTTCAGGGTGATTTTGGCCCTCATATCAAGCACACACTGACCATCACTAAAACATAACCAGGGCCACACTGGCAGCCCTCCTCACAGCTGCCACTACGGCTTGTGACAACGGAGGGATTGTCCTGCACCTGTGACAAGACAGCGGGATCCACACACCTCATAGAGACTATTTTAGGACACATTATACTTACAGGGAGAAGGATGATCAAACAATTAAAAAATTAAATGCAGTGCAGAATTCTCAGCTCATTTTGTAAGGGAATACTTAAATAAATTATTACACCACTACAAATGAGTGGACATTTTAAGCTTTAGTCCTTAAAAAGTTGCAGATTTAACAGACAGAAAGTTAGTAATCCAAGTATTTAAACATTTATAAGGTTTAAAAATGTGCAATAATTCACCACAGAAAGTATCCCTCCTCCACTGCCTTACAGGCAACCCAGCTGCTTGGCAGAGAGCAGCACATGATGCAATAGCACAGTGCTGTGTAGTGTCCTTCATGAGAGCAGGAATCTGCCACACAGTTCTGAAAGTACTTTATGGGACTTCAGACTGAAACACAGTCTGCCATAGGCCTAGGTTCATCCAGTAGCACAGTAAAAACTCACTGCCTTCACACAGTGTGTGTGACTCTGGAGGGCTGTGCTTTTTTAAAATCACATTTGGAGTCATACACCTTCTGCCTCCAGCTATGAGAAAACTTCTGCGAATTTTGTGCATGCTCTTCATTGGGCATTATTTGGTCACCATGAGGGCCATTGTTACCGTTTCCACAGAGGCCAGAAATTTTAAGACTATACTGTTTATAAATGACCAGCTGTAACACCACATCAGTGCTAAAGGATGAAGGTGTGTGGAAAACAACAACAACATGCACTCTGTGATGTGAGCGGAGTAGAGGCCTAAACAATGGAATCTGATAAATAAAATGAACAAGTGAGTATACTATAAAATAAGTAAAACACACAGGGGCAAAACAAGAGCACTCAACTAAATCTTTTTTGGATCATTTAACTCACAACAACATTTAAGCTGTAGATTGACAGTCTTATAGTAAAACTGTGCAGAAACCTTTGGTGGCAGTTTGCATCAGAGATGTGTTAGTGAATGGATTATTTCAGATTTGTGACTAATGGTAAATTATATCAAAAGGTATAAAAATGCAGACCAGTAACAATGGTCAAAGAAGTTTTAATGGTGACATTTCCTGTTATATACGCAGCTGTGTGCATTTCATTTCACTGGGACACTGAGGTGGACTGTAGAGGATCTCTCCAGGAGCCGCTGTCCAAAAGGTGGAGTTTAAACTGTAGTATTTGCCTGTGTCTAAGTAGCACTGCTGAGGAAGCACACAACCATTGTGGCATAACCAAGGTCACAGAAACAACCTGCAACACAGGTGTCGTTACAGAAGCTATCATTAAACTCACAGGATAGAGGACACGGTGAACCACAGGTCTTGTAGTGGCTATTTGGAGGGCAATGTACAGCTGAAAACAATTAAAGTGTGTACGCTAAACTAGAAATACTTTAATTGTGCTCACTCACTTACCAACTGCCAGATCATAGAATATGAATTAATGACATGGTTAAAAGCAACATCAGCCCTCCATTATGCATTAAGTCTACACAACTATTGTAAAAAGAATCTGGTTTGGCCAATGGCATAGGAACCCTCTGCAGCCCATGCAACAGTTTTGGTCTCGCTCAATAAGCTGGTAAGCCTCAACAAACCCCAGACTGGATTCGGTGCCAGGAGAACCAGCTTTACCAGCAGTAGCCAAATAATCATCTTCAGTATAAAATTGCCAAATAATCCATAAACTTTACCCTTGAAGTGTGGTTTGAGTGTCAGTACAACAGTGCTGCTCCAGTCAAAGAGCATCTGAAAACCAAAGTCAGTTTCCAGAAGTACACAGTTTCCTTTTAAGATCTTAATCTTGCCCTGTAACATATAAACTGGAACATAACTCATATGACAGTATCTGAAAGCAGAAATAAAATAAAATACAGAACATGTAAAGTTTGAGTTTTATTTAGATACTTACTGAACTTACATGTACTTTCTCCTTCTCATTACTAAGATGATGACAGTCCCATATGCCTGTACTATCACTTCCTCTGTGGAGGATGGTGTGGCAAACCGCATGTTTCCCCCTTGTTACAGTTTGCAATGAAAGAGAAAACAGCTATAAAAGGTTTGAAAACCTTTCATAAATACAAACACTCAGCATCCTTGTGACAACCCACGACTCCATCTACAACTACACAACTGTGCAGAGAAGGACATGAGTACTGCTCACAGACTAGAGGTCCACAGATACAGTTTACTGCACAATTTTGTAGGAGCTTGCTTTCAAACGCCTAAAACAACAAACAATATGACATTAAAGTTAAAAACAAAGAATTATCCTCCCATTTTGAACACCAGGCTTGTCCATCATAAATGTATCCAGGATCACACTCACCCCTCTTCACAGTCACTATTGACTCAGTCCAGTCTATCCCAGGGCACAGAGGAACAGACAATGGCACACTTGGTGTAATGGCTGAATTCAGGGCATTGACAATCTAAAATAAAAGCAGTTGTTATCAACATTATGATTGCATTAAAATGTGATTCAATTGAGCTAGACATATCTGAACTAACCACAGCCTGTTGTGTTCCTCCACTGGTCAATATTAACTCCAGCCTCTTTACATCAGCCTCATAAGTCTGCAGGGCATCACACAGGGCAAAGTGTTGCCCATGCAGACTGACTAGTACTTTCTCACCAGATGACGGCATGTTGCAAACGGTCCTTTTTGCAATGCAAAGAGGCCACAGTCTTCTGAAGAGAATTTGGGGTCCAGAAACTGTCAGAGTAGACGGGTGGGATCTCATGCATCATCGCAATACAACTGGAACTTAAATACTACCTCTGAAAGTCCAAAAGCATCAGGGTCAGAGGTTATAGTACCATTGGGTAACCTGAGATCAGTTCCCATTGTAATTTCCACATAATCTTCACATTGTTACGAGATAATGGAGGGGTTTTAACTAGAGGGTGCCTTTTTAAGTCAGACATAAGTTCAAATGACTGGAAAACCTTAACATTCATCCAGATAGACACTGACATTATTTTGTGTAAACAGACGATAAATTCAATTTTTGTAGGATAAAAAGCAAAGTGTTATTAGCACAAGTAACAAGTAACAAAAAATAACCTGATTGTTTCCAGGAAAAACTCCTCTAATAAATATGTTAGACATTTTAAGGTGTATTTGTCTGTCTGTGTCTTGAATACTTTGGATGATATTTTGTAAAAAGCTCCAGTTGCAGCTGATTGACAGAGCATTTGTTAAACAGTGTGTAGTTACATGAATGATAGAGTTCAAAAGTCTCTCCATCAAATGTGGTCTGCTGGAGACCATCAACAGAGCACTGGGCTGCTCTGGGATTCGGATGGCTATTTTCAACACCTCTAATGAGATTGCATTCTTCCTTCTCTGCACAGGAGACATTCGACAAGTAACCTGTCCTCCAGCCCAACAGAGACAGCTTTGTTCACATGTAGACACTTCCTGCTCTGAGGTATTGTCTATGGTGAAAGAAACCCCTGTCATGTGAACTGACACCAAAAATACTGCTATGAATCAAACCTGAAGTCCTCCCTAAAACCCTGAGGAATCTCTATGGTGTTTTTTTACAAGCAGAGGCAAAGGTGGACAGAGGCTGAACTTCTGTTATAAGTGGTAGTTGAAGGACAGGGCTGGTCTGTGGAAATACAAACACATCTGTCACTCAAGGCAGAAAGCCATTTAAGCAGTGCATAAGTTAAGCCTGACCAGTGATGCATTAGTACCATCTAGTGGCCCATACCTAGTGGCTCTTAGTTACCTCGTACTCTTTCAGTTGATGATTAAAGCTATATAACAACAGAAAATAACTACAGGTTTATAAGTGATGTGCATGTAAATAATCTTATTCTCATATTCATTATATTACTGTGCCAATTTTAACATCAAAATTATTTATACCCTGAAGATCCTGCAAATTTCATTTAGTTTCAACTTAAGCTGAACTGCAAAGAAAACCAGTGTATGTAAACTTAATATTCATTGAATTCACATTCACAACAAGCCTGGGAGAACAACACTCACAGCAAAAGCCCAGGCACCTCCAGGCATGAACTGTAGCTTTGTGAGCTAGACACAAAGCTACACTCTGCCACGGAGGGGCATAGTGCAGGCTTGAGACCTCCATGAAGACACAGGTCACTGACGCAGTGCTTGTAAAAGCTGGATGGGTCTGCTTTGCCATGACAATGTCTAAATGGTCCATTAACTTCCAGAATTTTCCCACAAGCCTTGGGCTGAGAGTAACGGCACAACTCCTCAGTCGAACACATTGGACAACTTTTTCCAAGACAGGCCTCCACACACCAACGACTTTGTCCAAACCTTCTCAAAATGTTCTGTACTCAGATGCTGTGCAGAATTTTCAATATAAGTAATATATGTAATGCCAGTTAAAAGGCCAGTCTGATAGGGCAGATTCTTCTTCATGCCTCTGACCTAAAGAGGGTGACATTATTTTAAGTTGGTGTGCATGAATCAGTCAGTAAGGGTTAGACAGGCTTTCACTCACCTCTATGGTTTCCATGTTTTTGCTGGTTAGCGCCAGATATAGCCTGCTTATGTTAACCAGCACATGAAGTTCCTATTCTAGATGCCCATATGTCTGGACATAAACCTGGATCAAATCAAGACCATAGCCTTAACAACTGATAACTGCTGGTCAGAAGTGACAATGTAACGACCACTGAACATGGATGTCTGCTTGACTCCATCACGAACTCCACAGAATTCATCAGGTTCACACATCCTGCAAAATGGCAGTGTCTGTTGTGTGTGGGGGTCACAGACACACAGTTTGGTGCATCTTTCATCAGCCCAAAAGGTCTGGTTGCTGTGGTAACGGTGGCCATTGTAAGAGCAGCCACACTGGGAAAGAGGTACACAAATGTCACCATCTAGGACAAACCCTGCATCACACTGACAGGACTCCACTCAGGGAAGGGTGCAGGGGCCTGAACTTAAAGGGACGCACATGTTTCAGGGCAGACTGTGTTAATGAGAGGATGAAGGACAGTCATGAATAGGGTAAAAAATAGAACAAAGTGGTTGAAGATATTATTGTTATTTTTAATTATATTTGGTTGTCTCTAAAAAATACACATAAACAACACAAACAATTTTATTTCTCACTAATATTAACTTAATGCCATTTGAATAGGATGTAACAAATGTATGTTTACTGCAGAATGTACTACTCCTCCACTTGCAGATCTGGAGCTGGGCATTTTGTCAGACAGCGGGATAGGGTTCAAAGATCAAGCAAATAGCTTTCTCAGAGTTGTGACTAGAGCATAAACAAAGATGGTGACTGCTCTCAATATTTGAGTATAATTAAGAATTTCCCAGCAAGCAAAGAAGGGTTCTGATATGACCGCAAAACTCAGATTGAGCAACTGTCTGGTTACATTTTGAACTTGACAGAGCATCTTGAGCAGATATCCTCCTATCCTATCAGCTGTACAGTGAGACTCATGATTAGCAACTCTCCAACTCCAGCTATCTTCAACCACTGTTCTATTAGAAAGCATACTTAATTTGGATTCCCAGATAAGTATCCACAAAAGTAATAAAAATAGTAAGAAAAAGAAGTATCCAGAAGCGTTTTCTGACCATAGACCTGTGGGGAAAGAGCAAACTTATTGATTTAGCATTCTAAATTTCCAGAAAAAATACATTACCAATCTAGATTCAACTTTTACGGTATATTGTTAAAGATCATAAAAAACTAAAACATCAATCTCACACTGAGTGCACAAGAATCATTAGGATGGGACTTCAAGTCATACTTAGCCAAGCACAGCCCTTTGCCCCTCTGTAAATCGTAATATTGACTTCTGCCACTGTTACAAGAATAGCTTTAAGTGACAAAGTTCCATTAAGGGCCCTGTCCTTTTGTACCCCAACCCAAAAGAGACTGTTACCCTGGCTGTCAGTTAAAGTATGAACAAGAGTATAAGTACAGTTTCCTTGAAAATCAAATACCGCTCACTGACATTTCCACAAATCTCAGCAAAGTCTCCCAGGATCCACCACTGAGCTTGGCCATGGACAATCCCAAAGTGTCTTTGTTATAGGTTAGGTTTTCAGCTGAAAGGAGGAAATACAAAACAGAGCATAAAATGAATGCTTTTGTTCACAGTTAATTGATCTATATTACATGTCGTACTAATTTTAGTTAATTTCCAAAGGGCACAGTTTGTATTTTGTACAAAATAAAATAAAATTGTTCAGAGTGATGAATGTCTGACACAAATACAAAACATAATGTACAGTGGAAATCTACAGCTGGTGAGTAAGCAACCCCACCCCGCAGAACCAGCTCTCCCTACTTTTCTGTGCACAGACCCAGATGTTGTTAAGGGTGTAGCGCTCTCCCTCCAGGCATCAGACACACAGCATGGTGGCTGTGGCAGAGCCACTGCTCAGTGCATCACTCCTCCAATGATTTCTCCCCATCTACAGACAAGGGTCAGTCATTTGCATTACATGAATGTTGACTAAAACAAGCAAACAATAAATGTGCGTTGATCATTACTCACGCGACATGCACCTCTGCATGTTCGGCCAAGTCGCTAATGAGTCATTATTGACAGTGAAATAAATAAGGCATGTTTTATTAGGTTTGACTTGGCAGCTAAACTGGAACTGCGCTCATAATGTGGTCACATGCAGTTGTGTCACAATCTGGTTTATTAGAGTTCATAAGCTATAGATAACAATATCACCGGTATCTGTGTAATATTTAGTAATGCTTTCAAAACATACAGTATTTACTAACACTATTTGCTTCCTAACCTCCTCACCTCATAATAGTAACCATAGTGAAAACAGCTACACTGACCAGCTCTGGTGCAGCTATTTCAAGAAGCAACAACATATGTTGTAATGGGAGTTTTCAGGCCACGATGGTGCTGTGAGAAGGAGAGAAAGGTTATTGCTCTTACAGACATTCAAAACAAATAACAGAGCATACAACCTTTAAATACTCACAGCAATTCTCTCCCCGCAACAGCCTAACTACAGCTCCAGCATCTTGGCAAGCAAAAATGTTGTCACTCAACCTATTACAAAACAAGCCTACATTCTCATTAGATAAGCAAAGGTCATTTAAACACATCTAAAGATGACTTTGTGTTCACAGTTGAGTGGCTGCTGCTATAAGGCCCTGTAGGATCAAGCAGCATGGCAAACTTGGCTTTTCTGGTGGAGTTGTACATGGAACAAGGGTCAGATTGTTCAGAACATTTTTTTTCAAATGGTGACAGCCACCAGAAAGATGAATGGCTGACATGCGTGTTCATCTGCAGTCGAGTCCACATAGGCTTCACATTTTTTTATTGGTGCGAAGAATAGCAATTTGTATCAAAGAAAGGCCTCTATTGACCCCGGTGTCTACAAGAACATGGATCTAGATAGATAGATAGCCCAATACCATATTGTTATGTGTTCCATTTGAGCAGGTAGGCCCCTCGACACACCCTTGATCTGAAAAAAAGAAGTCATAATCATTATTTCATTGCCTTTGTTAATACTTGTATCAGATCCTTACCTTTGCTTTACCCCAATGACTCACCTCAATAGACATGTTTATTCCATAGCCTCTAAGATCAGGTTGGTCCTGCTGTATAATAACAATGGTGTCTGACTGATCTTCACTACTGGCCTGGGACAGAATACAGCTTCAGTTTCCAATATCATCAAAGGTCTGGAAGTGCCTTACTCCTGTAACAGTGCATTTAAGAGGTTTAAGAGTGTGGCATGGCATGCTTGATGCCTGTCATGGATGGCACATTCTGTTCCTTTTGGACATGTGTCATTTATTTATATATTCCATTTACTTTTATTGTTAATATATCTTGAATGCTTTCTGTGCATACAAAAAGTAAAGACCTCCATTCATCAACTAAAGCTTCCATTTCTTGACATAAAGCAATATAGCTGGAGGGAATCTTACACAGAAAAGCATTTGCCCTGTAGCAACGGTCACTAATACAATTTTCAAAGAAAAGCTGTGGCTCTACAGTTATGTGGCAGCTTTGGAATGCTCCTTCTTTATCTAGCAATCTGCCACAAAAGCCTTTCCCTCATAAAGACTCTTATCTTGTAGACTGTAACCCAAGGTGTTCATTTGCACATCAACACAGCAATGCTTAGCACGGAGTGTCTTACAGCCTGAGGGATATCTGATTCTGTCTGTGCAACAAGGTCATCATCTGGATTATCATTAAAGTTCCTACACAGGCCACAAAGCCAATCAGCAAAGACTTGGGCATTTGGATAGTCTTCATATTTGGACTCTATGTTTTATTGCATTTTGACATTTCAGTGATGTTAGATATTATGCTTTGGCTTAAAGCTGCAGCAGTAGACCATTTACCTTTGAATTGACATGGAAATGACCCCCTGTTGCACTTGCAGGACTCCGCACAGGGAAAAACAGTTATGACAAGACTCTGAATTACTACAGGTAGCAGGACAGGCAGAGCCACATATCTCATGGCTGTTTGGTGGACATGCCATAGCTGTGAAAAGAAGACGAATCAGTCTGAGCAAAAACAATATTATTTAATCAATCAATCAATCAATCAATCAATCAATCAATCAATCAAGTCAATTAGTAAAACTTGCAGCATTTTGCTATAGTTCTCCAGTTCTGGACTTTGATCCTCTGCTTCTGACAAATGGGCTGCCAGAAAGATGCAGACTGATGAAAAGGCTTCATGAGCATATAAACTGTTTGTGCAATGGCAAACAAATGGTTCAGGGTCAATATTTGCATGACACTTTGAGAAAGGTCCATCCCTTCTTTTCAACAGTTTACAGCCAAACTCCATAAAGTTTTTATTAATCACAGAAACAGAGCTGAGTTGACTTTTAGTGTTAACTCCTCTTCCAACACGATCTTCAATGCACATTCAGAATGCAACAAAGATAAGAGGTCAAAGGGGGTCAAAGAGGTTTAGGGAGCCATTCCCATGCTCAGAGGAAGGTTTCTCTTTTGACCTCTTCACCTATAATTAAGACAAAAATAGAAATCCCATTCAGGCACAATTTATTATCAGACAAGGAGCTGCAGCTAAAAAAAACAACACACAACAGATGTAATTTTACTAGTAACAAAATCATTATAAATGTATGGTTATTTAACAAAACATACATTTATACATACTATTTTAATACATTTCTGGGTATAACTGCCTGTTGAAGATACTCAAATAGGGTCCCAAATCCAGATTCAAAAAATGACCTTGTTCTGCCTTGTTAGACACCACAGTGAAGTTGGACTCCAGGGAGAATTCTGCATCAAACTTGAACTTGTCCGTGTTGCTACTGCTGTCTTGCCGCACTTTCATATCACTTGAATCAAACATAAACAAAGTCTGCCAGATATCATCTACAGAGAGCAGCAACAAAAACGTGTTGAAAATCGCTGCATGCTGTCACGTCGGAAGAAAAGGATTGCTACTAGTAATGTGGATTTTCTTTGAGGTGACAATTGGGCTGACTTTCCTAACAGCGCCAACAACAGTCACATTCTTTTGTGTAGTGCTGGTCAAAACGTCCAGATCAGAGTCTGCAGTAGCCATTGCCAAAACGAAGCTGGTACTTTTACTCCAATGTTTGGCAAAGTAGGAATAAAGTAATCATGACTCCAGTGAGAGACTGGTTTGAGTTCAGATATACCATACAAAACACCTTCTGCTGTTATTTTAGATGAAGTAAAACGGACAAAAACCCCACTGCCCTATCAGAGTTTACTTCTGAGCCTACACACCATTTAATGACAGCACGCTTTGGGATACATATCGCCTTCAAAAAAATTCTGGTCAGAAGCGGTGATAACGTTTGGATGACAGTGGCATCACATGGAAAGTCAGGAGTCACTGGATAGAGGCTGTGTCCCAGGACATGACATGTCATGCAGGAGGTTATGGTCACAACCTGTTTCTGTTGAAGCAAGGACCGTAACAGGCTGTTCATATTTGACACTAAGGAGGTGGGAGGATGCTTGAGGGCCTGTTATTCCCACAGACATGGGTAGATGAACTGTTTTTGACTGTGTCTTCCATAAAGCTGCTGTTCAAAACTGTCACTTTGATTGAGGTCCAAACAACAGCAGCTGAAATAGATACATGAGGACTAGCATTCACTGTTAGGCTATTATGTAGAGAAAACCTCATCAGAAAACTCATACCGAGGATGGCCCTGCAGACAGACAATGTAAAATTAGGTTACTTTTCATTTAGGATTTTGCTATGATTGCAACTTCAAGTCATGCAAACAATGCAATTAGGTCAAAGATGCACAGTGCTGGCAAGAGGCAACGATTTATTTCAAAACTCATTTGCAGAAAAGCATAATTACCGGTCTATTAAAAGCTGGTATAAAGTTCTCCACTATGCACAGTAAGCATGCTTGTGTAGCAGAGAGAAGGCTGGTGGTGTCAGGTTTCAAGATGCAGCCAATAGGCAGCCACTACAGAACGTGGTTCCTGGTGCGTACACCTGTATTAACCTGCACAGACACTGACAGATCCATGATAACAAGGACCTGGAGAGGAGAGACATACCAACAGCGCAGAGCAACTGTCAACAGAATATTTACAAGTAAGTGACCTGTTTGTTTTAATTAATCAATAAAAAAGACTGCATTTTCCAAATTGACTTAATTGACTTGAAGCAATACGTAAATTAGAAACGAAACAAAAACTAGGAATGGATACTAACAAAAACTTTTAAAGGCAAGCCAAACTTAACGTTCAGTGTTGGCTTATGTTAAATGCTGCAGTTTTTTTTTAAATACTATTGAGAAAAGACAAGAGAGGGCATTTCTAAAAAGGATTATGTTCAACGGTGTACACATTTGTATCTTTTGTCTAGAGAAGCGTTACACATAGCCCCTCCCTGTCGATTACTCAAAACTAGACAAACACAACTTCTTAAAGTGCAGAGCTGTTGAGTCAGGAACATAAAGGTGCTGTCAGCCAGTGCAAATACAGGACAGCGCTTGAATGGACAATATTTGGACTAATGCTCTGAATACTCAAATCTCTGGCCAGTGACCTGTCTTTGCCCCCGTTGCCTTTTAATGCATAGTAAATAGCCTGCATATAAATCATGACACTCACCACATCCTCACAGACACACCTGGAGCAGCTGTAACAAGTTCATTATGTGTTCACTGAGAGCAGTTCAGTGTTTAGAAATCCGGGGGAAACAGCGCAAATGAACACACCTGTAATAAACTAGTCGGGTCTCATCAGTTCATGATGTCATCATCTGTCGACTCATTCACTGCGGTCTGGTCAGCTGCTAAGCTATTGTTGGGGTAGGAAGATTTTATTTAGATTTTGCATCGCAGTAAAAAGCATAGCCTACTGTAGAAATGATGATGCATTTAGTTGTAGGTGGAAAATTTGACACGTGCTGCGTATTTGTTACACAGGTAGGCTGCAGCATTAGATTCTCTTATGCAATTAGTTTCAGGAAACTGCTGTGAAAGCACTTTTTGAACAAAGTGATGTATTTTCCGCTCAGCAACGCAACAAAACAAAATGAGGTGGCTGTGAAATCCCCGCGCGGTGACAAGATCTCAAAGTAACCCACGCAACAACAGACTGCTTTTCAAGTCCACGAGTTGACTCAAACTCATTTGAGAGACTTATCGGACAGCTTTGGTGAGTTTAAGAACCGAGACAAAATAGCACTTAAACATAGTTTCAAAGTGCTTTACTATGGGGAAAAAAATAAAATAAAAACCTCATAAAATATACTTTATGGGGGTATTTTGTGAATGAGTTAAATGCTAAATGGGTTCTGTTATGTGTAGCCTTTTCCTTTCCACATTGTGCGCTGCAATTGAAATAATGTTCCTTTAATCAAGCTGTCAGCAAAATCAGAAGTGACATCCCTCTTGAACCCTTTACATTTGCTAAATTTTTGAAAAGGAAAAAAACACTGAGCATTTTTTAAGAAATAATAAAGGGGCATGTCCTGTGGAAATGTGAACAAAACAACAGCTTAGTCTACATCTGATAAAAAGTCAAGCTGAGATTGTCCAAACACACAGAAGTTGGGATTAGTGGTGTTGTATATTCAACGTTTTTATTCATTTTTCTCACTGTGTGAGACAGAGAGGGGGGTGTAGAGGGGGAAATACAGGAATCGTCTCTAAGGAGCTATTGTGATTGTCAGCCACACTCTCATATCCTCTTAGCTGTTTTGCTGCTGGCCTCAGGCTCAACAGATCATACACACAACTTCTGTATTGCAGCTTGCTGCTCCGTTGTTTATCAGTAGCAGATTGCTCTCTGGTATGCTCCCCGACAACTGAGGTACTGTGAGTTGCTTTTCTTATTTGTTTATTTCCTTGTTGTGTTGTGGTCCAGTGACACAGCAAAGTATGTTACGTTTGAGATATGAGTTTAAAAAAATAGCATTAGACTTACTTAGATAAACAACTGCTGCTGAGATGGCTGGAGTTGACTGAACATTTCAATGAGATATTTTTTCCCTTCACCGAACCAAAGCAAGACAGTGTTTTTGCAAAAATGGTTTTGCAATGAATAACAAATGACCTGCAGCCCTTTCCCTTAAAACTTATTCTTTTCTTGTCTGTACTTGTCAGTCTTTCAGTTTAGCTTTTGAGTCATTTCTTCATCGTCATCCTCTTTAAATTCACCCTATGCACTGCGTGTAAGCTACAGTAATTCAGATATCTGCTCATGTTATTGCCCTTTTATCACTCGCGTTAGTTTGATACACAGAGGCTGAGCAGGGAGTCCCTATCTGTAAAAAGCAAATAAGACCGATAGCAGATAGTCACTGTCTCTGCATTGGGTTCACTTCTTGCTGCATACATCGGCTGTGTTTGTGTTTATATAGATATAAGTTTGTAGTTTGGGAAGGGTACACACTGTTGAAAGAATTTAGGGTTGTGTGAATGACCCATCTCTGGCCTGACAGGTAAGAGGTTGAGAGAAATGTAATGGGAAGAATGGAACAAAAATAAAAATCTCTTCACCCACCGGCAACTCTTCTTTGTTGAAAAATTGCTCTCAAGTTTTCTGATTTATTCGCTTTTTTTTTTTACATTTACCTTCTCTGATCCTTGCCGCCGTCGCCCGGGGACAGCAGCTGGCACCTCCACATTATATTCGCGCGAGGACTGATTATTATATGTCGCAAATTGAGTCTGTGGTATTAAAGAGCAAATTCAATCGGCATTCAAATGTACAAGAATATATTACCCAATTTGAAAAATAATACAGGCGTCAGGAGCCGTTTTGATACAGAGGCAGTGGACTGGGTTGATAAATATTTTCAAATTGGATCAGCTTATTATTTCACCCAAAGCGAGGCTGAAAAGCAAATTGGATACAGAAGGGGATTTTATTTGCAGCTTCTTAGGCTGTTTGCGTTTGGAGATTTACTGCAGCTATTCAAGAGGCCAGAACAGCCTGCGCTTCTCTCTCTCCAATCAGCCTCGGTTTTGTGATTAACATCTCTTTCTAATATTGTCAAGCAAAACAGTTTTCATATTGTTATTCTTGTTTAGCACCAAGATAATCCTGTTTCTGCCTCACCCTACAGGGTCAGTCTTAAAAGTGAGAGATTGGAGCACAAAGATTATGCACCAAATCCACTAAAATCTATAGAAGGAACATGTTGAGTCACTTTTATTCTAAAAATGCAGTACTTCCCGTACTGTATGATGTATGAGTGATACTATGAGTAGGAAACAGTAAGTTGGTTCATTTTTATGGGAGTTCACACGAGAAGGACTGCTGTTCTTCCTTAGTCCGTTTGATAGTCTGCGCCTTAACAATGCAGGTCACCTCCTTCTTTCCATCCGTAACTATAGAGGAAACAAGGATACAATAGGCATGGATAAGAGTAAGAGTCAAAACATTTGGTGCAAAGGTCATTGAACAGTATTTAGCGTCTTCGGGTAGAGTATTGGTTCTTGATGTCCCGCCAACCTCACTAAATGTGCCAAATTGGGCTTTATCCGGACCCACACTACAGGGGACGTTCCCATGTATCACGCTTTAAAAATATCACTAGTTGTATTGTGTTTGGTACAGCTGGCGCTTTGTTTAGCAGGCTCGAAAACATCTGCGTTTCACATTTTTGCAGTACGTTGATGTAAGGTGCCATAAGGACAATAGCAAGAAAAAAAACCCACTGTTGCCGTAGAGATGGAGAATGAATTTTATATATTTTTAGGTAAAGAAGTTACAGCATGTTTCTAATTAGGGTTTGCTCATTAGTTGTTTTATAATTAGAAAGTTAAAGAGTGAAAAATCTGCCACCTGACACAGTCTTCACAGATGGACTTTGCAAAGATAGTGGAAAATGTCCAATCGTCTGCTGACTAAAACAGTATTCACGAAAACAACTTATTGCTGAGCACTGTGGGAAATAGGGTTTCCATTCACTGACCCTGCTGTCACCACCTACCTCAGATTACAATCTACATTTGCATGCACACTTTGGATCTAGCTGGAACTGTTGACTTGGATCTTGTAGTTTTCCACTGTAGTGTTGTGCGTGAAAGCCAAAGCACCAACAGGCTCCAATAATAGATACCGTTGCTACTTTCCATCACAATCTCTGAAACCAAAACACCAAGATTTCACACACATCAATGAGTGAATATTAAAAGCAGATATTTTTAACTCAGTGTCTTTTCTCCCTGCAGCATTTGAAGATGATGCGATTGCTGTTCCTGTGTCTGCTGCTTCCAACTGCTACCGGTATGTTCTCATCTCTCTGACGCTTTCAGGTGATAAACATCTAATCACACCCTCCGCTGGCATGTTTTCCTCACCTACCTGCGTTAGTGCTATCTGTACTCCATCTGTCCTCTGTGCAACAGGACTAATTTATGCACTAACTTTGATATTACACAACAAGAGAAAGGTGTAGTTGCTACAGACAGGGAATTGAATTATTAACAGTTTCCTTCTATAGCTGTACATTTCTATTAAATAAGGAGTCTAAACTTGACTGACTTTATTTGTATCAGTGCTTGGAGTCTATTAACGTGTATAAACCATGTACTGTTTCAAAGGCAAATTTCTCTCTTCTCTGTTCTATATACAGCTTATTCTGAGGAGACAGAAGGATCTGCCAATGATGGTAGGTCTACATAACCAGATAAATATTTAATATTGATAATGTTTTATTCGCTGCAATGCCATTATTTGTACTTATATTATCTGTTAATATTATTATCTGTCAGGCATCATTGCATTTTACTGTTAACCAAAGGAGAACAAGTTAGAATAAAATCAAATCGTGACAAACCTAATGTTAATGTGTCAGCAGATATTCATAAGGCCACTGTAGAGCAATATACAGCTGGACTGCCACTGTTTGTATATTGCTTCAATGGTGCCCTATTTTAAAAGCTTTCCACTAAATAACAGGAATAACAGAACATTTATTCTGTTTGCTCTAAAGAGTGGGACACTAATGTCTCTGACCCAACACTTTGGTGAACCTTGGTTTTGCAGCTCATGAGTGTGCAGAGGCCAAAAGTATATTCTATACTGACTGTATCATTTTTATTTTTATATAGATTGATTTTTCTTTTTTTGTTCTCAAGCCTTGAGTTTAAACGGCCTTCATAAAACCTTCAGTCAATAGTTTTGCTAAAAGATTAAAGATGTTATTGCACATTGGAAGTGTAACAGTGTGATCCCTCAGTAAGATATGTAACCGGAGAGAGCATTCACTTGTCTTTTCTCTTTTTCTTTCAGATGTGGACGATGAGGACTTATTTAACAGAAAAAGTGAGTTTATTACCTCTTTTCCCAGGAGTGGGTAGTAGGGCTGTAGGATCACTCACACACAACTGCCAAAATGGAAGCAGTACTGAAGAGAGTGCAGAAGGGTTATGGCCTCTGTAATTATTGTCTGTAGGTCGGCGTTGTATTGGGCGTTGTAGTCTGAGGAGATGTGTGAAGGGCGATGGCCCCAGTTGGCTTTCCCTCCTTCGAGCCATTATGGTCTGAATGGAATCAATTAGCTCCCTGGAGAGGCCCGCAGATTGTGCTGAAAGGCCAATGAACATGTTGACATCTCTGCCATCCTGCTGGTCAACTAATCGACATTGGCATTCTCATTCTCTCTCCACACCCCTGTCTGTCACTCTTCATCATGGCTTTGATGGACACTTGATAGAATTACAGACCTGTTTACAACGTGGCTGCGGTCAGTTGCCTCTCGGAGAAGCAGCCTTTGTACTGAGAGCCCCAATCTTCTACCTCACTGCTTCACTTTAGATTTCACTTGAAACTGTTTTTGTTCCATATTTAATAATTAAGCCTTATAGATTTGTGTTGAGGTGTATTCTTTTATCTTTTTGTTGTATGAAGAAGTTATTACAACAGCTTAAAGTTAGCTGAAGTGGAAGTACATAAAGTGAAGTAAAACAGTAATACTTGTGTTGACTGTTCTCTTTTATGGTGGCACTTACAGTCATTCCAGAAGTTTATGGCAGTAGTACAGACACTGACAGAGCAACAGGTGAAGACAATGATTCAGGTGAGAAATGCATTTAGTTTTGTAAACAAATTTAAACATAGAAATGAAATGTTCCTACTTACAGTACTTTTTCTTTTTCTCTTGTAGACCAGTTAACGATGATTATCATCATCGTAGCTGTGGTTGTCCTGACTCTTTCAGTTGCAGCAATTGTTGGTAAGTATTTTACTTCAGTATAGTTATGTTAAAGTAGGAGTCAACTCACTACATAAGTTATTAATACCTTAAGCAAATATGAACTTTTCTCTGGTGTAACTGTGACCTTTTTTCACAGTCATATTTTTAGTGAGACGCCGCATGCACAAACGACAGCAAGGGTAAGCTCATATTTCCAAGTTTTTAATTCTAGTATTTTTTTCCTTTCATTTTTTTCAACTCAATTTGTACAAGAAACAAAACCCAAGAAACAAAATCTGTACTGAAGGTATTCTTGTTGTACCTGTGCTAAGTCAGCCTCGAGGTGACAGAACCAGTCTGGTGGGTAACAGCTTTTCAGCTGCTTAGCCAATTTGCCCTACTTCACTTGTCAGCACAAAAATACAGTCAGGTGACAAAATGCAGCCAGCATCCACCCATCTGGGCCCGTCTGGACTTGAACAGAAATTAGTATCTCTGCCTGAGGTCCCTCACACTATCTGTAAATACTGTCAACCTCTAACCCTTTTGAATCTTAGTCATCAAACAATAGCCTTAAGACATTGCCACTGGGTCTGCTGACCCTGTGGGACAGGACCAGACCTGTTCCCAAACATTTGCTTAATGAGTTGACAGTTCTACTCAGAACTAAAGCAACACTGTACGCATCTTCATGGCGTTATGACAACGTTCTGCTGATGGTAATCAGATAGCAAAACAGCCTAAACCAGTTAAACAGAGGGACTTCTGTATGCAATGTCCCCACTTTGCTGTTTTAATAGACAAGGTTTTTTGCAGAGTAATCAGTTTCTTTTGTTTCGTGTTTTGCTAATGCATGTAGGTCCAGTCACTGAGTTGAAATGATTCTCCTGAGATTTACAAATGGCGCAGTCAGTGTCATTATAGCGCAGATGCCCAAGTCAATATGCAAGGGTTAAATTCCTGTGCAAGATTACTGTGTGCCTCGCGGGGCTGCAGTCAGCTCTGCAAGTGCTGGTGCTGACTGATCGCTCTGCTGAAAAGAGGCTTAATCACACAGCAACCTCTGGCTTGTTAGATCAACAGTGTCTTGCCAGTTTATAAGTCTTACCTGGGGATGAGGTGTGTTCTGAGGTGCTGCAGTCACTGTGCACCTGTCTCAGCCCTGCACCACAAGATCTTCTCTACGGCTCCCAAACGAAATGAGAATGTATCTAACATTCTGTTAAATTGTTCTATCTTATCTAATATTTATTTCTCCTGCTCTCTTTTTAGCATTTATTCTGTTCCTACGGAGCAGGACAAGAAAGAAGCCGTCTAGTTCCTGGAGGAGGAATAGTCTACACATGCAAACAAGGAGCAATGCAATATGCTTTGTCATCGCCTACATTTGACTCAGGACAGACTATTTTGCACAAGAGACTGCTGCTTCCTGCTCAGTTCATTGTTCCTCACACACACCAATACATATGCAATATATTGTTTCCCTCTTGCTGATTCTGTCTTTGTCCCAGCCATTTGTACTTGATGTGCATGCCATTTTTGCCTGGGACATTTGGAACATGTTGAAACCTTCTAATTGGATTCTATTTGAGGAATCCAAATCAAAGCCTGTGAATATGGCTTAAAGCTTCTTTTGTCAAAAGGGATAATTTAGCACAGCCAGAGCGCCCCCCCTTTTCACTACCTGAACGAGAAATGATTCCCAATGCTGTTAAACTGTATTTGTGTTTGATTTGTTGCATGTGGAACAAACCTGTCTGTATTAAATAGTCAGAGTGAGACAAACAATGCTAATCCACATTAAGCTAGACCAACTCTCTTCACATTTTCCCATTCACTTGTCTGACATCTTCTGTTCCTGGTCCATTAGCACTGACAGGGAGCTGTAGCAATAGACAGACAAAAACCTGCTCTTACATTAAGAATACAGACATGAATTAGCCTGTGTGAACCTTACAAAGCAGAAAATTATGTTCCTTTTTGTTTTGATAGGCTTTAAATTTAACGTTCACAATCTCAAAGATTGTAAACAGCTAAATGGATAGAAGGGCATTCTTGGGGGAAATACCAATAATGTCTTTGAGTCGGGGCAGAATGGCACATGCTTTGATTCAGTTTTTATTTAAATGGATATTAACGGTGCCCTTTAAAGAGAGGCTTATAACTCAAGGCACTGGTTGCCTTACTCTCACTATTGTACAGAGAGGGAAATGTCTGTTGTATGTGCTTCTCTTGTGCAGGAAGATAGTTTTATATATTTTTTCACCAGAAGAACTTGATATGAAGTCATCAACACTGGGAATGGCAGTGTTTGGATTTGTCAGAGCATCTCACTTTACTCTTCCAAGTTTTCCACTGCTGGGGGCAGGCTTTGTGCAAGCCAAGCTAAATGGTAAAACTGTAGTCATGTTTATATCAGGGTGTGCACTGCTTAAATAGGTAAGTGCTGTAAAATAATGTATCCCAGATTATTTTATTGCAGATAATGTCATATGTATTTTCATTTGTGCATTATTTTTACTGTGTTTGTTTGTTTTGTTTTTTTAATAATTGTAGCATTGCCCAACAAGTCTTTACTTAATTTCAGGAGGACAGTTGGACAAATGTCAACATTTCAGTTTTATGTTTTTATTCTATCCACATTTGCAGTCTAACATACTTTATTGATGGATGTTTTAAGAACACACTATCATCAACAATTGCCAGATCTTAGACATTTCTATTCCTCTCCTATTGTATGTACTATATGTCTGTATGCTTTGGGGAGTTCTATCCACTATTTATAAAATATGTATAAAAATCAAATTGATGGGAGTTGAGATTTTGCCAATATGTAAGATACTACTTATGTTTATAGGGTCTCACAAACCCATTCAAATTAGTCTTCATTCTGTAGTAGTTATATCTGTACAGCTGATTGTAACTGGGACATTTGGGATATTGTTTCTGCTAAACTTGTAAGTTTGACTTTTTTTGACATTAAACATGTTTAATGCTTGTTTCACAGTTTGTCGTCTACATCTGTTTGTGGACAGGAACAATCAGAAAGTAATGTTTTGGATTATTCTTTATTGACTATAGGAGAAATAAGTCAAATCATCATTTATTGTAACAGTGCCACCTCACCAGTTATATTGATATTTCATATTATTGTGTGAATTTAGTGCATTCGGTTTCCATTGGTGTCATTCTCCCCAAATAGTTTTAACATTTCATTTTCTGCTTATCCTTGGGCCACTTGATATGACCTAAAGAGTGAACAGAGAACAGCAATGAAAGAATCCACATTAAAACAATCCATCATATTTATCAGACACAAATACAAGACAGCAGATTAGTTTTCAGTTGATCTGTCATGGTTTTGCCCAACAAATAGCTTCATCATGATTGTTTTGATCTATTAATCATCTCAAAAATTCAAGTCAGCATTCTGTTGAGTTATTACATGGCTGAAATAATTGTTTGCCATACATCATCCTGTAGCCAACTGCAGTATGATATCAAGTGCAGCCATCAGCAGCTAGGCTACACAAAGCACAGGGCACTTTAAATTAAACCAAGTCTACTTTCTCTGTGAGGTTCCATTATATCAAAACATTTGCCAGTCTAGAAACAAAATACACTTGAACTTACTTTGACGCCCGTAAGCGATACTTGGGCATTCGGCAAACTTTTCCACCTACAGCAAGAAAAGAAATCAAACATCTGTGACATTTATATGTAATAGTTTAAGATAATTACAAAGTGGTATGTCATACTTACAGCTAATAACCATTATGCCCAAGATGAAGAGCACTGCTGCAATAGACAACCCGGCATAACGCAGAGACTCGTAATCTACAATCAGAAATGTGTCAGGAGGCATTCAATGGACATATTGTGCTGGTACACACACTACATGACTCTTACCATAGGAGAAATCTTTGTCCCACTTTGGATCTATAAGAAGAAGAAATAAAAACAAATAAAAGAAGTTTTGAATTAAAAGTTTGTCAAAGAAAAAGACCACAAGTTGTCAGAGAACAATAGTCTCGACAGATCGAGTGGCTCAGCTGACATGTGGTTGAAGTTGTATCAAAAGCCCATCTATGGTGAGGCAGCACACAGCAGGGCAGCACAAATATCAATGTGCTCTTGCATAAGGTACAATCAGGCGTTAGTCTGTCACCATGAGACAGACGGGGCTCTATTTTATACCTCTGCCATGGGTTTTGTTTGGAGGACAGGGAATAGTGATACTGTCAGTCTGCCACGAGATAACAATAAACCCACTACGCCTGTGGCATTTAAGGAAACTGGAGAAAGAGAGAATTCAAGTTACCCCAGGCAACAGTAGGATGTGGGGTGCTTTTCACAGGAACTGGTGGGGACCTTGTCGCTGTGAGAGACAAAAAAAAAAAAGTCTGTGAAATCTTCCTCTTTTCGATCACATTAAAAAAGTAAGCAAGACGGTTTTAGTGCAGATATACTTTCAGAGACCCCTTACTATGCTATATTTCACTTTCCACATTTAAGAATATGTCTTCAAAAGTTCCACTTTTTGTAGGGTTTTGTTGCATTTTTACTGACAAGAACCTGACGTGGTTGATTACCTTTACCCTAAAAGCTGTTGAGGGGAAGCCCAGTGTTAAGTTTTTTCAGTGTAATGGGTTAGACTCAGTGGCTCCACCAACTGGGCGTTTGAACAAATAAAAGACAAAATGGAAAAAGCACCTGGAGTGGATGCAGGTCTTGTTGTTTCCTTACTGGGTGCTAGTAAAAGAAACAAAGTCACATGAGGTAAACATGGCTTTGAAATAGAACATGAGCTACGCTGTCACACGCATTTACCTGTTGAAGTTTTATTTTCTGGTGTGATAGTGTTGTTGCTGCTTTGATTCTTGTTTAAACTTGTGGTTTTCGCATCAGGGGAAGTTCCTGGGGAGGAGTCAGCTGATCTAGTGACTCTAGTTTCCATTTTTTGTTCTGTCACACAAGTGTATGCAAACGAAGTTCAATGGAAAACAACCTTTTACTTTTGTACACAAGTAAAGAAATAATTCAAAAATACACTACAGCCAACAAAGAGCCATACCAGAGGAAACAGAGGACATTGTGGTTGAATCGGTCATGAGGCTGCTCCCATGCGCCATTTGATGTGAGTCTGTAGGAGTCTGAGCTTTAGACACTGCAGGGAAAAGACATTTAATCACCAAAAACATAAGTGGAAGAAAGTCTCACACAGCAGCCTCCGCACAGTACACTTTACAGAAAGAACAAAGCTTTTTTGTTTGCCCTTGTGGCTTCTTTTTTTTTCCCAGACAATGAGACTTGAGTGTCTATCTGTCCATGCAGGGGAGTCACATACACAGTCTTATGAGTGACAAGCGTTGCCAATAACAGAGGCGAGATTGCAGGACAAAAAGGCTGTTTGTTTTCGTCTCTCAGCACCTTCCAATTAGCACTGCCGCTCCACAAAAGCGCCACTTTCTGGGGTAATACTTCGATTCCAAGCAGTTTATTAATAAACTCATATCAGATGACTAAAGTGTCAGATATTTTAAGGACAAAATGGATTGTTGCCTGCGTTGCCACTCATAAATATTTCATTATCTTACTCTTGCATATTTATCACACACCTTCATGCAAATACATATGCAGTTTACTTGCTCCCAAGCTGCTCTCTATTCCCAAGCTACACATTAAACTCCATTCAACATGTTACTTCTCGGGGTGGTAATTAAATAATGGTAATGAAAATGATTTTGCACTCACCTTTCAAGACGACAAGCAAGAGAAAAGTCAAGAAAGCCAAGTGAATCTGAAAACAAAACAAAGCATGAGGGGAAATAGAAGCAGTAATGGTGAGCGTGAAAGCAGGTGGTGTTTCACTGCAATCTTAACTAATTGTACTTGATTTTGTACTGTTTTAATAGAGGATCATGCAAATGTAGCCTCCAGAAGAATTGAGCAGACATAACAGCGATGAATTTAATGGCGCCATATGGCTATTGAAACAATCTGCTGAGACTGAAGGAACATTTAGTTTTTAGTCACATTGTGTTCTGAGCAAATCTAAGATACGGGAAGTTGTAGTAATTGAGGTTAGCACCATATGGTTTGTTCTGCTTCCTCTAAAACCAACAAGAAAGCACATGTCGCGCCAAGCTTAGCTCATACTTTAAAATAACTTGACAAAAGTATTGATGGAGTAGCCCTATTGTGTTTTTAATCCTCCTACACATACAGTACTGCAATTAACTGTGACACTATTGACATTGTTTATTTGTTTCTAGTTGTTTCCTCAATATTTTACTTCTAAACTAAAAGCACCCAAGCAAAAGAAGTAAATAACTAGAAAATGCAGGTTAAGTGACACAGCCCAGGCCAGTGTTTAGTTTGCAACAAAATGAATGTGGATCTTTGACCTATACTGGTGGCAGCTCGTCCTGCGGGCTCAGAACACAGTGACAGGTGAGCGTCTGAACATGTCATGAGCTGTGACAGCCCAGATTAGCAGGTCGTGCCAATCTTCATTACACTCCAGAGCATATGTCAAGATGAGGCCCGTTTCCCTTGGGCGGTACAGGCGTCTCTCTCTTGTCCCCTGGCCTGACCCGCTGCCTGTTTGTCACATCTAGCGCTCTCACTCACTCCCCGTCTGCCCGTTCATCCGTTTGTCTGTCATCCTCCATCAGTCTGTCCCCTTCGTAAACAGCCCTCAGCCTTCTGATGTTTAGTCATCCATCCGGGCTAGTGTGCTTACCTTGGTATCCATCTTTTGAGCTCCCAGACTCCTGAGGTGCACCATTCTCAAAGGATGTCTTCGCAGAGGCTCATACTGGCACTGCTGATACCAACCCCACCCATGTGCTCACCACTGCTACTTCCTCATCCAGCCGTTGTGTCACCCACTCTTTCTCATGACTTGGCCCTTCAGCTCACTTGTGTTTTACTCTTTGAGCGGGGTCTCAGGCACGGCAGCTTGTCTTTATCCCAGTGGGAAGCTGTTTGAATAAGAAAGAATGAATGACACAACAAAGACTTTTTGTTTTATGAGTTTTATGCATTTCTTTGTTTTGAATGCTATGAAATATGTAACTGTCTATTGTACACATTCATTCTGTTTGTTGGTGGATAGAGCCAATCCCAGCTGCTTAAGATCATGAAAGTAATTTAGAGTCACTTATTCACCTAGTCGTCTGAGAAAGCCTTTGGTTTGATTAATAATAACTTCTTCAATGTGTTAAAATGTATTTGCGGCTTAAAGGATTTGGTCTTATTGTTTTGTGAATGTGATTGTGACCCAACAGCATTACCAAATATTGAAACACATACCCAGACTGTTAGAGCAGACAAAGCCCACAGTTTATCCACCAGAGAAGACAGTAGTCTTTGTCCAGTTTG
Organism: Rhyacichthys aspro; assembly: GCA_036850595.1. NCBI lineage: Eukaryota > Metazoa > Chordata > Actinopteri > Gobiiformes > Rhyacichthyidae > Rhyacichthys > Rhyacichthys aspro. The sequence continues at coordinate 11,573,439 of CM072163.1, read as the reverse complement.
TGTGAATGCGGTTAGATCAGCGTGTCCTCACATCATGTCACATTTTCATATTTGGTAAATGTTCTACATTTTTTTTAAACTCTGTGCTTTATTAAAATGTTGACTTACTGCAAGCATATTCCCTCCTTCCACCTTGTCACACGTCTTAGTCCCACCACCATCCAATCTAAAACCTGATGAATTAGACAGAATTTAAGAGGATGTGTGACAAGACATGAAAAGATGTTCTTTTGTCGAATGTGAAACTTACCTTAAAAATGGGTTCTTTGGTGACTCTTTTGTTAAGCCTAGATTTGTAAAGGAGAATATTTTTCTAGTTTCCAGTCCTATGCTTTAAAATTGAATTATGTTTAACTTAATGAACACCCAAGTAACTAGAATCCGTTACCACTGTATACACTCTATACACACATGGTAAAGGTCCACCTAATTAAAGCAGATCAAATGCTCTTTAATATCAATAGGCTTTCATACTGTGTCTCTCCTTATTAGGATTAACCAGTAAATGTTCCTTTCTGACATCAGCAAAGCAGTGCCACAAAGCAAGTCAAAATAACAGTATACACTTCAGATTTATTCATTTAGTTCATACTAAAACTGCCAATCGATTCAGTCCTTCTTGAACACCTACTCTACCATAACAGCTTGTTAAAAGAGTTTATAATGCTATGTTTTGTTTTATTAAACAATCTCCAGGAGATTGAAACTTAGTTTATTTCTTTTTTATGACAGAATTTCATTGTCTGTATATTTGAAATTCTTTTTTAAATATAGCAAAATCTCCATCAGATGAAAATGTGGGAGTGAAGAAAAATAGCAGCTAATGTACAGCATTGAGCTGTCAAAGCATCAGTTTAGCAGATTAGAGCTGCTGCCTGCACTGGAGTGATGCATCAACAACAGACATTTGCTATGAGCACAGCAGTCAGTTTGACAGGAACTTAAACAATCGTTCAGTAATGAGACAAACATACCTTGACAGCTCATGATGGAGAATAGCGAGCCTAATTGAGGAAATACAGCTCAGTGAAACATGGAGATTTATCTGCAAACATCCAGGTACCGTTGAGGAAGGAGAATTGAGGCGATAACAACCATGCAGAATATCACCACTGTGACAACATATTTCCAATATGATGGCCTCGGAAAATGACACGTTATGAGAAACAAAGAAATACATTGTTGGAAAAGGCTAAAAGTAAAATAACCATGACACAGATAATAGATGCATTTAATAAATTATTTCCTTGAGTGTCCAGCATCATCAAACAAGCATGTGTTCAAAAAGCCAAGTTTCAGTGTTTCATGTTCATCCAAGAGGCTGGAGTGATGAATCATTTTTGTAGGAAAAGAAAAACAGGGTGTGAATGCATCATACATCTGGCTGTGGATATTATTAGAGCCTTGTCACTATTTGTGTTTACTGCAAAGCAACAGGAACCTGAAAGACTGACTCAAACTTTGAGGAAGTTTGTGATCCCGTCTCAGTAAAAGATGTTACACAGATACTCCGAGCAAACAAACACTGTTTAGTTCTGCCATCACGCGGATACACAGCTATTTTTAATGTGATTTGTTTTGACATGGCAACACAACATTAGCCTGCAGCAAAAATGTGTCTAATCAATAAACACTATAAATGCATAGACTGGGAAATAAAAGCCATTTACAGCTTTGTGTGGAGCAGCAACAACAAAACATGGAGAAGAATTAGTAAGGGTCTTTTGTACAGTAGCCTCTGTTACTAAGCCTAACCCCTGTTTCACTTTAAATGTCCCCATCTCTGTCTGGCTGCCCACTCTCACTGAGACTAATTCTCTTCATGGTTGTTCTCACACTGATGTTAGAAGCTAAACTTCAGTCCAAGAGAAAACAGGATTAAAGTCTGCCCTTAGATGTGGCTTTAGCTCCTGAAGACATAACAAAGCCAAACACCACATTGAAGGGCTCTCATCTGACTAAAATTTAAGGACATACCCTTGTTGCCAGGTTCATAGCTGATAGAAAACACCCAGGCAACATATTAATGTCAAATCCTTTTAGTGTGGGGCTATCCATGCTGTGAGTAGCAGTGATGACTAGTTTCAAATAATGAGAAAACAGTGATATAGAGGAAGGTGCAAGTAAAGTCATGAGTAAATGATGGAATATAAAATGCCACAATTATATTAAGGAAATCATTTTATCTTTGGTTATAAAATAGGATGACTTTTACTATTAATCTGCCACATTTCAGCTTGTTAACCTGTCTTACCCTCGTTCAACTTTGTCCACTGAGGATCATATGCACAGTCAAATATCAAAACACTCTCTTTAATGTGTTAGCAGATGCATTCAAGGATAAGGTCCTGAAAGACGCTATTCAAAAATAAGAAAATAAATTACACTGAATGAACAGTATTGCCTTCAATGTCAACTGTTGAGACAAGTGAACATTGATGTGACCTTGCTATTCTACACCAACTCTCCTCGGAGTTGAAAGGGAAGATCTGAATATTTTGGTGCCTGTCGTAGATCTGTGAGCTCCTTCTTTTGCTCGGAAACCTGCTGAGACACAGATTGCAACTGAGTATTAAACATGTGATGAAGGCATGCGGTGCAATCTACATGTATAACCCATTCATACTCTGAGTTAATTTGTGGCATTAACCGATTCAAATTATGCATCACACCGTCTGTAAGAGCTTTTCACACACCTGAGGAAAGGCTGAAGATTTCCATTCAATTCTTTGATGAGGCAATCCCTGGTCAAGCAAGGAAGGAGGGGGAGGGAGAGAAGAAAATGGTACATCCTGGTACAGAGCCAGGTCTTTAACCTCTTCATATAAATGGCTCTGAGTCTCTGCAGGAAGGTGTGTATTAGACATTTTTTTTAACATTTTTTGTTTCATTGAAAGCATATCTTGAAAAAAAAAAAAAAAACCCCAAAGAGCTGTCCACCCTGGTTGATCTGTGTCCTTACCTGGTCTGTATATTTCCTCAGGGTGTGGACTGACAGGAGGTCTATAATCAACAGTGGGATAGTAATAATGGGGGCCTTCCTGAATGAGCCAAACACAAAAGAATGCAGCAGATTAGTCTGGACCTTACATACACAGCCCTGTGATATAAATAGAACAATAGACGAATGGGTGTCTCTGTCCTATGTCCTAGCTAATTGTTCAGTGTTGTTATCATGGAAACTAAATCAAGAGCGGACCAAAAAGAAGTTAAATATATAATGGGAATTCACAAATGGGACCTTCTCAGAGGTTCTGTTTGGTATGTATAGCTTCATATCAGGTGGAATAAAGCCCACCTCAGAGGAGATTTAAGATTTCATTATCCTACTCCTGACAGTCGTGTGCTATCTGTCCTCTTTTACCTCACTCACCAGTCTCCTTTGAGATTCAAATCCTTGTTGGCCTTTTAACAGTACAAAATGAAACTTTCTCTGAAATCAATGTGTAGTTTGAATATTAATTGTGCAATATTGATCTTTGTTCCATCTTAATGAACAGCTGAAGCTTTCATTAGTTTATCTATCCATTTTGCTTGTTATGGCTAATTCTCCACTTCCTTTCCTGCCAGATCTCTTTAACCCCTCCATAACCTTCCTTCTATCGGCCTTCTCTCTCTACATGTTTTCTCAGTTCTCCTTCTCTCCGCCTAATCCACTCTCTCGCTCTCTTACCGTTGCGTAGCTCTCATACAAGTTGCTGTCTGTTTCAGATCCTGAGTCGATGAGGAGGGTGCGCTGAGCGGCCTTGTTGATCTTTTCTCTGCTCTCATACTTATTGCTTACAGTTGACTGACTGGACCTGCGGGGGAAAAATCTCTGTGTCATCTGCATTTATGGTTTTCTAACAGTCATTGTGCAATAATTCTTCACCTCCAATATCACATCATGTGGTATATTTGTTTATTGCAGCATTGTGGTGCGAGTTTAATGGCACTAATATAAATGGATATTGACAGAAGCTTGTAGTTTTGCCTGCTTGGCTCTTTTAGCAGCTGGGTCAGCCAATGGATCATGTCTCAGGCTTCTTAGAGTGGATTGGATGTATGTGTCTTTATTACTTCTACCGCAGTGCCTTAACTTACCCCTCCTCTTCGTTTTTCGCTCCATTCGGCACGCTGCCTTCTTCACCCCCTGCAGAGTGAGCAGAAACACAAAGAAGCTGGCTCAGAGTTTGGAAATTAGGGCTCAAAGAGAAGAGAAAAGCATCTCGAGAACACAGGAAATGATCAATGTAATGAAAAGGCCAGAGTGTGACACTGAAGGAAAGAAAGTTGAGGGGTAAGTAAGTAAAAAAACAGATGGTAAAGAAGGATAAAACATAAAAAGGGAAACTAAAGAAGGGGGAAGTGGCAGTTAAAGTGAAGAGCAAATAAAAAGAGACAGAGGCAAAGATAGAGGAAGGACATGAGGATGGCAAATGAGATAAAAGATATGTATAAAACACTGAAGTGACAGCTCTGAGAGATGAATATGGCAGGAAGGAAGGAGCTTAGAGAATGAGCAGAAAAAGACAAGACAGGGGAGACGGATAGAGGAACAAGCCAGATTGGGAGAAAGTGAGAGACAATTGCATCATGGTTGGGTAGTAATCTCTTTAGAGTTCTGTTGAAGAATCAGGACATTATTGAAGGAGGCATTGATGGAGGGAACACTTACATTGCACACAGATTAAAAGCTCATTAGCCTTACCTGTGTGACCTTGCTTCTTTTTCCACTTTAGTCCCAAAAAGCAGCCCAGTGAATTTACCACCAGCAGGACTCCAAACACTACTGTGAACACTACTGTCAGGTAGGTTGGCAATCCACCTGAAACTACATCACAAAAACATTTCCTGCATTTGCTTAATGCATAACAGCAGGCAAGGTAAAGTAATAGTGAGATGTGAGATGGCAGACCCAAGCACTCTCTCAATTGTCTTTATTGATTAAAGACTAGGGGAAAAGTATGGGTGGGCACCATGACAACCACTGCTTGACAGAGCAAACATTAATAGCCTTCGAGATGCATACATTAACATGATTTAGCCAAAAGAGGCTAGCTGCTGTGCAAACAATAATGAGAGCTTTTTTTTGGCAAGGTGTGATAGAATTCTTACTGTGTGCTTCTTCTGTTGGAGCTACCATTTCTGGCATCTCTAGAGAAGGACACAAATGAGAACAAATGGGAATGAGGCACTGCTCTACATTATACGCTTATGCAAAACACAACATGTGCAAGAATCCAGGGTTACTCCAAACTGACCCTTGGTGGTGATGGTCAGTACTGCCTCATTGTCCGCATAGCCACTCTCCCCAACAGTATTTATGGCATTGACAGAGAAGTCGTAGGTGGTGTTAGGCTGCAGCCCAGTTACAGTAAAGGTTGTTTCTCCTGGAGGAAACACATCCATGTACAGGAAACTGGCCAATTTGTCCCAACGGTATCTGTCAATCACAGGAAGACACAATATAACAGAGCAGAGCACTATCACAATTAACTCAAGAGTTGCCTTTGATTACTGTACTGTAATATGTTTAACTGTACCTGCAGGGGGCAACATGAGAATGCATATTTATTTTAGTTAATAAAATAGGCAAAGAAACCCAAATTACCAAGGGGCGGTGTATATTTTTTTTGTGGCATCTAGTGATAAAATTGCTGATTAAAATTCTATATGTCACGTTGCCCCTTGCAGGGGCATGTTTTCTTCTACAAAGAAATCCAGTGGAAAAGGGTCCTGAGGTCAAAACAAAATCCATTAAACAAATACACTCTAATCTGAATTGTTTTTAGATTAATTACCTAGTTCCATAAACATATTGTGGGAATATTACCTTATACGAAACCTTTGGAGCAATCCACCATCAAAACCGGGAATCCATTCCAGAGTGGCTGAATCATACGAGACACTGACTAGACGAAATGATGAAGGAGGGTCTGGGTTATCTGAGGGCACAGGTAAAGAAACAAGTGCTTAGGTTTTTCAAAATACCAAAGGAGAGCAGAAAGCCCCGACTTGACAGGTGCCTATTTAAAAAAAACTTCAGGTGCTCCCAGGTTAAGATGTGTGCTGTGAGATAATGGAGTGGTTATTTAACTGTCTCTGAAATAACACTAGGCCCTCTGGCCTGTGGGCTGCCTGCCCCTATGAGCTTACTCTCTCCGGCAGAGCTGTTTTAGGAATCATAATATAGTGATAAAAGTGCTAGTGCGCCTTTACAGTTTGAAAACTGTCAGAAAAAACAGTGAATTGAAAGTAGTTGTAGAACAATTATTAGCATATCAAAACATGCTGCAAAATTTTATATGGTGCCTTTTATAATGGTTAGTGTCTGTAGTGCTATTCATGGATTTTCATGGAATATTTTTGTCTACAGCTCTTTATTTTAGTTTTTTATGCTCTGCTTTGTCTGACTTATTAGGAAGCCTAAACAGAGCTACTACTGAGCTTTCTCATAACAAAGTGCAGGCTTGTCCATTATCCGACCAACGTCAAGCAATAGAGGATGAATCCTCTTGATATTATCAATTCTCTGAACAAAGATCAAAGAGGCATAAACAGGCCTTTGGTCTGACATGAGGCAGTACTTATGTCAGAGAAGTCAAGAAAAAAAATCATATTTTTGCATTTGGAGGGATAAAAAAAAGAATGGTGTTTGGAGGCATAATGAATGGGAGAAAATGGACCAGCATCAACAGCGGAAAGAAGATACTCTGCTCGTTCTTAGCTCCAGGCTGCTGCGCTGTTTGCAGAGTAACTATACCACTATCAGCTCCACTCATAAGATTTTAGGGCAAAGGGGTCAGTCATATTTGGATCGTGTCTCCTTCAAATAAAAAAGAACCATGCTACAAGAAAATATATTTTCCTCCCAGGCTCTCAAATGATAGGGAGGCATGTAAAATTTATTATCACTGTGTCAGATTAATTATGAATATTCACAGTGCTAAAAATGACTGGGGAAAAACAGGCTCAATATTGGATTGTATTTTATGGTGTTCACAGTAAACACTGAATGTATCCAGTTGGAGGCTGTGGGCCTTTGCTGAGAAGGACTGTGTTGATAATAGTGAAGGAGCAAGGATGCATTGGTAGCTTGAAGGCAAAAAATTTTGAGCTCACTGGGAGAGCTAAGCATATCACTGTAGTATTATCTGAGAGAGGAGTGAAATATTGCTATGGGCTCAGAGATAAGGTAGAGATACAGCACTGGAATAAGTTCCTTAAAGGGCTGACACTCAGGAGTAACAGCTCCCTTCAGTTTACAGAATTTGCAATGTTCAATGGCCCACACAGACTATTGTAATGTTGCTGGAAAAGGCTGATAAAGCTTGGACAAGACAGCACAGACACAATTATTCTGAGATGCTGCCAAATTAGAACCAAAGGAAATCTGTTCTCCTCTGCCAAGTACGTGATATGAATAATTCTTACATGCTGAGAGTCCTGACTACTCACTCTGATCATTTGGCTGCTGTTTAAAGCTGAAGAAGGGGAACTTTCTCCACAAGGAGGCAGAAAATTCTGAAAGCTACCACTGACATTATTGCTTTTGGTTGAGTAAACATTTTGGTCAGTGACAAAAAATAAAGCAATACAGATGTCATGCTGAATCTAAAAGTCTTTTATTTTTATTGGTCTACTTTGCCTTGTAATAGTTCCACTGCTTTTCTTGCTCTTGTGGTTATGGCTTTGTATGGTTGAAACTTATTTATCAAAAACTGTTGGTGGAATAATTGCAAACATCTGCCAGGTAATTGTACGGCTTTGGCCAACAGCTGTTAGGTAATTGGCCTCGGCCAACAGCTGCCAGATAATGGTTTCCTTAGTGAGCTGATATACCAGGCAGTCATGTGATAGTGTTTTATATTAAGGTAATCTTTACACATTAAAGCTTACTTACTTACTTACTTACAGTTTATTTATTGAAGTAGAATACTGCTTTTTTATGTCTACAAACAGATGAAGTCTTTTAAATTGGATGAAATTGGATAGAAAATAAACCAATAAAGACCAAAATATGAATGCTAATTTTTCCTATACCATGCTGGATTTTACAGAATAGGGAGTGAAGCAACTGAATGTGGAATACCATATAATACAAATGCATATGTAACATTTGTTAATGTGGTTTAAATCCTCTAGCATACTCTCATTTTTTTTAGACAGTAAACTCTGAATGAATAAGTAAGAAAAAATAATACTTGTGCTGACGAGCTGGATGTCTAGCTTGTCTTCTCCAAGAGAGTTGCGGGCAGTGCAGCTGAAGATGGCATAGTCCAGCAAGGCGCTTACATTAACCACTTGAATTGTGCTGGTGTAGAAGGAGCCCTCCCTCACTGTCTTCTCCACATACCTGCAGCAGGCACAGACACACACAGCGACATGCACAAACCGCAGCAGATGCGTACACACAACCCACCACGCACAAAGAAAGAGATAAAGCCTGAGCAGGCAGACAACAGGGATTGTGATGTCCTGCAGATTGCACTAAGTCACCCAATTTCACACATCAAAGAAGCATTATACAGGTATTGCATGGTGAAAAGCACAAGTATGAAATGCACAAAATCTGGATTTATTGGTGAAACTGTAATGAATAAAGTAAGACTCTAATTGTGAAGATTCAGTAATATGTGACCAAATAATAATTGATGCTGCTGCAAGTTTCAATATGTCACCAAATACTCACTGTAGCTGTAAGCTGAGTGTAAAAGGTGATTCATATCAGGTACTCTCTAACCTGGGGTTTGCAAAGTCCATGATGGCACCGTTTTTTTCCCAGATAAAATCAACACGAGGAATACCTTCAGCCCGACAATTCAGCTCAGCAGTACTGGTGCCATCACCTCTGCTAGCAACCTTCCTCCACTGTACTCCCTGTTGAATTTCTGGTGTAACTACACAAAATAAAATGTTGCACATGTAGAAACAAAAAAAAAAAATCACATTTGGGCAGACATACATTAATGCTCCTCAATACTGGCATCAAGAACATACTCACACTGCACTACCAGCTGCACATCTACACTGGCAGGTGGTGCTATTCCATTATTGGCAATGCACTGGTAAAAGCCAGCATGTGAACGAGTCACACCATGGATGGTCAGCAGGCCTGATTCATCTTCCTGGATTTCCTCTCCCATCTCTACCTCCTCCTCCTCCTCCCCCTGTGGAAGACAAAGCGATAGTGAATGAGCTCAAGACAGCAGCTATCCCTCAATGCCCTTGCACCTTCTCCTGGAGTCAAGGGGCTCTGCAAGAGCAAGACAAGTGGACAACAAGGGGAAAAGGGAGCAGGAAACCGTCATGGCTAAAGGCAGCATTGAAAAGGGCAAAGAGGGAACTGGGTCTGAAGACAGAGAATGATAATGCCATGGGTTACAGAATCACAGGGAGAGAATAAAAGGGGGGGCTATGCAGGTTAAAAGCAGGACACACAATACTGCCAGGGGGTGGGTTAGACCAAAGAAGGCATCAGTAGATACAGAGACCAGAGAGCATTGACGAATGTGCCCTTTAGTCACGCAGCAGTAATGAAAGCTATTTTTCTGGATTTGGTCTGAGCCATGAGCAGTAAGAGGTAGGGTAGAAGGATAGTTAGGGTTGGTGAAATATGGAATATCCGTGCATTTAGAAAGGCCAGTGATAAACAATGTGAATAGCTAAAATAATAGAAAAGAAGTCAGGTAAGAAAACATAATTCAGGGGATGGATGTTTCACTCTGCAAACGTATTTGTGCATATGTGTGTGGGTATATTTAGCCCTCACCAGCCATTTCCAAGAGAACATGTCAGATATAATGGGGTTAGCATCTGCCACACATATCAGATCTGCTGTGTCCCCAAGGTTCACATACACAGGATTTCTCTCTGCCTTAACGCTGGGAGCATCTGAGTGTAAGAAAAGAGACCAAGGCTTAGGAACAAGCAAAGGTTAACATGCCAATGTGGGCCAAATCATTTGCCGAGCCATTAAACAGACATTCTGCATCGCTATAATTACTCCTACACTCGTTTACCTTTGAACTAGTTCGTAACTGTGGCCTAATTGGCCTCAGCCTTTCAGATACATTAACCCCTCTGAATATTGGAAGACTACATTGTGAGAACATTTATGGACGTCCAATGAAAGGGTATTCTGAAAATGAATAGATTGGACTGGCAGAATCACTTTTTGTTTATATATCCATCTAGTCACCACTACACACCCAATAGTGTTCAAACTGCCTCTACTTCTCTAGCTTTCTAACATCCTTAGTCACCTCTACAAACTTTTTATACATCCCTAGAGCACCATCTGCTCAGAACAATAAGGCCATTAGTGCCTACTTGTCTAAACCTATGTTCGCACTAGAAAAACAGCAGCGGAAAACACTAGAGAGACACATATCTCTGGGTTGGTGGGTTCCAACCATATTGGCCTCTTAACCAAGACCGACATTGTTAAGTGGGCTGCGTTGCCACACATAAAAGCTACTACAATCCTCCATACATAATAAATATCTACAACTGTCAGGCCCAGTCAGATCAGGACAGTGGAATCCATTAGGCATGTACCATGGGCTTTAGTGAAACAGACAGACCTACATTTTCAACACTTCCATTATTAAATCATCACTATAGGAGCAGGGGACCAGGTGCTTGAGGCTGGGCCTGGGGCAGCAATGAGGGTCCATGGCCTTGCATGGAGCCCTAATGAATGAAGCATGTTTGCTGGATAGGCTAAAAGTCAGTGGTGCTGTAGAGGTATATGGGGAAGTGTGCAAATTCACAGCAAGCAGCTTTTCCCATTTTTTTAAATAAAATGTTAGCAGTCAAAAGGTTAAAAACTAACAATTAGCAAAACCAAGAAAATCTAAGTGATTTAAAAGGTGGATTTGTTTGATGCGCTCCATAGGACGCAAGAAAATAATCAATAAAAACATAGCATGTGTTAAGTGCAGATTCTTACACTGTACATCCAGCATGACGGAGGTATGGCTCACACCTTCCTCATTTGTACACTCAATTTTATAAGATCCGGCTTCCTTCCTTGTCACATTTTCGATCTCCAGGGTGAATTCATTTGGCCAGTGAAAGCGTAGATACCTCTCTGAGCAAAAACATTACACACACACACAGACCGACGGTAAATTAAGCATTCATTACACGCTCATCAACTGCATGTCCTCTGGCCACTGGTCTCTAAGTGACATCTAATCCTGCATTATTGATTGGCCTGGCTGGAGTCCCACATCAAGGCAACAATAGGCTGAGTGAGAAACGCCATCTACGCTACAGCACTCCAACTGTAATATAGTATAGTAAAAGTATGGTAATTTTTGTCGGAGTAATGTATGATGGGAGCAAACAGATTTAAAGAAAGAGATTGGGTGCAGTAGGACCACATTGACACTGGCCTGGAGGAGAAGCCAGGTTTCGAATGGTTGTGTTGTATTCAGAGAGACAGCAATCCTCATTTAGACTGCATACATTAGAGCCATAATGAGAATCACATTTGGCAGGGTCCCATGCTGGCTAACCTGCCATGTTTTATTCAGACCCTGAATGGCAGAGCTGAGTGCTTACTTGCTGGCTCAGCTAAACTAGGAGCTGGTTTATAGAGCCATCACACAGCCCTAGATCACCTTTGACCAGCGTCTCCCTGCGGTGCTGCCAAATGCAGGAAACCTCCTCTGGGTTCGCTGAGACCAGCAGTGGGATAGTTGCCATGTCATCCTCCACCACCTGGACCTGTGTTGGCTGGTCAGGGCTAAACTCGGGCGGGTCTGACACAGAGAATAACACATACAGTTCAGTTGGATTTGATCCAATAATGCCCGAGGAAGAGGCACAAATGTAAACTCGAGCCCACAGAATGTCAGAAACACAGCAAGTGAGACCCACAAAGACACAAAACATGTAAGGCATAAAGCAAAGACAGACACTAATGAGAGTCAAGCAGATAGAAAGTTGACATCCCACCAATAATTCTACATCTAACCAAGTTCAGACTTTTAGATGATGGGGTTGTAAGGCAGCAGGGAAGGGCAAGGGACAGGCATTTAAATGACGAGTGACAGTACTGTTGTCCAACTGCAGCTCAGCACAAACACACAGTGACATTCCTTCATGCTCAGACACAGTATCACGCTTTGAAGCAGTGGCTGGCTGCTGCCTGTGAAATGGCATCAAACACAAACATGGCCAAGCAGCAAAGCAAATGCACAATTAGGACACACTGCCACAGAGCTCCATGGATCCACAAATCACAACAAAGGTTTCCAGTAAACAAAAAAAAAAGACAAGATAAAAAACAACAACAACAACAACAACAACAACAACACACACACACACACACACACACACCCCCCCACACACACACACGTATATACATATGATACAATGACAGTGTGCACAGGAAAACACCAACAAAGCAGGAAACATCTGCACCATTACAGAACATCATTATGCATCATCCATCTCTTGGTCTTTTGCCAAGAATAGAAAGATAAAAACAAGTGAAAAAACCAAAAAAGATAACCCATAATTCAAATCTACTTACAAAGCACATTGAGCTTGAAGAATGTTTTGGCTCCTTCAGGTAGCTCAGCACTGTAGGACTGGCAAATTACCCTTTGATTGTGAAGCTGTGAACTCAGATTCAGTGAAAGAAAACTGCTCACTGAAAAACCACCATACTCTGCCTTCTTATGCGGCTGAACCACTCCTTGGAGCCTAGGACACAAACACCATCCAGCAGCAGTCTCATTAAAAGGTGAGGTTCAATAAGCAATCACACATATTACCATATTTAACAGGATAAGTATCAGGCATTTCAAGTGAAAGATGATCATGAAGAGCCAAACCTTTGTGTGCCCAGGCTCCAGGATATATTGGCTTTGGGATTGCTGCTTCCAGAATTGCACTCTAGAGTAATGATCTTTCCCTGACAAAGCTGCTCTTTATTGGCTGTGATTTTCATTGAAATGGCGGGAACTGGAAAGATACAAGATTTCTAAGAAACTTTATTGGTAATTTAGGTTGGAATAAAAATGCTTGTTTGTTGTAACCAACAATGAACTTTCAGCCTTGTTTGGGCAGAAATAGTCCTCTTTGCCTCGTTGGTAGCGTCACAGCGATATGCAGCCATGTTGTCACTTGCAGACAGGACTAGGATGAGCTCTCGAGTCACACCTTTATCAAAGTAAGTCTGCCTTAGTGCATTTTGTACAGGCCTGCCATTCTGGTACAAGAAAAAGTGCTGTTAGGCAACGTGTAAAATGTGGCAACAAAGACCACAAAAACATATACTATGGGCAAACCTTAAACCAATGAAGGTTCCCTGGTGGATTTCCTCCGGTTGAGAAACAAACGAGACGGGCTTTGCTTCCAGCATGCAGAGTGATGTCTGGAGAAGGGGCATCAAGCCATACTTTTTGAGGGGGGTCTGTTTTTAATGAATAATGGATCATTTTTATATTTTTATTGTATTGTTCAGGGTGTAAAATTACGAAAAAAAAATTACAACATATTATAATGTCGTGATTATCACTGATTAAAATGTTACTTTTACTCACAATAGACAGTGATTTCAGCACTCTGAGTTTTGGAGACTTTAGTACCACTGTTGAAAGCTACACAGGTGAGCTTCATCCCATTGTCTTCCTTGGAGAGACGATAGGTCATGTTGGACATGGTCGTCATCCCTCCATTTTCCCCCTGCAGGTACAAAAGCACACAATTCAGCATTGGTTGGTGGCATTTTTACTCTAAGGAGAGAAAAAACACAAGAGAGAAAAACAACCTAACCTGAAGTGCCTTTGAAAATACAGATGGCAAATTAGTTGCTGTAATAACCAATCCTGTGCATAGTCTATAATAAATAAACATATTCATCTGACTCCAGTCATTTTGCACCTGCCCGGCAGTGGCCATGCCTGTGCAGCACATCTGGTTATTAAAGCTATTATTGTGGTGATTACTGTAAAAGCCCAAGTCTGAAAGACTAACAAAGACTCTGGACAGGAGCGTCAGTCTTCATTAACCTCACACTGTTTCAGATGCATTAAAGCTCACACACAGCACACTGAGTGCCTTGTGTAAGATCAAATGAAAATGCTGCTGCCAGATGAATAAAGAGCTTGTTTAATAATGCTCATCTTCTATGTCAGCTTTTATTCACTTTGATCATATTAGCATACACAAAAGAGAAAAAGAGCGGCAGAATAGTCTTTGTGGAATCACTGTTGATTCATTTGCAAAGATGCAGTAGACCTATTCAAAGATTTTCACATACCATTTCACTTGGTCTATGAAGGTACACATGAGGTCAAATTTCACATAGATTTTTTTAATCTAGATAATTCAGTGGAAGGTATCTTAGTAATTTTCAGTTAGCTCTATAATTCAAACTTGAATAAAAGGGCACAGCTTTCATCTTGTGCTCAGAAAAGAAAAAAAATGTTTATTTCTTGAAGAGATTGATATGATCACTATTTAAGGCTCTGAGCGCATAAGGATTTTTATTCTCATATTCAGAACTTACAATTGAATGTATATTTGCTGAGGGCCTACCTCTTCCATAATGACAGCTGTGAAGTTGAGCTCCCTGTTGCCCAGCCACCAGCGGATTTGGGCTGCGGGATTACTTGATGTGGCATAGCAGCCCAGATTCAACTCCTCACCCTCAATTGCCGCAAAGGAACCCAACAATTTCACCTCGGCAGGATCAACTGATTTATATTACACATGCAAACAGGCAACATAAAAAAGGATACCAGTAAAGCATCATCTCACGGATATCACATACAACAACTACATATTGTGATCACACTGGGAGAGCAACTATTTTTGGATGTGAAACTCAGAAAAGTATCAAGGGTGAGAAGGAAAATCACTTTGAGTGGCAACATGTTTTCTCAGGAGGCTTTCAGCATGACTTCTAAAGTCTGCCTCATTTTAACAACAGGAGAAGACAAGGTACAATAGCTGTGGGCAAAGTGATGCAGCTGTATGAAGCCTTCAGGGGAATACAAAGGCTGGGGACTGAGCTGGCAGATATTGTGAAGAAGGGGGCATGTATGTAAATCTTTTGCATATTCGTATCGATTGCCTTTTAGGCAAGGATTTGGTGCATTTTCTGTGTGCCATTCAAACTAGCAATATAAAAATTACACACGTGCCTTAAGAAAAAAATGGCCTACTTATAATATACCACTGAGACTAATTTTGTGCCCTCCAGCTTCTGCCAATGCCTAAAGCGCAGTGAGCTGCTCATTTTCAACATCTCTGAATGGATGACTGGGAGCCATGGCACTGGGGCCTGTGGGGGCTCAGCAGCCAAACTATGAGCACTGGAGGGACTTCAGACACCTTTTCATAACAAAAGCAACATATTTGTTAAAAGACTTATTAAGTTCAAAGCAACATTTACATAAAATAGGTGCATCAATCAGCATTTACCAAGCTCTTACTTGCATTGTCTGGCTCTGTAGTGGAAATCAGGCTATTGTTAGACTCATGGCAGCAAGGCTGCTGAATATTAATTCTATATTTGTTTTATTGTTGCTGAAACAAACATTTTGTATTCAAGGGGAAAGTTATTAACAATCAGCGTTACTCTTGCACAATGTGTAGGCTTTACTGCCTGAGGATTGTGCTGAAGCAATTTGACTAAATTGATGTAGCTTCTATGAAATAGCACGCAATGATACTAATCTGGAGGCAGTCGGAAATACAGTCCTCAGCTATAATAACCATTAGTTTCATTAATGATATTAGCACTAGAATTTATGCTGGGACAGCAAAAGAATTAGTTTTGGAGGTAAGACTCTTATTATATTCCTCTCTCTCATGTCCATATGCTTAATAATCCATTGCTTCAAGCCCTGGCAGGGATTTATGCAAGTGGGAACCTGCACAGCTTGTAGCTGAATTGATTCCTATATAGAAAATGTCGACCTAGGTTTTCCTTGTTTATTTTAGCTTTTTTAACGTAGGACAATGCCTTCTACTATCACTGACCTTTCAACAAACATAAAGGTATAACTAACTGGCTGTTGTTGTTGGGTAATGTGTGGCTCAGTTTTGGCATCTGACAAGCACTTGTGTAATTAGTTTTTTCTGTTTCCAAATGTAATTTTCTATAGCGCAATGAAAGAGTGGCTGTTTAGCCAGCATGTTAGCCTGCTAAGTAGACTAGCTAGTAGCCTGTAGCACTTTAATTATAAGACTTACAAGAAGCCTCGTTATCGTTGACAACTTTTAGCAGCTGACAAGACGTTTCCATCACTTCACGGAGGTATGCTGTTTGGGGAAGTGTGGCCTAGTGTGGATGTGTTTCAGTTTTGAGGTTTGAGGGTTTTTTTCCACTCACAGAGCACAGTGATGGTTTTGCTGAAGGACCGAGGAGCTGCGGACACGAGGTTAACGCTCTCACAGCTCACTGTTGCTTGGTTGTCCGCACGGCTGATTTTCAGATTGAGGACACTTTTGGACAAATGCGCCGCAGCATCTTCTTCCCAAGTCTTCAATAACACCTCTCCATTCTGTCAGACGCATGCACACATAACTCCAAACAGGTAAAACATTACAGGCATGGGTAATGTGTAGTTTTTGAAACATGTTGCATTCACTGACACCTACACACATGGATTTATATGGATTTACCTTGGTCCACTGGAGATTTGCTAAAGGGTTTCCAGACTGACACACACACTCCAGCACCAGTGTTGTCCCAGCTCTGACTTCCTGTCTCTCCAAACCAAAAATAACTGGAGGCTGAGGTGGAACTGTCAAGAGCCAAAAGACACAAATGGAAATGGACTTGACAAAGGAGAATTACATAGAGGGTGACAGCAAACTGAAGAAATAACAGCGAGAGTAGAAATGGAGAGTAATAACTCAAACTCAGGAGCAGGTGGAGTGACCATCAATAGGATAATATGAAAAAAGAAACTGCACTGTCATGAAAACACTCTTGTCAATTTAAAAGGAAGCATCCCTATTTGTTGAGACAGTGGCAATAAATTGGGCATAGCTCCAACATGACTGTGGAATAAGAGGTCTGGGTCTGATGAAAGCCTTTAGTATTAAGGGAGCACTGAGCTGTATCCAGTCCATAAAGCAAAATAACAGATGTTCAAACAGTAATAAGGCAACGTGAAATATGAATAAATTACAGCCTCCTTGAATAAAATATATGCAGTAAAATAAATTAGGAGAGGACGGGTCTTTGTTATTGCAGCAATCAGTTTCAGCAAGCAGGCTGCAGACCCTGAACCAGTGTGACAAATTGCCACCTTGCTAACAATCTGGCTGGCTGAAAATGGCCACCGCGCTGGCTTTGATGGGCTGGCATACTGAGTAAGACTGCAGCGGTGGTCCCAAGTTCTGCAACATTAGCACTTAGTACATAGCTCTGCTTAATACAGAGCAGAGAGATAGAGAGGAAAGCACGAGAGAGCACGCGTATTGGCAATTGTTAAAACAGCAGCAGCGTCTAATGTGGAGGAGTACAGAAACAACATTAAGGTGTCTAGTCAGCCTGTGGATAATACCTCAGCATAGCAGGGGGAACAGTCTCTGCCGAAGGTGTCAGCAGTCCTGCCTGACTTTAATCAACAACATGATTTAGACTTGGGAGAAGCAGGTGGGTAGACTCTCAGGCCTGAGCAATCAATTACTTTAACTAAACAACACCGAAAATGCAAAACCTGTAAAAGCTCTGTTTGTACATTCAACAATAACTTGTTGTTGTCTTGCAACAAGAGAAAAGAAGGAAGCCAAATGAAATGGGGTTCTCGACTTATCTTTGTGTGCTGCTGTGAAATTTTCAATACAATCTTGCTGTGTTTGTGATAATAACATGAAAGAAATCTTTCTCAGTGGATGCTTTAATTTAAACTGATCAATTCAGAAGTTTCTTGGATTCATCAACAACTGTGTCAATTTTTGTAGGAAGAATGATAAAATTGACTGAATATTTTGTGAATAGGCAACAATAGAGAAAGATGACTATGGCTGTTGGGGTTGTGCTATTACAGACACCAGTAGATATTTTTGTTGTCATCATTTCAATCCCAAACCACCAGGGACATCCTCATGAACTGGAGGCAGTCACACTCACGCTTTCCTGAAGTCGTGAAGTGCGACTTTGCCTTCAGGTTGAATATTTCTCTTTGGACCACTAATGCAGACTGAGTGCACAAGACGGGGTACCCTTGGGCCTCCCTCAGGCGCCTGCATAGTGTTTTCACATTCTCATTGTGTACTTGAAAGGATGGTTGTTGTTGTCAGTGAGAAGACAGGTTGACACTCACAGTACACATTCATAGTCATTGATGATTCCACAGGACTGAAGTAGGCAGAGTTTTTAGCTCGACATGATAGCTGCTGTCCATTGTCCGAGCTCAAAGCTGTGATCCTGCAATGAGAAGAGTTGGAGAAGTTGACACTGCTAAAAGCATTATTGAAATGCTCCACTAAGTCCCTTTATGGTCACAACAGCATTGCATCTATTCTGAGCTCGGTTTATTTTCAGCATATATCTTCCATATCAAATTATAGTGCAATGTCAACTGTAACAATCACACATGGCCTGCTGCTGCGTACGCTCAGTATGAAAAGAAGAGTGAGCATCAATATTACTTAAGACCTTGGCTATTCACGCAACAGAGCTGAACAATGTTGCAGCTCCTTGCAACCAATGTTATCTCAGGAAATGACAAGAGGTTATTATTTTTGGCGCAGGAGACAAGTAGGATAATAAGAAATCTATGGCCCTGCTTAATGTATAGGCACCTGGCGAAGCGGCAAGGATCAGATGTGTCTCGCTGCTGGAATGTAATTTTGTGCATTTGACAGAAGCTAATTCAGTTGCACAGTGCCAAGTAACACTTTGCTGTGTACAGAAATTCATTGTACTGAATGAGACAGAAACAGAAGGGAAAAGGCAAGAAAACAGGAGAAAACAAAGGCAGACTTGGAGAGATTGAGCGGGTTGGTGAAGAGAATGAGTCTGGCAGACGGACGAGCACATACGTTACTTCAGCACGCGTGTTCAGGAGCTTATCCTTTGAGCCAGACATGGTGAAAGACTCTGCACCTGTCAGCTCCACTCCATCTACAAGACACAATGGGGGGAAAGGCCCACAAAAACTGTGTAAAAGCGCTCACGTGAACACAACATCAGTGTTATTCTGCTGTATACAGGAATATGGAAGGAGGTCGGTCTGGCACTACAACTGTTGTGACAATGTATTATCATTGCTGAGACCACAGAACAGGATGTCTGATTATAGAAATTAAGAAAATTGGGGTAGTGCACATGGAGCACTTGGTAGAGCACATACCCCCCAAAAAATCTAAAGAAATTAAGAAAATTGGGGTAGAGCACATGGAGCACTTGGTAGAGCACATACCCCCCAAAAAATCTAAAGAAATTAAGAAAATTGTGTAGGTCTTCATAAGCAACAAGGGTGTCTAAAGTCGGTGGACATTGTAAATTCAGATATTTCCTCCCACTCAAAGTCTGCTTCTCACTACTGTTTTTCGAAGAATTTAACTCAAGAAACTATTTCTGAACTTTCCTGGCAGTTTTCCTCTGCAGTGTTTTATCTTCGAGCATTCGGAGCATGACCTATTGAAATTCTTAAATGTTTAATTCAAAATAATGTTCTCAAGGCTGCGGCTCAGAACTGTCAGCCTCAATGTCTTTATCACATTAAACTAAGTTGAAACTGTGACTCACCTTTGTAAAGTGTGATTTCAGCCTCTGGCTTTGCATCAGGGGCAACACAGATGACGCTGTACTTCATGCCAGCCACCCAATGCTGCGCCGTGTCCATCTCAAAGTACGGCTTGGAAGGGGGAACTGAATCAGAGGGACAGCAAGTCATATTTGCCACGGCAGTAACATATTATTCATCACATTAAATTTGGGTTCAAACTAGCAGCTGCTATCAGAGACGACTGGGATGTCACGCTGTCGGCTTTTGAGTGATTTACTACAGTCAGGTTTGCTGTTGTGTCAAGTTGGAATACAAATTGTGGACAAGAAGAGAGTACAGAGCTGAAATAGTGATGAAGCTGAACCAGTGCTAATCTATCATAGCAAACACCAAACACTTCTCTCCTCAGATCAGCCCCAAGCTAAATATCTGCTTTCTCGACTGATCAAAGCACTCTTTGCTTCTCCACTGTTCTACTCTACAATCCTTTTATCTGACCATAAATAGGAATTCCAGCAAAAGGAAAAACGCTTTTAGCACAAGGGACTAAAACTATTTGGCAGAAAATTAGACAATCTGTCAATGAGTAGTCATCAAAGAGCTGTCTTTAGATGTGAAAGCCACTCTTTTTCAAGACGTGGAGGTCAATACTGCTTGCATTACAAAAAACGGATTGTTTGTTATGTGCCAGCATTTGGCAAGTGGGAGGATTATAAAGTATGGTTACTGTTAAGGTTTGTTTGGCTTTCATCAGAATTCAAGTGCAAAGGCTGTACTGAAGAGGGAGTTAGAAAGTACAGGAAAGATGCATGAGGTAGACTTGAAAATGTCTGGCAGAGGGTAAAGAGTGAATGTGGGACAGGTTAGAAGGACGGCAGGAGTACGAAAATGGTTGCTGCTGAATTCTGAGATAAATCTCCAGCAAACGTCTGAGTGTAAGCTGCTGGACCACATGAAGCCTGGCTTTCCTTTGTCTTCTGGCACATATTTTCATCCTCTGACCACTAGGAGGAGCTGTTGCTGTGCGCTGTGTCGCTCATTGGATCTAGTCTGCTATTGAGACAGATGAGATGTGGCTGCAGCTTCAAACTGATTTAAAAGAAGCAATTGAATCTGTGTGGACTGTGATGGCTTACCCAGAGCACTGCAGAAGCGCACGGTGCAATAATGAGATGCATTTGTTTGTTTTCCCCCCCTCTTCCCTAAGAAGATGACTGGGCCATGCATCTATTGACAGCCCCTGCACTCTCAATCTACTTGTGCACTGTGCAGAAGCGCATCACTTGTTGTGCGGGAGGAGTGTGTGGCAGCCTAACAAATTCTAAAATAAGAATAATGATATGTTTCTTAATGAGACAGGCAGGTATCTCATTTTTCCCTCCATTAGTTATGCTGGCCTATTCCTCTTATCTCCCATTCACTCCATCATCCCTCAGTAGAAGACTGTGCCCACCCCCTCTCCCCACGCCATCCTTCTTGACCACTGCAGTTAAACTGCAGAAGTGCGGGGGTAGGTGTGTTCCAGCTTGGACTGGGAATAACAGCCCCCCATCCATCACATCCACTCAGCCAAACCATGTGACCCAATCAGTCCAGGCAGGATGAACACACTAACGCAATAGATGGCACATGTGGGCAGCAACAAATAGCATTCTGTTCAGTTCACTTCACATGATACATGTGAAGCAGTGAAAAGACAGTAGAAACACGCTGTTCTGTTAATTAACTCTTTCTCTCCCACCTTTGTCTTCTTACCTGTCACACCTGCTCTTTACCGCCTTTGTTTCACACTCTCTGTCTTTTCCTGCTTTCCAGTGGCTCTGATTAAACTGCATATACAAGCCCCAGAATAGAAAAGCACAAAAAGTCTTGGTTCTTGAATTCAGATAAAAGGCTGTGAGCTGCAATATTCAATTTATCTTAAAACTGCAGATGGTTAGCTGCATAAGAAGAGATATATATACATATGTAACCAGTTATTTCCACCTTCAGAGTTTACATGCACACACTGTTCAGTTTTCACAATTTCAGGCAGTTAAGACTTTAATTAATTAATTGAAATTCTTACCTTGGTTAACAATCATAGTTAATGCTTGTTTGCACTCATGTTTACTGACAAAGTCTGTCCTGTATTCTGTCTTACAAATGATTTATAACCTCCAGTACTTTGGGCTAATTAGACTTTTGCCATGACACCCATAAAAATGGTTTATGTGAGTTTTGTTGATTCTGTTGTTTTCATTTGTATCAGAAATGTTTTGACAAATATTCACTTCTTGCTTCAGCTACTTTTAAAATTGAACATAATCACAATAAAGCAATAATGATAAGCTTTAAAATGTGCATGTTAACCTCTGATCTGTATGCTGCTACCCAAATTTAACATGCATCAACTATTTCCTCTGAAACAGCCCAAATATAAACTCAAGTGCATGCTGATTTGTAGGCACAAACGCACTGATGCAGACATTCATTTGTTTCAGTCTAAAAACAGGCGTCAGTATGTGCACAGTTAGAGCATGTGATATGAAGCTGATTTTACAGCAAATATTAACCCCCAGAGGATACAAGAGTCTGTGAAAAGCTTATTGTGTGCAGAATTAATAAAATAATGGCAGCAAAAAGATCAGATCAGATCGACTAAAGCCATTGGTTTTCTATGAAGGAGAAAAGTGCACATACAAATACGCACATATGCATGCATTCATCACACACACTGTAGGTCTCAGGTGTGTGATCTCTGGCTATGAAAGCCTCTGTGTCTGGGTCCCCTCTGTTCTGGGGGAGAAGTGGAGCAGGTGTCTGGGACAGAAATAAGAACCTCCCAGACCCACCCCCTCTCTCACTGCCTCTCATACTTTTTTGTTTTGACAGCGTTCCTCCTCAAATGGCCATTACAGTCACACAGAAGTAAATTTACCTTAATGAGATTTTTGCAGAGTTCAAATTAAGAAGAAGAGGGAGGAGATTTTTGAGGTCCTATTAGTGTGGGGTTTTTTTTACAGCTTTCGTCTTGATAACCCTTCCACCATTAATGTGTAATGTGCCCAACGCTCACTAGTGTTTAACACATCATCCTCTGATTGTGTTACATCTTGGGCAACTGTCAGAATTTTTCAAGAACAAAGAGGAATAAAGTTGCCATGTTCGACGTCGCCTATGTGCCCCCATTTATAAGTTTCTCCATTATTCATAACAGGGAATTGCAAAATGAAGGCTCATTATATACTCTTCAAGTGCTAAACTCATTAGCTACTGCAAAAAAACTCACCATAGCCCTGGTTCCTAAAATGTCCTCTAACCTCCAACCAGCACTGATAATAAGCTTACACACACATTTCTGTAAGTCTATGGCAACAGGATGACTAACACCGTCTAAAACCAGAACACATCAAATGAGCTTTTTTGAACATTTACAGAAGGCATGTGTGCGGGCATAGCTGCACTAAGAGTGAGAGTTGTTCATTAATAGGATTAAATACTAAGGCTAATGGTATAAAGCGAGACAGTGGATGTGGCAGGTATGTGACAGCAGCAGTGTGGGGTAAGTTTCAGCAGAAGTGTGTGTGTGTGGGGAGGGGGGGTTGTTGCCTCAGCGGAGGGGGTATAGGTTGTTATTGTCATGGATTACTCACTGCCACTTGATCTGCCTATTGCGGTAATCCCCTATCTAAGCTCTGCAGGAAGGCAAAAACACACAGGAGTTATGTTGCGTCAATGAAAATGTCTTGAAAACATCTCTTTGTAAAGCCATAGAAGGGGCTTATTGACATTTTTGCCTCCGTCCCTGCTATTTACTGCCTGTGGTGATCCATCTCGAATTAGCCAGTCATGATACCACTCCCTCTGACCCAAGAATCCAATTATACAACCAGCGATCTCTGTTTTGTTTTCACAATGCAGCCCCCTCTCCCCCACTGTATCTCATCATAAAGAGTTTATAGTGTTTTGATTTGATGCAGGGCTTGATGGGATATGGCCATGCTTGACTGGCGAGGGGTGTGGGGCCCTGGGAGCTGTAGTTCGGTGATGGAGAAGTCCGCGGGGAACTCATCAGAGACTGTGCGGTTCAAAAAGAAGCACAGTTTCCAGTCCCAGTTCAGCACTAACAGGAGATTGAATTCATCAGCTCATTATCAAGCCCCAGATTAGTCACGTATTTTGAATCAGTTGAGCTGGTGGCGTGGAACAAATGACCCTTCAGAACTCAGACTCAAGGCTTTTTTTTTTGCTTTTTTTTTTTTAAGTCAATCCTTGAACTCTTCTAGCCCTTTGTAAGAACACAGCTGCAACTGTCCATCTCAAAGAGTAAACAGCTGGAAAGTGTTCCCAGTCCACCAGACAAAAACACCAGCTGAGGATCGGCACAAGGCTTCTGATGTGGACATTATCTGCAACACGGAGCAGCAGTCACTTTCAGTCATGACAAATACAACTACCAGCAAGCCCTGGTGCAACACGAACATGATTCCCACACATTTTGACCTTTCCGACAGAGCCGACGGCGATGGTGTTGCTTTAGTGAATGTGGGCGCAGTGCAATAAGCCAAACTGAGAGGTAATAAATGTGGGAATGAGGCCTTCTGTGGGTGCAGGTGTAAGTCGTGCTGCAGGACATGACAGAGGCACCGTGTGGAACAGACATTCAAAGGACACGGCTGTGGTCCCTTCGTGCCCCGCACCAGCCGCCATGCCTCCCACCGTCCCACTGATGTCAGATAAAGCTGCTCACTTCCCAACGGAGAAGAGAGGGGTGGCTGGAATCACCACGGCAACCCCCCCAGTCTTTTTTTTTTACAAAACCCCTCTCCATAGTAGCCGAAGTGAGAGCCTGAAAAGGAATGGCGAGAGGGAGAAATGGTGTGACGGAGAGAATGAGGAGAAGGGGGGGTGGTGTAAGCAAATGAAGTGCTCGCCTGTAGAAGAAAAGGTGCCGTATCGAGTTCCTTCCTTGCCACATATGGGCTCACTCCCACAAGCCTGATGCATAGGCAGACTGAGAGACTGAGAGAGACAGCGGTTGTTATAAAGTGACAACAGGTGGCCCGCTGTAGTCACACAATTACATCTTTTCCAGCTCATGTGCGAGAAAGAACTTTTCAATCACCACTGCTATAATTTCGTCTTGTGCAAGGTACATGGATCAGAAGACATGAATCGCCCAAGGCTGACAGAGAATTGGACGGATTCTCACTATTGTACAGCAGCTGGTTAAAGCCTCAGACCTTGTGGAACATAAAGGGATGACAGTACCCTTCAAAGCTATAAATAATGTTTGAAAAGTTTCCAGGCTACTATATAGTGTGCAATTTCAAATGCAACTGCCTTCACTCAAACAAATGAAACCTTTTTCTATTGATTTGCATGTTACACAGCTATCTATGCAGTTGTTCAGAGAGTCACGTGTGTTACGCAAGCTCTAAGCATGCCCTCCACTTTTTATTGCATACTCCATAATTTTGTGTATATAAAAATGATCATTTCCATTCTTCACACTGTTCTGCTCACTTAGTACGTTGAGCCAAACTGTGTTGGATATGATTGGTTCGCTGCTTTCAGATCGACCCGCTTGACAGTTATAGGTGGCGTCATCTTCTAATTGGACATTTTCAATCTGTAGATTATACTGCCCTGAAAGAAAACAAAGACACATAATATTGATGAGGTGAATACAGAGAAATGATCACAAACAAACAGAGAGGATTTTAGAATGCTGTGCTTTTAAGGATCACGATCTGTGGTTACCTCTGCGCTGATGAAAGACATTTTCAGTAATAGCAATTTCCAACTCTAAAACTGGTGGCAAAAAAAACAATAAAGGCAACTTGTACCACAAATGCTGCTGAATATTGGTTATTAGAATTCACTGTAAATAGTCTATTTGGATATTTTCTAATTCCTAGTGCTTGAAGCTGCAGGCTTTTCCATTAAAATGTCGGTGCTTGTCTGTACTAATATTAGTGACATTTTGTATCAGAATAAATTTGCTGTATGGCAAATTAAATCTAATCTGAAATTTACAGTGTCAACTGACTAAACTGTCTATTAATTGATGCCAGGCAGAGTCGTCCTCTGTATTTCTCTTCTGATAGTCTGACATGCCAGCAGGCTTTGATTTGTTTGATGCATTGCCCTAACCTGTTGGGATTAGACGATGTTCAGTGTTTGGTTTTCTAGCTCTGATTTCCTGGCTCACAGATGAGTAATGTGAAAAATAGTATCTTGGTCTGACAACCATCCTAGCCTAAAATGCAGGTGTCAAAATAAGCTGGCAAGATGATTAACAGCAACTAGAAGCAATTTTCACATCTAAGTTAACATACTGTGCCGAGAGAGACAGTTATTAATCATATTCCTACAAAGTACCTACAAACAGTGCAAGTTGCAATGCATTTATGGAAATATAGATGGGAATAGCCTCAGACATAACTTGTTTACACATTTCATGTGTGCTTTTCATTTGTGACTTTCAGGATGATAACATAAAGTACTGTCTGATTCGGTCTGTATCTGAGCATGTTCCTTGCCAAGTGTGCATGTTGGCTTAAAGCTGGAGACACATTCTTACATAACTGAGAAAGGTCAGGCTCACATAACAAAGTGTAAAATGGAAAGTGTTGAGGTAATGTGGTTGCTGTTAAATTACTTGATTTTCTTGTAACAGCTTATGGATGTTAAAGGTTATGTGTGAATTTTTTCAGAAAATGCTACTAATTAAAAGCCTAATGGCACGTTCAGTGAAGTGGAGCTGCTAAAGATGATGTGTTATGGAATATGTGGTGGGAGCAGGTCACAGAGTGAACAATAGCAAGTCTTAGACTCTGTATAGTCACAGACATTGGAATATCTCATTTAATCTGTTAATTTAAAGAAAATTACACAACCATCTGTCCATATGGCTACATATAGATCCACATCAAGTTTGATACGTATAACCACATTTAAGATACATTCAGAGCTGACATAGCTTAATCACTAGCCTCAGAGATCTGACCAGTTGGAGGATGCCTCTTAGTGCCAGGATTAAACAGGGACACAGTTAAAACACTTTCTGCAATGTCTATATGATAACTGTGTCATGTGGACAGAGTATTGACAATGAATTATAACCCAAAGGTTTTTATAATTGTATTGTTCATGGCATTCATACACCATGGCTCAAGTGAGTGCATTTTGTAGCTCCAACGTGGAGGGAAGCTAAAGCTACTGGAGCTACTGTAAGTGTATGTTGAAATCAACACTGGCCTCTTGTGCGTGTAAATGCAGGATTTCAGGCTTTTTTAAGCATCAATAAACATCACTGACGGAGACAATCAGTGGAAGCTGGTTGAGTGTCAAGTGCAGTCAAGTGTCACGTTGAATGCTTTGGCTCTTTTGGTGCAGCTTTGGAGTGATTGCATCCATCATTCTGCACTTTGCTTCTCTGGTAAACCTTAGCTCTTGTATTTGTTATATTTCTGATTGCGTTTGTGATTATTTGACAACTCTTGTTTTTTTAGCTTACGTATTTATATATAGAAATGTTATTTTGTGGTTACTGGAGTAAAATTGAAAGTTGAACGTGACGACATATTAGCCTGTATATTTGTAGTCTAGGCATTAATAAGCATGGGTTTTGTTTGAAAGGCTGCTACGGCTCTTGATCGTTGGCGGCCTCCCATACTGTGCGACAGTGATGCGCGCCTTGTCGAGCTGTGGGCTGATCGGGAACAGATGCTCTTCCTCTGCTCAGCCTTGGCTTCTAATTGGCTATTACTTTTTATAGACTATTGTGAAGATTCTGCGACACACATTATAACCTGCTACATTTCACTGATTTGTTGACACTTGGCTGCTTTAATTCCTTCTCTTTACATGTGAGTGACAGTGAAGGGACGAGTGAGAGGCTGTTGACAGTCACTACATCTCTTGGCCCAGATGCTTTCACTTATGTCCCTTTTGCTTCATTATTTGAGAAACAACAGTTTTTATGAAGCTTTACAATGTTGGATGGTTTTCTTTTGTTTTTTTGGTTTGGTCAGATCACTGTACACTTCACATTTAGTGGTGACAGACACTGAATTGTGGTCTGTCAAGTCACTAAAAACATTCTGTCATCACGAAATGCAAGAAGAAAAAGACATGGCATATGAGAGAGTGTCAGCAGAACCAAAAAATTTAAATCTTTAGCTAGCTGTGGCACCAATTGTTGAAGTAACTCCTTTACTATTGTCTATATTGTCAATATCTATTGTAAATTAACATGCTTGAGAACAAAGCAGAGTCAGCCGGTGTCTTTTAAAATTGTTGTTCTTTTCGTCCTTCTTATATAGGTGTATTTTTAACTCCAGCGGGTCAGCCGAAACCCAATTTGGTGTAGTCTTGTTTTTTCCCAGAGTAAGCCTCTTTACCTCTCTTGAGGTTTCCTATCATTGTGTAGCGTGGAAAGCCAGGCAGGCTTCTCTCAGGTCCCAGGAGGAGGCCGTCCTTCACCCACTGCACAGTCCCAGAGGCCCGCAGCACCTCACACCTCAACACAGCTGTGGCCCCCATGCGCACTGTGAGATTCCTGGGCTCGGACCGGAACACCTGCTGAGCTTGAACGCCTGGACATGTTTAAAAGAGGACACACAGGGAAGAGTGAATGCAAGGTGAGATTAGGTAAAAGGTAAAAGAGAGTATAGGGAGCATACCAGAGGGATGTAATCTTGTGGTCTTTTGTCTTAGAAAAGAACCCTATTGTGTTTGACCACATTATTCATCCTGGCATATGTTTTATTGATGGCAAACTGCAGTGATATGGCCCTGAAAATGAGTCAATAAAGTAATTACTGCAAATTAAATCAGCCCCCAGCCGTACAGATACGATATTGGGTGTAAGAAGGGAGGCATGGGGTATCAGAGACCTCGTTCACCTGTGGTTTTTCTTCAATGTCGACATCCTACCGGCTAATTCCTCGTGGGAAGAGTAATGATTATCACTTTTATCCCCCTTGTTTGTCATAGGTGGGGTTGGCCATCCTTCAAGCAGCCTCTTAGGTGACATTCTGTGGTGCTGTAAGGTAACTTAATGGTAGACCACCTACTGCATTTGCCTCCAACACCAGAGCTGGGAGGATATGATTATTATACATAGGGGTTTATGAATAAATTCATCTCAGAGAGTCAAATGCACCTAGACCAATTAGTTGGTAATATGTGAACGCAAATTTCGTTCAAACAATGCCCCGCAGAGAAGGCAGCCTGATTCCACTTGGCTGTTTGATTCTTGACCTTCATTGAAGCAATGACCAAGTTGTTTGTGAAGTACATGCTCTGTTGCGTCTGACAACATGAATGAGAGGCAGAGCTCTCAGATCAAGGCTGAACCAGTCACCTCACGTCAAAAATGAAGGGCAAGATTGGCCATTACAGAGGATGCATACAAACAACCAAACACTGGAGTCCATTTGCATACAGTTTACATAAATGAATACCCAACAGCCCTCTACAGCAACTGTTCAAATACTAATAAACTTAAGTCGTTCTGTACTTCAACAATACTGCACATACTCATATTTCTTTGTTAATCCTTTTTTTTTTGCCTTTAGGTGAGTGAGTTTATGTGTGTAGTAGACAGACAGGAAACAGGGTGACAGAGAGGGGAATGACACTGGGCAAATGACCCGAGGGGAATTGAACCCAGGTCTGCTGATTATATGGAGTGCGCTCTACAAGGTGAGCCACTGAGGCTCCAGGCTCATAGTTTTGACAGACCACAGAGATGTAAATATTAATGTTTGCATTTATTACCAACATTATGCACTGGGTTATTTAGTATATTCAATAATCTGACAACAGAATATCAGACTCAGACTGAGCTGCAAGTTAGGTTACCTTTGGTGCAACTTCTTCCAACTGTTATTTTACATTAGCTTGCAATACACTATTATCTGTATAGCTAATTACACCAGCCTTATTGGACACTTCATGCAGCTCACTGGTTAATTTTCATTCAGTTGATGCAAATACCATCAATGAGACAAAACAGAAAGTCTGTTAGTTTAATGCTACAGGAACACAAATGGCATACTAATAAATGGACTCTTGGCAGGTCTATGTGTTCTCTCTTTTAAATATATTGGACATTGCTTAAAAAAACGTTCAGATCTATTCTTGAATCGAATAGAGCTGAAAAAAATTACTTTTGGTTTTGTTGGAACAATCTCTCAGACAGAATGGGTTTCCATGTTTCAATCAATAATTCAAGAAACACAATGTTATATTTTACCCCTTAACAAGCATAAATGTGCAGAAAATATTACACAGTAAAGGATTGCATTGACAAAACTGTAACCAAAACCAAACTGTTCTATCTGATATGCTGATACAGATATCTTAGACTATTAAGTTACAAAATTGATTTTGAAAGACATGAGATCAACTAATTCACTGTACTGTATCCACACCTATATAAAGTAGAGGGACTTTATGTGTCACTATAAACAGAGACAGTAAGCTGCTCTAAATAGTACCACTTAAATGAATGGCCTGAACACCATAGTCACATAAAAGATAATTGTAGTAAACAGTAGTAGAGATAACGTAATAGTAATGTATTCTCTTACCACATATCAGCAAGACAAACAGTTGTGCTAATAGAGACACAGCCTGCGCCGATGAGATGCCCATGTCCTCAGACACAACCCTGTTTCCAAATGAAACAAACAGAACAACTACTTAACATGGACATATAGTAATAAGAATAGTAAAAGAAGTCAGCTTATCACTTTGTAATGCTTTAACAGAAGTTGTTGCAGAGAATCATGGAGCACAGGCCATTGTACAACAACATAATCAATGAAACTATCCACTTGGCATTAATAATACATTTGTGCTTGTTAACAAAGATTTTATTGGAAAAAAAAAAGAAATCGATGTGAGAGTCTTTCCCAGTACTGCGATTCTGGGGAACATTCTCACAATTAATGATGTAAACAATGCAAAATCTGTGCAAATACAACATAAATGTCAGCTGAGACAAAGGGGTTTAAGGTAGACACAGTACAATTGTTAGTTTTTAGATGTTTTTAGCATTTGGTCTAATCATTTAGTTCCTATTTAGACCAAATGGAAATGATGGTAAAGTACAAAGGCTCACAGATGGAAAGAAGTATCAGCACTGAAGAACTTTAAGAGTACGATACACGTCTTGATGCATGTCACCCTTTGCAGTTAGAGAAGCCGAGTGTGTTGTTCCACTCTGGGCAGCATTAGAGAGTGTCATTTTTTAGTGGTTTGCAAAATAAGCACAGTGAGGTTTCAGTTTTGCAAAAAGAGCTTGGGGTAGTTTGTTAACAAGTCAGCAAAAAAGTCAACAAATTATTCCGTGAGGTTACGTTTGACTAAAATCTGATTAGGTGAATAGATGTATGTTACTGTTAGAGTTAATACAGATTAGTGCACTGTCTGCTCCAGTTCTGAATGGACTCAAATCTGTGTCCCTCACTGACTGCAACAGTTTTTTTCTGACTGGTGTGTGGTGAATAATATGAAATAGCGACTTCACTTGATTTGAGGAGCAGATTTGACTCAACGTTTTCTTTGGTTAACTACTGCCCTAAATAAACTATTATACTTCAGTATCATGGCCATATTACTGTCCTTAACTTGGCACTGCAGTCATTATTAAAACAATTCTCATCTTGTTTTCAGAGCAAGGAAGGAATTTTTTGTGTTTTGCAATAGCTGAGCACTTTTGCACAGAGTAGGAGTAAAGTTTAAAGAGCAAAATTCCTGTCGTGCTGTGAATCTGCACCCACCGCATCAGCTCCTGCTACGACCTGGAAGAGCCCTCTGTGAGTTATAAGTCCGCTCGTAATCACTTCAATTTATCTGTTGCAGGAGTGGAACAAATAATAGCGATTTACTTAATTGAAAACTAAATATTTTCTCATCTGAATAGACAAAATGAATTGAAGGCAACAGCTCTCTGACGCATCTCCCCTCAGTCGATTAGTTGCACTTCAACAGGCTTTGATAAGAATTAACTCGCACTCAATTATTTTTTCTCGCTCCCAAAACATTTGTGTTTCAGAGCCCCAAGCTTACTCTTTGAACGCATAAGGGCAATAATTTCCCTCTTCAGTGAATAGAAAGGTTTTTTTCTTCTGGGGTTAAAATGCCCATCATCGCTTCATCTTGGTGTCTTTGAATGCTCACAATGGTAAACAGTCATGATTGAGTGTTGTTATTTTCCTCATTAAATTCTCTGACACTTCCTTTTACCCTTTCCCTAATAAGTTGCATGGGCTTTTCTTTCATTTGTGTCGTTTGCAAAGGCATCTTAGTTCAGAGCTTAAAGCTGCATTATCTGTGAAGAAAAGTGAGTTCATAATTCTTCGGATAAGGCACATTTTATATTTGCAAATTGAATGTATGTATGTTTCACTTCACCCATTAGTCTTCAGTTAAATAACACATCGAATAGTAATTTGTCTCTGTGTACGAGAACAAATCAACGCTACATCGGGGCTCATTGCCACACATTTTTTTTCCGACCTTGTTCTTACAAATGCAAATGAGAAAACTTTGATTTGAAATTTGATTTGCTCCTAGAGACAAGGCCTGCCGCTTTTACCACAAGGGCATCACCCATCGCCAGACCATTCAGTTCTGCTCTGCTCTATAATTGTGTCTTTCATAACATCATCCAACAGCTCAATGTGTTCCATCGTCACTCTTTTTTGAGATCCCTGCAGAATCAGTTAACAAGCATAAAATAAAGTTTGACCTTCCACTTCAAATGTGGCCTTATCTTAACACTGACACAACCTCTTGCCCAGTCTCACCGGCTCGTCTAATATTTAATCTTACAGTGGTGTTTTGAACCATTAACGTCATAACACTGAATTGCTAATAGAGATGCTATGAAAGAAAAAGCTTTGCACATAAGATTATCAATAAAAATCTAATTATTGACATGAGCCATACAAAGTACAAAACCTATGTCCAGTGGCCCAAAGAAAGTTTGTCTTAGGCTTGTTCAAGTTCACCAGATATTTCTCAACAGGCTTTCTCTCTGCAAGAAAAGTTAAGTCACAACCTTCTTTTCACTGGCAACTTGAGCACATTTGCCTGCCTAGGGTGCCTTGTGAGAAAGAAGGGGGAAAAAATGCCAGGCAGACAGATGTACAGAGAGGGCGTACCACCTCCTTCTTGAAACAGCCGAGGAACCTTTGAATAGGTGTGTGCATTTGCATGAGAGAAACGGCAGCTTACCTGTTGAGCGCGCGCCGAAGCTCAGGAGCGTCTTTTTAGTCTTGCTGATCTACAGATGGCTCTCTGAACAAGGAGCGAGCAATGAGGATGTTAAAGAATGCCAATGGGACTCCCCCACTTTTCACAATCCTTACACAGGCAAACATAAAGAAGCAGTGGGAGACATGAGCAGCCAAGGGAGAGATGTGTGTATAAGAAGTGTTACGACAGGGTCACCGCCAACAGCAAAACAAAGGCCACAGAGCCCCAGATGTTGTACAGGATCCACTTTTAGCAGAACATATACATCAGATCCTGGTAAAGTTGCGTGGAATAATGAGACCAACGCGCTTTCCGATTTCTCATGGCTCTTATTATTTAGTATTTCAGTGCACTGGGCTGGAAAGCGCAGCTCAAAAATACAGATACAACATGGATGTCTTCACAGCTAGTAGTTTGTAGCATTTATGCTCATACATAATGAATGGAATAGAGTATCCACATAACGGCATTTCCTTAACAGAATACTCCTGGGTCGATCTGCTCCACTGCTGAGATGGAGACAGGCCAAGGAATCCATTTTCAACTGCAGAATTTTTATTTTTTTTCTTTCCTTTTTTTTGCTGAATTGTTTTTTTTCCCTTTTCTCAATTATATACTTATAACTAAATAGTGACTGGAGAATAGCGATTTACTCGGTGGAACACACTGAAGGTTGTTTAAGCAAGGCATCTTAAAGGTCATGTTTATTTTCTGTGGCTTTCTTTCATGCTTGTGTTTCTCGTTTGATCTAGTCTCGCAGACACTTGTTCTTTCTCTTTTTATTGACTATGCGTGGAGTGTGTTTGCTGGCTTGAAACGCACAAGTAGTTCTACTGGTGGAATGTGTTCTCTTGTGTCGTGGGTTGGCCGTACGGTAATGATGGACCAACCGCTGTCAGAGAGGACTGTAAAGTAACTTCCACATTTATCCAGTCGCAGATAAAAGAAGATTAATAAAAGCACCAACACATATAGTGCAAGGAAGAAAAAGACACGGGCTTGTTCTTTTACATACTCTGCAGTGCCGGACTAACCCACTGCCAAAGACATACATTGCATCTACTCAATAAATATATGTACAGTATGTGATAAATATAGTTTTCTTTCTATCTTGTATTAGTTTCTTTAAAAATATCAACATTTTAAAGCTGCTTGTTGAAGTGAGACTCTTATGTTGTAACCCCACATGGGTTAATTGTGCAGTTTGATTCCTGCCTTCCTTTTTAAAATATGAGCATTATTAGAGTGTTTATTGCATTGATTGAACTATTTTGCATAAGAACATGGCAAAATCGACTACTTATTGCCTCTATTTGATATCTTCTTTGATATCTTACAATGATTCTTTTGTTTAATTTAGACCACCTGTGTCGCACTCAAGGCCTGGGGGCCAAATGCGGCCCTTTGCAATATTTTATGTGGCCTTTCAATACATTTAGTAGTTTACATTTTTGGCACTAGGTTTGGACAGGTTTTAGATGGTTTTGTTTTTTGGTATTAACCTACCACTACCTACTACAACCTGTTGAAATCCAACTAAAACCTGTTCAAATCAGATTAAAACCTGTTCAAATCCATCAAAATTTTGTTCAAATCCAACAAAAACCTGTACAGATCCAAGTAAATTTAAAATCAAATAAATCAAATCCTGTTCAAATCCACCTAAAACCTGTTTAAATCCAATTAAAATCTGTTTAAACAAACTAAAACCTGTTCACAAATGAAGATGAAATCTGACATTCACAACTTTAATTCCTTCGTCCCTTGAAAGGATTCTTATTAACTATCGCGGCCCCTCACCACTTTGAGTTTGACACAACTGATCTAGACCATTCATTCAGCATTTAACACTTCAAACAAGTCAGTTTTAATGTTCTTTTCTTTTTTAAGCAAACGCTGAGTGCTATGAAATACAAAGATGACATGAATGCAGTATTAGCCTGAGCGGAGTGCTGTGGACTCTTGTGAAAGTAAAAAGGACAACGATAGAAGTCCAGTTAGATGGCGTAATCCAGCTATGAGCATAGTCTGAGTGCATTAGAGTTAAGAGAGGAACCCAATAAGTCTATTATTTCTGGTGACTAAGTTGAGAGTACATGCCGGTGCTGCTAAGTCTGTGTGGCCCAGGTGTTAGCAGCTGGATTGCGTTGCTCCACTCGCCCCACAGACAGTCATTAAGCCCCGGGCTGGAAGGTTAATTCCCCTGCCTGGAGGGGAATGTAGGTGGGAGGCTGAAGGAAAGCAGAGAGGAGGAGGAAGAGGAGGAGAGGCAGTGGGGGGAGCAATGGGAGGCGAGGGGGCTGTGAAGCTCAGCACTCAGTTCACACAAACAGCACTGTCAGCAAGAGTGGAGGCTGGCAGACGGAGGAAGAGGAGCGAGAGTGCTGGGCCTGACAGAGCGAGGGAGGAAGGAAGATGGACGGAGGACCTGAAGATGAATGGCATTAGGGAGAACGGAGGGAGAAGGAGGGAAATACAGTAAGAGGGTAAAGAGAATTCATGTCAGGTGGTTGGACAGGCAAAAGGGTGAGATGAAGGGGACACGAACAAGCAAGGTAATGGAGCGCACAAAACGGATGGAGGAAGGAGACTGAGAGATAGTGTAAAATGGGCTGTGGGAGTGATGAATAGAAGACGAGGGAGGATCGGTGAAGGGATGGGGGGTGGGGGGGTGGGTGTCCGGGAGGAAGGAAGGCTGACATGAAGAGTTGTTTTGAAAACCTACAGGAAGTCTACTGACAGACCGGTGCAGCAGGAGCAGGAAAGCACGGGGAGAGATTAATCAAAGAAAGCAATAAGCAGTACACTGGGATGCTACACACCATGAGAAGAGGGTAAGATACGGTCATATACAGCAGATCGATTTTCAAACAAGCAGACTTAAAGTGAAAGTGTGTCTAATATAGCTGTTTTTATTGTTTGTTATTTTGAGGTGAGCAAGAAGTGATAACTACAGTATTTGAACTTGATTTAGGCAAAGCAGAAGATGGAAAAGCATAAATAATCTCCAAATATTCTGGGTAATCCTTGGGTACTCCCGCCTAAAAAGGCCTGCAGACATGTCTTTGAGCACACTCCAGTCTGGGCTAACCTAATGATCTGATTGGAGCCCCAGCTTCTGTTGCCTGCCACAGTACAGCTGCCATATCAGTGATGCTTCTGTGTTCTAAATCTGTAGACAAGGTCAACATGTTTTTTTTTTTCCTCCCCCCGGCCAATCTGGCCTCCAGTTGACCGCAGGAGAAGATTTAACTGGCACCCACAGAGTGAAGGCATGTATTACCACAAAACAGAAATGACAACTGACCTGATAAGAGATGGTTAGTCCATTTGCAGCATCCAGTTTGTGTTGTTGGAAGAAAGTATGAACAGGCATGTACATCATTTGTCTCAGAGCTCAGGCTATTTTGTGAGAGAATTGCAGGTTGGTGTTCTGACCCATTGAGTGAGCAGTGCATCAACATGTGGAAGGAAAAGTACCTGGGTTAAGAAGGATTTGGAAAAACCCAATTAAACACACCAACACACTCTTTGCTGGTCCTTTGCAATTCCCAGCCCCGCGTCCCAGTGCATGCTGGCATTGACATAGAGTTCAATGCTGTGTGTGTATGCAAACGTGCAGATGGATGAAGTGGTTTGAGTCAAACAGCTGTGGGGTCCAGATTGAGAAGGGATTATTGCCAAAATCTCTCCTATTTAACTCAGCTGCCTAACAAGACCATGCACAATGACGTTAATACATTGATTTTGGAGCAGCCATTGTACTGTTAACAACCAAGAATAGAAAGTTGTTAGGGACATGAAAAGGGAAAAGATTCTTTATTCCTCTCACTGTAGGAAACTGAGTTACAATAATAAAGATAACAATTCAAAGCACTAGATATAGTACAAGTAGAACAAAGATACAGACATGTGACCATTTTTATTAGCCACTAACAGTACTTGTGTATTCTTTAAAAGCAGTAAAAACTGGTTGTAAAAAAAAAATGCATATAAATCTAAATAGTCTAAGTGAGTCCTAGAAAACAAGAATCATTATAAAATGTTATAAAGAATGCAAGTAAAACTTTTATTTCAAAACAGGCATATTAGGACATATAATGACCAGACAATGAATAGTGATGACAGTGACTTTTGCCTAGACATTAAATCAGCTGACACTATTGCACAGAGTTCAGCAAAGAAGTGGAAGCTTTAAAAGGACTGGCCTTTTTCAAGCAGTGGACCTCTTCATCTCACAAATTCCTGTGCGAAGTCGTGAGGTCAAAGGCTGGACAGGATCGCTGAAACAATATTATCAGGTCAGTGAAGGAAGAGGAGCAGGGTCACATAATAAGACTCAATCTGACGAGAGAGTAATGCAAGGAAGGGAAAGTGCTGACGCCCCTCCTCGCCAGTGCGCATCCAATTCCCAGCGCTTACACTGTGCGCCACTGATATTCATGCCGAGCTGTCTGACCACGGCCCACAAACTTTAACGTCTTCACCGCCCCATCTATCACCACACTATGGTGATGGAGGAACGGGAATGTGTTGTGGGTGGGGGAAGGAAGGATGCGTGGGTGGGATAGATGCAAGGGGCAATATTGAAATTTGAGGTCAGAAAAGACAATTGTAGTACCCACTGTTGTGTGTCTCATTCACATATTCATGGCCAACTCATTCATGTGCTGTAAATGCACATACAGCCATATGTGCTGGAGGCCACACACACACAGCAGAGTGTCCTATCAGAAGCAATTCAATATAAAGATACACAGAGCTCAGGCAATAACCTGATCCTAGTGAGAGATGTTATAGGCTTTGACAGGCAGGGCTGAGCCACACAGCCCAGGCAGCTCTCCCTGTGTCACTAACAAAACAGAGGGATTAGAGGATGAAACTGAGCTAAATCTGGCCCAGCTCAAAATGGGGGTAAAAACAAGGCTTGCAATGAAACAATATTGAACAAGTCAGTGACAAAAAGCTATACCGTTCAGGTGTTTAGAGGACACTTGAAAGACTCCATGTGTTTTCTGCACATATATAAAGGATGCATTTGTCAACATACATCTCAGCACTGCTGCCTTTTATAAAAGAAATTCCAATGACTAGATATTCTCCACTGTAGACCTATAGTCAACCCTCAGCTATAGCTGTCATTGTTATAGTTGTAACTGCCGCATGCTAAGGTCAATAGTCACTTTTCTCCCACTGTATTTGTGCTCCTAAGAGACAGTTTAGAGGCTTTTATTACTGTATGTTTATATTTAAAAGCACAAATTCCTCAAATATAGTTTGCATTATCACATTTGATGAGTGATATTTAAAGCTTCTAGTTAGATATGTCATACTTTTATTGCATGGTATTTCTCAACCGACCTACACTGTATGCTTTAAATGTCAAATATGTACTTTGAGTCTTGAGTTGGTAGCAACAACATAGCACTGCAGGCTATAGTTGGCCTGGTATTTTCTGTAAAATGCAGCAATGTGTGTGTTCTCTGGGTGATCAAATGATTTGATGTCACTATTATTATTATGTTTCTGTGGTTTGAAAGGACTTTTCTTCCTATAGTTTGTGGTGGAATGTGATTTAAAGCTGGAATGTTGAGGTAATTTATGGAAGCTTTGTGTCCATGTTTACAAAAAAATGTAGTTGGAGACCTGTGCTATTAATGTTACGGGCGGCATGGTGTCCGCGATAACACAGAGATCATCTGCAAAACAAGTGTAGAGTGTAAGGAAAGAACGACAGCAGCACTGTTGTCTTTCTCCGGGTTGCGTATATTAAATCTCTTTAAAAAACATGTACAATACATCTCAATGCATTACTTTGTCCAAAACAATCAGTGCATCATAAAGTGAAAATAAAATACACTTTTGGATTCATCCTTGTCTTGTTCCTGAAAACTATTATTTATTACTGCTGATTACCATTCTCAATTACTCCATGCAAAACCAGTAAATTACTTATACTGCAGCTTTAATGCTAAACTTACTCTTATATGCTTGCATATTACATAAGTACTTAGCTTATTAAAAGTTGGACTTGCACTTTGAAATAATAATATTACTATAAGCTCATATGGCACATTACTATTTTTCTTACAAACTTAATCCAACAAATAATAAAACAACAACCTGGCATTAGCTTGACAATCTAAACATTCTGAACTAATGCAGCATTCACCGCTTATAATACATTCATCAAGTTACATCAGGAGTCATATAGGATAAATTGGAAGCCGTCTACATAGGATTATCTGCTATTACATTCATTTCTGTCCTAATAAACACAGTTTAGGCGCGAGTACTCTACCGCGATTTTGGTGCTAGCTACCGCGAGACTACTGCGGCAATGTGGCTCGGCGCTAACGCCGTTACTGGCCACGGCTCAACCTACTTCAATAAAACTGTTCTCCAAAGTTACACAAATCTTCCAACAGAGCGACTGAGTAACCTAGAAGCACTACAAAGCTTTAGACTTATATTCATAACTGTTTTACCCAATTACTGACCTGCAAAACAAGTGTAGAGTGTAAGGAAAGAACGACCGCAGCACCGTTATCTTTCTCCGGATTGCGTATGAACAGGAACAGGAAGGTGCTCCGTATTATGCAACCGGGGGGCGGGGATCACTTAGCACTGAAGGTTCCTCTTTACAAAATGATTCATACAGGACTACTTTTACTAAGTATAATTCTAGTATTCATTTAAATTATTAACAGACACCTATTTGGTGACATCAAAACAATTACTTATAAAATAATAATCAAATGTGGTTAGATCCCTTGGGTATACCACATTAACATCTTTTTTGTAAGATTCTTTAATGTAAAATCCAGCTGTATTTATGAAAACATTCAAAACAGTGCTGTATCAGTAGCAGGCTCTCAGCTTCTGTGCCTTGTGCTTTAGAAATTTAAATCATCCCACAAATCTTACAAAAAAATACTGTGTCTACATTTCCTGAGACAGTCCAATACATTTCAACACAATGTCAGCTCCAAATATATAGTTTAACATGGAATAATTTCATATTTTGCTATGAAACTAGTCAAACAAAACCTAGATGTGTTCCTTTTAATTAACGTCATACTAGTCTAGAAATAATTATCACATGCTAAAATGACCTCACTTCTTAAATAGATGAGATGTGTGAAGGACCAATTTCCAGCAGGACAGAAAAGCAGCCAGTTAAAGACACAGAAAAGGCTCAAACGCACTATACCTCTGCCAACAGATGGGTTTAAGGCTTTGTCAAGGTGGAGTTTACATCCTGCTGTCCCATTTTCTGAAAATCCTCTTTAATTAACATATCAGAGCTCCAAACGAGGCTAAACCTCTTCTCTGCAAACTGTAATCTGCCCAGTTTGAACTGACCGACCATAGAGCCTGTGATAAGGCCTGCCAACAGAAACACAAGGATAATCCAGTTATACCTGCCTGTGCAGCACACAGCTAAAGAGACCAATATGCCAAATGCTCTCTCAAGTGCTGTAGCTTGCATTTTCATCTGACTAAAGTGTTTTCATTTACTTATTTGCTGTGACGTTAAATCTGATAGGCTTCTCTGGGTCATACTAATCTCACCCAGTCACATGTGCTCCATTTAAACTATAAGATTAGAAAAATGAACTGTGAGTGGCTTACACGCCTTACTCACTTTCTGCACCTTAAACATTCAGTGTCCAAACCCTTCTCATTTTAATCATGACCTTTAACTTTCTTTTCACTTATAGCACTTCATTCCCCATCATGTGTTCTTTTCTTTAGCCGTAGCCCATTTGACAGTATTCCCACACCTCATCCCTCTGCTGCCCTCCTATAGGTATCTGTTCTGATGTGGTGTCACAGAGCAATGGCAGGGTGACTGTGGTTCCCTCCAAAGCCCCAGAGGAGCGCCAGGGAAAGTTGAACACTCCAACAGATGGAGGCTATTGTGTGCAGGGGTGTGTGGGGCAGAGTGTTTGTGCGTGTGTATTTAAGCCTGTGCCTGTATTATACTGCATGCCTGTGGGAGGTTAGGGGGGGGGCAAGGGCGCGGCGGTTTAACACAAGATGTTTGAAAGCTGTTGGCCTGACAGTGTGTCACAAGACTGCGTGGTTAATAGAGTCTCCTGGAATGTCCTCTCCTGCAGTTTTAATGAACCCCAAGCTAAAAGGCCTAATGA
Source organism: Rhyacichthys aspro (assembly GCA_036850595.1). Taxonomy (NCBI): domain Eukaryota; kingdom Metazoa; phylum Chordata; class Actinopteri; order Gobiiformes; family Rhyacichthyidae; genus Rhyacichthys; species Rhyacichthys aspro. The sequence continues at coordinate 11,532,326 of CM072163.1, read as the reverse complement.
AGCATGCTCTGTTTGCCAAAACAGTCCCTCAGCCTGACCTATCCTGACCCACACCACTCCCACGCCACTTGAGGGTAGGTCTCCATGGTGACTGGTCTATAGAGTTTACTGGGCTCAAGTTGTCAACAAAAGAGGGAGCTAGGTTATAGTGAAAAGTAAGCGGTTAGGACAAAGCATGTCGTTGCATGTGCCTGCATATGTTTCAATATAAAGGTTTAAATGTTGCACACTTCCTATTCTCTGTGTTATACAGACAAAAAAAAGACCAGTTCACAAAATGTTGCTAACTCATAGCACCTTCCAGTAGTCTGCATCCAAAAAGATCCTCACACAAAGTGCTCACACAGAACACAAGCTGGTGCTCATTGCAATTTAACTATCCTTTGTTCAAACTAAGCCAGAGCCTCATTATTCAATAAATAAGAACTATGGTGCAAGCTGTGCGTTCGAGAGAGAAGCTTGTTTGTCTTGTGTGTGTGCATGAATAAGCGTGTGTGTGTGTGTTAAGTATGAGTTAAGGACTAATAAAGTGCAGGCTACCTAATTAAATAGTCTTTGTTTATGTTCTATAGCAGTGGTATAAACTCAGCAGGCACAATATGGGGTGGTACACCAGGTCGCAACGCTCTCATTTGAGTAACTACAGACAAAAGCTATGAGAGGGAAGGGGGCAATCAACTTCAAAAGAAATTCTGCTTAATTGCAAAAGTGTGAGAAAGCCAAGACAAAGGAGAATGAGCTGATTAAAGTTGCCCTGAACACATTAGTAATTCAAGACAACAGTTGTGGCTTCTCACATTCTTTAAGTAAATAAAATTTCCTTTGGGGGTAAGAGATATGACATAATAATATGAAATAGTTTCCTCATTATTTCTTGACAGATAGCTTAACAGTTGACTAAACAATTCTGGGCAGAAGTTATGCTTCATGATGTTTTGCTGTGGTGCACTCCTGAAACCATTTGAATAAAACAACAAGCACAGACGTGGAATGCTTCCTTTACAGAACAAATAAAACACCTCAACGCTCAAGGATGACTGGACTTTCTTAATTATAACGCAAATCAGACCAGAGACCCCTCCACTTCTCCCTGACATCCCCCTTTAAGAAAACAGCCTGGGAAAACCTGAATGGGCAATCAGTGCTGTTCCGCCCTTGCATTCCTGAATCCAGTGCTCTAATGGTGCCATTCATTATAAGCCTTATTAAAATAAACACAGACTTTATGATATAATAACAAATAAGCCTGCCTGCACATACTGTCATAATCGGCAGAAATTAAAAGTGGCAAGGAACACTACATTACCTCTGTAACCTGCCTCTCCCACACACAAGCACACGCTCCCACCTCTACACACTGATAGAGTAATCAAGGTTATTTAAATGAGTGTGCAGGCTGCATAAACAGTGCAAACGTTAAAGAACATTACTGGCTGTACGTGTCTATGCATCCCTAAGCTCTCAAGGTGGTGAGAGATGGTGGGAGGGTGGGCTGGTGGGTGGTTCGGGCCCATGTGCACATAGCTGTAAGCAAATGTTTGGTACAAGCATGTTCAAGGACCAGGCGGTAGAGAGGAAATGTGCAGATCTCTAAAGACATCTTAGAAAATGAGCCACATGGATGAATTGTATGATATTTATTTGTGAAGTGTGAATATAATTAAAAGATGAATGATTTTTTTTTAATGACTGCAAATACACTCTTAGCTTCTCTTTAGCTTACAACACATAGTTTAGTATTCACTTTTGGACACATCCTCTGATTGATCCTCTCTGTTGTGCTGGGTTAGCTGCACAGTAAGCTGAAACATCCCTATTTCTCTCTTCTTTCTGTCTTTTTTTAACTCCACAAAATTCAACAATCGGTCAACAATAGATTTCATTTTATACCAAAGAAATTCACACAACATCTATAATAGTTAGTTAGATAGATTTCTAAAGCATACCAAATTTGTTGTGCTGTTGAAAAAGTTAGTTAACGATTAAATACAAATGATGCAATAAGAGTTATGCTGTGTGAGGCTGTGTGAACCGAAAAGAGTTTTATTCTAAATAAATGAAAATGTGTTGGTGTAGATGTAGTCCTAAAAGCTGCAGTTCTTTATATCAGATTTCCTCATGTTGTAATGGACCCTAAAGAGTCACAGACCTATAATAATAAAAAGCTACCAATGCACTAAAGCTTTCGAGCTAAATTGCTATGTAGGGACCCCATAACTAGTGCCATTGTGGCGGTGTCAAACACCTGCAGTGTACGAGTTGAACTCCCAAAGAGATTCGTATTGATGTGGTAAAAACACCATGCTGCTGCTTTAAAACATTTGTCTGGAAAGGAATTCTGAAGTGAAGATGAGGTCATATCTGTGACTGAGGAGGGTTTTTTTCTACCCTTCAAGATAAAAGTCTCTAATGAAAGAGAGTGGAGCACAGCAGCACGCCTAGAGAGCATGTAAGGACCTCTATATAGACTTATTGCACAAGGATCTTCAGAGTTTTTGCACTTTAGCCTCGCGTTGATTAATCTGCTTTACTGGTGATTACATTTTTGTTGTTTTTGTCACTTCAATCAAACCTGCATACTGCTCAGAGACATTATGGTCTCATGGGATTTGATGAGCGGGATTTGAGATTTACTATGATCTGCCTACATGGATGTCAGGGGCCCCTTCGTGCTACCAGATGACATACTCCTGCAATCCGGTGGCTAATTGATTAAAGGTTATGAGAGTGTGGAGATGCGTGGTGAATACGGGCCATATGGGCGCAGGACTCCACCCTGTTTACTGTGAATGGAGCGCTAGTCTATTAGGCTCACGCATTACACCTCACATTTTTTCATGGTTGGTCACGAGTTATACAGCAATACTCAAATAAAACATGGCTGGGAAATAAGTGAATGAGTAGAAAACATGCTATAGCGTTAGATTTGTCTGCTCATCCTATTTCACAATGCAACAAAAAGAGGCTTGACCCATACAAGCTGTGAATACAATGTGAGCACTGCTAATAAGTCACAAGTGAGATCTCTCTAATCTTTTTGCTGCTATGCATAAACAAAATCCGTCTGAAATTGCAGGGCTGTTTTAAAACTGCAAAAGCAATCTCTGCTGCGTCGTTAGAATACACTTTAGTTGACACTGTGGATTCATTCAACAACAACAGTATGGAGAACTTCCACACTGAAGTGAGGACTAGGGCTATTTCATGTGCTGTGTTTTATTGTAGTGCGAAAGTGCATTGGGGACAGCTATTGGATGAATCAACGCTACCAAATTGAACTAATTGCACTGTTGCCTGCCCAATGGACCCGGACATGGACTCAGGAGAGCACAGAGCTGAGAGTGGGAGAGTACATTACTGAATGAGAGTAATTGCTCACACCTGTGCCTGGTCGGTTGACTCTGCTGGGAATTTTAGCCGACACTAAAGAGCAAAGGCTGTGAACATATGGGTGTGGCAACAGGAGTTCACCGTTTCCTCCTATTGGAGCTCAAAACTGGAGAAATGAAAGTTGACGGTTGGGTTTGGGCGCAGGCAGACAAGCTGCGTCGGCTTTAGGTTAAAAGTCACCGAAGAGGCTGTTTTCAATTACAGCACCATGAGTTTTTACTCACCTGAAACACTATATCATATGAAGGCCACAGTTTATGAATAACTTTAATGTTCTTTTGCTTGTCTTTAGTCACAGGTAATGTAAATCATATGGGACAATGCTACTTGCACATCTACAACGTGAATAGTTACAGTATCAGTTGTTATCATGGTCTCGTCACATTACTGTAGATTTCATAACAAAAGTGGATATTTTGGCGTTAGCAAAGATCTGGGGGGCATGTGAGTAATAATAATAATATATGAGAAAGTGAGTAGAGAGTGAATAGTGAGTGCAAAGGAACAGCAACTAGATAAACAAACATCAATCAAAAATATGTATTTGACCATTTTGGATGATGTACATGAGTATTTCCACAACATTGTTTTCCAGTTGTTCAAATGTGCATAGTTTTTTTTATTTATTAAAGTAATCTATCCACTTGGCTTTTGAGTCAAATCAAGCAGCTGAGTGCTATTATGGCACAGACGGCTTTGGATTGGCCACAGTCATTTCCTCTCCCTTCATTTTCTCCTGTTGATCTGAAAGACGTTGATCAAGCGCAGAACATTTGGATTCTTTGGGGAAACCAGTGGCTCCCAAATTCCTGGAACAATCCAAAAACATTGCAAAGCCATTGAGAGTGGTATACATGTTATATCCTGGGCAGTCACTTCTTTATGCATTACATTGTGGAATATAGCAGGTGGCGTGTCTATGAAGTATTTAGCTGAGTTATGACTTTTTGAAAATGGAATATCTCTGGTGCAGCTGGTTTTTGGTTCGGATCTGATCTGTTCTGGGACTGCAATATTTTTTGGTAAATACTCAACTCGTGAAGTTATATCCAGATGAATTTAATGCTTTACACTGGTATTAAATCTACAGTGAACACAATACAGGGCAGGCAATAGCACATGGAAGTATAAAGTGAGTGGCTGTAATGAAAAGTGAGAGAGTGTGCAGTCGTAGCAGGTCTGACCAGGGGCTTCCAGGGCAGAGCCGATATGATCTCTGCATCTCACAGTGTGGACTCCACACAACCAGCAGGAAGCCTATGCCCTGCATTTGTGCACCCTGTGGCCTTCCAAGCCTACAACACAGCTCAAACACACACTTACAAATAAAGAAAAGCAAGACAGAAAAACAAGACTTAAAACTCTGACAAATACCACATTCACTGTGTTCTCATTAAAACTCCAAAGAACTAATCTCCATCCAGAGGCAACACAGAGCAAACACAAAAGTTTATATTTAGAACTTGTATTCACACTGATTGTTATAGCCCACACAAACATGGCCAGTCAGTCTACAACACCACAAGCAATACTTTTGGGTGTTGGTTATGTGGCTTTTAATGTGAAAGGAAGGACCTTTATTGCATTTGGCATCATTCTATACAAACATTATCTAACAGTGTTTAGTAGCTAAATGCTTGCATATTCAACTTTTCCCACACCCAACCATCTGTTCAATATTCCTGTGACACCTAACTTTGTGTCCTCACCTTAGAGCTTATACATCTGCTGTTAAACAAATACACCATGTTGCTTTATTTTTTACCTTTTCTTTCTCTTCATGTTCTGTTTCTTGTCTGTTGTTGTTCACGGCCTCGCCTTCATCTATGTTACACCTTGGGCTTGTACCTTTGTTAAGGTTAACACATCTCCCCAGGGCTAAGATGTACTGCATCTTATGTGCAAGACATAACAAAGAGAGCGCCATCTGTATGAGTTTGGATTATGTTTGTGTGCACATATATCAGAGGGCACGGAGCCATCCCCTATGGCCCATTGTTTTGGAAGGGGATGACTCCTGCACTCCTCCCCTGGATGTTGGGGAATAGCGCACAGTCTGGCTAATATTTAACTAATGACTCTGCCTTCCAGACTCGAGCGCCCTCCTCTCACCAACTGCCAGACCTGAGCCATCTCTGCAGTGAACGCCACTGAAGTGTGGCTGTGTGAAATAGAATGTGGAGGGACGGGGCTCTGCACAGTATCAGGGGAGAGGGCTACGGGAGAAAATAACTATTGGAGAGCCCATAAAGGAGTTGTGAGTGAGAGAGAGACGGATGCACAGTGTTGTGTGGGAGGCCAACGAGTCCAGCAGTCTGAGAGAATGCCATATGCTACCTTGAGGCAGAAAAAAATCTAAAAAAGAGGAAGGAGAATTAGACAAGAGTGGCTGGTTTCCATCAGCACTCGTATTATATGTGCCTGGCCTTCACATTTCTTATCAAGGAGCACACTTATCCCCCCAGTGTGCCTGATAGAGACTCTGTTACTGACAACGAAACACGAGAAGGGGCTGAAAGAGGTAGCGGAAAGGAACAAAATATGGCTTGAGTGAAAAGGCATAATTAGATAATGAGGTCTGTGTTTGTCAAGTGGAAGACACAAAAAGAAAACACAAATCTGGAAAGGCAAAATAATAAAAGAATCTGAAATGGAGAGGATGTTGGGGAAGTGGAGAGGGAAATGAGAAGCACAGGGCCTGATTACTGTTCTGGTGCCACCAATGCGGACTCAAGCCCTGTTGCTGCCAGCCAAATGTAGTATTAGTCACCTCAATAATTAATCACCCTGGGAGCATGTCGTTGCAGCCATGCACTGACCCATTTCTATAACGTTTTTTCTCTACAGTAACATACCCACAGAGCCCCTCTTGCACTGTGCCTTCATTTAGTGAGATGGGGGTGCAGACCCAAATCCTCTGGGTCAAGCCTGGTCATTTATTAGCTACGTTTCTCAGGAGAAATAAAAGTAATCTTGCTGCTCTTCTCAAAGGCCAGAAACCATGCAGGGGGAGAGAATAACAGTCTCGGCTGTGGCCCAATGTGCTTGCTGACTGTCTGTCCTGGTGAAATATGAAGTCCATATGTAGGACGGCCATCTGAAAGAGGGACCCAACAGGGCTCCTTCAGGCTTTGATGCTCATCACCACAAAAGCAGATGGCTGTGTCCTGGTCCTTTAAACTTTTTTTGCAACAACCCCCTCCCACACTTCTTTTATCCAATGCTATCCGGCCTATTAGCCCCCTGCCTGTCATGGTCTAGCAGCCTATGCTTAGCCCCCAGGGGGGCTTCCAGAGCGATGGAATGAAGTCAAGCTTCCCCATTGACACAGGTCTCGCTGGATGGCTTTGAATAGAAGTCAACTGAATGAAAAGGCATGTTTTTAAGGACAGAATGGAATAAGGTGTGGGGTGGATCAATACTGCTGGGTTGTTTGGACTTGAAACGCTGTGCTCTCTGTGTGCTCAGACAAAGCTGTGCTGACTGCAGGTGGCAAAGAATTTTTCCGGACATTGGGTAAGAAGTAACAAAGTGTTTTTAATGGAAGGGAAACCTGCATGCATCTGTCTGAAAGATTGTGATCAGAGTGGAACGATAACCTGCTGTGTGTGCTCTATATCTGCTCTTGGCCTCTTCACTGAAAGAGCCAGCGTTTGTCACCGAGAGCCTATCCCAACCCATGTGGCTGCTCACACCCAGGCAATTTCGGCAACAGAAAGGCAATCAAGGCTTTAAGTCACACACAATGCAAATAGGTCTGAGAGCCCATCTGTAGTAATCCAACAGTCTCTCCTGCACCAGTGTGCGTCTCAGCCTCTCTGTGGCACAAACCAATTAAGTGTTTGATTCAGAGCTGGGGATGAACACCCTAATTGATTACACAGCGATAGTCAATTCAATTATCAATTTAGGCACAAAAAGCTGAGCAGAGACGCTAAATCCTGGAAGTTTGCTGAATGAGTTCTTCCGTAAGATGGCAGCAGAATCTGTGTGTGTGTGTGTGTGTGTGTGTGTGTGTGTGTGTGTGTGTGTGTGTGTGTGTGTGTGTGTGTTTGTTTAAGCACAGGGATAAAAAGCTAAGGAGGAAGGCAGGAGGCAGGGGAAGAGAGGTAGGAAGACTGACACTTAACTGTAGCTACTGTAGGTTGTTTACCGGCACTCTCTGCTTCAGCTTCTTCTACACAGCACAAATTCTTCACTGCCTCGTGCACCCAGAGAGACTCACAGTCACACTCACACATTTGCATGAATGCAATCACCTGCATAGACGTACATTATATGGAATGTGTCAATATGGCCATATTATACAGGTGCACTGCATACAGACTGTCACATTTGCATATAAAATACTCCTATGACCACATTCCGATGTAGCAGGATTATATACACACACAATTAACAAAGAATAACGTAATAACACCCAGAAGATCACAATTCTGGCAGTAAATTCAGAACTTTTTGTTTTGCTTATGGATTTGCAAAAATCCCATAGAAGACAGGGGTTGAAGAACAAGTACAGTGTTCTCTACTAAAGATAATACTGTGATAGTGATATGCACAACAAATAAATAAGAAACACAACAACCTAAACCTAAAGAAACATCCTGTAAGTGTAGATATAGTGCAATAATGTCCAACTTAACACAGACATAGGAGCAAATAAATGTACGCAGAAAAATGGGGGAATTCTTAGATTTCTAGTTTTTGTGCCACAAGAAAAAAAAAAAGTCCTCTTTGTTCATCATTCCTGTGATTGTGCTGTGTTTACTCTGTCACGGAGAGTTGCCTGCTTCGACCAAGCTGAAGAGCCACTAGGTTCGCTGGTTGAGCTAACGAAGTCTCAATGTGCCGTCTGTCGACAGGGTAATTTCCCAGGATGCCTCTGTGTCTAATGCTTTCACTTCTCATAGCTACTTCAGGAAACAAGAAGAAGCTCAGCACCTGAACTGTTGAAGAGGACCTGCAAAAAAAAAAAAAAAAAAAAAATTGGCATGTTTACTTCTAACCTATCTCCCACTTCCTTGCATGTCTAGTGTGCACACATTGCATAGATTCTTTAATGGCAGCAATCACTGAACTTTAAATAGGCAGCTCTTGCGTTAAATGCATGAATAAATGTGTCTTAAGCTTTTAAAATTAGTTTAAGTAACTAGAATGTGTGTTTAGGGGAATATTGTAGTTTTAGTTTAAATTGATTAAAGTGATTACGATTGAAAAGCTTTTCACTGAAAGAACTTCACAAAGAAACAAAAGAAGAAGTCTGGGGCAAAGTACCTTTTGTTAAATAAGTGTAAACTTTATCAACATCTGTAATGTGGGTGGCATTTCTTTAGCCACATTTCAGTGTTGTTATACAGTAAATGAGATTCAGGTTGTTCCTTTTGACACTAATTCTTGTTCAAACAATGACACATATGCTACCTCTTCAGTTTAACAGAACGGAGTTAAACAACAATGGGCTGTACTGACAAGAAAAGATGGACACAAGGCGCAGGAGTCAATTGTGGTTTTTGTGGAGGGAATACATCATTGGAGACAAAAGTGCGCCAAGACGAGTTCTCCATCAATCTGACATGGGTCTCATTGGCCCAGCATGGAGTTACAGGCACATTGTGCTTGAATGTCTATGAGGGTATACAGCAGTGGATGGAAGGCACCGTGAGTGGTCTGCCCAGATGGTGTGTCCCGCTGTGGAAGGAGGTCTGCAGCCTTTATCTAAGACTGGCATTAGGTCTGAATGTCCTCCACACACTGCCCACTCCCAGTCACAGAGTCCCAGAGCTGGATCCAGTGGGGCCACAATGTCCCAACACAAGAACAATTCCCTGCTTCCCATTTAAGTCAGAAAGAAAACCCCTCAACAACAGTGACTTCTCCTGAGCTCAGAGGTCCAAGGATGCCCACTTTGGCTGAGCTTATGTTCCCCAACACACAAACCCATTCATACTTGTATACAGCCAAGCAGAACCTTTTCCCCTGTGAGGGTAGGCCCTGCTTGAGGGCTTTCTCATTGTTGTGAAGGCTTACTCAAGGAGACAAAATAGAGAGACAGACACAGAGATGCCAGGAGACACTGAGCCACAATGCATTTCTAATCAACTCACTGCCGACTTGCAAATTCTCATCTGGTGTGTGCAAGGTCAAGTGTGAGATGTACAAAACAAAGCAAGAGAGACAGAGGCAGACGTAGACAGAGACAAAGACACGAGACAAGACATGACTGGCGAATGTTATTGTGAATAACTGCTGTTAACAGAGACAAAGATGACAAGGTCTACGTTTAGGACAGTGCGTCTGATGCAACATAAGGTGAATTTTTAAAAGTTGTCTGCTTCTGTGTCCTCTGTACAATGCCACCTTGTTACCACTCACATCTCAGGAAGTCATTTTTCAGGGAGCGTTGCGTTTGTCAGTGTGTGTTGGTGTGTGTTAATGCCACAGCAGATAGGGGTTATTCTCTTATCCTTTGACCCAGATTTGAGGGAGAACTAAGCAGGGGACATGAAAGACATAGACCTCCCAGCGGAGCCAGGGTCATGTGCCACCTGAACACAGGCGTACACCGGCACAGCAAGTCGAGCAGAAAACACTATTATGCATGCACACGGCCATTCGGGCACACGTGTACAACTTCAGAAAATAAATGCATACACCCGCTACATGAAGATCATTCAAACACATGGAAATCCTGTGTGGTTTATAGCGGTCCAATGCAAACCACATAAACATAGATGCTACTGCGCCAGCCCTGCATCCATTCGAATATGTATATAAACAAGCTTCGACAGAGCGTGGACATATTGGTTGTAAGCATGGCAAAGGTGAGGTCCACAGATGCAATGAGGCTGTAGCTATTACATAGTGACTTATAGTTGAGAGAGATACATTAAAAACTTACAATGAGCAGTAATGGCAAACTTTAAAAGGTTATTTTATTTGGAATTAATTAACAGATTTACAAGGATGGCAAATTTTGAGACAGAAAGTTGAACACACCAGAGACTCAACTTTGGACAGGTGACAGTGTTAAATATGGTCCCACACGTCCAACCAGATGGTTCTTAACTCCTGACCACCACCACACTTGTCCGATTGCCTCTCTCCATGTGCTGTCGCCTTTTGCCTCTCCCCCAGGGCTGGTAATAGCTAAAAGCTGTCATTTCAGCAAGTCAACTTAGTGACACAACCAATGGCGCTGTCAAAACGTATTCTTTACTTCGGGTATAAATGACAGTCTTGGCCAGGTTTCTACACTGCTCGTCATGACCACTGAAAAAGTACACTTCTTGTTAGAGCTGACGAGTTAGCTTAGAGAAGAAAGCTATTACTAAAGAAGAAAGGTATCAGGCAGCCTCCCACTGGTATAAATTGAAACCAAATATAATGGCTCCAAGCCATTCTGGGAAATCTAATAGTGCCATTTTCCTGCCTTGCTTGTAATTCAAGTGAAGTTTTCTTTACCTCTTTGGGGAAATGGATTTGCCGGTGTTATTTTCTCTTTCTCTATTCAATTATTATATAAAGGATTAATCAAATACATTGTCCCACTGACCTCAAGCAAACATGACTTATTTTTCCTTTTTTTGATTCTGTTCTGTCTCTTCATCTTGTGGCTACATAGAGGCATGGAGCAGGGCCACATGGTTCAGGCCTGGCCTACAATACACAAGGACCAAGGGGGATGAGGAAGCTAGTGGGGGTTCACAGGCATAGAAGTTCCTTTCTTCTTTGCCCGATCCTTTTTCTTTGAGCTAGAATAAGGGTTGCCACGGCGATGAGGTTGGTCTGTCTCCCATGGCGTGGTCTGGGAAGCGCAGCAGCTTGCTCTGACATTTACTCAGGCGGCAGGAAACAGAGACGAAAGAGAGGGAGACAGAGATGTTACACACATGGAGCTTGAACAGAGGGTGACATGTCGCTTGCCTGCTCTGCTACATTTTATATAGCTATTGGTGTCTGTGGAAAGTCATAACACCTGGAACATTGCACATGGACACATGGAGAATTAGCAGTTTGTGACAATCTAAACCCTAAATCTTCTCTGCCTACATCTTCCCCATCTTCTATCCTTGACATCTTGCGAGTAAATCCAGCCAACACTCATGGTAGTAGCATTCGCTGCCAAATGTGACAAATACACAGGCATTTCAACAACACACAATGGCACAACACTTTTTGTCACATCTTGTTCATAGATTTAAAGCCAAATTGACAGAGGTAGAGATTATAACTTGTTTGAAGAAACACAATTGCCTCATACTACACCAAACATGATTTCAAGACATACTCAAAATATGTCCCAGGTCATCATGTCTAATAGGATAAAATAAATAAATAAATCACAGAAACAGTTTTGTTTGAATATAATATAATACAATTTTCTAACACATCATTTCATTAATTTCATTTTCATAAAAAAAAAACAGGAAGAGATTCTTTGTCTCAAAATATTATTCTTTGAGAGTAGTTTGCCCCTGACTGAGAAAGCTGCCATTGTTGTGCCATTAAAAATAAAACTTTTAGAGGACCTTTTCAAGTTCAAAAATGTCAGCAGACCAAACAGCCATTTCCCATAATTAAATAAAGTTCTCTGTGAATAGTATATGGACACTGCTAATGTTGATGAAATGATCATCAAATCAAATCAAGCAGCCTGCAGCCTGTGTAGGTCTGGAACCACTGTGTCAAGTATCTGCTGATACAATCTTGATTAATTCTCTTGTTTAGCTTTTCATGTGGATATGGCATGTTGACAAGTGTGTGACTGTTGTTAGAGCCATCTTGTGTGTAACTTTGAGAGGCATGTTGGTTTTGGATCTTAAACTTACCAGCCAGTCAAACATAGAAGGTTCCAAATGCTGCGAAGCCCGTGACACTTGAAAAGCCAAAACAAGTCAAAATCACTTTTCTCTTTTATCCAAAGCTGTTCAAACACTTTGTGATTAAAGAGACAACAGACAGCCATATCAGTAAATACATGCAAGAAAATAAAGGTAAGACAGAAATAACAGTTTTGAGGTGGGTTTAGGAGATAAGCTGTACAACATACAAACACATTTACAGCAACACTTAGTCTTTTTTCTGATTGCCTTGTTAGCGTATGGTACCAAGAGAAATGCATTACTATTCAAGTCATCTAGCTAAAAGGAATGACAGCACTTTATACATTCATGTGTACCACTTAGGGAGCCTCAGTAAGACTTCTGTGACAGGGAAACACACAAGGTCCTCTTTCAGTCGTGAATGAGCTTTGTATTCTCTAAGACTCTTTCTTCTGTGGAAAAATGTCCACTTTTAGCCTCGTAGCCTGATTCTCTGGAATCTAAATACAGGCATCTTCATGGGGAATACATTTTATTGATATTATTCACAGCACAGAGGCATAAAGAGACGATTCTCCCTCTGTCCAGCAAGAGGGCTCCCGGTATACAGGACACTTCCTGCCATTCAATCGAGGGATCTTTGAAATGCTCAAAGCTGCATTAGGAATCAAAGTAAATAGGCCACATTTAAAATGCAAGGACATTATCAACAAACACTTTCTACCAACTGCTTTTCCACATACAGTCACCAGTAATAGGTTCTGTGAACATCAGACAGGGAAAATTAATAAAAACATTGAAAAATAGTACTGGCTGAGTAGATATATTAACTACCTGTAATATACTATATATATTAACTGTAACTATCTATAGCTTAGATTTTATGTGATGCACTGTTTTATAATTGATTAGAGCATTGGGGAAACACAAATCAATCAAACATTTTGCTTCGGTAGATAGTTTACATGTTCACAGGCTAAAGTCGGTATATTATGGTCAATATCCATTTACAAATAATGAGTATATTTGTCAATAGATTGCTTTTAGTTTGAAAAATTTACAGCACATTATAATGAATTACTACATTGGATCTTAAGTGTGTAACCCTGCTGACATGCATGAAGTATGTCAGTCACAGGCATTTGTGATATGCCTCTAATATCTAGATGAATTTTCCTCTCTAGCAGAGTCCCTATGGAGCGGCTGTCATGCTGACATGGTCACTTGCTTCATTTGTTAACTCCTCATCTTCTAAGAATCTACGCGTCCTTCCCACTGAGAGACACCAGATAAAGACAGACCAAGCGATGCTCTGTAGCGGTTTATTCAACTTTGCGTATGATAGTATCACTTGCCAGAGGCACTTTGCTCTAAATCGATGGGGGTCTTGAAGATGCATATCACGTGTCCCGTGTTGCCATCAGTCTCTGGGGTCAGTTGTTGTGCCGCGGCTGAACTGAGGGGAACACGAGCAGCAGGAGCGAGATGAGCCTGGAGGGGATCTCCTCACCCAGAGACGAGTGATTACTTTGCTGGGACTAAGTTATGCTAATGCATTCATCTCCAAAAGCACCGTGATTATTTAGAGTTCCTCACCAACTGTTTTAGATTTTGCTCGCTTGCTATTTTATGCAAAGATGCTTTTTTTCCCCCACTGTTCCGTTGGTGCAGTGCTTGCCTAGCTGAGGGAGATAAGAGGGGAAAAAAATTCTGAAGATTGTTGAATTCTTTGCCCTTATTTTAATGTGCCCTTGATGTGTGAATGAATGCAAATCAAAATACGTCAGCTTTTTCCTGAAAGTACTGAATGTTGCAATTTCAGAGAATGACAGTGGAGTCGAACAGAGTGAATAACACAGCATACAGTATGTCATTAAGTTATTTCTCTGTCCCACTAAATTGCTCCATGTTTTATTTAAAACATAGTTCTTCAATTCATAACAACTCACATACCATCTTGGTCCTACTTGGTCTCAGATTTGAACCCACCATTTTCCCATTTGGCCTGGGTTTGATGTCACCTGGTGCTCTACACCGTTTGCATTAGAAAAGCACTACAGCGCGTTGGTGGTGTTCGTGAAGCTGCGTTGAGAGGATATCAGCGTAATACCAGCCTGAATATGTTGGAGCATATTCCCTCTAATCCTGAGTACACTGTAATCAGAGCAGACTGCGCTTCCCATCCCTTTGACTGCACAAATATGCCATTCGTCGGCTGACCTGTTCTACGGTGAATGAGATGGAAATCAGAAGAAAATAAAGAACCAAATGGAAGGAGGAAAAGAAAAGAAGGAGGTGGATAGACACTAGGTTAAATTGAAATATATGAAATATAGAATGTGGTATTAGGGACAAGGTAATGGTCAAGAAACATAAAAGTAGATGTTGGAGAGCCATTTAAAGCATTCTGGAGGCCTGTGTGGGGATTTACAGTGAATTTGGAGGAGATTTCTGAAAATGAGAGCAGTGGCCAGATGTGCTGCAGAAAGCAGCATCTGCAGCATTAATTACAATAGTCCCCCTCCTTCCACCCGCCACCTGTTTTATTTCAATAGCCATCGCTTTAGATGTGAGCGAAATCCAGGAATCCACTTTCAACATTGCAGCTGATGCAATCACATACAACCTGCACACTCCCGCCCCATCACCTCCACCTCAAAACCAACACTACACAGATACACACCACCACAGCCAATTCCCTGTGGGTATCGGGATGTCTTATCTATTAGGAAGGAAAGTGAGAAAGAGAGCAAATAAAAGCTCCCTGTCACCCAAGACGTCTCGTTCATGCACACTGTTTCTTCTTTCTTCTCCTGAATTGATTTGGTGAGTCAACCGTTCATCTGATGGAGAGATTGTCGGCCCCCGAGAGGACAGAAGCCCACTCTGTTTGTGGTGTGACGCATATGCTGCAAAGTCACGGCTTTGTTTGTGTGTTGTTTGCTGTTTTCTGAATCCCGAGGTAACATCTGCTCAGTGGGGAGCATTTTGCTACTTGGCATGGCATGGATGATGAAAGGGTATTATAGATTTAAGTAGTCCATGAGAACATGAGATATGGGGAGTGCATCCTCTTTTACCCAGCCCAAATTTGATCAAATGAAAATGCTTTAGCTCCAATGATTTGATTTCTGATTTTTGGGACACAGCTGAAAATGTACAAACCCAGCGAATTATTGAAACAGATAAATATTATTACCTAAGGTTCATTTCTTCTTGATTGCATTTTTGACTGTAACTAATGAAATACATAGGACATATTTTTTATTTCAAAGGTTAGCAGATGATAGACTGTAAATTTGTCAATAAATGTTATAAATGATGTTATGTTATGATATAATAAATAGTAAGACAAGCTATGGACTCTAAAAACTCTGACTTTGGATGGTGACCTGGGTGCACCCTAAAGTCTTGGGACGGTTAGTGTCCGTGGGGTGGCACAAATTTACATACAGTATGTCAAATGTCTCTGAAAGAGAAATCAGCAAAGAGGATTTGTGGCAATAAAACACAAGAGATCACCGACATCAATCTTCAGATTTCCCTTATAGGACTAAGTGGTAACGGCCCGAGCTTATCTGAAAGAGGCTGAAGGATTGATGGGGGGAGGGTGCAAACGCAGTACAAGCCTCTTATAATTGAAGATCTCTACCAGAGGGTGTATATTTATACTCTAGCCACGCCTCCCTGCAGTCAGCTTTGTGAGATTTGATGTAGCTTCTCTTGCAAAACTGCTGTGCTTTCCCAAATGACCAATTAAACATTCAGCTACAGTCATAAACATTTGTGAAATAGCAGTTTCAGGATTTTGAAAGAGTTGTGTGAAGCTAGAACAAGTCATCAACAAGGCATATAGGTTATGTGCTTATAGAACATCAGAGGTGTAAATATAGGCATAAGCTTCACTGATAATAATATCTGTTCACCCTAATGAACACCAACAAGAGGCAGAGTACAGATAGAGAAACTACATTTGCTTTTTTCCACTTGACCTCCCACTGAGATTCAGAGGCTTTAATTCTCCTGGTGATGTTGGGATCCAAACAGCTACAGTGAATAAACAAGATTACCCATTTGGACATGCCAGTAAATCTTATCATATTGGAGCAGGGAGAGGGGCCGGGCAGCAGGACCAAAGCAATAAGGTTGACAGAGGCTGAGACGCATGCAGACAGCCATGGTGCCTGAGCACAATCACTTCTTCCTGCAAAACATAGTGGGGATTTGTTCTTCTTCTTAAGAGGCTGGCATGTTTTACGTTGTGGCTGTGGATCTTATTAATCTTTATAGGAGAGAAACATAAATATTATTCACTCTAAGATATTAATAACCACTGAGATGGAAAGGTATTATTAGGGAACTAGTCATTTCTCTTGCATTCATTTCTTCATCTCTAAACAAGAAGGTGCAGTGGGAAAATGTCTTTTTAGTGTTGTACAGTGGATGAAAGTGCTAGTTTGAAGGTTGAAGTCTTAAAGGCTGAAATTTTGTCTAGTAACCTGGAGAAAGTTATCAGATTCTGAAACAAATAGAAGCAGCACAGAGAGTTGTGAGGCTGGGTTTTCAAGAAAAAGGTCGGAGAAATTGAGAAGCAGTAAAATGATGAAGGCTGCACAGAAAGAAGAGAGTGGGTGAAGGAATGGCAGGTTTGTCAGGCAGTGAGTGATTTTATTTTTTTTTTTTAGGAATGTCATGCCTCATCATGATAAAAATCTTGTAACTGCGATCATCACAGACTAGTTTTATAAGACCATAACCTTTAAGTAAGATGATTACCACAGCAAACAAAAATGGCTGTGAGCTGTGGAGCGGACTGGGCAAGAAACATCACAGAGCTAAGCGCACATGACAGCACCAGTGATAATGGATCTGGGGCTTAGAAGAGCAAAAGATGTGGGACTTGTTATGGCAATGCTTTAGATGAACATGCCTGCAAAAAAGATTACAACCAAAAAGTGTCTGCCTGATCCCTCACACAGTGACAAAAATGGCAAATTTCTTTATTATTATTTTTTTTCTTTCTCTCTATACAGACGTTGATCTTCACAAATCCCCATGTATCTCATGTTAAGTCCTTGTAATGTGGATTAAGACCTGTTGAAAAATATACAGTATATGTGTATGTATAACAATAGGGTGGGATGAAAAAAAAAAAAAATCTTGACCAGGATGTCATTTGACTGGACCAAGGTGAAAATGTGGCACACCTCGGAAGGTAGTAGATTTGGTACCAGATTGAAACCAGTAATGGCCAACCAACTGGACACAGCAGTGCATTCACAAGCAGCAGAGGAAGGCCATATAACAATGATATGGCCCTTAAGCCCCTTTTCGTGCAGTGTGTGTCACTCACTGTCCATTATGACAAGCTCTTTCCCAACATGCCGCCAAATCCTTTTCTCATTGTTACTAAATTATTCCTTGTTGACTGCCTCTGTCACACAACCATTTATTAAATCGTTCACTCATTTCTGACACTTTTTTTAGAAATGTTTTTCCTTCTGCATAATAAGCTACTGTTTAAAGCAGTATTTTTAATTTCTTTTATCATGGACTAACTGCCATTCACATTATGGTTTACCACTGTTAAAAAAAGCAGCAATTACAGACAAGAGAAATCAACAACATACTCTTGCAGCAAACATCACAACCAAGACATTTAAATATCATTCCAACTCCAGAGAAATTAACACCCAATTAGCTATACTCTTCCAGTCCATGTATGGTTGACACTTGCTAGATGCTGTGGATCTGCACTGTCCCTACCTGTGATGTTTTCATCAAGCAAATAAATAGCAGCCAGGTGAAAATGGTGTTTTCTTGCGCTTCCACCAGGAGACAGGGCTCGAGCTTCCAAAAGAGCAAGCAGCTGTCAGCTGTGAGTCAGCAGAAGGCTCAGTATGTGCCAAAGAAATGAATATATGAGATTGAAGAAACTTAGACTTTCAAAGAGCAGTGAGCGCTATTTGTACTGATATCACTATTTTGCTGGTGATTCTTTGTCAAATCCCCACACACCCTCACCCACCTTACTCCATGTCTGATACCTTTGATCCTAGCTGAGTTCAGCAGTGGAATACTGAATGAATAAAGCAACCACACAGACAGAAGACATTTAGCATGCATCTTAAATATTTGATTGTGGCAAAGACAAAGCAATAATATTGCCTCTTCAAGTTTTTATAGGGGCACAGTTTTTGTCTCCTTATTGCTCATTCTTGCCCACTCATTTTATCACTCAGTGCAATATAGATCCTGTTGCCGTGCATACAGTATTCTTCTTGTTATCGTGATTGCCAAGAGGTGAATGGACATAACTGTTTTGACACATACACCGATCCTGTATTGGCAGGAAGAATGACCGTGTTTACTGAATAGCTGCCTGAGTACTCTAATGAGGTAATATTACTACACCAAATGATGAAAAATTCATGTTACAACTCGGAGTTGGTGCAGACAGCTCTCAGGAATTTCATTTGCTGTTTGATATTCGTACTTGCCAGCTCAGCAGGCACTATTGTATGATTGGAAGGGGAAAAAACACACTTAGGGCTGAAAGCCCAAGCTATTATCGTGAATAGCCTGTAGACACAGCAACACAAGTGGGAAAATGTGCTTTGTGTATGTTCACTTAGCGCATGTTTGTGTGCAGGAGTGTGTGAAATGCAGGATGGTCCAGGTGAGGGCATGCACACTGAATACTAAGTGATCATTCTAGCTATCTCATTGGCATTGAGGAGCTCTCATAAGTGAGTTTATGGAAAAGTCAGCATTGTCTTAGCTCATTATTGGAGGTTAGATTACAGATATATTGATAGGATTTCAAAAAGTAAATACAAATTAACCATTGGCTAAGACATAACTTCTTAGCAGTTCTAAGCTTGTATTAGACTCACAGAATCCTGACTGCTCGTCGAAAGCAGCCTGTCACTGACCCGAGGCACCGCAGGAGGCCTCAATGAGACCGAACAGGAATATTTAGATCACATTTTCCTGCAGGAACCTGTGATTGTGCTGCTAATACTGGTATTGGGCTGATTTGTGAAGCCTATCACAGAAGTGTTTCCCCCTAAGGCTACAGCAGAGCAATCATCATGCCTCTATGTATATTCAGATATACTTAGGATATCACATTGCTGGCTTTATTCTTCCTGTTTCCTTACACTGGTGTCTCTATTTCTCTCTCTCAGCATTGACCACAGTTTTCTTTTTTTCCCCTCTTTTTTTTTATATGTCTTTGATAGCTTCTGTGTGTCATCCACCTTGACACATTTTTCTGAAAACCTTTTAGCTCTTCTATTCCCCAGTCCTATGTAAACCCCAAACCTTGATGTCCCTTCTCTCCTCTGTATGTCAGAGTGAGGCTCCAGCAGCGGACCCTCGGGGTGATGGTGATGGAATGCATTTGGGGGGCCAGCAGCTTTCTCTCTCTAAACCACATGCAAAATTATCCCAATGGGGAATCACTGGCTGCTGTTTACCACAGTGCTATGGGGTGCGAGTGCTATGGTAACACCATTGCTCTCCCTAAAACCCTTGGCAGAAAGGTCTGTGCAATCACTCCCAGTTAAAATGTTTGGATAAAGGAAGTCGCTGAGGAGAAGAAATTGGCTGAAAGTATGCTGGCACACATCCAACCACAGCGGAAGGAAGTCTGTTTTTTAATTCCTGTTTCATGTTCCTTGACTTGAAATTAAATTTATGAGCATGACACAATAAAGGATGCCTTTATAGTTCCAGAAACACATAGTGAACAACTAAATCCAACTGGAACCACCCCCAAAAATCAACAATGCAAAAGGCACAACACAGGAAATATGAAAATGCTTTAAAACACAAACCCACACTATTAAACCCGCGGTGCTTTTCTCTCTGGGGAAGTGCAGAGAGATTAAGCCCAGGGTAATTTATAGTACGCTGCAGTGAGACTAAATGCTTTACCCAGGTTTCCATTTAAAATAACAATTTATTAATTTCCACTTGCTTTTTTTTTTATTTTGCCAAGTGACCCTGGCTGTTAAATATTCATAAGCCATTCAAAATAAAAGATGCACATTTTGTACATTTGACCCGCAGCTACATACAGCCTGCTCTATAATCTGTTCAATCCTGTATACTGTCCCACTCAGAGGTGAAGCGGGCACCATTTTGCAAAGAGAAAAAACACCATTAGTTTCCCACATGTTCGGTGTTGATTAGAACTGGATGAAGAGACTGCAATCTCCTCATTTGGCACATAGAGAGGCACATAAATATCTTCATAACATTCTGCCGTTGTTCCAAAAAAAAAAAAAAAAAAAACACCACTTCCTCTCTTCGGATTTAGAAAATTGCTTTCCATTATAGCATTTAGATAAGATAGCTGAAGAGGAATACAAAATGAAACTTAGAGAGAAGCCATAAAATCTATAATTATGTGAGTAAGTCTGAGTATAGAATTGCAGAGCGTATTCCTGCACGTCCCTTTGTTCAGAGTGAAGAGATGATGGAAAAACAAGTACAAGAAAAAATAGTAAAGGTGAAGCTTTATACCATTGGGAAACCGAATCTTTTCATCTAATAATGAGCACTAACTTTACTAAACCAAAGGTGCCACAGAGAAGGTCCACTCTTTCTTTCCTTATTTACTCACTGCTGTCTTATTGAGCTGTTCAA
Organism: Rhyacichthys aspro; assembly: GCA_036850595.1. NCBI lineage: Eukaryota > Metazoa > Chordata > Actinopteri > Gobiiformes > Rhyacichthyidae > Rhyacichthys > Rhyacichthys aspro. Next base: position 11,511,459 of record CM072163.1, on the reverse strand, counting down.
TAAGCCTCTCACATGTCTTCCGTCTTGGGATTGGGACTCACTGGCTCAGTGTGAGTCCCCCCATCTTGAGAAATTATGCATTGGCTGTGATGCTCCCTGCTGAATCCCTGCTGGGGCTGAGCGCTGTTCTGGGATGCAACCCAAGTCTAATCATCCGATACAAGTTTGAAAGCTCCACAAATATTTTTTTTTCTCTGAAGGGGGAGGAGGGGCCATCGCATGGGAGTGGTCAGGTCCAAATGGCCTTTGAAAGGAGTGGGGCAGGTAATGAAAAGCACAGATGAGTGATCTGCCTGTGGGGCTCTCCGCTATTAATTAGGGCTTCTCTGTGGAATATGTTTGTGCAGCCAGTCACTCAAGATTAATTTTTTTTCTATTTTTTTCACCCAGTTTCCATTTTTGGTTGAGCCATGTCTTGTACATCACATCTCCATGCAAACAACGTAAACAAAAATGTAACTGACAGCACAAGTAGGCTTCGTTTATTCATCCCCTCCAGGCATCCTACTCATGCTTATTATGGCTGCACCTCCGCCACGAGCATGTTTGTAGAGCACCAAAATACAGAAGCGAGATGTTGTATTAACCTTGTTGTTGTCTTCCTAATGCTTCTTTGACACCAGATTAGTGACCTTGAAATTTCTTGTAAACATGGATTGACCAAAGGTCAAAGTTCTTAAGTCACATTGCTCTGCGCATCCATAGAATTTTTTATAACAATTTGTGCCTTTTCAGACAGACATGAAAATCAATATATTACCACCATATGAATCTATGGCATTTTTCCATCAACTTCACTCCTAACCACCTTTAGACAAGCAGCAGTACAGTAAGACAAGAAACTGAAAAGGCTTCCCCAGTGCTCATCTCTGTGCTGTTTCTTTATCCTCTTGTGATTTACTCCTGATCCCCGATTTCTTTTGTAAGTCGACTTTGCCTGGATAACACTGCTTAATTAGAAGCATTGCACCAGATAACAGGTCATGTTTATCATTCATGTTTGTCATAAACACTGACATAAACAGCTGATGTTGAGCACAACAGATTTGTTGGGCTTTGTCTGCATATGGTTGATTCCAGTTCCTCCACTGACCAGTAAGAACTGTTTATAAATCATATTCTAGAGATTAATTATAGCAATAGACTGCACATCTGTCTGTTCGTTTCATGTTGGTAAAACAGTCATCTTTAATATTTGCTGTGGTTGGATGCTAGAGTATGGCTGACTCCAGCAGAAAACACAACATTGAGAAAGAATTTTCTTTATTAAAAGCATATAAGCTTTAAAAGCTGAATTATGTTGCTTTGTTTTGTTAGACCTCCAAGCTGCTGTGCTGTGCACCTCTTTGGAAGTGTAATTACAGCAGCCATCAGTGCTACACATGCAGGATGCAGGAATTGTAGTTGACTTGTACTTTGTGGAACAGTGTTGTTTCCATATCTCAAATGACCTCTTAAATTGTTGGGTATGATTCTATATATGATCAGTTTTCAGAAAAGAGACTTATCTTAATTACTTAATGGTAAATCTTTTCTTTCACTCTTTCGCAAGCCCATTGATCAAGGGGTCAAAGGGTATACCATGCTGGTGTAAAAGCTGCAGTGAGCATGCTTATCTCAGTAACCATAAATGAAAGCGAGAGGAGTTGATTAAGAAAACAACCACATTTTCTTCTACTACTGTTTCCATTAAGTGCATGCAATGTGTTGTACACCTTCAGCTCATTCTAGTCCTACACCATTATTTTTTGTGACATTTCAAATCTGAATATTAAATGGAAAACCAAATACTTCAGTGCAAAGAGACACAAAATTAATCTTTCTCTTTTTGGGCAAAATTCCTATTTAAAAAAAACAAACTAGGTTACAACTAAGCCAAGCTATTCATGTAAAAGACCCCCAAGAACTAAAAATGAAAAATGTGGTAAAAAGGACAGAGGAAGGAAAAACAACAATAACAACACAAAAGAATCAAAATTGGAAGTCTTTGTTGTGAATTTGGATCATCCACAACTTAATTCTTCTCCAGCAGTGCGAAGGGGTGGAACTGGCTCGCAGGCCAAGAACACCATTGTCTTTTGAAGAGACAATAAAAGGCGAAAAAAGCTTGTATACCCTACTAACATGAGTCAACCCACTGCCTTCCACATGCAGTAATCCACTATACTCATAAGCTGCAGGATGTAATTGAAACAGTGCTGACAGCAGTGTTAAAGATAAAACACAGTGAAGGACGGTGAAAATGGTTGCAGATGGTACTTTTCTTGTTGCTTGTGAAGAATTGAGAGCCCGTCTTTACTTTTCCTTCTTCCCATCCTCACATCAGACTGTGGTTCGTTAATCTAGAAACATTTTGCTAGTTTTGTAATAAATGTGTAAATGTGATAGTAGAGCTTATGACGTACTCCAACCAAGTGAGATAAAAATGTTTAACATTCACAGCAGTTATGTGTTATATGAGTGTATGGACTAATAAGACAATAATAACTTCCTCCCACTGTGTCCTTCCTGCACTTTGTCGTGGCAACCCTGCGGGCATGCTGTCGCTCCTCCTGAGCTCAAAGATTTTGCAGCACCTTGGAGGAGCGCCTCATGGGAAACACACGCAAAAGGAGAGCCTAGAAAGAAACGAAAAGGAAGAGGAGAAGTGGCACAGGAGAAGTGAAAGATGGGATAGATGGGGATAAAATGAGTTGTGTTTTCATGTTTGCATCCTGTCCTTTTGATGTACACTCCAAAACAACCTGAGGCCCACAGCAGCCTGTCCCAGTGGCTGACACGACAGTCGGTTTGGCAGTCAGTCGTGCACGGCTAGGACTCCGCTCCGCCTGTGTCCCCGCCTTGTCCTGCAGCACTGCACACCACCACTCCTCCCTCCTTCACCACAGCAACCCACGCATCCCACTCCTCCCTCAATCTCACACGCCAAGGCACATTTGGCACCTCAGGACCAAGCCTTCCATTTCAGCCAGCCAGCGTCTCTGTGATGCCAATGGTTTTGGAAACAGCAACGTGAATCTGGCATATCGCATGCAACAGAAAACACTGCCCACTCAGACTGAACTTTCTAAATAAAAACGATAGGCGGGGAGAATCCTCTTTGTGGAGGTATCTCCACTGGGCTGGTCCAGAAATCAGAGCAAACCAGGCTAGCCAAACTTATTTTCAACAACAATAAGGCCCGTGCCAAATAAAAAAATAATTACAACAAAAGGAAAGAATACTAATTAAGCTATGGGTAATCATTCTAGCCATACATGGCCAGGGTGTTGTGATCATCGCTGTTATTGTTTTTTTATTGTCTTTCATCTCTGTTAAGAGGCGATGAAAATCAATGGCAAGCTTTCCCTGCGGCTTGGCACTGACTGCACCCAAGTGAAATGGATGGAGACGGCTCTCGGTTATAGCTCCTTTAACACACACTAACACACACCGGCACACATGCACATGCTACTGTACACACACGCACACATGCGCACACAAACTAGTGTCACCAGTGGCTGCTGTTGAGGGAGATTGCTATCAAGGCGAGGCAGGGTTTTAATTGATCTTGGTCACAGTTTAATGTGAGGCACGGATTAGCTGTTATCGGTGGAAAGGAAAAAGGGGCAAGGGAAGGGTTTGGGGAGGAGATATCACAGTCCCTGACGTTAAAACCCAACGCCCTTCATGACAGGAATTCTGTGATCTGACCCACAAAGATGTGAGAGCACTGCTGAAGCTGCTGGGAAAGTGGAAAGCTGGGCAGCAGCGATGGGCGACATCAAGCTGAACTTAATCCCAATTTCCCTGTGACGTTTCGGGCCAAATCTTTGGCTATTTCAAGCCTTATGTGGAAAGACAGATAGAGTTGGTGCCAGAAGTTTGGCCTGTGCTATTTAAATCCAGGACTTGTTATGAGCAAGCCTTATTGGAGCACACAAGACATGAGAGAGAGGCTCATTTGGTTATTGGCAGGTAAATCATCACACATAAAGGGCATGGAAGGGCAGCAAAGGAAAAGATATGGGAGTCTCTTTGCATTATATTTATGCAGTAGCACTTTCCTATATGTGTGCAGTCTGTGTGATTCCCAAAGGCTCAACAAAAGCAGAGATAAATAAGGTATATGGCAGACGGGGTCAACATTAATCTTCAAATTACACATATTCCAAACACATCCCTGTGTCCTATGTCCACCACATGTCAGCATAGATTGATATAACTTTTTATTTTTGATCCACTGGTTTCAAAGCGTGCATAGGCTGCAGCTTAAATGCCAGGGCAACATGAAAAAAGCAATGGCCTGTGCCAGTTGGTGAAGCTTCAAACTGGACGGGGGCTAAAAACATCATAGCTGAATAGAAATAACGGCATGTCCGTTTCAACTGGGAGAGTTGTTGCACCAAAGAAAACATTGTGAAATTCCTAATCAGACAAAAAAAAAAAAAAAAAAAAACTGACAGTGAAGACAAGAAGCTACAATGCTAAATCTGCTTTAACTTGACTTTGCACATGGCACAGGGCTTCGCTTGATTTAAAGTGTTGCGTTGAGAAGGCAGGCTGGCAGCTTCAAAAGGTGTAGAGCAGCAAAACAAATCATCCAAGCCATGAATCTGTAGCTTCTCCTGCCGCTCTTTTCTCCACTTGGACAGTTTTCTCATTCAGCACTCTCCACTGACAGTAGACTATAGTTCAAGAGCCTCTTAACAGTCTCCCTCACCCCTTCCCACCCCCAGCCAACTGCTTTTCTCTGAGTTCCCAAGACAACACTTAACCCAAAGGATGGATGAAAAATCAGAGGCAGCAGAATGTTCAATTTCCCCACCGAGAATCTAGTAAATGAGACAGGATTTGATTTGAGAGTGTTGTGTTGCCTTAGATGCATTTGTAACTTTGTTGTGCAAATGGTCAATATAGCATATAGTAATAGCATCCGTTCCAAGGCAGTCGAACAAACAGCGCCAGCAATCAACTTCTTTTCTTTCACTGATTCATGATGCGCTGACAATTGACACAGTATTGATTCTCATAGTGTAAAAGCTAATTAAATTAGGAGTGTTTTATGACCTCCAGAATGGAGCATTATACAGTAGTAGAACACATACACCTTTATGAGCACCAAACACCTCCGTGCCCCAACTCATTCACAGCCATAAAAACATATTTATGAGAGCATCAGGCCATTGGGCCACAGCAATGTTTGCTATTTTCTCTGCGCTCTGTGATTCCATCCAAGCATCAAGATTGATTCTGAGAGCTCCTACTGTGTCACCTTCCATAAGGAATATGTATAATTCAATAGCCTGTTTCCCACCTTTTTTTTTTTATAAACATACACTCATTCTATTACCAGTCCTCAACAACAAAACCATCTAAGGGAAAAACCAAAACCAAGTCTCAGACAGTTTGTTACTATCATCTCCACTATATGGAATATTAGCTTCTCATGTACAGAAATAGGTTGGAAATATACATTTGAATAATGTGAATGTGAAAGTATATGATTTTTTTTTTATTAGTCTTTTGTTTTCTCTGGATGGACGCACCATTGGAAAAAATAGGTTTATCTGCCTGTAGTTGCAGTTGGGGAGAAAGTTGGATTTTTTTTTTAATGATGATTTCCTACAATAACCTAGAGCACTGTGAACACAAGTCCCATGTTGTTCTCCTTGTGCAGAGACAGTAACAGACTGTCACATGGTAGGACCCTGCCAGCTGTACAATCACCAACACCAATCCTGCCTGGCAATTGTCAGCCTGTCATTTCTAATGGCCACAATGGGCCAGATGCTTGTGGAATAGGAAGGGCAGTCAGCCACACAGCAGCCCTGCTTTGTACCTGAGCTTATAGGGACTAAACCATGGTCTGACCATGTTGTGGAAACATGTTACATTTTTGCTTATGTGGCAACTACTTGGCTAAATTTGTGTTTTTGTTTGACTTTGCCAAACCAGGGAATGTATAATTCTGTCAAGCACCTTCCCACAAGCAGAGGCTCACTGGGCTAGGCAGGACTACAGTCATTACATCCACGCTCTCGCACAAGCAGATGGCAAAACAGATGATCCTCGCTCATCTCACTTATGACCATCCATATTTATTTCATGGTTGCTGGCCCACAGACTCCCCATGCCCATCACTTCTCCATGAGCGCCTTGGCAGGGCGCGGGCTGCCGACGCACACAAGTGTTTGGAAAACAAAACAGGCATGAAAAAGGAAGCAAGTGAGAAGGAAAACAAGCGAGAATGAACACAAGGAAAAGCTGTGAAACCCAAAAAGGAAAACAATAGTGCTTGCCGACGCTCGCCCATCAAAGCTGTTAAATAACTTCACATTGATCAAAGACAGCAGCAAATCCATGTGTTGTTGTGGGCTGCTGTTCATGACTAAGGCTGTGGTCGATGCTGGTTGACGTGATTTATATGGTTTCGTGGAGTGCCAATAAATGAAAGGTCTGATTGGCCTAGTGTAGATCTTCGCTCACTGCCTTTGATCTGCTGCTACTTACTGTGGAAATAAGCAACCGAGGCTAAGACAAACTCACAGAAAGCCCCATACATTATGGTCCTATCCCCTGGAGCCTGGCCAGGGCTAAAAAGCCCAAATTGGTCCACACCAATACTGTTTAATGGAACTGGTATGACTAAAGGCCAATTTTAAATCCACTTGACCAGTTCGATACCTACTCTGCAACATCAATACAGTACATTTTGCTGAGGCAGGGAACTGGGCCATTTTACCTGAAATTTTAATTATCTTTATCCCCACTTCTGTGTGTTATGAAGATATGTGCATTAATGGGTGGATTCATTCTGCCACCATCATCATATCGTACCTTGGCCTTGTGTTCACCCTCTCCTACTTGCTCTTTTATTGTGGTTGTCTCAACACATACTTCTTGGCCTTAACAGATCTGGCAGCAGTCCTGGACAAAGGCTGAAATTTAGGTTAATCATAGGAAGTGACACAGAGGTGTCCCTCAGGGCCAGGAGCTGAGTGAGCAACTCAATTAAGAGCAAACAGCTACAGACAGGGCATCCATGTGCTCTCGGGGAGAGGGAGGGGACATCTCAGCAAAGTCTTGACTGACCGGTCTTTACTTTTGCGGGCAGCCCATTCAGCATTGGCTTTGGCAGTGCCACGGGGAAGAGTGAGCGTGTGCTCTAGTTACTCCGTTGCACATGATTCACCATAACTGAGGGGGCTTCTAGGACATGTGACACATACAGATGAGTGGACGGCAGCTTTGTTCCATTATCAGTCAGCCATGGGATTCAGGGAGTGGGAGGGTGGGCGCAGGGAAGGGCAGCAAGAGCGGGAATCATAAACATCATCCAAACCACAATTTCCCTCCCTGCTTTCCCTTGAGCCAGACTCAAAGAGGGGGCCATGGTGGGGTTAGTGATAAGGGCAGATTGTGTCTATCCTGTTAGCAGGGGTACAGAAAAAGCCAAGAGGCTCAGAATAGATAGCTAGCTCTATCAAGGCTAAGGAAGGGCCCTTGAGTCTAAGTGCCATCATTTCCAATAGCAACAAGCAGATAAAAACAGCTGGTGCCTGTGGCAGAACTCCTCTCCTGATTTATTTAACCCAAGGACAGAAGACAGGTGAGTGCACAAGAAATGGTTTCCAGAGCAGCATAACATTGGTAATTATTTCAAGTGATTTAAAACATATTTTTTGGTTTATTACATATTTTTATATTTTGCAGACATTTACAAATTACTATCTCTTGCAAGTTATGGGATTTAATTCAGCAATGTGGAACACTGGGGTTTAATATTTTGTAAATTTGTCTTCTACTGTATAATCTAAATTTAATGCAGGTGTGTCTCCATGGCAATAGAGACCATTGGGCAGTCAGATACAAGGCTTTTATCAGTGGTGCTCCATGTTCTTTCACAGGGTTTGTGTAAATTTATCAAAAACATTTTATCAGACCTGATATCAGCAACATCATGTTTTTAACATTATGGGTTGGTTACTTAACAAAGTAATTAATAATAAATGAGTTAATGAAAAGATTTAGAAATAAATTAATGTGGCTAGATTTTGGCTCTGTGGTTGTAAGAATCCAGATTCAGTGCTGTCCAGGCCACCGTTCCGGCCTTGAAGCACACATTACATGTAGGTTTGCAACAGTCATCGTTCTAATTATACAGCTGATATGAACTAAGCATGCAAGACAGTCATGTTATTGTGGTATAAAGTATTTTTGGTACAGAGAGACACCTATGACCTTTGGACTAAAGACACCCAACAATGGCAAAGCCATTATTTGTTTCTTATTCTTTATGACAAAACTGCTGTAATGTGTGTAAACAAGCCTGTTGAATTGTAATGTTTAGTAAAGACTAGAACACTGCTCTAATGTTGAACTTTTTATGTGCCTCTAGACCAGCATTCTTCTCTTTTCATGTACTAATAGCTTTATGCTATCAAGAACACTCTTCTTGAATGGTTGATGAAACAAAGCATCCAGGGCACACTAGACGTGCAGATTTCTTCTAAAGGCAAACAATGACGTGTGTTCTTTTGATTAAAAGGATGAAATATTGCCCAAGTCAAGCAGTGACCTGTGTCAGGTGGAGCCACACCTGTACCATTCCACAGATGAGATGAGATGAGTTCATTAGAGTAATTGCAATGTTATGTGATAACATGGTAAGGAAACTTTTTAGTGTAAGCTGTAATGTTTCTCATTTGAGGATTGTCCTAGGATCCATCCAGATCAGTGCAGAGTGTGTAGCTGCAAGTGTAAAAGTTTGACAGTAGTGATCTAGATTTAGATGTTCTCAAGCAGACTGAAGAACTGCCATTAATCAAGCCAGCTCTCACTGGCTGACACTTGTCATTTCTTCTCATATTGCTGTAATCTCTTCAATAGCTGGCTGACTACTAGGTGAAATAAGAGCAAAAGAGTATAATGTGCAGTCTGAAGTCACATTGGAGTTTTGTAGGCCTTGTTGCTGTGGCGATTGCTAAGGGCAGGTTACGGTGCCCTGACCCATAGTCCCTCCAAAAGGATAATGAGCCTCATGGCTCCCCAAATGAATGGCGTGGGCAGCTAAGGTTCAGCCTGTTTTCTCATAATGAGCTTCTATCCCTTCAACAAAAAGCCACAAGGCTTTTTAGCCTTAAAAATATTACAGCTTCCCATAACTCTTTAAGAATTAGCTACATGGACAAAAAGCCAAGTTTAAATTGTGAGAGCCATAAGCATTCGCACAAGTGCTCGAGATGGTGATAATAACTAATATGCAACCCAATACCAGCTGACATTTTGAGGTCGGTATCATTCTACTCTTCAGATCTGACTGCTCAGCATTCTTGATTAGTCATAGTGGCTCTGAGGGAGCACAGTGTAACTGTTGGTCCATACAGCTAATTAATAATGACACACAAAGCAACAAACAAAGCAACATATCAGCTCCATTAAATCTCTTGTGAAGGCAGGGAGCAGTACAAACATGCCAGCCAGTCAGATCCCACCCCCAGAGCCTGAGGCCGGTGTGCTGCTACTCAGGAGACACACAGCAGACAGGGCCGTGATTTTGGCCATCAAACTCATGTCATCTTCCCTGAGTGGGCAGGGAACAGAGGTGGCCGAGGGAGACAGTTGTAGCAGCAGAGTATTGTGTGATGGTGAAGAGAAGTATGTATGTGCATGTGTGTGTGTCAGGGGCTGAGGGGAACAGATAAGAGAGAGGACAGTTGCTCGTAGCACAGGGACTTTTCAAGTGTAAGCCTGTCAAGCACAGACTCCTGTGACAGCCACACTCAACTCCTGGTGAGCTACTGTTTCCTCCACAGCAGCTCCAGATTACAATGATTGTCCCTGTGCATGGACCACCTATAAAGCTCAGATGGACACAGTTGTGTAGACAGACAAGCTGGCTATGGCGCAAATCATTGAGTCTGCCCTTTTGCCTGGACAGCGACTGTATGAAATCGGCATGCGACATCTGACTCTCTCACTGTGATTCATGATTTTTGAGAATGAACATTTCAAAAAAATAAATCATTCTTTCTTATTTAAAATAATATAAACTAAAAACTACAGTTACTAAAAAAGACATCTGTATAGACTAATCCTATAGACAGAAGGCAGAGGTGAGGTGGCTCCACATATAGAAAACAACATGAAAGTGAATGTTTTTCATTGTTCTAAATTTGGCCAAATTGTCTTTAAATTCATAGAGATAAATGCTCCGTTAAACAAGATTTAAGATGAGTAACACGTCAGACAATGGCTCTCAGTAGCTTCCATTAAAAGCATAGCAGTGACTAAAACACTGTCACTGTTGTTTAGGTATTTTCTAAGCTCAAGAAATGTTGCTCTGCAGATGAAACACAAACACTTACTAGAAAGATAAAGAATATGCACAGCAATGGTCTTATTGTTCAATAATTAGTGATAGAACAGGTGTGAACTCGGCCCAGTGAAAGGAGTAGCAGTTGGTGCTGCGGAGCTATTGGTCCCCACTGAGCACTGGGATATTGACGTGGATCTGAAGCTCGGCCCTGCACACACTCAGACTGCTCTATAATGATAGCTCTCAGCAAGACTGTGATTTCATTGAGACTTTGATGTGACCGTTAATGGCTGCTGACAGATGACATCGCACCAGCTCATCTCACAGCTTCTTATTGTGTTCTCAGCCTCGCCAGCATTGGGCATTACCAAGAATTGATCTAATCTGACCTTTGCTCGATTTAAGTTAAATCCATATTAACCCATAAAGGATTAATGAAAGAGAAGGACCTATTTGGCATAGTGATCTAACTAAGATAATTCAAGTGGCTGACTTAAAGCCTTTTTACATGGATCTTAATATACAGTAATAGTCTGAATAAATGATTTACACCATTGGAAGAGACCAAATACCTATGCTGTACTTTCAGTTTTCATTATGGCTCACCATGACTACTGTACTGCACCTGACTACTGAGCTCTGTTAGCAACCTTTCAGATGAAATCTAAATCATTTTTGTGTGACTGAAAAATGAATGTGGATGTAAGTGCAGCCCGTGCGATATGTTCCCATGTGCTGTTACATTCCCTCAGTGGGCTCGCTTCAGGATGTAACAGTGTCTAGTGTCCCTGGTCAGATTTGCACAATGCCATGTTTGTTTAAAACGTGCAAACAGATGTTGAGGAACACTCGGCCTCTGTCATGTTGTATTATGTTTCGTGTCAACCGCAGAAGAAAATACAGCTCATCTTTTCACTCGTGCATCCCAATGAACACAAACACAAGCGCACATGCAATATGCACACTTTGCCAAACATGGGCATGAAGTGTCACACACACGCAATCAATCACACACTAGACTGTTTGTTTATATCTCAGCAGCCATACTTGAGCTGCAGCCCGGGCCAGCCAACCATAATATTTGCCATGTGGCAGTCACAACAGGTTTGACTGTGCATTTAGCCCACTCTCTGCACATTGGTTTAACAGGTTTCAGCTGCAGTACGGGCATGTCAGCCCAAGAAAGCTCTAATCAGTCATATTTCACTTAAAGCACGCCTAGACCAAACCACAACCAACCATGGCTCTCCCTTCCTGCAGCACTTCCTTTTCTCTTTACTTTCCCTGTCTCTTGAGCACACAGTGCGGGAAACGCTTAATGAATCAGACAAGCTGTTCACATGGGCAATAATGAGCAGGTTTTGGTTGAGGGGAACCACAATTTCTATTTTCCACAAAGGTACTTGAGCTAGTGTTACAACAATAATGAATGGGACCACAGGGATCTGTGTTAAATATACTGTTATTAAAAGGTCTGTACTACACCAAACATGTGCTGAATTCTGGAACAAAAGTATGTAACATAAAAAATGTACAGCTCAACCTCACTCAAGGAATTATTTTACTAAACTAAATTAGATTAAACAATGTAAACATTAGAATTGCAGCTGAGCACTTTGGGGCACTTTGATGCAGATAAATCACCGTATCCCCAACCACTATAGTGGGCCCCCAGGACAACGTTTTAGAAGATAGAAATCAGCTTTTACCTCAGCTTTCAAGTGATCATCTATCAGCAACACTAATCTATTCTCAGCTCAAAAGGGCCCCTTTTTTAATTCAATTCATTCAATCATTTGAGCACAACCAGTTTTAATACAACACGTGTTATGTGGAACAGTTGTACCTCAGAGCAATATACTCTACCTGCGTTTCAGCTTGGCAAATTTAATCCAGAAGGTGCGAGTCACTTGGGAGGAAAGTCTATACCAAACCATGAAATAATAACAATAATGTTTACATAAGGTTGAAAATCCCCTTCTTTTTCATTTTTCATAATGGATTAGGAAGTCTGGGGACTGGCTCTTTATGAAAATGATGAAGTTTATGAAGTGTCGCTGCTATGATTTTGACAGACACACGTATAACCTTGACTTACAGCCCTATAATGAAAAAGTATTATGTTACCTGTGAGGTAATTAGGGCGTGAGAAGGCAAAGGTTTAGGACAGTAGTGTTTCAAGAGCTGGACATCCTCACGCCCTCTTCTTCTACCAACACAGCGGATGTGGCATTGGAAATGGGGCTGCCAGAGAAAGTACACAGGACGTAAGAAGTAGGTTTGAGACACGGATGAAAAATGCAATCAGGAAATCCTGGAAGGAAGGCGACTGCAGGGAGCGAGTGGCCAGCTAATAATAGCGCTGATAAGAGAGCAGTGTAACCCAAACAATACTCACTAACTGCTTTAAAGCTGGTCTCAAAGGAAACTGGCTTTGCAATTTGCATTTGACTCCAGCAGCCCCTGGGCACCATGCTCTAATACAGTTGAAATATTATAACCATAAATACATTCCCAAGATTTTTAATGTAACAGCTAATCTACTCATCTATCATTTTAAAACAATCATAATGCCAAATCTACTTTTACTGCAGTAACCTGACATGACTTTAGTCCACCAACACAGTCTTTACTTAAACTATTGTCTCTTGTTGAGTTTAGGAGACTAAAAGAAAGCTGTGTGGAAAAAAAAACCCAAAACACCTTGCTTTTTTCAATCAAAACAACCCTTTTCCTCATCCTCAAACACAGTCTGTTAGTCTGCCCTATTTCCCTCCCAACATGTCCCCATGTAACAGACACTTATCCTGAACCCATCGAAAAAGGATTGAAGCAATGAGGCCCGAGGAAGCCTTTGTTTTTAATGGTTCAGATTGGAGTTTGCTTTAGCACCCTTATCTTGTATCTTATTATTCATACACACAGGAAACAACAAAAACAATTGCTTTTAAGGTAGTTGAATGCAAAGAACAGCAAAAAATAATGATAACTTTTAACATTTTACTACATTTTGGTCTGTGTGGAAATTGCAGAAGTTTTAAGGGGTTACTTACTAAAATACTCACATTCATTTTTTTATTCACCATTTAATGTCACTCTTTTATGTCTTCTGCACTTGCATCTTTTGTTTAATTTTGAGCAGTTGAATTCACATCCCCATCATAGAAGCTGGAATCCAATATTCTGGACAAGTTTTCCAAAGAATTGATTTGTCAATTCTGCCTGTCTACGGTGAAAGTGGAGGGCAAGGAGCTCATTTAGAGCAAGGGAAAGGATGTATTGACCCCTGAAACGGTGGGGGTACATGAGTAGATCTTTAGCTCCCTTCCTTGGCTGCTCTTTAGCGCTTCACACAAGGGACCTTTGTGTGTCTGTCTCCTGTTTGCTGGCAGCTGTGGGCTAAGCAAGCGCTTGTTCACACATCTACACATCCAAGACCAGTCTAACGTTTTCCTTCTCCATTCTCCATTTTGGCCAGTTGTCAATGATTCAATTTCACTTTGGGTTTGTGAGAGTATTTTGGTTCTGGAAAAGTCTGAGTGCAAGAGGACACAACATTGCATTAGCACAATTTGCAAAAAAATACTTTTTTATTTTTTAAGCTTTAAGTTTCATGCATCTGACAGAAGTTTGACACACAATTCTTTTTATATTTGGTCCACAAGTGACCATTAGGGGTACTGATAACAATTTAGAACAAGATTCTACATGAAATGGTGTTCATTTTTCACAGACAGAGACACACACGCCTTATATATATTCATATATGCTTCCCAAAAAGAAGAGAAAAGCAGCAAAAGCATTGATGGATTCTGAAAGTCTGTCAAATGATTTTTAGCAGTCTGATGGTTTCACTTTGCATTAAAGCATGCCGAAATATTCTGCCTTACAGACAAGTACCATGAGATGATTACTAGAAATGTGAGTGGTTATGATAATCTCAGGAAACATAAGATGCATATTTATGTGTCCAGTGAAAGAAATGTGGTATTGATTTAAAGCTGTGGTATTAACTTACAAGCTTTTTGGGCTTAAGTAGGGGTTATAAGTGCTGTGGTATATTTTGTTTGTGTCTGTGCTCTATTCATGTCGGACCATGAAGGTATGTCAAATAAGTGTGCCAAAGCCATTCCAGATGTTCCGTTTTAAATCTTGTCATCTCCACTTAGCGTGACTGTCTGTGAAGTGCATTTAGAGTAAATGCCCCTTAAACAAGGTAGTTTTACAGGGCATTTGGTGGGATCAGCACTCCGCTTGATCCATTCCCATCCTCCCTGACTGTCGGCTCCTACTGACCTCTCACAAACTCAAAGTGACGTCCGCCTTTTAAGCTTTGAGACAATTTGACAAATAAGTGATGACCGCTCACATTTTTAATTTAGAAGCGCAATGAAAAATTAACCAGCTCAAGACCTTGATTTTTAAACAACTCTGCTGCTCATCTTTACTTTACTTTACTTCCCCTTTTTGCCCACTCAGTCCATCTTCTGCTTAGCCTTCCCTATCCTTTTTGTGGTTCTGGCACCAAGCTGCCCATTCAAAAAGAAAATGTGAAAGACACAGTGATATTCTGGGCCACAAAAGATGCTCCACTGATGCTATTTCTTTTTCTCATTTGGGACTTCTTCAATTATATTTCTCTGTCATCCCCTACTCAGCATAATAACTCCTGAAAGGTAGATAACTATTAATAGAGTTCGCACAGCACTGCAGTCATATGGATTGCCCCGCAGCGCTGTGACTAAGTAGAACTGATGTCTCCTGTGACAAGCGCTCGTGTTGCTGTCATGCAGGACGTGCAGACACTCTGCATACATTAGCCAATGCTGGCTTCCCACTCTCTGTCCCCACTCTTTTGGATGGCACTGCAGCTGTCCCAAAGTGCATCTCAAATGAGAAGATCTGTCAGGATTTGTTTGCTGTGGACCATGATTGGATGCTATTATTCTGTGGATAAAGAATTGGGCTGAGTTGTTGGGAGTTGCTGGTGGACAACACTTGCCTCAGGTCTGGTCTGGTGCTGCTCTAGAACAAGGCCAGACCTGAGCAAATAGAGTCCTCCGTGGTGTTTTTACTTTCTCAGTGTCTCCCCTAAAATAACATCCATCTCTGATTCCTCAAACAGCCTTTCCAAGGCCAAATAACTTAGTCTTTCTCGTAGCTCTTCCTTCTTTTCCTCTTCAGCCAGATGTTCCTCATTCATTTTTCCCAGACACAGCTGTATATGTAAATAATCCATGACTTCTCCAACTAGATGGGTGGATCATGGCATATTGTGTATCTAAGAAAACAACCATTTATTTTTCTCTATGGGTGAAGGCCTGTTTTTCACACTGTTTCTTTTTTTTTTTCTTTAAAGTGTGGACCACAGTATCTGGACATTATAGGCTCAGTTCTCATCAACAGCACCGACTGCATTGCACAGCT
The DNA here is from genome assembly GCA_036850595.1 of Rhyacichthys aspro. Lineage (NCBI taxonomy): Eukaryota > Metazoa > Chordata > Actinopteri > Gobiiformes > Rhyacichthyidae > Rhyacichthys > Rhyacichthys aspro. Next base: position 11,495,732 of record CM072163.1, on the reverse strand, counting down.
TTTTTTTTTTCAACTCTAGCAAATAGATGATAGCTTAAAGTTCTTCTCTACCTGTTCCAAGATCCAAGTTCCAAGTTCCAAGTTCGGCACCCCCCCAGCATCTCTTTCTTCTCTGTTGCAATCATCACCCGCTTCAAACCAGTAAAAAGACTGACAGTCGACCTGCTGAAGAGGTGTGCAGACAAGTTGAGCAGAACCATAACAAAAGTGAAGTCAGAGACAGAAAGGGGAAGAGGACAGACCCTAATAATGGCCAGGCCGTGGCTTGACATGCTATGAAAAGTGACAGTGGACGAGTCATCCATTATTTATAGCTGAGCAGAGCTGAGTTATTTATTTTCTCAAGCAGCATGAGCAGCAAGGGATCATGGCACAAAACAAGCAGCCAGTCGTGGCCTATCCGTGTGATTGTCAGCAGACAGCCAAGAGGGCTCAGGGCTGAGGGAAGCCACCACTGTGGACACTGGGACAGTATTTACACCAAGTTTCACCAAGGTTTATAGAAGTGTTCAGTTCTGACAGAGGGTTTTGAAACTAAAATCCTAGGTTTGCAGGGTGTGTAGGTAGGAGTGTGGTCTCTATTACATTTACATAAGCACCTTTTACGCATGCACTGAGATCCTGACTGTAGACCCCTTGACCTGAATGTATGAACACAATGCCCCCCAGTTTTCACACCCAGAGCTGATCTTACTGGGACCCTAGCGACATCTCCGAGTCATGTCATGTGAGAACATTGTCAGTAGATGCTCCGTGGTGAGCTGATGATGCGATGTGAGCCGAGAGCACGAAGCTCTGAAGACTCGTACTCTCCACACCTTCACTTTCCATTGTTTGGTTATGTTACTTTGATGTTTGAATAAATGTAGTATCAACATTAGCGCATTAATCAACATCACTGTAAAGATGTCGGCTCATTTGTCCGTAAGCTTGGTGTTCTCTTGGTCAAGCTAATGAAGCATCATCCCCTGCTCTTCCCTTTCTCTGCTTCTCAGTAAAACCACCCGGACTATTCAAGGCATGTATAAACACAAATAATGTGGACATTCCATGGACTTAATCTGCATGTGTGAACTCAAATCAGAGGAGAGTCCGTGTGCAATAAGCCTGATACCATCCAGGGAGCATGTATGAAAAGGGCTTATAGTGACATAAGGAGCTTGTATTGTATATGAACTGAATTAAGCCCCAGTTCTATGTTGATAACCCTGAGGTAAAGTGCTGAAAGTGGACTGCATGCTATGCTTATTCCAGTACTATTCCTATAGTTGTTTCAGTGAAAAAAAGCACAGCAAAGGAAGACCTACCAGACTGAACTTGAAATGCAGGATGTGACTATTGCTCAGCGCCTCTGTTTCACTGCCCTCTTTGATCACTTAATAGACACAATTATCCCTGTAAATAGCATTTATCAAAATTAAACAGTGTTTACTTCAGAGTTTCAGCTTTTTAGCGGTATGTTTTAATTTGATGGTGAGGCTTTCACTGTGGCAACACAAGTTCAAGACTGCATTATAATTATTACCGTGACATTATTATTGTGCCTGCAGCTTTAATGTGTTGACAATGTGTGGGAAGCTTTCTCAATATTTCGTGTCATAAAGCTTTGTACAACTGCATTATGAAAGGTGTTAAAGAAGTCTACTCACAATGTAATCATGAACTTTTCATGGAGCCAACAATCAAATGGCACATCAGTTAGTCACCAAACATGACATTACTACAGACTACTACCATGTTTATTAAAGGAATGTGAATGTCTCTTTGTTGCACTAACATAGTACCTAGAACAGGGTTTATAATCAAGCTAACACTGCATGTAAACAACTTAGTTAGTAAAAATGGACTTGGACTATTTATGCATCCTAGTTGTCTGCAGTGTGTGTGTGTGAGGCTAGTGATTTGTTGATATGAGTGCTGGACAGCAGTGGCTCATCTGTGAGCAAGGATCATATGAGTTCAACAGTCACAGTTGTCTTGGATATTTATTTATTGTATGTGAGTGGGGTTGTGTGTGTCTGGATGTGGCTTAGTGCAAATATGCCACGGACGCCATCAGGGCATTTCTGGCTCAAAGTGAAATGCATGACATCAGGAACAGATGTTGCACATGGCAAGGCCCATCGAGGGACAACAACTCTGCATCAGTGCATGAATATTTCAGACAGTTTACTGCTGTTTTTATCATTGAAGAGTCATCCAGGCTCACCAATAGCCCAGTCAATCTGATTTTAACATATGGGGATGTTGCAATCACTTTACAGAGTAGAAAATGCAAGAAGATTGATGAAGTGCTGACTTGCAAAAAATATAAATTAATACATTATCAGGAATTAGCTTAAGCTGCACTATGCCACACTGACTCCTTTTTTATAAAGTTCACATTTTGACAAATTAAAGCAGAGCAGAAGACTGTGGCTTTACTGTCCTTTGGTTGTGATAACACTATCATATTGTCAACCTATACCTTTGAGCCCCTACAGTAATGACTACTGTAATGTCAGACTGTAGATCTTTTCTATATATTTGTGGAGTTCAACAGGCACATTCCTGTAATCCACACCTCCTTTTCTAAGCGCAGCTTGAACCAGAAGCCTCAACCTCTCCTTGACCCCAGAGGAAAAGAATCCTTCAAGCAGATCCCCTGAGAGACTTTCATTACAGACAAAAACAGAATCCATGGGTGGCCAGAGTCATATTCTGATATTAGGGCAGAGGACATGGATTTGATCCGAGTCTGGGAATAGTGGTATAGACTGCAGAGTGAGCCTGGTCCACGTTCAGCTTTAATGGTCCTCCTTCTGCTCGTCAATCACACATAGAGAAAATGCTTAATTGCAAAATTTCCAAGCAGTGCAGTGGCCTGACGTCATATTATTGGAACGGGTGAGAGGAGACAGGTTTTGAATTGCTTGTGAGAGGAGCAGATGGATACCAGTGCCGAGCAAACATATATGTCCTTATGAATTATACCATGTTAAGAGTTATGGCTGACACAGATCGGCTCAAACATTCAATATCACAATTACAGTAAAAGCTAGTGTAATGTTACTCATATGGTTAGCAGCATAAACCTTAGCCCCTGAGTGAACCAAGCCACTGTTATTTAAACAACAGTCTTCATTTTCATTAATCTGTATAAGCACATGGAAAATCCCCAAAACTGCTCTAATTAATTATGATACAAATTCAATTAGGATGAAATATGATAACATCTGTTTGTTTTCCACATCAAAACATAATTATTTCGTGTGCATATATGAAATATTTTACTTTGGACTGTGTATTTTCGCAGAGCTTTCCCAAAACATGACACAGTTTGGAAACACAACAAAACTCACATTCCTCAGCTTCCATCTCATGTTTTACCAACATTACTTTGGACCCAGTGACTTTTCATGTGAAAAATGAGCTTCATTCATTTTATGTTTATACTCTTTTAAACTAAACACATGCTTTTCATCACTTTTTAATTCTGCAGCCTTAATATGAGCCTTTGCCATATTAACACTCAGCATTCCATTCAACCATGACAGACATCTCCTTTTTAATTGACCTGGGGTCAAATAGGGACTGGGACAATATTTAGTTAAATTATTCTCATTTAGCTGGGTATCATGTTTCCATATATTCCCATTTCATGGCTTATTTATGACCTCTTTACCATTACCATGCAAATGACGTCTTAACTGTCACCCCTTTCTCCCTCTGAACAGTTTAGTAAATATCAAACCATATTTATTATTAATAAACCCACAGCTGAAAACTCCCTTTTTACGTATAAATTATTCACAGGCTCAAAAGCTTGGGGAGCACGGCGCCCTCCTTTTGATGCCACAGAGGCCGGCATAATTAAGACTATTGGTGCAAACCTATGCAAGTCAGCATGTTTGTGTCCCCTTCTATCTCTGTCTCCATCTGTGTGAGCCATAGGAGATCATGCATTTCAATCACAGCCTGATGCCTTGTGACAGACTTAGCACAAAGCTTGTTGATTTTATTATCACAGCACAACTGTTGGAGGCTCCCCGCTGTTTTAGTGCTCACCCAAGCTCCCGCCTTTAGTCACCCATTGATGCCTTCACACATACACAATCTGGGCCACAAATGTATGCACCATTCCATTTCAGCGCTGTCTATCGTTCACATCAGAGCACAAATGTGACATTACGTAAAAACAACATGCAAGTATTTCTGTCTCACGCACACAGACACGTTCGTTTACCCATGTGCTCACTCACACTAACCTGGGTTGGCTTCCCAGCTGCGCAAGCTGTTTCTTCCATCAACATGTGTTTACTAGCAGGGGACCCTTATGTTTCCATTACAGGGAGGCAATAAACAGGAAGGCCGTCCCCCGTGTTTAAGAACTACTGTTTAGGGGGGAGCCCTTGTGAGGAGTGGGCCCTAATCAATGAGTATACTTTAGCCTTTAATTAAATGCACTGTAGAAAAATATCAGTGTTTTTGTGGATGTTGTTTTCTAGAATCCAAACGCACCGCAAAGGTCCTCTGTAACTGACTCTGTGCACTTTGATGAATTTTTCACAGTCTTATGGAGCACTTACCACCTGGCTTAGTTAACATGTGGTGTGTCTTTGTGTGTGTGTTTGAGTGTGAGAGAGAGAGAGTAGGGGTGAGGGGGGTCTGTAAACATTAGATTAAGTCTTGTCTTGGCACAATACACAAGTGAAAGACTGATTAACCAGATGATGGCCTATTATTTTAGTTAATCAATAGTCTCTTGAATAACTAATGAACAACATCAAAGAGGAAGCCTGTAAACAGCCACGGGCCAGCGATAGACTGCACTATTTTCACCTCTTCAGAAAAGTCTGGGCTTTTGTTAAAACATGATAATGATTTTTTTTTCCCTCCTGGCTTTATTTTACTGTATACTATATAATGGGCTATTTTGCATGAAACTGCAGCAGTGAAAGTACATTTTGAGAAGAGGACTGTATACACAGGTACTCAAACAAAAGCAGATAAATGAATAAAGGTGAATGATGACAGTGTTGCTACTTGATCTATGATGTATTCTGTTACAACTGTTGGAACAAAGTGAGTAAAGTGATGATAACACCATTTGGCAAAACATCTGCAACTAATTCATGCTCCAAGGCAAGTGCTTACACATAAATCACCTTAATTAATTCCCCAAATCTGGAAACTAATTAAACAGAATACTCATTTTCAATAGCAATCATTCAAAGCAGAAGATGGCAGTTGTTTGACAGGAGTGTTGGTAACTAAAGAAAATGTACTAGTAGAAGGTAAGTCACTCAAGAGACATCTCTGAAAGTCAAAGTTTGCAGATGGATGTGTCTGTTTGGACAAGTGTAACACTGCTGCTTCACAGCAGATCTGTTAATTAAATTGGATATTGTATGTGTATTCTATCTGCAGTGTTGCCAGTTTCCCCTCAGTGGCCTCTTGTGGTGCACACATAGACCACATTTTAAAGTTGAGACTGTGTAATGTGTATTGCCTGGTTTGATCATTGATCACTGTGTATTGGCTGGTTTTACTTGTAATTGGATGAGAAAGTCTCTTCACACATAATGTCCTATGATTGCTGTCGCTGCTCTGTCTGTGTGTACACAATTAAACACAATATTTGTTTTACACTGCTTCACATTTCAGAGCAGATGTCAACATTTTAACTGCCACAACAACATGTTTTTATTACTGTTGTTGTCTTACATGCATGGATGTCATCTTTGAGTGATGGTCTAATGACTCAAACACAGACCAAAATATTATGTTTAAACTTATTCTGCATTGTTTCAGCATATTCTCTGTGTTGCTAAAACTAAACTAATCTTGCTCATAAAGCTGCTGTTCCGTGCGTCCTGTCCAGATTACTGCAGTGTGGTAACAGTATGGTGACAATCCACAACAAAGCCCTGACCACTCGTGTCCATCATCACATCACACTTAGCTGATGGATGGCTTCTGTGTTTGCAGTGTGAAAATCCTCCTCCTCAGAGCGTTCCATTAAAGTCTGGAAAAAAAAAGTGTTTTTAAATGCCTTCCCCGTGACACCCTCTCAGCCAATAGTGGGACCCCAGGGGCGGGGGAGTCGCTGTGCCCCCCACCCCCCGGCACATCAGAGGCAGCGGGGCTCCACCGACTCAGCCCTGCCAGATTTCAGTGAACCCCTCTTTTTAGCAGATGACTGTCAGCGCGCATTTCCTATTGGCAAGAGGAGAGTGAAAAGAGAGGAGACAGATCGGACTAAAAGCGAGAGAGGAACTTCACTGCGCACTGTGGAGAAGCACAGACCGCTGCACGGAGCTCAGTATGCGCACGCAGGTTCCAAAGTGGACCGTGGCGATTTAGACAGAGCTCAGACTGTGAGGCGTGCAGTGCCAACGGACGCATTGGAGGAAAGTTACCCACAAACTATGGAAATGTATCAATAACAGAGTTTACCAAGTGTCCGGAGACATTATTTTCTCAACACTGGATTGTACAAGAGACTGCTGATTTTGAGTGTCCATCGTGAGATAGACGGTGCCGCGGTGGACCCTAGCTGCACAGTCGCATTGACGGAGCGAAGAGTGAAGCCTTCCACAAGTCAGCGAGTGGCCACCTAATCACAGAAAATGTCCGCGTGGTACCTTATCTTCTGCCTTATGGCCACAGGTAAGTCTTTAGTTCTGTTTTTCCACACATGTACACATATCCCCTTCTGATCAAATGCACTGTGGTCCACTCTTGTGCGCTGCGTCAAGTAATGTTGGACGGAGGTATAGAGAAGCAGCGCGTATGGTGCAGTGCTACGGTGCTGCTGGAATGTAATGTGGATGTTTTATTAGTTTGAAAAGAGTGATTACAGCGGAGTTTTGGCCGTGGCAAAGTGGCACTGAAATGAATGGGACTGTGGTTTTTCCGGACGAGTTTTAATGTGAGCCGTTGTAGCAGGGCGCACGAACCAAAAGTTCCGTTTTTAAAATCAGAAATCCTACAGTTTGAACAGTCGAGTCTTTGAGATACACTTGAGTGTCTGTTCATATCTGAAGGTTCCCCTTTCTTAAACAAAACACACTGTTGAGCATTCTTGCAGGTGGAGGTGGTGTCGCTGTATGAAAAGGACCCCGGCATCCACCTCGCCTCCAGTTACATAGTGGTTATAATTTTTTAAACTAAAGCGAGGTTTAAGCGAATAAAAGTCAAATAATGGCTGGACTGTGGGGTCGTGTTAAATATTGTTCTGTGAAGCGTGGTTCAGCGCAGTCGTGATCGATAGAAACTGCGCGTAAACTGGGAGTTCAGTGTGCCAGGTTGAAGCTGGAGCGAGTTCTGCCTCGCGGGTATGTGACAGAGGGAAAGAGAGGGGACTTTTCTTTTGTTTGTGCCCTGGACTTAAATGCACCTGTCTCCTGTGCCAGCCAATCAAAAACCAGCCTGCTTTTGAACGCATTTTTTTTGCATTATTTGCTCAAACTGCGAAAGGTGAGACAGATACCGTATACATAGTCTAAATGATATAGGGGATCGTTGTTTATTTCATGCTTATAATATGTGACAAGTCTAGTTTCTTTTACAGTTGGTCAACACCAAAATGAAAATCTTGCAGGACTGAGTTTTTGAGACTGGGAGAACAGAGCATGTATATTTATTCAGCATAAATTATCCAATTGTAAACACGCAGGCTTCTTAGTAGCTGATTTAATTTGGTCTAATAATTTAGTGCTGCAAATGTCCTGCTGTAAAAATAAAAAGCATTTTGCAATTAATACTAAGCCCCTGTTAAGTGATAAGCACTTTTCAGAATCTTTTCAGAAATAAATCAATGCACGACAACAACAGAAATAATTCACTTTGAAAGCAGAAGAGTGGCACTGTAAGACATCTTCTGAGGAAGAGACAAAAGAGGGAATAATATAGTCTCTGATTGTTTTAGGCTGCTTGGAGCTTCAAGCCTTGATAATATGCACTTTCTCAAACACAAAAACAGCCCTGAAGCTCACAAATGGCAGAAGTGCGCGTAACCATTTGCTGTTGTCAGTACATCTTTACCTTTTTAGTCTCGGTTCCGCATGGTTTTGTCGTTATTGAAAGCCGCAGGGGGTGGGATTTGACACCAGTGGACCTCTGCTCCCTGGTGCACTAACAACAGCTGGATGAGAAGTGCCGTTCTCTAGAGCGCCCCATTCAAACTCACCCCTCTCTTACACACACAAATAATGGGAATGGTAACAGCTGCCCTAATTAGAACCTAAGAGACCCTAGACCTCATTTATTGTGGCACAGTCTTACACCGAGCCACTGATGCTCTAAATTGGCTGCATTCATACATGTATCTGCTGTTTAAAAACTGTAGCCACAGCCTTTTTTAAACTTTGTATATGGCACAGAGAGTTCACCTACAAGTAGGACTGTGTGGCACCACATACACAGATAATTTACTTTCTCACAAAGTCCCCTGGGCTCCCAGTGGAATTGGATTCCACACTGCATCAGTATTCTGAGTAATCTTCAGTGAGCTCCTCTTTGGAACCTTTTGCTTTGGGTCGCTTGCCTCTCATCGGGCCAAGTTCAAAGGCTGCAAGTGGAGATTACAAGTTTCTCTCCTTTCCTCTTAAGTCATGTCGCTGCTCATGTCTCGCTATAGTGTAACGCCACAGAAATTTTCCACCTTGCTCCTTCTCACAAGTCTTTTTGCCCTCTTGTGTGACTACAGGAAAGGGAGCGTATCTGTTTAATAGGCCAGAGGCGGCTGGCAGATTTCACAGCGTGTTTGCACACACACATGCACAAGCAGACAACAAGCACATACATGTATACACAAGCACACAAGTGACTCGTTTCCCCTCTAGCCTCCATCATCTCCTCTTTTCCCCATTACCACAAATTTGTCTTTTCTTAACACAGCACTGATATGTTTCTGGACACAGTGGCAGCGTGACCCAAGAGGTTTGTTTTGGGCAGCTGTGCATATTTCATGAACTGCTGTTCTCTGTGCTCTAGCTGCAGAGTTAAACTGGGCAATCAGAGTTTTAGATCAGGGGATCAGGCATGATGGAGGGAGGGGGTGTTGTTGTAGGGATAAGGCTCAGATGGGCCACCAATGTCTCCATGATTTAACAGAAAGAACACAGAATTTGGAGCATTAACCATTCACCTGTCTTTGTCTTCTCTGTCACACAAACAAACATCACATTTTCTCTTTATGCCCCTCTGATATGATGACTTGAGCAATAAGTGGGTAAGAGACATAAAGTTCCAAGGCAGGAACCCCAGCCAAACGATGTAGAGTGTTAGATACGATGTGCACAATAGTGCAGACACAGCAGAATGTGAACACAGCACAGTCTTGAACAGAAGTGTCTTGCATTATTTAGGAGACACAGTCATGGCAAAGATATAGATGAATTTTGGCCTACTTTGATTTCCTGTCTATGTGGGAGCCAAGTAATAGTTCAGCTGCTGGAGTGTTTTATTGAACATTGTAGCAGAATTTTTTAAGATTCACTTGCTGTATGGCCGTTAATGGTTTGATTTATATTGAAGCTGCTCTGTACTTAAATAAGTTAAAGAGAGGCTTTGTGCTTAGAGTCTACTAGATTAATGCATGTACTATTTATCCTTGTTTAAAGTGGTGGAGGGCTAAAGCCTATCCCAGCTGACTTAGAGAACATGACAGCCTTTCACGTTTATGTTGAGTGGCAGTCTACATTTATCAGCTCATCTTAAAATGGATTGTGGGCGAAAAAAAACATGGAATTTACATATATGATAGAGAAAACTTGTTCTATGTCGCTGATGTAATATGGCAGATATAACAAGTTCAACCCTGGAAGTGACAAAAGCGGCCAGGAATAATTGTAAAGCCTGATTAGTGTGGCAATGAATGACTAAGGTAATGAATGCATTTAGTTAGCAGCTATTTGCACCTCTAAATATTGAAGTTCTTTTAGTTCTCTGAATATTTTGCATTTGCATTTCGCTGGTGCTGAACCTTTTGTATTAGAAATGCTGTGGTTGCTGCTTGAACATAACTTCAGAAGTCAAAGTGGCAATGAACACAAAAACTAATACCAGTTCCATTTTATAATTTTCACTTATGCATTCATTTTCAGGACAGGATTAACAGGAACATGTATGGAGGTAATGGATAATCAAGATCTGAAATAATCCTAAACAATAGCTGTTGTGTCTTCTCATCCCGAAGACAAGGCATGCACGCTATTGTCTCTCTGTCCTTCTTTATGTGCACACCTTTGTCCCTCTTCCTTCATACACAAGTGCTATGGCAGGAGAATGGAAACAATGAAGCTTCATAATGCTGCCTGGCTCTAATCAGCTTTGCCATGCAGGTAAACACAGATAAAGAACTTGGCACTGTGTCCCGAGGCTTCGTTATCAGCTGCTGGCGATTTAACTGGATGTCTTCTGAGGAATGGCTCCACACGGGAAGTCGCCAGCAAAGCGAGGATGCCACTTGGCTTATTTTTACCTAAGTCTGCGGTTTCCTCTTTTTGTCTTTTGCTTTCTCCTTGCGCCTGTCTCGCACACGCACATTGTCACCTTGTCTTCCTCTGAGGGCACTCGGAGGATCCGGTAGAGGAAATGACAAGGAATGGGACAATGGAGGGCTGTGTCAGCTTCCTGCCATTGCCTGGAGTCTTCTTCTTCCCCCAGTTACAGCACTTGAGGCTGTATCATCAACACACAGGCTGGTGGGGACAGCGTACAACTTGTTTACTCGTTCATTCTTCTCTGCGAGCACACTAATAGAAAGAATAGAAGCAGGATTAATTCTGTGCATGCCATTAAAACAGCACCCCGAGGAAAACAGTCATGTTCGTATAAAGCTATTTAAGAAATCCTTGGATTGCATTTATTGTCCCTTCACACACGAGAGTCACATCCTTCTAGAAAGACGTTTCAGAAATCACAGAACTACAAACTGAAAAAAGAAACGTTGAAGACATTCTACACCACCCATTCATTTTTATTTTTCAATCAATTCCCGACCTGCATGACAAGAATTTCATATCTCATGCCGAGACACAAACCAACAGCAAATTGAAATTTATCTTCTGTGTTGCGACAATATCTGTTCCTGTGTTAACTCCGGCAGCCGTGTCCTTTTACTTTGCATTAAAGATAGCTCTGTTGGAAGAGGGTTTCTTTTAGCAGAGTAGGGGGGAAAGTCCACTTAGGGACTGTACAGAGAGATGGAGTCTACCTCTATACTTGATTGTCAGCAGTGCTCAAGTCTCAAGTGATAAGTGTGGTGTCCTTTCTTATGACACAAATACATCATTCAGAAGTGAGTCACTCAGAGCTCAGAGAAGATGCCCACACACGAGAGAGGTCAAGGGCACAAACTGGGGACGAGGAGGATGAGACCCGATGACTGTTTGGCATCTTCGGGCCTGTTTGCCCTTTCTGAAGTGATTATTCAAAGTCCAACTGTCTCATTAATAATGCTCCATGTCTCAGGATATGTCATCTCCTTAACCAACTAGGGCTTCAAACATGCTTAGTTACAGTCGCCCCACTCCCTTACATTTCTTTAATTTTATTTGGTTCATTTAAATTGCCCGGGTTAATATTGTAATTGTGACTCAACTATTAACTAACAGTCTAGGGATCGTGGAGTCTTTTATTAACATTTTTTGCTTCGATTTTGGACAGCAGCTGAGAAACCCAATCGTGGGAGGTCTGTTCGAAGAGAAGGCAGCCAATTTGCAATCAACTGAGGGGTGTCAGTCAAAGTGAATCGATCGCACTTTTAACTGCGGCTCCCTCAATGGCAAAACATGTTAATGTTATTGAACTGTTTGGACATGATGAACAGTGATGTGTGTGGGCTGAGGCGCATGGTTGGACAGACAGGAAGCTAAGGTGTGGCCCTCTCTGATACAGAGATGCCAATGGGCTCAGTGTGAGAACAGAGGAAAAGAAAAGCAAAGCGAGGTGGAGAGGTCAAAGGGATTTAGCGCCAGGAACCTTGCATTTCAGGTAATGGATATGCTTGTATTGGTGAAAACCATACCTGCTGTTTCTCTTCCAGCAAGGTAGAGGTGAAAAAACAACAAAGGTAGAACAACGGCAACTCTGAAGGGGATTAATAAGAAGAAACTTGATATCTCGACACCTCTGGCTAAACATAAGATCTCTGGTGTGCACTTGGACATGCAGAAAGCAGCTGTGTGTGCGCACACGTACACGTGAATACACTTTTGGCTTTTAGAAAGAGTATTTAAGAATATTTGAATGGATTTCTGTGTTTAGTTTAGTTATCCCAACTTGGCAAAAACAAAAAAATGGCAAAAATGGGAAATTATTTTCATGTTGTGTATTCTCACCAAGTATAAATGGCTATGGCTTGTTCTAGGATAAAGTTTGAATAAGGTGCTATTGGTCCTGTCCTCACAGAGATAGTGAGGTGAACCTAACACCTCTCTTGGAGAAAGCGGCCAGGCCATTGTTCCAGCACATTGCACCCGTCTCAGCGAGGCATCCCAGCACAGCGCACCTCCCAGGGGGGCTGGAACGAGAACGAGGCAGTGGAGAGAAGAGGGACTGATTGTTCCCTCCTCAGACTATCCACAGATGGGGCTGCGGCACACAGGATGCTGCCTGTTTGCTTTAGAAAGTCCCAGGCGTTTGCTTTGCAGCCGTGGCGTGCAGAATACTCTGGGGGATAAGGAGAGAAGTGAGTGCCAGTGGAGACAGCAGCAGGGGAAACAGAAAGAGATAGTGGTACGGTGAAAGAAAGAAAAGGACCTTGCCTAATATGATGTCAGTGTGAATATAGTGTCAGTGCCAAGAAGGGAAGACAGATGATGCAGCCTTACAATGATAGGGTAGTTTGGTGCAAGAGTGCTCAAGTCCTCCCCTGTTTCCAAACAGAGACGTATAGAGCCAGAGATAATGGAGAAAGGAGGGAGAGTAAAGAGCGAGGAAAGGAAAAAAGGGAAGGATGAGATGCAGGGAACCTGGGCTGCATCCATCATGTGGTTTGGTGCAGAAGCCATTTGTACCTATTGTTCTCCATAATTTGTTTTCTCCAAGCCTGCAAACGGGAGGGGTAAAAGGGGAGAGATGCAGCTACGGCAGCCATTTATTTTTGCACTAATTACATAAGTGAGACAGCATAATTAGACGTATAGCTAAATAGACAATAAGCTGAGGGAGAGATGCTGGTTTGGAGAAGTGTAGATGAATCTGAACAGATGAGAGGCATGGCCTTCTGTATTTCACATTCAAGAGTGTGTTTAAAGAAGAGGGATAAAGGCAAAGGAAAGAATGGGTGATAGAATGGATAAAAGATAAAAGATTTGGAGAGGAAAGCCCTGCACTTTGAGGTGTGGCCCAGTGCCGCCAAAGAGTGTCTTCATTTAATACACCTCTGCTCAGCAGGAGAGGAAAGACACACATCAGGATGATGTAAAGGGAGACAGATCTCAGCTCTGATTGGTTAGATCAAAGGCAGGGAATGGATTCTGAGAGCTGTTTGTTGCTGCTTGTTTGGGAGGGCCTCTTTGAGAGAATGTTTATTTGTGGTCATGGGTTGATGTGACAGGTTTTTTTTGTTTTTTTGTTTTTTGGCTGTGGCCAGATTCCACTTCGGCACAGCCACAGACCAAAACCTTAAAGGAATCATTTTTAAGAGCTGTTGATGTCCAGAAGTGTAGGATGTCAAGAAAAGAGAATTGTGGTGCCATGTTATTAACTCATTTACACAACAGTTTCCCCAGTGCCGCCCTGGCCCAGAGCACAAGAGTACTTACACTGGCATGTGAGCTTAAAGCAGTGCTAGAGAGGTGCATGCTAATGTGGGCTTTTGTGACAGTTAGTAGGCCACCAAATTGTATTTGTAAAAAGATGGCATAACATGATGAAAACAATGCAATAAATAGTGTATTTTTTGTTACAGCCCAGTTTTCTGAGCATTTATTTTCATTTTAAGTGATTGTGAAAAGGGTTAGGTCAATGTGTGTGGGAGGTCATGAATTGATCTGTTGCTGTTCTGTCTGTGCCTTTTTTTTTTTTTTTTTTAGCCCGGATTAGGCTTGAACATACTACATGCTTGACCCTTAAAGGAAGAATTTCCTAGAGTGTCTGATAAAGACCAAAAGTGGTTAAGAAAAGCATGTGTAACTGTAGTGTTAGTGTTTTAATGGTGTTGATTTTGTGCTGTTTAATGTTCCAGTGTGTGCATCTGCTCAGGTTGAGTCGTAGGCGGTGCGTGGGTGTGTTGAACATGTCAACGCTCTTTCAGGGACTGTGATAGTGGGAAAAGATAAATAGGCTCTTAATGAAGCCACTCAATCACAATCCCATTTAAACAGCTGACCAGAGATTGAGAGCGGTCAGGCCTGATTGGAGAAGCCATTGAAGTCAGGTTTTTGAGGGAAGCTCTTGAGCCGTCACGCTTCAGATTAACCATTCACTGTGCTATAGACCCTGCTCTAACTACCCTTCTTTCTCTAAACAATCCTTTGACACACCATCGTAGCTCCAGTCAACTCACTGATTGTTTTGGGGAGTTCTTTAAAAGCCAATTTAAACTCAATCCTTTGTTTAAGTCCCCAGGAACTCAAGCTGGGACGTATTGTATTGGAAAGGGGGTTGTGAGTTTTATTTATTGGCCCTAGCTTTTGTGTGCATCATCTTTGAGCATGTGATATTTTATTAAAAGAACAGGGAGCAAGTCAGAACTGGCACAGACTTGGATTTTTTCAGTGCATGAGGAGAAATCAATGGCCCAATTCAACCTTTCACAGCCATGACTGTTGCTGTAATGGTGTGGAAATGGACAGTGGTCATGTGGATCCCTTCTGTACCTCCAGGCTCAGATCACAACTGAAGCTCTGATTCATTTCCTCCAAGCTTTGATTAAAAAAAGTACTCTGAGGATTTCAAAGCGCCTCACATGATGGTGGAGAGAAGAGTTGCTTCCTTCCTTCCGTTTTGTTAAACCTCTATTCTGCCAGCTTTGCCAAAGGACAAACATAACAGTGGGCTTCAATTTGCCTTGACAAATAAAGAGTCCTCCAAGTCTTGTGTGCTTGGAGCTTTTGCTGCTTTGATCCCAGGTAATGTGCTAACAGGCAACGGGTTCATGCAATACCTATAGAATTAGAGTGTGTATTCAAGCCAAGGTGTGACAGTGTGTGTTTGGTCAGTTGTGGCTTGTGCATGTGTGTGTTTTCACACCAATTAATGAATTGCTTTATGTGCCTGCTGAGGTGGCGATGGCCTGTCTCGACTGGAGCATTGCTGTTTTTTCACTCTCCTTTCTCTGTCAGGCTCTAGCCATGATGGCCATGGCCTTCTCTCACACTAACACATTAATGAGAGCAGTCTAATTAGTGGCTTGTGCTTCCATACAGTGCTCTCTCCGGAAAGCACAGTGCCATTGTGTGTTGCTCTAATCAGGGGAGCACTCAGAGACTAAGGGGGACCATTGCACTAGTGGGAAAGTTCGCACATAGAGAAAGACCTGCTTAAATTAGCCGACTGCTTAATTGGGAAGGGGCTGCAAAAAGATTTGTGACCGGTGAAGGTTTAGCTCCTGACTACTTTGTGCTCTTCCCTCGGGGTGTCTTGGAAAAATAATTTTCCTCTTCCTCACATAATCCAATCTGTTCAATATCAAATAATCTTTCCCAATTTTTCATCTTATTTTTTACCTTATTGCTCAAATGGCCTCCTCTAGGGGATTCACTTGTTAAAGGAAAATGGCCCTCAGAGGATCATGTGTGAAATAGTGGCCACACAGATAGAAAGAGATAATAATAGAAGGAGACAGATATAAAAAATGGGGCATTGTGGAGGAGAAAGCAGGTGATGTGAGTTGTGGTGCTCTAACTTGTGTCCCAAAGCACTTAACATGCCCCAAACCGTCTCTCCTGGCAGTTAATTACAATCCAATAAGGTTGCTGCCTGTTGGTCATTGTTCCTCCTGTGTGTTTACCCTTTCCAGAGGCTCCATTCGCTGCTTAATCTGCCGAGAAGCTGAATGTCAATAGGTCAGGTCGAGACTCAGAGCCCTACGACGGAGGCAGAAGAGTAGAGAGGATCAGGAGGATGAAGGAAAGGGGTCATTTCTCTCTCCTCTCAATATTTTTTCTCGGCGTTGTTGTTTTTTCTCCCCTCCCCTCCTCCTTCTCTTCTTTTCTTCTCACTTCTAATCCATCCTCTTGATTGTTCTAAGCTGCTTTCAGCCAGCCCCTGGGAGGGTGGGGGCTTCGGGAGTCTGTTTTAATTAAGATTTAAAAGACGACTCCCTCAAGAAGGGAGATTTAAGTGCAGGAAGGACTGAGCAGAGTAAATGAAAGAAGGTAGGACAGATTGTAGAGAGAGAGCTCAACAAATATCAGAAATCACAAGGAGAATAAGTAAGTAAGAAGCTATTATTTAATGCACACAAACTGGAGCTTTGCTGACACCTACACCTTCACACTTTTGTAGCCAGACTCGGAGGTATTTGAGTGGCTAGGCCAAATGGGATTTTTTTCATTTGTAATCAAGCGGTACAATCTATATAGATTGATCTCAACTTCCTGTGATTCATACCGTATCCTGTGAGGGTGATATGGGATCAGCAGTAGCCAGCGGCCAAGCTGAGGGACTTATCTCCACACTCTAATGATCGATCATCACACCAGATGAGCTTAAGAGGCTGCAACGCTCCGCTTGTTTATCACAGCCCCAAACCTCAGACCTGTGACCTGCTTAGACACTTAGTTTTCACTCAGAGTTCAATGGATTTGAATGTTTTCCCCAAAGTTGACTTTTACTGATTCTATACCAAAAAAACAACAATGCTTTATCTTATTATCAACAACTTTCACTGTTCTGAAGGTCAACGGTCCTGATTGACAGTTCATTTTTAAAGCATATATTTCTCAACATCATCAGGACCCTTTGAATACTTACTAATGTGTCTTTGTAGGTCTGTGCAATTAATAGAATAAAAAAAACAACCTATGTAATCGAGAAAAAAAATATTTTTTATTACTTGTTTTCTTTGATTGTGGAAGTGCGATATATTATTGATCTTATTTATTGATCTTAATTGTTTTTCTGTTTATTTTTTAAGCTATTTAGTTATACGTTACTTATTTTTAGGTGAATTCACTGTTTTGTTCCAGAAATCCAACATATTTCCAAAGTCAGTGAGTAATCATGTAAAATAGTCATGATTTCAATCATGACTAAAATAATTTGTGATTATTATGTCTTTGGTTTGGGTTTGACTCTTTAAAATCAGTTCTACAGTTCTATCATTTACTAATAATTTTGCACAATATGGAAGTTCCCTCATAAACTCAAGTCCATTCAAAGTTCACTGTCTCTTTATTATTTTTGCCGTCTACAAGTAACAGACCAAATCCATCAGGCGCGTGCTGTTCAATTGGTAAAACACGCACACTCACACAGCCCCCATCTGTTCCCATTGGCCGCCCAACATTCTTTAACACCCAAAAACCAAGTGCACAATGAGGTGGTTAAGTTCATCACGCTGTAAACGTTTAAGTGTTGAAGGGCCACGGGGTCAAGAGCCCAGCCCATTGCATTCTCAGCTATGATCCATTTCACCACACAGGCGCCATATGTCCAGTTTTCACAGTCAATGAGCCAACCTAGCCAGCGGCACAAAGACTTTTTCAGTGCATCGCCACGGTGCTGATAGGACAGAATGCACCACTAGTCAAGTCACTGGCCGTTGGGAGGCAAACAATAGTGCGGAAGGTGTGGTAGGAGACAAAAAAAAAAAAAGTTTAAAGCGTGATCTTGCCCTCAGCTTTCTGCAGCCTCCTTTCAAAGCCCCCCGAGACTCCCCCGGCGCTCTCAGCCTCCGTCACTCACGAGCCTGTTAATAAGGCCAGCGGTAAACGGCAGGAAAAGATATGCCGCGATGAAAGCTCCGTGTCTCATGTCTCCCACTTTGAGGATGTGTTTCCGGGTGTCAGGGGGAGGCGAAAGGAGGGAAAATGGAGCTTTATGAAGTAACGCTACATTTTCATAGAAACAATAAACCCGGCTGCTTATAAAGTCATATTTTGTGTCCCATATCCTGTTGTTGTGTTGCTGCTCTGCTCTGGGGACTTTTTTTTGGCAGAAAGAAAGCCCCGATGCCCATTATTGCAAGCTTACTTATAAAAGGTACAAAGGAAAGATGTGTGCAGAGATCCTGAGGGAGGGATGCATCACACGTATATTCTTTCACCGCAGCGATTAATATCTGGGGGGGAAAAAAAAGGTCAAACTCGAACTTGAAACGGTCCAGTATATCACAGTTACATTTGTACCATTGCTTTTCATACATCAATCCATGCTGTGATGTCTCATCAGCCTGGTCACACAGGAGAGGCCCACACTGCACATTATCAAAGATTGATGTTGCGTCCTACTTAAAGACAGGGAGGAGACACGAAAAGGGTAGCAAATGTTACCCTCAGCACTTTTTAGAGACATTTTTTTGGGGACGAACATTCTTTAAACATCACCGTCATACCAGAGAATATTATGCAAGGCTCCGTAACCTGAAGATATTGGAAGCATGTGCAGCGTTTTCAGGTCAAGGTGCTGCTGAGCGACTTAAGAAACTCATAATGAAAGATGCGTCTCCTCCCCCCCGCCTCCTTCCTCATCCCCCCCGTAAGAGAAGACAAAACAAACTGACAGAACAAACAGGCAGATTATTCCAAATCCTTTTTTCTCAAAACACACAGCCAAACCATCTCTTATATCCACTGTTGGTCGTCATCCTTCCCATTTCTTGTTCAGAGTGCTTGTTTAATAATTAATTGATTAATTAGCTTGCTCATTAATCATTTATTCATTAATCATGGCCTGATTTTTCTAGAGGAAGCGGTGCAATCTGAAAAAAGCCTGACTTCACATTTCACTCTAATTATGCTCCTTTACTAATCAACGCTTAAGAAATGGAGTTTCAGGAAATTAGTTTTCCCCTTTCCTTCTTTTTTCTCAACACAAAGCAGGATGTATTGGGGTCGGCAGGTAAGGCTTTTTCCCTCCTGCCTTTCTAATGTTAGGGAAGCTCTTAGTCATCAGTAATTTAAAAGAATGTCTTTAGACAATCTGATGAAGAGAGAAAATTAATTTTAGATTAAAGCTTTATGTGGAGAAGCTGTAAAAGCTGTGGTGGCAGACTAAACCGCAGACATTGATTAATAAATGTCAACTTACAGACTGTTTGTGAGCACACTGAGGTGGCAGTATAGTGAATCACACACTTATTGTTTGCTCTGGATGCGTAGCTCTCCTGGGAGTGAAGGTAATTTGTTTAATCGCTGTGAGTTATGTTCTCAGGACAGAGCGATTGGGAGATAGACCAGTTCAGATATATCTTGTGCAAACTGAAGTGGGCTTGGGAGGAACGTGAAAAGAAGCAGGTTTTAATTAAAAGTGTTTTTGTGTTGGATGCAGAGTTCAGAACAGTGGCTCAGCTGCCTTCTCTGAAGAGCCTCTTGTCAGGCGTTGACAAAAAAGAATTATGCATCAAATTAAAGTGAGCTCCAGTGAAATGGAGGCAAGTCGGGCATTAACCTCTAAGCTTTAAAAAGCACACATATTAAGCAACACTAATGAGACTCTCATTGAACATGCTGTGTTTTATATTCAGACACAAAAGTATAGTGACTTCAATGTGCCATTGGTGCTACTCCATGAGATCCTCCCATCTCAGCAGCAGTGCTGCACCATTGAACAATAGCATAGATGGCCCTTTAACACTAATGAGATGCATACATTTATAGCATTACCACCCTAATTAAAAAATAATAATAATAATAAAGGAGGAAAAAAAGTATTAATTATGAAACGTGCTACTTCCTATCGTGAGAAGCCAAGGGGGTCTCCACTGGGCTCAATTAGCAAGCGTAGGTCTCAAATCCCTAGACTAAATTAATTGACACCCCAGGGCTTTAAGCCAGAGTCCCAGCTCAGAATGTATGTGGAGAAACCCTTTGTTTTCACAGCCCTTTAGAAAAAGCAAGAGATGCAGGCAACATAACATTATCTCCTCATTGTTGTATAGATTTTTAATCAATCATTTATATTTATTTGTTTTGTTTACTTGTCATGTCTGCAGCTGGGACCGAAATGATCTACTTTTTTATATTCATGTCCCATCTTTTTGAGCAGCCTTTCTGTCACATGTTTGCACAATAACTGTTTTATCCACACATACACACAGGAGCGGGGCATTCACAAAACAGCACAAGAAGTTAATGATTTAAAAGCATAGTAAATTACACTGAAAGCCCTTCTATCCATCCAAACACTGGTGAAAAAGCAGGGGAAAGAGAGGGAGGGGGATTGGGAGACAGAGAAGTGATAGAGAGAGAGGGTTTGGACAGAAAAGGGTTGGAACTGTGACACAGATCCAGCTAGCATCTGTCTTGCAGTTAAAACACCAGGGGGTAAGTGGGAGCGAAATGACAAGACGAGCTCAATCAACATCTTGTCAACACCACTGCCTGATGTGTACAGACAATTTCATACCACCACCTCCTCCTCCTCCCGCTTTCTTCCTTGTTTTTTATATGGCTTTTTATTTCCTGTCTTCCTGCCAGCCAGCCAGTCACTTGCTATCTGTCTACACACAGAGTCAGCTCGCAGCCTTTGGCTCCTGGCTTCAGCAGAGAGGGGAGGGGGGTGTCTGTGCTGGAATTATACTCGTGCCCACAAGACCCCTCCAGATATGGGATTGTGACAGTGTGTGTAAGAAAGAGCGTATGTATGGCAGATGGTTGCAGCAGTTTGACTGGTTGGACCATTCACGTACAGTACATTCACTCTGTCAAATCAGCATTCTAGGCCTGCACTTTCTCCTTTCCTCTTCCATGTCTGCATACCACTCTATTACTCCATCCACCGCATCCGTTATAGCAGCTACCCAGGGAGAAACTCTGCCACTGTTCACCCATGCGATGCTGCCCTGATGTGTGCAGTGCTCTATTCCAGTAGAAAAAAACTTGTGGTGACAGCCTGGGAGACAGACTGATTACAGCGTTCCATCAATCCCCTCTCAGGCCTTTGCAATTGGAACCTGACAGGAGCCCACTTTTTCCATTTTTACCATACCTCACTTTTCCGGTCTTTCGAACATGTAGTGGCTCCTTTTGCCCATTTTTTTTTTTTTATTCTCCGTGCCGTGCTTTCCTGAGTGTTGTGTTGACAAGCTGACACAAACCCCTGTGATTTTCACACTAGGGGTGCAGAAAGGGAGAGAAGAAGAAAAAAAGGGGGACAGTAGATAGTGAAGTGCAAAAAAGGAAAGGCTGGCATGAGATGACAGCTGACACAGAGTCTGGGAAAAACAAGCAGTAAGAGCCGCGCACAAAGCAAATCAACAATTAGTAACAGAGTATGTGAGTCTCAAAGGTGGCCTGTGAGGCGTTGATTTCAGGGATCATGGCTGCAGACCGAAGGGATGGAGATGGATTGTGCAAGAAAAACCCTGGGTGGGGTATCAGCTGGGGCGGGCGGGGGCCGGGCGGATGAGCGGGTCCAGTCTCTAAAAAGGGTCGAGGTCTGAGCCAAGATTTTCACAATGGAATAAAGGCTGAAAGGGGAGGCTTGGAGGATTATACTCCCGCAAAACAGCTCTTTAAAAGCTGTTAGACTGCAATTTGGGCACAAAACGGCGAGTGGGAAAAAAGATAGTGAGCGTGGGTGGCAGGATGGAATGCAAGTGGTACGCTTGTCATAAAAAGGTATAAGAGAGAGGACCATCTGCAGAAGCTGTATAATCACACATGTAAAGCATGTGTTGGCCGCCGCCACAAGTTGGTGGGAGGGGTTTGTCGTTAGCCCCCCTTTGAGCCTCCAGAAGTTCACCAGGAGTCGCACTAATGAGCTTAGTAGACAGATCAAACATGAGATGGGTGCAAGTTTCCCCCATGGGACTCGAGTTCAACTACCTCAGCAATACTTTATCTGTTTGTATAAATGCATGCACAGAACAAGACAAAAGAGCCTGGCTCAAAACAAAAGGATAATAATTCCATACAGAGAGAAAGGGTGCTTGCATTTTCCTACCCGATTTAGAAGCCTTATCTAGACAAGGCACAATGGATGGCATTTGGGGAAAGGGGTTGTTTATTCCAAGCTTGACACTTTTTGCCAATTGTTTTGTGCTGTTGTTTTTTCTTCTCTCTCTCTGCCTGGTTCTCTTCCTCATTTTCTACCCTCTTATTGTGGAAAAGTCACACCAGCTGGGCACAGGATTCTGCTCACCAATAGGAGACACCAGGCGCCGCCAGTGCTTTTTTTTTTTTTTTTTTTTTCCTCTGAACCATTTGAATCATTCCTGCATGAAGCAAATTGTCCAGTCGAGTTGAGAGCACTTATATTTATAGACCCCACAGGACTGGATGTTGCCTCTTTGCAGTGGATGGGAATGAGGACAGGGAACTAAAATAGTGTCTCTCTGTACGTATGGAGTTAAGTGTCATTGTAAAAAACGGGTAAAATGGACAGAGTGCATAGATAGAGAAGAGGTGGGCGTCTGCTGCAGTGTCGCCTAAGCTCTTCAGACGAGAGCTATTTTATAAGTTGTTTCAAGTGCACTGACTTTTAGGACCTGAGTGTTTTTTATACCCTCTCGATTATGATGACAGTGACTTGGTAATGAATAGTCTGTGTGTTAAATCCACATTTTATCTAAAGGTCATTTGTAGTCCCGCTATCTTTCTCAGGGTTTGGCCTCATTACACACATGCCGAGTGACTGTTTCAATCTAATTCTATGGAGGCAGATGTCCAGTGGTGGATGGATCATTGCTGACATCTGTCCGTCTCTTCCTGATCCTTCCTGATGCGGCTGTATCAGTTTAGATAAAGAGAGAAATGGGGGCTGTGTGGCAAGGGGGGGTGAAAAGCTCTTTAATAGGTTACGCCCACGTCGGTTAAGGCCCGTTTTGCACTTAACTCCAGCCATGTGACTGAATAGCAAAGTTACTATGTCAGAGTAGCAGAAAAATGTGCCCTCCAGTGCACTCCTCCTATTAACAGTGTGGTCCCGTGCTCATTGGCTCACATGTTAACGCGACACACGTGGATGTAAACATACATTTCATGCAGGAGCAGCTCTCACTGTTGAGCAGAATAACCACACTCACATAGACAAACGTTGCCTCGTGTGCATCCGGCGGCGTGAAATGATATTCCATTTTGAGAAATCCGGATTAAAATGTATCAGGACGAATGTTTTGACCTTGTTACTGAGGGATAGAAATGCTCTGAGGAAGGTAAGAATTTTTGTGTGGGCACAGCTGTAAATGAAAAATTGAAAGAAAAGGACAGATACATGCTACCAATATTGAACTGTGTTTAAAACCTTCACTTATTAATGATATCTAGCACTAAACCAAGACATAGCCCAATACTTTAGGCTATAATGGGACTAAATCAAAATGTCACCAAAACTGGACCAAATAAGGACTAAATACAAAACTAACCTCAATTGAGACTAAACCAATAACTAAATCCGATAGACCAAATAATTCCCAAAGTAGGATTTTTGGGAATGCTTCGGCTCCCTTTTGGCACTGGAAACTTACCCATACTGACCTGTGCTGTACCCTTAACCAAGACTAGAGCCAGGATTAAACCCATGACTAAACTATAACTGGTACAATGGTACACCACAGTGCAGGTTATTTCTTGTTTAAACCATGACCTTGTCTCTGTTTTCACTTGCCTTTAAACATTGTATACAGTGGCCTTGCAACATCTAATCTATAGTTGACATATTTGCCTGTGCAGACCGGAGAGGATACGGTAAATCAAGTCACGCTGGAAAAATGTGGGAATTTCAAGGAGATTGTAGCCTTTTTTCAGATGTGATTCAACTACAGCCAACAGGAGAGCTTCTCATATCGAGTCTTGTGGTGCATCCAGTTCTGTGCATTTGTGTACTTTTCTGCAACATACCAAGTCTCCTCACACCCACACCTCCCCATTTCTTCTACTTCTTCTTCTTCTTCTGCTTCTCCTCCAGTCGTTCATTGCCTACTTCTGTTCCATCCCTCTTCCTCTCTCTCCCTCCATCTGAAATGTATTCATGTAATTAAGCTGCTAATACACCGTCAAAGAATTGTCTAATTCAGCAAGGAGGAATTAAAGGAATCTGGCATGAGTCATTAGCCAGTGGAGATGTTCTGCTGAGCATTTTCAATAAGGACGAACACATTTCGCTACTTGGTACTTTATATTTGTAACATGACGTATGTACGAGACAGTGAGAGATGATAATTGCCGTATGTGAGCATGCAAAATTGCGTGTGGGTGAAGCAAAGACAACAATTCTGGCATGTAATCCATCAAAACAATCAGGCAACACATTGAGTTATTATTATCATTGTAAACAGTTAGATACTCCAGGCAACATACTTAATTGCAATTGATGTTTTGCACCGTTGTGAGTAGAGAGAGTGCAAATCCTGGCCATGCAAGGAAAAGAAAATATTAAATAGTGGATCATAAGTTGGCTGACTGGAGAAACAGCATATCTGCAGCTATGATGGGGAAAATGTCAGCCTCTGCTAAATGCCTAATAGCCTGAGCTCAGTGACGTTTCTCATTGATGCGCTCAAATTGGCCTCTTTTGATCCACAGTGCAGTCCACAGGTACAGTCGACCTGTGTGCATGCCTTTTAAACACTTTGAGAATGGGATATGAAAGGATTATTAGGGAGCTAACATGGATGATTATGTGATATAACTTATGTGTATGTAGTCTCATTTTGGTTAGATAGAGAGTAAAAATGAACATGGATGTGCACAGATTTGTATGTGTAAATCTGCTATGCTGTTGGACCGAGGGAGTAGGGTGCAGGGGGTAGAGAAGGTACAGAGCAGGGTTAAGTTCATGGTGCGCCCCAAGATGAAGTGGATAATTGAGTAGAGAATAAACTCTGCCAACAACCTTTGAAAGACCCCTCCACATACACACTTTTGTAAACCAAAGAAAAAACGGAGAGAATAGTAAGGAAGAGGGGGAAGAGCTGGGAACGAGAAAAAGGGTGAGAGCGCGAGAGAAAATCCCAGCTACCCTCTGGGGGGAAAAGCTTCTATTGAAAAGCTATTAAACTTGCATTTAGCAGGATTGATTGGAAATGAAGAGGCCTATTAAAAGAGTGGGACAAGGGGACAATAGCGCGTCTCTGGCCGCCGTATGTTGCCCTCCTTTCAGCAGCTTTCTTTGCTTGGATTGGGGTGGGGGGGTGGGGGCAAGCCTGTCTGTTTAAGCGCTCCCACCAAGAGAAGCCGTTCAGGGCGAGAAGGGAGGGGGGCTTAACACCGACTGAATAGAACCCTCTTTATCTTTCCCTGTCCCCCTTCCCGACCATTCTCTACAGAGCAACAAAGAAGTAAAAAAGGAGAATGAGAGTTTAAGTCCCCCTCCCGACTCATACAGACACCCCACTTAGATAACCAACCAAGCGCTCCTTCTACCTTCCCCTGCGGATTAGTTACCTCTGGAGTGTTGCCATCTTTCGCCTGCCAGTAGGGTTTGTAATACTCAATCTTTAGCATAGTGCCACAAACAGTCGGAGCGGCGGATCCGTATTCACGCTGCGTTTCTGCATGTGTGTGAAGGCAGGCCAGCCAATCGGGCGAGGCTCCTTTCTGCACTTAAACACAGCGTCGAAGCAGCGGCAGGTGTCTCTGCTGAATTTCTAGCAGCCTCAAACGGATGGGTCCCCCGGGAACTTTAATGGAGTTTTGATTGTTTAACATCCATTTTTACTAAAAAGCACACGCAAAGAACGACAGGCAGATTTTCCTCCCGAGAAGGGTGTTTGCTTCATGCCAGCATGCAGATAACCATATGGTCTTGGAAAAGAGTTAAATAAGTTATGAAGCCCTGCTGATTCAAGACGCCACAGTTTTTACATGTTAACCACATCCATACTGTCAGCCTGTGTTAGAATCTACAATGACACGTTACTTTATGCATTTCAGGCTGTGTCAACATCAGTCAGTTTTTAGTGTACAGGCAGCTCAGCATATCATAGTTCTGCTCTAAATGTATAGTGAACATTAATATACTATACATCATAGATGTCCCGCAATGCATATAAACTACTTTTGGGTGTTTCGGTATTCTCAGTCAGAACACAAAATTATATTCACATCGTGTTTTCTCTCTTTTCCTCCAGGAGCCACCAAAGCAGCCTACTTTTCCCAGCAGCCCCAGGACCAGGTCGTTGTTGCTGGCCAGTCGGTGACTCTTCCCTGTGTCATCGTGGGCTACAGAGGAATGGTGCAGTGGACCAAAGACGGCCTGGCGCTGGGAGGAGAGAGAGACCTACCAGGTACTGTCTGTTTGTCTCCTCTACTCTGTGTTTATTGTGTTCTCTGTCTTCCTCTGTCTTGTTGCGATCAATGCCAGATCTCATTAGAAACACAGTCATTTCTGTCAACTGTTAGGGTTTTATACAAATGAATGGTGAGAGAACAATGTACTGCAGTCAGAGGGGCTACAGCTGCACACACCAAACTTTAATTTGTTGTTTAGCATTTTAAGGGTCTTGTAGGAAGGTAGATAATCAATTGGCTTTTGTCACACACTGACATTTAAATGTGTGTAGAATTAGAGAGAAGGTAGAAAGGTTTTCTCTTGACCTTAGCCACCCATCTTTATTGTGTCTGTGTTTAAAGGACAGGCCCCTCATGCAGCATCCTCCTCACGTGTTGCGTATACAGCCTCATGCTGCTCTGCTAACACAGTGGATCAGTGCTGGACTCAGAGAGCTGCTGCTGCTGCTTTTATTTGTGTCTTAAAATGCTTTGCCACATTTCTCTTGACTTTGTTCCAGGCACACGTCTGTTCATTTTATAGGACTTTCATTATATGTTTGCTGTTGTTTGGTTTGTTTGCCTCTAATGCTATTCTCTTGTGTTGGCTTCATGCAGGCTGGACACGCTACTCCTTAATGGGCGACCCGCTATCAGGCGAGCACAGCTTGCTGATCGATTCGGCCGACTTGGCGGATGACGCGGTGTATGAGTGTCAGGCTACACAGGCAGCGCTGCGCTCCCACCGCGCCAGGCTCACTGTACTAGGTAAGATACATGATCCTCACAGCAAGCCCTTGTGCCATGACATGCAGCCAGTCAGGGGAGTGTCTTCATTACAAGACACAAGTATACTGACATATGTACAACAACAATAATTCAAGTCAGAATTTGACAATCTTTCAATTAACAACCAACATTTATCACAAGATGAACTAAAATCCTTTGCAAATACGAGCTCCTGTTTAAAAATAATCCCCGTAAAATCTTATTTTAATGCTTAGCCAACAGATTCAGCTAGAAAAAATATGGCCGGTCCCTCTGCTCTCAGAGGTGATAATCAAGGCGGTGTGGACGTCTTGGATAATGTGATTGCTGCAGTCACAAATGACTTGCCTAGTCACTTGAAAGTCAGGGTTTGCAATGTTAGCACATTTTACAGTGAGCCACAACATTTGTCAACTGCACTGCGCTTTTTACATTAACATGATGTGAGTGATCTACTTCTTCATATGGGACTTCCAAAGAGGGAAGAGGGGGAGGGCCTGTGGGAATTGGATTCGGCAAAGCACTGCTGGCATCTGGTGGCATGTAAAGGAACATCACTCTATTAATTAAACCTGTCAATTGTGCTTATATTTGCTTACAAGCACAAAGAGGGGTAGACTCTAAGGAATTACTAAGCTCTTATAACAGAGCATGTTGCCCTTGACTCAATCTGCTGGCGCCATGGTGCCAGTTCATTTAGTCACAGTGATGAGTGCTACAGATGGGATTGCCATGGAAAGGCAAGCCGTTTGAGATCACAAGCTTTGTCGGAGCATTCGTGGTAGGAGCTGCCCACCTTTGCAAGTTTAGTGTCACTGTGAAAAGCTGTGCAAAGCGCTACAAACACACTGGTCATCAGAGGCCCACACACTGAGTCAAAGATGCCAGTGTGGAGGCTGAAACAAAGTTATAATGCCACTTAAATACTATTAAATCCTCTGTAAAAGCCTGGACTGTGAATGTTACAAATACATAAGAAAAAATCTGATTGCTTAGACTTCATGTTTGTGTGTGGACGCTGTGGTTGCAAAAAAAGACAAGGGCTATTTTTTAGTGTGTCTATGTGTAAATCAATGTGGCCAGACGACACCAAAGCAATCCCGCACAGTCAAAGGAGTCAACGCAGAAGTGCAGTCAGGGGAATCGGCATGGAAATTAAAATCACCTAGCACTCGGATTCCATTAGTGTCCGTAGCGCGGCAGCGGAAGGACCTCTGACAATTCAGATACACACAGTGAAATTGGTTCGGTGGAGAGAGCGAGAAAGGCCAGCACAAACTCCATGTTTACGCCTTCTCTTATTGGTTGGGGAGATAGACGCCTTCATCAGGGGTGGCATGCTTGGCTTGCCAGTGGTGCGTGCGAAACCATGCAAATAAATGAACAAATAAGCAATTCACTTGAAACATCGCTCTGCAACAGTAAGAGCAAATAGAGCACTAATGTTAGTCCCCAGAAAGGAAATAAGGTGGAGTTTTTTTATTTGCCAGTTTTTGTCATAAATAAGGAAATCATAAAACATCTAAAACTACACCTTGTTAAGGAGACACACCACCTTAAGATGATATGGTTTTCTTGTTGCCGTAGCGATGTATTGAAGAGCAACACAAGCTCAATATCCGGACGACCGCGCAGTGGCCTGGAGCTGGGATGAGTTTTTTTGTTCAAAGTGTGATGTTATTTTTTCTGCTGTTTTTGTTCTGTCTAGTTCCTCCGTCAGACCCCATGGTGGAGGGCGGCCCAGTCGTACGTCTTAAAGCCCACACGCCACACAACCTCACCTGCAAAGCCTCGGGAGCCAAACCTGCTGCTGAGATCACCTGGTACAGAGATGGAGAGGTCATGGAGTCGGCCATTTATTCAAAGGTACAGTAAGCATGATTACTGAATCACTATCACTCACAGGAGAAAATTGAACTGCAGGTAGTTATAAAGGCAGAGCTATTTAACAGTTATTTTCTCTTAGGGTGGAGGTCTTATTCTGTTCCATTAAATATAGGATTTTTCTCATCTACCTTTTATGGTCTTTAACAGTTCTCTTCCATTTTGCCACCTCTCCCTCACAAGATTTGTTCTCTCACTGCAGTCCCCCTCCCATTTGCACTCATGCCTGACCCCCTCCTCTCATCCCAGCCCACCTCCTTGTGCTCCCCCACTGCCTCGCTAACCCCCTCTGCCTCCCCCCTTGCTCACTAATGCAGCGACACTACAGCATAACTGGAGCATGCCAAAGCTCAGACAGGCATGAGTGTTTCATACAGTAGAGTTTCAGCAGAGGAGAAATCAGCCACAACAATGCAGAAACACAATGGGGATGCGCCAGAGCGTAAGCCTGCCACGGCTGGGAAAGTGTCACATTTTTCATGCTCTCTGACCACGCTAAACGACGCTAAACGGTACATTTAAGAAGCTGAGAGCCTGCACTGAGACGAGAAGTAGAAGGATTGGGGGGGTTTAGGAGATGAGGAGAGGAAACTGAGAGAAATAGTGTAGCGTGATAGCAACATTCAAAACATTCAGAAGTGGTGGATCTGAAAAGCACTCTGTCTGCATGAGAGTTGGTGACAGGAAGTGATGTGATTTAATCTAGCATAAAAATGCTTTTTGTGTCCAGCTGAGGTGGGGAAAGGGCCTGGTTCATTGATTTGTCTGCCAAGGGAAAAGGCTCAGCTTGAACTTGCTGTTTCTCAAAGATGTGAGCTCACATTCACTGCCGTTGCCCGAAAAGCTTATCTATGGCACAGTGGCTTTCACACTTTTACGTGTGTGTATGCGTGTGTGTTTGAGGATGAGCGAGTGAGGAAGCTGTAAGCCATATCTTGGGAATCTACACCTTTCCTCACTTAGGCGTATTGATTTCTGAAAGCAGTAAATAGATTTAAAAGATGATGACAAACAAGGAGCGCTGACGAGGAACACTTTCAGAAATGTGGGAACAGCACAATATCCTCCGCTGCATCATAAAATATATGATTTAACTGCCATGCCAAAGAACGGGATGGCAATTTTAATATATTGCACTTGAAAAAATAAGACCTGCGGTGTCACTGAGATCTTTCTAAATGGCAGTCACAAATGGCAAACGAGTTAGTAGTGGCACACCAAAACCATTCTTAGCTCTCCTTGATATTAATAATGTCTCTTTGCTGGTGTAGACTGTAAACTATGCAGACACTTGCTTTTATTAAATGACTTTTTATTATTGCTCTGTAGACACCTATGGAGGACGGGAAGAGGGAGGCAGCTGTCAGTATGCTTCCAATCGTCCCAGAGGACAGTGACTCGGGACGAACCTACACCTGCAGGGTTCTCAACCCAGCTGCCCCCGCTGGACGACAGACATCCGTCACCATCAGTGTCCAGCGTGAGTGCTCCAATATAACCTTTCTTTAAAGCAACATGTCAGCCACAGAGCTCCTCAGAGGTCGGCAGAGGGAAAGAAGAGACTTATTTTCAGAGGGTTCTTGTTTCAAATGCCAAATTAATCATGACTTCTGGGTCTTTTTGAGTGTCATTTTGAATTCATGCATCATTTTGAACTTAATAATTAAAAAAAATGAAGAGAAGACACAGTTCCACACATTCATAGAACTATGTCATTTTGAGATTTTATATTACTAACAAAAGTTTTTCTTTCATTCAGACCCTCCCTCAGTGACTCTATCTGTCCAGCCGCAGACTGTGACTGAAGGAGCCAAGGTTCTCTTTATCTGCTCTGCTTCGGCCAACCCAGAGATCACTGGATACAGGTAAATGTCCTGATACACTCAAAGCAGCAGATGTGTCTATGGTGGTAATGACACGTGCAAAGCCTAGGAGTAGATCAGACAAACCTGGAAAGTGATGTGTAGGTGCCAGTTGTAAAATATCATGGGGATAATGGGTTGTTGGATTGACAGGGTTTGATTGAGATTGACACAAGCCATGAATCAGCTAATAGCCACTTTGTCACGCATGGCTAAGTGCCTTCCCTGAACTAATGTGAGTGTATAATGTGATTATTCATGTGTCCCAGGTGGTCTAAAGGAGGAGTCCCCATCGCAGAGGCAAACGGGGACAGCCTGGAGGTGACAGTAGACTATTCCTACTTCACAGACCCTGTCTCTTGTGAGGTGTCCAACTCCGTGGGCAGCACCAATGTTAGCACTCTGGTCGATGTTCAGTGTAAGTCTAAGCTTTGTTTTTCTGATTTTCTGCTTATGGTATTTTCAAAGCAAGACCTTATTGATTGGTTGTTGCTCGGTTTTGCTTCACCCCAGTCGGCCCCAAACTGCTCTCAGAACCCAAGCCGATGACTGTGGATATGGGGATGGATGCTGCGTTCACTTGTGCCTGGACTGGAAACCCTCCTTTGACGCTGGCCTGGACAAAGCAGGGCTCCAGTGTGGTAAGACAGCACACATTAGTCGCCACTTTATTTTGGTAGCAAAGCTTCTTCAACACCATGCTTCAACACTCTTCCCTCCAGAGAGAAGGCTTCACACACGGCCTTGAGGCATGAATCCCTCACACCTCCCCCCCGCACATTCTTCTGTGGCTCAAACTTCAACACCTCCTCTTGCAATGCTCCCCGAGGGCTTAAAGCCTCTGGCAGAAAACTGTCCAGTGACATATTCATGCAGTATCGCCATTCATCAATCATTTAACCAATCTGTCCACTCTTGCTTTTGCGTTGCGTCTTGATATTTGATAGTTTGATATCTCTGCTTTTAGAAAATTAAATAGCACTTGAGCATTAATTTCCTCAAAGTCAATATGGTAAAAAGAGTAAATGGGATGTTTCCACCGCTGCTTTACATCAACCTGACAAAAATCTTTTAACTGGCCCCATCAGTGAAAACATCTTAACAGAGCTTCTTCACTGACAACTAATATAATTTCTAAGCCGGAGCTAAAAAAAAAACCACCCTCCGTAAAATAATGCAATGGGATGGCGTCAGCGATGCTGTCAGCCCATAAGAGTGAATGCTTTTAGCCTTTCTGAGCGAATCATGCCAGCATTTTTTTTTAATCCACCCACTGCCACTGTCCCTCACATAGCCACAAGTAATGGATTAATTGGGTTACTCCATAAGTGTGTTGAAATAAAAAATTCAACAGAAAGAGTGGGGGATGTGAAGAGAGTGGGCAGAGGCAGGACAGGGTGGGGGTAAATGGATTAATCACAGCTTGATGGAATGACAGGATCAATGAGCTAAGGAGTGAGTAAGTGTGGCTACTCCAAAGGCTAAGGCCCACTCACGCCATGCTATGTGCCGGTCTGTCCCCACTGTTTAATTACAACAATCTCCCCAGCAGCACGATCACTCAGTGGTGGCTCGAGTGCTTAATGCTCTGATTAAAGCTCTTCACAATGAAATTAAGCTCAAAACCACTAGCATTAGTTACAATGGCCAGCCCACCTCATTGAAACATGCCACAGATAAAGGTCCTCATGTGTTGAATTAGCTTTTCTTTTGTCACACTTTGTCTTCCTTTCACTTCTCACTTGTCTTGTGCATCTCTCACCAGGTGCTCAGTAACAGTAACACCTTGCAGCTGAAGGCTGTTACCCAAGAGGATGCAGGGATATACACCTGCAAGGCCATTGTGCCTCGGATTGGAGTAGCAGAGCGGGATGTTACTCTTACCGTAAATGGTTAGTGGCATAAACCCATTTGTTTCAACCTACAGCTGAATTAACATGTGACAGTTAATAATATTAATGGAGTTTTCATTGTTCTGCTACTCTTTGTTCTTCACACCAGGCCCACCTATCATCACAGCAGATGCCACACAGCACGCTGTCAAGCACTCCAAGGGCAAGCTAGAGTGCCGAGTGGCAAGCAGCCCCCCGCCTGATAAGATTGTAAGTGAACCTCTTGTGGCTTGTCTTCTTTTTCTGCTCTAAGTCATTCACTTTACGCTGGGAGGCTGAATATTCCACTCATCACACCTATATGTGACTAGTCATTCAGCATAGGTTTAACCCTGACCTCACCTTCACATCTCACTTGCTAACAAATACGAACACACTCATATTCACAACTGTAATTGTGCCAACCTGGAAAGACAGTAGTGTTGAGGGGAGCTGTGGGAGACAGGCTTCTTGCAGGTTTCAGCCAAAGCGCATTCAATTAGCGGCCCAAGAGGCATCACTCGGTTGACCCTGCTGAACTGCTGTACATACACTGGGCTGAGAGAGGATAATTAGGGTGTGAGGAGGAGTGAGAGACAGGTGCCCTGCTGGCCCTGAGCTACAGTCAGCACAGACAAGCCTTATTTCATAGAGCAGCTAGCTAACCCTCCTTAGGCCTCACCTGCAGGCCAGACGTGGGAGGCAGCTTAAACATGAGCCCGTGAGCCATGTCAGCCACAGAGCACCTCAGAGGTCGGCAGAGGGAAAGCACAGAGAAAGTAATGTTCAGTAAGAAGCTGGCTGGGATCTTAAAACAAACAGCCACATTGGCCTCTCTGCTTAGTACTCAGTCGAGCTATTGTTCCTAAGATGTGACTAACTCCCTGTTGTTTACACTATTGCTCCTCCCCACAGGTGTGGACCTTTGGGGACATGACTTTGTCCTCAGGCTCCTCTGGCCGTTACTCAGTGCAGACAGTAACCAGCAGTCATGGAGTTGTTTCTTCCCTCGTGTTGTCCGAGACTTTAGCTCAGGATTTCCAGACGCGCTACAACTGCACCGCATGGAACCGATTTGGCACCGGCACTGCACTAGTTACACTGAAGGAGCAAGGTACACCACCCTATCAGTTTTACTAATACTCAATCCCTGCTGTTAAGGGGCCAGATTAAGTGAAAGCACTGCTCTCGTCTTGTGCTTATCTTAATTATACTCTTCTAATCGATTTGATTTAATCAGCAGATGGTTCCTTTAATGAATATGTTTGCCCCATAACATAGATATTGATTAGGGACAAAAAGTCAATTAGAGGAAACCACATGTGTTTGTGGTCTGGCTCATATTCAGTATCACTGTAACTGAGCCAAACTCAGCATCTCGGGCTGCCCCATTAGGTCATGTGAGAATTAGCCAGTGATACTACTATACTGTTGTAGAGGGAGCCTTTGTTGTGGCAGACACCAAAAATAAGGTCTTCACCAGTAATTTACATCAAGGCAGTGGAGTGGGGTCTCCAGAGAAATGGGCAGCGGTATCTCCTGGAATCTCTAATTAGATTACTGTCTATTGCTTCATTGCATGTCAAGCCTTATTACCCTTCTTTTAGAGAGATTACAGACAATAGCCAGGCAGTGTGATGTCAGATTGGCGGCAAAAGCATATGCTAGCTGTGAGCAGGACAGGGCTTATGGCAGATGAATTTATATAGCCTCTGGAGGGTGTGGGATTAGCAAGACAAATCAATTGATCTTTTTCTTTCTTGTGCTGTGATTTGCATATATACTGACATTTATGCTTTCCTATCTCCATTCTCCCTGAAACTCCAATCCCACCCTTTCCTTCTATTACTGTTCTTGTTACAGAAGCCCTGCCTATGCTGATCATTGTCGGTGGAGCAGTAGGGGGAGGCTGTGTGCTGCTCATATGTGTTATTACTTTGGTGTCACTATGCTGCAGGCACACAGGCAAAGGTGAGCTCAACGGTTAGTATGAGCAACCCGTTCTTAACATTTAATACACAAAATTTATAACATACCAAAATGAGTTTGTAAAATACATAACACAAGCTCATGTTCATGTCAATAGGTAAAAGATGCACTCGTCTTTCCAAGAGTGATATCAGAGTTCAGATTGTTCACAGTGATCACAACGCAACCCGCGGCAATGATGATGAGGAGGATGTCAAAGAGCCCATGGTAAATACATGTTGTTTGTTCTCGCACTTGTTGTGATATCGCTGTATATGATTCATGTTATCTGACATCAACTCTGTAATGTGCTTATGTTTTGCTCTTATTCAAATGAGGTTCCTCTTAGTAACTTCCAAATGCTCGGTCTTCCCTCAGGCTCCAAATAGCAGCGAGTCTCCTGGGACATCACGCACAGAACACAGTGATCTGTTAGAAGAGGAGGAGGATGAGAGATCGGACATTAAGGTGCTAAATGCATACTTTATATGCACATCATATGCCAAGTGTACTGTGTACAGTAAATCAATTTTCACATATGACTAAAACATGCTCATTGTATGTTTTTGATTAGGACCCTACAAATGGGTACTATAATGTGCGTGGACACGATGACCGGCACATTCGAGGCAGTGGATTCTCGGAGTATGTACCAAACTCTCGTCCAGTCTACACGCCTTCACAGTTACCTTCTCCCAGCCCTGTGTATGGTCAGCATGGCACCCAGCCACGCATCTATGAATTCGCCCACAGATATGCCACCAACACAGTGAGCCGCTCTTCCTACGAGCAGCAGCAGACCACACAGCCGCAGCCTGCTCAGCCGGCCACTATCTACCCCACAGACCCTGTGTACAGTGGCTCAGCTTACCTGCCTGCGCCCTACGGCCGTGCCTTCACCAGCTATGTCAAACCTGCCTCCTATGAGAAGGTGGATGCATATGATCAATCAGATCAGGCCAGCAAGGTATCCAGCTCGTCACGCTTCTCGTACGCCTCGTCACAAGTGTCGTCGCAGCAGTCTGACTATGGCCGGCCCTCGCAGCGTATGCAGACTCACGTCTGATTGGACTAAACAGTGGAGGACTCGCAGTTAGTTGATAACTGCACTGTGGATTGACTAACATGAATAATGGTCCTTCATGAACATTTTTGGACAGTAATTTTGGTTATGTAATAACCAACCCATTTTGTTGCGGGAACAATGCTAACTGTAGAGCTGGAGAAATCAGCAGATTGTGATGTTCAAGTTCAGCTTCTAACTACAGTGTGATACCTCAACAGGTTATCTCTACACAGTGTTCAATCAAACTGTGGAGATATTCTGCCAGAATAAGGGCCAACCATGAACTCTAATGAATTTGAGTGGCCAATCAACTGGGGTAGCTGTTTACCTGCATTCCAGAGTTTACTAAATCTCAACTATGGCCTCTTATTTCTTGAATGAAGAAACTACAAGCTACAAGATATTTGAGGAAAAACACATTTATTGTTGTCTGCCATTTGATGTTTTGTTGGCATGCAAAATGAATTCTAAGCACATTTGTGTCTCTATCATCAACAAAAGAATGAGCTAACCACAGAAACTGTTGAATACTATTCTGCACAACAGGCTAGCTCTACTGACCAACAAGTGCCACAGGCACTGAACTGTGTGATCAGAGTCCAATCAGAGGTGGAATACTGGTGGCTTGGGCTGTATTCCTGGAGTTCATTGGATAACATCTGTAGTGGTCTGAGTTGCAATGAAATTAAGTGAATGTGTAATTAAGCCTACATTTTTTTGAAAGACCAAGTGTTAAGTATGTGTATTGTACCAAGAGAGGCAAGGTTGGGGTTAAAAGACCCAAAGATGGTGATAACTGTATAGAGGTAAGGGAAGCTAATACTGCTGTCCCAGCCTGGTACTGTTTTCTACTGTTTTTTTTAATTGAAAAACAAAGAAAATGCTGTTACAGAACAATCAAATGTGGAGGTTTAGGTAAAAATTACTGGCAATCTTGGACTTAAAATAAACTTGAATGCAGCTTAAAGTTCATCCGGCTCAGGTGGGGTAAAGATCAGTTAGGCAGTCCAAAGGCAGACCACACACTTCAGATTCTCTTGACATGTTTACAAAAACAGTACTACCCTGAAACACTGAATATCATCTGTACAAATGGCTGAGCCCATACTTTTTCTCTGTTGCATGCAAATGATGTGTCTAGTGAAACTCTTCAGCGTTCTTCATGTCCATTTCATGTTTGAGCCACTGGTTTGTGCACCTGGCCTGGCTGCATTCCACTTCCTGGATGTTTCAGTATGGATGCCTGTACTGCCATTTGTCTGACCGCTGTGAGCAGGCAGCCAACAAGAGAACAATTAACACTTAAGTGAGGAATTAAATATCATCGCTCGTCTTTATTTTTATATTTTATATAAGCCTTAATGTACAGCGTGTAAGCTGCTATATTGTAAATTATCTTTATATACATATGTATCTACGTTGATTTTTTTTTTGCTTCATAAATTTTCTTCTAAGTTGTTCATCTGTCATTCAATGCAATTAATATGCTTTTCTGGAACACAACTAATTGCCATTTGTTTGTTTATTGTTTTAATAATGTATTAAGAATTTTATTTGCTATAATGAGCTATTGTTGCTTGTACCTTTGTACACCTATTTATATTTAAATAAAATCATTTCCGATAAACAAGTGGCTGGTGTGAAACCTGGGGAATGATGCATGGTGAGTGCTGAAGCCTCACTGGATTTTGGGGCACAGCGACAAACAAAGCCTCCCATGTCGCAACAATGATGAATACATAAATTAGCAGCACTGTCTATGTTGATTTTCCTATTCTCCCAGTGGTGCAGCGTTTTTAATGAAGACAGATGAGACAGTAGAACCCCCACTGCACTGCCGCAGCAGACATGCCCATCTTGTAGGGTAATAGGATAGAGCGGTGACAAAGGCAGGTATTATTTGCCAATATGAGTTGGTGGTGTCACTTCTGTTCTAGACACAGTGGGGAGGAGCGCTACATGCTCATTACAATTCTACTGTGAAAAGGGACAAGGTCTCATAATGCATGCATTTATTATGCACAACAAGATGCAAAACGACACCCAGACAAATAACACAGGTAATGCAATAAGATAGTTATGAATCAGATAAAAGATATTTATTATCCAGACTCTGTCATATAAAAACACATAAAAACAAAAGGCCATAATGTTTGTCCATAATCCACAGTGGCAATATACATAAAAATCTCTCACTAAAATCCCTGAATTTACACATTTACATGACATGTCCATAGGGTAAAGCTCAATCATTTTTGTCCACCTCAATAAATAACAGTTTGGCAAATCTTTGGTATTCTTTATATACAAGTCATTGATGATGCAAATAGGTGTGGCACACTCCACGACTAACACATCAGGTAAAAACTTAATTGGGTTGGCAAAGTTAGTGACCTGTGCACATTCAAACAAACCTAATCCCTCCAGCTCCAAGTGAGCATGTGTAAAATACTGAAGAAGTACTAGTGCAACATCTCAGAACAGTGCTGACTGGGATGATGCTTAGGCCTTTTGGTAGCTTCACGTAAAAATCTGATAAATAGATTACAACTGGCCATTTTCCATATACATGGGTTTAGATTGATTACTTCTGTCTACTGAGATTTACTGTTGTTCTTTGCTAATAAAAAGAAAGATAAGCCTGGCAATTTATAAAACAAAATGCTTTAATTACATTAAAAACCCAGGCTATGGCTCAGATCATGTCCAGCAGTAAAATTGATGATTTAGTTTAAAGGGGTTTAAAATGAGCTTTACAGTTTAAAAATCTTTAAAAATACAGACTTCCAGAGAATGACAAAACTGTAACAAAAATGCAACATTCATCCTGTGCAGAGAATGAATATGTCACTGTTCAGA
Source organism: Rhyacichthys aspro (assembly GCA_036850595.1). Taxonomy (NCBI): domain Eukaryota; kingdom Metazoa; phylum Chordata; class Actinopteri; order Gobiiformes; family Rhyacichthyidae; genus Rhyacichthys; species Rhyacichthys aspro. Next base: position 11,457,145 of record CM072163.1, on the reverse strand, counting down.
AATATCAAAATATTCAAACAGAGGGAAAAATGTTGCTTAAAACGGCAAAAAGTTTATGGTTTGCATCATTTTTTCAGGATACCAAATAAGACACATTAAAGCAATAGGAGAATGCCAGTCAGGATGTGGGTTCAGGATAAAAAAACAGGCCTATTTTGCGTGTTTAGAAATAAAATGTAGGTCAGAGTGGTGTGTTCATGGAAGTCGGAAGGAGTGGGCTCCAAACAAACAGGTCCATGCAACAAAGACAAAGAGGGCAAGTCAGCTGCTGAATAAATAAATGTGGGAGAGACTTGTCCTTAACCAGACTCAAATGTTCCATCTCCATTTTCCTAGTGTTTTGTTTTGGCACTATGTAGCACTCCCTGCTCCAGATCCCTCCTTCTCTCACCACTTTATCCTCTTCAGATTCCTATCTGATCCTTGATCCACTTTCTCAGTTTGGTGACGCGTGAATAGACACCTGGCTTGTTGCGACGAGCACAGCCCTCGCCCCAGCTCACGATGCCAGCCTGGAACCACTTCCCACTTTCCTCGAAACATGCCAGGGGTCCGCCGGAGTCTCCCTGTCGAGCACAGCCAGGCCACAATGGTTATTAGATTGGCTTTGGAAGTGCGACAGTGATAATTACATGAGTGTAAAAACCCATCTACACTGCTCACCTGGCAAGCGTCGACTCCTCCAGCCAGGAAGCCACTGCAGAGCATTCTCGATGTGACCTGGCCCTCCGTCACGGTGTTACACACGGAGTCATTGATGATCTTCACCGAGGCCTTTTGGAGCAACTGTGCTGCTTGACCTGTGAGGACAGACGGTACAAAGGGGTCATCGCTTTGTACCATTTTACCCCACTGTTCATCACTGACATCAAAGGTGTTAATGCTCCAGATTAGTGTTAGCTAATGAAGGTTTAAGAGGGCTCCCAGGAGAGCCCATGTCTGTCTTGATATATGGAAATGGAAAGGGCTTAATGGAATAGAGAAGATTAGAAAAAGATGAGAAGAAAGGGAAGGGAGGGTTGAGCAGAGAAGTATGTCATGACAGAAGTAAAAGAAATGAGTGGTACATTAAAGAAAAGAGCGAAGGCAAGATGAAATGAAGACAAGATGAAGGCACTGAAGAGCTCTCTGAAAAAAAAAAAGATCTTAATGTTGATATGAGTTTGATAAGAAGGAAAACACTATTGTAGCTGATGAATAACAAGAAGAATGGTTGTATCCGCTCTACTGAAATGACCTAATGACAAAACTACAAAAATAAATAAATAAATAATAACGAGGAGTTCAGATGTAATACCTCCTTCTCGGAGCGCGCCCCAGCCGGTGACCCAGCAGGACATGCCTGCAGGGAAGACGTGGGAGGAAGAGGGTAAGCAGATTGGTTGGATGGTGTTGCTGAACTCCAGCGGCTCACTGAGCTCCAGCAGTGCAATGTCATAGTCAAAGGTCATTTGATTGTAATCCGGGTGGATGATGATCCGGCGAATAGCTCGTCGCTGCACATCTTCATGGTTGTACTGGTCCTGCATGCCACTGTAGCTTTGCCAGTTGGAAGGAACGCGGTTCCTGCAAGACAAATATGTAGTTGTATGATGGTGCAAACGGAAACGGTACAAACATGGATCAGGATGGATGAATCTGGTAAGCAATGATACAATCTGTGTGTGCACATCTGAACGAGTTCCCACAGTAGTAGGCACATAGGTTTATGTAACTTGAATCTTGTCAAATCTAAGCTTCATAATAGCCTTCTTTTTTTCATTAAGACATTATAAAAAAGTTTTGTGATATCAAACTAGTCACATAGAAACCATCCATAACATCAAAAACCACAGGAATGTTTAACTGGTCACAGTCTCAGAGTTGTAACAATAGCAGTAGCTAAAGTATGCCACCTACAGGGCTGCAGGGGACACACACCTCATCTAAATGAAACACCCCGAGTCCTGTCAGGGGATCCTTTTCAAACAATACAATATTTAAGGCATTTTGAAAGAATGATTTATTGACTGATTGGTTGTGTAAAAGAAAAGCACTGAAAACAGATGCAGTCTGCTCTGTTAATGTATCATAGGCATTAAACTTACTCTTCGTTGGTGGTGTGAAAGCAGTGTGAAGCTGAAAGGATCCAATTTTTTGACAGAATTGAGGCACCACAGGCGTGTCCATAGGTCTTGAAGTGAAGGCTGACCTGCCAGGGCCACTCGCCCAGTTCTGCATTTTGACCACCGACAATTCGGTTCAGCTTAAAGGGCCGAGTGCCGCAATCTGCCATTAAACAGAGAAATAAGAGAGTGCTGACTATGTGAAAGTGCTTGTAGGTGAGACTGGCATGACTGATCAGAGGCAGAAATCTGAAAACTAGAAAGTGGGTTGAGTTGAAGTCATTATGATGCTGGCTTACAGTAACTGTGAAAGCTAGAAGTGTTTTTGAATCTTTATAAGGAGTGCTGGCATATTAGCTGATCAAAATAAAGGAAACAGAGAAAGCAGCCTGGGGCTTCAATGAGGGAAAAAACAAAAACATCAGAGATGACAAGAGGAGCTTTCAAATAAGAAATAAATAAATAAAACAGTCAAGGCCCGGGGCTCTTTCTAACAGACAGTCCAACATGTATCTCAACACAGATGTTTTATAATCTACTTTGAATACCACTGAAGAGATTAGATCCACTTTCATCTGTTGTAAAAAATAGCACAGATTTAAACACAGAAGTTCTAAAAAATGTTAAATAAAAGAGCATACTGTACCACAAAAGGCCTCATCGGATTCATCAGCGCAGTCCTTAACGCGGTCACATTCAGCATTGACCTTGTTGACACAATCACCGCTGTTACACTTGAAGCTAAATTCGGAGCAGATACCTGGAGCTGCATCCAAAAAAAAAGCATCAAAACACATTGCTTAGTTCAATCATAGCGTTAAAGAAGTTTAACCAGTAAAACACCACACAATCAGCAACGCTTCAAAGTAAAGCTTGAATGCACAATGCATAGTGATTGAGGAGCAGATTTCATTGATTGGGCGTATTGATTGAGGGAGAGGTCTAATATCCCTCTTTACTCACAAGTGAAAATCAAAAGGAAATGCAAGAGAGCATTCGATGAGAAAAGAAATGGATAAAGTGACACGAGAGTGGAAGAAAAAGTGTATAAAAAATAGCTTAAAAAAAAAAAAGTCACCTGGCTATAGACTAGTACTTTCTAAAAGTAAATGGTGCCACTTACAGGTTACACAAGATGCCTCGTCACTTCCGTCCACACAGTCTTTTTTACCATTACATACAACATCCTGAGGCAGACATACTCCATTCCCACAGCGCCACTCATTTTTCTCACAACCTGCAAGCACAATGAAGAAGAATTAGACAATACAGAAGAATTAGGTAATAAGAGCTTGGTTAAAAAAGCCATCACTGAAGAGATCAGTGATCAGAGCCACAGCAGCATTTATGTCTTGACCATTCTTAGGTCTGAATAATGATGGCCAAACTCTAAAGCTAATAAAATAATAATAGCTCACTGCAGCTTTATTAGTGATGTGCCTTTAATATTAGCTTGCGTATTACTGGAGCATTAAACGTCTTTGTATCACCTACAGAATAACTTAAAGAGGCAGAAAATACATACTGCAGGCTTTCTCGTCACTGCCATCTCCACAGTCATTGACTCGATCACACACCCAGATTTGTGGTTTGCATAAGCCATTGCTACAAGCAAACTGGTCCTTTTCACAGCCTAGAATAAAAAGGAAAATATGTTTATATAATTAAAACAACAGAAAGACCACCAGCATATTAACTCAGGGTTATTATCTTCCATATGGTATTTTTTCTCAATGACTTGATACTATCTTAAATCAGAAGTATTGGCATCACAGAACAGTCTGGTCTTTGTGTGAACAGCCAGAAAGAACTTACTGCACTTCCTCTCATCACTCATATCTCCGCAGTCGTTCCAGCCATCGCACTTCAGTTCATTGGCGATGCACATGCCGGACGAACAGGCAAACTGGTTGGGGCAAGCTGAACATAAAAAGAGGGAGGGAAATTGTGGTGAAAATGAAGTGTCAGGAAATGATAATATATGTTTACAGCATCCAGCTTGTCCTTGCTGAGAAGAACATTATAAACCCATTTGGTTCAAAATGTGAGACAACAAAAAGAGTGGCGAGTACTGAGAATAAAGTGCTCCTGACAGACAGTAGCAAATAAAATGGACCCAATAAACACGCTCTCTGGTGATTAGTGTAGCTCCTGATTTTCACTGCTGCAATTTCCAAGCCTCGATCACTAAACAGCTCTATTTGACTGTCAGTCAGCTACTGCCTCTGTGTTTTCCAGACTACACAGTTACTCCCTGTCTTTCTCTGTAATGACACACTATGAATGTCACTGTCACATTTCATCCAATCTCACCAAGTACTGTGTGTAAATGTGGGCTAGACAGGCTTTAAACTTACGGTTTTGGGGATCATAGGAACTGTATTCTGCCATGAAGCCTTTGTCAGTGTAGGACTCGTCAGAGTGAAACAAAACAGTTAGCTCGTTGGAAGTACTAGTCAGCGACAAAGAGGACATCTCTCCACAATACCTGTAAAAGTTTATTACATCAGTCAGTGATTGTAGATTGTCATCAATCCAAAAAATGAATAAGCAACATTTGTTTATACAGATTAACCTATGGCTCCACAACAACATAAAAATTAAAACAAGAATGCACAAGAATTGCGTGTCTTCCACTAGCGAAAGCCAGAGTTTTTAATAGAATAAGATGAGAAAGCACCTTCACCGGACAATGTTGCATTTGGAGCCATGAACTGAAGACAGCCTGTGCTTTATTCATTCATTGCTGTACACTGTTTAGCTTCTGAGTTGACATCCCCATCTGCTTATTTGACGTGGATTTGGTATCAGTATAGACAAAGACTAACCTAATGATTTGATACTTTAGTAACACACCAAGTCCCCTCTCTTTGTGATGTGTTGATGGTAACACCTCAGAAGTTCTATTTTACATTAAACTGTAAAAAAGTGATGCGATTTCTCTTAAATGTTAGATAAGCAGCTTTGACAATCAACTGTGTTTGTTTTCAAGGCTTACTTGACACCCATAGCCTCCACGTAGTCTTTGTGGCAAACACGGACATCTACTCCAGGCTCTTTCATGCGGAACATTGTAAATTTTACACGCACTTTTTGCCCAGAAGGAACCTGCAGCACAGAGAAGGGAGAGGTCAGTTTCTGAAATCCTAATTTATAATCCAAGTCACTCCCCAGTCTTTACACACAAACATATACATGTAAAATGTCTCTGTTGTGGACTGAAAATGGAACTGAAGAGGTGTATTTTTACACTACACACACTGCGTATGACACATTGCGGCCCAGCGATGGCTGCAGCAGTAAAAGCACCCTGACATATGAAGATAGAAGATGTACTGAACAGCTTGGCTTCTATACTGCTGCCTCAGCATTCCTCTCATGGCAGGCTACAGAGGGTGGGGGGAAGGGGGTGTCCGTGGGAGGGACTTTTGCCAGCAAAGGAGGTGGGCAAAATAAGGAGAAGCACTGGAGCAAACCTTGATGGCCCATTTGCAGTCCATGGCAGGGGGGTAGAAGCTGGGGTGCTGTGGAGATGTGAATACTCCTTTCACATCAGAAAGGACTCCACCACACTTTTGAACTGAAAAATAAAACAAGGCATTTAATAAAATGACCATCCATCAGAAGCAGTGGAAACTGGATTAGCTTTAGATGCATACAGCAAACTGAGCCAACTCAAAAAAAGTGGAGGAAGCTAAAGTGGAAGGTCAGCAATTAGCAAAAATCTGAGCGCAATTAATCAATATGAATGTCAGAAAAAAAAAGGTATTTATGTTGATGCAAACTTATATCATTGTTTTTAAATAATATATTGATCTGTTCTGTCACAGTCGTTCAATAGCATATAGTTAGTAATTACTTGCACTGTAGTGTTTTAAATAACCACAAAGCCAGTCCTAGAAGCCAATGCTGGGCACTAATGTCTTGTGCTGTAATTACCTGCAGCCTTGGGTAGAGCTTTATAGACTGCATTAAAGCCAGGCTGCTGGACCTCCCCATCAGTAATCATGTTGATCAACATGATGTTCCCGGATGACACCACTTCCAGTGGGTTGGATGGAGGGCGCTGACCACACTTCCTGCAGAAAGCAAAACAGCAAGAGTGCACAAATCAGGTGTGATAGACCACTGTGTTTGTGTGTGCAGGGCCATAATGTGGTGTGGCTCAGCTCATTTTATTGTTAGAATATTGTTAGTCATTATATATTTTATTCTTTTTATCAATTCAGCAGATTTAAAATATACAAAAATAATTAAAGAAATCATTAGATAAGTAGAAAAAAATCTAGTAAAGGAGATCAATAAAAAGGGATGTGCCAACGCTACACAGAAAACTGCCTGAATGTAGTTTGAAAGTCAAACATTAGGTCCATTAACAAAAAGTTTCAGCACTGCTGGCGGCAGAGTTGTGGAGGTGTGAATGACACTGCAAGAGCACTAATACGTCTAACTCCAGTAGAATAATGTAATTATAGAGTATTATATTATGGCTCTCATAAACTCCATGTCACCTTGGATAAAGCTGATCGCTCAATAGCATTATAAAAAAATGTATGCATCACTTGGTAACTCATATTTGTTTGGCAATGGTTTCTGAGACAGCCAGCACCTACAGCTGATGTTGCATTCATGAGTCTGTAGTTTTAGAGAAAAAACGAACCCCTCTCTCATTGACAAAGTGCAATTACACACAGTGGTGCAGTAGAATTCAGACTGGCACCCTTCACACATTTAAAAAGAGAGGTCTTTTTGAGCCAACTCAATCTCACTGAGGTCTCAGATGTTAATAATAAAAGGAGATGGCTGTGCTAGAAGCTGCTGGGCCAAAAAGCAGAAAAAGTTGTAATCACAAATGTAGTAAAAGGAAAGAAGTGGAACGCAATTTCAACCCATCTCAAAACATCTTTTACTACAAAATCCCTTTGCAACATTTCATACAAAGAACAAAAGTTGTCCTCTGGGATTGGAATAGTGTTCAACTACATTTCTCCCTCTGATCCTCAAGGCTGACTAAATGACACAACATATTGGTTTAACACTACAAAAAATGTGTTAGGACTTTTAGGTCTTTTTTTGTGAGTAAGCAAACGGGCAGTTTGGGTCCCTACTAGAATGTATATGTCAGCCTTCGGGGTTTTAAAGCATCAAAGAATATCATAAGCATTTAGCTGTATACCAAGTCTTCTTATAGGACTTACTCTGTTATGGCCTGAGAGTCATCTGGACTTAATGAGTCATAGATGGACACAAAGTCATCGGCACAGTCATCTTCAATGTGAAAAAAAGGGAAACCAACAAAGATGACGTTCTCCTCGGACGCTCGGATTTGCCACTGACACCGGGATTTGGCGGGGTACGCAGTGGGGTAACCAGGAGATGTGAACGTCAGCTCCTCTTCCACAGCTTCCAATGTGAAGAAACACTCTCTACCTGAGAAATGACATTGATTGTTGGCAAAACAATTCTATTCTGATACATGTGGAGCTGCAACACATTTAATAGATATTCAAGTAAGTTGAAAGAACTGGTTTGTGTTCTAGTTCTACTGTCTGTGCATTTAAAGGATCTCAAACAATAGCAGCAGCAACTGAGCTGTCTCTGACTCTTATTTATTTGTTGCAAAGCAGAAGAACTGGAACAACCATAAAAAAGGTTAAACACTTCATAAAAATAAAGTAAAATAATGTAGAATTATTTAACCCTTTTTAATCAAACAATGTCTAAGTTCTCTTTTACAGTAAAATGTTAAATTGAAGTTAAATCAACCAAAATAAATATCATAATTAATTATCTTTAAATGTTGGTCGCTGTGAATAGCCTTGGCCCAATACATGGTCCTCTATCTCTGACGGTAGCAGTCCATGTACAGTACAGACTAAGGCAGTCATTTGTTACAGAATGGCAGCGAGGTGAGCATCTAGCCAGCTGGAAAATTACAACTGTGTGTGATTGAAGTGGGACATGCTGTACTCACTGGCGCTGGGGGTCCTGGCCATTCGAGCATCTGTGACTGGAGACGGAGATAAAAAGGAGAAGAGGTAAGAAAAGGGTTGCTAAACTTGGAAAGCTGATAGAACCTGATGCATGAGACTAAAATATTTGGGTTGCACATTTTCTGTTCCATTTCCCTGCGGTTAAAGGAGCTGCTGATGGTGTGTAGTGCTTATTGGTCTATTTCACATAGCCGTATAGAGGCAGCCAATACATCTCTGTCTAACTCTCTGGGACATCAAATCACACACAGAAATTATTTTGAAGAGAGGTAACAAAAAAAAAACCCTGAGTCACAGGGTTAGTTTTTCGGCGAGTTGCCAGGAAATGGACAAACGCAATGAGAATGCTGAGAGGACAGAAGAGAAATCGCTGTCTCAACCCAGGTGATCTAATAACATTAAAGGATTCAAGCAGCATAAAATGTGCACTCTCAGATGCAGCATGAACACAGAGGCCTGGCTTATCTGCTATCATCTTATCAGCACACAGGCTCTATACTATAAATAGTAGGCTGATAGATGACTAACACTGATAAGAGTTGACAATGACCTTTTGCAGATCTACATTCACAGTGCTTTATTTCTGCTAACTCCAAATGTCACAATATGTGCCGCGTTGTGAGCGGTCCCCAGAGTTTCTGACCCTTGAAGTGACCCTCCACCTGATGATGGTACCCACATGAGGCAGTGATTTCATTAATTTTGATCTCCGCAGGGTTCTGTATGCTGCGCTGCTCCTTTATCCCGGCCTCGAGTACATCCAGTACCCGCTCCTCTGAAAACTCTGGTACAATCTCCAGGTCGTGGACTGGGATGTCAAACTGGGACCAGTAGTAGGCTGTTACACCCTCACTGTGGCCAAAAGAGACGAGAGACAGACAGACAGTGCAACAGGAGGAGAAAGCAACGTGTTAAGTGGCTCTAAGTGAAGTGAACATCTGCAGAACATGACAGGTATATTATGGCACTACTTTGCTACGATTGACTTCTATTAGTAATAATCCTAATGTGATAGAAGGCAATGCTTTAAGCCAGTGTTTTCAAAACTTTTTGTGTGTAGTGGAGACATACTTCTGATTATGCAAAATTAATCTCTAAAATCACAAACATGAACCAGTGGAGTCTATATTTTTGCAAATGACCAGAAGTCTGCTGCTTTACATGTTTTTTATTGTCATTAAATTAAGTTGTGTCCAAAAAAAACCTACCTGAACGCCGTAATCACTGATTTGGTGTGATACTTCTTAAGTAATGGATCTCTTTGATAGTCCTCCTGAAGCTGTGTAAGGCAAAAGTATTTTACTAAGCATAGCTCTTACATATACATTTAATGGTGCGGCTAAAAATGGCCTCTTGGAAAAAGAAAAAACCAACAAAACATCCTCAAATGACTATGAACTGTCAACAACAGACAAAACGAGTGCAAGACACAGACTGATCACAGAAAACCTTGCCTAAGATGTACACAATCTAGAGAGAAACAGCTGCAGGTGATAAACGAGTTGTTTAGGGTACGGTAAATTATGTAAACAAAAATTTGCGAAAAAAACACTATGACCCTAAAATGGGAGGAGCTACATGAAGAGAAAAAACAAGAATATCTAGCCTATCTCTCACATGAAGGACCTCATCATTACCAAGTGAAAAGATAAAATGCAATCTTTGTCAAAGCAATGCACCCATGTATGCAGTTTTTTTTTTATATATAGTTTTCGTCAAGCCTTACATATATACCCCAAAGCTTTTTTTCCCCTAGCATATCCCCGGTCTACTTCCACTCATAATCTTTACTTGAACCTGTTCTGTAATGAAACCATATGTGATAAGCTCTGAGCAGGGATTTTTGCCCGCTCTATACTCTTTCATACACAGAAGATGCTGTTGAGGAAATAATGATTACATTCCGCCCACACAACAGTGCCTTAAGCAGTTTTTCTTTACCAGGAGTGGAATACGGAGAGCTATTTCCTCAAATACCATAAACGACATGGAACCGAGACATACTTGACCTTGCCGGAGATGGTGAGTGCACAAGATCAGTGATCAGTAGTATACACAAAAATACAGATGCCAAACTCACAATTAACTCTAGTTTGCGTCCCAAAGCCTCAAACTCCTTGCTGTTGGTATCCTCTAGACTCTGGTCATATGGCTGGTCTGCAAGCTTCATATGTCCGCTGAACACCTGCACTGCTGGTTGGAGATGTGAACTGAGAGTGGGATCCGAATTAGCACTTTTAACTGGAAGAGAAAAATATGAGTTTAATTTTTAAAAATGAACGTCATGTTGAGAAGAGAGTCTCCAAAAGCAATTAAAGTAGACAGTTTAATCAAAAACTGTTCATCCCACGTTTAGAGGGCTTTCTTTCTCATGCTGTGTGTGTGTAAGTCAGAGCACTGCCATGGACTCTGACATTTTTCATCTTTGCATGCCATAGCTTTCAAAAAGTATAAAACTAATGGGAAAATATTGGGTCCAAACAACCCGCACTTTGAGCTTGATATTAAAGGACAGACGCTTCAAAGAGAAGTTTAAATGAGCCACTTTACTGTTTGTGATGTCAAGCCATGTTTATCAGTGACTAGAAACTGTAATTCTGTCAAGAAAACTATAACATTAACATATATACTTTTCCAAACAATATTCAGTGATTGACTTGTTCTTATTAAATGAGCCCACATAACTAGTTTAGATGATATACGGTAGCCAAGGGTTGTACTCACAGACAAAGAACCAAATGAGAAACGCTGCCACAGCTGCCAAAATGAGAACCGCCACGAGGACACCGATCATAATGCCCGTCTTCTTCTTTGATTGTACCTTCTCTTTGCTGGTTAAGAAGTCAATCCGCTCATGCTGGCCATTCCGCCCCTGAAGCAGAAAGAGAACAAAGCACTGTCAATAAAGTAATCAAACCAAATAAAATCTGAGGCAGAAAATGAAGAGTTTAGATGAACATTTATACAAGGCAGGTTTAGATGGTTAGATGTAAATTCATTAAACACATGAGAGAAATCCACCATTGTTTTTTCTTTTTTTAGGGAGAAACCCTAAGTGACCTGGCTCACAGAGCAGCTGACTCAGTGTAATCGAGGAAGAAAGGCTGAGCAGGTCTGAGCAGAGTATATACAACCTAAAGTGCGTAACATAAGATATGACCTCTATCTATGTAAAAAAAAAACATAATACACTGTCCAAAATGTATTATGAGACTCCTTTAGAACTGTTTTACAACCGTGACAAGTTCCAACAAGCAGCTTCACCTTATGGCAGCAAAACTGGTGAAACCTGTTTGTGCCACAGCTCCCACACTAACAACTGTATTAACACATGTGTACATTCAGCAAACGCTAAGAGATTTATTCTAGCAATTATAAACATGCAAGACTGTCAATAATGCATGTGCTAAGCTTTCTCGAGTGGGTGGACAGAGAGAAATGTTTCAGGCCAGTTAGTAATCAACACACAATGAATACAGCGCCTGTAGCCTGTGAGTGCAGAAGCCCAAGTGCCATTAGGGATGGAAAATCACTTTGGTATTAAATCAATTTGTCAGATACGCTGCCCCTTAAGATGGAGGCTCAATTACATGAGTGGAGATGATAACTCATGGCAATTAAGGGCTATTCTTATCCGGCTCGGGCTTCCACACATGTTTTCTAATTGGAATCTTTAACAGCAATCATAGCCCAGAATAGAGGGAATCATTAGAGGTGGGGTCAGCAAGGGCCTAGGGGTCTGTCTTTATCAGTCACTCTCATCAGAGCCTAATAAAACCAACACGCCCTTCATCATAAGCTATTCTTTTCCTGGAAAGCAGTCCCAAACTTTCCGCTTCCTGCAGCTTTCTTTAAATACAATCTCAATTCACGCTATTTACAAAAAAAATGTACTTCATATTGATTATGGCCAAAAGGAATGCTGCTGCAAACTAAAAATGTGTCAGGCTTTGAGTTGAGTGTAGTTAAAAAACGGTACACAAGGGTTAGTTGGCCCAGAGTGATTCTGAGTAGTTGAACCAGTCTGACAGGAGGGAGACGAGCTGTTTAAGTGAGGTGGGGTTTTTCACAAACAACTGTTTAAAAACAGGCAAAGTTGTAGCTGAGTTTTAGTGACTGAACCTTCACATGCAAACAGATCTATGAATATTAACAAAATGTTGTAGCAGCCTCTGCAGATGTGGCAGCTGGTAGTGAATGTCTGTTTGAATGAGGCCAAAGGCCCACTTTAACCTGATCCAGTTCCTTTTAAGATATAATCTTGTGTACTTTGTCAACACAGATACTCTGATACAGAGCCACTTTCTATAAGCCTAGTCCTGCCCTTTGTGTAAAGTGTCTCAGATCAAGCCTTATACAGGACCAAAAGCTGCATGTGACAGTGTATATTTTAACTAACAAATAGTTAAAGATTAAACCTTGTCAACACAACAGTTTATACGTTAGTGAAGTGACACATAAGAGTCCTGATTTTATTTACTTTCATTACCAATGCTGTCCCTAATCTTAACAAGGCAGAACACAAAATATAAGCAGGAGTAACCCTATGTAAATAACATTGATGAACTTGTTTTATACGAGTCACCAGAGAGAACCAAAACTGGATGCTTTGATTATTAACAGTATCTCCAGCTGTGGAGATATATTCCCTGATTGACTGACTGTATCAACTATATGACACAAGTTTCAGCTGTCAAAATGGACATTATTGGCACTCACCACACCTCTGTGTCATTTGGGGAGAATGGAAATGGGACCGTCTATTTCTAAGAAACAAGGGAGGAGTTCTGGGAAAACTTTTCACTCTGTTCAGCTTTAGTAACACTCCAGGATTCCTCTGGACATCATTTTCATCATCCTAATGATTAGTTAGATGTTAGAGATTAGACTTAGGCACATGTTACTCGAATTCATCCTATGAGACTTTCCTTATGAATGCATCTGTTTAACAAAAGAGGGCTACTCATACAGACACCAATGGTATTAGAACATGAGAAATCGAAATGAAATCCGTCTTAATACATGAATCAGACTAAAACTGACAGATTATTTGTCTTTTCCTATGTGTTCACGAATTTTAGCATGTAAGAGATCCATGGTTTTACTGTGGGAAGAATATAAACTTACACAATATAGTGCCTGGCACACACACACACAGGCCTCAGATTGTCTGTTTTAAGGCTATTCATATTCATCAGCACTAATTTACACTTACAATATATAAGTGCTATGTATTTAATCAAAGCCCTTGTCCTGTTTTTTTCGTCAGGTCTGCGAGAAGTGACTGAACTTACGTCGTATTCATATCTGGCGGAATGCATCTTGAGGTAAAGCTGTGACAAGGTCCAGCGAGAATTCCAATGGGCAACACCTTGTGCGTTACTTCCGCTCCAACTTTCCCACCGGACTGTCAGTCCACCGGCCGTTCTTCAAATAAACTCTTCAATGGGAGACTGCAGCAGATCAATAAATCCGACCAATTTCTCTATAGTTGTGTGATCGACGGCTGGAAATGCCACAAACACCTGAATGCGAGGTCTTCCTTACACACCTAAACCACGCCCAGATACCTGCGCAGTCACCTGAAATCATAAACCAAGAAATAAATAATAAAAGGCTAGTTATCCCACTTTTTCAGCTTTAAAATAAGGAAATGTCAGTTTCTTATAGTAAAAACCTAAATCTATTTTAAATATCATCATTTAACAGTGTGTTGACAATGTTAAACTTTAAATCAAAGCGTGCACCCCCTTCTGGCCACTCTTGGAAGTTACTAATCACGCAATGTAATACCTGTCTACCACCAGCAGATGGCTCTCTATACTAAGCCAACGTAAAACCGACGTGATAACAGCGTGTGACCAAAAGAAAAAAAAAAAATCGCCGCAGAAACAGGGCTTGGTTCAGACTCCATCCGCTTGAGTGCCACTGGAGAGAGGGAGAGCACGCACACAGGACGCACGCACAGGAAGGATACCTCAGAAGGACTCAACGCGCCATCCTTCACACCGACCGATGTAACGAGACGGCGTTTATGATCCAGTCACTTGTTTGAGAACAGTAACTCTTGGGAACGAAAAGAAAGAGTGACACCGACCAAAGGCGAGAAAATGGGACATACTGCGGTACCTATACTGATGGCTGTATTGTCCTACTGCGTGTGGGGAAACGACGTCGAGGTAAGTATTCAACCAAACCATTGCGCATGATAATTTTTGACAAATGGCGACGTGGCTTTTCGGGATTACATGGATTTTGGGACATCTTATATCACGATAAATCCCCAGATAGGAGTCATTTCCATAGTGCTGACGCGCAGTTCTTTATATCTAGGACACCATTTAATTTCTAAATGCATCCTCTAGCGACAAGAAGAGTAATGGCACACATAAGCATAAGCACGGACACTATACAGGCTGTGAAATATAAAAACAGACAGAGCTATTCTGTGTAAAAGGCTGTCTTCTGGGTGCATTTTGATCGCTGCGTCAAGCCTGGGCCTGTGTCTTGTCATGAGAAATGTTATATAGGCCTTGGCTCTGTGAGTAAAGATGGAGATCAGATTCTATGCCATTGCATCCCGTTTGGATTCAAGAGAAATATGCCCTTTATCAGACTCGTGGGTTTGATAAAGCAAAGCAAATACAATGTCTATCTATCTAAGTCAGGCTGATAGTCTTAGAAAAGAAAAAACATTTGGTGAATTGTGGTTATTTCAGTTTCGCTGGCGTCTGTGAATAGATGGCACAGTTCTGTAAAAGAGGTGACTTTGATATATCATTGGACATATAGTGTGATAAAGATGGCACTAATAAGAGATGCAGGGTTCTCCTATATGCGTCTGTATCTGTCAATAGCCTTAGAGCTGATATTAAAGGTCTCCCACTCAGAAAAACATGCCACCAGCTCCTCGTGACCTTACAAAAGTTGAATAAGGGGCACAAGGAGGACGATGAGTCAGACGTGTCCCAGGTGAGGTTCACTCTTCCATCTTAAAATAAAGACTTTATTTATTAGTAATCTTCCAGAGTAAGTCAGTGACAGTTCAAAGAGCCCCCCTTTTTCATTCTGAAATTTATCGTCCCCCTAAGAGCCTTAGTGGGATTACTGTTATGCTGTAGCAATGGGCTTTAGCCTCATACAAGGAAACCTGCTCATGAAGGTTTACACTGAAGATTACACCAGAAGAAGGTTGGCTTGTCTGGATTAGTCTGTCGCATTAGGCCTAATAAAACTGTCAGCTTCCTCTAATAAATCACACACGCTGAAATGAGTTAATTTGGTGATGCTTTTGGAGTCATACTTACATTTTTAACGTGTTTGCACTGCATACAGGCACACTGAAGTAGCTTTGTAGTAATCGTGGCATATGTTCTCATTGTAGTACAGACTGTTATCACATGCCTTTTTCAATTGTACTAATGCTTTCACAGGTATTGCTGTCGGCGTTGGCACTTACGTCCTTCAGCATCCAACGCATTTCACTAATTGACATCAGCCAGCAGTGCTAAAACTATCACCAACAAGAAGTGACAAATGAAATCAGCAAAGAAAACAAACAAAACAAAAAAAAAACAGGATCTCTGTTCAAATGTAATGTAATACAGTGTAGTGCTCACACCATTAAAAAGAAAAGATTTAGAATGTTTTTGTGGACCGTGGATGGAGCTTTTAGTGTCTTCTAGTGTTTGAAAGTAACATGCACATAGTAAAAAGGTTCAGACAAAAGCATCGTGACATAGCTTTGGAGGTAGAAGACTGATGATGACTGGGATAACTGACAATCTCCACAGACAGTTAAGTCTACAATTGTAACTTGAATCAAAAATCATATAGGTATAGGATAAAATATGTACAAAAAGTGTAAGGGGGAGTGTAATAAAAATGAGGACCCACAATCAAAGTAATGTGTGTATATAACATGAAGACAATCCTGTTCAGGGATTCTTAAACTACAAAATGAGTGGAGGAAACGTTTTAAAATAAAAGTTGTTGGTTGCCACCCGCGCATGTCCATGACCCCTGGCAGAGCTGTAATACAGGCCTACTCCTGCACCACATCCCATCACCATCTGCCTTTCAGGGCAGGACAAGAGGATTTATTTTTTAAAAAAAGAAAGGGAAATAGATCAGGACAGCTAGATCTCTGTATACACACACACACTCTTCCCTAGACTCACTTAATTAATTTTAGAGCTCAGAGATAATCGGGTTGTACTAATGGATTCCTGTGTGCTCACTTGTCTCTACTCTATAGGCCACATGTGCTATTGGACATTAATATATGAACGTTTTAAAGTTTTATTGTGCCGCTTGTTCTTCCCTTCTTCTCTCGATCGCACTTCCTGTTACAAGTTTTTATGGTGCAATCTGAAAAGGATCTGCATTAAATCCTGCAAAGTCACTGTGCAATAAGAGCATCAGCACTTTAAAGTAGCTCTGTAAATGTTCCTTGGTGATTGAGAGCAGTTACCAGACGTAAAGAAGAAATAACTAGCACTAAAGAAGTGTTTTGGCTTATGTCTTTATTTGGTTATAGGGACAAAACCCTCATCAAACACCTATAGAGAACAATCATTTCGTATTTACAAAAAGTTGCCAGATATACTAAGCTGAATGAAATGTATCCCATATTGTTATCAAATGTAGACATCCAGGCATTACATTGTCTATTTCCAACATAATTACTCGTAAGTGCACAGAACATAAGACTGGCTGTGTCATCTAGAGGATACTAAAAAATGTCCTTCTCCTCTGAGTCGTGAGAGGCAGAGATATCACTCTGCAGCAGCCCAAGGTCTTCACCGCTGCAGAACTGCCTCAGTAAGCATAATGGCTCTGATTTCTGTAAAAAAAAAAAAAAAAAAGAAAGTTGAATGCCAAGGCAGAGCACCATGTTTAGTCCTGCTGCTGGTGGTGGGAGGGAGGGTTTATCCCTGTCACAAACATCTGCAGTGTGCCGATAACACTTGTCCTCCGTGTTCAGGAAAAGCAGAGGGTGGGAGAGAGAAGGGTTTGCCCTGGCATGACAAATGATGTGAAAAATAGAGAGTGTAAGAGAGGAAAGAGAGCACAAGTGATGGACAGTGTGTAGAATCTGATGTGGGCTGCAGAGTGGAGCGCATGCTAATGGAGAGAGACAACCTTATTGCTATTCATCTTGATCCATTTCTGTTGTAGGTTCTATTTACAGGTGGCCTTGAAATGAAGCAAAATGAGCTTGTGGCCGGTGAAAGAAGTAGCTGAGACTGATCACATATTGAAATTCAAAAATCATTGCAAAAAGCTGTTCTAGAGAGAAATGCGTGTACGTTTTTAGATTCTTCCTCCAACACACAGCTGCCGTTTGTTGTATCACAGGGACTCACCGGAGCTCATAAATCCAAGTGTACACCGATGGGTATGAATCACCGGTGTTCTCCTACAGACATCTCAGATGAACACAGACACACACATTCATCACTTGCTGCTTTATAAAGATGGCACACTGGAGAAGTCGCATTAATTATTGAAGGACACAGAAAGGTCTGGGCTCTCACTTGTCAGCTGCATTTTGGCCCTTGTCACGCACTCGTTATACACTTTAACTGCAGTGCTCTCATCCTGCTTCCTCATTTAAATGTCTTATACATTATCAATAGTGTTCAGTGGGAACTTGATTGAAAATAAATATATGGCAGGAATTCTTTCATGGCATTTGTTTTAATGTTCCAGCACAACACCGATGTAAATAGACAATAACCTCCAGTCACACAGTAATAATACAGGAGTAATAATTGTAATGGCAAATCACACAGACAGACTGTTTGCTCCCGGACAATCTGTGAAACAGTAAAAATTCATTAGAACTGAAAATTTACAGAGACAGTAAATGAACACTGTGGGGCGGAATAGACAACCTACTGAGTAATGATAGATATGTTCATTTCACCCCCGCCTCCCTCCAGAGCACACAAAAGACCCTCTGCATGTCTGTCTCCTACCTTCCTCATCCATCTTACCCATGCACCCCTCTCCATCCCTGCCACATCCCAGAGCCACTCCCTAAACCCCCCTGCCCTGCCAGACGCTGCCCCCCAATCAGCCCCAGCAGCTTTCACTAGCCAGTCACATCTTCTGCTTCCCTCATTTATCCTTTTCACTGTGCTTAAATAATTCATGCCCCTTCATTTTGTTCTTTTTGTTGTACTTTACTGCTTAGACTCCTCTACTTCCAGATTTGACTTTGGCTTGTTATATATGCCATGTATCTCCTGATCTTTAATTTCTCCCTACAGTTTAAATAGCTGACTTACCCTCACATTAAACTGTGGAACATTTAAAATTTGGGTATTATATTTGATCTTCTATACTTAGATATGTGCCCTCACTCTGATCTTACCCTGAGACTTTTGTCAGATTATTTTGCTTTTTCCGGGGTGGTAGATAAGAGCTTTGTTGCTACAAACATAATAAGAGTCTCAGGTGTTGCTGCTGTGGCTCTTGAGATCCAGTTGGAATCTGAATGTTTAAATCACTCACCATTATTTGTTTCTGTTCAGTGTAAGCACAATGGTCAAGGCCAAGCTGTGTCGGGTTACTCACCGAACCTCAGCTGACCAACTGGAGTCATCATAGCAGTCTAAAAGAAAGATAATAAAAGCACAAATGATGATTTGTGCATCTTTTCTAGATTGTCTGAATGATTAAAGCATTTTCCCTTCAGTTGGACAGTCCATAGAGATTTTATGGCCTGAGGAAATCAGATAACACTATTATTTAATCCACTGAGTGATTCTGCAGCACAATCGGCCGACTGCACAGACAGCGCACATTATGTTGCCAGAGTGCCCTGGTCTAAAATTACACTGAGAGGGCCAAAGCCAGTCATGACATGTCAGTCTGACACCATCATCAGGATTCATATTTCTTTTTAGTCAGGATTTATGAAACTCTATATCTTTTTTTGTACCAAAACCCACAGATGTTACAGCATTCTTTTCCTAAAGTATCCTCCACAGGCATGTCTTCCTTTGAGCTCTGTAAAATATACTTTGCACTGATTACAAATGCCACACTTGTACAACTTTGTCACAGTTGTTGAGCTCATAGTTTGTTACAGTTGAATGCAGTTTTGAAGGTAATTGTGATTGGGCCTGACGGAGTGGAATTGACAATGTGACCAATCATCCAGTCAAGAGTTTGTGTTGAAAATATCATAGTCACCGCCCAAGTCTTGTAGTTCCCTATTAATGAACAGTATGTTACATAGTACATGCTGGATCTCATTTCTGTTTTGTTTTTTTTTTTCTCGTAATATCCTCCTAAATAGAAGATTTCAGAGGTAGAAATGTCATAATTAGCTCTAGCGTAGAGAATGGGCTTGGCTATGTGTGCTTTTGTGGTCTAAATGTGCTATAGACAATATTCTGTTAATTTTCTGACGTCTCTGTTGAGGTTTGTCCCTTAATCCATGTCAGAGCAGTGCCTAGTTAAGGCCGACTGAGCCTAAAGCCAGCGTTAAGTGGCCTGGTAGACAGTGGTCCCGACACACGCAGGCCTCGCTCATATGAGACGCCGCGGCCGAGCGAGGTGCACTGATAACGAGCGGCGCTGGGAGAGAGAGGCCATGAGTGACACGCTGAAAATTCTGTAGGGAACTGGTTGCTACGGTAACAGGGAAGGTAGCTGGCTCCAGTGGGTGGAGTAACCATGGCAACCACCCTCAGCGGCCAAGTGATGCTGAGAGGGAAAAAAAACCTTGAGTAAAGGGCTCAGAAACAGTGTGTTTACGGGTTTGAGAGGAACAAGTGAGACCGATGAAGTTGAAGAGAACACTTTTTTTTTCTTTTTTTTTGGGGGGGGGGTCTATAGATAAAGCAGCTCATTACAGACTTTATTATCGTATAAAAGCAATACAGAACAACAGGTCGTGACTTTTAATGTGTCTGTTACAGTGTTGCTTACCTCTTTCTGGGCATTAATGACCAATATTATATCTATGTGCCAACACCTCTTGCAGCATGTCACAGCTGTTTTACATAGAGTGCACCTTCATGTGGCCTATAATATGGGTGCTATAAATGGGGTGTCCATCAAAACACTAGAAATCATCTTAACAACTGTAGTGCTTATGTCTTCGATGTGGGGTTCAGAACTGTAGACAACCTGCGTATGTATATATAACCTCAAAGCCTCATTTCCATAACATTCATCTGTTAGACAGCTCCCGTGGGAGATGGCACTATGTGATCAAATTTATTTATGTGCATAAATAAGAGACGGGAAGAAAGAGTTATATGAATGTTTTAACCCTGCTTCTGTTTCCATTCACCCCCTTCTTCTGTCATCACTGAGCACCATATGTAGGGTTCAACTCCATCTTTCTCTTCTACACTCTAAGCCCTACTCACTCCATGATTATTTATCACCCTGCCGCTAGGATAAATCTGGGGCATCTTATACACCGCATGCTGCATATTTAAAAATGTGGTTAATTGTGCAAATCAAAGAAGTATTAATATAAAATTGGTGTTGAAACTGATAATGAATCTCGTTTCCACATGAGGACGGACCCTATGACTTGTTCTGACAAGCACAAGAGGCTGTGTTAACAACAGGATTCAGTTTTAATTGGTGACAGACTGAATTAGAATAAATATAGAACAAAAAATCAAGCAAGACAAAGTTCTTAAAATCATTTCACTTCATAAAAAACAGTGAGATAAGAAGGTGATGTGAAGTGTCAGCTTTGATTGATTGAATATAGCTTAACACATCCTTACTTATGTCTTTAAGCCACTTAGAACACACAGAGCATGACACTGAACTAATGGACTGTAGAGATGGAGTTGGCCGAGATCATTTCTCGGTACTGGCACAATAGATCTATCTACCTTTTAACTTTGTAAATTATATGTTAAAACACACATATGTTAAATGGTTATAACACTGTGTTATTAAGAAGTCAAATAATGACTTTAATGCCACTGTTAATAAATGACTCAATCTGGCCATTTCTCTCAATAGCAGATCATAAGATTAAATCAAATGGATTGACAAACTGTGTATCCAATACATCAGGATCTTCAGTAGTTATCAAAAAATGTAGATATAGTGGAGTTGCTCCCAGTGCTTTTATAAATGAATATATGTGTTTGCTAATTTAATCCCATAGGCTTTGGAATGTTTGGAGAAAAATCAACCTGTGATTATTGTCTTGCTGTTAAATACATTTATGCTGTTTAACATACAAAAGGCATTTTTGTGTATGGTTCAAACTGCATTTACTGATTCCAAGAGCTTGTTTGCATTGTTTAAGTCACAGTCTGTCAGTAGAAAATCCCTTATTCAGTGTCAATTGTGTTGACATTGGAATGTTTCAGATGGACCTGCAGTGCTCAAATCTCCACTAAGCCCTTGATTCCTACAATCCGCTAAGGTATCTCTTCAGCTTGAAATCTCATCTGCAGGCTCACAGTGTTTGGAATTAACATGGGGGTGTTCCCACGTTGTGTCGCTTAAGTGTTAAAGAGGTTCAGCAGTGTTACATAACTGCAGATATCTATCAACGATGTCCCAGAAGACAAATTATTCAATACTTGCTGTATTAATAAAAACAAAAAACAGAATCACACAGATTTTATGTGAACTCATTTGCCTTTGCTGGCTTGATATGTGTAGCTTACTACTGAGTTTGTTGACTCCCACATCCTCCACACGAGGAGGAGGGATTGCAAATTCACCAACAATCTTTTGTCTCTTCAGGACAGAACACACAGTGCCATGCGTCACTATGACTCAAAATTAGCATTTGTTTAACTGTGGGTGGAATAGAGAGGCAGACGTGCGTAGACCTGTTCATCCCAAGAATCCAAACTATCACAAACGCTGTGTCATTTCTAATACGCCTTCAAACATGGTTAGGATATTCAAAAAAGGGCTTACATCTGTGGGTGTTTCCTGTTTGCTCGTGTCCAGCATTTGTTCATATGACGGATGTAGCTGGAAGGATGTTAAAACTGGAAAATGTGCATCACATCCCGTTGTGTTGATTGTAAAGTATTCACTACGGATAGTTATATATATCGTAGATCATGTGAGACCAAGAAAGGGGAGTCCCTCTGGGCACAGGTCTTTAGTTAGGTATCACAATGTTATCATACATCAGGAAACACATAGATCCAACTATTTCCAAGTAGGGGAGAGTAATCAGATAAGAGTCTGTACAGTAGAAGCATATACATTGTCGATAGTGGTGTCTAATACAAGATATGGTGTGGTTCTATGTTAAATGATTTGACTGACTACACTCCAAATCTATGCACAAGCTGTGTGTTCTATGTAAGTTATATTTGTAAAGAAATCCGATTTTGGGAGCTGGTATTGGCTGCTGTTTGAGAATTAGATAACGATTATAGGGCCATCTGCTCCCAGTGCACCCAGCTAGAGGCAGGGCCGCTGTAATCTGGACTCATGAAGCTTGACTTAGAGAAGGCAGTGTTGTATAAACATCTTTGCAAACAAATGTTTCTACCATAATGGCTGGTAATTAAATATTAAAACAAGATATTCTGCTTAGTACATTGGTTTACAACTAAGTATGGGTGCTATAGGCTAATAGGCAGCTAAAACCCAATGAAGTCATTTCCACTCAATGCACCAGTTCCCTATGAATTGAAAATGAATGTCTTCAATTAGCCATTAGTGGGAGATGTATAATAATGAGTGTCAATGTGAAGCGCTAACCAGCTCCATCCTCCTTTGTCCCCTCTGCAGCATGAGACTGCTGGCCGACTAATGTTGCGTCTCTCTAATAACTACATGCCACACCAGGAAGAGGCTTGATGGAAGCTATGAATAATTAAATAATATGATTACAATGATGAATGCTCCCAAATCTATCTGGCCATTTAGCACTGGCCTGAAGAGTGCAGGCCAAACAGCAAAGTGTCAGACATTGTGTGAAAACTGTTAGGGACCAAGGCAAGAGCTTTCTCAAGGATAAAGTGGCTGTTGTGGATCGAGCCCGGCCTTGAACAGGGGCAGAGGGAGTGAGGAGCATTGCAGGGAGGAGCCCTCAGGAAGACACCCACTATTCAGCCATCTGTGCTGCAGCGAGGCACAAAGATATGGAAGGTGCTCACACAGTTTACCTTCCAGGCCTATTTGTAATCTCTCTACATGTGCCACTTAAATGAGCTTTACATAAGCCTTAAAGGACTACTTTACTTGCAATAGTTTCTTTTCCTGGTAAACGTTGATTTGAATTATTTATTAGTTGAACCAAGAGACCTTTTTTAATATCCCAAGCCAACTATTATTTTAGAGCAACACAGAAATGAGAAAAAGGGTAAAATGGGCTGATCCCTTCATATTGTTTCAGATGGAAAAAGAGGTATTCTTATTATACTTTTTAATACAGAGCCTGCATATACTCCTTGCCCATGTGTGACTTTCCTTTTTGTTGGCTTTTCCTCGTGCACCTCATCACAGAGGCCTTTTGTTCACATAATTTGGTGCTACAGTGAATAAGAGTGCTGGAGTTAACACTAAACAAATTACTGAAACAAATGCAGGATAAAACAGAATCATAGATCAATGCAGTGTTTTATGTAATATCAAAGACTCTGTGACTGTGCTGAGCTCGTCTGTTTGAAGTATCTTGTGCGTTTGTGGAATTGTGCTATAGCAGGCACTTTACCAGCCACTTGTAGGTTGACAAATGATTGGTGGGCTCCTCCCCTGTGCTTCCAGCACTCTGACTTACTTGCCTGACAGGGCCAGGAGATTGCATCATTACAGGATGAAGTCATGCTGCAACATAAGGGTGGAACAGGTGCTGAAAATTTAATTAGGCCAGAGAGAATGTTGTTGTTAGAACATGTAAATTGCCTGTGTGTTCAAGGTAAAATCAACTGAATATTAAATTTATTCTGATTTCTGCTTGAATGCCTCCAACAACACAGTAACAGAGAGATAAATCTTTAAGTTAAATTCGGTGACTGGCCTATTCTATTCTATTCACATGCAAAGCTCAAGGGATTTGTTCATGTAATACTTGAATATCTGTTGAAATTAAGCATTGTATTTAGTATATTTTATCAAACCATATAGACTATATTGCACAAATTAATAATACAATGTTGACTAAGTTTCAATATATTGTGCAGCCTCTGAATTCTAGAGGCTGCACAATATATTGAAACTTAGTCAACATTACTGCATACTTCCTGAAAATGTTTTGTCGGAGATACCCATTTGATTATGTATTTGGCACAATACAGGCCAAATACAAGGCCTGGCACCCCAAAAAATAATATATCAAGAAAGCTAAGAGGCAAAGCAGCTGGTGAAAAGACCAAAAAGCCAATCAATGTCTCCAGCTTTATATCACCAGGTCGTTATTAATGGTGCAGTTTTCTGCAGTGGGCAGCTGCCAGGCTTCTAGGCTGTCTGCCTGTTCAGCCTCATCAGCACTCGGACATGATATGTGGCTGAACAGCACTGCATTTAAGCCTCTGCTATGCCACATACTGAAGTATAGAACTGCTCCATACCAGCAGCTCTGCAGTCTCTCTTGTGATTTAGAAGAAGCCTATTTTTTTCACTGTGAATCATTACTGTAAAGCTAACTGGTTCAGTGTCTCCCGTCTTCTCTTAGAGGAGCAGTTTGTAATGAGGGATTTACAAAGCTGTATTTATATCAAAATAGCCAGAATAACTCTAATTGGCATTAAAATGGAATTATAATATTACCGTAAAATACACTAA
Organism: Rhyacichthys aspro; assembly: GCA_036850595.1. Classification (NCBI taxonomy): domain Eukaryota; kingdom Metazoa; phylum Chordata; class Actinopteri; order Gobiiformes; family Rhyacichthyidae; genus Rhyacichthys; species Rhyacichthys aspro. Next base: position 11,432,295 of record CM072163.1, on the reverse strand, counting down.
TGTTCTTTAAATACAGATGTCTCTGTTCAAATATGTGATTTATATAGCCGCGAAAGGAATTTTTATCCCTTAAGAAAAACTTATGACACAATGTTGAAGTATAAATGTCTAAATCCTGAGTAGAGGAAGATTATCATCCATCTTTAATTTAATAAAGATAATGTTTTGTAAATGAAACTATACAGTACATGCTGCACTAAGCACTTACCAAAATATAAACTTTCTCACCTAGTTTTCTGCCTCATCCACAGTCTTCAAACAAACACGTTAATAGGCACTTTTAAAACAGAGAAGATGACTATTTAGATAAGTCAATTTATTTGATAATTATTCATAAGAAGAGAACATACTTTGTTCAACCTTTGTGGCGATGGTCAGGTTGACATAGGGAACTGGGTCTTCATGGCATCAGCTGTAAATGATATTTATATGATGATTTTAGTGTTTTTGTCTGTTTAGTGTTTCTAACATGCTGAGTGAGTGGAGGTACAGGTAAACAGTATTTCTTATTGGGGTTATCACAACAGAGACATGTAATCTGGACCCATCAGGCTGTAGATTGGGCTTGCAGCCTTGGTGAGCTAGAGGTCAGAGCCTCAGGCTCCTGATGGACTGCTATTGATTTAGGAGAACGTGGCGATACAGTTGCAGTCGCTCAGCATTGATTTTCTGCAAATGCAGTAGTGAAGAGCAGGCAGAATGAGAGAGCCCGTCCAGGGGGGGCTGCCAGGTTATCTTCTCAAATATCCGGAAGTTTGTTTTTTTTTTCTTTGTGGTACTGACCTTCCCTGAGTCAAACAGATATCTATTTAGATATTTAGCTGAGCAACTACAATAGACTTGAGCTGAAGCTGCTCAAGCGGCTCGACCAATAGAAAGATTCACTTCAGCACTGTCAAAAACAATGTGCTCATGGAGGAAAAACACTGTCTACAATTACTTTTTTAGTTCACAGGTGATTTCTACAGAAACTGTGTCGGAATTTTTAATAGAATTTAATATGAAGATGTTTTAAAAGGCCACACACACAGTGAAGTCACATCATTTATCTAAAATGCTCCCACATTTATCTTCCTAAAAATGAAACCTGATACTTTTATTATTGTCTTCAAAACTACTACTACGTCATGCAAAGATATGCAAATCTCCTTTTAGTATTATTTTAGTGATTATTTTTGTACACTTACTCAGAATAGTATTATATATTTATTTGATTCTGTATGAATATTAATTAGACTTCAAACAGCCTTACTGTGGTTGGTGAAAGCAGGGCTTTTCTTTGATCAGCCTTGCTCTTACATACTTCCAGTCGTCCACTGGTTCCCTTTGGGCAAGCTCCTTCTAATTGGCTCTGCATCAGTCGTCTTGTCTGTCGTCAGTGGGTCTATCTCCCTGTCTGTCAGTGCACATGAAAGGATACAAGCTACAGTATACCATGGCTCCGGGGTTTGGCTTGTCTTTATGGGCCTTTCAGGGTTACAAAGTTCAAATGACTATGTGCTCTGTGCCACAAGTGTAGCTGCGAAAAACACAGGGTTGTCTTTTCTCTTTCTCTCTTTTTTGAACAGTGGAATATGATCTACATTTTGCCTTTTTACATTTTCTAATCTGTAAACTCTGCTAAAGGCGCGTTTGTCTGCCTTCTTTCTAGTGCCTAGTCTGAGACCCTGTCATGTTTATTCCTCCCTGGGCTGTGTGTTAATGTAGTGAAGTGGCCCATCGGTCAATGAGCTTGTATTAACACCTGACTCCAAGTCCTCGCTGCTGTTTGTTCCTCTATGTGGGGTCCCATGGGCCCTCCCTGAGCAGAGCAGCATATCCTATGATCAATAACAACATCCTAGAAGGCCATGGAGGAGGCAGAGCAGGAGAGAGCTCTTCTTTTACTTGTATGTGTTGCATTGTTGTCTGTGATTTTGCCCAACAAGGAGTCATGTGCTAATTACTGATGGTAATAAATGAGATTGAAGTGTGCAGTGAGAGTGATGTTGACTAAATTTCTTCGAGTTATTGCATTGAGGTTTTCAGTTAACCAGTGGATACAGGAGTAACAAAAGTACTTAAAAAACAATGTCAATCAAAATCACAGACATCAAATATAACCTATTCAACCCATGCTTTCTGTAGAATAGAATATTTCCTAGCTCGTAAATAGATCTGCTTCAAACGTAAACCATGTCCTTTTCTTCTTTTATAGGCTCTAGCCATGAACGAGGTGAATGGACCTGGCCCGGCTGAGCCCCAGCCTCAGATTGCCATGTACTGTGGTCGTGTCCTCCTTTACATGAACACATTGACTGGACAGTGGGAGCCAGACCCTCAGGGCCGCCAGGGCTGCTTCACAGAGCACAGCCAGTTCCTGTCTTACTGTCAGGAGGTAAGCACTGACACGCTTCTCCAAAGGTGCTGAGAGAATTCATTGATAGACAGCAGGGTGTCAGTAGAGGTAGTAATAAAATCTTTGTTCTTATTTTCTCAAATTCCTCTCTGTTATAAAATCTATATATTTAAACATATATAGTGGAATGATGGTGGTCTGTTTGAATGATTATTTCATCAGCGCCACCATCCACCTTCCCTTGTACTGTATGTTCCTGCTACTGGTAAGCAATGTCTCCTGTGAAAATAAATACATGAATCACAGTAAAGGGAACTGTACGCCCTCTGCAGGGCAAATTCCACATAACTTTCAGTTGCTACATTAATAACTTGAATGGACTGTAATAGGATTAGCTGCTACATTATGCATCCGCAATGGCTTTCAAATAAAATCCTTCCATTTTCCTCGACTTTTATGAAGAAATGCCATCTTTAGACTCTGGGTCAGTTCCCTTTCTCTCCATTTTAAACCTCATTATTATGGGTTTTTGAATCCATATTCTGACCTGGATTTGAAATGAAAGTAATCAAACATGAAGCTGAAATATTAAGAGCCTTTAAATGATTCATTTAGTGTAAGAGAGAGAATAAGTTGCATGACTTTTCCCTTTCTTTGCCATTTTTCCATTAACTGTGTGTCCCTACCCTACTGCATTTATCCTGTACTGCTCCTAACTTTCCCTGAGTGTCCTCTAACAATTTCTCCCTTGTCCCCTTCCCCTCTTGTCTTCTGTCCCTCTGTTCTGTCCATACATCTGTTTCTTCATTCTCTGCATGGACATGCAGATGTACCCAAATCTTCAAATCTCCCACGCTGAGGAGGCAAACAAACCTGTCACCATCCCCTCCTGGTGTAAGAAAGGCTGGGGCCACTGTCAGAACCGTGCCCCGATAGTGGTGCCTTACCGCTGTATGGGTAAGAATAACACTGCACTGTTCACTCTGTAAAGTCAACAAAGATAGAATGGAGTGAGATAATTTTATGATAATATTACAAACAATTGTCATAGTAACAACTAAAAATCCATTTAGTTCTGAGACAAGTCTAATATCTGGATAAAGTGATCTCAAAACCAAGATCAGTCTCAAGGTTATATTTGAAGACTGCACTATGGGCAGTAATTTATGATTTTACAGCTTCTGCCTATTACTACTTGCTGTAAAGCTGGATTGTAAGAGGGCACAGAGCTTTCCCCAGAGAGAGGACATCACCACAAGAAAAGCCTTACTCTGACAGACATCAGTAAAAAGAAACATCATAGTGAACTAATAATAAAAAAGAAAACAAAAAAACAACAACAACAATGGCATTGTGCTTCAGTGGGATCTAAGCAAAAAATTACATCAAATCACAGACCTTACGTTACATAATGCATTACATAAAGCATTGTCTGTGTCAAAGCAAGATAAGTATGTGTTTTTTCTAGACTGCAGGCATGGAATATATGATTCATGAATACTAGCTGTGCATTTGATGCCACATGGATGTGAATACATTGTAGCACACAGCAGTGTTGCTGAGAGGTCATGTCTGCACAGAGCCACTAGAGGGAAAGATAGGTCCACAGTGCAGCATAGAGAACTTTGTTCAGTGCATTGATCTGCCATAGCCATGTCTCTCTGCTGTGTTGCATTGTAAATAGAATAGTTAGTTTTTCCTTATGTCTTTTATGTTCCACTTGGTATGGGCCATGGTATATATGCTATATAAGGCATGAATGTTTAAAAATCTGCTAAACAATCTAATCTAAAAACAAGCGATAATTTATATTTGATTGAATATACAAGAAGATGTCTTCAGTCCCAGTTCATTGAATCTAGCCACTAAACTTACAGTGGTATTTGATCCTTTATCCTAGTTCTTAATCCTTTAGTTTTCTTAACATGTTAATGTCCTTCACAACTTGAAATGATCTCACATTGACATGATGTCTGTTTGAATGTGCAGAAGGCGAGTATGTGAGTGAAGCCCTGCTGGTCCCTGACCGATGCCGCTTCCTGCACAAGGAGCAGATGGACATTTGTGAGAGCTATGTGTACTGGCACAACATTGCCAAAGAGGTGAGAAAGATTAGGGGCAAGGACTATTGTTATATAAAGGAATTTACAAAAAAAATAATTTGGCAAAGATAAACAATGTCATGTTTCAAATGAATAACATTAAAACATATCACATCTGACTTGCCCTGCCTCCTCTGTGAAATGATGCCATTGTGTGTCACAGGCCTGTACTGCAGACAATCTGGAACTCCACAGCTATGGGATGCTGTTGCCATGTGGCGACCATTACCGTGGTGTTGAGTATGTCTGCTGCCCGGGCAGAAGCACTTCCTCCAACAAGATGGAGACTGAGGCAGTAGATGGCCATGCTCTTCCTGAGATAATCACGTCCCAAAGTGGAGGAAAAGTCAATCCCGGGTGACTATTTAAAAATGCTGCTTAGTGATATCCTTTGAGATAAATGTTTTCAGGCCAGGCGCATGTGCAGATGTATGCATCTAACCTTCATTTTGTTCTTTTTCGTGTGTTTCTCCATTCAGTTTGCTTTTACTTGTATGATGTACATAATTCAAAGTTGACTGATATTTTTTCAGAAAATGCACTGTTCTTAAGCACATCTCTTTTTAATTATTTCTGTTTGAAGCATGTATTTGATTTGGTTTTCTGTGCTTTTTTTAGCGTAAAAGTCCCCACCCCAAGCCCCTCCCCAGACACTGACATGGAGGAGGATGATGAAGTGGTGGAGGAAGAAGAAGAGGAGGAGGAGGAAGAAGAAGAGGTGGATGATGAAGACATAGAGGACAATGAGGAGGAAGAAGAGGATGAGGAAGAAGAAGATGCAGGGGCAGTGAAAGACCCAGAGGAATACGAATACCCCATTGACTCAGGTCCGTACCAGACGTCCGACTATCTGGACTTTTTCTACGATGACAAAAACCAGAAACCCACTACCTCAGCACCTCTGAGCAAGGAGGACAGCTGTGAGTGTTTCTGTTGTAGTTCATCAGAGTTCAGGCTCATGTAGCCCTGCACAGTAAATCAGGCAAATGTTACTTATACACTTGTGGTGTGGTGTGAGGAAATGTGCCTGTCTACCAAACCAAATCACAGGGATTTACCCTTTTCCACCTCAGAACCAAGATAAGTATTATCAAATTCTAATCAGAGACAAGCTGTCACACACACCCATGTTTTTGGAGGACCTTAAGCTCACCATAGGCCTCATGGTGAGCTCACACAGAAGATCTGTGAATGACAGTATATAACACCTTTTTTGTCAAATAATATGTTCCTAGATATTCAGTACATTACCTTAAGTTAGTCGAAAAGCCCAATAGACCCCAGTGGAAGGAGCCATTTTAGTTACGTTACTTCATGTTCTGGTGCCTTCAGCTGCAGAGGAAGGAAAAACAGGTTACATGCTTAAATTTAAACTTTTTTTTTTTTTTTTTTTTTTTTAAACACCACAGCCACCAAATTATTAGGACTGACTTGAAGGATGCATGTAAAAAAATAACAAAGATATAAAAAAAAATAATAAAGACATATGATGCATGGATGTATCCCATATGCCATGTATGCACAATACTGCACACAGATCAAGTGTTACTTCTAAACTGTCCTAATTAGAGCTCTCATCATGATATTGATTCTATTTATTGTAATTTCTTTTCATTTGTATGTATTCATTATTTAAATACCTTGTGTTTTTGTATATTGGCCTGTTTCCTAGACACATGTTCTTCTTCTTTTACATCAAGTAATGCTTCAACCAGGCTTATGCTTTTAATTTTAGACGAAATTGCTTTCTACGTGACAGTAATCACCTCTGCTCTGTCTTTTGTGTGTAGTGACTACACCTCGACCCACAGATGGCGTTGATGTTTACTTTGAGAAGCCAGTGGACGAGACTGAGCATGCCAACTTCCTGCGTGCCAAAACAGACCTTGAGGAGCGAAGAATGAAGCGCATAAATGAGGTAAATTTCACAGTGCTAAGAACAGGGTATTAGTTCATTGTCTGGCAAGTCAGCCACTTCGACAGTCGACAGATTAATCATATATGAGACCTACAGTTTCACTCCCCCTCAAATCCCTAATCTAATTCTCAAAATGACTTAACCACTGGCCTATACATGACACAGTCAGAGAAGCAGATAAAAAAGTCCATATGTCTCCATGAGTGTCAAACTAAGGCTAGCAGGCTTGGCTTAAACTTTATTTCTGTAGTATTCTGTAAAAAACAGCCTTATATATTGTCTTTGTGTTTTTTAGATAATGAAAGAATGGGCTGAGGCAGACAACCAGTCAAAGAACCTCCCAAAGTCAGAGCGACAGGCCCTGAACGAGGTAAGCTATCATTCATCAAACTGTGAGGTACCCTTCAGAACTAAAATGTAATTAGTTTTAAACAATGGAAAGGATGCATGTCATGTCAAAAGAAGATAATTAAGTGTGACAATCTCAATCAGAGACACAGGACAGCTGCTTTAGTAAAACCTACTGCTCTATTTTGTACTTTTTAACGCCAGGTGGTATTTGATCTGAACAGTCATGTTTGATTGATTTGAACACATGGTTAAATTTATCTCTCTTTATGCTCTTGAAAACATGTACAGCAACTATGCTTACTCTCGTTCTACTTCTGCATTTTCTCTCAGCACTTTCAGTCTGTGCTGCAGACGCTGGAGGAGCAGGTTGCTGGAGAGAGACAGAGGCTTGTAGAGACTCATCTGGCCAGGGTCGAAGCTATACTAAACAACAACCGTCGTTTGGCACTAGAGAACTACCTGACGGCTGTACAGTCTGATCCCCCCCAGGTATAACCACCCTAAAAAGTCAGAGTACAACTAGTATAATCAATCTTTAAGTGAAAATGGCCCAAACTGAGCTTTAACTGTTTATTGTAGTAAATTATATTGTTTTAGTGTATAGCTTTTAAGGGAAAGCATTTCAACAGATTCTTTGTAAAAGATGCAGAATAACTGAATAATAGTTGAAATGGTTATAATTATATGTTATAAAATAAAATGATCATTTTAGATTGTTGAACATTTTATATTTTGCATGTTCAGAATTATTTTGAAAATCTGGATTTTGCCTGTTCACACTTACCAAATCGATCTTAACTTGGCCTCATATGTGCGAATTTTTTTATTTTTTTGCATCATAATTGATTTAATGCATATTTCTCTGTGTACACCATATTCCTAATTGTCTCGCAGCCGGACCGGGTTCTACAGGCTCTGAAGCGCTACATTGCTGCAGAGCAAAAGGACCGCAGACACACACTGAGGCACTACCGCCATATTGTGGCTGTTGACCCCCAGAAGGCTGAGCAGATGAAATTTCAGGTTGGTCCTTTTATACACTGTCTGCTAAAGCTACGTAATAAAGCACTGCCCTTTCCATGATCTACTCTTTAAACTACATAACTTTACATCTCTCGCTAAAATCTTGTAATATGTAACACATTTTATTTCGGATAGGTCTACACACACCTCCATGTGATTGAAGAGAGAATGAACCAGAGTCTTGCACTGCTTTATAAAGATCCCACGCTGGCTAAGGAGCTGCATAGTGACATACGTAAGCATGATTACTCTTAGCATGAGTTTATCAAGTTCCAGTTGTACCTGACTGAGGCAGTTATCTCTCACACATTGCTGGCACATGTGTAAAAGCCTCTGTGAGTTTTCTCTTTCTTTATTACTTGCAGAGGAATTGGTCAAAGCAGAATTAGGAGACATCAGTGAGCTCATGACCACCTCGTTCTCTGAGACACGCACCACTGAAGAGCTGCTGCCGGCTGAGAGTGAGGAAGTGAAGGATGACGAAGCAGAAGAGGAAGCAGCTTTTCAAAACAGGCCTTATCCTCCCCGCATTGGTACATATACTGTTTAAGCACTTATTCTAATCGCACAGAGGGCTACAGTTAATACTTTTATCTGTTTTCTATCTATTTACAGACCCACAGCCTAATAAGAAAGGTAAGACGGGTGATGTTTATTTGATTTTTTTTATCTTCACATCTCACTTTTTGATGAGTAACCATTATTGCTTGGTTTTTTATTTTTGTGCAGTAGATGAATATGATGACAACACATCTGAGAGAGGTGCTAACTATGAATATGAGGAAAAGGTAGGAGTCTATTTTTAGTTTGTGATGGTTATAACTGAATCCATATGTACATGTGAAATCATTTGCATGTCCCTGATGTTCTTGTAGAGTAACACCTCTGCTGAGCTCAAGCTTTTAGACTCCAAACCACCTGAGATCGAGAGAGATGAACTGGTAGGAGCTTAATTACTGTATGTGCCATAGTATTATTAATTATAACTGTGTCTGATTTTTTTTTTTTTTATTCTTTACAAAGCAACCTGATGCCTTGGAGACGTTTAACCGTGGTGCCATGGTGGGTTTGCTTGTGGTTGCAGTGGCTATTGCCATGGTGATGGTAATTAGTCTGCTGCTGGTGCGCAGGAAACCTTATGGCACCATTAGCCACGGCATTGTTGAGGTACGAGTCGTAGTAGTAGTATGTGGAATAGAGGCTACACATTTACATTCACACCATTGCTGTAAATATTAGTCTTTTAAAACCAAGAATTTACTAAGTGTTCACACTTGATTAAGACTACATACTCCTCCTATAAAAGGATTATGTGGTTTCTAAATGTTTGTAGTGATATTCTTAAATGCTTAATAATTGATTTTTGTCTTTGCCTCAGCAGGTTGACCCCATGCTGACACCAGAAGAAAGGCAGCTCAACAAAATGCAGAACCATGGCTATGAAAACCCCACGTACAAATTCTTCGAGCAGATGAACTGAGGTATTGGGGCTGATACTACAAGACATGCCCAAAACACTTGTCCTGCTCTGTCACTTTTCCCTAAAAGTGGTATTCTGACCACACTCTGTGATTGATGACAACCTAAAGTAACTGATGAAGTCTGGGCTACACCTCAAACCCATTGTAAATGACCAACAACCTCTCATTACCAGAATGTGAATATAAAGAAGCCAACCCATATCATCTATTGTTACCATAATGTTGATTGTTTCTTTCATGAGCAGTGCCACTTCATTTCATATTCCTAAAAACATCTGTCTTTTCATGTAAACCAAATTACCACAGTGGCATGACTTGATCTATTGTCTCACTAGAATCTGAAGTTGAGTGCTGCATAATGCTTTATAGTATTTATTTTTCATTAGTAATCTCTTTGTTCAAATTGTACCACAGCTACATATATACTTATATATCCATGTAGATGAGTGCAATCCTGCTCTAATTCTCAACTTAAAAGTTGCTCAGTGGAGTTAATTATCAGGCTAACTTCCCTCCATTGGCTACTGTAATATTGAGACATTAACACTGACGATGGAGATGTTTACTTTGAATGTGTGAGGCATTTATGGTCGCTGGCTTTAATTGAAAACACTGATGGCCGCTGTAGTTTAACTATGTAAACAATACGAAAGGTCTTCATGAAAATAACTGAGTCGGTGAATTTTTGATTGCTACCTAAAGATCTGTAAAAGCAGAAGTATGTTTAATTTAATGGAAGCATGACAACTTGGTGTATGATGCTGCTGTATTTATTTGTGTTGTTCCTGTCATAGCTTTGAAAAAGTCGGGAAATGTCACAGTTTAAAATGGACACTGTAAATAACGTAAGATACTACTACTAGTTGTAGACATTTCTATTATTAATTTGCAGTGGTGTAATGAAACATTTAAAATAGTACATTGTGCTGTTATGAAGAGGAGAAACATTTTCCTAACATGGCTGATTGAAAACGGACTGTTGTAAAAACCAGCACAAGACAACGACACAGTACTTCTTTCTGAATGTATTTAAGGTATAGACATTGAGATTCCATCTTCTTTTTAGTGATATATCATTACCCTAGTTAGTATCTAAACCACTTACCCAATGCCCTTCAGAGCCCTTCCTGTAGCAGCCTGTTCATTCTTTATATTTGGAGTGTGCGTTCATGAGCAGTGGCTTGTATGCATAATATGCTGAGAGGCCATATTAAAGTGTGGTGTCATTGACAACACTCAGGCAGGATCAGATTAATGTCTTTAATTCAGACATCTCCACTCAACATTGAATGTTAGCACTGTACTGATGCTATATTTAGGTTATTCTCTTCATACGTAGCTCATTGTAGAGTGTCATAATGATGATAGTCTGTATTGGTAAGTTAAACAAGGATTTACTCTTTCTTTGTTAACAGCTGGTTCCACACTGATATTATTTGGAGTTGGGATTTGCTTTATATCCATTAGGCTTTGTCTCTAATATACAATCATTCACATCCAAGGGATGTTTCTTTTATTTAAAAATCAGTCATACCATGTTGTGTTTTTATGTTGCTTTAACAAAACAGTTCATCGTCATTCATTCATTTTGTGTTTTTCTTGTAAAGGCAGGTGGAAGTTGCATTATGAAATGCGTAGAAAAAGAGTCCATACTCTGTGTATAATTTGTACAGCTAGTGAATGAAAACATTGTATGTTCACAGTTTAAGTCAGTCCATCTTGTAATACTACTGAAACCATAGAAGACTATAAGCTTGCCTGTGTTTTCCCCAAAAAACACTAAAAGGTTTCCTACCAGCATTTAGCAGACTTAGAATGATGTATACTGTAGTTACTCAGATCACATTTGTACGTATGTATTTGGACTTTTCTGTTGGTCCGTCCCCTTTACCCCCCCCCCCTCCCCCAATGAAATCGAAACAATGTTAACTTTTAATTGCTGCATTAATGCCTTTTACAATGCTGTGTTTTGGATGTAATTATTCTGTATTTTTTATTTGTATGTAATCAGTTTGGGTCATGCTTTTCACATGTAATGCAATTATAAAAACTTGCATAATTGAAATGTTTAATAATGTAAAATACATGGTGTATATGACCTCTGCCTAATTGACAAGGTACAGCACTAAGCACAACCAAATTTCTCCATTTGTGTACAGGTTGCTCACTACTGTATTAACAGCGCTGTCTGTCTGATTTCAATTATATCCTTCATTAGACCTACAGGCATCAGTGGTATCATGTAGAGAGCTGTTTTCCTTTTCATTTAGACCTTAACCAAATACACGCTCAACAAAAGGGACAGACAGATATTCTAATTTGGCAAGATGTTCTTGTTGTGTACCTGTATTTGCAAGCAATCTAAAGTATAAAACTGGTCAAGCTAATTAATAGTAATAAAAATTGATGACCCATAATATGCTGAGTCTGTTGTTATTTTTAACTATATTTGCACAGGAAGGTATGATGTGGTCTTACTCTATTCTCCACGGGGAGTTGGGGAAACTCTCCAACTTACCCACACTGGAAAGTGATGTTTTTCATTTCCTACAGCTTCTCAGCTGAATTCTTTGGAAAAGAAAACCTAAATATATGTAAACCTTAGAGTATAATAAATGAAAGATAGGAATATGATGTTTTGAAACACACAAATATTACAACTTACTATTCATTTGGTACAATATTTAAAATCTTCCATCAAGAATTCTTATGTCAGGAGATGTGGTTTTCACAGTCACAGTGGCATGTCTGTGAAAAATTAAAACAGATTAAAATCTCTGTAGCTCCATTATGTGCAATCCTGTAACTCTTAAATCTAAAATGAAAGTGAAGAGACATACATTTGAACTGTACAGGAACGGAAACAAGTCGAATGTGGGTGTATGTACGGCAGACTGTACAAATCTGAATTTATTTATGACAGGATAACTAAATGATGAATATTGTTAAACTGAAGGTTGTTGATTTATATTGAGTACCACGTATTGTATTTATTTTCTATCCGCAAATGATTCAGTTTACTATTTTACTTGAGTTTAGTATTATAGTAACAATGAACGTAGCCACTAGCAATGAGAACTGTGCCTCATCGCAGCAAAATATCAAGTTTGACGTCTTAGTTCTCAATCATTGAGTCACCTGACTTTCAAAGCATGTGTGTAGGCTGACTTCACCCACAATTTACTAAGAAGTGTTGAGCCCTGGGCCAAGCATAGCCATGCACAGGTTCACTTCTTCCAAACCACAACAATGACGGGTAGTACTGCTTATATGATTACCGTGAAAAGACTCTGTGGCTGTACAGTGACTGTTTGCTATTGAAGCCTCCAGAGCAACATTCATTTTGATAGTGTTTCCTCTGAAGTCAGTTGCTCACACAGCACTACTGTGGTAACATACGACAGTATCACATTGCACTCTGAGTGGAGATCAGTAGCACTTTGATTCATTCAACAAAACAACAATATGAAACTTCTTTGTTCTGAGAGAGTAAAGTCTTCCCCAGTACACGAAAGATGTCATTGCGTGAGATGAGCATATTTAAATATTTGTATAGCATGTATTAGCATTGTATGTGGGTGCCAAGGAACATACATATATATGGACTGTGCAGTATTTACCATAAGTAGTGTCTAACTCAACAGTTAGACACCCAGTGAGTAAGTGCAATGTTCAGTGGGGGTCACTGGAGACTGGAGCAGCTAAGCAGATGTTGTAGAGGGGGACAGACAGTTTTGATATTACTGGTAGGTGCTGCAGTCTCCTTCCCATGTAACACCAGATGACATTTAAGAGCTGCAATTATGCTGATTGTTCTGAGAGGAATCTATGAGATCAGTCAATCCAGTGGTTTGAATACTTACGATAACTCTTTCAGTAGACAATGATGTGTACTGCTGCTGTAAATGTCACCAGGTACCTAATGCATTTATGCAGACATTTGGAAAGTGCCATAAAAATGTGGTCAAGCAAACTAAATCTTAAAGAAAAGTCAAAAGAAGCGTTGCTCCTTGTGCACAAATGTGCAACAACAGAATTACCAAGAAACCATCATGTGGTTAACACTACATGCATGTTCCAGTTCAAGAAGTGACGATTTGAAGAAGAAGTGTGAATGGTCAAATGAAGGATACTAGTTCAAAATAACACATTTAATAACCGTGAATCATTTGCAGAGCTCTGCTTAGGATTGCTATGTTTCTCGGTTTTGCTAATGCACAGTATGTATTGTTTTATGATTTAAACTCACAAATGTCCATATTTGTCTCATCTGATTAACACAGTAGTGGGCTGTACTGCTGTACCACAAGACTTTGTTCTGACTTAATTTTTTTTATATAATTTTTGGTTCTTTGATGAAATAGATACACTTCTATATCTATTCCATCCTACACTTCTTACATGACACACTCACAGTCATGAATGCAATACAGTATATTTTTCCAGGCTGTCCTCTGCCATGTGGCATCAAAGAGCTTTGCCCTGAGATATTACAGGGGCTTACACTGTCCTATTAATCAGACTTCATCACATCACAAATACCGCCATCTGTTCTCCAAACACATTTTACAGTCTGCAGTTGTTGAAAGGAGAATGCAAAAGTAAGGCATTCCAGTATTTTAATGTCTAAGCCACATTTTCTGTCAGTGCTGAAATATTATCTGAGTAACTCTTAGCACAGCAAGGGTAGACAGTCTTACAGCAGTATCTAGGGAAGGCAGATTTTCATTTATAGTTTTAAATTTCACTTATATTATATGTTGCATAATTTGCACTGTAACTATACTATATAATAAAACAATAGATATATTTTGAAACTGTTTTGTACTTTTACATTATAGTGCTGGAAGTATGCGACATTTAACAATACACATACATGAATATAGCAAACCAGCAGGAAGATCTGCTAAGCTGACCTCCTTTCTTTCTTTTCTTTCTTTCTTCCTTTTCTTTTTTTTTTTTTTTAACACATTTTGACACTTAGACTTTAGGTGATAAATGCCTTTCAGCCTGAAGCGTAGTTTCAGTGAAGCCTAACTTGAACTGTCGGTACCAGCAGGCTTTGTCTTTATGTTTCCTGTCTTTGAAGTGGTTTGTGTCTCTGCACTGAACGGCCTATTAATGTATTGACCAGCGAGTGAAGTGTATACAGAGCCTGACTGCATGACTGGGGCACACAAATGTTCCTGAAAACCACTGTGCCCATTTCTTTCATACTTGATTATGTTAACAGTATATACGTTAGAGATTTAACAGCACCTGAATCTAAATCTCTTTCATTTCTGTAACAACAACAACAACAACAACCATATAGCACTGTAATCAATGAACCAATGACAAAGAGATAAGGTGAAGAGGAGGGACTAGAGGAAAAGGAAAACCACAGTGTTCCTCGCCAAACTCATCAAAAGGCCAGCAACTGTAGAAGTCCCAGACTTGCAACGGGTACATCCCCACTCTCTACAACAGTGCTATTTGACCAGGTAAGAAGCTGCTGCTACACACATGCACCGGTATCTATAGACAATAACATATGCATTTAGGCTTCGTTTATATATATATATATATATATATATATATATATATATATATATATATATATATATATATATATATATATATACACATATATATTACTATGTATTGGCGGAGCAGCAATTGAGTCCAGCTCAAAAAGCTTTGATAAAATATTGTCATGGTTCAAAATGCCAACAAAACAGGTCATAATGCATTACAAAAAAAAAACAAAAAAAAGATAATATGCATGACTGAATTACAAATAAATGTATAACTCATATAAGTCACCCAGCCGCTTTAAGAAACAACACAGTAGTATGTGAAAGTGAAAAAGTGTGTATGAACATGCAAGATAGGCTACTGTATACAAAGAAATGTAAATGATTATGATTTTTGTCATTAATCAGTACCTTTGTGTATTTAGTCAACATAGGACAAGAAATCAGCACAACTTCATAATATAGTAACAGGATAACTGAATAATTTTATTTCATGGGACAGAACAAATATTATATTGTTGACATATCTTGTCAGTAAGAAATTACTGTTTTATTTCATATAAAACAATTCATTGAAATGCTAACCAGAAATGATCGCTAAGATGGCAGACACACACAAGCATTTAAAGGTCATTCCAGTCCAACAATCTGATTTTGTGTCATAGTACTCTTCTTTCACAGTCAGAAGTGAATAAGTTTGCAAAATGTAAAAGCTCTGAGCTGTTGTGACCTTTGCTACACAAAGTAACCACACACTGTACACACATACATGCTGATTAGTCTTCACAGAAGAGGCCTCGGTCAGCATCGCAGCTACTGTATGTTCTTTCATCTGTTCAGCTTTTCTCTGAGCCTGACACCCTTAAGAGCCAGATATTCTACTGCCGATTGTTGTCTTGTTGTTGTTGACCTTAGACTTTTACTCAAGTTTTCTTGTGTGTACAGTCATTAGTCATGGTTTCATAAACTTTTTTGTGGGTTTTGGATGTGTATGAACGTGTAGAATCTCAAAGCTTTCACAAAAGAGTTCAATGTCACACACTGAGTAGAAATACAGACACAAAATCAGAAGGAGACTTCAAAAAAACTGTATAAATGTTGTGCAAAAATTATAACAATAATTAAATTATTAGAAATTGACCAGTAATTTTGTGTTATTATACACTTACTTCATATTTTGTGTTGACTGATGAGTTTCTTATTTTTTCCCTGTTCTTTATTCCTTTTTCAGATTTATGATGAAATAAGAAGATGATCCGACTCAACAACCCCCAGTATATGCACTTCCTGCAGCAGGCCGATGCCTTGCGACGCTCGGGCTCACTGTGCGACGCCATTATTGCTGTAAAGAATCACATCTTCCATGCTCACCGGTTAGTGTTGGCCTGTGCCAGCAGGAAACTGGCACAGCAGCTCTTCAGGGATGTCAAGGACAGCCCTGTGCAGTATACTTTGGAGGTGATCTCCCCTCACACCTTCCAGCAGGTCCTGGACTTTACTTACACACAGACTTTGGAGGTGTCTGTGGATGACCTCAGTCTGCTTCTCAAAGCAGCTCAGGTCCTGGAAATGCAGCCACTGGAGGAGCAATGCAAGAAGCAACTGAACGCACTCGAACACAAATGCAAAGAAGGCAGTAACAAGGGAGGTATTACAGAAAACAATAAGCAACCAGCAAACGATGCTGACTTGAGGAAGAAAGAAACAATTGAAGATACAGAGGAGGAGGAGGAAGGAAATGACTGCATTATAATGGAAAAGAACCCCACTTCTGATTGTGGGGATAATCCCCAGTCTCCTGCAAAGAAGCCAAGACTGTCTCCCATTGTAACTCCCTACAGCAGAGACAGCGTCATCACCACAAGTGGCACCCATTTTACCTCTCCTTGGACATTTCCTGCAAACATGTGGAACTCCGTGGGCACCTTGAGACAAATAGCCCAGAACTATTCCACCCTAATCTCAGCATACCCACTGCAGAACCCAAACCAGACATCCGTGGCCTTTCCTTTCTCCCTGCCCACTCATCACGCATTCCCCTTGATTCCATCACCCTTTCAAAGACCAGTTCAGAACTCTTTTATGAGCTACTCAAGGTTACATCCCCATTATTCTCAAAACATATACACTGCTCCCACAGAGGTAGGGAGCATCATCAGACAAAGCCTGCTAAAAAGAAAGAAGCAGAAAGCACTTACTGAAGCCACTCAAGCCCGTGAGCCAAGGTAAGTCTGGAAAATTATGTATTGGCTGTTTATCTCAGTTCTTCATTTTCCATTCAGAGTCATTTCAAATCTCCCAATCTGCTCAGTTGTTCCCTTGTGACGGCTACAACACCTGACTCACTGGTGTTTGGGTAGATTTTTATGCATTGTACTGTAAACCTGCATTTTCCAGCTGGAGTTCAACTCAAAATTATTAATAGCCTTAATAGCCATCCTTTTAGTTTGTAAAAAATGTCAAATAATAGATCATATTCAAATTTAGCCTGCCCAAGTCTATGAATATAGTTCCACACTGTCTGACCAAAAGGGGATCCCCCATATTTTTTCCCTTCCAATACATTTAAAATAGTCTTTACTACACAAAATATGGTAAAGTATCATTTGTGTGGGGGAAAAAAAAACTTAAAACTTCGTCATGCATAAAATATCTGTGCGGCTACATAAGTGGTCCATATGTTTGTTGTTGGGGGTCAAAGTAAGATGTGTCTAAAGATGTTATTTGATGGCATTGTGATTCTCAATATGAATATAATTAATGTGAACGTCATATCTCTTGTTAAATGTATAGTTTCAAATCCATGTAATCACTTCTTTTCTACAGTTACACCGACGCAGCTAAAACAAACACAGGGAAAGCTAAAGACTGCCAGCACTGTGCTGCACGCCTCATCAGTGATCCAGTGTCTCAGGAGTCAGCTTCCACAAAGACAGGTGCTGCATGTCTCACAAAATATAATGAACATGAATTGGGGATAAGATTGTAGTGTTTTAGCATTTAACAGTAGCATGTTCTCGTCATGACCCCTCGCCTCATCAGGCTCCTGCTCTAAGCAGCGCAATGGAAAGTGATAAAAGTTGTGGTTTGAGTGCACAGTGCAGCAGGAGCAGTAGTGTGGTTACTACATACAGCAGCGTAGATGCAGTACAGTATGTACTGCAACACAAAACCTAACCCCAATATGTCATGCATACTAATTTTTATAGAAAACATTAATGTACCCACAGCAACTCAACCACCAATGTGCTTCTAAATGTATTACATTTTAAGCAGCCTTGGGTTTCCACAGTCAGCATGATAAACATATTTTATCTGATGTGCAATATCTCTGTGGAACATTTTGTGCCTGGTTTCCATGGAAACTGCTTTAGCTCTCAGTAACTGAAAGCAATGTTGTCACTAATTACATTAATTAATATAAATTATATCCCACCAAAGTTCAGAGAATTTTCAAAAAACATTTAAGTGTTTGTGCAGATCAGGTAATTGAGTGCTGTAACGTCACTGTGAGCTTTAGTGAAACCTTCAGCTCAAAATAGGAGTTTTTTGTTGCATTTAGTCTTGACTGTTATCAGTGTTGTGGTTTATATCTTTCATTTCCCAGTACTACTACAGTACAAGCCCTTTTTATTTCAGCATCCTGTACAAGGGTTTATAATTTTAAAAAGCTTCAAAGTGCCCAAAGAGTTTCAAGCTTAAAATTAAAAAAAAGTATAAGTACACAGTCTGTTACAGTGAGTATGAGAACTATCATTAATGCTGGAATCATGTGCAGGGTGTATGTTCTGTAGAAGAGATGTGGTCCAGCATGATCCAGAGTCCCATCAACAAGATCACAAGGTGGACAAACCGTTCCAGTGCAAACACTGCCCCAAGAAATTCAGCCTAAAGCACCAACTGGACACCCACCACCGAGTGCACACTGGTAAGTGCAGTGCATACTCTAGTCATGGTTACATTTAAAATTCAAACTAAAAAGAGAAAAACAAGTAAATCCACCTTTAAATGAAACAACATAAAAGGTAGATTAAAATATTCTAGTAATTTATATCCTAACTTAAATAATAAGTAGTAAGTTAGATATTTGTTTAAACTCAGCCAAGTCCCAAGTGTGATCACAACACCCCAGAGCCACCGCAAAGACCAAACTGAAGTTAAAAGATATAAATTTACAGGTGGGCCTGAATGTAACACATGTAGAATTGCTTTAAGTAGCCTAAATGCAACAGATTAATGGTAACAAACGTATTCCCTTGACATGCTGTGCCCTACTCTTCAGGAGAAAAGCCGTTCGAGTGTCGCTTGTGTGGTCAGCGCTCTCGGGACTACTCGGCCATGATCAAGCACCTGCGCACCCACGGGGGGGCTGCCCCGTACCAGTGCACCGTGTGTCTGGAGTTCTGCAATAGCCTGGTGGCCATGCAGAGGCACGTCAAGAGCCACTCTGTGCAGGACTTCCCCTCAGACTGGAGCATCAGCAGCACCTACCTGTACACATCGCACATCTAAGTCCTTCATTATTATTATTATTATTATTATTATTATTATAGCATCTGCCCAAAACACAAGAAGTCACTCAAGAACTCCCAGAAATAAATGTAGCGTTTATTGCAGAGAAATGTAAAATAAAGTCACATAGAGATCAACTGGTTCATCGTCGGATGCTGTGTCTGTCTGTCTGTGTGAGACTAGTTCCACATTGCCCCCTTTAGGTCAGTCGGTAGATTTCAGTTTTAAGTGTGTATTTAAATACTGTACAGTGCATACTCACCCCTGCTGGGCTTTTTGTCAATCAATAAAATATCTTGATTTTTGCCTGCCTTGTTCTGACAGTATTTTTTTATTTATTATAATCCATGCTAATGCCACCTCTCAGTTAAGGTCCCTCTTGTGGTCATCATGTGGGTTATTCAGAATTTTCCAGATGATGTCCTTGTAATCTTTCACTTGATGCATATACTATGAGCATTGTAGACAAAATAAATGTGCTAGTTAAAATATATATACATATTAATTTCATGAACAAAATGTATTGCCTTTATTGAATTAAAAATGAAATGCATTTAGTGTAGTAATATCTAAAAGCAATCTTTCCCCATTTACCCTGAGGTCATTTCATATATTAAGGTTTTTGGACATTTCAGCAAATACATAAAGCTTTTTATTTCTACTGTAATAGAAAAAATAATTAAAAGCTCTGTGATAGGCTGAGGACACAGCCTGTGATACATAGTGAAGCAGCAGTGTTAGGAGAGTAGAGTGAGGTAGATATCTCAACTTGGCCAAAAAATGACTTAGGCAATTATGCTATGAGGCTAACAATTGAATAGTTATTATGAACATGTGACAGATGAACTCTTCAGCAGCCTACTCCACGTGTGTGGCTACTCCTCCTTGTGGCTGGAAATAATCCAAAAGTGTCTGATAAAGGCCTGTTGCTGAGTTTGGATATTTTAACATGCTAGTCACAAAGAGTGTGATAGAAACTATACCACGACCAGCAATTGGATGTCTTTACAGTGGCTTTAAGTCTCTATAAAAGAAGACTCAAATAGTACTGTAAACAAAAGGCCAAAGATCATTGTTGTCTTAATGTAAAAGACTGACTATGGATTCACGGGAAAGCTTTTCACTGACGCACACTGTTCATGTTCAGTCGGTTCAAGACTAAAGGGCATTGGTTATCTTTTACATTGAAGCTAATGGGGTGTCGCAGCACTAATCTTTACATGTAAAAGTTGCTATGTTGAAGCGACAAGACTTGTGTGTCATGACTCGCCCACACTTCAGATGGAACAGACAGAGTGGGTGCTGCTTTCTGTTGCTCAGAGTGTGAGCAGTGTCAATCAGGCACCAGATGAAGAAAGATGGGGCACTCAGAAATATGTAAAGATTCGACAACCTACCTGAACATGAAAACTGGAACATGTGTGCACTGTGACAAACCAGGTAAGCTATTTGTTAGTTAGTTTATTTGTGTTTTTTTGTTCATTCATTAACTATTTTTGTTGCAGGCAAGGGATACGGAATTACACCAAACTGTGGGTACGATGATCGCGGAGGGCGGCATGAAGTGGGCACTAAAAAGTGTCTCAGCAACACTTTTAATGATGGCAGCTCCTATTTCTGTAAGCCTTGTAGTCCTTGCAAGGCAGGATTTACCAAAGTGCTTCTGTGCAACACAAGTGCAGACACCAAGTGTGAAGCCACAGGGTAAGCTAAAAACTCTACTAGTCAATAAGTCAAATGAGTAGGTTACAAAATGTGTGTTTTTTTCCACAGATACAGTACTACAGAAGTTCCCATGACAGTGAGTTTAAGCAATATCATTTCTCTTCACTTGATGTGCACTTAAAAAAACGGCATTTTTATTGAACTTTTAACCATAATCACTTCAGTTGCCTAAAATACACTATAACACTGTCACACTACACACTACACACACACACACACACACACAGGAAACCACCTGCAGCTAAGTTTAGGAAATCAACCTTCAACGTACAAAAAGAAAAAAATAAACTCTCTTGAGATGATTAATCACTTAGTTTCATAAACAACACAAACCTGGCTGTTCAGCCCTCTGTGTTTTTTTGTTTAATTCAGACGAACCTTGGAGCCACTGAGATTCCAAGTGGATCATGTAAGTTGGATATAATAAACACCCACCAAATGAAAAAGTCTTACTCAGTTTGACTTTGTGCTTGTTTTGGCAGGGGCAGTGCCACTCATTTGCACCATGCTTCTAGTCATATCTGCCTGGGCCATCTGCATCATTAGAAAAAGAGGTTTGTATGCAACAGTCTAGAAACCTGAGTCTTAAATTCGACCATTTCATTAAGACCAAATTGATGTTTTTGGTGATTTCAGGTTTAAACAAAGTCTTGAATTGTAGAAGATCCTCCCAATTCGAGGCAGGGATCACATCTGTCACTTTTGCTCCACAAAGCAATCAACTGAAGGATCTTTTAAGTGAGTAGTTCATGTTAGTAGTTATAATAGTTTTTTTCCGCAGTATTTAAATCAATGGCAGGAACCGCTTTGAAGTGTCGCTGTGGAGTGAGATCTACAAGATTAAGTAGCTTGAGAAATTTGTGTTGTAGTACTCGAGACAGGTTTTAGACTATTTTGTAAAGGTCTTGGTCTTGTCATAGTCTCCTTGATAGTCTTGGTCTTGTTTTGGTCTTTAATTCATTTTTACAAGGTCTTATCTTGGTCTCAGATGACAAGACCACAACTGGTACGTAAGCCTATTCTTGGGATTAAATGAAAACCTTAATCATTTTATATTCAATTAAAAATCTTTCCCCTTCACCAAACACTAACCTCCAAGAGTCTGGACTTGGACTCTTAATTTTTTTAACAGTTCCATTTTGTTACACTGTATTGAAAACTGGTTTTGGTCTTGATTCATCCTTGACTCAGACTGGATAGCTAAAAGTCTTGGTCTTGTCTTGGTCTTGATACTCTCTGGCCTCAGGCATGACTTGGTCTCGGTCAATGCGGTCTTGACTTCAACATAACAAAAACAAACACTAAATACTTATTTTAAGACATTTTTCTTCTGTTTAGGTCCCAACATTCTGGAGGCACCGCTACAGAGTGTGCTGGACAACCTGGACGTGCTGGAAGAGCTGGTCATTTTGTTGGATCCTGAGACCCATGGCGTGAAAAACACAAAACACTTGGCATCCCTCTGCTCCTTCTCTGCAAACTGGGTGACCTACACCTATTCAATGAAGGACAGTAAGAGCCCTCTGAAAGCCATGCTGGAGGGTGTCACCAGCAGACAGCCTGAGTGGACAGTGGGGCATCTGGCCGAGCTGCTCAGACAAATAAAACGTACGGATGCCATTGTAGTTCTCTCCAAACTCAGACCAGATAAACTAGATATCTAGAAATAGATATCGTTTATGTTTAGATTATACCTTTAACGTGACATTCAAAAATCATGTCTTAGTTTAGAAGGTGTTTAAGTCCGTAGAGTAAGTCTTTAAGAAAGACAAAACTGAGCTGATCTTGAACATCTTAACATCTTTATTAAGCAAATAACATCATAAATAAAAAAGTGCATAGAAAAATTAAACAGGTTTAGAAATATGTATACAAATATTTACAAACTCAGGGTTTATTTGTACATGGTAACAAAGACATATATTTAAAGATCACATATTTTCTCATTTTTATACCTTTTACACTTATTTTAAAATAACCCTACCATATATATATTTTCATCTTTATATGTTTGTATTTATATAACATACAGCTTTCTGAACAGATTCTGGGAGAGATGGTCATGATCACTTGTGACAAGTGCTTTGCATCAATCGAATGCAAACACACACACAACAAAAACAAAGACACACGCACGCGCACACACACACACCAGCTCTGCAGGACATTAAAACCAAGCTACTCTTAAATTATTATCATCCTCTCTTTTTGCATCAGTATTCCCAAACATCTGCCGAAACAGCTGAGGTAGAATCCTTGCAAGGAGTTGGGAGTGACACTGTTCTTGTTGTCAGCAAGGTGATTGACACAAGTTAATCTGGGCTCCATCCCAGTGATTGGACATGCAAGAAGGAAGGGGTTAAGACAAAATAAGATCCTATTTCTAATAATGAAAAAAAAAAAAAGAGTAAAAATATTAAATAAATGGAGTTGGGAAAGCCAAACAGTGCTATTCCTGTGGCTGTCAGTATTCTGCCAAAACAAAACATAAAATAATAGGTTAAACTACCTGATTTAGGGGGAAAAAAAAGTCGAAGGCATAAACGAATGATACAGCCCGAAAAGGAAATTCAAGTAAAAAGAGACAAGTATAGGGCATCACTTGTAAACAAAATAAAAAAATATATAACTGGGGGAGATCTTCAACTACACTAGACCACCACCGTTTATACAAAGCACAACCTTTTACCATTATTAATATAAATCAGGAACAGGAATAAATAGAACTACCGCTCTAAACAGTGTGTGAATTTGCTCAACCTCATTATGACAGCACTAAACATCTACTAAGAACAACATCAATCGTTATTTTAAGGTGCTGTGTACATCTCAGCTCCATTTCAGTTTTCTAGCGAGAAGCCCTAGAATAGCAACATTTAGAGACAAGCTTGGTGCCGAAGCTAAATGCACACACTCAGTGGCGATGCTTTTAACAGTGCTCTCCCTGATTAAGAGACTAACTGTAGCAGATTTCACAAACAAATTATGTGTCTCGATTATGTGCAATTGCAGTCTTATTGCAAAAGATAATAAGCATCTGCCATAATAGTAATAAAATATAGATTTAAAAACTATTTTCCACCATTTGAACTCTTCTTGTTTGGCTTGGGTAGTGTTTGCTACATACACAGTACATCAAGCAAAGACGGTTTTGAAAGACACTTGTCTGTCTTGATAAATATGATATTAGCTAACTGAAACAGTTCCATAATTATGTATTTTATATGCAACGTAAAAAGGTTGGTGGAAAAACTATGCATACACCGTGAAAAGTCAAACTGAGTAGACATGACATGTACAGAATAGCTTGAGTGCATAAATTGAAGATGTCCGTTGCCAGCAGGATGAAGAAACAGCTAAACAATTCCTGATGTGTAGGAAATCTTAGTTCAACTAAAGAAAAAAGCAAAAACCGTTCAAAGCTTAGCACCATAGTTTTCTTGTTAAACAGATAAGAAAAAATCTAAAATAAAAAAAATTCACCACAGGAAGCATTTATGTCAAGATAAAATACAAAAATGAAGATCAGGGTGAATGTATGGCTCATGGTAAGACTGCACAGATGGGGCAATAGGATCCCATCACTGAAGGATGGAGCAATCATGATTACAAGTGTATAACAGTAAGACAGAACTTCCCTAAATGACTTTTAAAATTAAAGGAATCTCAACGCCTAGATATACTAGGTTTTAGCAATGATTCAAACAGGTAAGGCTTGATGTGTGTTTAAAGAATTTTGACGCAGTCATCCATAAAGTTCCAGGAACTCCTGCAGATTGGATACCGTTTAAGTTTGTTATCATGAAATCATCCAACTTCCAATTCAGTATTTCCTTGTGGGGCCTTGGTGTACCAGCTCACAGGGAAGAATACCTTTTGAGAAACTTTCAAAAACAAAAATTTTTGTGCAGATTTTCCCCCAGAGCTAAAGTCCGCTTATTATTTCTGATAGACAGATGTTGTGGACCTGTCTCATAGTGGCAAAACCCTCTGCTGCTGCTGATGTGGACTTCCACCCACCTCACTAAGCTCCATTCAGTGCCACCTTAATTTAAGGCTTACTAGTAAACTTCCCCGTTTTCATTTGAGGAAACACTCAGTTAAGGAAGCGCCGACATCTTCGTGCCCCACAGTTACAGTTGAGTTTGTTGCTGGCATCTTCAATGGGAAATTTGTAATCGTACGTGAGCTCCTCCCCTCTGTAGATCTTCCTTAGAGCAAAGATGACAATATGCTTGCGACCTTCCACATTAATCACTCTGGAGTAGCAGTTGGGTTCACATGAGTGATTAATGAATCTTGCTGCATTTCCATGCATGGTGGCATCCACAACATCAAAGTCATCAATGCGGAACATGTAACAACCAATGCCCTATGAAAACACAACATTAGACATATTATTGGTTCCCCAGTGTTAGACAGTGATAGATGATAAAACTGGAACAAAATAAAAACTATCTACCAACCTTGCCATCGTAGTACTTTTCCCTTTTGTCTGTAAGCACTGAGCGAATGACAATGCCTGCATATTCAATAACCATCTCCCCAGCTTCAATGTTCCTCTTGCAGAAAAGGCCACGCCCATGGATAGCAGACCTATAGCACAGTAACAGTGAGTACAGATGAGGACATTTCAAACAATGACAATAAATTCCTATAAATCTGAGGGAATCTGAGGGACTGAATTCTTGATTTCTTGGCATCTTCTTGTTTTTTTTTAACTGCATTCTAGATAATGTTTTGATAACTTTTCAGATTCATTTAAATTTATCTGTATTGTTGTCTTTATTTAGTTGTTTTTGATCTACTTGTGATATTATCCTTGCATTTGAATGACTGAAATAAACAGAACAGCAGAACTACACATTCTGTGTTTTGTTTATGTGGCCACTGTCTGTATATGTTTTCCACAGAGTTTTAAAGTGACTAAGACAACATTGTGTCACTCGAGTGGTGCAGTGAAGAGTCATCTGGTTTAATTCTGTAACTAACCTGTAAACGCCCACGGCCTCTTTGGATGTTCTTTCCAGATGTCTGAAGCGCATGGCCATGGGCAACTCCAAACTAGTAGCCCGTCTAAAAGCAATAAAATATGTCCCAATTAATTAGAAATACAAATAGCAAAAGAGAACAAGTCTGGACAGCAATAAGTCTGACCTTGTAGATTTGAGAAGAACTTCATCTTCTTCATCATCATACAGGTCTATGTCAGGAAGCTGTCTATGCTGCGATGCCAGGAAGTTAAACATATCAAATGTTGACTTCCTGTCAAAGGAAAAAAACACAAACTCTTGGTGAGCAAACATAAAAACACATTGTTCACCAGAATGTACCAATTTCAGAATTATTATTCATTGTGTACCTAACATAGAGCTCAGAGCGGGCACATCCAGTGGGATTGACAGGGAGGTCGTCTTCTTGAGAGAACTGCTTGAAGAAACGGAACATGTGCCGTTGACAGTGGTGTGCTCCATGAAGTTGCTCAAGCAAAAACACCACAGTATCATGGATGAACCCCAGCATACGGTCACCAGTGATCTTCTGAAATGTTAGAGGCCTCAGCTTTGCAATTGCTCGTGCCTCCTGCACCCCATCTATGACAGCTTTCCAAGCAACTGAACACAGATATTTGATATAAATGATTTGAGATTTTAGAATCAGTACGCATTAAGACACACGTTAAGAAAAGCTCACCTTCAATACTGTCCGCTTCAACGCTGAAACCATCATCGCTTTTTATTTCAAATCTTAGGTGAGGCTGGTCCTTGCTACTTGGATATTCCACGTCTTCATCTGATAGTGATGGTTCATCGTCTGAAGCAGAAGCACCACCTAAAATCAAATGCAGATATATATTTTAATTGCTGTGTTCATGGAGATAATACAATATTTTTTATGAGTTAAATACCTGAGTACTTCTTCCAGTCACTCAAAGTACAGTGTCCAAGTGGTTCCAATGGCTGCTGTTTTTCTTGTTCACCTCTAGACAAGTAATCCCAAGGCTCGGACCTGAGAATGAGTTAGAAGTTGTGTTTGAGCAAAACTACTCACTTATCATAAATACTTATTTATAGTAATCTTTTTGGACATGTTAAGTCTTACCCTGAGCTGTCAGAATCACTCAAATGCTCCTGCTTTAGCTCATCTAGGTTCAGTATTCCTTTTACAGTTGGGGTCTTGATACGAACGCCTGAAGCCCGATTTGAGATGCTCTGTCTGCGTTGATCCTCAATTTCACTGATGGGTTCTGGTAGTAGGAAGTCAACTTTAGACTTCTTTGTGACAATGCGGTCTGAAAGCGATGATACTCTCTTCATGCGGACGTGGGTGCGAGGGCGGGGTATAGGAGCGGGGGCTGGAGTTGGAGGTGGCGAGGAAGGCGATGCTGGAGGCTCTGGTTCAATTAACAGACCAGGTGGTAAAACCAGAGATGAGGGGCTTAGAGTTCGAAGCCCGCTCCACTTGGGTGTGTAGTTACTTGCCATTGCTTGGTTAATAATTGCTTCTGCACTTTCAGCTGGAGTCATAGGAGGATTCTCTGCAGGCTTGGCTGACTTTGATTTTTTAGATGAATTGGATTCTTTCTTTTTCTTTGGTTTTTTTGTGTCTGGAACAGCATCATCTTTTGATGTTTTTGCATTTTTCCTTGGTTTCTTCACATTAACTGACGGCACTGCACCGTTGCTATTGTGTGCAAGCAGCTGAGTAATTGTAGTTTGATTTTGAACTGCAGGTCTGACAGATGGAGAAGCTGCTGCCATATTTGCCAAAGAGGGAGGGGTAGACATGTTACCAGCTGCTGCTAATGTGGCAGACAGTGCATTACTTTGTAAAAGACTGGCAATTTGTGTGACACAGTTAAAGGAAGGAGAGTTTGGAGTTGGAAGCTGGAACGTGTTGCTTTCAGGATTCTTCACAAAGATCTGCCCAAGGCGATTAACAAGCAGGACGTGAGGTGTAGGATCTACATTTGGACCACCCACCTCCTTTACAGTTAATATTGCATGTCCAGGTAAAGCCTGAGGCAACACTGGCTGTTGAGGTTCCAGTGTTGGTCTGGGTGCAGAAAAGTTAATAGAGATTGTGTGGCCAAGAGTAGCGTCTTTCTGAATAGACGTGGAACTGTAACCGTTTAAAATCACTGGGGCTGAGGTGGTTTGGATTGAAACAGGTGCAGCTGAACACTGTGCTGAAAATCCAGAAGCTGGTGTGGCAGAGGAAGAAACAATCGTCAGTGCTGTGGAACCCAATGGTTGTGTTTGTGTTGTGTACACAGGCACAGAAACAGCTGCTGTAGATGCAGTTGGCAGAAATGCAGCTGATGTTGATGATAACACTGGATCATTTTGAGGGACAACACTTAATAATGACTGGGTCACATCAACAGGCGTGAGTGTGGCCATTTTAGTAGATAACGGATCTGCTGGTTGAACGGTTAACTCTTGTTGGGATGCTACTGGCTGAAGTGTAATACTTGCTAAAGGAGGCTGGTTAAAAGCAGGAAAACAGGAATACATCTGAAGAGCATTTGGGAGACTCTGAGTTTTAGAGTCTGTGGTCACAAAAGGTGGGGCAAGCTCGAGCAGAGCACACTGGCTGCTATCAGTAGAATCTGCTATTGAATGTTCATCTGTGTTAGCCACCAAGTGGTTCACTAAACCCTGAGTAGATATCTCAGCTGATGATACAAGGTTGCCACAGTCAGACTTTGAGGCTATAGCATTACAGTCTTCAGATTGTTGATGGGGGGTGCTGTCACATCTTTCAAGAACCAGTGCTGCTCCAGTGGCAAGACCTATACTGGAGCCCCGAAGCCGTTCTGAATGTGATGTCTCAGGCACCTTTGGAATTGTTTTTAGCTGTTCACCATGACTTTGTGGAGGAAGCACAGTATCTTTATCTACAAAAGGAGGTTCAGAGTGTTGCTCTTTGATTGGGGACCTTGTCATATCTGAATGACTAGGTTCCTTGGAGTTATGGTCATCTTGATGTGGACTAATTATAGGACTTTTGGCAACTGAGATGGGACACACAGATGAATCTGTGTGCTTATTTGAAGCTCCTTTAGAGCTAAGACTCTGAATATTTTCTTGTGTTATGTTCTCAGTGTTCATTTGAGATTCTGAATCAACGACATTGTTACCATTTTGAATTTTGGATAGTTTTTGAGTTTGACTAGATCCCTCATCTTTCTGAGCATTTTCATTAGTGGTTATACTAGCATCACTTTCTGTTCCATCATCCACTCCATCCAGCTGAGCCATGGTTTGGGAAGAAGGAGTAGAGGGAGGCTTGCAACGCTCCTTTGATCCGGCATGGCTTACTATTGTCCGTGAAAAGTCAAAATAGTGCTCCATATCATCATCAGAGGAGGTGTTTTCAAAATCATCCCTTGTTGAGGCTGAAGAGTGAGGAAGATTGGCAGTCTTCCTTTTATGTACCTCTTGGTTTCTTTCCCAAAATTCCTCTGGATCATCACCCTCCACCACTATTTGCCCTCCACAGTTCATGGCAACACCTTCATTAAGGAGTGTTTCTTCAATTTCTAGTTCTGTTCTCATATCTTCACCTACAGAAATGATAGAATCCTTGTGCAATGAATTAAAGGGAAAGTCGTCTTCCTCTTTTTGTTGCTCTGGGTCACCCTTTGGTGATGTACCATTTGGAGGAGAGACATCTTCAGGCTCTGGTGAAGCCAAGAAGTTGTGTGGCACCTCAACTGAGTCTGGCTGGCTCAGATCAAACGACAGTCTGCTTCTGGGTAAATGCTGTATCGTAGGAGAGAAGGACAGAGTTGGAGAGGGAAAGCTTGGTTCATTGTCCTGCCAGGGTGACTGAGGAAAAAATGAAGTGCAATGTGACATTGTGTTTCCATGATATCGGAGTGAGGAAGCAATTCTACCGCCTCCTGGACGGGGTAAGAGAGAACTTTCTGTAGTACCAAGTGGAAACAGTGGAGAAGTAGGCTGGGAGGATTTCCCAGAGCGAAGGGTAATTGGTCCAGGCAGAGAGCCTAAGTGAGGTGGAGAGATGTGGCCATGAAGACCTGTTGTTTGTGAGTGTGGGCTGTGGCGACGTGGTCTTCGAGTCTCTTCCAGATCACTTATAGTTAAAATGTGATGGGGCTTCAACTGAGTTACACCTTTAGATAAATATAATAATAATCAGCTTGGTCATATGTTTTGAGATCACTTCCTTGATTCTTTTAGCATTCATTCTTTCAGTACCTGGAGATGGCAGAGGACGGGACAAGCCTCCAGCTGGCCTTCTGGGGATTTTTGGCCTCACTCCATGATCTGACTTTTGGGTTGGAACTGGTACAAAGGCTTCCACCATGTGGGACTGGGGGTCTGTAATATCAGTCAGACGATCTTTGGATTCTGACAAGATACAATTTGTGCCACCATTATAATTTGCACTTTTAAGAGAGTAAAAATGTCAAAAGCCAGAGACTCACCATGTGGTAGGCAGGGGCTGTGGGCAATGGTTTCATTGTCTCCTTGGTCAGGCATCTCCTCAACAGGTTTCTCTTGGACCAGGGGTCTAACCTCTTTAACTGTGCAAGTGTATTTGCACCTCCGCTGTGGATTCACAGTGCTCCAGTACCAGCGAGAAGATCTAAAGATGGACCAACAGAGCTGATAAAAAGGTTCACAAAACATTGCCATGTTGTATTAGAAAAAACTGCAACTTACTGAAACCCAACAGGAAACAGCTTCCCTTTTCTGGCTGAAAGTTCTGTTAGCACACCAAGTTTGTCAATGTGTAAAGAACCTGTTGTAGAAAAAATACATTAAAATATTAATTTAAACTAGATAAATACAAAAAAAAAAATCACTTTTAGTAAAGTACTTACCTATCATAACATTGATTAATTCTGGTTCTACTCCAGTCAAGAACTTTCTGCGGAGAGTGATACCCTCGAAATCCACATACACCCTGCGGTTCACTTCAAATTCCTGGCCAGTTACCATCTTAATGAAACATGATAAACATATGATGAAGAAAAATCAAATACCAAATTGTACAGTACAGTAATAATGATTACTATATAGAGCTCTTTTACCTTGCCACTGATGAGATGTCTGTGTTTATAGCAATAAACCTTCTTGTCATCCTGGAACACACACTGACGGGAGCGAGCACACATAAAGTGGTAATTGCTCTGACATGACGTCAGACAGCACCCCACTGTAGCACCTGTCTTGTTGCAGCGTTCACATCGCTAGCAGAGAGATGAGAGTGAAAATAGAGTCATTAAAGACTGAGAAACAATGAATTAGAGCTTATAGATCATGTCACAAACTCATTACCCACCATCAGCCGGCCTCTTGTGACAGCACTGTGCACATGAAGTAGAGAGCCATTGTCTTCTTCAAACACCTCAGCTGACCACAAACAGCAGTTCACATGTGCCCACTCATTCTGGCCCAAGTACAGCAACCTTCCAGCCTCCTGAGGAAAAATACAAAATTGCATAAGGCTTCCAATTGTACCACGTGTATGTGTATGTATGTGTTACTTCAAACACTTACATTGGGCTTAAGATCTCCATATTTTTGACACAAAGAGCACTGCCTGTCATCATCCATAGCCCATCCAGTGTCTAGATCTGCTTTTGAAAGCCGCCCTCTTTTTCCTATATAGACATAGAAGTAAAAAAAATTATATGAAGAAAAAAGCAAGTTTTAATGTATATGAACCAACAGATGTACCTTTGAATTTGAGCCTTGCAGCTTTGCTGGTTTTAAAGTGGTGTAATGGATCCCCAGACATGGTGGAAGGAGACTCTTCTTCTTTTATACCAAAGTTTTGTCCATTATCTTCTTGCAAGAGCCCCAGAGGAACTCTGGACTGGGCCTCTCTCTCTTGCCATTGAGCATAAACATGTTCTGTTGTAGGTGGATGAACAGCATTGGACAGCATTCCCCTATTAAAGTTAATTGAATTAGTCAATTTTTGACATTGAGCAAACAAAGTAGTCCTTGTAAATAACTATAACAAAAAAGTATAGTTTACTAAAGATATTTGCATTAGGCATTCAAACAACACACACACACACACACACACACACAGCACTCAGAACCTAAAGGGATGTATTTTGATATAAACAACTACTCACATTGGCAAATCTTTGGTTGATGGGTTCCACACCTTTGGGTCTTGACCATTAAACCAATTGAAAACCTCCTCGAGGAGCTGAAAAATTAAAATTATCCTCAAATATTTGATATATTAAAGTGTTTAAAATAGATGGATGCCTTTTTGTTTACATATTGTGGTACCTTTAAGTAGTAAGAGCGCGCCAGGGCAGTGGGTCTCTGCTCCTCTGGTAGATCTTCCTCTTGCTGATGTCGCTTTCTCACCATCTGAACTACATCTTCATGAAACATTTTCTGAAAGCAGAAAAAGTAAGAGTCATTCATACAATATATTACATACTTTTTGTGTGCCAATCCAAATATTTGCTATTAATAATGTTGCAAGGATGATAACCTTTCACCACTACAGGCCAAAAGCATCAGCAATTGTACAAATATGACTGCACACTCACCAATGTAGTATACAAGCCTTTGTCAAACTTTTTTCCCACAGCTCGTAGATCACAGGCAGGTTGTCCTTCAATGCCACGGTCAGGATCAACCAATGTTTCACACTGTAGTACATAAATATAGGGTGAGCTCAGAGAGACTACATAAAAAATATGAATAATACATTTTACAAAGCTGCAGGATGAAACTAACCTGTGAGCAAGTGACAAGGTGTTGTGTGAGGGTAGACGAAAGCAGACATGCCAGCACCTTCTCTATCCCTGACCTGAGCTCAATATAAAGAAGCTCCCTCCAGGCACTAGGCTGCGTCACACTGCATGGTCGACATGAATACACCACACTCTCTGGCAAGCTTGAAAGGATCTCATACAATTCATCTGAAACAATTGTATAAATTCAGTCTTCGCAACAGACATTTAGATTCATCTAAAAACAAAGCACTAAAAATGATCATCACTGACTATATTCTAAGTGAATAAGACTTTTAAATTACCTGTTAGATCCTCACACTTTGCATGAACCCAGTGGTTACAAGTACCACACTGCATCATCTGACTGTCATAGTCATTATCCTCATAGCATTTGAAGCAGATAGGACAGTAGTTACCTAATAAGAGCCAAATAATGAGACACAAATTACACAAAAAAATGGCACATCATTATCCAGGATAAATAATATCACTTAAAAATGTCAACTGTGTTGTCTCTTACCCTGTTCATAGAGTTTTGAACAATCGGGACAGAGACCTTTATCATGGTTCCATTCAGTGTCCCAGCTCTTCCCTGGTGTGACTCCACAACTTTTACATCTTATGCATGTCATACAAACCTGCAAAACACAATGTATTAGCAACAGCAAGGTGTTAGAAGCTCAATATGCATTACTGTAAACAATACACTTACCCAAGCTTTCCTCTTTTTATTTTGCTTTGGATAGTTTGGTCCCAAACAGGAAGCATGGTAACAGTTCTGGCACCGCTCACATTCTAACAAAGGCTGAAAAAATATGATCTATATTATCTGTTACCTATATAATTAGCTATAATATAGGCAACAAATGTGTAAAAGATACCTTTGAGTGTTTGTTTTTTCTGCCACATACATGACAAAACTTGCAAGTGCGACAGCACCAGTTTTCCTTGTTTTCTTCAGAGGGGCGCTCTGCTGGGTCAAGGCAAAACTGGTGGAAGGGCTCACAGCATACTTGGCAGTACAGCATCTAAACAGAAAATCAACTTATTTAAATAACCATTACGCTGTTGCTCTAAATTAGTCAGCCAAATGTTTTATGGACTTGCCTCATGCTGTCCTTTACTGGCACAGAGGAAGCACACATATGGGGGCATAAGGGGTGCAGAGGTCAGTATACTCAAACCACCGGTATTCCACACATTCTCCAAGGTACACTCCTCCTAAAGACAAAGACACAAATGTGTAAGCAGCTGAGGAGGCCACTGATGGCCGTGATACCACTTCCTCTGATGGTTAGCATTAGAAACATTTCATAATACCTGATAAAACTAAGCAGCCTTTATAGCAAGTCTCTTTTTAATTACAACTTTTTATAAGATAAAAAGAACTATACCTTGAAGTCAACCCTGATTTTGTGAGTAGGTTTAGTAGACTCTCCCTCTCTCTGTTCAAATCCATGAGCCAAGGCAGCAAGGACACTGGGGGGAGTCTCCTCCAAAGGACCCTAGGATAAAACAGAAATATGGTAAATAATAAAGAATGTGTTCAGCAAAGTCCTCTTATCTACATTGATAGTGAAAGCATAAGTAACAACCAGAGGTGGCACACTAAAGTTCCTCAACTAATGTTCTCCAAAAAACCCATACAAATGCCTACCTTTTCAGGTTTGCGTTTTCCACTTGGGACACGGTGTGAACTAGATTTGCGATGCCTCACTTCATCATCTGAGATATCCCCTAAGAATCCATCTAGTGAGACAAAATCTTTGTAGACCAAAAGTAGCAAGATTTTGGTTAGGAAACCAAGCACATTTTTTAAAAGATGTAGTCATATATGCCTTTTCCTGGTGAATTTAAAATAAAAATGGTAAGATTAGTATACCTTCATTAAAACGCGGTCCATTGCCTCTTCTCCTGGCTGGAGAGGCAGAGCTAGAGACACCTTTGTCATCTAAATCTGACTCATAGTCCACCAGGTCAAAGTAGACACGGGGTTTCACGATACGCTTTGGCTGCTTCCGAACAGATGGACTGTGACCGTCACATTGACCTGACGGTGAGTCTGCAGTACCCTCAATCCCTTCATCATTACTAGAGTAACCGCCACTAAAGGAGGCACGTCGTCGCTTTGAGGCACCTAAAACAATAAATAAATAAAACATTAGTGGCACACAAAAAATGATGCTTTACAGAACTTTGGCAGAGGATCAAAATACCTTTGGGGACTGCTCTTCCACTAAGTCTGCGTGCTTTCCTCTCTTCAATTTGATCACACCTCTTGTACCTTGTAAAACAAAAATACAACACATTGATGATTTTTAATAGCATGTTGTGGTCATCGACATTTATGAAATTGCATCCACTTACACACAGCATTGTCGTTTGGTATTGGGCCCCCCAAATTTGGGCTTGTCGAGGCAGTTAATGCACTCCCCACAATCATCTTCATGGTTGCAGCCTTTACAAACTCCACATCTCCGAGAGCGATACCCAAATGGCCCAAGCCCTTTCCGTTTCACAAAAGTTGATGCTTTCTTGACTTTTGTGACTTTCTGATCTGAAACCCCAGGACTGTCTGACTCTGATGGAGACCCATTATCTGCAAAAACAACAGACTGTTAAGTTTCTGCTTATGTATCAGTATGTTTTAAAATGTTTCATGACTATTCTTCACACCGGATTTTATGTACCTTTCGTCTCTGCTGAAGGGGAAATGCCAGTTCTTTCATGGAGAGGCAAAGCACTCAGTCTGGGAATGTCATCTGGCACCAATGCCCGAGGCTGCCCCAGTACCACAGATGCAGCACGACACACATGCTTGATACGTGGACCTCCTGCTCGACGAAACTCCTGGCACAAAGGTGAGGTCACTGGCAACTGTAAAAAGGAAGAAGAGGTCGGAAATGGCTATAAACTTCGAAACGAAACACGTCAATGGCAATTATATGGTGCTACTGATATGTGCATGTACCTGTACTTGTGGAGGCTCTGTCTTGATGGGAACATCAGGAACGGGTTGAACTCTCTGCTTTCTTTTTTGTCTCTTAGCAGTCACATCTCTTGACCTGGCACCAGATGGAGCTGAAAGAAGCTACAGAAGGAGAAAAAACTAAGTAAAGCATTTGTGGCAAGTTTTCTTTCTTTTGTTGAGCATTGACCAAGACAGTGACTAAAAATAAGTAAGTTTCAAATGCTATTTATTAAATTCTTTGCAATTATTTGAAAAAGTTACTTCAATAAATATTTCATATTGATTCAATTTGTGAAGTAAAATTGTGTCAGCTCTGCATGTTCACGCTGTGATACATAGTGCAGTGCCTGTCAAGTCATGCGGACTTTGACTTTATAACACTTTACACTTTTCTCTTTTATGCGAAGAAACCATCAAAATAAAATTTAAGGCTACCATACGTATTGGGTGAAAATCATATTTGTTAACAGAAATGACATCAAAATCCATTTTTGTTTTGTGCTCCACTCATATGAATAATAGGGTAAGGAATAAAAACATACTCTAGTGTTAACCTTACCCCAGATGTCTTGAGCTGCTTCTGTTGGTCAATTTTGATGAGCTGGACTTTGGCTTTCCTGAGGAGATTAAACATCCTTTTATTTGCACCAGAGAGGCGTGGTCTTTGTGAGGCTCCCTTCTCCACAGTTACAGGATCCCCTTCAGCAGAACCCGAATGCTGTGCTGACTGCAGTTCCTCTGTTGATTAGGTAATAATTTTTCTCCAGTCAAATAAAGCTAGAAAGTATGTGCTGAAAATAAATGTTAACATGGTTCTTTTGCTTACCTGAGTGAATGTTGATAGTGCCTTTTTCTGAATTCTGATTTTTTGCAACAGACTTTGAATTCATATTTTTAACACACACTTTTCTCACAACTCCTGGAGTATTGAGGTCCTCTATCTTGAGCTTGGACTTGTCCCTCTCCTCATCTGTGTGCCGCTGCCTTAAACTAATACTCATGACCTCATCATCGAGTCCTTCTGCCAAATCAACAGGTGCTTGAAGTGGTTTACTAACACTATCTGGTTCCTTGTTCTTTGGATGTCCTGTGTTGAGCTTTTTAAGCTTTTGATAAATCTTGAGGTGATCTGTCTGTTTGCTAAATTTAATGGGACTTTTCTTTTTCTGGGCTTCGTGGAGGTCACTAGGTAGTTCTGTTGGCTTGTCAACTGGTGGAAATAAAAACAAATCCTCACATTTGTTCTTTGGTGTTTTGTCCAGTGTATAGATTTCTTCACTAAATTCTTCTGGCACACGCCACTTGAAACTAGAATTTTTTAGATAACCTGTCTTTTCATTTTTTCTACTTTTCTTCTCCGAAAACAGGCTGTCAGATATGTGAGTAACGTCTTCTAGTTCCTGAGCTGAAAACAGATCAACATCCAGCTGTGCTTCACTCAATAAGTCCTCGTCTTCAAGTGGCAGGATTGGGGATATTGCTCTGACTATATCATCCTCCTTTCTCCTTACAGGACGCACTTGCAAACCCAACTGTACTCCCTTCTTTGGGGAGTTTCTACGAGGCAATACTGACATTCCAGCATCATCCATAAACCTTTGTGGGGTCTTGATCACACGTGAAGATCTGGCACTTACAACAGGCATTATGAAATGTTTAATATTTTTTACAAATTTTGATTTTCCAGGCTGTGTCTCAATCACACCTCCCTGTGATCCATCAACTAATGTATCAGTGTCTTCCTGCTTTAAAGTGGCCTTTTCAAGATCCATTTCCATCAGCTTTGAAATTATTTTAGATGTGTTTGATCTTTTAGATCCCACAAATTGAAGGCCGTGTGTTTTTTTTCTGTACTTTTTATTAATCCCGATAAGTTTGGTGTTTGAGGCAGATGTTGTGGCTCCCAAATGTGTGGAAATTTCACAGTCCCCTTCAATAAAGTTACTTTCAGAAACTTCTTTGGGTGCAAACTTCCCATCTCTGGTTCTTTGCTTGTGCTTCTGTCGCTGCCCAATCAAGCTTTTGCGCCTCTTTTTTACTTTTTTGAAGGATTTCTTTTGTGGGTTCGAAATTGTTGTATCTTGACTTTCTGACACCACGGACTCCTGATTATCAATTAACTGAATTTCGGTTTCTTCTTTAACTGACATTGGTGTTTGCTGTTTACTCTCGTCTATTGCTACACTGTCCTGTTTTGCTTCTGTTTGGGTACAATCTTTTGTTTCAGAATTAGTATCGTTTGTTAATAAAGGCTGGCTGTTTTCCTCTTGAACAGACTCAGTATTAACAGCTTCCACTGCAGCCAATTCTGTGTTGGTGGCAGTTTCTGGGGTAGTTTCCGGAGATAGAACAGGCTTCGTTCTTTGTACACACCTCTTTTTCCCTGAAACATTATTTCTACATCGTCTAGGTTTAGAAGGCACAGGTAATGGTTTGGCCGTATTGAATAGTGGTTCTACATCATTCTCCATTTTGTGTGGAGACACTTTACCTGGCACTTGTTCTGAAGTATCACACATTTCTGAAGAATTTTTATCAGAAATATTAGAGGAGGAGAGACTGGTCAACTCAGAGGAGTCTGCAGCCAAAACCTGACAAGACTTTTCGGGAAGAACATGTGAGCTTGAATCTTCAGTTGAAACCTGAGAAGAATCTACAGTTTGCTTTTGTGGGGTATCTTTTGCCTGTGCACTTGTTCTTGCTCTTCGTTTCGGAGGTGTCCCTGGCTTTTGGTGAAGAGGCATTGTTTGTGGAATTTCAACACTAGACGTCCTCCTTCTCAGCCTCCTGGTGGGTGTGACTTTTTGTTCCTCACATGTTGGCATGTCTACAACGCCTTGATTTAGATCTTTTGGAACATCCTCTTTCTTTTCATGCACTGGGCTAACATGCTGTATGAGAAAAGATGGCTTTGAGCTTTTATTTTTACCAGGAGAAGAAACCTTTTTAATCTGAAGAGGTGGGACTTTCCCACAATCCAATGTATTGGTTTCTTGGGAAGATGTTTCCTTTTCTTTGTCTAGTTCAACTTCTACCTGTAATGGCGGTTTTTCCATTGAGGGAACTTTTTTATTTCGGGAAACCTTCTGACTAATGTCTTTTCCCTTATTATTCTTTTGTGAGGTTGAGTTATCCAGTGTTGATTTATTACTTCTTCGTTTTAAACTCCTGTTAGTTTGTCCTGCTTTTTCTGTCCTGTTACCTGTGTCACCCAAATCAACTTCAGGCTTTTCTGCTGGTTTGACAATATTCTCACTTGTCTTAGTTTGACTTACTGTCTTTACCAATGTAAGAGTCCAAATGTATCTTTTCCTTTTTTTCTTCTTTCGAGTAAGATTCTTTTCACTTGACTGTGCATCATACTTTGGATTTCTAATCCTTATTAACTTTAACTTTGGAACAGTATTTTCATCATTCTTCAATTGTAAACAGTCAGTGGGTTGTACAATGGCGTCATTAGCATTTGTAGTCGACGGATCAAGGCATTCTGGTTTGTGAATGTCTTTATTCAGTCTCTTACTTTGCCTTCGCTTATTATTTTGTGTTGATGGTTTGAGCTCCTCCTTTAACTTTGATTCTGTCAAAACAGTTTCAACATTACCCAAGTTTACTGGTTCAGTTGGACTATCTGAGGGTCTTTTTGAGAGTGGGTTACTGACTCTACTGCTTCTACGAGTCACAAGTTGATGACCATCAGAACTGTGATCTCTCACTTTGTCCTGATGTTTTACTGCGTTTGTTTTTGGGTCCACAGTCCCACTTTCATTTGCCGCATCAAGCTGATTTTCAGCTGGTGTTGGTTTTTGGTCACCCACCATAAATTTGGTGCTCTTACTTGCAGTTTCAGCTGGCTTGGAAGCAGATCTTCCACGCCTTCTTGCTGGTAAGCCCCCATCACCCTTATCCTCTGAACCATTTTTATCATCTTGAGGTTCAGTTTTTAATTTTACATGAGCACTGGAAATCTGGTCATCCAGAAGGTCCTTCTGTTCACGCTGATCCTGAAGTTCTTTTACTTTTAACTTCTTCACAGATCTTTTGTGAGGCTCTTGCACCGTTTTCATTTTCTTTTTCGCCACCAATTTTATAGTAATCCTTGGTGCTGATGCAGAGTTCTTATTGGACTGTCGATCTTTAGTGTTTTTTCGTTTTGAACCTTTTCTACAATCCTTTGCAGATTCTGTTTCAGAAGACAAACCAAGTATTTGGACCAAGCCTTCTTCATCTTGAATAGGGTCACATGGGGACATTTCTGTATCAACTGGTGACAAAACAGGTAGCTTCTCACTTTGAGTTTTAGATTTGATGCTCTCACCTAAAACATGAAATAAAAAAGTAGTATATAATTTCATGTTTACTACGTTCGATTGGTCTTTTTAAGAAAAAATGTATAGTACAGATATAATGTCCTCACATTTAGAAGGGTTTGGTCGAGATGCTTTGGAACCCTTTCTCTCAGCTTCAAAGCCTCTGAAGTCATCACCCTTCATAAAAAAAGTACAACAGTTTAACATACCTGGATCATTACTACATAATGGCAATCTAAGATTTTTTTTTTACATTTATTATATATCAACTCGTTCTTGTTCAAACATCCAAACACTAAAAAAGAGATTTGATTACCTTTGACCCCATCAGACCAAAGTTAAGGCATTACAACTAAATAGAGTAGTTAGGCAACACTAAAACACAAATTACAACGTGGGTACATACTGTAAACCCTGTTACAAACTGTACATACATACGAAGTCGATCATAAGAAATGTACTAACACGGTTATGAAGCATAAAAGCTTAATAACACTTAAGATGATGTTTCAATTAGTTGCAAATATTAATAAAAGGAATCAAACTCAATTTAAACCAGGCGCATCTCATCGTATAAGCTAGCAATTAGCACAGTATCATTCTCCTACCGATTCAGATTCACTTTAAATCAGTTTACAGTAATCGCGTATAACGTTAAAAATCAAGTACAGATTATTTTATTATGTGCAACTGGATGCATGTGCGTTTAGATTTCAAGCACCAAACTCTCCACATTTGGACAGACACCGTTAGCACTAGCCACTGTACGCTACGGCTTCGCTAGTCCTCTACCCCTTTGTGTTCGCTACAACTAGCGTTAGCTCGCTACTGCTCTGCCCCATAACAGTGAGTGGGCCAGAGATGAAATAACTGCGATTGTTGTTTACAAATGTTTTTTTCTACCCACATAAGCTGACATTTTGTATAACATTTTACTGATTACGCATTGATAAAAGCAAAGTAAATAAAGTTCACTGTTTCTAAAAGAAATCAGTT
The DNA here is from genome assembly GCA_036850595.1 of Rhyacichthys aspro. Lineage (NCBI taxonomy): Eukaryota > Metazoa > Chordata > Actinopteri > Gobiiformes > Rhyacichthyidae > Rhyacichthys > Rhyacichthys aspro. The sequence continues at coordinate 11,391,312 of CM072163.1, read as the reverse complement.
TCATGTTAAAATGACATTTCTCATTATGGCTGTTCATTAAATGTCACGAAATGCTGTACAGAGCTAGCATTAGCCAGCAGTTAGCATAGCAGTAGGATGTTGACATTTCTCCATGACACTAACCAGCAGACTGCAGAGCACAACATTCATTCTGTAACATTTAACACTCACACAAAATGTGAAAAATGAGATAAAGATACTAACTCCTGGGTGGGTTTGGGACCTCACCTCTTCGCTCCCACTAGAGCTGTATCCAGCCTGGCCAAGGATCTTGTGGCTCGCTTCTATCCCCAGTAAGCGCAAGTGGGACTGGTCTTCGTTTAACGACAGGACCAGGTTTGGGGGCCTTTGGCCTCCATTTGTCACATCATCAGCCTCTAAGCCTGATCGTCCAAGCTGCCATCGCTTCTCTGAACGCAAACGACTGCGAGACGACCAAGGCCGACCGGGAAAGCGTCCTCTGGCAGTAACAGTGCCGCCCTGGCCTCCTACGGCAGCCGCGGTTGCTGATCCGCATCCCGCTGCCGCCATCATCGCTTGAACAACAACACACACCGAAAGCTAGCAGCTCGGAGAGACAAGAGGGTAGGCGCGGGGTGGGAGGGGGCGCCGCAAAGCCGCAAGGGAAAGGGAGTTTTTGTGTCGTTCTAATCTAACGGGACAGGAAAGTTGTCGACTTCTGATGTGAAAATGTTAATTCATAAATACAGCATTATTCTTGATGTTGAGAAAACCTATAGCCTCTAGACTATGCATATCACAATACTGTGGTGTTATGAACCGATAATTTGCAGAGATTTTTTTCATTACGTTTTTTGTAAAATAAAAGATTACATTCATTAATTTCCCACCATTTGTTTAGTAAAACATCAGAAATATAATTGCATATAATCAACAACTAAAACTTGAGCTAGTCTATCCACTTAACGCACTTCTCACACTTATTAAATGTATACATCTTTGGTCCTATAATACATTTGATTCCAACAATAAATTTTGGCCACTGGACGTAACCAAAACGTGTAAGTTCACAGAACTGTACGGTAGGTGGCGATAAGGAGACTGTACTGCACAGCAATAAACGAGGAAGGGCCATCACAGCTGATGTACAGAAGAAGAAAGCGGAACTGTTCTGGGTTTAACAAAGTCTATTCGTCGGAAAATTATTGGGTAAACTCTTTTTGTAAGCTTTAAACTATTGAGCATAGACCACAAGTTAATAGACTTACTGTTCGTAATCTCGAACACAGACGCAAGGTTAGCTTCTGCTTCTGTTTGTTACGAAAAACTCCCAGGTGTTGTTACGGCCAAGAAACAAGCTAGCACAAGCTATCTTTGCTACAAAGCAACATAATATATCTTAAGTACTAGATGATTGGTATAACGGTATAAACATTCATATTATAACTATACATTGTTTTTGCACCTATTGTGTACTGAATCCAAAATTATTTGTATTATCAGTTACCATGAACCTGGAACGACTTCCCAATGAAGAGAAACTCAGCCTGTGCAGAAAGTACTACTTAGGTAAGATAAACGTGCCAGATTAAATTTACATTTCAATAGAATGAAAGACAAACCTCTGTCTGGAGAGCTACTTCCTGCTGTACGAAGGCCATGCACATTTTTAGTCACGTCTATAACGAACAGAATAATAAAGTTCGCCCCAGTTGATGTGGTCCTGTTGGATGAGCTGTGAGCTTGCATCAGGGCCATTTGCAATTGAATTTGATTTGTAATGAGAAATACCACCTGCAATTGATTTACGATGAGTAGGATAGAGATGAATAAAACAATAAGTTACACACTCTCTCAAATTTCAAGGAAGCATTTTTAACTAAATGCTTGCAGTTGTGATCACTACAAATCTCAGCGAAACTGCTAACACATGACTAACAAAAAACTGTATTTGAAATGTGTATTTTACCATTTGTTTCTGTTTGATAAAGTTATCATTTTACACAGGAGGCAAGCAGGTGCATGTTTATAAAGTTATTTTACATATGTAATGGAATGTAAGACCAGAGCCTGGTAATTCTGCTATGTCAAAGAGGATATTTACAAATCATATTGTCATTACAGTATTTAGCATACTGCATCACATTTTTCACTTTACTTTTGTCTCATTAAAGAATTGTACATCATTTGAATATTCTATTCTTTTTTCTTAGGTGGCTTTGCCTTTCTGCCTTTTTTATGGCTGGTCAATGTGGTTTGGTTTTTCAGAGAGGCATTTGTAAAGCCAGCTTACACGGAACAACTTCAGATAAAAACATGTGAGTTATGTATTGTTAATATATTATGTAGCTAAGTCACTTATTAGTTTGTTTTTAATAATATTTTTTTTATTTATTTTTTGTCTAGATGTGAAGAGGTCAGCATTGGGTGTGCTATTATGGGTTGCAGTACTAACCACCTGGATCACAATTTTCCAACACTTTAGAGCAGAGTGGGGAGAGGTGGGAGATTATTTGTCCTTTACTATTCCCCTTGGCATTCCCTGAGGACTTTTTTAAATAATTGGACCAAAATTTATTATTTCATCAACCATATATCTGATTTGTTGCATTTTCTTTTATGTCTCTTAAACAATTGTAATTAAATTTGTTGTTTGGGATAATACTTCTTTGCTTGGGCTAGCTAGACTAAAACAGGACTTAGTTACCTTTTTGTAAATGTTCAGTTGTATATGTATAATATACTTATATGTCACACTAATTTGTGTTAGATTATTATTTTGATGATCTATTTTATATCTACATCTATTCATGTTCATGACAATAAACTTTAATGATTAAATCTCAACATCTTTCAACTTACTGTATATACTGGATGTCAATGGCACATATCTACATAGAAACATAACATTATGTCTAATTATTTAACTCTTTAAAGGTTATCTATCTTTAAGTGAGAGAATGTAACTGCTAACTTCACTGTCCTACAGAACTGTACAGAGCCTTGGTGAAATAGAGACAATCATCATGTACACTTCTAAATAAAAGCTCTCACTCACTGAAATAATGTATGAGGAGGAACATGACTGACCTTGCTTAATAGTCATGTATTATAAAAACTGGCTCTGTCAGACTCAAAACCTGTCTAAAACTGAATTTTACGGTAGATAAAAATTGTATTTATTTCTTGTTAGATAAATTAATGGGTGTTTTTTTGTACTATAAATGTTTTGGTTTGTCATATGTTTCACCAGTGAAAGTGACCTGTACAAGGAATTGGCCTATTAGTGGCACACGTGCACTGGCATGTGCCATCAACAACCTGCTGTCACTGTCTGTCTCTTTGACACCTAAAAGATTTAGACATCACAGTCCTTTTTATTTTTAGATGGTTTCTCCTTCACAAGCATGTATTCAGTAACAAGTCTTAACTAAACATGTTGCTTACTTAATACAGGAAATTGAATGAAGCGCATGCTTCAGTCTCAGTAATGAGTACTGAACACGTTAATTGTCCATAAGCCTGCAACAGCTGCATCATCCCCAAAACAATCCTCTCTTATTCACTATAACTCTGACTGAATCCCCCAGTGGAGGCTACTCATAAGTCCTGGACAAAACAGAGGCAAGGTGCCCCACAGTGAATTCCCAACACATTATGCAACTCGAGTATAAAACACACCACAGCAGACAGAAGCTCAGAGACAGTCTGACTCTCCACTTATTTCTGGAACAAACTGAGGCTAACACAGAGCTCAAACAGGAGTGTTTAATTTGGACAGGCAAAACAAGGACCTTGTAGCCAGCGCATTCAAATAGATTCCCAGTCCTATTATACTCAGATAATACATGGATTTTATTTTACCTCCCACTACCCCAGTAGACGGTATCCAGTGGGAGAAGGTTTTACCACCTCTCATTCCTCGCTTGAATGGGACATATGGACAATACAACTGGTCACCAAAATTGCTTATGGCAGAAACCGAAAATGTCAGCTCTTCAGAGGTAAGTGACGGGGACATAATAGTATCAACTCAGTGTCTAATCTTTAAGAATTTATTTTATTATCACTACATGATCAGGTGGCACAAAATTATATGATGCCACAGAGTAGCTTTTTAATTTAAAATAAATTATTTTACTCATATAAAGCTTTTAAATTAAAGCACTACAAATAAAGAATCTGTAGTACAGTTTTGTGTCTAATTGTTTTAGAACTTAGGATCAATATTTTAATCTATTTCTTTATGTTCAAAGGTGAAGTGTGATGACAGTGGATTTACAATCCAAGTGGATGTCAAGCACTTCAAACCGGAGGACTTAATGGTTAAAGTTATAGGAGACTTTGTGGAAGTGCAAGGAAAACATGAGGAGAAAAAGGTTGGTGGGTTTTGGTTTCTGGCAAAATTACTCACCAATACACTCAAATGTACATTTATTGTTTTGTTTTTATGCTTTTGGTTTTAATATTAGAAAGATGGATGCGGGTTGACAACAAGGCAGTTTAATCGCCGCTATCGTATCCCAAAAGAAGTGGATACTATGGCTTTGGAATCGGCTGTCTCTCCCGATGGTATCCTCATCATATCTGCACCGATTCTGCCATCGGAGAACAACCATGCTCTGACCTAACACACCCTGTACATAAACAATTGAACTAGATCACATGATGTTTCAGATTCTTGTAAATATATTGTGTGTGTTGACACTGGAGCTTCTTTTTGAGCAACACATGTAAAATAGCAGTGTTGTGGTTCCGATAAATAATGCACACAATGAAGAACACAATGAAGAAGCATTTCTTAAAAAGTAAACTTTATTTGTTTAAGATGAAAAATAACTATTACATGTGTTTAAAGTTCAGATTTTTTGTGGTTCTTCTGCAAATTTCTTTAACAATGTTTCCACTTCACTGAAGGAAAAAATAGAGGATAATTTTACTGTAATTTATTATAATTGTTGTACACATATATTTGCATTACATTGTGACCTAAATCCTGAGACTTTGCAATTAAAATGTAGAATTAAAAAACTCACTTGATCTGTTCTTTAACCCACTTTCTTTGTTTTCGAAGGACTTGAAGTAAAGGGTCATCTTCAAACTCGCTCTCATCTGAATCTGAAATCCAATATAATATATTAAAAAAAGATTAAAAAGAATAATGGGAATGTAACTGGATAAGAATAAACATAAAAGTTGTCTTTGTTACTACTAATTATAAATTACTAGTGTTAAATTAACCCATATTTTTATAGTGTTACATGATTCATGCATATAGCAACTCTTTTTAACATTACAACCTCACCTTCTGCCTCCTGAAGCAGTTGTGAAATGACTTCTATAGAGTTATGAGGATTAGGTGCTGGTTGTGTGGGTGCAGATGCAGAGCAAGAAGGTGCTAGAGATGCAGTTGAAATCTTTTGTGCAGGAGATAAATCCACAGAAGGGAACAAAACTTCTGAAACTACCTGTCAAGAACAATTAAGAATGCAGTTCCCATTTGTGAGTGAGACTAGTAAAGTAGTAAAAGCAATCACAATATGCCTTTCGACGAGATGTAGGCTACCTCAAATATAGTAATACTGTACATGGACAATGCAAAATAGTATGGGTTTTTCAAAACCCGACTGACACAATGTGCTGACCTGTCCCAAGGCGCTGTGGATTGGAGAAGGTGGTGGTGCTTCATCAGCTGAACTGTTCCGATTCAAATATGTGAATCTCTGCTGATGCTGCTCTGTACTTGGAATGGCCTTTTTGGAAACACTCTGATGAGAGTAAACCCTGCTTTTTGAGGAAGACACATCAACATGCTTACTACATGTTTACATCATTTTTACAGTTGTATTGTTTGTTTGTTTCATACTATACCCAGATAATTTCTTTTGCTCTTTGGCAGGGATTGATGTATTCTTCTCATTCTTCTCTGACTGTTTTGTTTTGGCTTTTACTTTCTTGATTGCCTCAGTGCCTTTTTTCTGATAAACTAAATCTTTTTCAGTACCTCCAGATGTAGGAGGGTCTGGGTGTGACAAACATTTAATATCTGAGTTTTGCATTGTTTGAGGGAGAATGTTACACTGTGGATCTAACCTTTGTGAGAGTCTCTGTTCTACATTAGTATGTGAAGACTGATTGGGACATGGCAAAATATCACAGAGTAAATGCATATGGGAGGGAACATGGGCAATGGCCTGTGGTGGAGAAACTGAAGTGCTGGAGGCCACCACTGCAGGTAGGGTGGCTGAATTTAAAGTATTATGACGGGACTGTTGATCTATGGTATTTGACAGAGGTGCACTGATCTGTGAGTGAGTAGTTCCTTGTGACAAATCCGGATGGATACTCTGTGGTAAAAGACAGTGAAAATAAAAATCAACTTTTACAAAACACAATAAGAATAAAGTGAGTTGTGACACAAACCATAAAATTATATTCTGAGGGATGGTGTTGACTATGGCCACGCCAGCCTAATGTGGACCCTTGTTGACTGGAGTGCTGTAGAGAGTGGGGCCACTCTCTGGCTTTCTCCATCTTTCTCCTTAAACGCCACTGGAACAGTATGTCCTGCTCAGGGCGTGTTGGGGTAACCAAAGTCGGAATAACAGAGGGAGATACAGCTTGAATGGAGTCGTTTGCTGTAAACACATTGCAACACAACAGTGACATCAATGTTAAGTTTGAAGAGAGGTCCCATTTACTGCTTATTACATAAGGAAGGCTTATTACATGAGGAAAATATATTGAGCAAGTTGCACATTGAAAAAAATACTCTACACACAACCCACCAGTGGTGGCCTTTAACAAACTTGGAATCAAGGGTCTTCTTATGGGTTCGTCTACACTGGCTGGAGAGGAGAAATCAGAGCATGCTAAACCATCTGAACTCACATGGATAGATTCTTCCCCAGGACGAAAGTCACTATAAACACAACATTTACAAACAGTTAACAAAATTAGTCGATAAGTCATTTGAATAATATGTTGGTCTAATTACCCTTTCTGCAATAGCCTGCTGGTTCTTTCCTGCAGCTGCAGAATGTCAGTATCAAGTTCACACTGGGAGTTGTCAGACAGAATCTAAAAACATATTAGAGACTTAAAAGATGTGAGGTGCAGTACTAAAAGTAAACTTTAACACTTTGTGCACTAAAGTTGGAGAAAAGAGAAAAAATAAAGATCAAGTAATGAACGTACGCTTGAGGATCCTCTGTATGGAGAAGGGCTTCTGTCATACTGGGGCAGTCTATGTACTGTCAAAGGAGATTTTAGTAAACCTTCATGTGTTGATTTTGGTGCTGAACTGGGAGGCACTGTTGAAGATGATGTCCACCAGAAAGACAGTTGCTCGTCCTTTTCGGTAGAATCTATCTGCTGGCGTTTCTCTCGACTTTGTGGTTGACCATGGCGAAAACGCTCCACATACCTGACAGGAATGGGTACAATACAAATACTTATTTTGAATTATTATAATATTTATTCTTGGTATTCGTGTACTGACTCCATGGTAATGCTTCTACTTTCCTGTGTAAGAGGACTGATAATTGTGAATAAAAAAAAGTAGCATACCTTGCTAGCACTGAACCTTGCTGAGTGCCTGAGTCAAAGGACTTCATTGTACTTGTAGATAGTTTTGGTGCCTCCATGCCAGTTGTATCACTAGGAGAAGGAGGTTCAGTGGAAGACCAAATAGGTTGCCTATCTGTTGAGTCAAAACCATAGCCTTGCTTCCCAATCTTCTGCTGACTCTCTGCATTATAGGTTTGTTGTTTTGAAAAAGGTGACTCTTTTGAATGTAACATAGTCTGCAAGAAGAAAGAAGAAGAAAATGAAGTAAAAATACACTTCTAACTACGTTTTTTTGTACTTTATGCTATAGCTCAAAACCAACCGCCTTTTTCTTTGTCTTAGACAGTGACCGGCTGTGTGATGGGCGGTTGTTCTTTCCCACCATAGACTCTGCTTGGGAGGGATTCTGTTTTGTGAGCAAAAGACCACTGAAAAGCAAGAATACAGTATAAGCAAGTGTATTTACAGTTTAGGACAATAACACAATATGAGGAATATTTTAGAGCTTTCCTCGCTGTCATAACTACTCAAATTCCACATACTAATAAATAGTAATAAACAACAGAGGTGTCAGATGTAATCCAAAAACTATTTCTAATTTAAGTTTACACTTAACAGGTTTCCGAGTTATTATGGCAACAATACACAAAAGTTACCTTGAAAAGACTAAGCAGTAACAACTATCTATAGCAATCACTTCTACAATAAAACTACACGATCAGTTACAACTCCGTAAAATGGCGAAATAGTCCTAACACAACAAAGGTAGCGTTTTAGTTAAAAAGGGACATATCACCTCACAGTTTCCATGGTTTGGTGTTGATAGTAATTCGCTAGAAGTCCTATAGCCAATAAAAACACTGTTTCTTTTAAATGACACGCAAATTATCCAATCAGCTAAAAGATCCACTGTAATCAAGAACCAATCGGGGAACGGATAAGGAACAGCGCGCGGAAGAGGAAACTCTGCAAAATAAGCTAAGTTAGCAGAGATAAATTTAGCCAGTAAGATCTACCTCAACTGTGGTAAAATGTTTTGTCTGGAGTAGGTGTTTAAGTAAGGAGTGGTAGATGCATGTTTTAAAGATAAATTGTTTAGACCTAAGAGCTGGAGATTACATTGTGTAGCTTAGTAATACAAGCTAGAAAACCAGTGGTTAACGTCTGTAACTAGCTAACCTGCAGCTAATGCTAGCTTACGTAAGCAAACAAAGGTTTAGGGGCGTTATTGAAGTTGCCTATCGTATATATCTTTGCTTTTAGAACAATGCATCACGTCAAGATAAAGACCGAAAGGCCAGGTAAATAGTTTTTCCCCAAATGTCAGATAGTTAGTCTTACTCTATTTGAAACTCTGTCGTGTCGTTGTTTTGACAGATATGGAAGGGTCTGGTGCACGCAGCAGATTGGATGCTGTGTTGAAGGGACTGGTGGAAAAGACAGAAACGGAAAGGTTTGATAAGAAGTGCATATTCATAATACTATTACTGTGGTAAAAACGTCATTTCAACATCACATACATTAACAACAAAATAAGATAAGAGCACAGGGCCTATGCATACAACGCATGCATGTCCATATTTTTATGAGGAAAATTGCATGTTAAAGGTGTTTCTTAGACTGACAATTTATCATTTTCTTTACATTGGAAAATTACAATTTTTTTTTCTTATTAATATTTTAAACAAGTTTTTAAAAGGTTTTCTGCAAGACTAATGAATACATATTTTCACCAGGGAACAAAATGAAAGTGAGGCTGGAAAAATATCTACAGACACTTTAAATAAGTATGTACTTTTAAGTTCTATTTTTAAAATGAATTTATCAAAATAAATAACATGACCATCGATTACAATTTGTTTTTAGGGATTTGTCTCCTTCATCTTCTGGAAAAAGGCAAGTGTTTTAGGGACGTGACCGGATCTCATGTTCTTACCTTTATAGTCTAGTTAAAAAATAAATTGTAGCTTCAATTTCTTTGAGATCTTTTTGTTAAATGTGTGTAGGCCACCAGCACGATTTCCACAACATAGAAGGAAGAAACGAAAAGAGATGGATGAGGGCATACCAGAAACCAATCAGCATAAACAAAGTAAACACAGTGGAGATACTTCAGTGTTACACTGTTATTGTTGTTATTGTTACTGTTATTTCACTTTTTTCTGGTGGGTGAACCAATTGAACCTCTTCTAATGATTTATATGTTTTATTTTATATTTTCTAGATGCTTACATTATTAAGTTGTTTGACCGCAGCGTAGATTTGGCTCAGTTTAACAGCAGCACACCTTTGTATCCTATCTGCCGCGCTTGGATGAGAAATAACCCATCTGTTCGAGAGCCTGCTGCTGCCTCGCCAAGTTCCCCCAACAGCATGGTAGATGATGAGGTAAAAAAACTTATCATGAGAGCACTTTATGTTATGCACACAACAATATACAAGCAGAATGAAATGTTTTTTTACACATTCTTTCTCTTTGGCAGGTTACAGACATTATAAATGGTAAAGGGCAGAGCGTTTACAGATTACCTCCACCAACTCCTTGTCCTGTCAACTCATCTGGTGAACCGGTCAACCTCAGGATTCCACAGAGTGAAAAACCTGTTGTCATAAAGGTTCAGTACAAAATCTGTATTCGTTGTTTTGGCATAATCCCAATTCCCAACAAAGTGATTCTCTAATAAGAGCATTTTCCCATCACACAGCCAACAGATTTGGTTCCTGCATCAGGACCCTTTATTTCTGACCACATGGAGCGCTGGAAAAAAATACGACAAAAGTATGCATTTTCAGTAATATTTCAGATGGAGTACAACTAGAAGATAGTTTTGGTGTCAGTTTATGAAAAGCTACTCAAAATAGGATAAACTCACATCAGGTTCAGCTTTGTTTTACACTTATACATTTCCATTAATATGAAAATTATTTAAACCTGTTTAATTTAGTAACAGAAAACTTTAGCACTTAGACCCCAGCAGGGAGAGTCGTCATGCAATGCTTTGAATGGATGAGAATAGAGTAGATTTCTTAGAGCAGATCATCTCCGGAGCCTGGACACTGGTGCTTTAAATTTTGATAGCTGAAAGTTGATTGGCTGAGAGGATGCAGGGTAGCAGGAGATGAGAGGGAGGAGTCTTCCAGGCCTAGGTTCATTTAGAATATTTAGCCTTATAGTTATTTTGATTGTTCCCTGGCATAAAATGGTACAAGCTTCTCTTTTTAGACACACTCCACCAGGCTGAGCAGATATTTCACTACATACCAGTGATGTAGTATTTGCAGAAGGGGTTTAGTCATTTAGTGAGTGCATATCTTGATAAGTTACGTTGTGTTGATTTAATAAAGTTATTGTGAATACATTATACTTTTATTATGAACTATGTAAAATAGTTGGACCTCATAGCTGAAATAATACTATGTTACTTTATATTTTGCATGTAATGGGAAAATAAAAATGTATATATTATCTTTAAAACCCAAAGCTATGAGGACGAGTCTCAACAATATTTTTCTTTGTAGATGGAAGGAGTGCTCTAACAAGAACCAGCTGAGATATAGTGAGAGTATAAAGATCCTCAAGGAGATGAAGGAACTGTATGATCACTAGTTATTCTCACCGAAGTTCTGTACAACTAAAGAGAGCTCTACATCATAAAGAAGATATTCTATGGTTCTTGTTTTTAATATCTTGTGTTTCTGTGTGATAGCCTTGTGTACTGATCAGTCAAATGTTTTACAAATGCACTGGACACAATTGTAATTGCATTTCAGTGATTAAAGTACTGTAAGTTGTGGAATGAGTTTTGTTTTTTTTTATTTTATAATAGTTCATCCTCATTATTGTCTTTTCTTTTTTGAGTGCTGATAACCAGCTTCTACCAGCAGTAAACAATACTGTCAATGATGAATGTGCAGCAAGTGTGTCAGGATGTGGTGAGTTATTTTAAGATGAAGTGTGAAAGATAAGATAGCATTCTGTCCATATCCGTGTTTTATATATTTATTGAAGATTGCATTCAGTATACTGATCAGTGCATTGTAACAGTAACAAAACAAAACATGAGAATAACAGTAAAACAATAAGTAAAAAATAGGCAAAATATTTTCTGTGTAAGAAATATTTACGAAAAGTAAACTGATTCTGACTCTTAAATGTGCAATCAATTTAAGCCCTTCACATTTTCTGATCCCAAATGTGGCTTTTATTACTGTTCATTGGTGAGATGTTGTTCATTCAGGTCTAAATGGATCACCACTTGGTGCTCAGTGTGGCACAAGCTACTGGATGTATCCTTGCTCTTCCCGGGTGCAGCAGATTCTGACTTCCTTATTATCCTTGAGAAATGCGACGACAGCGAGCGAGAGGACATAAATGACAAGTGTTCATCTGCCAAAGCACTCTCCAGGATGTGGCATATGGACTGCTTGAGCTTTTTCTGGAACTCATCACACATGAAAACATACAGAATGGGGTTCAGGCAGCTGTTGAAAAAGGCCAGACTCACAACCACAGGACCTCCACCTTTAACAGTTGCCACCACTTGTTTGTTATTAGAAGATAATTCTATAATCTGGAAGATGTGGAAGGGCAGCCAGCAGATGAAAAATGAAAGAATGACAGAGATGATAATTCTACGACACCTCCTTTTTCTTGTCTTGTGCAGGTGCCTGGTCCGAACATATATGGCTGCATAGGAAAAAAATATTCCCAAGAATGGGACAAGGAATCCCATTATAAATCGAAAAAAAGAAAGAGTAAAAATCTGTTGGTATGTTGTGCCCTTTGAATACGTACAACGAATCAAGTTCCCCTTTTCCTGAATGTTACGAAAAATGGCATAAGGGGTACTGCATCCCACAGCAATGATCCAGATGACTAGACAAGTACCTTTAGCTCTGAGGACTGTACGCTTGTTTTGTGCCCACACAACCACCCAGGTGGACAGGCAACGATCAACACTTATGGTCAAAAGGAGAAAGACACTGGCAAACATATTGACCACAACAACAAATGTGCTGAGCTTGCACATGAAACCGCCTAAATACCACTGATGGCCTTGCGATATACTTATAATTGTAAAAACAAGGAAGGTGGTAAAGAGAAGGTCAGCCAGGGCCAAGTTAAGGATCCAAACTGAGTTGACTGTTTGCTTCAACCTGAAGCCGGTCACATAGATGACCAGGCCATTCCCAACTGTTCCTACTACAAAGATCACACAGTAGATGACCAGAGACACTGTTTGCAGAATTGTTACCCAGTCTAACCCAGTGGGTTTACCAGCAGTGGAAGAGCTGTTACCTAATGAACAAAAAATAAACTGTGAGTATTGATTATTATACTTCATATATATATATATATATATATATATATATATATATAAATATATATATATATATATATATATATATATATATATATATATATATATATATATATATGAAGTTTTGTCTTCACACAATTATCATTGCATGCAGTACCCCTTATACTTTTACTTTGGTTAGGATGGTTTTGCTGTTACACATAAAACTTTGTAACAATAATATACAGTATCTATAATAGCAAAATAAAACTGTATCCATATTGGACCCAGTTAATCAAAACACACATCTTTTTTAGCATCTTTTTGCAATGAATTTAAGGAAATCTTACCAGCGCTCATTTCCTTTCTCTTGTAGAGGGTTTTTCTTCTAGTATGATCTCTAGCTCTGTCTAGATCAGACAGTTTAGACTGCTCCACCCCTTCTCTTCTCAAATGGTTCCTCAGAAAATGAGTCAAGCAGATTTGCATGATCTTTGTTACCAAAAATGGTCTCCCATTCTAATGATTACATTTTTACTAAAAGTCTCTGAACATTTAAGTAACATAAAACACAAATTGCAAATTTAAGTTTATTCATATTTGTTTTATAAATACACCAAACACAGTACATGTTTGTGGTTGGCTACATTCAGTGTCAGTAAAAATACAAATGATTTTGTGACAATGAATACTGAGCACCATCCACCAGCCTGAAGAAGAATGGTAAAACATGTGTTTGTTGCATATTATGCATTCTACATTTTAGTTGTAAGCAATTGTCTGGTCAACCCAACTGCGCAGGTAGGACACGCGGGCATACACGGCAGGTGCACGCACATTGCAGTTACTGGTGCCCCAGGAAACAATTCCAACAAGAGACCACACTCCTCCATTCTCACAGACCAGAGGGCCACCAGAGTCACCCTATGATGAAACAAATGAGCGGGACACATAGGTTCAACACAGTTAAACAGAATATGAAACTTAAAGTTTTGGTTTAGTTAACTTTTTTTTTACCTGACAGGAGGATACTCCAGATGCACCAGCACAGATCATAGCATCACTGATTCTGTTTTGCCCCCAGTACTGCTTACACTGAGCAGGGCTGAGCATGGGCAGGGCTGTCTGCTGGAGGTAGCGGGGGCTTGCTGCAAATAGACCAAGAACAAAGAACAAGATCCTGAAACATTGCAATGTACCAATCTTTCTCAGTGATTGGTTGTTGACTTACAGGTTGATCCTGTCCTGCCCCATCCTGTGGTGACACATTTGGTTCCAGATGGGATGCTGGTGCTGGAGGAGGCCAGGCAGACAGGGGACACGCGGGATGTCATCTGGACTGGGGAGGACAGCTTCAGAAGGGTGATGTCATTGTTGAAGTTATTGGTGTTGTAGTAGGGGTGAGTGATGGCCTGGAAAGAGAGAAACCCATTTGGGAGTTCTGCTCTACAGTGAAAACAAGTGCCCTAAAAGATGTTACAATAAATGTGAGAAATAAAGGTACCACAACTCACCTTAGAAATGGTCTTGACCTGAATGGGCTCGCTGTTGGTCTGACGGTCATGCTCTCCCAGGATAACACGGTGGTTTCTGGCACTACACATGGTGATGTAGTGATTAAAACAATGTTTCCCTTGTGTATAGCTGAACACACTAGTCCATTACTTACGACACACGGCAGTGAGCAGCAGTAACAACCCAGTACTGGTTGACCAGAGACCCTCCACAAAAGTGGAATCCTGTGCCATCCTTGGATAAACAAAGAGTCAAAAACATTCAAAACCCCATTATAGAAGAAAAAGGGTCAGTATAAATTTCTCTGGGAATACCTGAAGGGAAACCTGCCAGGGCCAGGATCCAGACACAGCAGTCTCTCCATTCACAATCTTGTTGTATCCACTCACTTGAGGCTTAATGGCAGGGACCCCACACCCTAAGAGTCAGTCACACAATAATAAAATGGGTTTTATTCAATGTTCTCCTCACAACAAATGTTTAAATAATCCAAAAGACTGGGTCACTAAAACATCCCTGATTTAAAATTGAACTCTACAGTTTCGTGGTAAACCAGCAAGTTCTTACCCAGAGTAGAGGCAACAAGAGCCAAACAGCTGACAATGAAGAACATGGCTATGTCTCAGTTGTGATTCACCTCCTCGACACAATAGTCATACAGGACATGGGCTTTTATATGCCACACTCTTGATCCCTGTGTAGAGGTCCATAACAGCAGATACCCCCACCCCCTTTCCCCAGAGGCTTTGATAAGGATGGGAGAAAAACACCTGGTGATAAGCACCTGGGATGACATGAACTGAAACACTCATCTATTTGCCGCTTTGTTTGCCATTTTCATTTGCTAATGGTTTTTGTTGCATAAATTAAGGTAATTTAAATAAATAAATAAATTTAGGATTACAGATGTTTTTGATGTTGTACACATACTCAGGAAAACAGATAATGATCAATATGTTTGTGGTGTAATATTGAAAGTAGTTATGACTGCATGTGCAAGAGTGGGTCCCAACACACACATGCAATATCTATGCTATAGCCTCCAATAATGATCTAGTGTAATTTGTATTTAACCAAAATAGTAAAAATAAATAAATAAACACAACACAAATTTATATTCATATCAGTGCCCCAACAGTGAACTTTATTAAATGCTCAACAGTAAGTTGTGAGTAAACTCATAAAGCGTTATTTAAGAATGAGTGTTATGATTTTGCTTAGACTTGTTTAATATTGCACATTTATAAATGCTGGGATCTGATGGCATCTAGTCCACTTCTTCAATAGTTGGGCCAGAAGAGGAGCCACCTCCAGCTCCACCAGGCATTCCTCCAGGCATTCCTCCAGGCATTCCTCCAGGCATTCCTCCAGGCATTCCTCCTTGGTACAGCTTGGAGATAATAGGATTGCACACCTTCTCTAGTTCCTTCTGCTGATGGTCATATTCGTCCTTCTCCGCCGTCTGAAAGATTGGTAATGCAGGTGTGATGTTGGGAAATTTTTCTATTGTTTATAAGCTATAAATATGAAACATTTAATTATATGTAAATATATAAAATGTATTTTACCTGGTTCCTGTCCAGCCAGGCAATGACCTCATTGCACTTGTCCACAATAGTCTTTTTATCTTCTGGGCTGATTTTGTCCTGGAGCTTCTCATCCTCCACAGTGCTCTTCATGTTGAAGGCCAGGGACTCAAGGGAGTTCTTGGCTGTGACTTTTTCTCTCTGGACATCATCCTCAGCCTTGAACTGCTCTGCTTCCTGCACCATGCGCTCAATATCTTCCTTGCTCAGGCGGCCTATTAGGGGATTCAGTTTAGTATAGATTAAAAACTGTTGTGTGCAAGGTGTATGGATTTCTCTTTAAGTCATATGTATACAGGAAGGCACCTTTATCATTAGTGATGGTGATCTTGTTTTCCTTTCCAGTGCTTTTGTCTACTGCTGACACATTAAGAATGCCATTGGCATCAATGTCAAAGGTCACCTCAATCTGAGGGACACCTCTTGGAGCAGGTGGGATACCAGTGAGCTCAAATTTTCCCAGAATGTTGTTATCCTTGGTCATGGCTCTCTCACCTTCATAAACCTAAAAAAGCACTCCAATTAATGAGTCAGCAAATGAAGGGTAAATATTTAAAAAGGCAGTCTACCTGAATGAGCACACCCGGCTGGTTGTCAGAGTAGGTGGTGAAGGTCTGGGTTTGCTTTGTGGGGATAGTAGTGTTCCTTTTGATAAGGACAGTCATGACTCCTCCAGCAGTCTCAATTCCCAGGGACAGAGGGGTGACATCCAGCAGGAGTAGGTCCTGTACATTCTCAGACTTATCGCCAGCTAAGATGGCTGCCTGCACAGCTGTCAAGAGTTACCAGAATCATGCCCATGCTTTCATGGAAAGTACACTGATAAAAACCAGTATAATGTGCCAAACCCTACTACCTGCACCGTAGGCCACAGCCTCATCAGGGTTAATACTCTTATTGAGCTCTCTGCCATTGAAGAAGTCTTGCAGCAGCTTTTGAATCTTGGGAATACGTGTGGAGCCGCCAACCAAGACAATGTCATGGATTTGGGACTTGTCCATTTTGGCATCCCTCAAGGCCTTCTCCACAGGCTCTAATGTTCCACGGAAAAGGTCTGCGTTGAGTTCTTCAAAGCGGGCTCTTGTGATGGAGGTGTAGAAGTCAACTCCTTCATACAGGGAGTCGATCTCAATGCTTGCCTGGGTACTGCTGGAGAGGGTTCGCTTGGCACGCTCACAGGCCGTGCGCAGACGGCGCACTGCTCTCTTGTTGTTGTTTATTTCCTTTTTGAACTTGCGCTTGAACTCAGCAATGAAGTGGTTTACCATACGGTTATCAAAGTCCTCACCTCCTAGGTGAGTGTCACCAGCTGTGGATTTGACCTCAAAAATGCCATCCTCAATTGTCAAGACTGACACATCAAAAGTGCCACCACCAAGGTCAAAAATGAGGACATTACGTTCACTGCCAACCTACAAAATTGTACAGTATATTAACCATCGTTCTTACAATACTATAATACTTGTACCATGTGCAGGTTTGGTTTTAAGTCACAGGTGTGATTACCTTTTTGTCCAAACCATAGGCAATAGCTGCAGCAGTTGGTTCATTGATAATACGCAGCACATTAAGGCCAGAAATAGTTCCAGCATCTTTGGTTGCTTGACGCTGGGAATCATTGAAGTAGGCTGGAACAGTTACAACTGCATTGTTCACAGGCTGTAAAATAATTAATAACACAAATTATTTAATGCCATTATTGTGGTGTTTCTCCTTTTGAAGACCTTAGCATTTACTGTATATTACTTTTGAATTACCTTGCCAAGATATGCTTCAGAGATCTCCTTCATTTTTGTAAGAACCATTGAGGAAATTTCCTCAGCGAAGAAGGTCTTGATCTCGCCTTTGTATTCAACCTCCACCTTGGGTTTAGATGAATCATTGATGACCTTAAAGGGCCAGTGCTTCATGTCTGATTGCACCACAGCATCATCAAATTTACGACCAATGAGGCGTTTTGCATCTGCCAGATGAAATATGTACATATTATGTATTAAATTTGCATTGTTAAAAGTAAAGTTTTTTTGAAAAGTTGCAGACCTTACCAAACACAGTGTTGGCAGGATTCATAGCAACTTGGTTCTTGGCAGCATCACCGATCAGTCTCTCGGTGTCTGTGAAGGCCACGTAGCTCGGGGTGGTCCTGTTTCCTTGATCATTGGCAATGATCTCCACTTTGCCATGCTGGAAGATGCCCACACAGGAATATGTGGTGCCGAGATCAATGCCCACAGCTGGTCCTTTAGACATCTTGTAGACACAACTTTGTTTTACTTTATCTTAAATTGACTAAACTTACTATCCATTTTTGCAATGTTGTTGGCAGCTGTGAAAGTAAATCTGAATGTCGATTGGTTTATGTGTACCTAACATTGTTATTTCAGTCCAGACGCCATGTGAGGCTTAAGCCAAATGACTGGACTACAGCATGTCACAGTGCCCTTCAGATCTTTTTCAACTCTGGTCCCATTCCCTCGTGTGTGGCATGTCACAGTCAGCCTGTAGTAATGTCATGTACTGATACTGAAACACTGACCACTGTCATTTTCCAACAGCTGCTCCAAACTGCTTGGCAGTTACTAATATTAGAAATAGTGTGGGCACATGGCACGGTGGTTAGGAAGGTGGCTAAAAAGGCAGGGATCATTTATCAATGATTTTCAGACAAAACATGCTGGGTCCTCACTGAAAAGCAGGCTTACCATTCCTAATGTATACTCTCTAGAGCTTTGAATGGATTAAAATATATTTGACTGCTGGTGAAGTCAAAAATAGGCTTATGTTGCTATGCATGTTCTATTCTTATGACACTAGGCCACTTCAGACAGACAATATTCAAAACACTTAGTAAAGTATGCAACCAATTTATTTTCTTCTGTGCAGTCATTGAAACTGGAGTTTTGTTACATTCTCTTGAAAGAACTGCTTATTGAATTATGATTCCAAATCCTCCTGTGTAACATGCAGCAGAAATTGCTGACATGGCTGTGTTGCTTCATTATCTGCTTTTCAGCAGCTACTTCTAACATTTGCCACATGCAGTGTTAAATAATAACAACACATAGATTTGTGGAACTTGTTGACAAGGTGCATTTTGGTTTGGTTTTTGAAAGAACTTATGACTATCCATGGGTTATAAGTGTTCACAGTATTGTAATTCAGCCTGCCATGCAGATTTCACTAACTAAAATGTCTTTGCAGTTAGATTATGAAATCAACAAACAAGACAGATTTTGAAGCCAGGCTGCTTGAAGAAGGGGTTACCTTGAGTAGTCAGATGTTCAAGACTTTACTGAGTTTAAAAGGCGCTTTGTTTTTGCCGAGCACACACCAGGGGCTGATCTCCTCACCAGCTCTGCGTCTCCTCTCCTGGCAAGTGGACTAAGAGAACGACTGTCTCTGCTCCCTCGTGTATATAGAGAGACATGGAGAGCCCACTGGGTATCAGGTGACTAAGGAAAGAAGCTTCTAGGCCCATGTTCTACTGAAGACACTGGATTTATCTGATACAAAGCATGTGTTAATTCCTGTACTTGCCAGATTTTTGAACACTTAATGTAACCTGAGCACTAGCAATATTTTAATATATCATTATGTTATTTGTTAAATAATAAATTAGATTAGTTGTATTTTTGGCACCATGTTGTGGAAGCATTAATTGATTAAACTTGCTAATTATTGTTTATGTTCTTTATTAAAGACAAAGAGCTGATGCTCGTTTGGTTTCCTCATTTCCTCTTTTTGCATGACTCAGAACATAATATTGTTGTGGTATAGACCATCTGCCATTTAGAGAGACACATTGTAGTGTTTCCTTTCTTATAGTAGTTTGCAAGATCAAAAAGCTGAAGTCTGATCAACAAATTGAGATATTTCTACAGAAAATGATTAGCTTCTGGTCTGCATTCAAAAAATAAATACTATACATTTATTTTTAGAAATCTATTTAAAGCAGCTGTCAGTGAAGTAGTGCATATCCCTCAGCTAAAAAAAAGTGCAGATATAAAATCAGTCATTTCAAAACAAACAAACTACGTAGTTGATAGAAAAAGTCTTCATTGGTGCTATGTTGTCTGCAGCGTCTGTTCATATAATCCCAAGAACAGCGCTTGCAGTAGTCATAGAACAGCCATTCCGCTTTCTTTAATGTGCTATTTAGGTCCAGAGTTCCCTGAAGGCTGCAGAGACACAAAGCACTCATTAACATAATAAACAATCACTGATAACAGTGTAGCCTACATGTCATACCTGCTTGCAAACTGTATCAGCTGTGCGTCATCTCGGCACCTTAACAGAGACCTCCTGTTTTCTAAAAGGATGGCGGCACAGATGAACAACTCGAAAGTAAAATCAGGATTGACGGTTTGCAGCTGTGATTCTGAACTGCTGTCTGAACATCACAAGGTGTTTGTTTAGGCAGATGTGCATAAAGCCTTATTGATATTGTGTGGGTTGTGTCTTCACCTGAGCCTCTTTTTCGTGCCAGCCTTTCCTGGTATCGGGCACGCTCCACTTGTTGAGAAACCAGCTCCAAGTGGTCACAGCTCAGGATCTCAAACAAACGTAGTGCCTCGCTGTGTTCAAATTCCCTTTGGAAGCCCAGCAGCAGCCATCTTACAGAAAATGTCAATATAGTCTTAATAATGCCAGATATGCATACTGTTTTATGCAAAAATAAAGACTTAATCCTGGAATACCTGTGGCAGAAGGTGAAACTCTCCATGCTGTCGGTCATTAGGTGGCAATAGAGCTGCGGATCAAGTTCCTTTAACAAAGCTGCCTCCAATTCTTAAAACACCAAACAATTGGTTTATCACTTAAGGACTCATGTATTTTCTGGTCATTCTAAACCACAGTCAATTCATTATATACTATATAATACTATATAGTATATAATGAATATATATATATATACACTATACTATATATTATATTACCTATTTTTCTGTGCAAACCGTCAGCTCTGAAGTCTTTAGAAAACTTCTCCATGTAGCAGGAGAAGCTCCAGAAAGTCTCCACCTCTGAGTCAAGAACCTCTAGGAAGCGGCTGCACAGGTCATTCATTCCCTGTGCATAACTCACTTCTGGATTACATTAAAAAGTTCAAACAAAAAACTAATGTTGATTTGGAATAGCAACCCAAACATGTAACAAATAAAGGCCAAATAGATTCACTCTTGAGGTTTACCTGGATGAAAAGCAGCATAAGTGATGAGGATTTCTCTTAACACCAACAGACTGCCTGAGCCTTCACCCCTGCACATTCAATGTTATTATTTCATGTTTGACAATTATTAAAAATAATTATTCTATAAGAGCTGTAGCATAATGATTTAAACCCTTTTGAAGAATTAACCTAGATATGTCATTTCATTTTTACTTTTTAGGTTAGAATTAAACAAGTTTAAAAGTTGTTGATCTAAAAACCTTTTCTCTGTAAACATCAAATGTCTCTTTATTTCTGTCTACTGTCTACAAACACAGCCAGGCTTTGTAAATAGTATAATAAATTGACCCAGCAAACCCATACTACACCATCCTAGAAAGAATTACAGAATGATGACTGGTTCGACTTGAGTCAGGTTAAAGGGTTGTGTTTGCTTGGCTTGAGCTCTTTCGGGAATAGGTCAAATCTGGAACAGAGTTCTGTTATTCCTTAATTATCTTCAGCTTATTCTGTTATGGGTTGTTGGGGGCTGCGACCTATCCCACTACCTACTGGGAGAGGTGGAGTACACCCTGTAAAGGTTTTGACACAGGGAGACTGTCACCGGACAGACTGAACACATGATCCTCATGCTCTGCCACCCTCCACCCTTAGAGTCTATATCATGTGTTCACAACACTGTAGATGGAAGGTGAGACTGTAGCTGTTCTCCCTGTTGATTCTTAAATAAATGTCAAAATACTCACTGGTAGTAGTTCAGTTCCCTGTTTGTTCGTGGCACATCCTTGTCAATTATTCTTATCGCTTCTCGTAGCTCATCTTGATCAAATATAACCCGCTCAAACAATATCTGTCCACAGAAAAGCAACAAAGACAAAAGATGCAAAAAAAAGCTTCAGTTAGTGTAGTGTGTCTCACTAACATTTTTGGGCAAACACAGTAGACCAAACCACACCGTAGGTAAATGAATACGCTTGTTTAACAATAGAAGATCCTGTTGAGAAACTGCCTGAAACAGTGCATGTTTGATCATTTGCCTTACAACGCAAGGCAAAAGATCAAACATGCACATAAAAAC
The DNA here is from genome assembly GCA_036850595.1 of Rhyacichthys aspro. NCBI lineage: Eukaryota > Metazoa > Chordata > Actinopteri > Gobiiformes > Rhyacichthyidae > Rhyacichthys > Rhyacichthys aspro. The sequence goes on along the minus strand of CM072163.1, from coordinate 11,369,136 downwards.
TCAGATGAAATGAGCCAAAGATATTCAGGTGTATATTAAAATGTTAAGTTTGAGTTACTAAGACACAACGTTAAATACTGCTGTGCACTGTTTGCACTTCATAACCAGACCTGTGCTTGTAGCTCCAAGAACGCTTGTCTTTCCCTGACCTCCTCAGTGTGCTTCTGGATCCGTTGCTTCACTTGTGCCTGCCTCTTGTTGAAGTACCCAATGGCTGCTACTAATTCTACTGTTGTTAGAAAGCCGACAAAACAATGTTATGTCTGAATGACACCTGTTATTCATGTCGTAATGCTGACCCTTAAGCATTTACCATCAGTGCCATTGACATGCATCTGCACGGCTGAAGGAAGTAACTGCTGCCACTTTCTCTTCATGACCAGGTAACGGATGACCAACTGCTCCTCCAGAAGAGGGCGCTCTAGAGCAGTGGAGCTGCAGGGGTACATGCCAAACAGAAAGCGCCACACAAGGCCTCGCTCACAAGGCAAAACACCCCCTGGGCAAAAAGAGAAAGTCCGTTATGCATACAGCATATTTAGTTTGGGGTTTTCAAACAAGAGCTCAGACCAGTTGCACTTAATGATTTTTAAGTATTAACACATTTTCAGATATGGTCCACATTCTCGCACTTGTTGCTGATTAATAACAGGTAAAAGGTAAAAATGCATACAACAGATACAAAGGGTATTTTCTGTTGGTCCTGAACTAAAACAGGATCTTATATTATGGTGCAAGCAGAATATTTAGAAAATGTTTTAGTTCACCATATCGAGCAAAGAAATCCCAGTGTACTTTCAGCAGCAGACATACACCCAACAATAGCACTAAAGTTGGTTCAACACAACTGATCTACTGGGCTCCATGATTTTAGCTTGAGGGGGCCTTTCTGACTTTTGAGTCTCATGTGATTTTATTGTGCTTCATAGAAATCATCCGAACCAATAAATGGTCTGTGTGTGTTGCTTCTCTTCTTTTTCAGAAGTCACACTGTACTCTGTTTAGCTTGAAGCGGTCCAACACTAAGTCAAATGTTGGATTTTAGAAAGAAATGTGACCGTGGCTTAGATAATGTCTTGAAGCAAGCATCATTTGACATGCTCTTTATCCAACCAGTCCATCAGGATGGGGCTAAGCCTTTGTGTACCCAGATATTTTTAATGAGCATGTATCAGAAACAGTGTGCATAAGTGTAATCCTTGAACTAAGAGTTTGGTTTTTTTTAGCTAAACTCATTGTGTAAGACTGATGTAAGACTGATGTCTTTAGGCCCACCTACTTGTATATAGACTAGGTATGTTGCAAATGAATCATAGGAAACTTTAGTTGTATTTCTATAGTAGGGCTATTTGATATATTGTTTCCAACTTTCAAATACTAATGGGTTTCTTAGGATTTCCTGCTGTGACATTTAGATTGGAGTTAATTCAGAAAGAAAGCCCTGTGTTTGCAAATACTTTTTGGTAATAGTTTGGCTGCAATAAAATTATTGCATGAAATTGTGTATTTCAAACTTAATATCATCAAGGCCGTAGTGCACTGAGTTCAATAGTTTTCACAAAAAGCTACCTACCGTTTTTGAAAACATGCGCCCTCAGTCTGGACTCGTCCACCCTGCCCTCCGCGTCCATGACCCCAGGTAAGGTGAGTCGTGCTGAGGCCAGAGCCGGGCAGCTGACCGGTGCCACAGCTCTTCGGGGTTGGACATTTCTGTGGTCCTCTCCGGCTGTCTGACCCGGACTTACGTCTGAAATATGGTCCATGAGAGCGCGTCGCGTTGACACAACGTGGGCAGGTACCTAGGAGCTCGTCCCGCGTGGTGTGTCCAAAGAGCAGGAACACTCGACAAACCAGCATCCTCCTCCTGACACCAGACTAGAGCATACCTTTTCTTTTCTCGACGAGCACAGACCTCGGGTGAACTAGATGGACTTTTAGGCTACTTAATGGACTTTTAAAAGAAACTCAAGTTGAAGTAGCCTGTATGTTTTGTTGCGGCATCCAGAGGAACTTTGGCTTTTGATGCGAGCCTCTGAAGCAGCTGGGAGTCATATGACTGCACCTTGGGATCCGAGTTAGGCTCCACATTCCAGGTGGAGCCCTAAGCAGAGTCCGTCACACTGGCGCCACCTACTGGTTTACATAAGTTTACATACTCCTTAGAGTTTCTCAGTATGTCACATGTAGAAAAGTGCTGGCGACAGAAAACAGGATTTTATAAAAAAAAAACAAAAAAAAAAAACGTAAAAAATGAGTGTGTAGTTTGTTTATGATATCTATGCAAGTTACTCCTGTCACAATGCAAAAGTTAAACTATAGACAGAAGGTGGAAACCAATTTTTGATTTTGATCATAATTGATTTCGTCACTTTTTATTCTGTTTGTGTTTATTTGTGGGTAACATTTTATTTGTGTATTTGAGAAATCTACAGTAAAAAACATACTCATGTCAAACCTGTCTTTATACCTATATCATAAGTCACCTCAATGATTGTCACATTCTAACTTTTACTTTCTGGCCCACTGGCAAAATAACACTGTGGTGAACAGACACTTCCTTCTTTTGGTCAGCTTACTCTCACTGACAAAGTAAATAGAAACACATCCAAGAAAAGCACCTACCATATAAGACTGTAGCGCTGAACGAGGAAAGATTACAAGAATGAAGAAAAGTTTGTAGGTTTGTGTGGTTAGTGCTGATTAAATGTTGCTGAGTTTGGTTTAAAAATGGGGCAAACTGTATGTTATTTACTTACTTTTTACACAGTGGACAGGTGAACACACACTGCACTGACAGTATATACATTAAAGTGGATTATACAAAATGTATATTGTTTTTGTGTATTTAAAGATATTAAAAAAATCTGTTAAATTTGCTGCAAAGAACATGCACTGTAGTCTCTAGTTAGTAACATGACCAATTACTGATGCAAGATCTTGAGAAGGTTCCCGTGCACCCTTTGAGAGGCTGCCCACTGCTCCACTGGATGAATGAATTTTCTAGGATAACAAAGGGTAACTTAAAAAGATGAAGCAGCATTGGACACAGGAGCTGCATACCAAAGTGCTTAGCTTAGAGGATTATTTCTCATGAGTGACTCCTCATGTGATAAGGGTCAATCAACTAAATTTTCTTGAGGGGGGGCCAAACTAAAATATATAGTAGAGGTAAATACATTCACCGTTTATTATGATTTTATTTGATTTTATGGTTCATTTTTGAATGAAAACTTGGTTATTTGGTTATTTAAAGTTTTGGGGTTTTTTTTGTTTTTTTTAAACCATAAAACAACATCTTGTGGAAAAACAGTTTGAAGATGATTTTTCACATGAAAAAATAAAACAAAGAAATGAACAAAGATCTAACTAACAATTTGTCCTCATTCTTAAATGTAGAACGACAGCATGGTTGAAAGAGGTTCCTGCGACACGGAACGGTTGGCATGCGCACTAGCATTTGTACAAGCCTGCTCACTGAAAGCAGATGTAAATTTCTGTACAGAAGATGAAAGGTTGTCATTACAAATAAATGAGCTTAATTACAGTTGTCTTTGCAACATGTGTGCATCACCTCACATCTTTGACTGCTGCAGATGATAATACACGTTTCTCACCAACAAACCAAAACTTCAGTTTCAGTGGTCTTTCTAGTATCACAGAGAGCAGCAACTTCCTTCAGTACTGTCTAAGGCTGGCTCATACTATTTTAGAGATTAAATATGTGAAATATCTCATAGGCCTCCATTACAAAATACCGCGCTAACCCTTTAAACATATAGTAAAATCTGTATTTTATTGTGTCAGAGAACCTTCCTTTTGTGTTACTCCAAACAGGACAACCACTGCCTCCATCACAGTCCTTATAAATAGACAAAGAAATTGCCACCACTTGCTCCACGAACCTATCCTCCACAAATTCTCATGCTGGTTTGATCTGTTACCCTTATGCGTAATCAAGACTATGCACAATATGTTATTTAAAGCATTATTTTAATGTATCTTCTACATTACATGCAGGATTTACAGTCACGATTATATTCATCATTACACAGTAGAAATTCTCCACTCTAAGAATTTGTACAGTGGGATACTCTACATATGGCCCGTAGATAATAATACAGTATTTTCTGTTCAGTTTTAGTCATGCTTGTCCTTTCTGAACTGTTTGTTGTGCAGATGATACAGGCAAATGAAAAAAGGACAAAAGAGTGGATAGAACATTTAGCTTCATCCTTACACTTTCATCCTGCTTCATGGATACAGTGTCAAATCTGTTTGAAGTTCTGTAAATATGGTGAGCAGCTCCCTCATATATTTGCCCTTGGTGAACCATTAACACCACATTAACCACCCATTGGTTTGCCACAGTCATCAGCTCTTGGTGTTCAACATACTAAAGGACTTACTTGGTTTTTGACATATTTTTACTTTTACAGATAAGTTACATTAGACAACCAGGAAGGACTGCAGCTACTTTAATCAGTAAAATGTGTCAAACATTAGCATATATTGCATCATCGTCTGGGTCCCAGTCAGTCTGTAAAGGATATAAGAATAACTCACTGTGTCACACATGGGAAACTTTGAAATAAGGGGGAACCTCACATACCTCCGTGTTGCCGTATGTATGCTCACAGCTGAAAGAGCCAGGGAAATGCACATCATCACATGTCTTTCTTTTCCTGTGACAGAAAGTAATATTTAGACAAAGGAATCCAAGATTTGAGGGGGGAAAAAATGGATGCATTCAAACCTTGCTGCTGCAGTGTATTGTGGGATCTCCAGTGCATTGTCTGTGGTTTTGTTCTGGATACGAGAAGCTGCACCGTCACCACCTGCACGTCTACTCTGAGAGCTAAAAACCACAAAACTTTTTATATTGGTCAAAGCCAGTAATTAATACTCTGGTATTTTAAAGACACAGATCAGAAGCAGTTTTGTTCTATTTACGTACCGTTTTCTTACCACTCTTACTATCAGGAGTATCACCAGCATTGCTACAGCTACTCCAACTGTAAAGGCAATGTAGATATAAATATTACCTGTGAAATAAAAACACCATTGTCATTTATTCTGCATTAGTAGAATGTGTTCATATTTTTTTAATGTTTTTTTACGTACTGTTTGGTATAAACAGGTTAAGGTCCGCTTTGCCCACAGTGTTGTTAGCGAGGCATTGGATCAGTTTGGACGATCCCACATCATCCTGCAGAGTTGCAATAGTGAGCAGACCATGATTCTCAATCTTGGTGTTTGGTAGCACTCTGTCAGAAAGCAGCATAAGGACTGTACTCGGTGGGTTTGATTCTGCAATACACATACACTTAACGCCATGTCCCTCTAAGTTGCAGGACGACATACTTTTGATCTCAGGGGCATCTGTGACAATAAAAGTTTGATGGCATATCAGAGTCAAGCACAATAATCACAACAGAATGTATACAAACTAATAATCTGTTCAATGCAGCTGTTGTATATTCAGCTCTTACAGTTTACACTGAGGATCTTGCTGGTATTCTGTTGCTTCCCTCCTCTGTGTCTCACGGTGCATTGTAAAGGTTTGTTGTGGTCAGTGTGGTTTGGCTGAAAAGTGAGCATGGATGTGGTTTTCCAGAGGCCCTCTCCCAGATCCTGCTGCTGGACATGTTTTTGTCCCGGGTGATTCCAGTTGAATACAGGCGGAGAGTGCGGACAGTAGTGGGACACCGAGCAGCTGGCTGACACAGACTCACCCAGCAATACTTCCTCTTTCACGGAGAAAAGAATAGACTCCGGCTCAGCTGCAAACAACAAAGATAGTGACGAGCTCAAGGGCAGATTGGAAACAGTAAAGTGCATTCTGATACCAAAACAAATCAGTTGGCATCAGTTTGATTCTATGATTCTAATAGTTTACAGTAGGGTTTGGGCAATACTACTGCCATCTCATAAATGTTGGCATTACAGTGTAATTTAGGTTTCATTTCTCTGTAATGTCATAGACCTACAAAAGATTTTACATCAGTTCCCCAAAGCAGAAACTAAACTTTTGTGGAACATTTGGGGCAAACAATGATTAATATGATTAATAAGTAATCTTTACATCAAATAAGTCAATGTAACTTTTTATTTTATAGCAAATGACTTTGATGCAACATATTCATTTTGGCTTCCTGACACAGACACATGACTTACTCTTTGTTGCAATGGAGACCTTGTTTTCCTTGTAGGAAAAACTGTCATAGTTTGCAATCTCTATCCTGAAACTGAAAGGCCCTTGGTCACTTGTTCGGAGAGGGTCGATCTTTAGAGAGCAGTCTTTATCCCAGAGGTCTCCCAGCAGCTTTGTCCGGTTACGATACTCCGGCAGTATTTTCAGCTCCACTGGATGATAAACGACGTGGCTGGTGGCATCAGTCCAAATGCCGGTCAACTGAGTGACCTCGGTTGGTGGATGAGGGTAGTTAAATGAGCAGGGGATAACCACGCACGAGCCAACAAGACCCTTCACTGAAGAGGGGATTTCAACTGTCCATGAAGAAGCTGCACATTGACAAACTAAAATAAAGCCCAACAATTAGCCAACCAGTACATGATTCACTTCTGTAAATGACCAAAGTAAATTAAGAACATACCATTGAAGTAAATAAACAGCAGAGAACATTTTAACACACTCATCTTGTCCTCCGTGGGTCCAACATGTAAATATTTCCACTCTCGAGAGGTTCTCATTTCCCTTGAGCAAGATATGACAGGCATATAGTTTCCATTCTGCTTTTATCAGACCTCCTATTTAAGACATACACAGCAAATGCATGAGACCTTTATTCAAGACCATATTAGTAGTCTCAATATATATTAAATATAAAATAAAGAACCCTACATCTTAATTCATACTTTATTATACTGTATATATCTCATACTGAAGACATACATTTTTTATCATGCAGTTTTCACTTCCTGTTTGGTGAATGCACAATGATTCATTTTTGGTAATCACAACTTCTCTAATTTTGTTTTTTGCCAGATCGAAGTAATTGGTCAAAGTAAAACTCCTGGTGCATTTATAACGTTATCTAAAGCACGTGGTATCTAGCTTATAAATAATTTGATAAAAAATGTTAGAAATGACAGTGGAATGGAAACATTAACACAGTTTTTGTGCAGCTTGGATGTATTTGAAGAACATATGATAACTTACAAATCATACTTACATAGGTGTTCAACAAAAGAGTAAATGTAGAGGATTTTTTAAGTCTTAACAGTTTTTGCAGGTCACATTTAACGTCCATCACAGATGAAAGGAGGCTAAGGCTGCCCTTTACGGTTACAATGCACTCTTGTTCCTTCGTAGCTGAGGTCGACATGCTCTCTCAAGCACCACCTTCACGCTCACACCACAGATCTGCAGTGTGTCACATCCTGTTCACATTGTCACACTTGGCTAGCAGAGGCCTTGAACATCTGTGGTCACTTAAAATCTTTTTAAGTTCTTTTGGTAGCGAATTGACATGTTCAAGGAGTTACAGGTCTCCAACAAATGCGGGGTTCAACATTGATCCGTCGCAGAAACTGTCAGTCTCCTCAACTGTCAGGTCGACATAACTGATTCTGCGAGGAATGTGGACCTTTCTCACTACAAAACCCTGCTTGGCTTTGACGCTCCACAGATCCTCATCGTGTTGTGTTAAAACATCCTCCAACTTGATCATGTCCTCTTTTGGACGCCTCAGGATCAATTTCTTGGATGTGGGAGTCACAAGACCACTGGATGTTGAGTTACCCATGCTGACAAATCTGTGAATTACAACCAAAGATGATCAGGCCTGTTGTTACATTACATTTATACATTAAATTACATTATTAGAAACCACAAATGGAGAAGGACAGTTGTATTCTTTACCTGGTGGATCGAGCAGTGACTTCTCCTCTGAGTGAACTTCGAGTGTTGAGTGTGAGGAGGCCTCAGGTGGAGCCTGGATTTAAACTGAACTGTCCTGTGTACAGACTGGTGTCATCAAAGCCAACATCTAATCCCATCTCTTACAATAGGATTAGGATGAATGGAAAGGAAGCATTCATCAAACCTGATTAATGGATCAAACCATCAGCCTATCAGTCCAAGTTGATCAGTCGTTAACTCTGTGAATGGACATTAGTCTTTCAGAGTTATTTTAACCTCTTGATACAAATCTATCCATTAAAGGATTTCAATAAAAGATGGCTGCTGCTCTACTTACACTAATTCAACATCCTTTACTTTGATCACTCTACTACAGGTTTTCCAGGCCCATTGTTTGACAGATGTGTGTGTGAGACTGCAAAAACTAATAAGATCACAAAAAGCATTGCAGTCTGCAGTATGAAACTAAATGTTTTTGTCACAACTTAAATAAAGATAAGTTGTTTTTTTGTATATAATACTTTATCTGAAGCTACAAATGGTAAATACTGACAGTGCAAACACACAAAGCAAATCAGGTTTGGTCATTACAGGCTGTGGATTTGGCATACACATGGAACTTTGAGTTTTCTTTTAGTTTTGATCTGCCTCTAGATTAAATCCATTGTCCAATACCTTTACTGTAATTTTGGTGATTGTTTAACAAATTAATCAAGGCAATCACATTTTCAGTACAGAATAATCATGTGACCTAAATTTATCTTTAAAAAAAAAAAGATCTTTCTTGTAAGTCAGCTGTCAATACAGAGCCTGCTTTACAACAACAGAAGCCACCCACTTTCATCCGTCTTGCTGCATTTCTTTTCATTTAAGAAAGAAGGCAGTGGCTTCGTCTCACTTCTTTAATTTCACTCCAGAGGATCAGCCACTTCATCTGGTAAGAGTCTCATACCCTCATTACATTTCATCAGATGTATTATTTGGTGATTTTATTTAGCAATGAAATGTTTAAAATGAGCTTCTCAACAACCTTACTTTTTTCTGTATTTGTTTACAACAGAAAATGGAAGGAGAAAACATCTTCAAACTTTGTCTCCTGATAGGTCAGTCACTCTTTTCCTGTAGATTATAAAATGTTATTAACCCTTTGATACACAACATGGGATATTTATATTGCATATATTGCAACATCTTTGTGATTATTACTTGTATTTTATATTCTAGGTATTTCGCAAAAAAAAAAAAGTTTATTAAATTATTTCATTCAAATTTTCAACTTACCTACATTTTAAGAAAAAATCCTTTTTGTATGACTAACCCAAGTTTACAAATACATGGGTCAAAAAAGCCCCTCAATCATTTCCAATGGGAAATCATTTTATCTTCAGACACATTTTAACAGTGATAATATATCATATGTAATAATCATATGTAAATATCATCCCTCAGGATTTCACATGTAACAAGAAGGCTATTTTTTCATCTGTCATCAAACTGGCCTCTGTGTGTGAGGCCCATTTTTGTGTCATACATTCATAATGTATATACAATGGATTAATAAACTGGACTCCAACAAACTAAACTAAAGCCAATCAAATCTGTGCATGTGTCAGTGTTGTAGCAAACATTTTATAAAGAGAGAGGATTGGGCTGAGTGATAAAGGTACCACCTTAAAAAGGAAAAGAATAATAAAGCCTAATATGAATTTGAAGCTGTTGAGTTCTTAGACAGACTGTGATTACAAACTTTAGCATAAATTATTGAGAAATGGTGTTTATTGAACAAAATTAACAGACAGCACTTGGATATGCAGATTGAATCAACAAGAAATAACAGGAGTATATTTATGGACTGAAACAAACCTTTGTCTATTGAAGGTGGCATATGATTTTACAGGAATAAATAGAAAAATGATGCAGTTTATGAATTTAGAAAAACACCTTCTAAACACAACAGAGTGGAGTTAAATTTAAGTTAAGTTTAAGTTAAGTTTGATCTTAATGCCAACTCTGTAACAAGAAACTGTGCAGATCTCATTGAAAGAGCCAAGGCCTGGTGCCAACAGTAATGGCTGTGGTACCAACAGGTCCAAACCTCTCAGTACTGTGATGGTGGTTCGGAATTGGGTTCCCAACGCTACTGTTGTGGTCCTCTGATTCTTTCTGCCTAAGACTGTGCGAGTGTTTGCCGTGGGCCAGAGGTCAGGAGCGTCCCCGGTCTGTGAGACGGGCTGCTTGATATCTGTGCCTTTATGGCCAGTTGAATCACAGTTAAATCAAAGACTGGACTTGGACGCAGACTAAATGGAAGTCAGAGAGAAACCAAACTTTCTGAACAACTGGACTGAACACTGAAAAACTCAGAACTGACAAAGAACTGAAAAACTAACTGCAAACTGAGGAACTGAGGAGGAACTCTGAAAATGAAGAACTGGTAAATCTCAAAACTGAAGAAGAACTGGGAAAACTCAAAACTAAAGAAGAACACAAAACTAAGGCGCCATCGCTGTTTTTTTATTTATAGCTGCGCCATTCGTGCTAAACACAGATGATGTCATTCGTCAGAAAGGGTCCGTCAAAGCTGTAAATCCATCTGGTTAAAGCACTGTTATCAAGAAAGATATTGTTTTAGCGGGTTCGGGAAATTCCTTATGTCTCTGAGGTAAAAAAGTTGTACGCTACAGTGTGTATGTGTGTGTCAGTGTGTAGTGTGCATTTTTGTATCTCTACATTCAGTATTTGGGCTGATAGGTTAACCTGTTGGGCAACACACTTCCACTGAAACGTGGCAGTTTGATCCCTTTAGGGCTATGTTTTTTCTGTATGTGTTTTTGTGGATGTTTTTTTCTGTGCTGCTGGAGACTTTCCTGGTCCAATAGCTTCCTCACACAGGTCAAACTTATGAAAGGGGACCAGATGAACTGCTGACTGTAAATTGGGCACAGGAGTGAATATATGAGGGAACAAAGACTGTCTTGGTTTTGCAATTAAATGTAGGTTTTAATATTTTTTTGTTTTAGACAGTTTACATGTAAAATAATAATAATAATAATAATAATAATAATAATAATAATAATAATAATAATAATAAAGTATAGAATAATAAGTTCTGGTATTCTAATTGTGAATTTAAATCATCTGAGGTGGACCAAAATAAACTACCAAATAGAACTCTGGCAACATTGTTACCCAAAATGACAAAAATGCATTGATTTCTAATATGGGTCATTTTTGAAGCATGTTGTGCATTAATGTAGGAATCAGGTCCTTGTGTATCAAAGGGTTAAAATATCTAGAAACAGCCAATATTGACCTTTTCTCATCTTACTCTAGCTTTGAGCAGTGCAGTGTATAGCGAAGAGTGGAAGGCCACTGTGGTCAAACAGCTGGATGCCTTGGTCACCTCTTGTGTAGTGGTCCCCTGCTCTTTCAGTCACCCAAAGGAAAGCCTGCCCACCTCCAGACTCCGAGGTAAATGGCATCGCTCCAGTGACAGAGACCAACTCATCTATTATGAAGATAGCAGCATGGTCCTGGAAAACTTCAGGGGTCGTACACGTCTGTTGGGACACTTGGGGAAAGGCAACTGCACTTTGGAAATCACTGAAGTGAAAGACCACGACAATGGCCCATTCTGTTTTAGGATTGAACTGGCACGAACAGAGACTGACACCAACACTAAAGACAAGTTCTCATTTGTGGAGGACTGTGTAACATTAAACATGCTCCGTAAGTCAACAAAAATTATAAATAACATAAATAATTCCTTGTTTTGTGTCTAAAAATGCTGTGTCTGTTTCAGCTGAACCAGAAAAACCAATACTGAGTTACAAAAAAGCCATAGAAGGACGTCCATATACCATCACCTGCTCTGTGAAGCACACTTGTCCCACTGCTATGCCTCAGCTCAAATGGAGCAGAGGCTCGACAGAAGAGATCACAGAGAGTCACCGAGACATACACCCAGGATTGTGGGAATTAAGTTCTATCTTGACATTCATTCCTCAGGAAAAGGACGACCATCAGGAGATCACTTGTGCAGCATCTTTCACTGGACCCAAGACATCAAGCACCAAAATGACGCTCTATGTCAAACGTAATATGTTCACATGGTTTTGATTTTTCTCTCATTTGGAAACAAATAAGAAACTTTAGTTCATTTGCAGGTTCTGAAAACTACAACTACATCATCATTCCCATCGTGGTGGCGCTGGGCTCAGCTGCCATCTTTGGAGGCCTCTGTTTTTTCATGGTGAAAAAATACAAGTGAGTTTGAAGAGGGTTTAAGAATGAATGGATCCAGTTTGTCTCTACAATACATTGTCTTTCTGTTTAAGGAGGCGCATTGCAGACCTGCAGAGTCAAGATGGCACGTAAGTCCCAAACATCTGTGAGAAATCATTGTTATTGAACCTTAATTTGATTTCCTTTCTTATTGTTTCATGTAGCATGTTAAACCGGCTGTCTAGACTGTCTCGCAGGCAAGAAAATGTTTTATCTCTTTATACACTCTACAGTCGACCTCAAATTGATATAATAATCTTTTTTCCAGGATCCGTACTACTAACCAGAGAGAATCCCATGGTGACCCAAGGCAAGAACATTGCTCTGTATCTTATTTGAAATAATAAATATGTATTTTACAAGCAGTTACCACGATCAGTGGAACTTTCCAGCTCTGACCAACTGTCCTGACCTATGCACATTTAATTATGCGTGCAGAAGTTCCACTTTCTTTCATTTGCCTTAAGTTTTGGTTCTCTTTTCTATTCTGAAAATCAATAAGTTGAAGCAGATGGTGGCTATAGATAATAAGATTCTTATAAGTGTTTAATAGAAGTTCAACAAATCTGAACACATTGTGCTTTCTAAAGTGTTTTCAGCTAAACTTTTTTCAGCTCATCATAAAATGACACCATGCAACTTGAATAAAAACATTTACACACGATTTTGATTACTAGTTAGACTATACTTGTTACAAATAAATAAGTAGCGTACGTTAGAGATTAAATCATTTTAACCCACAGGCCGAAAAACTACTGTGCCAACCAGGAATTCTCAAAGCCTCGATTTCCATCCCCCAAAAGGTACAACAAAAATCAAACATTTATACAGGTCTTTCTAATTCAATTACTGATTGACTAATATTCATCTGTCTTCATTGTATTCAGCAAGCCAAAGTCATACACTTACAATGAGGTACAATCATTTGTAGTTATTTTTTCAGACAGCAGGTGTATGACAATAATTACATGCATATCTCTCACAGGACATTGATAATGATGATGACTACATGAACACTGCTGATCTCAACGTCTATGGAAACATGTGAAAATCATGACTTTTAAATGACTGTTAATCAAATTAGCTTCATAATCAACACACTGGGCAGTCTTTTAAACTGCCTTGAGTCGATTGCATTTGTGGTCAATAAATTGATGTCTTTGATTTTATGCTGATTGCTTGATTGTTCATGAATAAAAGTAAACGCATGTAAATATGTCTTTTGTTCTTGTTTATCTTCTTCTCCTTTAACACTATGACATGTAAGTTATTAATAACATAGCCGGGTGTAGTCAGAGTATTGTGTAACACCATTCACAGTGCTATGGGAGTGGCTTTCAAAAGATACACAGTTTATAAATGACTAGAAAACAGGAATCATTCTTTGTGAATACATTTGTGACTAAAACCTTAGAAGCTCACTGCTCAGACCATCTTTGGTTAATGGTAAATAGTATGCATTTATATAGCACTTTTCATGCGCTTCTCAGGCACCCAAAGCACTTTACATCATGTTTCCATTCACCCCAATTCATGCACATTCACACCTGGGAGATGGAGAGGTGGGCTGCCGTGCTCACTGCCTTCTCCAACCACCACCACCAAACTCACCTCTACAATCACACACTTTCATAAAGACAGGTGAAATGTCTTGCCCAAGGAAACAATGACAGTATGAACGGGAGGGAGTGGGAATCAAGCCGCCAACTTTCTGGTCATTGGACGCCCTGCTCTGTCACCTAAAGCACTGTGTTACTGAGTTACAAATCACACCTGCTCTGTGACGCACACTTGTCCCACTGCTAGGCCTCAGCTCAAATGGAGCAGAGGCTCGACAGAAGAGATCACAGAGAGTCACCGAGACATACACCCAGGATTGTGGGAGATAAGTTCTATCTTGACATTCATTCCTCAGGAAAAGGACGACCATCACTTGTGCAGCATCTTTCACTGGACCCAAGACATCAAGCACCAAAATGTCAAACATAATATGTTCATTCTGACCCAAGGCAAGAACATTGCTCTGTATGTTGTTTGAAATAATGTCTATTTTAAAAGTAGTTACCACGACCAGTGGAACTTTCCACTTCTGACCAACTGTACTGACCTACGCACATTTAATTATGCGTGCAGAAGTTCCACTTGTTTCATTTGCCTTAAGTTTTGGTTCTCTTTTTTATTCTAAAAATGAATAAGTTGAAGCAGATGGTGGATATAGATAATAAGATTCATATCAGTGTTTAACAGAAGATCAACAAATCTGAACACATTGTGCTTTCTAAAGTGTAATATCTTTTTTCAGCTCGTCATACAATGACACCATGCTACATACATACATACATACATACATACATACATACATACATACATGAGTAGAGTAAGATTAAATCATTTTAACCCACAGGCCGAAAAACTACTGTGCCAATGAGGAATTCTCAAAGCCTCGATTTCCATCCCCCAAAAGGTACAACAGTGCATGTAAATATTTCTTTTTTGTTGTTGTTTATCTTCTTCTCTATTAATACTATGACATGTAAGTTAATGATAATATGGCTGGGTGTGAGCAGAGTTTGGTAAAACACCATTTGCAGTGCTATGGGAGTGGCTTTCAGAAGATAAACAGTTTAAAAATGACTAGAAAACAGGAATCATGCTTTGTGAATACATTTGTGACTAAAACCTTAGAAGCTCACTGCTCAGACTGTGCTGCTCAGGAAAATCATACAGGAAATAGGTGAGTTTTTACCATTTTACTGAAACATATTTCATAAATATTTTTTAATATGCTCTGTATTTTTTTATTTCATGTAAAAGTATCATAATAAGTCTTACTGTAGAAATACCTGATTCTTACTGTCAATCACTATAACTATCTTAAGTTACACATTACCTTTGACACTGTATAGCATTACAGGAACTTAAGTTAGGCAAGAAACATTACTGGTTGTTTTTTCTTCTAAAGTATTCCACTTTAAAAGTATATCTACAACAAAGCATGGTTTTAAAAGGGGTTTGTGTGGTGCCATTACGTGACGAACAATTAAGCAATGCCACATGAGAGTTTTATACGGCAATGTATTTTCAGAGATACGTAAATACCTGTAAACTCCAACATACTTGAGTCATTCACGAGAATTGTACAAATTGGACTTTGACACTTTCACTTTTTCCATTAAAATGTATTACTTGTACAAATACCCCACAGCATATAAAACATCTTTAACTACCAGAAAAAACATGTTTGTCCATCTCAGCTTAAAACCTCTTTTATTATTGGTCATTATATGATGATGTGAGCAGTGTCATTCTTCAACCCCGTTGTGGACACTATTGATGCTCTCTGAAATTGATTAAATAATATATTTGTAATTATGTCAAAATTGTCTTAATCAGATGTCCCTAATCACAAATTCAATGGTTGTAAATACAAATTGACATAAACTCTTACATTTTTGCTGCAATCAAGTCTAAATGGCCCTTTTTGTGACAGCAGCCTCATCGTTTTTCATCAAAAATAAAATATGTGGAAGAAATGGTTGTTTAATTTCAGTGTGTATAAGTTAGCTACCTTTGTCTTTAATTCCTTGAAGAAACAACAGACTTATTCATTTAGATCAGTGGTGGGCAAACTAAGAAACACATGCGGCCCGTTGAGCTGTGTAATGCGGCCCGCCAAGCATTTACAAAGTATTTATAATTTAATATACAACAGCATATATAAGACAGCCATTTTCCTTAAATGCCTTGTGCTTTTGCGAAAGCTACCATCATATCTACATACAGAAAACGTCCATTCACACAAGTTTTAAATATGGAGCTGACAGAGATATTTGACAGATTTGAGATTATTGACTCAGTCAGTACCATATGTCTTATTTGCCAAGAAACTGTTGCAGTTTTCAAAGAACATAATATCAGCCACCACTTTTCCACCAAACATTATACTAACCAGTCTGTGCAAGAAATGGTACAGGTTTTCTAATGTAATTAATCCTAGTTTATAGTTTAGTGGTCCGGCGCGTCTGTCACATTTTAAAACCCGGTGTGGCCCTTGAGCAAAAAAGTTTGCCCACCCCTGATTTAGATAAATGTGTATTAATTTTTGTATATTGGGCCTATTGTTTGGCAATTGATCTTTTGTTTAGTAAATTGATGGTGTCTTACAAGCCCTTAAAGGGGCTGGGCTTATGTGTATGTAAGACACAATAATATATTTTTTTTAATTATTAATTCATATGTGGTGTTAAAATTATAATTAAATGACATTTAAACGTTTAAATAATTGGATTAACTGACAAACAAGTTGTTAAAATCACAACCCTGTCACAGTCACTCAACCCCGTTATGTAAAAATGGCCTCTGCTTTACACACTGTATATCAGAAAGAGAGCACAAGGTGTGCATGAAATTCAGAATTGGTTTATATTATTGAAATAACAAAAAACATTTTCATAAGTAATAGTTTTCTTACTTTTTTCATGTGACAGTGTTAAGCCATTGAGTTTGACAACTACAATGATAACTGATAAAAAAAATATAAAACAAGAAGGTAGTAACTTCCCTGTTTCTGGTTTCCTGAGGTCCAAAAGACTTTAGTGATGTCACTTCCTATTGTTCGTGCCCATATGCATCATACTATGATTTTTATAGGGGGAGGACCCTGTGTGGGGTTACTCAGGGACAGAACTAAATAATGTGATTTTAATAAATAATGATCAATTTATTTAGAAAAAAAAACATGAGTAGCAAAAAAGCACAAATAGATGTTTATTTTGACATCAAAATTTATAGACTTTTATATGGTTTTGTTTGTTATATTCCAAGCTCACTTTTATCAAAGGCTATTGGGGACATGACAAAATAGGTAGTATCAACTGAAAAAAAAAATCATTTCTCTGTATTATTATTATTATTATTAAAGGACACATCTCAATGTATAGATAAAGAGGTTAAAATATAGATTTAATGTCCCACGAGATAAAATACACTTTAAAAGGTCAGAGGGAGTTAAAATGTCAAATTTTCTTGAAATGACTCAATCACTTATTTTTACACTAAACAAGGTATTTCTGCACTGTACCTGCCCCTATCACTTATATGTTCTGCTAGCCATTCAAGTAAGAAAGAAAGAAGTAAGAAAATATATAAAAAGAACATATTGTGAACCAGTCAACCACTGAGTAGATCTGTGAACAAAACATTGAAAACAGGACCTACTTATTAGGCTTCATAATAAGAGTGAGTATGTTAGTTATTATATTAGTGGATACTAATTGTAATCTATAAAAACAAGTCACCTACATTATTAGAAAGTGATCATAATATTGGTTCTATTTTAGGTTAAAACACTTGAGATGCCTGGACTCAGCCACTTTCCTCTGGCACTTTGCATCACAGGTAGGCCACTACTAACACCACTGGGGCTGAGTGGGTTCTTTGTTTTCATCACAGTCTATATAACTTACTTGTTCTTGTTGCAGCGTGTTGGTTTTGCAGTTCTTTGACTTGGCGTGTGCAGATGCCACACCACATTGTGGCACTGAAGGGCTCCTGTCTGGTCATCCCCTGCAGCTTTGACTATTACCAGTATCCTCCTACAAGACCCAACCGTGTGGTCTGGTACCAGTACGTGAGCCGTGGCTATCCTCTGGTTCATGACGACTGGTACCCCAACGACGTCATTAGCATATTTAAAGGGAAGACACGTGTGTCAACAAACGGAAAGAAGTGCACTCTTGTGATTAACCCAGTGACTTGGTCTCACCATCGACAGAAGATCTACCCCTGGGTCGATCCGGAGAATGTGGGCTCAAGCACTTATAAATTTTATGAAACAGCAGTAACCATAGAGGTTGTAGGTAAGGTATCACAATGAAACGTGGCCTTTTTTTTACATTGCTTTCATTTCTCTTACTCCCTCTCTCTAGACAGGGCACAGAAACCCAACATAACGGTCATTGGAGAGATGAAAGTGGGCCAGTACGTCACAGTTCAGTGCAGTGTGGATCACACCTGCAGCACTTACCCTCCCAAACTCAGCCTGAACGTCCGTACGAAAGACGACACACTGGTTCACAGCTTGTTAACTGACGGCACATCCAAAACCATGCTGACCACCCTTTTGTTGGTGGAGAGAGACCAACAGACTGTGGAGTGTGTCGTTCGACACACAGGGGGCACTACTGAGAAGACAATAAAATCCCTCAATGCAAAGTGTGAGTGAATTCACACTGTAGGCAAACTCAACCACACAAGAAACAAGTCACATCTGACTTGTTTCACTTAAGTAACCAGGCAGCTTTTCACTATTTACCCTTTGTGTCTCAGGCTCTTTCTCACCACTCTCCATCATATCTACAACTGAAGAATTTCTGGAGGGAATTCCCAGTAAAGTAACATGCACTGCCTCGTACACCTGCTCCAACAATGTACCCCGTCTGACATGGAACTACGGCAGCATGCAGGCAACCACGGACACCAGCAGCAGTGGAAAGGCTGTGTCCACACTAAAGTTTGTAGCTTCTGCTCAGGATCATGGAAAATCTCTGACATGCTACGTTCTCTTTACTGGGGGACAAAGGCAGGAAGTCAGCCTCCTAATTCGAGTTAAAAGTCAGTAAAAAAGATTTAAACCACAACTGTATTCTAAGTTTCTTAAAATAACATTGATCGTGTAATGTCAACAGTAACTATTATACTTCAAGGAATGCTTCTCATAAAACCTCAAAACCTTACCACTGTACCTTATTTTTATGATCAGCCAAAAAAGCTAGCTTTACAAAGATGTATTAACCAAAGTCACTTTACCAGTCACTGCAACTACTATGAGTACTACATTTGATCCTGTTAGACAGTATTTCGGACTGTGTTGTACCAGTCCATTCATTATCATAATCACTTGTGTGGATAGATCCCCTCTCTCTTGTTTGACAGGAAACATGCTGTCTCGAGACTGGTCCTTCAGTGCCCCCAGCAGCGTCACAGGAATGGCAGGCTCGTGCGTTGTTATTCCCTGTCGGTTCACTTACACCCAATCCAAACCTGCTGACCCCAAAGTTCTCTGGTACTTGTACGACAGCAAAGGATACCCACCTGTTTATAACGCTGATCAAAGTGTGGTTGGTAAATTTAGCACGAGAACCAGCTTGATTGGATCTGTGAAGGACGGGAATTGTAGTCTCAAGATCGAGAGACTGGAAATGTCACACAGCCAGGATAGAGTTTACCCTTGGGTAGATAAGAACCCAATAGCCTCCTACCACACCATAGGTCACTCATTTTACGACAAAACGACTCAGATTATTGTTTCAGGTGAACTTTCTTCAATTTCTTATTGGTCATATTGATTTAAACACAACTCCATGTGATGTTAATAGTGATGAAGGGGTGTTTGTTGTTACAGACCACGCCAAAGAACCACAGATAAGCATTATTGGCATCCCAAAGGTTGAAGCACAGAGCAGAGTGTCTTGCAGTGTGCAGCACACATGTATTTTTGCTCCTCCCAGTCTGACTATAACTGGTGTTGGTGGAGTTGATGACACCAAGCACACTATGTTGTCCGATGGGGTGTGGGAGAAAAGAGCTGAACGAGCTTGGACGGTGTCAGAAGACGACCAGAGAGTGAGGTGCACTGTTTCTTACCCCGGGGGTCAGAAAGCAACAAGTGAAACTGAATTAGACGTTGAGTGTGAGTGTCTTTAACTGATTTCTTAACCTATTTCAGATGATCATAATCACATTAGCATCACTTCTTTATGTCTGTGCAGGTCCACATGAAGATATTGCAATGGTGGGGAGGCCGGGGAATCTCACAGAGGGTGTGGCCACAAGTGTCATTTGTTCCGTTTCTTACAAGTGCAAGAAAAATACTCCAAATATTGTGTGGAACGTCAAAAACATGCAGAGTACTTCATACACAAAACAGATGTCCAGAAATACTCACAAAACCATTTCAAACCTCACCTTCATTGGCTCTCTGGAGGATGACGGCAAAACGTTGACCTGCTCTGCACACTTCGTTGCAGGGGAGACCTCTGATTCAGTCACGCTTCGGATTAAGAGTGAGTTTCTCCACAGTATAAAGGACAAAGAGTTAAGTGACAGATCATTTTCAACCACATTCTTTGTCATTTTTAAAGGATATGAGAAACCGGAGTACACACTTGATAATAACAGTGAGTATCTGTATCGCCCCAGTCATCATGGTACATATACATGGACAAAACATAATAATTTACAAAGACATTTAAGAAAACCTTATTCGAAAATGCATAATGATGTTTAACAAATACAGCATGATTACAGAAAGTACAGATTCTTTACAGATGTTGCTGATGTTCACAGTGTTGCCGGCCGACGTCCCGTTCAGAGTCAGCGCCTTGGCCCGTTCCTGTGTGGTCATTCCTTGCAGCTACCAAAACCATGAGGACTCATTTTTCACACGTGGGATCTGGTCCAAAAAAGCTGGGGGCGTTGTGTACCACAATGGCCGTAGTAACGTACTCGATCATTTCAAAGATCGCACTCGAATAGTGGGCGATCTAAACCAGGGCGACTGCTCACTGGAGATCGACGACATCAAGTCCTTTGACAACGGCCCTTTCTGTTTCAGCGCCGAGAAAGAACGCGTCAGATACAGATTCAACAACAGCTGTGCTTTTGTCGTTATGAAAGGTCTGGAAGTGATCTTAAATCGACTCATTTGTTTGGTCTTAAATCTAATACTTGCTTTGCGTCATTTAGCCTCTGCAGAAAAGCCAGTGATGACAAGTGTTCCAGGAGAAGCAGAGGCCGGATCAGTGATTACTGTTGCCTGCTCTGTGACACACACATGTCCCACACACCCCCCAGATTTTTTGTGGAATGTTGCAAATGTGACCAGTGAAGTCGTACACTACTCGATAAAGAGAGGAATCTGGGAGACGACCTCCAACATCTCTTTCAGTGTTCCTCCAGGAGATGGGCCGAGCAGTGTAACGTGCACAGCTGTCTTCTGGCACAACAAACAAGAATCCAGCAGCACCGTCAGTCTGAACGTCAAAGGTTAAATACACATTAAATGGACAGATCTCACAAACAATATTAACCTTATTGAGTCTAATTTTCTTTTTTTTTTTTTTTTTTATCAGGCTCTGTGATTTACCAGATAAGAAGATCTCTTCTGGTTGTTGCTCCAGTTTCATCTCTGGTCATCATTTTAGTGTTTGGAGTTGTCTTTTATAAGAAAAGGTAGAAGTTGTAGTAGTTTGAAATGGGCTGCTGATGCTTCTGCACATATTATAACTTTCTTTTTTTTTTGCCAACAGGAGGAACTCAAATGACTCTCTGAGACCTCCACCGCGACCAGAGAAAAGGCATGTTCACTTTTATTAACACACACCAATTCTTTGGCTAATTACATTGAAAAGTAAAACGTATTTGTTGTGCACAGGAGGTCACTGGTAGAAAGGCTGACCAGGTAAGATCAGTTTGTTCCATTTGTCTTGAACCCTTAAACTGCATTGTCTTTTAACACAATTGAACTTGAGTATACTTTCTTCAAATCAGCAGGAAGTATCCAGAAGCCACAGAGAAACCACCCAGACCAGAAAAACAGTAAACGTTTTTGGGTTTTTTTCCTAGAAACCCCCCACCCACCCACCCAACTACCCACCCACCTACCCACCCACCTACCCACACCTACCCACACACACACACACACACACACACACACACACTTACACACAGGATGTCATTGCCTCATTGCACAATAAATTGCCGTTGTATTGTACGACAAATCAAGAGTTTTGTTGTTGAAAACCTTATGAGCAACTATGATGTGCTCTCTTTTTCTTCTCTTACAGACAAAACACTGAAACTCTCTCTGTTTACTATACGTAAGTGTGGAGTCAAAAGTCCAAATATTGCATGTTTTTATACTTAAGGTTCTCATGTGAAGGTTTCTCTCTCCATAATGGACATTTTACACCTATAAATAAATACTTCAATACATGTACATTATATTATTTCCGCAGAAACATCATCACTGCTGCGAGCTGTGACGCACCAGTCGATAAACCACGTGTTCCTTTGCCGAAGAAGTGAGTTTCCTCAGTATGACTTCATAAATATTTATTTTTGTTGTCTTTTAATACCGGGGTTATGTTCGAACCAGTGTCCGCTGACCTCCTCGCCCTGAACGGAAGTAGACTTCACCAGTGAGTAACTCTTTGTTTAAGGACTTTGTTATTGTGCAGTAATAACCAATATTAATTAAATTTGTTGCAGGATTCCCAGATGTATTGAAAGATTTGATTTTTCAACCAGTTTCCAGTCTTCTTTATATAGCCAGTGCCATTATGTTTATGTGTGAAAGAAAAATAAATGAATGAATTTCCATGTAAAACTGCTGTGAAGTACTGTCATAGTGTGCTGTTTTGTTGAGGGTCACTATCTTACATAATATCATGAATAATATCACAAATAATCTTAATACATCCACTTTCCCAACTCCTCTAACAGAAATGGATTCACCATGCTGCATATCTACCACTTCTCTTTTGGTTGAGCAAAATTCACTGCGACTCTTTTGAAAGAAAGAGATTTATTCAGCTCTTTGTGAAATACACCAAGAATAGAAACAAAAAGTTTACTTTCTTAGTAGCCAGTTACTCTGAGCCAGCCATTCCCTCTTACTGTCTGAACAAGCATATGCTGTTGTTGCAGCAAATACAAAATCAGCATAAATACCTCAGAAGACAGGGAGGTGAAATGTTTCAGTTTGAGACAAAGAGGAGTGAGGTGAGCATTGTGACCAGGAGCAGAAAGCTGGCACTGGTGCTGCTGCTGCTGTTACAGTAGTCTCCCTGACAGCAGCTAACTTTGCCAGCCACTGGAATGTTTACTGTTTCCTTAATAGAACACACATTCCCTGTGGCGCATCCCTTCATAAGCACCGCTTTATTCCCAACAGCCACTGAAAAATACAGAAAAAAACTGCTTAAGGTTTTCAAATTAGATACACAGGCTCTACGTCCCTGATCAGAAGAAAAAGCAGGATGTAACTTTAAATCCCTGAGTATGCACATTGCATTTATCTGCTATTTCAGACAAACAGCCATGCAATATGACAATATGTCATGCAATACTGTTGCTCAAAAGCCAGCTCCTTTTTTTAACTAGTAGCAAAGCAAGAGACATGACTTTGATGCCATGGACTGTTTACCTGACACTGAGATGCAGTGGTCTTCATCCCCTTCACAGTTCAGAGTCCGGGTGCAGTCTCCCTGCTCATCACAGTGGTAACACTTCTTTCCATTGGGCTTAGTTGTTGGAGGATCTTTTACATTAAATTCAAAAGTTAGTTTCTTCATCTCATTGTACCAAGGATCGGTTAACATCTACATTTTCAACATTGCACAGCCAGGAAAATCTGAATTAATGTTAATGTCAGAGACATTTAAATGCTCTTTGTTAACTTGTACCTGTGTTTGTGTTGTGTGGCCCGGGATCCTTAGACCTGTTTTCGCAGTTAATTACAAACCGTGACACTTGCATCTTTAATAATTTCCCCAACACAGTGGTGTCAGCCAATTACACTCAGGTTTATTAAGGATCCTTAAGGAAAACTGTTCAAAGTACAGAGAAGAGGTAAGATAAATCACAAAGCACTTACCAGGAGCATTTTGAGTGTTGCAGAGGTCAGAGTGACAGCACTTGGCTGTGAAAGCAGTTCTGATGAGACCAAAGTTGACTGAGCCCTGGACACACAACTCTGGCTTCAAACATGCTTTCACATGAGAAACGTTTGAATTACCTGCAAAATAAAAGCAGGCTTTGTGAGGTCAGCCAGTTGTAACTGAGGACACTGGACATTAACCCACCATAAGACATGGCTACTGTCATTGATCCACAGACATTAAAGTCTGCAGGACATTGCTCAGTGCTTCTGCAGTCTTCTGCGTACTTCTCACACTCATAACACGTCAGAGTGTCGGCTGTTGAAAAACAAAATTATATTTAGTTTCACAATTAGAAGCACACTTTAAAGCATAAACAAGGATAAATCTGGCTTAACTATTATTAATGTCACTTTGGCTTTGCTGACTCTAACTTTGCAATAATAAACACACACACACACACACACACACACATATATATATATACACACACACACACACACACACACACACACACATATATATATATATATATATATATATATATATATATATATATATATATATATATATATATAAAAAAAAAATTAATATACACACACACACACACACACACACACAAAACTAAAAAGTCAAAGTAAAAGTGGCATACCCTCTGGAACAAGCAGAATCCCAATGATCAGAATGAGGAGATGCATGTTTATGAGAGTCTTCTCATTTATTCTTAAGCCGCCCCACGTACTGTAGTAGTACTTCTCTAAACTGCCAGCTTTTATCACCCATAGACCACTCCCTCTTTTCAAATGGAAATACATAACTCTCATTTCTCTTTAAATTCGGTGCTTTAGGTTTGATGCTTTTCTGCTCAACCAGATTATCCAAATGTCTCATACTCTGGCAGGTGCAGAAACATGGATGGAAGTGTGCGATGTGTGATACAGCGTTCTTAAGTGTAACCTGACACAAGACTTCTGAAGTATGTCACTTAATTGTCATTACACATTTAATTTTCATTTTCTTGACTGAAATCATTGAGTTAGTGACCAGAATTTTTTCTCATGAACAAAGAAAAAAAATCTTGCAGGACATTGACTTATGTATTTGAAAACAATGAAATGCAGGAAATGGCTTGTGTTATATTGTGATTATCGCCAGCTTGGGCCTAATAATAAAAACCATGTAATAGGGCGTTTTATTCACAATAGGAAGATTTTAGAGGTTTTGCAGGATCTTTAGAGTAAGAATTACCATTTTCCTTGTTTGCTGAAAGACAAATCTATTTTATTAAACTCATTAACACTGAAATAAAGATTGATGAAAACAGCTAATAACCTAAACTGCATTTTTAAATATTTACTCATGTTGACATATTCTTTTGTTCTTTTCCAATGGCTCATCTTTGCTAATTTAATCAAATAAGGTCTATGGCAAGAAAACCTGTCATTGCTCAATTTTTACCTTTAATCCTTTTTTTAAGCAGCAGTGTTTAGTCTTGTCAGTTGTTATAAAACCTTTAAAAATGCATGTTATGATGTAAATGATGCCCCTTTAACAAAAAGTTTGAACACAGGAAAAAAAAACTCAGCCCCCCGACACAGTTTATCAGTCAAGTGTAATTTATGGCCAGCTGCAATGTCAGTCTAGACTTTGGAACTGCATCCTCCACATTCTTCATGTTTTCCTCACTAAGCTCCTGATTGTTTTAAACCTAATGAACCAAGAATTCATTTCTAACCCAGTAGTCTGAGATAGAATCCACTCCATCCACAAGAAATGTAGAATGTAACGGTATCAACATGCATTACATAAATAATGATTAAATCCTACATTTTAAGTAGAATCATCATATATCATATAACAAATTTATGAATTATTTTACATTGAGTAACACTTACATTATAACATACAACATTTGAGCTCTCTCACATCACATCTAATCTTTAATGATCAATAGTGAGCTTGTATTTTAACGTGTGGATGATATGATACAAATTTATTATAAAGCTTCTTTCTAACTCTGCTCACAGATAAGGGTTGGCACCGATACAAGCAGAAATATTTTAGAAAGCAGCAACTGTGCAACAGGAAATTTAAGATGATCAACGGAAAAATAGAGTTGCTTCCTGTTTGGTTAACCAGATGTTTGACTATAGGCCTATCAAGTACTGTCTTAATTTACCTGTTATAAAAAACACATAGCAAAGAAGGATGAATGAAACCACAACAATTATTTGTATTAACAAGATTTATTTTTGCTTCTTGCGAAATACATATTTTTTTGCTATTTTTGCCAATTACTCCAAGCCAGTTTACAGCCAAACAGTCAGAGTAAACTGTTAGATATGCATGTGACAAACCCTGGGAACAAGGAGAAACAGTGCAGTGCAGTTTTTTCAGTGCAGTTGAAAGACACCGTCAATCAGTTTGAGAAAAAGAGGAAAGAGGTGAGCATTGTGACCAGGAGCAAAAAGCTAGCACTGGTGCTGCTGCTGCTGTTACAGTAGTTTCCCTGACAGCAGGTTAACTTCCCAATGCCTTGTAGGTTTGCTGTATTATCGGCCATACAGAAGCTCCTTGTAGCGCATCCTTTCATGTTGATCTTTTGACTTCCCACAGTCACTGAAAAATGGAAATACCGTGGACGTTTTCATGTTAGGAACACAAGGCCTATTGCTACACATTCCTAAGTCTAATAAAAGGAAATGTGGAGGAGACGCACAGCGTTGATGCCATGGGCTGTTTACCTGATGCTGAGACGCAGTGGTCTTCATCCCCGTCACAGTTCAGAGTCCCAGTGCAGTCTGCTTGTCCATCACAACGATAACACTTCTTTCCATTGGGGTTTGCTTTGGGAGGTTCTGTAACATTAAATTATATTTATCTGCGGGTTCACTATGGCAGGGCATTATCTTAATCTGTGGCAATTTCTTTATGATGATCTCATTCTTTGCAAGACGCAGTTTAAAAACAGATTTGAAAACAGATTTTAGTCAAATGAGCCAAGGTAGAACACAGAAGCACTAACCGGGAGCATATTGAGTGTTGCAGAGGTCAGAATCGCAGCACTTGCTTGTCATAACAGTTCTGGAC
Source organism: Rhyacichthys aspro (assembly GCA_036850595.1). Classification (NCBI taxonomy): domain Eukaryota; kingdom Metazoa; phylum Chordata; class Actinopteri; order Gobiiformes; family Rhyacichthyidae; genus Rhyacichthys; species Rhyacichthys aspro. Next base: position 11,342,220 of record CM072163.1, on the reverse strand, counting down.
ACTCCAAAGTTGACTGAGCCCTGGATACACTGCTCTGCCTTCAAACATGTTTTGGTCTTGAAATCAGATACTTTTGAATTACCTGCAAGATAAGAGTAGGCCATTAAAAGTCAGACAGCTGTACACAAACTGTAAATGCATGAAGTATTATTCAACTGCATACCGTTAAATGAGGTAATTCCAAGTGCGCCACAGCGAGTAGTATCAGCAGAACATAGCTTTTGATTCTCACCACAAGATCCTGTGCCATCTAAACACTCGTAACATTTCAGAGTCTGGGCTGTTAGAACACACATTTCTCATTAGGTTAAAACACGGTAGAAGATAGGGAAAATGTCACTTCTTGATAGTAACATTGAAAAGTAGTGTGGCTTAGTCTTCATAGTGTTCCCTGACCTAGCAGTTTGAACACTCAATAAACATAAATGAAAAAATGGCTTACCCTCTGGAAAAAGCACAATCCCAGTGATCAGAATAAAAAGATACATGTTGGTGGTGAGAGTCTACAGAGTTTATTACTGAACCGCCCCAGTTTTGCATCTGCTCTTCTCCTACCTGGGAGCTTTTATTATCCTCAGACCACTCCCTTTATTTATTTTGCCTCAAAAAAAAAAAGCCTTACTTATGTTTCTTTTAGGAATGACTACAACTACAACAGTGTTTACTTTTTTGTTTCATACACTGAGATTATCATTGAGACAATAATTTTGTTGAAGATACCATGGATATTTATAGTTTTAACTGTAGAACAGCCCAAAGACAGACAGATGAATAAGTACAGGTTTGTTGTATGTCTATTCTCATAATATTTGCTCATACACAGTGTTACTGGCAATCACTAAAAATACTACTGGGTGTGTACTGTGTACTGATGCTTATTGGAAACAGACATAAAAAGTGTTTTGCTTCATTGCAAAATGTGAAAAAATGTGTACAGTTCGTTCAAGGTCAAACCTCAATAATAAAAATATACTGGTTTAAAAAAAAGAAAAGAATTTTTAATAAATAAATGTTTAATCTAACTTAATCGGTACAAACAAAGCAATGTATGAAGGATCCGTAGCATAGATACAAGAGTATTGACTGCTTGGGCATGTATAGGCACCCTCATCATGCCACTAAAGGCTTGTCGGTATGACAATTCCTGAGGGAAGGGATAGGCTCTTGGCAAGACACTCCAGAGCGTTTAGGGTTACGCTTCCAAGAAAACTCCATTCTTCTCCATTAACAGGCTTTCTATTCCTTTTGTCGCTGATGTGACAGTATCTGCACTGCTATAAGAGAGTCCCATATCTGTGTAATAGTATTATTAGTCATTAGCAGAGAAGGCGACTGTATTCAGAGAGAGCAGATGACTTTTTAACACCATCCCATATACGTGCAGCGTAGTGAAACCTGAAAGACACAAGAAAACAAACATCTGAAGCAAGTTTACACCCAGTTTCTTGTCTGTACAATACTAATTTCTTTTGAAATGTAGAGCAATCAAATTTTATTAGATTATATTTCTACGTATTATAATTGTCACATTTTACAAATATACAAAATGTTTTTACCAGTTCTTCTCAGTGAGAATTGTGTGTGACAGCTGACAACGGGGCATGGCCAGTATTTGACCCCGAAGCTTGGAGACCATTGTAGAAAATGTAGGGTGACCTCTATATCCAGGAAGCAGTGAGAAGAGCGGATATGTACCCAGCCCTAGTATTATAGCACATAGCACCATGAAAATACTGTATATGCAGCAGTTAACAGTATTAGTTAATTTAGTTTAGTTACTTTATGTTACTTTGAGGAACAATGTAATTCCCAACCTGCTTTGGTCAAATTATCCTCTTCTGTCTCCTGTACAGGAAGCAGAAACATATTGACTTCAGTTTCCAGGTAGTCTGGCCGCAAGCCAGGAACGATATTGCAGTCTAACATTGAAAGTGTACCTGAAAACAAATTAGGAATGCATAGTAATATCCAACAGTGTTTTCAAGTAATGTATGAGAGATATACGTATATTTTTAACCTTTGTATTTAAGATGGGAATGTGCCATTAGTTTGTCTACCACCATGTGCATATCCTTCATACTTCTTGGGCAAAAATCATCCCGTCTTGCCTTATTCTGGACAAACACTAAAGAAGAAAAACCGGGTCAGGTTGTATTCACATGTTGATGTGTATGATTAATTTTATATTAATTATACCTATATGAGGATAGTATTCAGCTCCGTCTTCTTTGCCTGAGGAGCCAGAGCTGTCATGGCTTGCAGAGGGAGTAGAAGGTTTCAGCATCTCTGCAGACTGCAAAAACCTTAAACCACACAACACACACAAAACAGCATGTGGCTCAGGATGTGGGCTCATTCACATACTGCTACATATGTGACAGAAATTACAGTTAGTGTTTATCTGTGCAATCATTTGTTTTGTTATATTTTATTTCCTCTGTATTTTCTAAAATCTAAAAGGGGAGAGGCATTTTGTTACAGCAGACAGATGGCAGTGCACGGGAAAACACAATTAATCACATAGTTTTCACAATTAATCATTATTATCTTGAATGTCCCTCGAGAACAATAAGGTATCTATGTAATCTAATCTATTACATTTAAACTAACAGTAGCACTTATACATACACAGTTTTCCTGATGTCATAGTTTTGCTTACGTCATTGGAAGTAATAAAACATCCAGACGTTATGAACGAGCGTGTGTACTGGAAAAATAACAAATATCCTTTCTAAATACAAGAAGAAATGTTCAACATTCCTCAGCCAGGATGAAACCAAGAGGTGATTTGATATGTTCAGCGTGAGTCTGTCACAAATACATTGCAAACATACCTGTAGAGGTTTATATCAGTAAACCAGTCTTGGACCACAATAACAACATGACACACGGTAAACAGGAAGGCTGCGATCTGTAAAGACTAAAGGCAGATTGCATGGCATTTAGGTTGATTTTTGGTGCTTTCAGCAGATTTTTTTTTTCACCATGCGCCTCCTGCTGGCTAACCACTTACCTGCATCTCAACATATGTGTGAGGAAGGTTGTACTCTGGGGGCAATTTCCGATCATTGTTGATGAGGTGGTCAAGAATGGAGGGGCTGAGTATGGGCTGACAATGGGACAATATAAGAACCATTTAATGATTGAATTATAAATAGCATTGTAAAAGACACAGTTAAAATTGTAATTATCACAGTAATATATTTCAAATTCACCTGTGTGTCCAAAAAGATGACTCTTTCTTGTGTGATAAAGAAATCAATCCCAGTGCTTTGGTTTCCTCCTCTTTCTTTGATTTCTTGGGTTTGTGCTCTGAATACATAACTTCTATCCAACCAAATATTAATATATCATTTAGAAACTTGATGCTTTTTTCTGTCTGTTAATCTAAAACTCATTACAATATGCCTAATACGCTTTTCTAACACTATAATTTTCTAACATTTACCTTGGATCTTCCTCAGGGGTGTTGGCAGATAACAGTGACATTATGGTAGATTTCCCAGTTCCTTGCAGACCTATGACTCCCACCACCAACATGTCTGTTTGGTCTCTCAGATACTGCAACACATTTTATGTAAAACATTTTGGTGTACCATAAAAGTAAAGGTTATTAAATGGGATAAATAACTGTTATCTCACCTCCATTGCATTGTCACACCAATTCATCTGATCATCCACTAACTTAATGCTATGCTTCATCTTCTCTGGAGGAAGGAGTTTAGCTTGACCAACCAAGGCTTTAAAACAGAAGAACACACATGTATTTTTCTACTGTTTTACACATATCTTTGGTAAATATGTACAGAAATCTATAATTTAATATTATAGCTCACGGTCTACGGCACTAGTTGTTGCAGAACCACCCATTCCTCGGTTTTGGATCTGGTATACGGGCTGGGTGGGTCGCTGCCCCTCACGCTCCATTTTAGAGGGTCCTGCACCAGAGGGTTGAGTTGCAGCCTCTGGAGGGGTCCCAGGCTTCCCCCCATCATCCCGTGCCTTCATCAGCATAATTGGCTTCTCTATGACTGGTCCTCCACCGGCAGCTACATTTTGTGATGGCTTAGCCTTTAAAAAATTAATGACCAAACAATGTAAATTAAGAACCAACATCTGGCTTCTCATCCAGCTATGAGCCATATGACCTAATGTTTTTTTAAACCATGTAAAGTTGTTGCACTGCACTGAACAAAAATAATAACTGTAAATTATGCCAGTAGCCCTATTTGCATTTACTGGTGCACTGAACACTACTGTTAATGAAACATACTTAGAAGTGTTAGTAGACAGATCTCATTTTGCATCTCACGTTATCCTGAGCTTGTCAACTGTCTATATATATTGCTATCAGTCAGATATATCCTGTTTTACCCTTTCTCCTGGGGGCTTTGCCAGAATAATGGGGGTCTTCTGCATGAGTGGGCCTGGTGGTTCCTCACTCCCGTCCTGGACAGAAAAATGGAAGTTGATCTAAAACTGTACAGGTAACCACTGACCGTAACAACTGGGTCTGGGGTGTGAGTTACCCTCCGCTCTCTGGGCTGATATTCTCGGTCTCGACTGGGACCGGACAGGTTTTGTCCTGGAGGGCCAGGGTCTCTGTCTCCACGGCGGCGTCTCCTCCTGCGCCCCTGGCCGTACATCCCCGGCTGACTGTGGCCCGACTCTGACATGATCTCACAGCCGACAGTGAGCGGTTCAAGAGACGCTGAATCAATCAACACAGCGTTTGAGTACAAGGCTCAAGAGCTCCGTGGACGTATCGCTTGTTTTGTAGTTCCGTAACATCACTTAGTTTTGTGTCTATTGTGTGTGCGGTAGAGTGGGAGGTGACTATAAACCGAGGCACTGAAACAGACACCGCCCGTGTAAAAACAGCTGTTGAATTTGATGAAACGTACCTAACCCGTCAGTTAAAAAAGATCGGACTAAAACCTATTGCAACATAAAAGGTTCCGACGTGCAACTCTACAATTTATTCAGTTTTGCTTCAGATACAAAATTTCAGTGAATATTCATAACTGCTAAAGGCTATAATTTCAATTATTTTACAAACTCTCACGTTAAGGCATAGCCATGTGTTGGTTGTTCTTAATAAACATGGTATGTTGCTGCAATATTGTGTATCATTACTTTACAAAAAAACACAGACTGTGGTCTATAAACAATTGTTAATTTATCATTAATCAACAGAAACTCCAAGGCCCCTCCTCATCCGGAATAAACCGGAAGTTTGAACAAGGAGCTTTAGGGACGCCATCATGGATGTATGCCATCAACGCGTGACGGGATTGTAATTTTATAAAAGAACATTTTCAGCTCTGTTGTTGTTTGACTTATTAAATAACTCCTGTTTTTGAGTAACTCACGGGTGGTGCAAGTGGCGTTAGCGAATCAAAGTTAGATTTTTTTCCAAATGTTAACTTTACTACACCCAACATGTTTTTTGAAAAACGTGCAATAACACTAGATTTTGTGAAAGCCCAAATATTTCTTTGATCCTGTGGTATAGACACAGGTGAGTAAAGTCTGATCACATAAAGTTTGTTTAAATTGACTTCATAATATTAAAGGCATGCTATGCTACAAAACATGATTTCAAACATTATTTCCTTCAGTGAGTATGAATTCAGCATTACCCTGGCTTCTGCTATAGCCAGTTGACTTTTTGGATCTTGTTTTTCATGTGAGATTTTTTTTACGTTGAGGGTTATAAAACCTCCCTCCTCTGTAAACAAAGTAGTAAAATGGTGGATTACACAGAGGAGTGTGCCTGATACTAAAGAAGGCCATAGGTATGGAATAAAGGGGGATTATTTTGTTGAGTAAAAGTTTAAAATCCTGCATTATATGTTTTCTGTTGCAACCATTTTTATCAAAAATATATTTTCTCATAAATATATTTTATTCTTGCTCTCCAGAAGTGCTAATGTTCAGCTATTTTATTTGTTTTTGTCAGAAGAAGAAAGCCTCTATCAAAAACCGCTGATACTAAGAAGTGGTTGTGTGTGTAGTAGTTAATGCTTGTCTGTCAAGCTTATTAATTTTATTGTATATAGTTTGAAGCATTATATATGTTGCTTGAATCTCACCTATAATATTTTAAAACTAAGTGCTTCTTTCCATGTTTCCTTCTAGCTTCATATGTCTGAAGAATCCAGCAGTGATGAGGAATGGTGTCTTTCCTTAAAAAGGACACGCACCACAAAATGTTGGGAATGTGATAAATATTTTAGACACATACCAGACTTGATGGCACACTATCGCAGCCATTCTCTCAAAGCCACGTGCCACATGTGCAAGATTACTTTTCGGCGTGAGACCTCTCTTTCCACACACCTGGATAATGTACATTCTCCACCAATCTGCAAAAAGTGCTGTCTTTGTTTTACTAATGCTGTGGAGCTGAACAAGCACGCAGAGACTAATTGCGCCGGCCAGTCATTTCAAGAAGCTCCCTTATTGACTCTTGAAACCCCATGTTTTAGTCAGCAGCAAAGTGGGGCTTTGAATGATGTGCGTTTACAAGAGGATACAGAGAATCCTGAGAAAATGGAGAAATATGAGAGCTTTGTTGAGTATTCAGTGGAGGACAGTGACAGTAGTGAAACACCGGATTCTGGTAATGAAGTTGAGACTGATGATGAATACAGATTACAATCTAGTTCAGTAGATGAATGTAGTAACTCTTACAGCCCTCGAGCCTCAGAAAATGTCCATGGAGCTGCTATTATTGAGGAAAGACCTTTGCTGTGTGATTGCTGTGGTGAGTACTTTAGGTCACTGGAGGTTCATTTGCGCCACTGCAAAGCAAAGACACTTTATCACTGCAAAATGTGCAAAAAGTTTCGAAGTGAGGAGTCTCATAGTGAACACCTCAGAGCTTTATATACTTGTTGTGTCTGTTGGGAAGTTTTTTTTACCAAAATCTTATACAGTTTACATAAGTGTCCCAAGGATAAGAACTCACATTTCATTGCCTTGTTTTGTTCTGAGGCTATGCCAAAATCATGCACCACTTGTAAAACATTTTTTGCCAATAAGATTGCATTACAAAATCACATCACTTATATTCACACATCTGCCATTAACAAGGGCTGCACTTTGTCTAATCCACCTATAAATTCAAACTCCCAGGGAGCATCTGGTGCAGCTATTTTGGTCACAAACAACACAAAGACCAGTCCCAGTTCAGTAAACCCAGGCACTAATGGCGAGAGTATTGATAGAAGTCTGATTTTAGGACAGACTGCACAGACTATTGCAGAATCTGGCCCTATATCTATCCCAGGCATGGTCTGTACAGCATCCACATTTGTCAACAATAGACAAGACAATGTCATATTTCTCGAAAACACGCCTTATGCTGTTCCTCAGGGAAACATGGAGCAGAATGCTAAAAAACAACTAATCATAATGCAAAATAACCCACAAAGTCAACCCCAAATGTTCCAAAAGCCTCTTTTATTCTTGCAGTCTTCTTCCACACCCTTTGTTCCTCCTCTTTCTCCAATCCTCTTAAAACCTCCTGCTCCATCTGATACACAGCAGGAGGGTACCTCTGGTCCATCCAGTAAGCAGTCCCAGTCATGTCTTTCAGAAACAGACAAAACTGCTACCTCTCTACCTATGCCTACTGTCCTGTCCACGTTCGAGAATGGCAGCTGTGACAAGGCTAACTTGAATGACAGGCAAACTCACAGGACAGGTCACCATCTTCTTCCGATACTCCCGAAACCTCCTGCTCCAGCTGACACACAGGTGAAAGAGGACACCTGTGGTCCACCTGACAAGCAGCTTCAGTTATGTCTTTCAGAAACAGAGGAAACTCTCTTTCCACTTACACCTACTGTCCTGGCCATGTTTGAGAATGACAGCCGTGAGGAGGCTGTGATGAAGCATATGAAGACAAACTGGCGTTTTAAGACCTGTTATCCCTGCAGACATTGCGGTGCCATCTCAAGGCAGTTATCTCTGGTGATCAGCCACCGTTATCTCCACAGAGGTCGCCGCTCACACCTTTGTCAGTGTGGTCGAGCCTTCAAACACAGGCTGCACCTGCTGCGTCACTGTGTGCAGCATGCTGAAGCCACAGGCTACATCTGTGTTAGCTGTGGAAAGTCTTTTATTGGTTCAAAACAATTCGCTAGGCATCTAAAAAAACACAGAAAGAGAAATGTGACAGAACACTCTTATTGTAAACCTCAACAAAAATGTGGAATGCCCTTTATATGTGACTGTGGACAACTTTTTTTTAAGCCTTCTGCATTTATCTGGCATCGACTCAAAAACATGTCAAAATGATAAAATGTTCATATGTTAGACTGTAAACATTAAAATTTATATTACTTGGTTAGCTGAGTTCATGATTTAAAATAGGTCTTGGATCTTCTGAAGTATTTAGTTAACAAACGTGTACTACCACTAAATGTCCACCAGAGGGAGGCGGCAGACTTGACTTGTTGAAGGTTTTTCTTTCTTTTTAGAAAATATAAAACACTATTACTGGTAATTTTTCATCTTTATTGGAATTAAAATCTTTCATAAAGTGACATGGTCTCAGATTTTGTTATCATAAAGCAGCGGAACAAACACCTGCATCAAAAATCTGATGTAAAGATAACCTGTGGAGGGATCATTGCATGTATGTGTCAAAGGTAAATTTGAGACATTTTCTTTAAACAGATTAGACAAATAACACTGTTTGACAGAAAGAAGCAATAAAAAATACCATGTAAAATACATTTCTTATTCCACAGGAATAAGATAGTGATGGAATCCATCACTGAACTTAAAGCCTTACTAATCTCAAAACAGAAACCAACCCCTGACACCTTTGAGAGTAAATCACAAGAATCTTTTTGCTTAGTCACAAACAGAAGTGATTAAAAACATGCAGATTTATCGAATGCACCATGATTCCATCATAGTTCTCTGTGTAATTTTACAGCCATGAGTCATGGTGCAGTGCACTGAGCACTGGGCCAGAAGATGAGATCTTTAGTTGGTATGCCAGTCTTTCAAGTGGTTCAGCATGTTCAGAGTCTGGAGCAGCTCCGCGCAGAGAAGTTTTACCCACTTTTTCTCAAGACTAGTGGAGACAATGCATCTGTGTTTTTAACACAGTCAACCCTGTCACCTGAAATGAAACAACACTAAATAAGCACACTGACTCTCAGATACCACTTCCTGCTTTCTTAGCACATTTCACCTGATTTCTGGGTTGCGCTGACGAAGAAAATGAGAGAGCAATTCAGATGTTTGTTGGAAGCAATGGTTGAGCTCGTCTAACTTCTGCTCCATAGAGAGAATACGCTGCTCCAGCTCCCGATAGGAGTTATTCCAGTTAGCACTGAGATCACACATAATCATCTGCATCTACAACACAACATGGGAAAAGACCATAAAGCTCTGTGTTGCCAAATGTAACAGTGCTGAAAATCTTAACACCAGATGGGGTATGAAACCGTGAATCAAGGCTGTCATGTATGTTTAGCAGTTTCAAGAGCAAATAGGCCACAGTTGATTAAAAGATATCATCAGTAGCTACATTATCACAACAGCAAACCCTCTAACATCCAAAACAGACCTGGTCTTTACTTTCAAAAAAAAAAAAACTTGATCTCAGTAACTTACTGAGCTATTAAAAAATATACATACAATTCAGTCTAAGAAAATTTGCAAATCTCTTTGGATGATGTTTTTATGTAGCTACATACAAAATGTCAGATAATTATTACATTGAAATATATGACTGAATATCACCTTTGGGAGGTCAACCATCTCACTGGCGTAGTCTCTCAGTTTTCTCTGTTTGAGGCGTAAATGCCGAAATCTGACAAGACAAGAAAGCATATACTGTAACTCAGTCACAAGAAAAATGATTTTAAATGTTGCCAAGACAATCATTTAGAAAAACCTGACTTTTAATTTTCAAGATGAATGCAGTCATTGTTTAAGATAGGAACTGTTAAAATTCAGTGCAATGACAGAAATGATGGAGAATGAATGATACTGAGTGGTGGTCTCACTGGGATTTGCTGCATGTGTGTCTTTCCATAAACGTCATTCAACATAATGAAGCCATAAAATTACATTTATGGACTTCCTGTCTTGAAAATGACTTGAAAATGTGTGCGATAATGGCAGTTGTATTAAAAATAGTGTCAACTTAGTCATCTAATAACTTTGCTGGTGTTTAATAAAAGGGTGGACTTTTTCACACATACCCAGTCCACATTAAAGAGGCACACAAATCTAATTAGTAATCTAAATTAGCTAGTGCACATGTGGCTCTGCGGTTAGGCATGTTGACAGTTACTTTATGACCCGTAAAATACTCAAATCAAAGTAAAAAAGAAAACTGCCACCCACTTAAAATGGCATGGGCCTGATGCAAACACCCAGACGCCTGTGGCTGTTCTTGGTGATACTGTAACTCACACACTGATGGCTTCCAGAAGGCATCGTTGGTGTCTTCTGTGCTCGCCTCGGTTCCCTTTTGTCAGGTTTGTTCGGTGCAACAGCCAGCATTCTCGGAGCACATTAGCAGCAGCGTGACGAATCTGCAGCACATCAAGTTCAAGATATGAGGTTTACTGATAAAAGCGATATCAAGGGTGTTATCAGGTGTCTCAGGAAGTAAAGAACAGTTCTCACAATTTCTTCATAACATCAGGACCCATCACATTAGTAGGCTGACTTTAGAAACAGTATTAGTATATGGGAAAGAGCAGTATAAGCTATACTACATATAACCCACAGCACCTCATCTACAGAGCCATACGTTTCACCTGTGCTCCCCTCTTTTGATTCTATTTCTGTCTGTTTGTCTTCCTGCCCCGTTCACTGTAACTGTCCGCCTGATGATGTCACTCGGGCCCTGTTGTGAGGGATATGAATAGAAGTTGTCAGGGTCCTAGCCAGATGTCTTCCCTTGTTCCCATCAAAGTGTAGATGTGAACCACAGCACATCGGATGCACGCAAACCAAAACAAGCATGAGAAAGGCGTAAAGATGCTCCTCGGGACAGGATGCAGACACTGAGAGAGAGGAAATGGTGGTATCCTCCGAAGAACAGCGTAATTTAACCCATTCTTACGACACACTTCAGTCTAAGCATCTGGAAACTAATTTTGAATATTTATAAATGTTTGAGTTGGGTTTAGTTTTGAAGATGTGGTTTCGGTCCTTTCAGGTTTTCGCACTGGATTTAGTTCTCGTTTAAGTCCTTGGTTTGGTTCAGGTTGAGTCCTAGTTTATCTCCGGGTTTAGTCCACAATTCACTCCTGGTTTTGGCTCAATATAGCAATAACTTACATCTTATTTTAAATATTTTGATACTACAGTCAATTCAGACTGTTATTTATCTATGCTATAGTATACATTTATACATAGTTTAATTCCACAAATAGTGGAAACATGGCCAAGGCTAGTCTCTTCCAAAGACACCTAAGCTGAGTGCATTTCCTCTTCTGTCGCTGCACCGTCCTGAGCTGACACAAGCTTGTTTCCTGTCCGGGATAGGATTATTCCCTTTGTATGTCACCTTCCAAGCACTCCAAAAAGGAGTTGCTGTTTTTGAACCAAAGTCGTGTGGAGTTAGTCCTCAAATCTTACAGACACCGTGCATTTATATAGAAAAACAAATGTCGTCAAAAACAACTCTCAACCAAGAGATATTGGGCTTTCCTTTGAGGTGACCTTCACGTCACACAGAGGGGCAAAGGTTATAAAGAGTAGCACCATTTTCCTCTACACTGCACTTACCCTTTTAGAGATCTGTATGTCCAACATGAAAAAGTGGACGTGCTTCTCTCCTTTGTTTAACGCCAGCTTCTTAGTGACGACTGCGACCAACATGGCGGTGCAGGCGACACCCTGAACACAAACACACAACACCGACACATTTACACCGTGTTTTCACGTGGATTCATTCATTTTCATGCACAGTGTGTCCCATCATTCTCTGTGCTGTTAATGTCAATGTTTGTTATGAATCACAGAATCCAGGTCACACTAGATGCCAGTTATTTGTTTTTACCTTGGTTCCTTTTCGTGAATGCATCAAGAGACAGACGAAGAAAGCAGAATTAGTTGAGGAAAAGAGTGAGCCACACACCCCGCCCCAACAGATCTCACATTACAACATGCAATGATAGATATTCAACCCTGGGAGGTACACATTCTTTCCTCGCATCCATCCACATTCGCATGCTCACAGCGTCCTCAACCCCTGAACACAGCTGCACACCGACTAACACCACAGACAGAGCTCAGCAAACGACAGTCACACCATATCAAAGGTGTGAACGTCCCACAAACTCACTGACTCTCATGGATGGAAGTTTTCCTCTTGGTAAAAATCATGGGCACAGGTTGGCACGGCCTTCACTTGTAATCAAGCCAAATGCAATAAAGCACCTAAAAATGGATAGGGTGGAAAGTTTCCCATTATAAGAGGGGAAGCTTATAAAAACAAGGGAGATGGGGAGCGAGCGGTGGAAAAGACTAGCTTTCCACTGTGCTGCACAGGGAGAGGTGTCTAAAGAGGAATCTAGCGCTTATCTCCGAAGGCCGCTAAACACAAAACCACAGTCGACTTAAAAGGATTCTTAATGTCGAACCATCCTTAAATCAATACCGTGAAACTCAAACAGAAGAGTCGGGCCGGTTCTTATCTCACGCACTCCCACAGCATGACACCGGTATGACCCCTTGGCTTTTCTGATATCAGGAAGGAGACATTATGTTACTTGAACCAAATCTAGGAAGTCACAAGACATCAGAACAATAGTATCAAAGAGTGATGTCAGTGAAACAATAAAATACAAGGATTAGGAATATGAGTGTGGATGTTTGTTAGTCTGCCATGTGATTACATCAACTGGTGGACCCTGGATCACACTCTATTCACACGGGATAGGTACCATTCATGTGAATAAGCAATAAATGAAATAACAAAGAAAAAGAGTGGAGTGTTACCAAATAAAATGAAAGGTAACGAGACATTTTGTATTTTTGTGTTAAGCAGAAATACAGTGTGATGTCTTTTGGTTAAAAACTGCAAAAACAAAGCAGTGTCTAGATAAGGAATTGCCATTCTTTGTGTTTACTGAACCAAGAGTAAAGCATTTCATCTTTTGTTTTAAAGCTGCCTGTCTGCGCTGATGAAATAATTTCCTGATAAGAAGCCAAAACAACCGCTCGAAGAAAAGCGGTGGTTAAAATATGACCAGTAAGCTTCAATGTGGGAGCGTGACAAATGTGTTTATGAATTATGATCTATTTATTTTTCTCTGGTTACCATGACTCCTGTGAAAAGGCAGACCACTTTGCCACAGCCCGTGTTGGGGGAGACGTCCCCGTATCCCACAGTGAGGAAGGTGATCGCGATGAGCCACAGAGCGGTGTTCATGTGGTCAGCGGCCGCTCGAGTCTGCCTGTGAGGAGAGACAAACGTCATACATCAAATATCAAGTTAACTGTCACTGTATTTGAGACTCACAATGTGCCTGAGCAGACTTTTAGAGCCTGAGACCACAATAATGATGACAATTTAAGTCCTTATTGTTCAAAACTGAGAAAAGAGTTTGATTTCCAGACTGGGACCTTCAAAAATGGTTGGTGGTCTCTAAGATTACTAAAACTGAAAACTGAAACATTTAGGTTCATTATTTTTTTTATCCTAGTTTCTTTGAAAATGAATGCTTTTATTGTTTATTGTACATTTGGTATGTAAGCTCCAGTTTTAATTCACTGGCTGTTGCAAATCTATCAGTCTATACCAACATTGTCTCAATTTTCAATCCCCTTGTTTCTGTGAAATGGAGAAAGAACAACATAATTGACCCAAGACCTTGAAGTATGACACAAAACACATTGCTTCTCTGATACAATAAGAAACTCTTCCACTGTTCCCTGTCAGCAGTTTGATAAAAGTGTGGACAGTGGACCTATCAGTTGTATTGTGGTCTCATTGTCTAAAACAATCATTAATTGATTGATTTTCATATTTTGTATACACTCATATGTCTTAGAGTCTTACAGTCAGAGAAACCAAGAGTCTTTAATGTTTAGCTGAACAATGATCTCACACTGCTGAACAGCCAAACTCACTGCAGAGGCTGACGTCTCACTGGCTCACATTAAAAAGCAATTTGTTGCATAAACAAAACAGAAATAATTACTCTCGACTGTTGTTTCAATCCACTTGAAACAGGAAAGTCAAATTGACCATCAAGGTTTGAAGAGGAATGTAAAACTCTACGGCACTGCACTTTTTGGGGGGAGAAGTCAGAATACACGTCTTCGACCCACTATGGTTTTTGTGTTCATTTAAGAGTTAAAATAGCAAGTAGTAATGACATGTAAGCTTTTCCTTCCTAAATGTTATCAAACATAACTTCTAAATTGTCTTACCCATGATAAGGAAAAAGGTGCCATATCTGAATCTGTATATTGAAAGAACATTTTGACTTAAACTAAAAAAGGTCATCTTTATAAACTGTCCATCTTCTTCTTCACAAGAGCCCAAAAGCAGGTAAAAGTCAAGTCTTGGTTTATGAGTTTTTGAACACCTTAAAGCTTTCCTATGCATGTAAACAAAGAGGCAGAACTCAACCAGGGCAGTAAGCTGGAGCAATACATTTTTCTAGAGGGCCATAAATGTGGAATAAAAGAGTCTTTCATTGTGGGAGCACAAATCTAAATCTTCATTAAATTCTATATATGTTGCTTCAAGGAGACTTACCCCCTCACTGTGCCCTTTACCTTTCACAGAGGGTGAGCATCCAGGACGCAGTGAGCCAGAACAGGAGGATGAAGACGAGCAGGGTGCGGGCTGGGTACTTGTTCATGAGTACCTTGAGGACAAAGCGGAAGGTGAAGTTGATGTTGTTGAGGGAGCCTATGCTCCTGTAGGAGGCGCTCAGCAGCACTTTGCTGTGCAGCAGGATGGCTCTGTGCACCAGGTACAAGCGCAAAAACATGAGCACTGACAACAATAGTTCCATGTTCATGAAGCTGTTGCCGTAGTGACCGGTCACACACAGGGGGGCGGAGGAAGAGGAGTTGAAGGGCAGGCCCACCTCCCAATAAGTCCCTACAGGATGGACAGCGCAGACCAGGAGCTCCAGGGTGATCACAAACACTCGATGGCTGGTCATAGCGATGCGCCAGTCCACCTGGTTGTGGTCGATGATGAACAGCTGACAAGAGCAAGAGGGACAGGAAATTAAATAAAGTAAAACTTAAATTAAACAGATATTCCCTCAAGATCATGTAAATAAATTCTTTATTTTTCCCCCAAGTTTTTCTTCATGAAAGTAAATTTGAATTCAAATGTAAACTATTGTTGTATTGTTGTACTCTTTTGGCATATTGTCCTCAATAATTTGCCAAATTAGACAAAAAAAAATAAAGATTGGCCTTTTATGTTGTGCTAAATTGAAATTAATCTTCATCTGAAAATAAAGTCAAATTTGCCACAATTGCTTTTTATTCTGCAAGACCCAACACTTTTTTTATGTTTTTGTTTTTATGAGACTAGAAGGCTGTGGTTTAGATGCTCACATTAAATCGTGGAGAAAACTATACACTGCGCCTGTTTGTTAAGCTCCACCCTAAGCCCCCTTATCTCTGCTCACCACTTGTATGGACACCTCTTGTCTTCAACTCACATGACTACAACCACACTGAAAACACTGAAGGTACAAATACATACCAGGCAGAACATCTCAGTACGTCAAACCCTGCAGTACACTTGTGGTGGGCCCTTTGTTATGTGACCGTGCTGTTAGTGTAGATGAAGGCAAATGAATGTATGTTTAGTCGTCACTCACCCTGATGTCTTTATAATGGAAAGCTATAATGAAGATCAGGAGACACCCAGTGGACAGGCTGATGGCACAGTTGATAAACAAGGCACTTTTTGAGCCCTGTGAAGAAAATAGATGACAATGTATAAGAACAAACTCCAATATGATGTTACAGTTGAAAGAAGACAGCACAGAACATGTCTGTAAATAACTGCGGTCTAATTTGCATGCTCACCAAGTTTAATTTCCCCAAAGTACATAAAAGACAGTCAATTACACTCTAGTAACAAAATTGTTTTTACCATGTGGTATATTTCACAATCAGAAAAACACTGTTTATAGGCTTTTCCACTATCGGTACACATTCAGAGAGCAGGTAACAGTGCTTCAATGCAGCTGACACAGCGTCAGTGGAAGATTTGAAAATGGACAAGCAGTTTGATGTGGTTAGCAGTTAAAAAGATAATTGCAAACTTTCAAACTTGAGGAAACTTGAGCATGTAGGTGGTATGGTGTGACGTCCATTGGCAAGGTACATCATTTTCCACCGTTTCACCCGTAGCATCCACATCATGTCTGTACTGTGTCCAGGCCTAGTTAGAAGACTCCCACAAAAACGTAACATTTCACCAGGATGCACAACACTGAACATATACTTGTATTTTTAATGAACTTAGATGAATTTTATGTCTTCCTGTTGAAAAGACTGTTTGAATGGACTGTTTCTCACTGACATTCAGCCACTGTCACCACTAGGCCACCCAAGTCATGGCCAAAAAACTGTAAGTCAAACCAATGATAATAATGATGGTCTGCTGTAAAATAAATAAGTACAGTCCATCTAGCACATGCATGTTACATTAGTTTTGTTTCATTAGACCGTGTGGTTTCATAGCTTTTATGTAGATTCTTGTGCTATGGGTCAGCCATAAAAGCAGAGGTATCCTGTCATTAAATTAAGGACAGGAAAAGAAAAGAGGCACCACAGGTAGTAAAACTATGAGTGGCTTTATAACCAGAAACTGCACTGGCCTGTTTCACTGTAAAGTCACCTGGGAAGCTGTTTTGAGTGAAAACATCTATCAGAAAAATATTTGAAAATATTACAATAAAAGGTAGTCTCAGTGCTAGAGTAGCACTTTACCTTACCCTTCGCTGGTCAATGACAAAACCAATGTTCAACACGCTCCTCCTGGAGCAGGTGTAAAGCACTTAGACTGAAACAAACCCAGTCCAATAGGCTTTATCTTCTGTCCTTATAGCATGGCTGGTCCAACCTTGTGTAAAATTTTTAGAAAATTAGGTGTCTATTTTCCATACTGTCAAACTGATTTGAATGCAGATGGTCCAATGGTTCACCCCGTAGAGCGCATGCTGCAGATACAGAGCAACGCATCCAGGAAGTCACATCAAGTCAGTCATATCAAAAATCTAAGTACACAAAGCACCTTTTGTGTTACTTTGTATCTGTGGGATGGGTCAGAAAAGGGGACATGAGGCTACATCCATGATGTCGTGCATGCTATTGGATCCAGACACAGAGACTTGTAGACGGCACATTCAAACACTCTAATTATACACTAAATGATGTGGAAAGATAGCCTGAAGTACTGAGAGCAATCTAGCTGCAGGGAAAGAGGTGAAATGTGGAAAAATGTTCCAATAATAGCCTTGTTTTCGTGCATAAACATGAAAAGCTAAAATATAACTGTGTTGGCTGGCTTTCTTATGGGAAGCTGAAGATATCCTGCTGCACACTTTCATTATGTGAGACCAGGTCACTCTAATACCATATGGAGAGCTGAATGTGAACACAATTTTACACACACTAAAATTAAATTAGCAGTGCAGCTTCATTCTAAATAACATTGTCCAACTGCAGCGGGGAACACTTTTCCAGTGCATCAGCATTTCCACACTAGCAGAGCAGGATGCCTGTTGTAAGGCCTGGACAGAAAACACCTGTTCTTGGTTGGTCTCTGTAAGCTCCAGTGCTTATGTCATATTGGTGTCTGCGCTGTTACTTTTCCAAATGTGTTTCTTCACACTGAGCTCTCTGAGAACAGATCGAGGAAATTTCCATTGTTTCTTTTCAAAAATGTGAGTTAGACAGTTTGGGCTCTTGACACTGTAATCAATCACTGACGGACTCTACTGCATGGAGGTGGTCTGATGTTTGGCGGTATGCATGAGAACTTTTTTCCACATGTGGAAGCGGCGTGCGCTGTAGAAAGTCAGGGGGGAGTTAATAATTTGTTGATTATGTGGCCCGGCATTGTTATCCATTGAGATCTGCATGTTAATGTCATGAGGCTGTGCTACCAAATAGTACGTCTGGAAATGGACTAATCAGCAGGTTAGGGGGGGTCAGATCCCAGGTGCAGACTGTGCTCTTTTGCCTCATGGGGCCTATGCTGTCTGCTAATCAGAGGAGCTGTTAAGACACAAACAAGAGACATTGTTCCATATTTGATCTGGAACAATTATTTCTATGAGGCTGCAATGATGCTGTGGACAAACCTGGAAATGATAACGTCCAATGATCAGGCTTTTAGAACAGTCATCATTTTTGTTTATAATGAGACAAATAAACACATTTAATGTCTTGATCTCTGTACAAATACCTTCAATAAACATAATTTATATGTTTTATTGGACATAAATGTCACATACATACACACATATATATATGTATAGACTCACGAGATAATACTGTTATTACATCTAAACTGCCTAAAGTTATTAAACAATTTAGGTGAAGCTGCCTTTGTTATTAAAATGTGATGTTAGCTTACATAGAAAAAAGATTTCCCATAAAAGCATGTACTAATATTTGATTGGCCTGTTCTGTCGTTGTTCATTTGAAATGTTTAAAAGGAGTTCAAAGATGCTGGGCCAACACGGAGCTTAAAGAGACTTACCGGGTGATAAACAATGGGGCACATCTCTGCGTGGATGATCATCAGAAGTATCCCGAGGAGCGCGGTGGCCAGAGCCAACGCGCAGAGACGTTTCTTATCCTCTAACAGGAACTTTCGGTCTCGCAGTCTGTAAAGGTCGTCTCCCTCTATGGGACTTGTCCGCTTGCCTGGAATTGACAGAGGGACGGACACCCTCGAGTCCCCGCCACTTCCATTGATCAAACCTTCGCAGTTGACACAGTCCATTTTGGAGTCTCCGTGCATGCTGTGGTTAATCATGTTCATCTCCAGAGCGCACTCCAAGACTTTGTCCCCGTGCTCGCCCTCGTCTGAATGGCCGCTCTGTCCGTCGCTCCTCTCCTGGATTGGATACGGCATAGTCGGATGGGCGCACCGAGTAAGCCCTTGTCTCGTGCGTCGCTCATGGAAGTAGCGGTTTACCTCAACATTCGGTCACCTTAACACTCCTACCAGCCGACGCGCCGTGGTTACGCGCACTGATGCCATTTGCGCGTTACTCCTCTACAAGTCCTCTAATTTGCATGGCTTATTACTTCAACACCGTGCGTCACACCACCGATAATGAAACCTTTCTGTTCTGTGTGATTATACATATAGACATCTGCTTGGTGCGCGCTCAATGATTTACAATACCTTTTAACATTCAAGCCCTGGAAATGTGCGTTTAAAAATGTGTCCAAAAAGTTATGATTCCATTTTCAAAAATATTCTTTTATAAATATAAAAGAATATATATATCTTATATAAATAATCATTATTCCAACAAGACTTCATTGTTTGCCCAAAATATCGATTTTCACTTCATTTAGTGTTGATTTTGTATAACAGCTGCACAGTGACCTCTTGTGGTTGAAAGGGATTATCGCGGATCACTGCTGCACTCGAAAGATCAAGAATAACCCCCCTTGTGTGTTGTTTTCTGTCTTCTTTTGTTTTAAGCCTCATTTATGTATTTAGACAAACTCAAGAGCAATTCCTCTATAGCAACCTGCTATCCTGCTCTAATGACAGCTCTTACACATCTAAAAACATTGTGACACTCTACATCTACATGGCTCACACCCAGACTGATATTTAAGGTCAAGTCAACATGTTTATTAGAAAGAAGGCAAGACTTTACCTCAACACCTAGAAATCAATAATGATGCCCATTATAGGTTTTAGATGATTTGATTCCCTGAAAAATAGCGCAATAGGGTAAGCACATTAGCTCCAAGTCATACATGATTTGTAATATCAAATCAATCTATCAATATACATGAGATCATTTTGCAATTAATAAAAACAGCAAGTGAAAGACTAAACAGCTCTTAATGTGTAGCCAGACTCACACAGACATTATCTGCAGTAAAACGTTTTAGTAAAACAACATGCACGGTGTTTAATAGGCTGTGAAACCAATACACCTGAATAACAGCTAAACAGAGGGGTCTTGCAGTACAATATAATGCTTATAAAAATAAATACAATTTCATGTACTCGCTGTGAATTTAGTACCATCTAGTGATGGCCAAATAAATTACAACAAAAACAGTAAAATTAGAAGTGTGTGTCATACAGTCATATACAAGTTCTGTATTATTTACAAGCAGTTTAGTAAAAAAAAAAATTAATATACAGTCATTCTAGTTACAACAGATTAAAACCTTAGGTCATATTTTACAATAATTGTGATTTGAAAATACAAAGAAGCCATTCGGCTGCACTTTAAAAAAAATATACAGAACTTTCACCTGAATTGAGAATCAGCATTTGGTATTAAGCATATTGCTGCTCCTGAGTAAGTCCAAGCACCCAGTGACTGCTGCCTTTTAAAGTCATTTAAATGTGTAAAATACATAACAATTATCAGTGCAGACCTGAGTTTAATGAATTAAACCTTTGCCACTGATATTCATTGCTACCTTTGTGCCACCATTAATAAAGAGAAAAAAAAGGAAAAATACAGATTGTGCAAAGAATAACTTAGACTATACAGCTGAGAAAGTTTTTGGCCCAAGATTAGCTGAGAATAGACATTTGACATGGCTCAGTTGAAGGAGTATACAGTGCTCTGCCCACCTTCCCTTTCAGCTCCTGAGAGGATTAACCTTTTACTGCTCCCCATGGCTGCAGAGTGGCCTGAGGCAGAATGAACTGGGGAGACGGCTGTGGCAGGATGTAGTAGCCGACTAGGGGCTGGGGCGGAGGGGGAGGAGGTGCACATACTGTAGTGAGGAACACTGGAGGAGTTTTTTTGTATGAAGGCCAGACTGGTGCTGGCTGGTAAAAGTAGTGGAGGCTGGGAGGAAGCTGAAAAGACAAAGCATTCAGGAGATGAGCAAGGGACATAAGTTTAAAAAGACAAGTCAAAACTAAAGCATTAATCTAGTATTTCTGATATACAGTAGATGCTTATATATAATTACAGGATTTGATTTATAAAAAGTACAAATACATTCCTCAATAAACATTTTTTTGCATGTGCAGACTATTCCAAGAAGTGTTCTGACACTAATATGGCATTTGTGGTATAGAATAGAAGAGTTAAAATAATTACCGTATTCCTGGCATATTTGACTGAATTTAGGCCTTCTGCGTGGCGTCTCCGATTTCTGGGCACCATTACAATTGTGTAGGCGTCGCCTTCTGCTGTGTCTTTTTTGACATCGTCTTTCTCTTCTTTTTTTGGCTCTCCTTCATTAAGATCTTTAGCCTCCTCCTCAGTGTCGCTTGACGCAGTGGAGCCACAGTCTGAAGAGGTGGCAGAGTGATAATCTGAGGTGTCCAGATTTAATGACTTTACAGACGATGAGTCGTCCTGTTCTGCCTTTAAGCCTTCCTCCTCCTGCTCTTCCTCTGTGAAACAGGCCACTGTGAAAGGCCTGCCATTCTCTCTGGATCTACAAAGAGGAAGTGGTTTAAAATCTATTCATATATATATATATATACACACACACACACACACACACACTACAGTACAGTGGCTGTACTAAAATTATGACTCATGACAATTCTTGGCAAAACATGGCTCAGGTTACTGGTAGAAAACAAGAGGCGTCTGTGTCAGTCTTGACTGGGGCTCAGAGGTTAGACTGTGACTCACCGTGCGCACACCTCCAGTGGGTCGATCCACAGCGTGAGCTCATGCGGAAGCCCTAGTTCACTGGGTTTCAGCTCACTCTCCTCACATGCCTTTAGCACCACCTCATCACATGGTATTCCATCATTTATCCGGATGCATCTGGGAAGATGAAACATTACATTTCTGAGTTTATTCATACAATGTCAGTAGATGTTTATTATGATGCTTCCACAAAAACCAAAACAAGCTTAAAAACATTCATACATCTTTTGATAACCACCTGAATGCTTGTCCTTTGCTGGGTCTGTCAGGGTACCAGTGGTCATCATATTTGTCACACAAAATCTGCTGGAGCTTCTCTGCAAACAACTCTGCTTTGGTTTCATCAAGCTTGCCTCGTGCCACAGCCAACCGTTTAAGGAAGTTGACCCCCGCCTTCACCTCTCGTATCATGGTGTCTGCAGGATCATGAGATAAGCAAAAAATATTGAAGCATTCAAGTGATTCATCTTACCATAGGTTTGAATATACTCTTTTATTATTATGACTCAAAATAGTTCACTTTTAGTGTTCTTCTGTAACAAACAGTTTCTTTCAGTTGTATGTGGGGGAATAGGAACTAAGCGATAACTGCACCCTGTGCATATATTAATATTTTTTATTAGGTTCAGAGCTATGTGTTAAGTGTATACAAGCCTCAGGGACTCTCAGTGCTCTGAGTTGACAAAAGGATAAAGTTTGTATACAGGCAAACAAGATGCAAACGAGCACTCCTGTTTTCACATGTAAGGCTTCTCACATGCAAATCCAATGAGCTCACTGTGCTGTTTATCTTTTGATAGTGAGTCTGTTTGGGTTGGGTGCCAATGTCAGTCTGACCAGCAAAAGAAGAGTATGTTCACTGGAGGCCAAGGCAATTTAGAGTTTGCAAAAGCAACTAAACCAGTTATTCTCAAGGCACCAACACTCTGACATCCCTGTTTTGAAAGTCACACCATGACCTTCTATTTGCAGACAGTCATTTGTTATTGTGGCTTGAAGCATTCATTGTTGCATCAGCCTAAATGCAACGCACTGTAAGAGAAAATTACTATTTGCCACACCCTCATTTTAAATATGACACAGCACAAAAAGGTAGTAACACATCTGATCTCTCGCAAATAAGTTTTGCTGTCACATTAACTCTGAGAGTCCATCATCTATGAACAACACACAAAACCACAGCATTAATATGGAAGGTAAACATGGTTTAAAGTGCAGAGTTTTGTTGGTCATCAACCAGAAAATAAATGCTCATTCTTAGAGTATACAATATTTCAATGTTAAATGCTTTGTAGACATCAGCAGTGAACATGGGTTTTTCTGCCAAACATTTCTCCTGTCTTTAAAGAATGTTAAAAAGCTCTTGTATTACATCTTGAATTGGTGTAATACCACATTGAAGAGGCCACTGGAATTTAGAACAAGTGGTTGGTCAATGTAAGTTGTAAAATAAAAATAATAATAATAATAATAATAATAATAATAAGAAAAAAGTTATTTTCAAATTTGCTTAAGTCAATTGTTTAGGTTTGTTCAGGTCACTTTGAGATAGTTAATGATAAATCACAATGCTAGAAATGCTGAAAGGTAATTTGATAATAGTGTAAAGAATGCAATTACAGATGAAGGCATAACTTCTTCTAGCTCAGACAGGGCCTATATTATCAGACAGATAATGTGTCATAAAACTTGTGACATTTCTTTATTTATTTATTCTAGTGTTATTTGGACTATTTGTTCAGAATAAACATTTAATACCACACTGTAGAGTGATTAGAAAAACACATTACAAGATTACATCAGACCAACAGCAGTATCCACTATCAATACTTCCTCAAATTAAAGATTAAGAGTGCTGTTTGTGTTCCCTGATTACTTCAACCATAAATGACACTTTTTAGATCTAATCAATAATTTAGATTCTGCACACACACCAAATGCATGTAATGTTTACTGAACAGCGACCTGCTGCCATTGTCAGTTTGCTGATGGTGAAGCTCTACATGTGAAGACCACATGAGTGATACACACCACAACCACAGCACACAATGTACTAATGCTTCAAGGCTTTCCCATACAGCTTAGAAAGAAAAGCAGACAGGAGCCTCTTTAACATTTGAGAACAGCCCAAACAGCTTGTTTACACGCCTCACATGCCATGAATCTATAAGTCCCCTGACAGCATGTCTGATTCACAGCGAAGTTTAAACAACAAACGTGGATGTCGGGCAGTTGTAGTAAACACTTTTTGGTCTGTTTGGAGTCTCCATAGTTGGTTTCGTCAATATTCACCTGGAGTCACAGAGAAACCTGCTTGTTTACACGTCTGGGTGAAACAAAGGAGACTCAACAAAGCCCAATCCACGTGTTTGTGTGAAGTTGGTCTAGGTCTAATTACAGGAACAAGAAAAAGCCACATAATCAAATTGTAAGCCCATAAAGATGATCAAACAATACGAAACCAGAAAAAACGCGTTTTGGTTTTCCGACGGTGTGGAAACCCCCCCGATGGAAATTAGACAAGTTAGCAACACACTTCAACAAGCCTGAAAAATTCACCGATAACAAATCTCATTTTTATAAGGCGACAATCTTAGAGAAATACTATTTTTAAAATGCTTGGGTGTAGATTTCGTTAATTTCTTTCTTTGGTTAAGTATATCTGTTGTGCTGTACCTGAAAGTAACCACCTATCAAAATCTCTAAAATAAAACAAACAAAAAAAAGGCCATTTACCTAAGGAACAGGGACTATAAATATAGTAACGATGTTTTTTTTTATCAGACTGCTTACGTGATAGCCAACTATATTCAGGGTGCACTATAAACAATGTAAATATGAAGCCTATAACAAATAAAAACAAGACAAAAACAGTTTAAAGTAATTTCAATAAAAGGCTACTCACGATATTAGGTAGCTGAGAGAGTGGATATGTCCAGAAGTCGGTGTATGTCCTCGTCTTGTGCTGGTTTTTGTCTGTGCTGTGCTGCTGGGTTGGAGTTATTGTGGTCAGCACATGTTGCTTCCTTGTTCTCGGCTCGCTCTCGCGCCTCGACGCACCACACGCTCACTTACCGTCAGCGTGACTCACTTCCTGTACTCAGCCCCGCGTGAGCTAGCGTCACCCCGCCCTGACCAAATATGGGCACTCAAGGTAAACAGCTGAGCGGGGATTTCACGTTCCTCATACGCAACCACGGCGCAATTGGCCCTTACGTCTCCAATTTCACACAATGGTAATTTCACTCTTGTGTTGTGAAAGTGGATAAACTGCTGTCTCTTTCTAATAGGTTACAAATTCAACTGGGCTGGGCGTATTTTTGGTTACACTTTAGGAAAGCACTTTAGGGAATAATATCTGAAATTATTAGACATTTTGGTACTAGCTAATTAGTTGTTTAGCTAAACACATATTAATGCTTTTAATGAATTATATTTCAAGTTATAGTATGATATAGTATAGTTGCATCATGTAAAAAGTTCCAAGTAATTATTTAACCTATTTTTAAAACATCACTATGTAACTTTTCAATTCAAGTAACTTTGTTGCAGGGTTTCTAAAGGACTGCAACTTCAGAGCTATAATCTCATTATTATGTTGATGTGATGGCTCTGACCAAAAAGGTTTTCATGAGACGGAGGCGAGTATCTGTTGAGCTGGACAGCTTTTTCCGTTGGTATTTATTCCCCGTTTCATTATTATTTTAATGTTTTACAACAATGGAGTACATTTACATGTAGACTAATCCGTTTTAGAAATATAATATTTTGACTCTTCTCTTTGTAATCAATTTAAATGCATGTATGTAGTTACATTAGATTAAGTTTAAGATTGCTGTTGTCCTGTTTTGTTTTGTTGGGATTTTTGTGTCCACAAATAATACCATCACTTGTCTGCTCTAAATAGCATAGCCCTTGCTCCTTTGACTCTCCCTGTGCTCTTTTGACCGCAGAGGTCCCGCCATAACAAGCTGTGAGTCAGAGTGTGTATCAATCAATAAAGCAACCATAAATACCAGCTTTTCACAGCAACAGTCTGAGAGACTAGACCTCTCTCTGAGTCCAGACACTATTAGATTAACATTAGATTTACAGTTCTTCAAATTCAATTTTTTTAGTTCTTTTCAGTCTATTTTTTCCCCAAATGTTATGTTGAACTAAAGATGTTATGTACACAAAGAGGCCATTTAGAGATTAGTTAAAGTAATGTATGGTAGCAATATTTCTCAAATGTTCAAAGATACACCAAATTAAAAGAAATGAACACTTTATTTCGTACCCTCACATGAATGAAACTAACAAACAACACAGGAATGCTTATTATGGGCACATAGTAGTGGAACTTAAAATTAAAAGCATTACAATTAAATTAATAATATCATTAAAAGTTATATATGAATTTAAGCTTCTTTTTGGCCAGGTTTCTTTTACAGTTAATGTCAAATTTCTCTGTTGCCACTAGAGGGCGCAATGGTGTCCTTTTTAAATTGTATTCAGTTCAAAGTGTTACTCTGATTATTTCCATCGCTCTGTGTGATACTCACCTTGAATTAATTGCATTCAGCCCGACTGAGTAAGCATTTTTTTATTTAGAATATTTCTGTTGCCATGCTTTTTATGTATTACTGTTTTCAGAGTACACCTGAGCCCTCCATGTTGATCCTTCTACAAATAATTGTATTTTCCATCTTTTACTACTAGATAGAACTATTCGTTTTTCTTCTACATTAATGCCAAAGCAGGTAGGACAAGAACAGTGCTTGTGTCAAATCTATGTGGAGGTCTGTCCTCTTCAGCCTCTTCTGGATCATACTCTTTGCCCTAGATGCCAAGTCAAGAGTAAATTATTACTGAGAGACATGGAAACATAGAGAAAAGATTGCAGGAGACATAAGTAGAAATAGATGAGAGAAGTCAAAAATGTTGACAAGTGGGTGTCTGGTATTGATTAGCATTGTTTTGACGAGTGATGAAAATTGAATTGGCGTCTCTAGCTTTGTTTTCATTTGGGTCTCTGGTTCTCACTCTTTTTGACCTCCTTCCCACTCCATCTCTTGAGTTGAACCTCTGCAGGCTATTACCGTTGTTAACTGTGAGACTGATTGCTTCACACTATCTTTAAACAAGCAATTAATTTTCTGAGAAAGTCACGGGTCGTTTGGCTTCTTTCTTCTTTCCGATGTAACTTTTCAGACCTAACAGCTTTTGAAGAACCATCTGAAAACTATTGATTGTCCATGTCAGTGTGTCATTTTGGAGACTTCTGTGCTGTGAAAATGGGAAGCCAAACTGTTGACACTATTGCCACATACATATTTCTTATGAGTGCGGGGATTTAATAGATGAGCATTGGAAATAAAACCACCTGACCTCAAAATGTGATGGTTCTTTTTCAGGAACAGCTTGTCTCTGAATGTGTCTGGCAGTATCAATGAAGGCCACACGCATACACCACATGCAGCCTGCTTCGCCTTTAAAAACATATTGATTTCTCTCTTTCGCAGGGAGCTTAATGCGATCGATTGGCCAGGCCCTTTCAAGATCAGCGCCAGTGTAAGCATCTCTTCCCCTAACACACATGCAGCCTCCTTCCCCTCAGGTAATGATTGTCCTTGGGCTGGGGGAATAGTTTGTCAGCATTAAGAGAGAGAAGTGTTTCTCGAGGCATCCAGTCCCTCTACCCTCCCTACTGGTCCCCAGTAATGTGGTTAAGTACAGAAAGTATATTCGCCTCTTTAACAAAAGGTATAAGTGAATGCAGCACACATCTGAGATGACCTTTATCATCCTCCCTTCCCCCCTCACCTCCTTCTCTTCAGCGGGTCGATACCTATTTGTATTTGCAATGCATTAGAGCAATGCCCTCTTTTTAGATTGGAAAAAGTTTGCTTTTCTCAGTTTGGTGCCTCGCAGGCAAATTACACCAATGAGATTTTTTTTACCTCATTTAGATCATTCCTAATGGTTTGCCCATCTGCAGAGGCATCACTAAAATATAAAAAATCAAGAAGGGTCTAGATGTTGCATTAATTGGTTCAGGGGATGAAAATGTGAAGCTTTTGGGATTCCCCTTCCCCTAAAATATGTCCTGTTGATATCACGAGATATAAATGCACCCTGCTGCATAATATGTGTGGCTGTTATATCCAACCTCAGGGTCAAAGCTCCTGTGAAAGCTCTGGGATCAATATGAAAGATTGAGGAATGGTTAATAGTTGAAAAAGAGGCATCTTTATTTTTTCTATATATCTTAACTTTGGAAATAGTAGCTAACAACATTCATGCAAACAGAAACTCTTCATATACACCCAAACGGTATCATTGTATAAGTAAGTATTTAATCATTTATGTATTACTGTATTAAGGAATGTCTCTTAACACATTAGTTGCTTATTGCCTATTTTCCCAGATGCAAAGCTGTCGTTCTGTATCAAGCGCACCTCTCACCCACCCGAACATCTGGCTGATCTATAGACGAGATGAAATCAACAATAAGCCCATTACTCAGCAGGTTTAAATTGCCTAGTGACTTTTTAATTGCCTATATATCAGCGTCTCTCCTTAGTTCACATGGCTGCAGTCTAAACATGGCATAGATTACAGTTGCTCTCATCTTCGCTCTGAAGCTAGAATAAACATTAAAACCCACCAAATGATTAAGAGCAGCATAAGAAAAACTGTTAAGTAAATATTATTTTCATAAAAAATTGCTGCTATTGCGCAAAAATGTTTATTAGGTCATGGTCTTTTGGCGTAAACACCGTCCAATGTAAATAATGTTGTACTATTTAGCAACACAAGAATATATATAAGTCTTCACAGTGAGAGGCATTGTGGTTTAAGTTTACTGCGTGCCCTCCTTAGCCTACAATCAAATCCTTGCCAAGCTCCTGACTCGCCTTTGTCTTTCCCTGTTCTGTCTCAACATTTAAATCAGTCAAGGTGAATAGAACTCCCCACTCTTCTTATTTCACTAACATGTAAAAATTTAAATATATAAACGCATCTGCTGGTCTGGTCCATTTGATGACCCACTTCACAAATGAGTTGTCTTATTATAAAACATTTCACCTGTATGTCAATTGTTGCCATGGCAATTTTGTGCAGAAATGTGAGGCTCTGCTTAATGGTCTAACCTTAACCTTGCACTCTCAAGATAGTGCTTTCATGATGTTATGAACACATGGGCATACTTTGTACAGCAAATCAATATTTCAAAAGCAGCTATTCCCTTAATATTGATTTTTTTGAATAATAAGAAACCTACCACTCTTATGATAATATGTATTTGAAGTTGAGTGGTATGTTTGATTTTAATTGCATTGCTACTTTGTCCATCAGATTCTGAAGTCTTTACTGTAGCCTTGAACTAGCACTTCCAAACCTTTCCCCTCCCCCTGCATTTCTCTCTGCCCCTTTTTGCCCCTCTGTCCTGTTCACTCGCTGTGTGTCTCTGTCTTTCTCCTGCAAGCTGTGTGTCTTTCCTGTGTGCTGGGGGCCAGCGGAGGGGAAGTACACAGAGAAAGAAAAGCACTCCGAGTTCAAGTGCACAAGCTTAAAGACACAGCTGGCTCTAACAAAGGGAGACGTAAAAAGGAGAAAACAGTCGTGGAAATGGCCAAATAATGACCCACTGATGGAGCAGTTGTGAACGCAGAGACAGTATTCACCAGGATCATTTTCATGGAAATTAAAAAAAACAAAAAAAAACAGGGAAATTTAAAAAATGTGAACAGGAAAAAGCAGAAAAAATGTCTCCTCCCCATTTCCTCTAGCTCCACGTATACTCCCTCCCACCTTCCTTTATTTCAGTCTCGTCCCTCCCACTGCTCTCTCCCTCCTTCATTCCAGCCCCACTCACATGCACACACAGCGATAGATATACACATACGGTGAGTGATGCCTTCTCTGCACTTTTGTGTGTTTTCCTCTCGGCAGCACTCGGTGGAACCGGTTCTGCACAGCCTCTGCATATGAGATCCCAGCCACAAACTGAGCAGCAGCATTGGCAGCAGCTTCAGTGTGACTTTACCACTGCTCGACTTTCCTCGCTCGCTGCGTTGCTCTCCCTTTGTCCGTAAGACCTTGTTCTCTTCAAAGTCCAGAGCGTGAAGGGGTGAAGTCGGTGAAAATTATGTCTGGTGAAGAACAGGGATGAGCCAAACATCGGATAAAATGTGACTAGTGGAGAGGAGCTGGAGGGAAATAGAGATGCAAAGCTGCAAGTCAAGAGCTCAACTAAAGAGTTGGAAAAGGAACGCGGGAAAAGGTAAAAAAAAAAAAAAAAAAAACAAGAACAAAAAAAAAACAAGGCAAGCTTTTGACATGGGCTTTTATTTGTTGCTGTTTTGCTGTTTAGTACAGAACACACATTATTCACTGTCTGTCGCTCATACTGGAGTTTGTCCTGGTTTCCCTTCCTTTAACTCCCACAACAACGTTTCCCTGTTCCATTGCTTCTTCTGTAATCCACTCATGCCTTTTATCTTGCCTGACAGAATATGTGTGTTTGCTCAAAGAGAACTTGCCAGAAATGAAGCTTAGTGTAAGTAACAGCCCAGGCTGGTTTGGGGCCCTGTTTTAAGGATGAAGGGGAAGAAGAAACAGTGTCAACCTCCCACTTTTTTTAAGCCATTATTTTGTTTTATCACATGTTGTGCGTTACTTTGGTTATTCCCTAGTCTCAAAGTATTAATTAGATGACACTTGAATTATTGGCTGTCATCCTCCCAGCTCTGGAATTGACCCGTCCCACCCTTGATTTCCCCTCATAGTTTGTTTGTGTTCCCTGTATATGTCCCTGTTACAGTGCCCACCTCACACCACAGCTCGGCCCCATTGTTTCATATTAACATGTCACTGCCGTTCAATACGTTACTTTCATACTCTTAACAAACATGTCATGGCGCTGTGAAATAATGTTTCAGTTGTCTTACTTCTGAAAAAGATATGTGCTTCTTCCAGGGAGCGCCGTTCAACAGTCGGCACAACAAGGCTTTTTTCTGGACCGTGTAATGTTTCATTCAAGGTGTTGGTCACAGTCTTATGCTTTGTAGGTAATGGCTTAGACGGAAATCGGCCGCTTAGTTAGTTTTATAATTTAGCCGTGTTCTTAAATAGCTTAATTTGACAGGTGTTGCTCAGTTATACTACAGGCCTTATTTTTGCAGTTTAAGCTTTAAGTGTCCCTCCGGCTGATAAAGAAACTGATTTATAAAGGCAGTAGTTCCTGTAAATTATGTTATTACACTTGAATGGATAAATGGAAGCATAACAGGCAGCGCAGTAGTGCTGAATGTTTTTGGACAATTATTGCAACAAAAATCATAGAGCCCTGGCTATATATGTAAGAATTGATAGAGAGACAGCATAATGTGGTAAAGTGTAAGAGTAGAGTAATGTATATGTGTCCACTTCTCTGTCCCCATTCAGCTGTTGGATAGTTGTGTGTCTCCTGTGGGCCCACAACACCTGACAGCTGACAGACATGTTAGTGTCAACCCACTTCACTTTACTTCACAACAAATAAATGTTCAGATTGGAGCTGCTAAAGCATAAGACTTGTGTTTACATTACTTCTGACTGTTTTGACTGTTTGTCCTTGACTTCATTTTAGAGCGATGAATTTGATTCACAATTTTGCCAGATTCCATGGTTAGAGGTTATACTTTATGCATCACTGTTGAGTGTGATGTGTGTGTGCTATCTAATTTTGAAAGGTAAAAAGGCTCAGATGAAAAATGCTTTTTACCATGGCTGTCTGGCAGTAAACAAAATATCTGAACAGAAATAGCGGGTTACTTTATACTGGGCGCACACTTAATGTAGCAGTTATTTAAAACATTTTGAAGTTCAGGCCACCACTTACTGAACCTATGCAACTTCAGAGTGCAGAAAAAAACAATAATGCATTTCACTTTATAAAACACAACTCTGACCTGCCATCAATTATGTAGCTCTGGTGTGAAAGAGACAGAGAAAAGGGCCACACAGAACAG
The DNA here is from genome assembly GCA_036850595.1 of Rhyacichthys aspro. NCBI lineage: Eukaryota > Metazoa > Chordata > Actinopteri > Gobiiformes > Rhyacichthyidae > Rhyacichthys > Rhyacichthys aspro. The sequence continues at coordinate 11,310,353 of CM072163.1, read as the reverse complement.
GCAGCGGGGTCCGGTGCACCATGTGACCGCTGTGGATGTACTAACGCGCTCTCACGGTCTGAGTGAGAGCTATTCCCCGCGGACGCACTGCTCCACTTGCATCAGTGTTTGTCTGCTTCTCGAGGACATGGGGCTGGAGTTTAGAGAGCTCCATCTGGATACCCATAGGGCTTTGCAAGCGCAGCACTGATAATGGTTCTGTCAGTCGGTCTGAACAGAGCGATTTTCCACTTTAAATCTCTGAGTGACATTACACTTGATTCGTAGTTATCGCAGGAGATGCAGGTCTCAGTACATCTTTATTACAGCAGTGGTTTCTTTACCGAGAAGTATACTTTCAAAGGACTTATTTTATTTTACTATGTTTTTACCATATTTATACATTTTTTGCCAGGTAGATCTCTTCTCCAAATTGACAGATGACTGAGATCAAAAACAAGATTATTTCAAATACAGGGCACAATGAGCTAAGGCTTTCAATAACCTTTGATGATGGATACTGTCAATTACAAATTGGACTGTAGTACATTTTTTTGTGGTTAACCAGTGCTAGATTTTGTTTAGATTTGTTTGAAAAGGATTCAATAGTGCAATAATTTTTTATGTCTTTATTATTTGATGTGTAAAAACGGTATTCTTTATTTGGATGTGGCTTTCAGATGTCCCACACTTGAATATTTAAAATACTGGATTTACTGCTCCTGCATTGTGTTCTGCTTCATTTTTTACCGCTGACATATTATTGTTGATAAATGAATAACAATAATAGACAGTCTATGATTCACGGTCAGTGTGGTTTTATTAATTCTTCCGGTTGGAATGATGAAATTCTTTTTAATTCGTAGTATGGTTTCAGAAATCACATCTATCTTTAAAATGCTGGAGATGTCCTCAGCGCAGTATCTCTGAGGTGTTCAAGTTTAAGGCATTACATGTAGACATTTTATTATTATATAGCAGGCTGTCTTGCAGAATTTGCTCACATTAATACTAATAATTATTTTTCATATTCAAAATTAGCTCACATTTTACATCCAAATGCTCTTAAAATTACAGTTGAGCTTGAATTAAATTGTTGCTTGAAATGTCAGAGAAAGGAATATGTATGATTCAACTAAACACAGAGCTTAAAATCATTGATCAAATACTTATTTTGTCTTTCAATTTACAATATATTGTTGATTTCATAAACTGGTATGATTGCGTGAGACACTGAGGTGATTCTGTGATTTGCAGGTTTCACGTCATTGTTTTTTCCCACTGCAGCGTTCCAGTCATTCTAGTGATCGAGTTGATATCAATTATCAGTTTGTGCGCTGAGGGCCGCCTGTGCGCTCTGATAAATGCAGTGGTGGGGTTGTGGGGGTTAATATTTGCAGGCTGCAGGAATGTGTTTGGAGTCAGCAGTGAGAATTCCTCAGTTGTGCATTAGTAGGTCACAGCGTTGCCTCTTCGCTCTCTTCCTCTCTGTCTGCTCATCTGATCTACATCTCTATCGCCCCTCGTCTCGTTCTTGATGTGCATCTCTCTCTTGGTGTTCCCTCTCAAGTTTTGATCCTCGCCGTCTCCTCCCCGGCTCTTTGAAAGTCTCACAGACGTCTCAGGAGGCTCGCGAGTTGGGGAGGAAAAGGGTTTTTAGAAAAAAAGTGAGTGATAATTCTACACTGGCCTCGTGTCTTCTTCAGCACATCACTCACAGATGATTTATGGAGCCAGTTCATGAGGAACGGACTTTGTTGTAGACACATTGCCTCTCTGTATCTTCTCATGAGTGGACCAGAGCTAATAAGAATGACTGGCCTGCCGTCAACATCACTATGTGTTACTATTATCAGCAGTGTGCGCAATTAAATGCAGAATGTTAATTGAAGTAAGAAAGATGCTAAATTAGCAGCTGGCACCTGTTGTTGGTATAAAATATAGGCATATTATAAAAAACAATATGATGTGCTCCATATTGTAACCAGTTAAATAAGATATGTTTTTGATAATCCAGCCAATTTTTTACTGTATCAATGCAAATATCAGAAATCTGTAATAACGTGATAAACCAGTGTAATGAGTATATCTTATACTAAAAAGTGCCAATTAATTTTACTAAAGAATTGCAGTTAAATCAGTCTAATTTAACAAAAAAAATTGTTTTCATAAATATAAAGTTATAAAGTATTTTTGATTTGAAGTAGTGATGGTGATTTACTGTTATAGGTATTTATTGTTGCTATTCAATTGTATTCAAATTCTTTTTTCTTTTTTTTTACTTTTACTTATTCATTTTTATCTTTATATTTATTGAGTCAGCTATAAATTGTCTACTCCAGTCTATCCGTAAACTAGTGAAATGTTGCTGGTATTGTTTGATCAATTGTATCCATAACCCTTTGACTTTTGGCCTGACTTGAAATCTTCATCATGGAGATACACCACGACATTGTCTTAGGCTTATGTATGGTGCACTCTAAAGGTTCTTAAAGGCTTTTTAACTTGCCATTCATCTCTATAAATGTATTTACAGCCTTTGATAATAGGGTAATCATTATACCTGGGCAAGCTATACCAAATGAATAGGCAGGGTGGCAAAAAAAGTAAAACTTAATTGTTAGATGTTAATTTGTGGTTCATTTAGTTGCCTTAGGTTTGTAGATGTTTTGTCTGGTGTCACTACATCTCCACTGGCAACATATTGACAGCATTCACAAGGCACCCCATTATGCTTCGCTGTTATACACATGCTCTGCTTTGGCATCGGAGGTGTCAGCTACCCGCGTCACCCAGAGGCACCCTCAAGTGTGCCAGCTCCCGGGTGCCAGACACAGAATGAGTGTATAAGGAAGTGGCAGAGAGGTGGCTGACGTGTGAAAAAGATGGAAAGAAAAGAAAGTTGAAGGTGTGAAAACATGGTGTTTTTTAAGGCAGACACAAGTGGGTGAGACCGAGAGAGGAATCAGAGAAGGAGGCGGCTGTGAATAATTGGAAAAACTGAGCTTGTGGGTTGTGTACGGTTAAAGTGTTCATCTGGTTTGAGTGAAGTAAACTCCTTACTTTACACCTATCTTGAAAAAGCAAGGGAAACCTGCCATCGCCGGCTGTTCTTCGGTCAGTGAAGGGGTCGTCAGGGTCACATCTGTAAGATGAAAGCGCGGGCTGCGGTGGGTTACTTCCACAGAGCGATGGAGAGGTCAGGAAGTGGCCCCCAGCACAAACACCAGACTCATTGTTCAAGTTCAAGGTAATGCTGAATGGGGGTTTCATTCACTTAGCTGCCGTCTCTGTCCTCTGACAAGTTTCTGTTTTTAAAAGTGCTCCTAATTAGATAAAAAATTCTGCGCCTTTGGGAAAGTCTCAAGTCGGTGTCAGGCTGTTATAATTGTAAACTAATTGTGCCAGATTTATTTATTTAATTATTCTTTCTGGTGTTGATTGGATTGGAGCAGGAAAGCTGAGAGTAATTATTTCCTCAAAGCTTTTCAAATATCCAAATGTAAAGTGTATGAGCGCACAGCCTGCGCTCAGGTGTGCCGACTCTTTGCCCTCCCAGACAATGAACAAGGTCAAAGCCAGTGGGTCATATGTCAGGGCAGCAGTACCCCTCCTCCCCCTCTGGCAGCCCCCTCCCTTCCGTCTCAGTTGTGTCTGTTCATTCGTCAGCTCCTCATTAACTCCTCACGGGGGATTTCCTGTTCGCCTCTTTTGGTTCTCCGTTTATGTTCAAAACTCAGCCGCATATGCGTCCTTTTTACACAGTGTGAATATTTAAACTCGTAGCAGTTATAATATGCAAACATCCCGCTTAAAGGAACTTACTTACTGACTTAATAGGTAACCGACAATGGTAGTGTAGAAAGTGTAGCTAACCCAACCGGAGTCCAAACCATTGGGAAAGCTTATAATTGATGACTTTGTGCTCTCAATGAGTACAGTACAACACACACATAAGAGCATGCAGGCCCATAATTCACCGTCTGACTCACTCCCTTTAACAGAAAGTCAATAACAATATAGGAATGATTAATCAGTCCCCCCCTCCCCAACACCGCCACCTTCCACTCTCCCTTCTCGGCCCTACTCACCCTCTCTCAGCTTAGTATTGATCTGAATGCATTTGCTTCCCATTTATCCTCCCCCCTCCACCTCCCCCCGCCGCGTATGCTCTGCCACTGCATCGAGCGGTCACAAAGAACCTTTTACACAGGAGTGTCTCCCATGCGCACTAGTAATGCGCAGAAATACAGTACATGGGAAAAGCAAAGACACAGGAGCTCAGACTCTGATTGGTCCAGCCCTTAAATGCAATGCACTGTGGGATTTGACTAGATTATGCAGAAGTGCAAATTAGAGCGGACCTTTTCACAGTGCAGGTGCATGTGTGTGTTTGTGCTCATATGTTGCACACACATCGGCCTAAACACAAGGCAGCTTTCTTAAAGCTTTACTGACAGCTCATTTGAACCCACTCCACCATTTGAGTTGGTGGCACACAGGTTGCCATGACACCAGACTGTTTTGTCTGCCCTTTGACCTCTTTAAGGGGTGCTGTGGTCAATCAGGCATTACATGTGAGGGGCAAATAGAGGGAGGGGAGGGAGGGGGTGCATTTCCTCTGTAAAAATGAGGTCCAAAAGGTTCCTCTATACATCCGCTTTGTACAGAGCAGAAGGTGGGGAGCCTCTGAGAGCCCTGCGCTGAAACAAAGACACATGTGCACGTATAGACATGGCAGCGCTCTGCAGGGTAAATGAACTAGGCTGGAGCTCCCAGGGGGTGGAGAGTTATTATGCTCATTGTGCAGTCGGCCAGCTAAAGCTGTTTGGCTGCTTCTTTTGAAGTTATATTTATCAAACCGGAGCAGGAGGCTTAGCACTCCAAGCTGGCACATCCCTCCGTCCACACTGCAGAGACCCTGGGCGCCGCATGCATTCATGCTTCAGATATCAATAATTAAACATGTTTATCCAGACAATCGCAAACTAGAAAAATTAAGAATGAAACCGATAGAATTTTTCAAGGTGTCCTTCCAACGCCTTGGAGCAGTGCTGGTGTTACTCCTGCTTCATCACACTGTCATCCGCATAATTATTCCCAGTAAACAACACGTGTGCACATTAGGCTTGGTGCCTGCGATTTTGGGATCATTTTATACTAACATTTATTAATGACATTGCTCAAGAGACAAAGCGTTTAAGCATTTAGCGTAGGTCTTTAAAAGAGGCTAATTATAATGTGATTTTCTCTGTTGAGTGAATAGTGTTGCACCATTAGTCATTCTGTTCCATATTTCAGAATTACATGTTGTATATGATTATAAGTGATTTAAGTGTTTAATTGTATCATGTAGACTGCCGCTGTTGTTTTATACTTTACCTCATGCATTTAGTATTTCAAAATCTGTAGTCAGTAAATTTGTAAATAATTTCACAATAAAGATCATAATATATCTATATACATACTATATCAACATTGAAGACATAATTCTACAGTGTTGGCCAAGTGAAACTTAAGTGTACCTGGTGTTCATCAGCTCCTGTGTACGTGGGTAGTGGTTCATGGTCTTGTCCAGTAGCACTTCAGCTGTGGCTAAGGTCAAACCCGTGACCTCTCTGTTAAACAGTCTTTCTATTCACAAGGCTAGCTCTGTAACCTGTGTGTGTGTGGGTGTGTGTGTGTGTGTGTGTGTTTCAGCGCGCTTGTCTTCCTGTTGGGCAAACCCCTGGGACATGCTCACAAAGAAACGAATTCAAGGTAACAACATTATTAATTGAATGTAACATCTGCACATATTCATTTCATTTGTATTATTTATCGTATTATTAATATGAAATGATATGAAAGCACTTGCACTAATGAGATAAAACACTAACACAGGGTTAAGCAAAGGTTTGGCACTGTGTTCAACCAAAAGTCATAACAAATGCAGCATAAATTACAATTGTTTTCTTGGTGCTAAAATATTCAATTGAATTGCTGTTATTTGACCTTTTGCCCTATCTCAAGGCTTGTTTCTATGGCTGTATTTGGCAATCCTTCGAGCCAATCAGTGTTGCTCTTTCTACCTGCGTGTCGTCCACTTCCAACTTCACTATTCGGCGTCCACTGCAGGTAGATCCATCCCATCCAGCGTTTGATTGGAAAGTTTAAAAGGGAGTGACTACCAAAGGCCAGACACGCACCAGCCCAGTGCAGATTGACAGCTGTGCCATGGCAACAGTTTGGCTAGTTGCCAGGCTGTTTGAGTTGCCAGGCAGAAATGTTCCCATGGCAACATTCATTTTGCCATCTTGGTATAGGCAGCTGGCGTCAACCAAAGCAGATTAGTGGAGGATAGAGACATGAGCTCTCACCTGAAAGAAGGAAAAAAAAAAACGGCACATGCGCAGTTCCATGTTACTACCTTACTGTACTTGTAGTAACACACACAACACAAACCCAACATAGAGTGCAGTTTGTTCTCTGGAAGCAGAGAGAAAATGTAATAATATTTAATAGAAAAATTGCAAAAGGGCAACATCACCAGAAACTTTTGAAATTTGACCCAAGCATCCTGTCCCTTCATGTAGGTGACAATCACAGTGTGAATGTCTGATGTTGAATGAAGCACATGGTTTTTATGAATTAGCTGAGATGCTTTTTAGCTGGAGTACTCTTACTACGGAGACTCCAGACAGGCCTGCTGCTTAGGGGTGAGTGAAGGAGAAGAGAAGGGGAGCGAAGGATAGCTGACATTGGCACAATTACACTGCATTTCTGCGTGATTTGACTGTGAAAATATTGCAGATGGGGGCTAAAAGTTAGAGAAATGCACTTTTTCTGTCCAGAGAGAGAGGGTACACTTTAGGACAGAGAGGTGAAAGGAACTGGAGAAGCACACAAGGGTGATTAAGGGAAGGAAAAGAGAGAAGGAGGAGACAACAAGGAAGAAAATTTACCTGGCAACATTTCCCAGTTTCACCAGCCTATCTGTGGCTAGGCCAATGGTTTCTGATTGGCTAAAGTGTTTTAGATGTGGTTTCCTCATGTGTCTCCTTCTCATTTGATCGGAGTGTAAATCCAGAGAGAAGAGTTGCATAGTTCAACTCAAGGTCTGTGGAAAGATAGGTGGGGCAAAGCTCACATCTTTACTCACTGAATTTCTGTGTTGTAATGCGTCTTTGTTGGAAGAGGAATTCCTTGAATCCCACATATCAAGTGGCGTTTTTCATACAGCGAATACAGAGTTCCCATATAGAGCTCACTGTTGTTAAAACCTAACCCTAGATGTAACATTTTAAAGGCTTAATAATGGTAAAAAAAAAAATGTTTTAAAGGCAACTTTTCCATGTTTTTGTTCAGTTGCATTGTTGATAATCAATTAGACATACACTCGTGTAGCATTTCAGCATTGTGCTAACATTCATCATAGCGCGTTATACTTTATGCAAAAGAAAACTAGATGAACTTGATTTTTCTGTGCATATGTGGGGGAATATTGGTTGTGACTGTTGAGCAGAAGTGGCACAGATTTAGATATCACAGCTGACGGTAGACTTGGTGATGATGACAGTTCTGTGACAGATGGCATTTACCTCTGTCGATACCTAGAGATATCAAGCACTTGATGTGGAAAAAAAGTTACAGTGTATAAATGAATAAAACAAAACCAGATTGACTTTATGGTGGATGCTGAAGTCGGCTGGGATTGTTGATAAATAACAGAGGTTGCAAAATCTTCATAATGATGATGAAAAACTAATGAGCTCCTTGTCTGCAGTTCCTAGATCCCCTGCTTCACTGCAGAGTCTGGTGACATTGGCAGAGCAGGGCACAGTATGCAAGTCATAAAAATGAGCAGTTGACAAAGTCAACAGTAGGGGGAGACAACTCCAAAGAAATTGTGGAAAATCCCATGAATGAACATGGAGCTTTTGTAGTACTCCCACCTGCAGGAGAGACCTTGAATGTGTGGAAGTGCTTTCACTATTCAGTTTAATTTTGTATCACAGTCTGACTTTTACAGCTCATCTGATATATTTTATGTAATATTAATAATTCATCAGATTTATTTTGCACTTCTTCAAGGAACACAAATACGCTTTTCAGTGCACCTGTAATGGTACATACACACACGTCTTGGTGCTGACTTTCCTTGTTGCGGCTATTGTTTATTTGTTCAAGCCCTAAGCATGGTGCATCTCTCAAATCCCTCCAAATCTTATTTCTATAGTGTTAATTTTGATCATTTTAGGCCTAATGATACCACAGTGTAATGCCCACTTCAAGAATATCTTACTTAATTACATGTATTTTTATCTACACACAAAAAAGAAGAAGTGTAATTGATCTAAACTAAATGATCAAAAGACGGAAGAATTTTATTGAAATGTATAAACTTTAAAAATTGTAGTTTACTGGAGAGTAGACAGCTATATGGGTAAATATACTATGCTGATGAAGATCTTGTCTGGAGAGCATCTCGACAGTCTGTGCTCTGCAGTGTGAGGTAGTTGGTTGTATGGTTTCGCATAATAAACAGCAAGGAGATAACTGTACAACCTTCTAGCTTTCCCTGCGGAGTCACTCGTCACCACATGTGAAGTACCCCCAGCAGAGAGGTAAGTATGTCATTGGTCTGTCACAGCAACTCCTATATGGCTCGTCCTTCTCAACTCAGTCTCCTTTTATCCTCTCAAGGTCTTTCCTTGGTTCAAGTACTCTCCTTGTGGGATGTTTTAAACGGGCAATCACTGACTTCTTTTACAACAAGTACCATTTAGGTGCCTCCTCCATTTCTACCCATTAACCCAGTTTGCATGACAAAAGACCCACAATGGACATCACGCGGATACATTACAGTCATCCCATCCCTATACCCCAGCCTTGTCAAACGGCCCATCACTTCCCCATGTGTCAAACATGAGAGGTACATGAGAGTACACAATACAACAGGTAAAGTGGCATTGTTGAACTTAGAGCTTGTGTTTTCTGTTACATTTTACACATGTTTTACATAGTAGGTGTCCAGTGCAGCCGTTGTGCACATGCGTGACAACACAGTCATTTCCAATGCTTTATTTTCCCTTAGCCACCTTGTACTCCCTCCGTTTGTCAGGTTGGTGGCAGGGACAGCAGCCATCTGCAGTGCGTTATGGGCGCTTCTCCTTCGCAGAAGGGAGGGGGTACTGGGGCATATTTCAGATTTGTGCTGATTCAGCACTGTCACTTGTGGCATTCTATATCATCCCTGGACATAGCTGCTCTGCTGCCAGAACACACGACTCACAAGGATAATGTACACATGAGAAATGCTGTCTGCCATTGTTGCACAGAAAGTGTAAAGGGCTGTTTATATCCAGTCATGCTTTGCTCATTTTTCATTTTGGCAGATGCCGCATGGTATGCATGTACCACAATGTATTACATCCATACATTTACATATCTCAAATCATATTCAAATATATTTTGTTCAGCATCAAAACTTTTCAGCACAGACCACACTTTGCAGACCACACTTTTGCTTTTTTAATGTAGTCTATGCACAAAAATGTATTGTTTTGTTAGAATGGCTTTTATTTTTAAATGGAAAAAAAACTTACTCAAAGTGAAATGTGGGGGTATAGGAGCAAAGTAGAGCATCCTTATCCTTAGACACAAGGGGCAGACACCATCCCAGACTGATGATGTCATGCCTGTGGTACACTCCCAGTGCTTTGTCTCTCAGTGGCACTGCGGAGTGCCGCCGCAGGCTCACACACATACAAACATGGCCAGACGCTCACAGCTCACACACACCTGTCTGTGACATTCTGCATTTGTCACTCAGCTCCTGCCTCACGCTTTTTCAATGTTTATTTTGCCAAAATGGCCACCCTTGTGTTTTAGTCTGGACGTTGACAAAGAGATCACCCTGTCATCGGTCCAGTATTAGTAAAAATGCAGTCAGTGCAAAGGCATTTGTTGTTTTGTGACATTAGTGTGGATCATATAGATGCTGTAGCAGCACATGGTTCTGTGTGAAGACACGGTATAGCACTAACACTCTCAGTACACTGTAAACATGCTTGTGTTGTTTCTATGCAAATGCAGGTGGCTTTTCTGAACATTGCGTACACTGTGGTAATGGATTGTGATGTTAGAAATTCTGTGGAGCTGTGAACAGGACTGAAAAGGATCAAAGCTGGAAACAAATTCAGTTTCAGCAAGTGTGTGTCGAAAATACCTCCTGCGACAATGACACAGACCAGTGCGGCTACGTGGGCACATCATGAATTTTCATAACGTATTACGAATGTATAGTATAGTGTTTGCATTCCAACCTACATTTCTTAAAGGATGGATCCTTATTCTGCATATTGATAAAACACAAGCCTTAGTTGAAAGCCTTTTAAAAAATGAAAAAAGTGAGAAGAGTTTGTCACTTGTGAAGCATCTTTTAGATTGAAAAGTTTAAAAGCTTAAAAGCCACCTACATATCTTTAAATATGTAAGAATACAAGCCACTGTTGTCTGTTTTTGCATTGGGCCGGTATTTCCCAGAGCTGCTGTTAAACCTCTAGGCCTGTAACTAAGTCTGGCTCCAAAGCTGTGACACATTGCTGATATTCTGTGTTGTACGAGATGAGCAGAACACTTTAGGGCCATTAATGATATTTACACAGCAAGTGTAATGTTTATGCTTCATCTTACAGAGCGGACAGCCGATCAGTAGGTCCAAATTAGATTTACTTTTATGTGTGAATTTCCCTCAGGGCCTTATGATTCTGTTATCTAACGGTCCTCTCACAGAGCTGCACAGATATTGAAAAGCCAAAATCAAACTGCCTTTAGACACCAAACCGACTGAGCAACTTGATTATTAATGTGCAAAATATGAAAGGATAAAAACAACAACACTAAATGAAATATGCAAAAGTGGCACAATTTCTTGTTCAACAAATTGATTTGACAGTCGGACACTTTCTCTGCATCTCGTATGTTTAAGTTTGTGTCATCAACACCTTCGTGTATAACGAGTTTATTTAGTGTGTTTTGATGACTCCGGATGTAATTTATAGTGACACTGTAAATCCTGTAATCAATTATGATGACGGTATGATTGCTGTGCACACAGAAGCAGGCAGTAACGTCTGTCAGGTTCACGAGACTCCTGGGCTTCATATTTTCTTTCCATTCTCATCCTATTAGAGATTCTGACCCTCCCCCTCCATCCCCACTTTCTCCCCTCCTGCACCTCCCTCCCCCCCTCGCACACATGCACGTTCACACACGTGCACCCTCCCCGACACACACATGCACGCACTCGCTGCACTCTTGTTCACTCTTCCTATTTCTCACACGTTCACACACATAGACTGGTGCGCGGACGGGTAGGCTGGGTTACTGGGCTAGGAGAGACGTGAGCCTGGATTCAAAAAAAAAAAAAAAAACGTGAAAGGGGGAAAGGGAGGCTGGCGACTAGAGAGTGTAAACGAGGGAAAGACAGACTAGAATGAAGAGCTCAGGCGAAGGCAGAGAAAAGATCAGAGAGTGGTGTTGTGTAAGCATGTAGACGCACATGTCAGCAAGCTTTTGATTCATTTGAGTGTGTGTGTGTGTAATGGCAGAGACAAAAGGTGAGGAGCTGCATAGATGTTGCTGTTAGTCAGGTAGGTAGAGTGGAATAATACAATCAATACTATTGTCTGTAACCTACCTGCTGCTGGGCTCTCTGTCTGGCCCCATCAGAGAGACACAGGCTGAGAGACGAGCTGTTCCTGCACACAGCTCTTCCCCAGACTGAGAGAGAAGAAGAAGAGAAGAAGAAGAAGAAGAAGAAGAGAAGAGACGCTTTCTCTGAGGTGATATCGCTTTTGATATTTTCTCTCTGTGTAGGTTCTCTTTTAACTTTCTTCAAATCTCTCTGGACATCTCTACCAACCTAATGCTACACTATATCCGCATTCAACTTTATAGATTCGGGGCGTTCGTTTAAGATTTTGTATTTTGTCTAAACTGAATTGAAATGGGGTTTTTTTTACCTCATGCAGGTTAAAATTAAAACTGCCATGTTATGCAAATGTTACCTTCTGACTGACTTTACGGATAATTGAGTGCGCCTGCTGAAAATATTATGACAGCAGTCCATTGTTATGTTACTTGGCTATGCAGAAATGACCCGCAGTTATGTTTTTGTTCATAAAACAGTGCTTAATGTAATCCCTGATGTGGATAAATGTATCATAGTGGGACAGTGGGACGTCATACTAGCACGATTTCTCTGTAGGCCTGCAGATGATAGAGCTAACATGAAGTTAACACTGTGATGCATGTACCTGGCACCTTTATTTTCACTCATACCTTGGTGTTAGGTGACAAAAGCTTACTTGCCAGACATGTCAGAAAACACAGTTCCTTTATCACACATCATATGTTTGGGGTTTTTTTTGTTTTGTTTTTCGGCTCGTCTCAATATGTTACATTATAATTGAAAAATATAATACGTTTTATTATTTCATTCGCAGACAGTTGGTGTCCATATTGTCCCGCAGCACCTCATCCTTAGCGGTAAGTAAAAACGCCACTTATGCCTATAAATATATATAAAAGGTAAATGCAATTTTTTATAAATGTATTAATCCATATACATTTATATCAGACAAACGGATGTGAGAATCCTTTTAAAGGCATTAAACTTTCAGGTTGTAATGCTGCTTTATTGTGTAGCACATATGACGCAATGTTCCTTCACTTTGACCAGTAAAGCCATTAGATCTGATATTTTCTCATCGCTGGTTCAATAAATCACCTGTTTGTGACATTTAACAACAGCTTAACTGTAACTGTCTGCCCCTTATGAATTGTGTCTCCCTTATAGACTGCTGCATTGCTGAGATTATTTATGTCTGCTGAGAAAAATGTTACTTGGACTCCGAATAAGGTTCAACAAAACAAAAGATTGGTGTATGAAAAACCTAGACAAATGTGCCACGGAAATAAATCGCTTTGTGTTTTGCTTGTGATCAGCAGTAAAGAGGGCTCGGTGCTGCAGAGTCCAAAATGTCAAATAAGGTTATGTATAACACTGACCATGTGATTCTGTCGTCTAGTTTTTGTGGTTGACTTTGCTTGTACCAAGAACATGTTTGTATATTTTATTTCCCAGTATGCCCCTCTGTCCCTGAGACCCTTAACCTGTGAGGTCAAAGCAGGTCACAGGTGAGGTCCTCGGGAACAGGGCTGCATTCAGTTTCAACGGCTGTAACAAAGCTCATGAGTTTTAATATATAATGTGTGGTTATTAGCATTATCCATGCTACTTGAAACAATACAAGATTGTTTCTCTCCTGTTGGCTTCAGACACTTCTAAGTCTCCACGTCATGTCATGATCAGGACTCAGACTGGACATGTAGAACACAGTGCTGTTCCTGCAGCACAGACATTCTCAGGGGGCTTACCCTTATTGGCTGGCTTTGTGTTTTAACCCTCGATTGGGGTCAGAAAGAAGACAGCCAAGGGTTGTGACCCCGTCATTTGCATCGCCTTCGAATATGTGCTGGACTTGTACATTAGAATTCAATATAATTATGTGTTATGATATTAATAAACTCTTTCAAAAGGCAAGAAGTGTTTGCGTCTTCTCATTTCTGTTTGATTTTGGCAGTATTCGATTACTTTATGTATCCTGAAATCACACTTTTTTTTTTTTTAATAAAAAGATAAATCCTATAGTCTATCATTGCTCACATATAAAAAACACCTCCACGTTTCTTACAGCTTGACATTTTAACATTTTATGAATCAACAGATTTTAACCTGAAATGCATGAGGAGCTTCTATCAAAGTGCCCTTGTTGGGGCAAACACACAAACCCGAGCAGACACAATTAAACGAGCGCACATTTGGGATTTTCCACGTCTGACTAGCGATCTGACTTTGTCAGTCCTGGAGCGGACTCTTGCCTAATATTGATTGGCTTGTCTGTGTGGAGACAGATGAATGCATTAGTACCCAGCTCACCCTGCCACTGGAAATATATTAAGTTCATGTATTAGGCACCCTGTCTGGTTGCCATGGAGACGCACCAGGAGTGAGGGACCAGGGAGGAGAGTGACTGGGGGTGTTGCAGGAGGATGGAAAGCGAGTGGGGGATACAGGATGTGATGAGGCAGTCGACTTGATTTGTAGTCTCACTCTCCTCTTCCTCGTTGCCTCTGTCTGTCACTTGTGTCCCTCACAGCGCTTGCTCAGCTCTCTCATCTTATTCTTTGTTTCATTCATGAATACTTGTACTTTAACTCCACAGTCCCTGCTCTGATGTTTATTATTTTTCTCATCCCTTTGGCTTACGGCTGAGATCGTATTCCTTCTGTGTCGAGAATATTGCTGCTGCGTTTTCTCGCCACCACGCTTTCCTCTTCATCCCTTTCCGTACATCAGCCTTTAACTCCCTCTTCATGAGCCCCTCTCCCCTACGCCGCCTCCCTCCTTGGCTCGCTCCATCTCTGTGCTCTGCAGTAAAAGTGGTGCAATGAGGCAGCAGGAAATGGGGACTAAAGACAATAGAACTAAGGGAAGTATTTACTGGAGAGTCTGAGGCTTTCACTTCAAACTTGGACACTTCAAACCATTATGTTTGTTTCACACGGGGCACCCACTTTCCTTATACATGTCAAATTCAAATGTAAAGATTTTGATGCCTCCGCTGGAATTAAATCCTCAGAACTACCACGTTAAGATTCAAATAAAAACAGCAGTCCCAGTCAGTTGCAAAAGCCAGAATGTGCACTTCTTTGTTGTGGTTTGCGTGCATTAGTTTGCACTTTGGCACCACTCTGAGCTGCTTTCAGTGCTTTGTTACAGTGGACGACAGTCTGGACCTCTGCTGGGGCTACATCCTCCTGAAATATGAAGTCAGAAATGTTGATTCCTGCTTTAGGAGACTGGACAGCATTTTCAACAACAACAGCAGAGTGATGGAGGCTGCCAGAGTAGGTAGGGACAAATCAGACCTCTATATTCAAACAGCCATCAGCCAAGTAGCTTTAAAGCAGATTTTAGTTATAACATCTTCTCTCTTTAGGAGCAGGCTATGACCAGCAGCTCAAAGCCATTATGGATGCAGAGATCCAGCCCATTCTGAAGGCTTTCTACCAAAGGCCTAATTACGGTATGAACACCTGCTCTAACGTAACAAAAGTGCAGCGTAAACGAGTCTTTAGAGTTTCAGAATTGTTCGGTGAAGTCTCAAATCGAGAAGTGTTAGCAACTGGAGATTTGAAAATGAAGCCCTGAAGCGGATAATTCAGCAAGATGTGTTGAGCCACACATTTCTCTCTTTTGCCTCCCTCTTCTCCTCTCCATCCATCAGACTATGTGTATGAGCAAAGGTTGCAGACAGCAGCAGACAATTTCATCGCAGCTGCCTCTAAACTGCCTAGAGGTGAGACACGGTTCCCTCGCCTTCATCTTTTCATCTATAGAAAGGCCTATATTAGGTCATTACAGCTCCTCTGATCTCAGTTCTCTTTTTTGTAATGAGCCGGTTGTGCTACTACAACCTTTCAAATAGCCCATTGTTGAGAATAAAGAAAGAGTACCAAACTTGGCCCTGCATTTGGATGTTGACACTAAACACATTTAATCTGTGAATAATCTGTCTTTCCACAGTCTCTGGATGTTACCCTCCCTGTGGTTAGTGCCGTTTTTCTTGTTTACCATCGGATATTAGAAATGAAATGCCTTAAAGCGTGCACCACTGCTCTGTGGATCTATCAGGTTTCCAGAGAGCAGGCGCCGTGTATAACTGCGACACCTGTAAGTACGACTCCTGTGAGTTCCCCCTCGACTGTCCAGGTAAGCAGCCTCTGTCAGAGTTAATGCTCACGCTGTTACATCACAATTCTCAAATGGAAAGATGACGTGCTAATCCAGACTTGACATATCTTACATAACTACATTTTCACCTCCATAAGCATCCATGCTCGATCCTTCAAATGCTTTGCTTTTGATCCTTGAAATGTTCTTAGCAAAAAGCCTGGATCTAAAAAAGAAAAAAAAAAAAAGACAGGCATGGTTTTATTTCCTCACATTATATCTTTTGCACAGAGCCCCCCAAGGTACTCTTTAAGTCCTTGGCTTCTTTATGCAAGGTGACAGTTGACTCCCACACACGATGGTATTTGTATCAACCCTGTGCAGCATAGAGACTGTTTAGCATATCATCACTTTTACTCCACTCCTCGGAGACTGAGCTTAAGTATTATCATTAAGAAGGGCTCAGACTGCAAGAGCTGCCCCCTGCGAACGTTATCTATAACTGTGTGTGTCTGTGTGTCTGTGTGTGTCCGTGTGGGTGGCTATATGTTTATTCCAGTTGAAAAAATTAAAGTAATGGAGAACAGCAGGACTCGCATGTGGTGCAATGTGCCATTTGACTTACCCAGTGATTTCCAGGCGGTGTGGAGGTTTGCAGAAGAGGTACATTTCTTTAAATGTATTGTCAACATTTACAAAAGAGGGGAATGTTTTGCTTCGTAAAGTAGAACGGTGCAGGATTCTCGTTAAAGATGAAAAAGTGGATGAATGGATCTGTAAATGAATC
This sequence comes from Rhyacichthys aspro, assembly GCA_036850595.1. Classification (NCBI taxonomy): domain Eukaryota; kingdom Metazoa; phylum Chordata; class Actinopteri; order Gobiiformes; family Rhyacichthyidae; genus Rhyacichthys; species Rhyacichthys aspro. Next base: position 11,293,803 of record CM072163.1, on the reverse strand, counting down.
TGTCTGTCTGTGGTTCACCATTTCTCTCTGTTGTTTTCATTGGAGCTTTGTTTCCTGAGTGTGGAGCTCTCAGCCATTCGCAGCTCACAGAGAGAAAGGACAATACAGGAAAATGTATTTGACAAAACTCATTCAACAGGATTTGACTTCTGATTAGCATTTTTGTCAGCCAACAAGCTCTAAAATATGAAATGTATTCACTCAGGCTTTCATGATTAATAACAATTGCCTTTTCTAGTGCATTGTACTTGACACATTGACTGAAAGTTAGCATCACTTCCGAAACTTTTTACTTTTTACTTTTTTTCCTAACTTTTCTGCCATTATTGTGTCAAAAAATGGCTGCCGTCAACTTGTTCCCAGAACTTTTGAATAATTTTGAATTAGCTCAATAGAGAGAGACTAAAATGAATGCTCTTTATCTATTTTTCATAGTAGAAATATATGGAAAGCCTGGTGCGAAAGAGTGTGTGAAAGAGTGGTGACTTTTTCATAAGGAAGCCTGTAAAACGACTCTGAGGATAGATATATATTTTTATTATTATTATTATTTCAAGGCTATCTATTTTATTATGAAAGGTTGGTGTTGCTTGAACTGTGCCTGTGCTATTTCATGAACCGTGTATTCCTCTCCAGGTGAATACTCAGCAAATGGATCAGTTTAAAGAAGTGACTGCAGGTGTGGACAGGCTCTATTCAATCCCTTCAACCACTTTGCAGCATCAGGGCACGTACCAATGTGAGATCTACTCCGAACGGCGCTCCATCGTCAGACTGTACTTCTATGTGTCAGGTAACAAGTCTTCCTAGTTGTGTTTTTATTGTTTTATTTGCCTATCGTGAGCTGGAACTGTCCCCACGCCGTCTGTCTTCTCTCCTTGTCTTTCTCGAAGTGACCCCCCAGGTCGAGGTAGGCCACACAGAGCTGCAGGAGATATTTGACCTGTCTCTTCTCCCAGGAGGGTCATTACTCCCTGTGTCTGCCCCCTCCCGGCACACCCTCCCATCACCAATGCTTCTGAGTGTCTGTTTAAGTGCAGTGCTGCTGCTGCTTCTCATCACCCTTGGGTAAAACTGAACTGTGCACTCGAAATAAAACGGTGACAGATTTGAATCTATCAGTGCCACTGCAGAAGGCTTATGTATAATATCTTTGTTTTTCTTTTTCATCAGGTCTTTATGTTGGCTATGGAAGTCAGAGAAAAGATGTAACGTCACAGCGGATGGAGAGGAAGACCGTGAGAGTTAAACACTAAAGTGACTTCTTTTTAGCCTCCTTGTACAAAGTGGTGTATGATATCTGCGACTCACCGTTTCCACCACCAGATGGCAGCCACACACACTGCAAAAAAAAAAGCACACCATTTTCCATATTTTTAGTTAGAGAAATTAGACAGGTTCAGCTCCTTGTTGCAGTGGAGGTGTTTTTATGTTTTCTAAAGAACAGAAAGCAGACATTTGACAAAAAGAAGATAAATTTAAATAAATAAAAAGGTTTTATGGTTGTTGGCTCCACTGGGTCAAAAGGATGCTGCTTTGACATGTGTTGTTGTAACTGTGGCACATCGGTCGCTTTCTGAGAACAATGGGTTGCTAAAACAAAGCACAACAACCCCCAAAAACAAGTCTGAATCATACTTGAGGACAAGGGAATATGAAGATTACAAAACTCTTTTTACTTTAACACTGGGGGAATTCTGTTTCAGTGCTCTTATTTAGTGTTCTTAGTACTTAGCCCCTTCAGGTTATCTTGTCCTCTTCTTACTTTTTGACGTGAAACTGACTGACTGGTTTAGTATTTTCTGATGGCTTACAAAATTATAACCAGGAACATTTCAAGTTGACGTGACAGTCATGATAAAATGTTGCTTTGATTGTTTTTCTGTTCCCGTTGTTCAGGACATTGTCAGAGATAAGGTGGCTCGACCTTGATTTGGTACAGTATGCTACAGAACATTTGTGTAACGGTGAACAGGAGCGCTTCCCTTTTTCATTATTTATGCTTTTGGCCTAAGGATTAAAACTGCTTATTCATTATGTTGCCCTTTATCAGATATTTGACTGTTTGTATTCGCATGAGTCAGTCTGGTAACTATTGGTACATCAAACACCCAGAGAGGTCCTCATTGGGGTCATGGGTTAGCTGTTGGCCTTACCCGATGTTTGACTTTAAACCTTGCACTATTTGTGATTACACTTAACCCCAAATGATTATAAAGCACACAGTTATCTTCGCCAATAAAGCATAAATCATGGAAAATGCGAAGCCACTGCAACAGTGTTTTCAGGTGAAGCAGGGATTAAGTCTTTCTGAGAAAAAAAGGCGGGTTTTTGCACAAATGAACAAACTAACCACCGTCAATGTATCTTCATGCGTTATTTAAGATTTGGCTGACACATTTTTACAAATATCACCGTGTAACAAAGCATGCTGACACTGTCTTATCATTCTTCGTGTTCAGCACAAAGCAATCTATTGTCTCGAAAACAATCAATCACAGGAACTTGTTATTATTGTGGTTACATGACTCTGGCCCAGCTGCTCGGTGGCTAATTTCAAAGGCTGTGAACATCATCGATCGGAGAATTCAGTCAAAACAACCCAGAAAAAAGCTTTAAAAAATTGGTTTATACAGTGTTAATGTATGTCCTGGGAAAAAACCTCATGTGCTGTTCTGATAACACGCGCTCATCAGTATCAGATATCTACTGAGGCACCTCTCATGTCATCCATACTGTGCCTGGCTCTCACTGTCATGTCCCGGGCAGAGATACAGACAGGACACAGAAACCTCGCGAACACAATGGAGGCGAGTGAGAACTGCGAGCTTTATAAAGCACATGGAGAGTGGCTTAATTTAGACAGACATGACTCAACACTCGACTTCTCATTTAAAGCGCGGGTGGCTTGTGTTTCTTTCCACTGGACTTTTCAGTTGTCCAGGAAACCGAAGATGCATTCTGAGCAATCTATACTATCTGGATTACGGGTTGTATCATCCTCTGGGTCATTTTTTCCCCCCAAACTTTGCTTCTCAGGATCCACTATGATGTCAGCTGGCCTCTAAATGCCAACGTAATCTGTCCAGTAATAATGATATAATTTTGTTAAGAGCTAGATAAACACTGAGCACTTGAAAGTGATTGCTCTGTCTGTGCATTGATAAAATCAGCGCCTTTATCAAAGTACAACACTAACTTCTCAAAGCACAAACTAATTTATGTGTATGTTCCACAAAACAAACAAAATGAGTAATACACAGCTCCAGACAATGACTTTAAATCAGTGGATGGTTCTCGTGGATGTCATTCCTGACTGTGGAATATGACCAGCGCTGTGAACTGTGTTTTTTTTTTTTCTTTTTCATGTTTTCCTGTAAATGAAGCAGCTCCACCAGTATGAGTATGCATGTAGAGTGATGAAAGAGGCTCAGTAGACACACGGGAAACACCCTCAGCTTCATTCACAGTCTGCCAAAAATAACAACTGATTTAATGCCAGCACTTCCTTTATAAGGCTTTCGCTCGTTGTCTTTGTGTTTTTTTTTCCAAGATAATTTGGCAGTATAGGAATGATATCCTTGGAAACATCAGGCCAACTCTATGTATGTTGTGATATCGTTAGTGGCAATGGCAATCACAAACATGTGGGGGGTTGGTGTTGTGTGGTTGTAAAAGATGGAAAACATGTTATTATATTTGGATTTGTGAGACCGACTTTTCCCAACAAACAATGATGAAAAAATGATGTCTTATACATAAACAAGTGAAAAAATACAATAAAAAATGAGATCATCCTTGACAATGCTGGCTGAGGGTGACTGTTTACTTCATGTGTGCAATGAGCTTGACGACGTGCTTTTGGCTTTTGACTCTTGCAAAGGTTTGAATGGGCATCGTACCTCGTATTTTTAAAAATAATTACGGAAATAACAAACAATGACAAATAAATATTAGCTCAGATGGCTGTGTTTGACAGTAGACTGGTAGAAGACTGACTGAACTGCAACCTGATTAAATTATTACTACTATTATTACTACATGCCAGGCATTTAGTGTCTTTTTCAATTCGGTTTGGATTCGGGTTCGGCTCTGCTTATGTGCTTGGTGTCATTTGCCTCTAAGAAAAGTTATTACAAATTACATGTTGGTCATTGCCTGCTGCTAATATAACTTCTTAATGTCCAAACTACACAATTCCTTTAAGCATTTCTCTATCAGTAATACTCCATTAATGAATTAGTGCCATTAACTGTGAAAACAGACTTCTACATTCATGAATGAACCTCTCCAATGACTGGGAGTATACTTGCTCCATGGGTGACTCTTGACTGCTGTTTTTCATTAGCCACAATCCAACGTGCACCCCAACATGTGTGCCAGCTGAAGCTGTTCCTCTGCTGTGACGTCATAGGGAGCCCCAGACAGGGCGGGGGGCGACACGCTAATTGAAAACAGATACGGAGGAAGTGATGTTTAACTTCATCACACGCCTAACTTTCTCTAAATGAGACCTTGTTTAATCCTCTTCCTGACTCATTGGTGCTCTATGACCACAAAGAACATGTATTGTTTCATAATTCTCAGAGCTGTACTTCATCCGTATCCTGTTCCAAGCTCCGGAGGTAACTACTGGAGACTAAAACAAGATATCTGGGTAAAATGTGCTTCTTTACTCATCCACACAAATCCATGCCTCTTTAGGTCATATGTTACGGCCAAATGACTCAGACTAATAATCAGGCCCCATTTATGCTGGTGGTCTCCTGAAGTCAGCTAGTCAAGATGTCTCAATTTTTCCTCTTCCTGTTTTTCACTACTCCAGCATCTACCTGTACTGTTGTTGTATAGGTTATTGTATGATTTATACATGCTTCTGCCTCACAGCCCAAAACCCACCCACAGACGCATTATTAAGCCACATGGTGTGATTAATTTTTGGACAATGATGTGCAAATGGAAACAGTGAAGAAACTGAATAAATCACTGACAAAATACTAATTATAATTAGCCAGTTGGGTAACCTTTGACATTTTTCACTTGACATGGTCCATTGGTATGGGGTGTGTGCTTTATGAGACAGTTTTTAATTATGTGCACATCACCAGGTGCTCGGCCATTGTATATGCCGTAGTATATAGAAAAAAAAGAAGTGACGTTTGCACACTTACTGGGATAGGTTGGCAAAAAAACAAGCGTTTTAAAAACTAGAATAGCAGAACACAGAAGCAGCACCAAGACATTAGGAATCCTGTGGCAGTACATTTCAAAGTAAAACAACATCCTGTCTCATTTCTAAATTACATTGAAATTGAACAAGTCCAACTCTCTCCTCTTAACTCTCCAGACTCCATCTCCAAAAGGTTTTAAATCAACAGTATGACATTAGACATTTTTTAAATTGTATTCATATTAATATCTATTATATGGAGGAGTCATTGTTATAAAAATGTTCTCTAAAAGATATTTATTAAAAATATTATTAAATTTAAAAAAATATTTTCCTAAAATTATTTTACAATATTTAAATTACATTTAATTTAATTTAAAATTAAACATTACAACAATCACTTATGTATGAATACTGTTTTTAATATTGTATGATGAAATGTTTTATATTTCAGAATGAGATGTTTTTGTAAAAATGAAATTGTGACTCATGGTTTGACTTTATTAGTTAATCAACTGGTGAAGATAACTTATATATGGGAGTGATTTGGAGTGTTTGAGAAAAACAACAATAAAATTCTGTCTTTTCTGTGTGCGCTTTATGACCACAAAACATATCCTCCGTTTGGAGTAGCAGACAGGAGCAATCACACAGGCTCTGTATTAGGTATGGCTAACAAGCCTAAAACTTTGAAAAACACTTTTTTAGTCTAGTGTCTGTTACAGATACTTGCTTGCATTTCTTTGTATGCGTTTACTATTTTATCAATTTTGTTCCTCATTTATGTGAACAAAGCCAGGCCTGGTTTAAGTGAACCTGGCTCAGGTTGGTCCAAGTGAGTGAGCCTGGTTCAAATGTTAATTTCTTAGTTTTATTTTTTCACATGACAAATCATCTTCAAACACAGTTTTCAACAAGCTGTTGTTTTATGGGGTGTTTTAAACTTCAAAAAACCAATTAAAGTTTTCATTCAAAAATGAAAAAAATAAGAAAAAAATTTAACCATGAAGAAATCAGTCATAAGAAAAAGTGAAGGTACTATAGTCAAATAAATATTTGACTATATATTTTGACTATGTAGTTTGAAAGTCTGAAAGAACAGGCTGGCTCTCAAGATCACTGATGACCAACTATATTAAGCTCAAGTTATTTTGTCACTAAAGTATTGTCATTGTGGCAACTGATCTGAAGGTCGAGTGTGAGCTGTTGTTCTTTGAAAAGATACACCATACATATATTCATACACCTAATATACATAAGTATACACCTTTATTTATTCACATTGTCACACAACAGCTATCTTCATAACTTATAAAAATATAATGTACAGCAAACATTTCATTTTTTTATCAATACTTCTTTAACAAAGTGCCTAAAAATTCACATATCAAGAGACAGATAAACAGCAACTTAATGGACAACATTCAAGGACAATCATTGTTTTTTATACTTTTTTGTGCTTTGGTTTAATCATCCGTTCTTTCTGAGGTACCCCTCTACGGTAAGTATGTAACAATGCAGAGCTTGCCGCCCCGGTTCAGTTTACAAAAGTAACACTCACATTTGAACACTTTGTAGTTAACAGTCACTTGTATTATTGGCTCCAGGGTTCACACATATCATCTCCATATTTATTCATATATATTCAGATATATTCTCCATATTTACATTTACTGCAGTATTGGACAGGTTTAGCCCCATCCTAATCTAAAAAGATACCTGAGAGTCTCAGGTTCAGTACATTTTGATAAAAAGTGCTTCAGTTAATACTTTCCTTTTCTTTTTTTCTTGTATTGTCATGGATGCTATACAATACAGCACTGTCAGCAGCATTTAGTCTGTTTGTTTTTAATGTTTGCTATGTAAATGAATGGTCCATCAGGTTCCATTTGTAACAAAATAAATAAAAATGAGTTCTCGTTCAAGTAAATAATGTTCCTTTTGTTTCTTAACACATTTCGAGTCTATACATCGAAGTCATATTTTTGGTACCGTTTCCGACATATCCTGCGGAACCAGACCCAGTAGAGGAACATCATGACCAGCCAGTAGCTAGTGTAGGCTGCACAGCCATAAACTAGAAACTTTATCTCCAGTAACCTTGCTGGTGTAAACCAGTCCAAAAGGGTTTCCCTGTAGATGGTGTGACATATCCCACCAATTAAAATGGTTGCCCACACTGAGAGAGGAATGAGGGGGATGTAGTTTCCAACTATCTTTCTCCTGCCTGAAGTCCCCCAGCTCCGTTTGTTGATGGTGAGGATGGCAAAGTACTTTGTTGGCAGCATGCTGGTCATGTACAGGGCAGAGTACAGGGACATAAACACCATCACAAAGTCTTTGCGCAAGATCCCCGCGTAAACTGCTTTGACCAGTCCAATTATCTGGATGCAGCAGAGAATCCAAAGGATGTCCCAAACTGTCCCTGTCCAGAATAGATGGATCATAGTGGCAGTCACATAGAAAGGAAATATACCCGACACAATGGACTCATAGGTCATCCACAAATGATGCTTATGCCACCACATGGCGTTGAAGAGCCATTCTCTAAAATAAGACTTTGTCCATCGAGTCTGCTGGTTGAGCCAGCGCAAGAACTGAGCAGGTGTCTCAGTGTAGCACTTGGATCGGGCAGTGTATCTGAATAGAAGAAACCATCATTACAACTTCAGTTCCAGACACTATCTACAGACCTTAAGGTGCTAATTCACTGTGTAGTCTTACTTTGTAGCATAGCCCATGCTCAGCATACGGTTTGTGAGGTGTCTGTCATCCCCAAATGTACAGTGAGTCCCCAAAAACTTCTGATTGTACCATGACTCCAAGAACTGCTGGAGGACATCATTCCTGTACAGACCTTAAGAGAGTCCAAACATTACTGTTAAACTAGGTTAGCTATAATTAAAAATGAAATAATTAGAATGATCTCTTCACATTGTAACCTTACCTAGAGGACCACTGATACAGGACACACAGTTGAAGAAGGATTGGCAGGCCCTTTCGATGTTGAATGCCATCCAATAGCGCAAACTGCTCATGAAACTGACAAAAGAGTCTTCGCAGTTAAGAATCATGACATCTCCTCCGACTGCACCATATTTTGGGTTACTTTCCAACACCTTACACAGCTCCTCTGTGGCAAGTGGGTCCAGCTTTGTGTCTGAATCACAAACCTGAGAGAAGAGAAGGAATCATGAAAAGTTGCTTAATTTGAATAGATTACACATGCATTAATGCAAAGTACATACCTGGATATAATCAACAGTGGATCCAAGTGCTTTGAAGGCTGTGTACATCACTTCGCGCTTACCACCCCATTTCTGCATGATGCACACACATCTCTTGTTCTGAATCAGACCCTCTACCACCTTTCGTTGTGGGTCTTCTCCTAAAGTGAAGTCTGCCCCTAAACCTATGGCTTTGGCCACATCCACGTCATCCTGGGCCATGTTGGGGTTCCATGCGTGGTAGTTATGTTTCCACACGTAGCAGGCAGGGTCTTGGTCTGCAAACACCTCCCTGAACATCTCCATCATGTAGCGGTCTTCATCTGTGTTCCCATCCACCACCATGATTATGCGCAGGAGCTCTGGGGGATATTTGAGGGATCGAATGGACTGGAGGCACTCTCGCAGATAGTCAGGGTCTTCCTGATAAGCAGCTATTGTGAATCCAATGGTTTTAGTGTAAGAACAAGCTTCTGTTCTGGCTCTCATTCGGCGATGCTCTGCAAAGGCAAAGAAACTTTGGGCAATTACGTGCAGTGCGAGCAGTAATCCATAAAAGCCAAAGGAGATGATTCCATATTCGGAGGTGAGCAGCTGAAAGCCATGGATGTAGGCCCATGTCATGATAGACAGAACCAGCAGTGCAAACAGGAAGGTGAGGATGGCACGCACTACGGTGCCAAGTCTCTTTAGTAACCCCTTTAACTCCATGTCTTCACTGCCTTTCACCTGAAAGACACACAAACAGCACGTTACATTGTTTACACTGCTCCACTCAAAAAGAGGTAAACTTAACAGTTAAGGCGTGTTTACAAGTCATATGGAAAAACATTTAGCACTAAAAACTAAATGAGGTCATTAGATTACTTCTCTCCAAACAACCTTGCTTATAAATGTAAAAAAACCCTGGAAACTGATTTTAAATGAAAGCATAAAAATACCAAAAAACAGAACATTATTTTTTTGTTATTTGTAACAAAATCTCTTACCCTTTGATCATTACTCACATAGTATTCCTGATGTCAAATATTTTAAAAGGATCCTATTCTGCTCAAACTACAGGCTTTTTATTAAAGAAACAACTACAGACAGAAACAATATCTTAATGATAGATGCAAAACTGTAAATAAAATGTGCAGACAGATGAAACACATGGAATATCTTATTATCTTAGAGGTAATAAACTGTTTTTATTTCTTTATAAATTCCAGTACTGCTTTTAACTATTATGTATTAACTTTTACTAAAAATGTCTTTAGATGAATAGCTGTTGATTAGACAAATAAATGATAAAAATATCTCAAAAATACCTGATGTTCCTGGCCCTTGGTCTAACTGAGGGATCCGCTGTGGGCAGCTGTCGTCCGGAACCTTGTTTCTTTCATGTGCTCCTTCTGGACGGAGCAACGTGTTGCGCTTTTTATGTGCACACCTCTATAAATTTACGCGCGCGCACGCTGACTCAGGCGTGCGTCAGGGACAAGGCGGTGCGCCCTCTTCCCTGACTCCAGCCCGTGGACATCAGTGTGCACCGCTCACACATCTGCTTTTGTTTTCATCTTTACCATGGAGACGTGTAGATTGTGGCAGATTTAGGACACCGTATTTAAAAAGTGTTTGTAGGCTCTTGTCTTGGTTAGAGCCCGCCATTGACACAAGGTGATGGTGACCGTTGATGGCAAGGATGGATTGCCCTACTGAACAAGAAAAACAATCACAATATGAGATTGGAGTATATGTGTAAAGGAACCACACTATCTTTAATAAGAGTTATGATATACACGCCCCAGTTATTGTGAGACATGTCATTGAATTAGACTGATGTAAAGGCCATGGTTTTATTGCAATTTATGGTCATATTCTACCTGAGATTAAACCAAGTTGCGGATTCTTCTAATTTCGTGAGTAAAGCTTTTGAATTTAACATGCATTAGAAATGTTTGTGATGATAATATAGTGCCATCTGTGGTCCAATGTGTGTATTGCATCTTAAACATACCTTTTGGCGATGTTCAACTGAAAGCAACACATCAGGTTTTATGCTCCGACAGGGACGCTTCAGGTAATGTCTGTCCACACTGTTCATTTCACTTTTCCATCACAAAAAGCCCCCAGCCTTAGTCCTCCCATCGTGGAAAGGACAGCACAGCCAGCCAAACACGTGTGGTGGGTTCAGGGGCAGACTTCATTAAGCTGATCAAATCACGTGGAAGAAGACAGGTGTAGAAGAAACTTTCCTCACAACAGAGAAACTGTTTCCCCCACGTTTACGTCATCAGAAAGTGTTTGTGTCACTAATTTGTGAACATTGAAACAAAACACTTAAATGTGCCCCTTTTTTCTGTTAAATTGAAACTGAATTAAAATGGAACATGCCAGATATCTTATAGAAGATAAAATAAAGTGATATTTGGATAAAAAAAAAAACATACGCTTTATTTTCATCGTAATTATACTATAATTCAAAAAATAGAAAGATGACGATTAATTTGTGGCAAAAAAAATGCAAAGTAGGCCATATTGTTTGGTGAGACGAAAGGTTTATAAGGCTGAGAATGCTGCCCTCTGCTGGTGCGTCAATGAAGCTGCAGATGGAAACAATTTGAGGAAAAAAAAAGTAGAAGGTGGAGTGAACAGTGGAAATGGGGCTTGTCCTAAATTGTAGATTATATCCACAACGTGTGCCACAGAACAATGGCCCATATCTCCGACCCTTTATTTTCAGTTCTCAGAGGACTAAGCAGTTTCCCGAGTCGCTGCCAACGTCCTCCTTCGACCATGATTATATCCCTGGAGACTTTCTTTACAAGGAGATCTGTTGACCGCTCATGAGGGTCCACACCCATAGCCACAGGCCTGAGCCATCAGCATGCTTCATGTCAGACCCAAATAGACGCCACCGCAGCTGATGTCATGTTTGAGAGCCGTGCCAGTCATCTGCACACGGTGGTGTCGTGGTGAGGCCTGCAGGATGTTTTTGTGTGGTTTCTCTATGTTGTTTTTACATTAGCTTTGAGAGTTCATCACAGATGTTTATTAGGGTTAGATCAAGATGTCTAGTAAATTAAAAAATAACACCTATAGGTTATGTGGTAAGGTTTTGGGACATTGAACAGACAGTCCTCAGTGGTTTATTCTGTACTTCAGTGGTTCCATGCTCCAAAGAAAAAAAAAAAAGTCTATGTATTTGTGTCCAATAACTCTGTCCCTGTCTTTAATTGGCGGTCAAGTCATCGCCGGGTGACTCACTCCTGTGCTCCGCTCTGTGCCACACCCAAGCACCCTAAATCCATTTAAACCAGTATGAGACTTTCAAATATACATGCACCTGCTCTTGTCCAGTTTGGTTCGAGCCGCGCCTTTAAAATCATGATAGAAAATGCAACCTTCGTTATCTAAAAACAGTAGGAGTGATATTATTTTCAGAGTTTTTTAATGTCGACATGCTACATAAATTGAAAAATACTACCTTTGCTTGTCTGCAGTATTTCTAAAAGTGAAACATAATTTACTGTTGCATCCCACAGAGAAGCGGTGTGTCTTTGTGATTCATTGTTTAACGGTCTGTAAATATCAGGTTGGAATCATGACCATTATGTTTTTAATTGAAGTTCCTGCTTTTTTGCGCATTCACTGTAGAGTCATGGTAGGTCACGACAAGAAACTGCACTCTAAGATCCCTGCCTTTGGGATTTATTCTGTTACACCTGACTTACCATTAAAAGCTTTTTTAAAGTGAATATATTGAACATGCAGTACTTAACCAAAAAATCTGCCAAAATACTAAGTCACATTGCAGCCATCATACAAAAGGAGGTGCAAAAGCCTCCACAGTTTCATACAATGTGCAAGAGGAATATAATTTTGATGGTTAAGTTTCTATTCATGCATATCATCATAGCCATAGATAGCTGCTTTTATCCATGCACTCATTCTTGCACCACACCCAGAGCCTTGCACTGCACAAACCACACTGGACACACATGACATCTCACGGGTGATTTAGAGTTGCCGCTTCATTTGAAATTTATTTTAATATCTTTGTTTCTCAGCCAGAAGCCATGGTGTTTTTGATCCAAGAGATGTAATTGCAAACTTTTGTGTACACCCCAGGCTTGTTTCTCAGAGCGCAGCCGTGGCCCCATGACACAACTCCTTGCAGCACGCCGTCGCACATCAAGGGACCTCCGGAGTCGCCCTGAGCCACAACGAAATGAGGTTAGAGTCACTTCCATAAAAAAATAAAATAAAAAAAGCAGAAGCTATCATTTTGAAATTACCTGGCAGGAATCTTTCCCTCCTTCTAGATAGCCAGCACAAATCATGTTGTCAGTGATTTGAAAAGGGTAGGAATTGAAGCAAGTGTCATCATTCAAGAGAGGCACCTCAAGGCACTGGAGTTTATTCGGGTAGCGTGCTGTGCAGACAGAAAGAAAATATATGAAACTGTTTTAGCTCAGCCTGTTATTTTCTGTGTTAAACTCACAGCCGTCATTACTGGCCCTAAGGCTGCCCCATCCAGACACTTGGCACATGGTCCCGTCAGCAGCACATGTTGTTGGAAGAGTGGCAGGACGGACGTAGCTGTTAAAAGTAACGGGCTGACTCAGCTTGATCAGCATAATGTCGCTGTCCATCGTTCGGGGGTTGTAGTCGGGATGCCGGATAAACTCGGCGGACATGATGTGTTGTTCTGTTCCTTCAGGCTCCCAGATGTCATGCTCTCCCAGACGCACTTCCACATCAGACCTGCACACATTAGAGGACTCTAATCATGGTGGACACTGTTTGGGGGGTTTATGATCGAAACAAAACCACAGCTAAGATTTGCATGATTTGTGTGCTAGTAATCATGTTTCTTACTTTGTTTTGCAGTGTGCAGCAGAGAGCACCCACTCATTAGACAGGAGAGTCCCACCGCAGAAGTTGTAACCAGTAAAGAGAGAGACTTGGTAGGGAACAGAGTTTTTAGGACACTCATAGCCTCCTACAATCTTGTCATCTTCCAGTGCAGCTGAATTGGAAAAGAAAAAAAACAAACAGATATCTCATTAATTAAATGAATGTTGAAAATGTCATACCTGCCCATCCCAAGAGAGTGAGAAGAAGGTAAAGCTTCATCTTCTCCAAAGACTGTGCTGGCAAATGTGTGCTCTCAAGCCTGTGGTTTCTATAAATTTTAATCTTATCAACTGTTTGTCAAGGTGTTCCGTCGTCACAGGTTCACTACAAACATTAAACATGTGTTACATTCCCCCAGACCTCAGCCCATTATATAGTATCTGATTATTTCTGTTAAATGTTGTATGAACAACATGAAACAAACAACATGAATTACAATCACTGGAATTCCCCTTTCAGAGTGTACAGTCACATTTGCTTTTTCTTGGTGATTTCCAAAAGACCCCCAAACACATGAGATTATTCAGACTGTATATTCTGGTGTTTTTTTCCCCCCAGATTTCTTAAAATTGCATTGGAAGACACAGACAAAGTATTTTAAATGATGAATAAAACATAAAACACAAGTGGCTTACGTGCAATTCATTTACACTTATTTATGTACGTACTGTTTGCTCACAGTTGTACTGTACTAGTCCTTTGCATGTACCCTGTGTATTCCCACATTCTCTTTATCAGCACTCTTGGACAAATGTCACATGTGACTGAGATGCACCACATGTTTCAAAAGTGTCCATTTTTTAACCTTTCAGTTTAACTTTACCCACCACACTACTTACATATTTTGTTCTTCTTTTTTTCATGGGAATGAAATATTTTGAGGAAGAAGTAATCTGTTTCATCAGTATTTCAAGCATGTTGTGGTACTGCACAGTACTAAGCTCTTACTCAATGTGAGCAAAGGTGTTTATCAGCACCAGACGGGAAAACACTTAAATGTTAGGGTGCATTTACCCGAACCTATGATTATACACTCAACTCTCACATATAATGCATTCCCATCTAGCACAGACAAGCCCTCACAAGCCCACAGCACACACACCGTCTGACTGATTACTCACATCACTTTTTTGTATTCCTTTATTGCAAATAAGTATGAACAGCCACCTGACACATTCTGCTGAGAAAACTATTCTAAACATGTCATCATGTGCATTTGATCAGTACTGCGGTTGTCTTGTCAGCATTGGTTCATTTTACCAGCTCTGCCATAAATCTGCATAGAGATTGAGATCTTTGTAGAAAACATGGTTTCACAAACATTATAGTGCACTTTACTGGCAATTATTCAAAACTAAACTAAATTGGCAAAATACTTAACACTGGCAAATGTCCCTGAGCTAATTGCTCAAAGGTGGAACTCTCTTTGTCAGTGCCACATGTGACACACAGATGTTTGTTTAATTGCACATGTGAAAAACAGAGTTTTGGATGTGGTCACTTGGATGCAAGAAACCTGGAGCACTTTACTTGCTGTCGCAGCAAACCTTTAATAAGTAGCATCACAGCAACTTTTCATTTAACATCTAAGCATTTTGTTACATTGAGCTATGGAAAGAATAATAAAAAAAATCAATTTGTGTCACCAGCTGCTTCACTTTTTTAACTTTAAAAGCCACCCCCTGCTCCCACCTCACTGTGCCTCAAAATACACTGGCAGCCAGAGCCAGCTCTGTGACAAATACAGTGTGCATTGCCAGCCCTGGTTTTTGGAGGCCAGAGCCAACGCTGATTATTCATCGCCTTACGTCTGCTCAGGGGGACCAGGACGTGTGGTTGAAAGTGGAACGAATGTAAGGAAGTGGTTTAGGTTATTGAGGTTCTGCTTTTTTGCTTGTGTGTGGCGTTTTTTATGGAAAAAACCCACTCTGAGCTGTTGGAGCGAATGGAAGCTGGCAGCCATTTTTCCTTGAAAAACAAAATTCCTGACCTCTCCACACCCGTGACACAGGGGTTTGAGTTCCAGTCAATGCCACGATAAGATCAACAAACCTTTGTGGTTTGAGCATGCAGCAGATTCCCACTGTTTGGTTTAATGCAACTCAAATCTCAAAGTTTCAAAACTGGTTATGGTTTTGCTCCAGATCTGGATTTAGAAAACAGTGACCTAACACTGTTTTTTCACTCAGCATAAAGAGCTGGGTGCACGGAGGTGACGCAAAGTACTGCAGTATGTCATTAGTACCTCACTGTCCCACACAAATGAAAAGAGTGCCATTCAGCTCCCCCCACTCATACATTTGCTATAGTGCATAGTAAAGCCCCCGACTCTATAAGCATGTGCACTCTCTGCTCTGTTTAAATTCCCTTTAAACCTTCTCAAGTTGTTTTACACACCCAAATTGGTATTTGTGCGGTACACACATAATTGCATGTTTGGTTGGTAAATCAAGAACTCTGGCAGGCCCTGGGCTCTGAAGGCTTCCCTCAAACTATAGCCTTGGGATAACTATTAATATACCCTACAGACTGCAGCGAAACACTCAGGCTTTAGGCTTTTCCAAAGACTACAGTGCTGTTAGGCAACATCGGCACAAATACAGATGCATGAAGCTGTAGTCTTTGTTTAGTCCTGGTTAGAGCAGTCCCGGCTTAATACTGATTAGAACAAATCATTTAATTCTGGTCTTGAGCTTAGTCATGATTTAACCCTTGCCCTGGTTCATTGTGGTATTAAGCCTTGAAACATACCAGGGAAACAGGACAGGTTTATAAAGTTAACTGGGTCATGCTATTTTACAGACTTTCCCCAACTTTGAATGGATAGTTTTTGGTCACGGTGTTACATTTCTCTCAGCGGGGATACATGCACACAGTGAATGTTTATTTATCCCAGAAAAAAGGGGCCAATAACTGAGACATGTGTCCTCCTACACATCCAAACAAGGGTGTTGCTCTGAAATCATGCAGAGAGTGCAGGCTCAGGGGGAACGGACACTCTCTTTTCCTCCTCCCCCTCACATCTGGAATATTGGCAGGACATTGTGCAGGCTGTGTGTGTTATCTAGAGACTTTAGGGTTGGGCAGGTTCTGGCATCTGCATCGTGAGAATTTGATCAGTTCAGGTTTTGGGCCCTCTTTGTTTTATTGTGAGATAATTAAAGACAACACTTCGGAGGTGTTATAAATGCATGCTTTCACTATAACATCTCATCCCTTGTATTTGGTTTGTCTGGGATCCATATAACCATATCCATAATCACTGTCACTTTGTGGAGTTTTGACTGCTTTGTGAGATTCAGTCCAAGAGAAGTTTTCTCATGAAGATGCTGCTGCAGAAACCTGACAAAAAAAATGCATGCTCCAATGCTTTTAATCAGCAACTGTAAAATAAAAACGGCAAACACTACAGATACCTTCATCCGGTGTACTCACATCATAAGAGGGAGGAAGCATTAGTTGGACATTTATTTTCTGTCCACCTACACTACACTCTTCTACAATCCCAAAAGATCCAGCTGGAAGGATTTCACTCTTTGGATTTACAAGATACTTAAGTAAATACATGTGCTGGGCATGGTTCAAAACAAATGACAGCTGGAATTAAATACCTCTAACTTGTGATTATTTAGGCTAAAATGTAAAAAATGAAAAAAATCCTTATGTATATTGTGTAAAAGAAATGGAAAGAAGTTTGGTTAAGATGAACAAGGTGAAGAGAGGGGAAACTCTGTCACCTGCACAACTGACCTCAAGCAAACACGAGCTTAACTACTCTGGCCAAAACACACATTATACAGCAGCATCATATCAACAGCTCATTCTCAGATTTCGACTCATCTCAACAGCACACAATTGCCTTTAGTGTTTTCACTCCAGGACTTTCCCTAAGACAAAGACTATCTGTGCGAAAACTGAAACGTGTTGCAGCAAGACGCGCTGATTAGCAATAAAGAAGCACTTAATGGTAATTGCAGCAATTTCAAAGTGCGCAGAGAGTGGTTGTGGTGCGTGCGTGTGCGCGCTCCCTTTGATCCTTGAGTCTAGCGCTGTGCACTGACGTCACATATTTAAGGAGCAGGAGCTGGGCGCAGAGCAGTCTCTCAGGGCAGTCTCACTTCTGCGTCCGCTGCATCATCAGCGACTGGAAAACTCAGAGAAAGACGGTAATCTACTATTTTATAATTTGGTAAAAGTTTGGGGACGACGTAAACGAGAGTCAGTGATGCTAAAACAGTTTGTATGTGCCTTTGCGTGCGCTTTTTGTTGAATCTGCACGAGTTTGGCTCGAGTTTAGCTGATCGATGAAAAATTTTCATTTTGTGTTTTTGCATGTGTTTAAATCTTTATGTAGGCCTATGTTTTAATTTGCATGCTTCCTTTGAGAGTTGTTTTATGAATCTAAAAGGCAATCCAACAAGTCACCGAAGTTTATAGCTCATTTACTTCTGTTGGCAATTGTACTGTATAAACTACCAATAAGAACCATATTTTCATTCAGTCCATTTCAAATATACAAGATAATATCTGATGAAATATTGTTAACATTATTAGTTAAGTTGTCAATAGTGGATTTTCCCAACATAAGGCTCATCTAAATGTAATGTATTTCTGTTGCCTTTCAGTTCTTCAGACAATGATGGATATAATAACGGCAACCCCGTTTTACTACATCAATGCTACAGAAGTCATTGGAAGAAATGGATCTGTGTATGACGATGATGAATATGACTACAAGGACGAACACGCAGAGCTACGACAGTCTCTCAACATCATGTCTCTCATTGTTTACTGTCTGGCCTTTGTCCTCGGTGTGTTGGGAAATGGAGTGGTGATCTGGGTGACTGGTTTTAAGATGAAAGAAACGGTTAATACAGTTTGGTTTCTCAACCTTGCCGTAGCTGATTTTCTCTTCACGGCTTTCCTGCCACTTAGTGTGACATACACAGCAATGGACTTCCACTGGCCATTCGGGAAATTCATGTGCAAACTGAACAGCACTATAAGTTTCCTCAACATGTTCGCCAGCGTCTACATCCTGGTTGTGATCAGTGTGGACAGATGTGTGTCTGTGGTGTGGCCAGTCTGGGCTCAAAACCACCGAAGTGTGCGGAAGGCTTCCTGTGTGAGCTTGGGCGTCTGGGTGCTGGCTCTCATTCTCAGCGCCCCGTACTTCATCATCAGAGACACTGGACCATCGTATCACAACGATAACATAATCAACTGCTTTAACAACTTTGCCTTTTCAGATGACTATGAAACGCCGGCGGTTAATCAGCTGCGACAGTTTCGCCATCAAGCTATGACCATCACTCGCTTTCTGCTGGGATTTGTGGTCCCCTTCACGGTCATTGTCTCCTGCTATGCTGTGATAATCCATCGCTTGAGGAGGAACCGCAGCTTGGCAAGCCAGTCCAGTCGTCCTTTTAAGATCATTGCTGCTGTTATCACCACTTTTTTCCTGTGTTGGGCTCCTTACCACATCATGGCTCTGATTGAGTTGGTTCATCACCTGGCCAGTCCTCCGAGTGAAACTTTAGACCATGTTATCACTATTGGAGTCCCTATAGCCACCAGCCTGGCATTCCTTAACAGCTGCCTTAACCCACTTCTGTATGTGTTCATGGGGCAGGATTTCAAGGATAAAGTTCGCAAATCCATCCTAAAAGTCTTAGAGACTGCTTTCCAGGAAGAGGTGTCTCGCTCATACACCTACACAAACTCAATGGTTACAAGTCGGAGTAAAGAGAAGTCTGTGTCTGAAGCTGAGGTGTGAGACTGTTCAAAATGTCAGTAAAGTGATACTGTAAATGTACATAGCATTATTACAAATGTATATAACAAATTACATTTATACTTTTTATAAAAATGATTTGATTTAAGAGATACTAACCTTGTGCTAGCTCTTTATGCTCTAATCCTCCATAATCCACAATGAATTTTTTCTTCATGTGTCCTTTTTCTGATGTGCCATATGATTATTACATTGTATATCTGGCTCAAGTGATTTCTATAATATGCACATGTTTCTGTTTGAATGCACTTTTGGTCATGTTAAGTTATGAAAATAAATGTTTATGTAGATTTTTCCCTTGGTCTAAAAATACTGTCTAATGTATTAATGCTTTACAATTGCTCAATAATGTGTAGTTATTATAAAGTGTTAAACAGTATTTACATATATTTAGAAAGGCCCTAAATCAAAAGGCTTCTTTCTTATTCTGGCCATATTAAAAATGCTGTGTTAAACTTGAAAACTCTATTCTTTGGAAGATACTGTTGGTCATTAAGCAAAGATTGCACACCTTAATGATTGTAAAAGAGCACAGGAGAGGCATTGAGACACTCAAGAGATGGTATTTCAGCTCTCGTGTGGGCCATGCACACATACACCGTGATGCAATAATTTGACATTTGTTTTACATGCCGAATTATTTACTTGTTGTTTTTTCTTGTTTATGTTATGATCTCTGACTAAATTCACACATTGTTCTCCAGCATTAAGAGCATTTATGACTAACAGGCTAGTCTAACTACAGCATCCACATCTTTTTATTTAAGTATGAAGCTTCACCACCAAGGGCCATTGGTTTTACACACTTTGGTATTGGCCGGCGCTCAAGGGGATTTCCCAGTCTCATGTTTTACTACTTCTATTAGTTTTTTTAAAGAAAAAAAAAATCGAATCTAAAAATATTGGAGACTGTTTTCCAGGAAAGAATGTTTCAGTCTCATAGTTATGCTAATCCATGAGTTAAAATTTGGCATATATTAGTATATTAGGGCTGCATTGCAGAGGTAATTTACATCTAACAAGTTAAATCATGAGTGTGTGTGTGTGTGTGTGTGTGTGTGTGTGTGTGTGTGTGTGTGTGTGTGTGTGTGTGCGTGTGTACGTACCTTACTTTTCCAACTCTTAACAAAATTATATAAACTGATGTACACTGTAATTTATTTTATGCTTTGTTACATGTTGATATATTAAAAAATAAAAAAAAACATCTTGTTGAGATTGCTATATGGCATTTGAAACAAGGAATAGTATTTCAGTGGTTTCTAGTACTTCTGGAGAAATCTTAAGAACCCTCATAGACAACTTACATACATCGATAGTCTGTGAGGGTTACATATACAGACTGTACAATAGTGGTGTTATAGCTGCTGTTACAAATGTGAATGGTGGATAAAGGCCCATGTTAACCACTGGAAACATTAAAGGTGTAATATGCAGGATTTCCAGGCAAATGATGGCCTCACACCCTTCACTTCCTTTCAGAGCTCATCACCAAGTAAAAGTCAAACGCAGATTTGAATTCTAGCCATCTATTGTGTGGTTTTACTGCATTTCCTCTTCTTTGGCGCCCACACATCTCCTATGCAAAGAAAGTGTTACAGTACACAGGGCTGTTAGTTTTATACATTTACCTCCACAGTTTTATGGGGCTATGGGTGGAACAAAGGGATTTACATATGAGGACTCAAGTCTGAAGTCTATCAGCATCATTGTATTCATTGTTGACTTCATGACTAAGTTTCCTCCTCTGTTGCCTCAGCTTCTGTAGGTCTAAGTTTATTGTTTAAGTTATTATCTACTTTATTTACAAACATATAATCAGATAATCAGTCAACTTAAGCTTATTTGGACCTCTTGCAGAATGATAGACATTACAAAAGGTTAAAGGAGGTAATTAGAGAAATGTGTTAACTAGATTAAGCCCATTGCAATGCATAATAATAAAAACATGCAACAAACACATAAAAATATGGGGCTCCAGTCTTTTCAGAAAAGTGTCCATATTTTAATAGTGACAGTCTGCCCATGCATACTCCCACTCACAAGGGGGCGCTAATAAACTGTCTTTTAGTCGTGTTGGCCCCTGAGGCAAGCAACACGCCGAAGTCTATGGTCAAAGCATATCTTGTGACGGTGCCATGGACGGGGCCTAGCTCAACAAAAGATGAACGTTCACGGATGATACATTGCTAATCACTTTTCAAGATTCTTCATTTCATGGTAAGACAACTTGACATTGTCTACGGGAGCTGTGGTGTTAACGTTGGGTGTAACTGTTCACCAAAGATTAGCTTTTTGCTCGTGGTCACAGTTAGCCTTTTAATTACTATGACATATATTTATATTACACCCAGTAGCACAATAGTAGCTTCTGTACAACGATATATAACAGCCACATACACAACAACAAAGAAATGACCAATTCCAGACGTAAAAAATGTCGCATTTAGTGACTTGCATTAACAATAATATAAAACCGAAACCTGTGAGGTTTAGTTTTAAGCGCACTCGGCTTATCTGATCTTTTAGCTTTTGTTGCACAAATCTATGAAGCCAGGCTACAGGAGAGGGCTCTCACACTCTATTATAGCCCTTAGTATTTGTCGAAACTAAACGCATCATGTATTATACAGAAAAATAGTCCCACCTTTGAGATGGAAGTGTCTGGAAAGTTTTTTATATTGATAATTTGGTAAAATGCACCGAGCACAGTTTGTAAAACAAAACACCTTAATTTGTTTGTATGTTGTCTTTTTTTTCTTGGCTACATCTTTCAGCCATAATATATTTAGATTTCAAGTGTAATTTGGTGTATTTATCAAGATGCCATTGACAGTCTTTGCATGTTTTAACTTGTATTGTAATGCACATTGCGTTTTGGGTGATAATTTTTAATTTGGAAGAGCGGTTCTAACAAAAAGCACAAGCTGTCAGTGAAGTTTAAACATACATTACGCAACTTTTGACCGACGAAAACAATGCATCAAAGTAATGTCCGATGATTTTTTTGGCATGAAATAGGTTCAATAAGCCTCATCTCAGAGTCTGAGGCTGTCCCCTATTGGAAAAACCTAAAACGCAGCTTTGGCCTGAGCGGCCCGCGCGACTCCAGCCGTCACGTGACCAGTGACGCCTCAGTCCCTGAGACCGGAGAGAGGTGGCGCTGAAGCGGCGGAAATCTATCGGGCTTTCTTGCTGTTTTAGCAATATTTGTTATTGGTAAACGCTCAAAAGACACAGAAAACACAAAAGCGAGGAGAAAACATTTCAGAGATGAACTTTGGGCTAGATTGCAAACAAAGAACTTCTAATGGTAAGTGTCATAGTTTTCTCTTGATAAATCACTTGTTGCTTCTGTGGTTTATTTAGTTCTGTAGTAAAGCTGCCGCTAACGCATGGCTTTGTGTTTTCACCGGTTTATAGGCCACAACTGCCAGCTAGTATTCATACCGCTATAACATAAAACGAGTTTATTACCTTCACCCTCTATCGGCCGCAAAAACATTTTAATAAATTAGTAACTGTTGTTTCTGTCAAGCTTTATAGCTCTGAAAACTAGTGTCTCTTTTGTCAAAGCAATATGTTTTTTGTAATAATGTATTTGAGAACCTGCTTGTTGTTCATTAGCTGCGCGAGCGCTATTAGTGTGTTTTTCTGTATTAGCTCAGTTTACAGTCATTTGCAGCTTCTGTTTTTGTGTCCAGCTGCTGTCGATGCTGACCGTTGCCATCTATGAACCACTGGACAGAACATGAACCATGAGAGGAATATAATAGCAGCTGTAACAGGTAATGCTTTGTCTAACTTTTGACTTTAGTTTCTTTCAGTGCTCTGCCCAGGTTTGTGAACACAGGAGAAGATAATGCTTTATAAGAATTAGACCAACAGTGGATACATTTACAGAAATAATAAAGCCAATCAAAGTTCAAAAACCAAGGACATATTACATCACAGTAAGGGTCTGGAAAGTGTAAATAGAGAATAAAAGTGTAATATACAAGAACACATATACAGGCTGTTGCACACATTGGTTTAGTGGTTATTCTACTGATGTATAAAGTCTATATTCTCTATTTTTCTGTTCATTTAGGAAGAGAAGAGAAGGTAAAACAGGACGACGTCTGGAGAAGTCCTACAATCACAGCCTACAATCAGCGTCTGTAAAATGTACAGATAGTCATACTACATGAGACAGAGACCTACAGCTACATCACTGAAGGAGACTCTTCACAGAGGCCTCAGTCTCCAGCCTGAGGATGTAAAAGACTGTCTCTGTGTTCACAGCTGCACTGAGAGGAACTGCTCTGGAGTTTTTACACAACACACTTACTTTACATGACACTGTTCTCAGAGAAGTAGCAGTAGTGTTACCATTTCTACAGTAGATCACCTTTACTGTATTGTGGACATTCAAACGAGGCAATGCAGTTCTAATCAGCTGTACCTGACATGATTATGTGAAACATGACATAAAAATACAAAAAAACAAATACTTTGAAAAATAAATACTTTATGCATCATGACACTTTTTTTCTCTGTTCAGTCTGTGGACTGAATATTGTCTCTGGATCTGGATGAATGGTGTTCTCTTGATCTTGTTCATCCTTCTAGAGTCAGCCTGGACAAGTCTGGTGCAGGACATAAAGCTATAATTACAACATAAACACAAATGTATATTATAGTGTAGTTTTGACAGATAAAACACATGCCTCTGAGCTGTGCCTGTGTCCTGCAGCTGCTCTCCTCTCCCCTCTGACTCTGGACTCACTCTTCTCCAAAAGCAGAGCTGAAGATAGTGTTGAAGACTGGGAAAAATATATATTTGTGAAACGAGCTAAAACCGGACTAAACAGGACTAACTGTATTTGGATGTTTTATCTCAAATGTATGTTGTAAAAAAAATTTACAGACAGCAGGCTGCAGTGTGATGTCTGGTCATAACATTACTGATTCTACGTGTATTATTATAATAATATTCTTTGTTGTTATTTCTTTGGGGGCTAAAAGAGACAGAGAGTACAGAGATGACTGAGTTTTTATGTCTTGTTTTTTAGACTGATGGCAGATCCATGTTTAGCTTCTATCAAAGTGCACTACGTTTTAAGATGAATACAGATGAATACAGACTGACAAAAACATTTCTCTTTTTTCTGTAAGTGTTAGTGATGTAAAGTTGTAACTCCACAAACTCTTAAATAACTCTAACAAGTGATAAATGCTCTTTTCTGAAGTGAAGCTTTTGTACATTGAGGTTTTGAACATGATACACACACGTAAACAGCGAACTCAAACAGGACTCTAACAGAGATTTATCTGCACAAAAAGCTATATTGTCATATACTGTACCATGTCTTTCTCAAAGTTCAGTTCACGCGATCAGTTTGTTTGTCTTCTCTCTTTGTCGTTGGTGTAATGTAAATGCAGCGTTGTAAGGGCCATCGTCACCCCCCGAGTGGCCCAAAAGTTATGCAGTGTGCCTTTAATTAAAAAGATATACTTACCTGCATTATTGGCTGCTGCTATTTAACCAAATATTTGCACAATATACTGGAGGCATGGTCTGCTCCTTTCTATGCTTCACTAAAGTCATAAGCTTTGATAAATCAGTGTTTACGATAAAAGTAAGAATCAACATAGAATACAAAGTAATAATGCAGACTATCCTACTGGCTTGTACTGTTTATGTTTATTGTAAGCTCTGAATGTGAGGTCCTAAAGTAAGCCCCTAATGTGTTATTATACTTTACCTGAAAACAATTAGTTCAATCAAAATTAAAATTTGCATTGCAGTAATGGCAGCTGCAGTCTAAATACATGTTTGTATTTGTTTACATATGCACACCAAACTCCTTTTCACTTCTCATGCATTATCTATGTCTCTAAGTTGTAAGTTTCACATGCATCTCCTACCGAACCCCACCTGATGTGTCTCAGTGCTCCACCTAGCGACACTTTGAGAAGCACATAATCTTATGTTCCCAGGTTTTGTGGTTGCAAAGTGTGCCAGCCCTTCTCCATTGTATTCTAATTGTGGGCACTGGCACAAGTCAACTCCACTTTAGTTTTGTTTATCCATACCGGAAGTCTTGTGGATTGTTCAGATGCTGTTCTGGATACCTTAAGTTGTGCCTCCATATCTTTTCCACATCTGGACCTAGGAACTTGGGCACATGAATTTAAGTTTGACAGGTTAGGTTTTGTTTTGTTTTTTATTCCGGCATTGGATAGTCTGACCTATGGGTGAATTTGCTAGGACATCCATTCTGATGAATTGTCTTGTCATTGTGATATCTGACAGTAAACATCAACCCTGATCAGGTGCAGTCAGTGAGGAACACTGCACTTACACAACAAGAAACTGGACTTTTTAAGCTTTAAACAAGCACTATGGCGTATACTCCATACCAAAACATATACTTCTCAAACTAAGTATTAATGCCAAGTTTTTCTTTTAAAATGTGAGCATATTGACATTTTTGGGAGATAGTTTGTTCCTTTCCTTATCTAATATATTCCCTGCTGTTGCTCACTATCGTCACTGCTTGTCTTTTGTTTTCTATCCTTGCATATGGTTGCTGTCACTTTTGCTGACACATTGACGTTACTTGCCTTCAGAAGTTTAAGGTATGTTGTGGTGTATGTTTTTGGTTGCTTTCCTCCACAAGGGATTCCCCTGTCCCCTGAAATTTATTGTCCTGCGTTAAAGTATCACCACGCCTAAAACTATACATTCTCAAACTCATTTTGATGGTTCTTAGGTATGATTCTACCAATCTCACTGTATCACGTACTCTCGGCTGGACAGAAACCTCCAATACAACTTTCCTGCTGCCAGGACAATGGCATATTGCGAGAGATGATGTGAGGCCACATTAAGTGTAAAGAATATAGGCCACTACACTGGACCCTTGCTGGATTATATTTGTACATTTTTCTTTCTTCCAAACTTGCCATCTTAAATGTCTCTACCGGTAAACAAACATGTCGACCACTCACAGTGAGGTTGCACAGAGATGGCTATCTGCGCCCTCTGCTGGCTCAAAGTTATGCAGGGTTGCTTTAAGCAACAACCAGTTAACCATTTGAGCGGGGAACAAAAATTGAAAGTCTTGCATGTTTTGCATGATTTGATTAGCCCTTCTGATTGGACCTGGGAATCATGGAGTATCTCATGATATGATACTTTGTCACTTAGCAGTTGAGCATGAAGTTGGGCTATGATAGATAAAAGTGCACTAAATATGTAGAATAAATATCTTACCTCAGGTGATAAAAGGGCAGGACATATTGCTGGCTATTGTTCAAAAAAC
This sequence comes from Rhyacichthys aspro, assembly GCA_036850595.1. Classification (NCBI taxonomy): domain Eukaryota; kingdom Metazoa; phylum Chordata; class Actinopteri; order Gobiiformes; family Rhyacichthyidae; genus Rhyacichthys; species Rhyacichthys aspro. The sequence goes on along the minus strand of CM072163.1, from coordinate 11,267,400 downwards.
TGGGAGAGCATCTCATAGGAAATACAGCGAACAGGCACGTCAGTGAGGAGTTTGTGTGGTGGCAGTCTCTGATTTTTCTTCAGTGTCTTTGCACATATTGTACTTCTGACTTTGGCAAGTAGCCAAGCAACGGCTGTTACTTTCATGGCATATTGTGAAGCAAGGTTCAGTTTATGTGCAAAGCACTCTTCTGTAGTTCTGTGGAGTATTTCTGCAATATGTGTACCAGTGTGGGTGTCATGCATTACCCTGGTTTGCAGTACATACAAGTTAATTTTCCTGACATTATTATTAAAGTGCACCATAATTGTCATTTAAGGCTTGAAGTCCAGCCCTCACACATAAGAGTCACTCTTTCTGCAGACATAAGTGCTTCCTTCACCTTAGCTCTAGTGTTTTGGTACAATACTGGAATTGCCTTTTCTGTGAAATGTTTGCCGCTTTGTATTTTGTGTCTAGCCTAAAATGCACGGCGCATTAGGCAAAAAAAAATATCATTTCTGACAACACTGTATGGGCGAAGGTCCTTACAAATAAGCACAGTGATAGACTTGGTAATTGCCGTAGCCCAAGGAGAATTAATAGGAAGCTTTGCCTGAAAGAAATTATACACTGAAGGCTGTCAAGGTAAGCTAACAGTTGCCATTTTCTCTTTCAGGATGGTGACAAGCGGGGTGACTGTGCATGTTCCTAGTCCTAGTGTACCCTACATTTGCAAAGAGGTTATTGCATAAGCCAGGGATCACCAACATGGTGCCTGCGGGCGCCCACAGGGACCACATGAGGTGTCCGCAAGTAAAGTTCTAAAAATAGCAGTAGTCACCAGTGAGCTCTCCATTATCAATTATTATTGTGAGGAATCATTAACATGATCAGACATTGTCTTCACACAGATGAATATCATTAATCATTGTTAATAATATATAAATAAAGGTAAACCATACAAGTTTGTTATTTCAGAAGTATGTGTCAAAATGGTAGCCCTTTGTATTACTCAGTACCCTTGAAGTAGCTCTCGGTCTCAAAAGGGTTTGTGATCTCTGGCATAAGCTGTGTTTCCACTGGGACAGTATGGTGTGGTACGGGTCGGTTCTGGTGTGTCTCCATTACCAAATGGGGTTTTAAGCATCTCCTTTTAAGCAGCTTGTTGTACCGTACCCTTCGGCTAGGGGTCCCAAGCGGGTGCGGCTTTGTGGTACTCTTGGGGAAGGTACTGTTCTCTAACTCAAAGTTCCCAGGTCCTCTGAATATTTACTAATACTGCAAAACAGGATAAAATCCTTGGCCCTTCACCATTGTCCGTTGATTGTGGACATGGTGTGTTTCTGTGAAAGGCTGTTTGGTCATCAAACAAGGCATCAAGGCCAAACAACCCCACTTTGGTTTTACTTATCCATCACTGTATCAGAAGTCTTGTGATTTGTTCAGATGCAGTTTTGCAAACTTCAAGTCGTGCCTTGATTACAATGGAGGACTTTATTTTTCCTGGCAACCCTTTCAAATGCACTAGGTGTCTTTTTCAGTTGCTTTATCATGGACCTCCTTTGGGGTTGAGATCTAGGGCCCATGAACATGGGTTTGACATATTTTTGGGATTCTGGAATTGTGTAGTTTGACCTTGAGGAAATTTGCTAGGATGTCATTTCTTGATCTAAATTTGTGCTTTTATAGGTCTGCACATCCATTAATGACCAGTTGATCAAGGCTTGATGACTACTACACAAATTGTAGCTAAACTTACCTTTAAGCCCACCATGCACAGTTGCATTGTAAGACTTACTTGTTCACACACTTGCCCATGTGGTGTAGAGTGGTGATATGCATATTGTTACTCACGCACATGCCGCTTAATTTGTGCGACCTTGCAGCACAGATGCTGCAAACCTATGCTGGGATAAGTGAGATGTGTCATGCGCCCTGCATACACATATTCAAACTGCAAGTATCTTTCTTGCATTTGTATTTCCCAAATACCTATACCTTTATTTTACCTAAAGGGCCTACTTAGATGGCTTGAATTTTATTGTGTATTTAAAAAGAATAGAAAACTGAATTCCAAGATGGCAGTAATAACTTTTTTTCAGATAATTGTATAGTCTATGGTGAATATGTGCATGTGCAGAATTTTGCATTTGGCAAGGTTTGAGTTCATTGGGTGTGTTTTCTTTCCTCTAGGTGCCTGGAGGAGTGGATGCTGGGAAACCCCTTTTAGAACCGCTGGACCACATGCAAAGACTTTTTTCTTCTTGAGTAGTGATGCCTTCAGCACATGTACAAAATATATTGACAATGGAAAAACAGAAGGCATTTGGAGAATCAAGCACCTTTATCTGCACAATATGTGGTGATGGATTTAGTCAGTACCCCAATGTGTTAACTCATATGTCCATCCATGGACCTTTAGAGTCATTTACCTTTGATGGCTCATCCAATGGATTTGAAGTCCCCAGAGAATATGTGCTACAAGAAAATGGTACTCTAACTGTGGTAAATGGCTTAACACGCACACATTCCTCAACAAAACGACCAGCCTCTCCTGGAATACTACCATCACATTTACCATTCCCTGTAAACACTTTGTCTTCAACTCCAATGCCACAATCTTCCAACAAAGATGTTTTCAGATCAAAGCCTTTAGACGCCAACTTGGACAAATCTCGTCAAGGTTTCTACTGTTGTGAAGTCTGCAGTAGATCTTTTAACAGCCTCCAGAGCTTACACCGCCATCAGCAGTATCGAAATACAGAGAGAGGTTACAAGTGTACTTTGTGCTGTAAGATTTTTGAAGGTAGGCCGGAGCTTAAGCAACACCTCCAAAACCACACATTTGAACGCTTTCATTGTTGTGCACGTTGTGGCAAACGCTTTGTAAAAGCCGATGCATTGAATGTTCATATGAAACAGAATCATCCGGCTACGAAGCCATTTGGTATATCAGAAAATAATCGGGAAATTAAGTTGGAGAAAACGTACTCCTGTAAGAAGTGCAAATTAAACTTTTTCTGGATGACAGATTTTCAGACTCATTCACTTTATCATTGCAAAGGAAAAGAAGTGGACATTGTATTTGAAACTGAAGTAGAAATTGAAGTTACCTCTAAGGACACAGAAGACCGACAGCTTGAAACTTGCAATGGCACATCTGTTAATGTTAAAAATGTGGACATTAAACTCTTCAGTAATACCAGCAATGAAATAGAGTCTTCTTTAAGGCCATACAGATGTGGCTTGTGTGGTGTGCGATTCCAAAATTTAACTGCTTTAAAAGTGCACCATAAAACACATCAAACTCAAGAAGAAATTGATCAGGTGACTCAGGATTCACTGAAACCATTTAAGAGAATAATGCCACGGGGAAGCCGTAGGAGACGGACTAATCATCTAACTGTTAAGTTGCATTCTTGCAAGTTTTGTAGTCGTGTGTTTCATCATTCTAGTAGCTTATCCCGTCATATGAGATACCATAAGGGTACTATGCACACATGTGTGTTTTGTGGCAGACATTTCCAACAACGTTGTGACGTAACAAGGCATATAATCATGTTCCACAAAGCTGAAATGGAGAAAAAGCCTGGCTTGAGAGACAACTCACAAACTGATGATCAAACAAATTCTCCCGACAATGAAAACACTTCTCCAGAAGAGCAGTCCACAAAAGCAGCTCGTGGAAACTACAAATGCCAAGAATGTGGAAAGAAATTTGGTCTCTTGTGTGTTTACCAGAGACACCTACGATATCACAAAAAAGAACCTAACAAGTACTTAGCTGAATATATAAATTCCTCTTCTGAATATCAGCAACAGCCAGGCTCTGGAGAAGCAGATGAGATTGGCACTCATCACACTGCACTAAGACGAGGGCCTGTCTTTAAAAAGAATCACACAGAGGACAATAATGACCACGCTCCAAATGATGAAGAAAATTAATCTTAGGTACTTTATGAATGCACTGAGTGCACCCAGACCTTCTCATGCATGGAAACACATGTTCAGCATCTTCTCATGGCTCAGAAAACACGGAGTAGCTATGATGAAAAACTGTCATTAACTTCCTTTTTTCTTATTGCACTGCTTTTTAATACCAGCATTTGAATATCAGTGTCATTTATCTAACTTTAGAGAAAACTATTGGGGCCAGTGTTTGAAGTATATTGTTCTTATATTATTTGGAATAGTTATCCTTTAGTTGAAAATAGTAAAACATAGTAAATTTTATTTTATTTTTTTAATCAAATTGGATTAATCAAGGATTGAGTTTAGAGTGAGTGAAAGGAGGGAACCTTGCGCCTCTCATGGCACCTAATAGACTTATTGTATTTTAAAGAAGGTGTCAGGCAAGGCAGGTTTCATTGGCTGCAAACTGTAATGCCACTAGGTGTCACTAAACCTTGCTCAAAGAACCTAAAAATATAAAATGTTGTGAGTTTTATGCTATACTGAACAACAAATTATGGTATATTTTCAAATTTTTGTCATGTATTTTACTTATTAGAGTTTCTTTAATGTGTGTCGTCAAAAAAATCAGTATTTTACAAGATAGAAAGAGTACCAATAAAATTGTCCAAAGAAATAAAGAAATGTGCTTTGCCTTAGCTTTGCTTGAACACAGTATTCTAGTCTTGGGAAAACATGAGCCCCACCACACATTACTAGGTGAAAAACTGTCTAAATTATTAAAACCTGTGACTAAAAACTTTTTTTGTATGCAAATTTATTTGTATTTTTATATAATACTTTATTATTAAATAAAAACAAAGCAAATATTGTTTTGAAGTAGACAGATACATGCCAGCCACTTCACACTGCCCAGGAAGCCAGCCAGAACATCGTAGATCAAGCTTGTCACCTTTGATGAGGCTGTCTTTTTTTGTTTTTGACACAAACCCCCATTTTCTTTTTGGCCAAACTTATTTCTGGGCCTTTGTGACCACAAATATGTATCCACAGAGAAGCTGGTAAATCTGTACTCAATTGTTTGTTGCTTTTATCTTGTCTGTTGTGTTTTGTTTTTTTGGGTGGTGGGGTGGGGGTGGTGGTATTGAATCTCATGAGATCAATCATAATATTCATTCGTTTCTGCCTGTACACACTGAGACATGCCTGCATTTGCTAAATGTATTTATTTTTTTATTTTTGTACAGACTGTCCATTAAAAAAAAAACTTTGGAGAAATATTTTTGAAGAGATATTCTTAAATCTTCCTTGAGAAAAGTGGAAGAGACAATCAAAGCTTGTTGTGACCTATTATGAATTTATTATTCCATTGATTCCAACCTTTTCATTATTGATCTAAAAAAACAATGTTATGTGAGTATTTTCATTTCAAACCTTGTAAAGGCATTTAGATATTTGGGTGGCATTCAGTGTTGTGGGCTAATGTACACAGGCGCTTGTCACCACTTGCACAAGTTTAGAGCCCATTCCTTCAATGAAGCAGAGCCACTGACGAATGTTTCCCATTGAGTTCAGCAGTGGACAAGCCCACTTGGTTACTGATGCAAGCTGCTTTAGGTTGTGCCCAATAGAGCCACAATTTATGTCGGGATTTGTCTGGCTGTTTATTAGGGGTTTGAAAAGGGGTAAAGGAAATGGTTTCACTCTAAAGCCTCTATCATACATAGCCTCCAGAGCTTTCCAGTAGACGATCTGTGTTCATACATTCAACTCATGAAGGTAGAGAGTCCACAGTATTCATATATGTCCACAAAGAGGATGGAGATGTAGATCGTACATGATGCCCAATTGGAGGTCCTCTGAGGTTGCCAGCAGGATATCCTCCAGGGGAAAAACTAGATTGTGTTCATACATGCAGCCCCTCTCTAACAGTGGATGGTCTGGAGCATTCTAGTGAATGTATAAAAAGGCCCTTTCGCACATGTATCCACTATCCTACCAGAATTAATCAGGAGGAGCTGCATGCTTCTCTGTACTTTACTTTCCACTGTTTGATTATGTTGCTTATGTTTTAATACATGTGTCAGTATGCATTAACCACCATCACTGCAAAGGAGTTACCTCGATTCAGCTTTGTTGTCAATGGCAGCTGCATCACACCCCACTCTTAGGTGCTCAGCCCATCCCCAGCCTTTCAGTCTAACTACCTGGACTGTCTCTTGACATGTATTGCAGTGTACTGTTCTTTGGCATCAAGGGGTAAACTACTTCCCATTGAAAGAATGTTGGACGTGTTGTATAGTTTGCTTGTTGATGTGTAGCGTGATCAGTGAACAGCGTTGTAAACATGGGTACATCAAAATGATACTTGCAGTATTTATTTAAAAATACCAGAGATAAAAGTTTCCAAATGCCCTTGAAGTCCCATTCTCGAGTTGTGTTCAAGCCAACACCAAACAAACTTTCCTGAACAACAGTCCAAAACTGTTGCTTCCTTCTTGTAGTCTCTCCTTCTGCATAATCCCACCTCAATTTAACCTCCCAAGACAATCACAGTACACATACCCCACCCCACCTAGTGACCAAACAAAGAATTACCTTCCAATGAAACAAACCAAACCCAAATTTGGCTCTAACATGTATGAATCCAAATCTTTCTGGGAACCCTTCAGACTTGTCGAGCATGTATGAACGCAAATGTTCATTACTTCAAGTAATTCAATGATTAGCAATATTGCCAATAGTGGTGTGACACTGGTCCCATTAACTACATGCTACCAGGTAAATTTGTCTATGTGCACCATTCATACTTTATGCCCACTATGTTGATGTTACACATGAGCATAACATGTATGGCAGGCATTGGTGTCTAAAATACTTAAATTAAAATCATGGATATGCCTGTGCATCAGAATTGCGCAAAATTAACTGTATTAAGCCCTTAGACCGAAAACAACATACTAGGACACTGCCTGAATATGCTGGTTGTGTAAGCTACGAAGATATAATCATTGCACACTGCTCTCGCTGCTGTGTTGCTACTGCTAGTTGTGGATCCACGTGATGCTGAAAAAATAAAATAAAAATCAGACTGCCTGGCAAATCCACAGGCAGTGACAGCTTTTGCCAACAAGCGGCAGACCAAAACCAGAGAATTGCCTAAGAGCATTGCCAAAACCATGCAACCTTTGTTAGGCCGATTCCCTTAGAGGTAGGCATTGTTTTAGTGCATGAGAGGTGAAACTTAAAGCCGGATGCCAATTCTACAACTAATTCAGGGTAAAATGACCTAGAGAATAAGAACCTAAAAAATTAGACTTGTCAAGGATAGACACTTGACAGGCCACTGGTAAATGTTTTTTGATACAGTAACATATCAACTGGAAAAAAAAGGTCTTCTGTAAAACTATTAGAATTTCTGGCCCCTCATGGGTTGCTCTTTCAGAAAAAGGTCTAAAAAATGAGAAGTGGAGCTCTTCAACCTCATAGGTGTATAGGCAGCCAGCTTACCATCAATATAAGGATGAGTGTCTTATGTAACCTGTTTGACTTTTTTCAAAGAGGGATTACATGTGCTATCTCCCTCAGTCAAGGAGATGGTTTTGGATCGCTGAATTTCCACCACAACTACCAACCTACCGACGCCATTTTGTACAGAGCCTTGCGCACAAAATGGTTCTGCACAGCATTTTAACCCTTTAAAGACCAGCCAGAATACAGGCAGTCCTCCAGGCAAGGAGGTTCGCCTGGTGTTTGCCTTAGAACACAGTGCTTAAAAATTAATACAGCGTCACTAAAACAGCACCAAAGGGCACTAAAGCCTCAAAGCCTGTGTGTGAAGCACAAGCATATCTATCTGCCAAGGCACTAGACAGGGAAAAGCAGCTTCAGCTGCAGCTTCAAGGCGGGAGGCACTTGGGAGACAGGCAGCCAACGACCGTAGCGCAGTCCACCGGAAGGACTCCACTTCTCCTTGAGCCCTCCATAGGTGCCCGCCTGCTCTAGATTCTGAGGGGCGGGCTCTCCATTCTCCCATTACACTGTTAGCTGTAACAATGCGGGTGTATCACGTATTCTGTCTTTTGTCTAAAACTGCGCAAGCGTCGATCATGGAGGTTGATTGGCGTTTTCCGTTTAGAGCCTTAGTCCTATCTTAATCAACACGAGGACACGAAGCCATAACCCGTCGCTAATTATAAACATCTCCGAGTGTTTGTTTTTTTTAATCAGAAAATACGGAAGCAAACAACAAAGAGGATTGTGGGATCCTTGAGACGTAGGCTGAAATGGGATGTCTTCGACTGCTCAGCCATTGTTTTAAAACGGACCATGTTGACGATTAGCCTCAAAGGAGCGAACCAAGAGCAGCACGGTGCACACATCTGGTAAGTGCTACTGCTTAGAACTGCTGCTGTAGGGATGCTAACTGCATAGCTAACTAGCACCAGGCTAGTGCTAGCTTAGCCAGCTCAGTGTACATTATGTACAGCTCAGATAACGTAACACACACACCTGAAACAGCAAATTACTTATCGTGTTCTTAAAAAGGCACTCCTGCTCTTTATCCCCTTGTCTGATATCCTCCGTAGTGACAATAGACTGAGTTAAACTGGGCTAGCTTGCACAGACACATGGGGAGGAGGAAAAAGCCTCCAGCTTTGATATGTTTACGTGAACTATCCGATTAGTGGGTAATTTTGTCACTTAAACATGATGCTTTTCTGTTACATTACATCGAAAATAAAAAGGCAGATGGATTTTTTTTTTTATATAAGTGAAGTTACAGTTCTAAAGTTTGCAATTGTATAATATCATATAATATATATATTTCACTCACCTCAGTTATCCTATTATAAGATGTGATGTAATATGTGGTATATATTGCTTTAATTTTTAATTTAACACCTGCTGACTACCAGTGGCTTAAACATTGTGTTCAACAGTAGTGTTAAACTCTTAAGATTATAGATTATTGATGATAATACCATACTGAATTTGTAAGTGTGTAAACCCAGTGTCACCAATATTTTGAAGGCTTTGAACTTTGTGTCGGCATTTGTATTTAAAACAGATAACTACATTATCTGAATGTTAAGTTTTTTTATGAGTGAACCAATTGCCTGACATTTGTGTCTGGATTGAAACATGCTATTGTGGTTTCAGAAAGTTATTTGCGAAACATTTTACACATTTACTAATGTGAGTTTTATAATGCTATAGTTTCGAGGTCACTTCCTTTGTAAAATGATTGTGGCTCTATTATTTTCTATTAAAATTGCACATTGAATATACATGATAGTCAGTTTTTTTCTTCCAGCTGGAAAGACCTGTCCCCAAGCTTTGACATTGCATGGCTGCATCTAGCTCAGCATGTACATACAGTACAGTGTATGTATTTGAAATTTGGACCAGTACAGTCCTAGGGACAAAAACACTTGAGCCTGATTATTTAATAATTAATTTTTTTGGTCCTAAGCATTATTGTATATGTATTCCACTACAGTACTTTCACTGTAGCTTGGTGGTAAGGTACAGGTCAGCTCATATTTGTAGGGGTAACCACTGCTACGTTAACAGTGCCACAAAAGTTGTATCTTTATCTGTATGTTTACATGCATGTAGAGAAAATCAAATTATTGCCTTTGTACGATTATAACAGATTTTGCTTTGATTTGGGTGGCAGTCATTCGAAATTCTCTTTATCAGAGCAACACACCTGGGTGTTATTGTTTGATTTATTACTGGACTACTGTGGCATGTATACACCTTACTCCGATTTAAGAGAAACTACTAAACAGATGAGAAAAACATGCAGACCTCTGTTTTAGAATGCTACTCATTTTTAGACCACTGTTTTTAAAAGAAAAAGCTAGTCTACTGTAGCTTATGAATGTTTACTTAAAAAGCAAAATTTGTTGTGTTTGTGTGTTTTGAAATTGTTAAGCTGGAGTCTTACCGTTGATCTTTTACTGGGTGCATTAGATGAGTTTATTAGCGGTTATGCTGCAAACAAGTCAGGTGTGTTGTGACCTTATTTTGTCTTTTTAACTGGGGCTTAATACTGTTGAACACCACACGATTTAGCCTGAGAAGAGGGCTGGGAACACATTTCTTTGCAGTTTTCAGTGTGTCCCCCAGTGCTGTACAGCTGAGCTTACACCCGAAGCCTCTGTGTCACTTATTAAGTAGTTCAAGTTCCAAGTCACTTCAGAGCGGAGTTAAGGAATAAGCTGCCTCTGTGGCTGTCCCATACTCACACGAAAGTGGACATAAAATAACCATGAATGTCTTGTTAACCGAAGGAAAAGAGAGAATCTGAGCGATTAGTTATTGTTTCATAAAGAGTCTGACTTAAACTTAATGTTGATCTGCTGTTTGTGATCTGTCGTGGTCACAGAGACATTACTATGGTTTGGCCTGTTTTATGCCTTTGCTGCAGCCACTGACTGTAAAGACCATGGGTTTCCAACTTGAGGTCCACTGGCCAAATCTTGTCATTTCAGAATAATAACTGGTCCTCACAGATAAAAGTAATTAATAAATCTTGGCTCTTGTAGCTTTTTAATTATTACGTAATGGGTAAAAATGGAGCCCTTTAGCGACTTTAAAATCAGGAAACAGCTTTTGCTTGTAAATGCTTGCTTTGTTTTTGGAAAAAAGTACCACTTCACATGAATATGACTATTTATTAGAGATTGACCGATATTGGTTATTCAGGACAGATACTCATTATTATTAGTTAAGGAGGCCGATATTTGGAGCCGATATTCATTCGCAGTAAAAGTTTAAAAACTGGCGTAAAAATGTTGAATGATACCAATATTTTCTGGCATTATTTTTCCTTTGGGGAAAAAAACTTCAAGAATGACGAGATTGACAGAGCCAGAGGCTGGAGCAGCAGAGAAGTGGATGACATACAGCAGAGACAGGGTTTCCGCTACATGTAATTGACCGTGGCGCACCGCCACTGCAAAGTAAAAGTCTCCACACCTTCAGAATGATTTTTTTTAAGTATATTGGATATATACACATAAATAGCCTATATTTGCACACATATATGTACCATAATCAGAGCTTGAAATTATTATTATCATTATCATAATTTAAATATCATGAAACATTAAAATTAACTTTATTTTGAAAAACCAAACCGCTGGACTGGCACCTGCCTGTCTGCCTGTGAAACTGCGGCGTGCTGCTCCCATCAAGCCTGTGAAAACGACCCTAATGTTAACATATGTTGCATTTTAACGACAGTAACATTCCTTTTAGGCTTCTCCGTGTTTCTTCTGTAAATGTGATATTAGATTTGATGTGTTGAAATTCTTAGTCGTTTGACCTCCTCTTGAAATTTCAGACGAACAAATCTTGCACACAGCAAGTTGCTGTTCTTTCCCAGAAAGGAGAAAATATCCCCACACCGCTGACATTTTAGAAACAAGCAAGCTATACCTTTCACGCGCATCACGTACACAAGTTGTTGTCATAGCAACAGTTAAAGAAGCCGAAGCAAAAGCAGAAAGGCAGGCGAGAATGACATATACTCCGCACATACACTTTACGTGACAACAGAATAACATCGGTAGGCTGGTATAGGCGCATCCTCCGATGTCCGATGTCAGTCAACCTCATCAATATCGGCCGATACCGATGTTATGCCGATAAATCGGTGCATCCCTATCCTATACTCAGAAGTATCTCTTATTTTTGCTCCCATGCTTTGCATGTTTTTCACACAGCCTTCCCTGGTATTGTTGGCTGATTGACATACTGCCAGACTGCACTTTTAGACTTAGGTCCATCCATCTGTAACCAGGGTTTGAAAAAAAATGTTAAAGGTGGGGCCACAAGCTGGTATTACACATGCCATTTGGGAAGCCTAAAGTTGATTTCATTATTAAATTTAATATTTTACCATGCGATAGCAGGGACTCTGTCATTTAAAACTATGTTGCTACATTATTAATCATTAATATGAGTTTTTTACGTGCTCTCTCTCAATCCCACACACATGCTTTTACTATCACGGACTGTTTCCATATCGATATTATCAGCAGCCTTCTTTCAAGTAATTCAAAGACATGTCGGGAGGTACTACAAGCTAGCAGAGCTGCCGCTAATGTTTACTCCGCTCTTATGTTATTCTGCAGCTCACTGTAATATTAGTAGTAGTTGTGAGATGTAGAGCACTGGGATGTTTATTACAGTTTCGAGAGAGTTTTCTGCGTTTACCGTTGACACATATGTTTGCTCTCCGGAGCTTCTCCACACGAGAAAACTTTCCCTCTCCGCGCCGTGGGTGGGAATGGAGACAGAAGTGGCAGGAGAGAGAGAGGCGCGCCTGCATCTGAGCCGAAATAACCCCATTTTAAATTGATTGCTTGATATCGGCCCGTCGGATTTAAAAAAAAGCCGATGCCGATATATATCAAAATTCCAAATTTCTGCACCGATAATTGGCCCAGCCGATAATCGGTGACCTCTACTATTTAGCACAAGAGCAAGGCATATTTGATTTGAGAAGATGAACAAACAAACAAAAACATTTCCATTGTATGTTTTTCTTTTCACTTTTCAGTTTCATGTAAGAATTACTTTCTACATTCAATCAGCACACTCCAGTGTTTAGCTCCATTTGTTCTAGAGTAAACCACATGCATGGGCCTGCTTAGAACCCCAGACCAAAGTGTCCCAAAAGTAGTATGGTACTGTATTTTTGGGGATGCTTTGGACCAATTTTAGTATTTGAAACTAACCCATACTGATCCAATGCATACCATTCCAGTGGAAACTAGGCTTTTGCAATGTCCACTCATTAAGACAAAAGCCTCACGCATACTTACTTTTAAAATTATTTTTCCCATCTTGTTGTTTGAATTTTCTTCTTCACTGCTCTTTTGCCCACAAACCCTGTGTGATCTTAATGTCACTGAGAGTGACATGCAAAAACATGACCATTTACAAAGACAATTTTGTCATAAAAATAAGATTGTTTTGTGGGTTTCTACTACAACTCAAACAGTCGACATTACATTTGTGTATGTCAAGAAAGCTATTGTATTTATCCCAGAAAGAAAAGGGTAAAGGGGACTTTAAGTATCTGAGGTGTCAGAAAGTAGACATGGTGCCTGACCTTTCTCATATTAATCTGTGCAAAGTTCAAGACAGGCCCCGTGAGGTGGCCTTTCCCAGGTATTTGAAGACGCTCACTCACTCTACCTTAGTAGCCATTGATTAATAGTGAATGGAAGTCCTTCTCCAGTTTCTTGCTGAGGTCCACAAGCATTTCTTCAGTTTTGCTGACATTCAGCAGGAGATGGTTCACTCTTTGGCAAAGTTAATGATGATGTTGCTTTTAAATGTGACCTCGCAGTCAGCAAGTGGGGGTCCAACGTTGAGAAGGAGGGATAAAATGTGCTAGTCGAGTAGCTGTAGACCCATCTGCAGAGAGCGGAGTCAAGTACCAGGTTATACAGCTAATGGACCTGGTGGGGACTTTGGTATGATTAGCTGGAAACAGCTTTCAAATCAGAGAGTATCTTTTGGATGAATGATGAACGTTCATCACCAGAGGTGAGAGCTATGGGCCTGTAGTCCTTGGGATTTCTTTGGTCTGGTTTCTTTGGAACAAGGACTATGATAGCTGGTGGCTTTCCAATTCTTTCAAAACTTCCAAAAAAGTTATGGTGTTCATTAGCCAGAGACGCATCAACACTCATCGCATGTGTGTATGTGGCGCTGTCGTGCGTGATGGCGCATATCCCTGTCACAGTTCACTGTCCCAAATGCTGTTGCATTTGTAATTTAAGTTTTTGGCCTCTTTTACCCTTCTCTGCACTCTGTAGGCATCAGCCCCTTATTCCTCCAAGTTCTCAATGGGAAGGCCCCTAGCTAGGGCTGGGCAATATGGCTGAAAATTAAAATCTCGATTAAAAAAAGTTTTTTTCTGACCATTTACGATTTTAATCGATGTTATCTTGCTACTGACCTAAAAAGGTAATTCAAATATTTTTGTTTCAGATGTGCTTTTTTTCCACCAAGTTTTTTACCATAACAAAATATTCAGTTTCAGAGTCCAAATATTGTTAATTCCATAGTTTAATTTTTGTTTTGTTTCTATGTTTGCTTGTAAGTTGTTTCTCTTTTTTCTTTTAAAGATGACCAAAATAAACTAAAACAACATTAGTAAAGCAGCAGCAGAGAGCCCTTAGAGAGAAAATAAAGCAGTTTAGGCTGGCTACATTTTAGTTTTAGCCCTCTTTGTCTCATAGACCACACATACAAAGTTTTGTTAAAAGACATTAAAAACCTAGAACCACGTTAATAACTTCCATAAATCATTAAAGTAGACGCTGTTCAGCAGAGCTACTAAACTGTTTCTGTTGATCAGTTTCCTGTCACATTTAGCTTGATCACAGCATTGCAGAGATAATATGATGCTTTCTCTGGTGGTTATAAGTGTTTTTATCGCTTGCAGAGTCACCAGACATTATTGGAGCCATAGCGCTAGCAGCAGGGTTAGCCACAACACAGTAAGCAGTGCATTATTAGAAGAAACGTTTTTGGGCTATACTGACAGGTTACAGGGGCTAGACATGAAATGGGGTGAGAGAGAGTGGGGAATGACATTGGGTCTTACGCATGCTATGCTCTACCTGAGTTGCCAGGGGCCAAATTAACTGAATAAATACGATTTATTGCCCAGCCCTATCCCTAGCTGTAGAGGCAGTGGTAAGGGACCACAGAGTATTATGGATACATTTTTACGCCCACAGCTTCTGGTTGGGAAATCCCATAAATTGCTTAACTGCTTTGATAAACTTGTTGATGTCTTTGCCTGTGCTTTTGCGAATCTGTTTGGTTCTTCCACCGTGCCTATTCTTGTACTACAGGCGATCCCTGCTTTTGTGTGGAGTCCTTATAGCCATCTTTGAAGGGAGGGTAAGAGTTGTCTAGAGTTTCCTCTTCTCTGTTGGGGCAGGTGATGTGTTGAGAGAACTCTGGTATCACCTTTTTCCTAGTTGGCACAGTTTAAGTCCCTGGCGACAAAAGAGCTGGTCACACTTGTAGCCTTATAGTGGAAATAGCCTCATGTAGCTTGGTAAGTGCACCTACTGCTACATGCTGCGCATTTGTGTTTTTTTTCTGCCTTGGCGTTACCTGATATGACTGTTGAAAAGACCTACTCACTGTGAAAACATTGATGACGCCCTGCCTATTTGGTGAAAATGAAGGTCATGATGAAATTTTGCGTTATAAATTTATGAAAAGATGGGACAGCTAGTCAGTTTGTATCAGCTCCACTCTCAATGTACAAAATGGATGGATCGATATACCCTACCAAAATAATTCAAATTCATTTGTTCAAAGGCATTTGTGAGTGATACAAATTCATGTCTGTTTTTCAGGATTTCCAAATGTAATGTCCATCAGTCTGGATAGTCCTAGTCCTTAGACATATATAAAAAAGGTAAGGCATGCATTTTTAGACATTTTGTTTTTAATTATGTATTCTATTTGTCCATTTTATCCTACCTTTTCTCTTATACTTATCTGTTGGGTTTTCAGGACAGGAATAAGCAAACTGAGAATGGCTCATGGTTGGGATCCATACTTGGACAACCTACCATCTTTAACATCAGAACAGGGTACACCGGAGACCGAAGTGAGTCATCCTCGACATGCAGATGACTTCATTGGACATGATGGATTCTCTGGCACAGCTGTTTCTGATGAAGTCTCCGCAACAAACACAAACTATTATTTCAGTCCCAGTATTGGAAATACCAATTCAGACTGGAGCCCAGAGACTGTGAGACATTACCGGGACATGACATGGCAAGCTGGTGAAGACCAAAAAGAATACTTGCCAAAATGGGAAAACAGTGCACAGAATTTTGAAACAACCGGACATTGTCCTTTTGCACCAGACTTAGAAGGACTTAAGCAAGACTGTGCTACTCCCACAGTCACACCCTTTTTTGAGAACTATCTGCATGTCAACAGCCCTTCAGATACAGAGGGGGAGGGGGCCAGCACTTCGGTTCCTAATCCTAAAACTGACGACTCCTCATCAGATTGTCATCAAGATCATACTGAAAATACTAAACTGTCCACTGAATATCCATACCCCAACATTGATTCTTCAAGTCTAAGGAATAAATCTTTAGGACATGATGAGTTTTCCTCTGCTGACATGATTTCACATACTCATTCAGAGACACTGAGGAGCAGTGAGAATGATCAAACCTGGAAACAAGAGGAGTTTGTGAACAGAAGTCACATGTCTCATGAAGGTAACATCTGTCCTAGTGGAAACTTGTCTGATTCTAGGCTTGAAGAAAATCACAGTGGGAATGAAACTCAGAAAACTGAAGATCCTTTATGTATCATTAACACTGAGCAAATAGATGCAAAGGATGCAAGTGAGCTTCATAAAACTGAGAAACCAAATTTAATAAAAACTGGGGCATTTGGTGAAAAGGAAATGCACCTTACAGGCAGTCAAGGTAAAAACGCTCAGACGGACAGTCCAGATAAAGAAAGTCAGCTGAACACCTTTCATTCAGACAAGACCGCCTCAAAAGAACATCTTTGTGAAATTGGTAAACACAATTTTGAAGAGATTGTTTCTCCATTACAATCTAAAACATCCCAGGAAAATATGGCTAGTGACCCAGTGAACAGTAATGTCAGTTTAAGGGATGTCTGTGAAACCAGCAATCATTTAGATTCCGGTTTACAAGTTCAAAATGCTGTAAGTCAGTATCAAGAAAAGGGCACAGAAACAGCAGAAACTGTAGAATTAAATTCTAATTTTGATCAGTTAACAGCAAATTCACCTTTTCAAAATTTAGATTTTGGTGCTTCTGCTTTAAGTCGGGGCAGACTTTCTGTTTTTAGTGACAGTAAGGATCAAAGTGACCTTTCAACCAAAGGTCTTGAAATAGAGCAGGCAAGCCCAGCTGAAAAGACAAGTACCAGTGCATGTAAAATTATGGGTAGTAGTGATTTTGCTACAAGTGATGACAGTCACTGTACTGATAGCTGTGACAACAACAACGAACTGGCAGGTGTAACTGATTTTTGTAGCTACCCTCCTGTGACTTCTGACAGTCCATCTATCGCCATAGATGAAAAGAATGAGCAGTATATATTTGACAGCTCAAAGGCTTGCTTGAAGTCCTACAATGTGGGAGGGCACATAGAGCCCCTCCTAGAAAAGGAAATGCCAAGTCAGTCAGAAGAGAGAGACCCGACTTTTGATCAACAATTAATGCATTCTCCGTCGTTACATCAAACTCCAGAAGAAATATCCTCTCCAGATCAGACAATAATACCAAAAACACCAGAAAATACAGGTTCTTCTCTAGATCAAACAAAAACTCACTCCTCAGAGCAGTTGCAACAGAGTCTTAAAGATACAACCTCTCCGCTAGAACAACTGTCTTTACACCAAAGTGCAGAAGAAATTATTTCATCTTTTGATCATCAGCAGTCATTATCACAGGACACAGGCAAATTGGTGTCTTCTCCAGAACAGGCACCATGGCATAGTCCAAAATCAGAAAAACCTGTTAAAGTTGGTGATAAAAATCTAACAGAGTTTGATGAGCACCTTTCAGTACATAATGATCCATGTGGTGAGTTGTCAAGACATGACTCCTACACTGAAAAAAATGACATACCAGCTCTTGACCCTTATCAGTTAGAAAAGACATCCATTGGAAAATCTCCACAACTGAAATCTTCATCTGAAATGTGGACAAAATTGCAACCAGTTGTCTTACTCAAGACCTTGGATCCAGTGGATTTATCAAGTAACATGTATACATGTGCTGGATGTATGCACACCAACTCTAATCTAGATCGTCTAATCGAGCATTACCATTTTGACCATTTAATGCAAAGTTTTCAGTTATGCAAGACTTGTGATGTATATTTGGTGAGTCAGGACCCATCAGAAAAACATTTGTGTGGTAAACTCACCTATAGTCCCAAGCTGTCTTCTTTTCCTGGAAAAAGAAAAAAAGAAAAAGACTATCGTTGCCACAAATGTGGACTACATGTTTTGAATATAAATCAATATGTCAGTCATATGCGCACTCACACAGGTAAAACACCCTTCAGATGTGATAAATGTGGATTTTATTTTGCACAGAGAAGTACCCTACGAAGACACAAAAAGATACCCGGCCGATGTGGAAAACCAATACCAGTTAGAAAACCTGCGGCTAAATCCCAAAAGGGCTCTGTAAAGATGCTTAATTGTTACGTAAAACTTCATGACATTGCCAAAACTCCTTTTTGTGTGTTTTGTGGAAAATGTTTCACAACTGAAGTAAAAGCTAAGAAGCATATTTACAATGTGCATGTGAGGCCAGACAAAGAGGTCAGTACCTCAAAGGAGTGTAAGGCACCCACTGAGAAAACTGGACAAGATTATTCAGAGGAGAAAAAATATAAATGTCCACTCTGTCCTCACATTTTCAAGCATTTCTTTAACAGGGCTCGGCATCTTAGAGGCTGTGTCAAAGATGTTACATTTGGTGGAAAAAATCGAGTCGGTGGAAGGTATCAGTGTCCCTTGTGCCTAGCTACTTTCAGTCTTCCATCAAACAGGTACAGACACATTCATAGGTTTTGTCTGAGAAACTTTCTCCAACTTCTTGGGCAAAAGAATTCAAAATCTATTACAATTTCACAACCGGCAAATGAAATGGAAACTGTGCTCGATAAACTAAAGGCAGAGGAAGAACAACTAAGAAGCCAATCTTCAGAAAATGTAACATCTTCTGAATGTGTAACATCTTCTGAACGCGTACCAGGGTACAAGTGCAATCTCTGTCCTGCATTATTTTTTCATGCATCTGGAAAATACAGACATATGAAAAAACACAGGCTCTCTGAAATCACTGGCCAGGCAATCAGATACAGGAATTCACTTACTAAGAAAGCAGCGCTTACCAAATATACAAATACAGGGGAGAGTAAAAAGGAACAGGACAGTGTTTCCCTTAGATGTGAATTTTGTGAAAAATCGTTTGGCTCATCACAGTCACTGAAGAGACATGAATATACTCATCAAGGTGAAAGACCATACCGCTGTCTGGAATGTGGGAAAGCATTTAAGAAGCGGCCCTATCTGATTGGCCATAAAACTACCCACCAGAGAAGGATTCAGTGCACTGTTTGCAGAAAGATTCTTCCAAGTGTTGGAGAACTTATTAAACACAGACAGACACATCTTCAAAAAGGATTGCTTCAATGCCCAGACTGCCCACAGCAGTTCAAATATCCAGCACACCTCCTAAGACATTTGCCCACTCACCAAAAAAGCAAAAACAAACCACCTCAAGATGATGGAAATCAGGAAACCATGGACTCTGTTCAGAGAGACAATGCAACAAAGACAGTGGAGTGTTCATTGTGTAAGGAAGTATTTGATAATTTAAAATTACTAAGAAAACATACGTTTACACACATTGCTAGATCCTCCTCACCCCAGTGTCCATTTTGCAAACGCAGATTCTTGGATCGACGCGGTTTGCTGCGTCACATGACTAGACATATTGTGGGTAAACTGTTTTCCTGCAGCAAGTGTGGGAAACAGTTTTACAAGAACAGTAACTTGAAAGAACACTGTGCAAACTGCTTGGTAAACAATGTGACACAAGCAGCACTTGTGTGTCGCTATTGTTCTAGGTCTTTTTTACAGAGATTGCATCTTTTGAAACATTACAGAGGCCACCAGAACAAAACTCTGGTGTTATGCACAACATGTAACCAGTACTTTGGGGCTTCAAAAATATCAGACCATCGGAAGGGCTGTCAACCGATAACAAAGACTGACAGTGGCTCAACAGCCCAGACAACCAAGCAACCTAAAATCAAAAATGTACCATCCAATTTAAAAAAGTTTAAATGCCAGTACTGTCCCCAGACTTTCAAATATAGGTCTCTATACCTGAGGCATAGTGTTAGTCACACTGGTGTGCAACCTTATCCATGTCTACAGTGTGGGCACAACTTTCCAAGTCAGACATTGTGTTTGCAGCATGAAACTTTGTGTGACGGTGTTTACAGGGAGGAACAGTCAAGAAAAGCAGAAAATCTCCTTGAAGACACAAGTGAGCACAAGTGCAATTTCTGCAATACGACTTTTACAAAATCACGAAATCTTAGGCGCCACATTTTGACTCACAATGAAGTTAAACCTTATCGCTGCAAAGCCTGTGACAGCTGCTTTTCAAGGTATGATCACCTGAAAGTTCATCAATGCCGCTGTAAAGGCAAAATGATTGTGCGATTAAGGCCAGAGATCTGTATTCCCAAAATCAGTTTAGATCAGGTTGGAACTGGCTGGCAAAAAGAGTTTGAGCTTGGGCCAGTAGAAGAGGAGCAGACATTGGATTGTAAAGAATGCGGAAGAAGCTTTACAACTCAATCCAAACTTAACTGGCACATTTCCATGTTTCATACTGTAAAGAAATTTAAGTGCATACAGTGTGGCTCATTTTTCTCCAGTGAAAGATCTGTTAGAAGGCATATAAAGTTGAGAAAATGCAGATTTGCCTCCATTGTAAGCAATGGTCTTCTACAACAAAACATTTCACAAACACAACCGACAACCAAAATTAAAAACCAAAACAGAATTCTACAAAGGATTCAATCCACTTTTAACAAAAAATACAGATTTAAGTGTAGCTTTTGCCCTTGTATGTTTCGAAACAACTCAAGTTTAAATATGCACCTTCGCCTGCACACTGGTGAGAAGCCTTTTGTCTGCGAGTGTGGCAAGAAATTTATCAGGAAGGATTATTTACGGCGTCATATCATAACCTGTGCAAGGAAAAGGACACAAAGCACAGTGGTTTGTGAGAAATGTGGAGTATTTTTTCCTAAAAGCAAACTTGAAAATCACAAAAATCGCTGCAGGGTAAAACCAAGACCATCACAACATGCAGAGTCACCTTCTCAAAGCCCACCTCATGGCTTTTCTTGTGCCTATTGTAGTTCCCGTTTTTTACTTTTTTCTCAACTTCAAGAGCATTTTTTAAATGCTCACAAACTGGAAACAATGGATCCACCAGTGAAAACTGCGCCTCTACAACAACATTTATCAAACATACAAGACATAAGAGAAAAGCCCTTGGATGACAGTGAGCCATCTAAGTCATTAACCTCTTCAAAAAGCAACACACTCTTTAAAAGTGAAGCAGGGCCAAAAGGTAGACCATTAAAGAAAAGCCCCTTTGCCTGCAAAATCTGCAGTAAAGGTTACTGGAATAAAACACTTCTCCGCAATCATTTTAGGAAATGTAGAATAAATATCCCTAAGAAAGAAGAAAGCCAGGAGGTGGATATCCCTTTAAGAGCAGACATTGACTTGGCACTCACTGACTCCTCTGCAGATGACTCTCCTCAAGAATACTTGGAAAGCACAGAACCTCAAAGCAGTTTTTCAGAAGACAAAAAACCTGTGTATCAATGTTCAGAGTGTGATAAGAGTTTTACAGACGGATTATTGCTCATTAGTCACCTTGAAAACCATGGAAGAGAAGAACAAGAGAAAAAGCACAATAAATGTTCCAAATGTGGAAAGGTGTTTGCCAGTCAAGCAAATCTCACAAAACATATGATGATCCATAAAAGTGGGCAGTTTGCTTGTACAGATTGCGCCACAGCATTTTCCTCAAAGCCGGAACTTGAAATCCATAGAAAAGAATGCCATGACCCTTCAAATCCATATTGTTGTAAACTGTGCAATTACAGACTTAAGACAAAAGGAGCTTTATGTGAGCATTGCACTAAAGAGCATCCGGATGATATTTTTTCTTGTCGTTTCTGTAAGAGGAACTACACACTTAGAACATCCCTGATAAGGCACTGCAGAGTACATCATCCAAAAGAGCAGATGGATCAAGATGAAAAGTCATCACGTAGTCAAAGCACTTCAGAAAATGAAAGTTATGATACTAATGAGCATGAAAATGATAAAAGCAGTGAGGAGAGTGACTCTGCTCCCTATTTTCCATGCCATGTGTGTGGCAAGACCTTTTCAATATCAGAAAGTCTTGAGGACCATCAAAGATGTCATCTTGGTGAAAAACCCCATGAATGTGCAGAGTGTGGCCAATGTTTTTTCCTAGCTGCCCAGTTACAACAGCACCAACGAAAACACAAGTCTGAGTTTCAGTGTAAAATATGTGGTCGAGGCTTTATTTCTCTGTTTGCATTGCGGAAGCATAAGCATATTCTTGGAAAGAAACGCCCATTCCGGTGTTTAAAGTGCGATTTAAGTTTCAAAAGGGCCTCACAATTAGCAGAACATATGCTCTCTCACCGTGAAGAGAACTTTCCTTGTGACATATGCAATCGCGTGTTTCTCTCAAAGAGCAGTAGAGCTGAGCATCGGAAAAGTCACCTGCCGAACTCAAGTGACAGTGCCCAAACAGCAGTTTTACTCAAAAACAATAAAAAGCCTGCCTTATTTTCAACAGTGCCCCCAAATGAATTTAAATACCGTTGTGGTGTCTGCTGTGAGCGTTTCAGAGACCCAGAGGAGCTTTCAGAACATGGCTGCATGGCAGACATAGAGCGGAGATTCTCATGTTTGGACTGTGATAAACATTTTTTGCATCCCTCTCACCTGCAAAAACACATAAGCACTCACAAACAATCATCGTCTCAGAGTGAATATCCATGCAATCACTGCAACAACAGTTTCTCTTCCTCTCATGAGTTTCTCAAGCATCTCAGAAATCATGATGACCCATCAACAGAAATTCAAGGCAGCACAGCAGATGAAAAAAGGGGTTTCATCTGTCCTGTTTGTCATCAGTGTTTTGCAAGTGCCCCTGAACTAGTGTATCATTTCCCAATGCATCCTGATGGAGCATTTGAATGCAAGCTGTGCAACATGGCTTTTTCCACAGCAAGTAACCTTAAACAGCATGAGGTTAGCCATGTCAATGAATGTACTAAAACTAAATGCACAAAGTGTGGTCAGTACTTTCTGGGAAGTGATGCTTTTAGCAAGCATGACTGTTCTCAAAAACTTTGGATAATGGATACAAAAAATTCAGAAGACATAAAACGTCCAAAACATTCTACATTTGGAGACGAGGATGAAATTGATGTTACTGGGGAGGACTTGTGTTATTGTCCTTTTTGCCCAATGCGATTCTCTTCTAAAAGCCATCTTTTGGAGCATCAAAATGCATACCACCCAAAAAAGAAGCCATTTACATGTAAACTTTGTGGCAAGACCTTTGCTGAACAAAAATATCTCAATAGACACCTCAAAAGACACAGGCAAAAAGAATCTGCTGAAAGCACACTCCAAGAGGTCCATAGAACGTTTCAGTGTGCCCAATGCCACAGTGAATTTGATACAGCTAAAGATCTGTCTCTTCATTTGAGACTGCATGCTGCTGAAAAAGAAGTTGGAGAACACCGTTGTGACATGTGCTACAAGTCTTTTAGTCAGCTACGTTTTCTTAAGCTTCACCAAGAAAGCCATGTTGGCCAAGTAGTATATGAGTGCACAGAATGTGATAAGGCTTTTGCTTTTCCTCACCTACTTGAGGAACATCAACAGAGTCATGCCAGATAGACCCTGTACTGTTATGGTTTCATTTGATCCACTTTGTCTTTAATTATACCTTTGCTAAAAAACAAAAAAAAAGAGTAATGTCTTAGTTCAGACTTTGTAGCTTACAAAGTTAACTCTAGTTTGAATCCAATGTGTTTTGCTGGCTTTTGACAGTATTTCAAAATATGTGAGTAATGTCACTTCGCTGAGGTGATGAGCTGTATACATTTTTGTTTCATTATTGGACTAGAAATTGTATATATTTGTATAGTATAGACAGAAGGGTGAAAAAGTAAAATGGCATGTGGTAAATTGAAATATTATGGGATACATTGTTTAAATTCCATGATCATATTTTTGAATCAAATACTTTTCTATCTGATTTAGAGAATTTTGCTCATATGTAACATTTTCTTTAGATATTTTTCATGTAGTTTTCTATGGTATTATCTATGCTAACATCTGTTTTACTGTAGATGCATTTATATTGTGCATTCACAATGTTTAGGGGTTTTCTTAAAGAAAGCTGTACAATATTTCCATAACCCCTTGGTGTTATTTTTTTTTCTAAACCTTTTGCCATTTTAATTAAACAGTAAAAGTGACTGTCACACATACTGGATTGGATGCATTTATTAGAGTGCATACACAAAAAAAATGAAATAGTTTGTAGTCTACAATTCTGATGTTGAAAGGACAATACTAAAACGTAAAGTTAAAGCAAATCTTGAATCACTGTATTGTGTTAAAAATATAAGATCAAGATATAGTGGATAGTTCATGCAAAATTAAATATAAGCAAATCCATCACGTAAAAAATATTTTTTGACTGTTTTGGTTTAGGACATCTTACAGATTAAAAAACAGGTAAAATCAAAATATGTTTCAATAACGTTTTATTTGCCACTCGGTCACTACTTAGGGCTTGGGCGCATGCGCAGTGTAATCTATCTACTCCTGCTGTGCTCCTGCAGCTGTGGCCTTGAGCGCTGTCTTTGTTACGCCTGCACGATATCAACGATTTTAACTCTTAGTATAACTTAAAGTTGAAAAGGATTATTGATCTAAAAACATTTATAATCAAATTTTGACTTGAGTCCTATGGATGCTGAAATAAACATTTCGCATTTCCAGCCAAACGTCTATTTTACAGCATACACCAAATATAATAGTGGTATCATCACGTGACCGTAAATACTTTCAGGGGATGCACTATCGTTCAGAGCTGCACGGCGGCTGAAGTGGTACACCTCCTGAGGAGCATCATGAGAAACAGCTCTGGACCCACTGTGATTCAGGGGAGGCTCTTCAGTTGCAGTGACGGAGAGACATCCCTGTAATCAAGTCATTACGCCTTTAAAACATCATATTTGCGCTTACAGGTAAGTGAGAGTGAAAAAGCTTGGTAATCATGCAGTATTTAGAGTACGAGAAGATTAGCTCGCTAGCTTGCTAACCCAGTTACTTCAATAGCATGGAAAGCCTACACCCCTGCAGTTAGCGTCTGTTAGCAACCATTGTTAGAATTTTGACAAGAAGTTGTGCCTTGTGTGCGCGTTATGGGCTCGGACATCTCACACTAAAAGCCATATTTCGTACATGGAAAGTTGGCAAATAAGAGGTCAACATAAATGAGCTTTTTCGTGGGCAAAATGTGCAAGCTAACGTAGCATTCCATCCTTTGTATTGGCTACAAGCAGGAGCTTTTTGCGTTTAAGATACAGGTGAGATGTATACTAACAGTTCACTGTACTTGAAATTTAAGCCCAATACTTTTGCTTCAGTTTTGTATTAAGCTAAATATTTCCCTCATCACAAAATGTATTCCCTATGTATATGTATTTCATTTTGGCTTAACGAATCCACCCACCTGGAAGGTGACACATGTTCACAGAAGTGCCTTGTGCTGGCCAAGATAAATGTAAAATGGGCAGTTTATATATAAGGAATTCCTTCATTAGACATCGAGTAGAAATCTACTATTGTTACTGATTGAGCTAGCCCTTTTTGGAGCAATGGTCCTTCTCCTTAGTGGCTATACAAAGTTGTTGATTCAAAGCTACCCAATGTGGTGGTCGAGAAAGCTCACTGCATATATAGAAAATTGATGAAAAAAGTACTCCACCAGTGAATTTAGAAAATCTCTTCATCAATTTTACAAAACACTATACAAATCAACAATGCATACAAGAACATGAGCATGCTGCAAATACATCCAGTGCATGCAGATGTAAAGGTATACAGATTGTTAACAATTAAGTGAGTTACTAAGCCTAATGGCTCGGATACAGGACATTAGTTTTTAATCTCAGGTGCAGGTCTCTCACACCCACACCCATCTCCATGCAAGTGATCTATATAAATCTAGCACAAAAAGTAAGGGAATTTGTGTTTAGTAGATTATTTCTTTGTTTTAACAATGCTTCTTGGCAATAAATCTTATACTGTTGGAAAGCCTGTTTATGTCCCTTTTAAATTATGTCACATTTGTAAAGAACATGCATTTGTGGGATGAGCAACAGACCTGAGTATGTGGGCTGCACCCATGAAAGATTTGCCACATGTTTTCTGCTATTGCCAAACAGCTTATTCTGCCATTGACTTTTGTTTTGTGCTTGGTGGATTGGATGGTTGACGTTTAAAGAAACAAGACATATTGGCAATTTAATTTAACAATTTATCCATTTAACAAACAGTAGCCTCAGCAGCGTGTGGAAGAACCATACACAGCCACAACAGCCTGGCACCTCCTCCTCATGCTGGTCACCAGCCTGGTAACAGAGTGCTGTGGGATGGCATCCCATTCTTCAACCAGAATTTGTTGCAAGTCAGCCAATGTGGTTGTGTTGGTCACTCTGCCACCAACAGCATGCCCAAGCTGATCCCACAAGTGTTCAATGGGGTTGAGGTCAAGACTGCTGGCCATTCCATCCTCTTCACTCCCAAATTCTGGAGGTAGTCTCTGATAAACCCCGCTCTGTGGGGGCAATTGTTGTCATCTTGGAGGATAGAGTTCGATCCCAGACTGCAGCGATATGGGATTGCCACTGGTTGCAGAATCTCATCTCAATATCTCTCTGCATTTAGATTGCCTCCAATGACAAGCCTCGTTTTCACAGTGAGGGAAATGCCACCCCACACCATCACACTGCCGTCACCAAATGATGTTACTCTATCGGTGTAGCAAGAGCAAGAGCAAAATAAGCTGTTGGGCATTGGCAGAGGAGATTTGGCAAATTTTTCACGGGCGCAACCCTCATACTCTGCTCTGCTGCTCATCCCAGCAAGTGCCTGTTCCATACTTTCTGTGCTAAGTTTATATTCTAATTATATGAATTTGTTAAAGAAAAACGTTAATGTCTAAAGTATACTTCCCTATACTTAAGATTGCTTCCCCCTCTCTGGCACAGAGAATCTGAGATATTTGTTTGTTTAAATTATGTTTATCTATGTATTGCCTTTTTAAATACATTTATGTACATATGCAACATACGGTCAAACTTAATAGTGAGGTGATAAGGCACTATAAAAGTAGTTAAAAGTAGTATGATAACATTTGGGTATAAAACATTTTCTTGGATATATCTTGTTATTAGGTAAAGACATTACTAGTGGTTTGAATAGTTACATTTGTATTTATTGTT
The DNA here is from genome assembly GCA_036850595.1 of Rhyacichthys aspro. Taxonomy (NCBI): domain Eukaryota; kingdom Metazoa; phylum Chordata; class Actinopteri; order Gobiiformes; family Rhyacichthyidae; genus Rhyacichthys; species Rhyacichthys aspro. The sequence continues at coordinate 11,240,265 of CM072163.1, read as the reverse complement.
TGTCAATTACAGGCAACTGCTTCTCATTTCTGCATCTGCAGTGCTCAATGCAGTGATACCATGATGCTTGGACTACAAGGAAATGCATCACCCTCCAAAGAGTATCGTTGTGTGGCTTGTTCAGCTACCTTCACTGGACTGGCTTCTTTGCTGGTACATCAGGCAACCCATGCTGGCACACTCTCAAAGCTGCCCAACCCTGCTCAAAAGCAGCCTGACACTAAATTACTGGAAACATCTTGTCCTACTATGTCACACTTGCCTGAAAGCCCTTCTTCATCTTTTTATATTTGTGACTGTGGAGAGGAGTTTAAGGACTTTGTTCTTATGATGGAGCACAGGCAGTCTCATGTCTCTGAACTACAATCTCCGCAGCCTTTAGACAATAATGATTTAACCTCTGACAGAGGAGTTGCAGATTTATCCAATACACAGTGCAAGTCCCTCTCTGCAGACCAGACAGACATCCTTGGTGCCTCCTCTACCTCAAAGCCCTCAGTGGGTGAGCTGTCCACATACACTAACATTACAGCAGAAGTAAATGAGGAACATAGTGCAGTAACCAGTACTCAAGCCATGGGTATCTCACCCAAAGGGGATGCTGACAAACAACTTGAAAGAACATTAGCAGCAGAAGAGCTGCTTTCAGAGGAGAGAGAGGTCAATGAATCCTTTGAGAGTGTCCCCAAAAATGAATCCTTGATGAAAATCCTGGCATCTGCATATGGAAAGTGTTATCTATCTCCTCAGTCCACCAATAATAACAAAAACATGGTAACCCCTAAAGAAGAGCCTATACCAATTGTTATAGCACCACAACCAAAAATTCAGCCATCATCAGTCACTGATACATCTGTTTTACAATTAAGGCGTCTTCTTGGAAAACCAGGTATGAAGACAAAAGCTCCATCCATCAGCAGACTTCTTGAGTGCAGCACAAAGAAGATCGTCTCTCTTACAAAAATCTTCTCTCCTGTTGTAGTTCTTGAAACTCGTCAAAGATTTATAGATACTGACAGTAATGGCACATATGGGAAATATCAATGTGCTCGCTGTCGCAGGGTTTTTCAGAATCTGGGTGGTTTGACAGAACATCATTTTTTGCACAAAAAAGAGAGAATTAAATGTTGTCGTCGCTGCAAACAACTTATCATTGGAAGAATACCCTTTCCTGACAATCACATATGTCCTCAGTTAGGAGGAAAGACCACAGTATATTCAAGTTCTTTCAGAAAGAATGCACCCACTGGACAGAAAACAGTACAATTTCACAGTGTAAACAATAGAAGAAAGGTGTACTTTTGTCCAATCTGCAAGCACAATTATGCACGGAGGTACAATCTTAAAGTCCACAAATGTCGCGGCCCTGTGTCAGCACACTCTCATCAGGTCAAGCCACTGAACAATACAGCCGAAACAGATCTCAATGGTCAAGATGAAAATAACACTTTCCAAAGTATAGCTGTCGGTACTCAAGTCAGGAGCTGCATAAAGGAAGAGGAAACATCTCCAGAATCAGAGACAGAGACTGCTTTCTCACATTTGGCTTGGGCATCTCCATCAATTAAAGAGCCGCACAAAAATGGCTTTACATTTGGGACATCATTTCTGCAAGGACAGGATAGTAGTTGGGTTTCTATGTCAGATAAAGATGACGATGGCAATGAAGGACAATGGACAATGCCTTTGGATGATGAAATGGAAATACATCCTTCTGCAGAAAAAGATTCTAGTGTAGAAGATACTGGCAAATCTCTATCTGTCAGTCAATTCGATGTAAAAACTACAACACAGCACTATTTTGTAAAAGATGGTGTCAGACGTTACCCATGTAACAAGTGTCAACAAACATACAGCTCGCCATGTACTTTAAGACGGCATCAAAGACTGTGCGGATTTAAGGCACGAGGCATTAGGATTGCACAAAGTTCTAGTGCCATTTCCTTAAATGCCAACAGTGTAAAAATGTTTGCTTGTTATGTCTGTGGTAGAAATTTTAACCGCAAAGATAACATGATGGCCCATAGGAAAAAATGTGAATTGCGTCGGACGATGAACCCAAATGCTGTTAGTGAAAATAATCAGAGTTTGCCCTCCAATGCTGCAGAGTGTCAAACTCAAGAGGATGATGGAGGCAGCTGGGGAATCATGTCACTTCCCTCTGTACTCCCAAGGAGAGTGACTTGTGAGTGTGGCATTGGATTTACATCTCCAAGGCTTCTGTTGGAGCATTTACAGAAGCATGCTCAAGAGTCATACACATGTCCAACCTGTGGAGTGACGGTCAATTCATGGGCAGACTATGAAATTCATTTACAGATCCATATGCATCCTTTACACCAGAAACAATCGCAACCTCTGTTACTGCGATTTAAGCAACCCACAGTTCAGCAGCAGCCATCTCAGAGTGCACCTAAACTCCCAGAGAAGCTGGTACCATTTCAAGAGCAACTTCCAAATCAACGAAAGAAGCAGCAACGAATTGTATGTACAAAATGTGGCAATACTTTTGCCAGTCGTTGTTCCCTTCGTAGGCACATATCCTGGAATCGGTGCAAGGGGCTGCGAGTAACACTCCCCACTAGAACTTATCACTGTTCTCATTGCAACTCTGACTTCCCAAATGCAATCAGCCTCCTATTTCATCAGAGGAGTGGGGCCTGCAAACCTGCCATCAAGCCTGTGCGCTGTCCAGTGTGTCTTCGTTGGTTTACTACTATGGAAGGTTTACAGAAACATCTACTGGCGCACAAACATTCCGAGACATTTCGGTGTGATGTTTGTCAAGGCACATATCTGAGTCTTAAATCACTCAAAAACCACCGCAGGAGAATTCATCGTATTATGGCAGGAGAGACTAACCCAAACTCTAAAGAACAAGTGGTTCATGGGTCAGTTTCTTTGTAGTCAAATAAAGACTAATTATTTTAATTAACCAATGGACAGTTTTGGCCTGTTTTAGCCCTGATTTGAGGCTCTGGTATTTTTTTAAAGATCAAATGTGGCATTGTAGCTTGACATTGTAAATAAAAATATACTGTATATACATTTTAGTTCTTTGAGGTACATCTCTGTTATCCGTATCCTGTTGGCTTATAAATGTTAAATGTCTTATAATAAACTTCACAAGGATGCTGTGTAATTGTATTTCCTCGTGTTAATAAACTAAAGTATGTGAAACTGGATTGTATAATGTGATCTATATGCAAGCAAACCACCAATATGGCCATTTGGTATAATTTAAAAAGGAATGTATACTTTTCCCTAGGTTGTTATTGTAATTAACAGAACATGTTCTTAATAACTTGGTTAAATAAAGGGTAAATTTAAAAAAAGCTATTAAATGTGTAATGTTGATGTTTAATTCTTGTTTGGCTATATGGAGGAGATGCTGTACATCATGTCTTAAAAGTTGTTCAGTGTCTACAAACATGATATGTAATAACTAGCTGAGAATGAGCTTGTGACAGGTTTTATCAAATAAATTTGCCTGCCCTGGTCCAGACAGAGTTTAATTCAGTAAATTGGATAATGGGACATTTTACTTAACAAAACTTTGTCAACATAGTAATTTAGCTTTTTGTGGCAAACTTTAAAAAGTAAATGCATATAATCTAATAGCAGGTGTTTTTAAATTGAACATATTAAACGTCTAGTGTCCAGCTTACGCTACAACCCTTTCCTCCGAACTATAGGGGTCGCTGTGGTGTTGACGGATGTTTTGATTAGCGTCAGTTTTGGATCTATTTGGCGCCAGACTAAGCTGTAGGCCAGCGCGCCCTCCGCAGGAGGACAGTGGTATCACGACCCTTTTTAAGGGTCCACAAATGGATGTACTATGGCTGTGGAGGGGTCCACTCACAAAGTAATCTAAAAGCCATAAAGTCTGTAAAGGTATTGGCTATGAACAGCTTTGAACTCAAAGTATATAACTAGAGTCACGAGAGTACATTGTATAACTCACCAGAGCATTAATTACATAAGGTGAGACAATAGTACTACGAATAAACCACAGTAGGCCATACCTATAAGCTTAACCTTAGGGATTCCTGTAATGATTAAATACAATGCTTGTTTGAAACAAAAGTTTAGTGTTGTAGTGGAGGGTGGAATCCTGCAGGGGGCGGTAACGAATGGACCTGGCATTGAAATGTCACAAAAGAAGTAGAAGGCAGTTACTGGCTGAGGGAAACATCGCTTTTTCGTTCTTGCCTAAAGAACACTCTGTTAAAATGGCAAATTATGAATATCAACGATATTGTCAAAAACATGCGGAAGTATAGTGCATCAGTAGATTGTTTGTTTCCTCGTTAAGGTAAGCTAATGCCAATGTTACCAAACGACGTTAACATTAGCAATGTGCTCTTGTTTTAAGCAAGCCAAACACAAGCAAATTTGTACATTTTGGGCGTCTGTCCTTTATATCGATATGTATGTAGGTTATATACACTTAAGTGTTTCTGTCAGTTTTGTTATATCGTTACTGTTTAATTTTTTTAGATACATTCTTCAAACTACAGCATATTAATAACGAGTAGGTTGATTAATTGGAGCTGCTGTTAATGTCGTTTATTGTTTCTATTAACAGGACATCAAGCAAAAGCCATTATGACAAGTGGGTATCCGTACTTGTCGAACATCTTGGGCAATAGTCTAAGCTCTGATTTGATGAACGCTGGTTGCTTTTGCTTCTGCTGTGAGCAGATTTTCTCAAGCAGAAAATGCCTAGAAGAACATCTCTGCCCTGTTCCAAGTTTCATCTGCTCATGTGGAACTGAGTTTACATTATATAAAGATATGCTGGAACACAGTTCTACCCATGATCCGGGACACCAAGTGCTTTGTCATGAGACTATCAAGAAGCGTCGAATTGAAAAGCACATAGAACAAGAGGAGAAGTTGAAAAGACTGCAGTCTGGTGAGATTGTCTGGGAGAGTCCCAAATCGTTACTAGTGAAAGCTGGCTCCCAAGTACCCATTGCAACAACTAAGATGCCACAAGCCTCTGTGAAGCCTCTGCAGCCATTACAAGTGCCTAACATGTATCCACAGGCTGCTTCTCCCAAATTGCCCCAAAATGTCTCCTCAACAATTGATACAAGCAAAATCTTCTCAGAGGTTGGTGCCCCAACAGTGGATCTTTGGACTCTTTTTCAACCTGTTGTAGTGGTGCAAACATTGCGCACCTTTTGCAAAACGAAAGCATATACTTGTGGTAAATGTGGACAATCTTTTGAAATGAAGAAATCTCTTGTTTCTCACCATAACATACATATTCCAGACAAAATTTCTGGCTGCATTGGTTGTGGGCTGCTCCTCTCCAGCAGGAAGATTGTTCCTCGCTTCCATTCCTGTAACTCTCCACATGTCCAAATCTCCAACTATAAATTCAAACTGATCACTGCAAGACCACTTTATCAGATCACCTCAAAGGTAGCCAGTGGCCAGGGACCAGTTGCCATTTTCTCTCCATCATTGAAAATCCAGAATCACAGTGAAGCCAGTAAAATTAGTAAAGGCTTTAATGTTGATCACAATACTAGTTCAGCCAAGCAGCAATTCAGCCCTGTTCAAACTAACTCTCTTATTACAAATGCCAGCATATCCAATAAAAATAATCCACCTCTTTCAAATGCCGCACCGAGCGCAGTTAACCAACCGGCAGGTAAAGGCTATGAGTGTCGAGTCTGTCGTATTTGTTTTGAGAGTCTCTGTATGCTTCAGAGGCACAAATGTGCCAAAGCCCATGAGTTCTTGATGAAGCATAAACTCACTCCAGCTTACAGACAGAGGCAGGTAATGTCTTTGAAAATTCCCAGTTTATCTTTGAAAAATAGTGGCAAAAAGACTGTGCCCTCTGCTTCTGTTAGCAAAATGGACAACCAGGGCAAAATACCAGACTTGGACAAAACTGAGACAGTAGTTTTGGATGATGACTGTTTCATTGTTGAAAGTGGACCAGATAAACCTGCTGAGGTAATTTATCAAGTTACCTCATCTGTCCCAATTAAGACTTGACAAATCTATGAGATAAGTGAAGGTTTCCTTTCTTATGGTAATGTAGGTGCTACCACAGCAAGTAAAAGAAAACATGAATAATGTATGCTTATGTTCAATTTTCTTCTACATTGTTAAAAATACCCATCTACAATACAATGTTTTTCTATGTAAGATTTTATTATGCTGTGTAAAATGACCACAATGGCTTGTGTTTGGCCTTTGTCACTCTTCAAAGATTTAGTTATAGTATGAATAAAAATATTTTTATTAACACTGTGTCTGTCATACTTGTTTGTTTTTTGAGTGTGTAAAACAAAACTCAAGATGCATCCACTGTGGTAAATCTAACAGAAATTCTCAGTAGTTTCGCGCATGCGCCGCACAACAGTAAGTGGGCTTCCGCTTCGCGCTTCTCGTTCATGCCTCTCGTTTCCTTGAAAATTATCACGTGTGACATGTAAAACAAAACCGTAATTTCACCTAGCCCCATTCGAACTTCTTGATTATTCGAGATCGAAGAGGTAGCTGTTGTCTTGGCCGGACTATAGACCTAACATTTTATCGTTTGGTAAAGGTAAGACAAAACTGTAGCTGGGTAGGCTATAGATAAAAGTACCTATTTGGCTTGCAATTGTTTTGCACTATTGCAACTCGCTCATTTCAACAACTTGGTTATTTCCCACCGTTGCTTCGCAATACTAGCCATCTTCGCTAAGTCGTTTTAACTATATGTTAGCTCAAATTGTGTGAAATATGTCCAGCATGCGGTAAGGATGTATGCAGAGCTGTGACAGCAGGCCTACATGCAGCATTCACTTACGCTGTGTATTTTTGATTCCAGTGGTCCTTGTTAAACTGAGTTTGGTTTATATGGACGTATTATAAAAATAAGTTTAATTTAAGAATAACACTGACCATAGATCTTGCTTCAGTTTGGATTGCTTCAGTTTGAATTGTGTACATTATAACCAAAGATAGTCGGCTTTAATCACTGGATCTCTGTTCTATAGAGATTTGACATTGAATCTATCAATGGCTGTGGTTCAAATTTTACAGGAGGTCTACACCTATAGTAATTAGTTTGGACTTCTTGAGATAACTGAAGTTGCTCAAACTAGAAAAGAACGTATAAATAGAGATAATAAAGATTACATAAAGATTTTTTCTTTAGATTGAGATATGGGTTGATCATAAATCCATTTCAAGAGGCTTCTGTGTTTCTTGATTACAGGCAACTGCTTCTCATTTCTGCAGTGCTCAATGCAGTGATACCATGATGCTTGGACTACAAGGAAATGCATCACCCTCCAAAGAGTATCGTTGTGTGGCTTGTTCAGCTACCTTCACTGGACTGGCTTCTTTGCTGGTACATCAGGCAACCCATGCTGGCACACTCTCAAAGCTGCCCAACCCTGCTCAAAAGCAGCCTGACACTAAATTACTGGAAACATCTTGTCCTACTATGTCACACTTGCCTGAAAGCCCTTCTTCATCTTTTTATATTTGTGACTGTGGAGAGGAGTTTAAGGACTTTGTTCTTATGATGGAGCACAGGCAGTCTCATGTCTCTGAACTACAATCTCCGCAGCCTTTAGACAATAATGATTTAACCTCTGACAGAGGAGTTGCAGATTTATCCAATACACAGTGCAAGTCCCTCTCTGCAGACCAGACAGACATCCTTGGTGCCTCCTCTACCTCAAAGCCCTCAGTGGGTGAGCTGTCCACATACACTAACATTACAGCAGAAGTAAATGAGGAACATAGTGCAGTAACCAGTACTCAAGCCATGGGTATCTCACCCAAAGGGGATGCTGACAAACAACTTGAAAGAACATTAGCAGCAGAAGAGCTGCTTTCAGAGGAGAGAGAGGTCAATGAATCCTTTGAGAGTGTCCCCAAAAATGAATCCTTGATGAAAATCTTGGCATCTGTATATGGAAAGTGTTATCTATCTCCTCAGTCCACCAATAATAACAAAAACACAGTAACCCTTAAAGAAGAGCCTATACCAATTGTTATAGCACCACAACCAAAAATTCAGCCATCATCAGTCACTGATAAGTCTCAAATGCAAGAAAGGCGTCTTCTTGGAAAACCAGGTATGAAGACAAAAGCTCCATCCATCAGCAGACTTCTTGAGTGCAGCACAAAAAAGATTGTCTCTCTTACAAAAATCTTCTCTCCTGTTGTAGTTCTTGAAACTCGTCAAAGATTTATAGATACTGACAGTAATGGCACATATGGGAAATATCAATGTGCTCGCTGTCGCAGGGTTTTTCAGAATCTAGATGGTTTGACAGAACATCATTTTTTGCACAAAAAAGAGAGAATTAAATGTTGTCGTCGCTGCAAACAACTTATCATTGGAAGAATACCCTTTCCTGACAATCACATATGTCCTCAGTTAGGAGGAAAGACCACAGTATATTCAAGTTCTTTCAGAAAGAATGCAACCACTGGACAGAAAACAGTACAATTTCACAGTGTAAACAATAGAAGAAAGGTGTACTTTTGTCCAATCTGCAAGCACAATTATGCACGTAGGAACCAACTTAAAGTCCACAAATGCCGCGGCCCTGTGTCAGCACACTCTCATCAGGTCAAGCCACTGAACAATACAGCCGAAACAGATCTCAATGGTCAAGATGAAAATAACACTTTCCAAAGTATAGCTGTCGGTACTCAAGTCAGGAGCTGCATAAAGGAAGAGGAAACATCTCCAGAATCAGAGACAGAGACTGCTTTCTCACATTTGGCTTGGGCATCTCCATCAATTAAAGAGCCGCACAAAAATGGCTTTACATTTGGGACATCATTTCTGCAAGGACAGGATAGTAGTTGGGTTTCTATGTCAGATAAAGATGACAATGGCAATGAAGGACAATGGACAATGCCTTTGTACGATGAAACGGAAGTACTTCCTTTTGCAGAAAAAGATTCTACTGTAAAAGAGACCAGCAAATCTCTCTCTGACCACCATTTAGAAGCAAAAACTGCTACTCTGTGCCATTTTGTAAAAGATGGTGTCAGACGTTACCCATGTAACAAGTGTCAACAAACATACAGCTCACCATTTGCTTTAAGTCGGCATCAAAGACTGTGCGGACTGAAGGCAGGAGGCATTAGGATTGCACAAAGTTCTAGTGCCATTTCATTAAATACCAACAGTATAAAAATGTTCGCTTGTTATGTCTGTGGTAGAAATTTTAACCGCAAAGATAACATGATGGCCCATAGGAAAAAATGTGAATTGCACCGGACTATGAACCCAAATGCTGTTAGTGAAAATAATCAGAGTTTGCCCTCCAATGCTGCAGAGTGTCAAACTCAAGAAGATGATGGAGGCAGCTGGGGAATCATGTCACTTCCCTCTGTACTCCCAAGGAGAGTGACCTGTGAGTGTGGCATTGGATTTACATCTCCAAGGCTTCTGTTGGAGCATTTACAGAAGCATGCTCAAGAGTCATACACATGTCCAACCTGTGGAGTGACGGTCAATTCATGGGCAGACTATGAAATTCATTTACAGATCCATATGCATCCTTTACACCACAAACAATCGCAACCTTTGTTACTGGAATTTAAGAAACCAAAGGTTCAGCAGCAGCCATCTCAATTAGTGCCTAAACTCCCAGAGAAGCCACCACCATTTCAAAAGCAATTTCCAAATCAAAGAAAAAAGCAGTTATTATTTGTGTGCACAAAATGTGGCAATACATTTGCTCGTCGTTGTTCCCTTCGAAGGCACTTAACCTGGAGTCGGTGCAAAGGTGGTGGAACAAATACCCACAAAATTTAGTGTTTCATTACAACACAGACTCTGTGTGCTGTTCTGTCTTTGTTACCATTAATAATCATGCCATTAATTATTTAAATATCATGTAGAAACCCTACCATAAATACTTTTTCATAGTTCAATTTCTGTATAAATTGACATAGATTTTTTTTTATGACTCAATTTTTGTCCCACTGTAATGGTAAATTCAAACATTATTTTCTATTGTGCATGATTGTTATCAGTGTTGATGTTTTTATAATAATTGCTAACATTTTTTTTTTGCCTCAAACTGCTTTAGCATTGTGACCTTAGGCTTTGTTATTTGTCTACCAACACAATAAGGTATAGTGAGCATATGGCACACAGGGCAAATTTACTGATGTGTACTCACTTAGTATTATTATTCAGCAGCTTCCAGTAAGCCTTAATTTTAGCTACTTTGAGCCATAAGCACATTAAGCTCTTTTTAGCCTGTTTTAACTTTCATATTTTTTACTTTTCCCCAGCCTTTTTGGCATCTTTCTTCTGTGTTCAGCTTCATATAGCAAAAATAAAGTGTTCGTACTTATGTGTATTGTCTAAAGACTGACTTGTAAATAAATACATTACACATTGAAATGAACAGACTCTGGCTGTTGAAATCATTCTTCTGTACATAAGTATCATAGGAAATTTCAACAAATATTTAAAATAACATAGAGCTAAGATAAATTACTGTTAAAATGTTTGAAAAAAATCTAATGTAAAGTACCGTCGTACATCAACAAAGATAGTTAACTGATGATGAGAATCAAAGTGGTCTTTATAGGACAGAACGTAAATGAAGAGTCACAATGAGACTTACTTCCTCCAGATTTTAGGGGGCGCTGTGACGTAGACAATTTTCTGTTTGTATGAGCGCGCCATGTTTCCTGTTTCCTGCCTCATCGGTCGGGATTGCAATTTTAGGTGACTGCAAAATAACATTTACGTATGTTACGGACCTGAGAATTTATGATAAAAATCTACGAATGATTGAGGCCCAGGATAACAGAGCATCACGAAGTTGGGTTTCGGGGGATTTATGTATTAAGGTGAGTGAGTACTATTAATGGTACTATTTATTAGCAAGGCAATGCTAACAGAAGTTATCTTAAACAAGTGAAATAATGCTGATAATATCTCATATATTTTTACATTGTTAATATTTTTTATGTTTTCATGCAGCGTTACTTTTCAAGGTATACAGTTTCTTTTATCTGCCAGCAGATTAAATGAGGTAGATGTTAATTGTGTGAATATAGCGACTTAGCTTTTTTTATCACCCTGTAACTGCAGCTAATCGTTATACATGTTTTTATCTACAGAAAACAGAACGAGTCTCATCATGCAAAGTGCAAATCCATATCTGCCAAATGTGCTGAACGATGGTCTAAGCACTGATTTGATGAACGCTGGACGCTTTTGCTTCAGCTGTGAGCAGATTTTCTCAAGCAGAAAATGCCTAGAAGAACATCTCTGCCCTGTTCCAAGTTTCATCTGCTCATGTGGAACTGAGTTTACATTATATAAAGATATGCTGGAACACAGTTCCACCCATGAACCGGGACACCAAGTGCTTTGTCATGAGACTATCAAGAAGCGTCGAATTGAAAAGCATATAGAACAAGAGGAGAAGTTGAAAAGACTGCAGTCTGGTGAGATTGTCTGGGAGAGTCCCAAATCTTTACCAGTGAAAGCTGGCTCCCAAGTACCCATTGCAACAACTAAGATGCCACAAGCCTCTGTGAAGCCTCTGCAGCCGTTACAAGTGCCTAACATGTATCCACAGGCTGCTTCTCCCAAATTGCCCCAAAATGTCTCCTCAACCATGGATACAAGCAAAATCTTCTCAGAGGTTGGTGCCCCAACAGTGGATCTTTGGACTCTTTTTCAACCTGTTGTAGTGGTGCAAACATTGCGCACCTTTTGCAAAACGAAAGCATATACTTGTGGTAAATGTGGACAATCTTTTGAAATGAAGAAATCTCTTGTTTCCCACCATAACATACATATTCCAGACAAAATTTCTGGCTGCATTGGTTGTGGGCTGCTCCTCTCCAGCAGGAAGATTGTTCCTCGCTTCCATTCCTGTAACTCTCCACATGTCCAAATCTCCAACTATAAATTCAAACTGATCACTGCAAGACCACTTTATCAGATCACCTCAAAGGTAGCCGGTGGCCAGGGACCAGTTGCCATTTTCTCTCCATCATTGAAAATCCAGAATCGCAGTGAAGCCAGTAAAATTAGTAAAGGCTTTAATGTTGATCACAATACTAGTTCAGCCAAGCAGCAATTCAGCCCTGTTCAAACTAACTCTCTTATTACAAATGCCAGCATATCCAGTAAAAACGGTCCACCTCCTTCAAATGCCGCACCGAGCGCAGTTAACCAACCGGCAGGTAAAGGCTATGAGTGTCGAGTCTGTCGTATTTGTTTTGAGAGTATTAGTGTGCTTCAGAGGCACAAATGTGCCAAAGCCCATGAGTTCTTGATGAAGCATAAACTCACTCCAGCTTACAGACAGAGGCAGGTAATGTCTTTGAAAATTCCCAGTTCATCTTTGAAAAATAGTGGCAAAAAGACTGTGCCCTCTGCTTCTGTTAGCAAAATGGACAACCAGGGCAAAATACCAGACTTGGACAAAACTGAGACAGTAGTTTTGGATGATGACTGTTTCATTGTTGAAAGTGGACCAGAGAAACCTGCTGAGGTAATTTATCAAGTTACCTCATCTGTCCCAATTAAGACTTGACAAATCTATGAGATAAGTTTGGCTTTGTTTTGTCTGATCTACTATCTACTATTTGAGTTTAGGATAACAGTGTCAATATAATGAAAGCTCTTCTTTGCTGATACAACAAAAGATTTTGCTTTGTCTACTGTATTGACAGCATTGGAAAGCAATGTATTATCATAGTCAATGTTCAAGTCTCTTGTAAAATAGTTGAATACCTTTAGTTTATCTTTGATTTTTAAAGTACAGTTTTGTCATGATGAGCATTTTGAAGTTGTGAGAATTAACCACAGGAGGGTGACTGTTTTCCTTAGCCTCACTTTAAATATATAGTTATTGCTTAATAAACCATATTTAAAGTTGTTGTGAATCTGGTAATGTCAAACTTTTAATATATTTTTATTTATTTATTATTATTTTTTTGCTAATCAAGTATAGGATTTGAGAGCTACAGCCTTTCCAGGAAAGAAATCTTGCATTGATAGAGTTCAGTTTATAATTTTAAAACAATAATTTAGCTTTATTGCAAAACAATACATTTCTTGTAACACATCAACTGGCTAGTTTTTCGTACTTTCCAGCAGGTGGGGACATTTCAGAGACAAAATGAAGCACTGCTGCGTTAAAGAGGTAAACATTTATGGTTCACATAAAAGACTTTGTGTTTAAGTTTGCTTCACCTGTTTCTGATGTATTGTGTTGGTTCACGAGACAAGACAGAAGTATACACAATTAACTAGACTAAACTTATGGTTTTAAACAATCAAATTATTGTGCTATGTTTAAACATACAAAACTGGTTTGTATGTGTTCATCGAAATACTTGATATACAGATAGTAGATCGTGTTCAACGTTTAGCATTTTAAATAAATACTTCAAATAGGACTAAATGGTTTGTATTTGACACTGTCCAAACATATTCCTTAAAAAGTATCATACTTAAGAGTTTTTAATTGTTACCACTTTCTGATTGTGTTTTTATACCGAGTGCTACTTTAAAATACCAAACTCAGGTCCTCTTTAACTCTGTTTTAACCCGTTGCACGCTGTAATGTAAGTGTCAAATGATGCTTAACGCTAAATGCATTGCAGGCGTTTGGTTGAAGCTAACACATGAGCTAGCAAGTGTTAGCCACGGTGCTAGCAAGTTGAGCATCGTTCAGAGCATGGCTTTGTAGTGAGCTGCAACTCCCCCAGGCCAGGACTCCCGGTTAGTAAACTTGTATAAAATTTTGTTTGTAGCTTGAACTGAAAGTAAAGTTAAACGAAATGCATTCTTTATGTCGCTAACACAAGGCCATTGTTGCCTGAGCACCACAGTAATTGGTTTGTTATGGCCTCGATGATAAAATGAGTCTCGTGTTTAAATAAATTAGGACCTCATCTCGATGTGACATATTTTTAGGCGTATACATGTTTGCTCCGATGCGGGTCATTGTCCCTATTTTAATGTGAAAAGCGCTGATAATAAACAGGAAATATATTTTTTGGAGATGTGCTGGCTGGAACACAATGACCATCACCGCAAGTCTCGGCTGCTGCATCACTGAGAAAGCAGGCTACATTGTCAGTTGTACCAGAGGCCCACACTTTCTGTTGCTCATTTTGCATCTGTGGTTATTTTTGATCTTCTTCAACAGACACTCTGAAATGGGAAGCAAGATGTCCATGAACAGAGGAAGCCTTACCCAAAACACCTCCGAGGTAATTCTGTAATAATGTGTCAAATTCGAGACCAAGTAGCTGTTAACATGAGGTCCAATATGTTTATGTCTTTCTTTAATGTCATAGGTTTCATTGTCACTATTGTCAGTTTGTTTGGTAAATAAATTATTATTAATGATCAGTGTATTTTGCTCATCATAAAGTATCTTCTAATAATCAAATGTACACTCTCTGATTGAATCAACAGCCAACGAGTCCATTGTAAGTTAGTACTACATAGGCTCTCCTGTTCATACAGTGTATTGCCTTTTTCATAAAAAATACATTGTTTTCTTCTAGATACCTGGAGATAACAACTGTGGTGAGAAAGAGCTGGATCCCGTCGAAAAAGAAATAAACCCACCAAATTCCAGCTCATCGCCAACATTAAAGGACCATAAAAAAAACCTGACATCTATAAGTTCTTCACTGGACTGTGATGGACAGACAGTGGAGTTCAACCAAGAAGAAGGCCATCTTTCTGACACAGATGCTGTGCCTGTGGCCGAGAACTGTGAGATAGTTGATGGTGCCTCAGATCTGCCAAAATCAGAAGCTACATCTCATGTTGGAAATGTTAGTGTTTTAAAGAGAATGCAGAACGAAGACATTTCATCTGAATCTGATTTAAAGTCGGACCTGAATGAAAATGAAGTGCCTCCTGCAAATTTCAGAACTACTGACACCTCAACGTTGTTCATGTTAGACAATAAGAAAGCCAATGAGAAGAATACAGATGCAAATGTTCAAATGGTTGCTTGTGCTGAAAAACAACGGACAAAGCCCTCCCCAACGTCTGTACATTTTCAGCCACAAAAGAACACAATGTTAATACAGCGGTCAGAAGAAGCATTCCAGGACACAAATGGCAACAACTGCACTGAAATGGTAACATCTGAATCTAGAACGGGGATCTTCTCTGCAATCAAAAGTGAAGAAATAGACATTGTGGTAAATCATTTTAATTTTGTGGAAAAGAAGGCAAATGATACATTTCAGTCTGCGGATATTAGCAATACTTTGTGGCATAAAGAAGGTGACATGAGCAGAACAGCTGTGGGCATGGAAAGTGTTAGCACTGACCAAAAAACAGTAGAAGACATTAGGGAGTCCAAATCAGAAGCTGTTCATTGTACAAAAGGTAAAAAAAAGCAGATAAAATGTGGTTACTGTGGTCGTACATTTAAATTTCAGTCTCAGTTTATTATCCATGAGCGCATTCATACAGGAGAGAAGCCTTATACATGCCCTGAATGTGGAAAATGTTTTAACAAAAATTCCAACTTGAACCTTCACCTCAAAGTACACAGAAGGAACAACATGTATCAGAAATGTCCATATTGCCATATTAAATTTGCTTACTCTGAGTATTCTGCTCATATGAAAACACACATAACAAATGTGGTTCACAAAGCAGAGACTCTGAAAAACATCCAAACTTTGGAGGAGAACATTTTCTGTAAAAGTGAAAGCAAAGAGGAAAATGCTCAAGACTATCACTGGCTAAAAAGTCCGGCTGTAAGACAGAAAAAGGAAAGTAAAGTGTGCCAATATTGTGGAAAAACCTTCACATTTCAGTCTGCCCTCGTACGACACGTGCGCGTTCACACCGGAGAAAAGCCTTACAAATGTGACATATGTGGAAAAGCTTTTGGGCAGGCCTACTTCCTTCGCGTCCATGAGCTCACTCATTGGTCTGTGAAGCGGTACAACTGCACACGCTGTGGCAAGTCATTCACACATTACAGCAATGCCAAAAATCACACGTGTAAACCCGTACACAGCGGTGCGGATTCACCCCTGAACAACAACACAAAGCCAACTTTAACTTACACATGCCATATCTGTAAGCATGTTTTTGACCATTTGCAGTATTTTAAGAACCACATGAAAGAGCACACGGGCGCAAGGCTTTATCGCTGCTTAAAATGTGACAAACTCTTTGGTGTGCTTGCAGAATTCACCGCTCACCAAAATCAGTGTCTTCATGTCAGCGAGTTCCAACACCGGCAGAGTGAGGAGAAATTAAGTGAAGCTTTGTCAATAACACAATATAGTGGTTTTAAAAGTGCATCAGAACATAGTTTGGTTCCCTCGCGCACTGCTGGGAAAGATTATACAGAGACGAAATACAAGCACCTACCTATCACAAAGAAACCATTCCAGGCAGCGGTGATCCCAGCTAAACACCTCTCACACATTGTGTCAAGTCTAAACAAACTCGACAACAGATCTGATCCCAGGAAGTATTTCTGCCCAAGCTGTGGGAGACTTTTCAGACACATAGGTAGACTCCGTGCCCACATGTTGACCCACACCAGAGGTCAAAGTTACAAATGTCCCTGTTGCGGCAAGACTCTGGAAAACTGGAAGAAACTGTGGCAACATCAGAGGATTCATCGTCAACGTCGCGGTCGCTTCAGCTGTCCGCAGTGTGGCCGCGGTTTTCGTTTTGTGGAGCTGTACAAAAAGCACATGAGGGAGCATCCTGACTTCCACTGGGTTCCTGTTAGGTCGAAGAAAGTGTTCCTGCCTTATCAATGTGAGCAATGCCAATGTAAGTTTAGGACTCTGGATTTGCTGTTTAATCATCAGCTTTCCCATTCCTCACTGCAAGAAGAGCATAAGGACTCTGATTTGGATTTATACATAGATTACCACAGTATACAACCAAATAAAAGCCTAGCTAATTCTCCCTCAAACACTTGCATTGATCCTGTACATAATGAGAGTAATTTTGGTTTAGACAAATCCTCTGATAATGCCTTTAAGCAACAAACAGACCTACATCCAAAAAACGCTTCTCTAATGCCTGTGATTTCTTTCGTCGGAAATATTTCTTCAGATCTGCTAATGGACAAACAAAGTTTCACAAGTCCTCATAGTTACCAAAGTGATAATACAGATTCATTACATGGAAAACCTTTAAAAACTACACCGGTATCAACTAATGCTCGCAGATGGACTCAGGGCTCTTCAGAAGGTGCCCAGTGTGCCATATGTGGTCAACCATATTCTGTCATTTCAGACCTGTACCAGCATTATTTGCAGCATGCCAGAGGAGAACTATAACAAAGACCAGTCTCTAATCAATAATTATCTTATACTGTTTATACAGAATGAATACCGTGATGTTCTAGAATAAGAAGTGTCTTAAAAGCATTATCTTTGAATGTGAAACATCAGTGAAAAAAACTTAATATTGAGCTTTACCCAAAAACATTTCAACAGCTGCTACCTTGTATGTTTCCTGCTCTAAGCTGTCTTAACAATAAATGTCACCCGTTCATGTTATTTTGTGTGAACTGTTTATTTGAAGATGAGATCATATCAAACCTTTGACATAACATAATAATTAAGCAATCTCAAAATAACTTGCTTCTAAGGTTTATTATTTATTTCTTCTACCATTTCATCCTTATATGTTTGCAGTGAAGTGTACACGCTTAACTCAATCTTGTAATAAACCACATGGGAATGCTTTCTTGTCAAGTTGGCCTACTTTACTATTAATTTTAGACTAAAGAAAAAAATACATGAGCAGCTTTTTATTGCAATGTTTATTTGTTAAATTGGTTTAGTTGGAGGTCATGGTGCTCTGGATCCAGGACTTGTAGTTGCAGACTTTGGTGTAGACTCCAGGCTTGTTCCTCTGGGCACAGCCGTAACCCCAGGACACAATTCCCTGCAGCTGACCGTTGCACACCACGGGGCCACCAGAGTCACCCTGATACAAAATAAACATATGAGTAAGTGTTTAAGTATGTGTATTTACTGTAAATAACATTGCAGTGGTGACAGTGTTGTTACCTGGCAGGAGTCTTTGCCTCCCTCCAGGAATCCAGCACAGAACATGTTGGAGGTGATCTGTCCAGGGTAGGAGTTCCTGCAGCTGGTGTCACTCAGGATGGGGGCATCAAGGCACCTCAGATTGTCAGGGTAGTAGCCTGCAACGAATGACCAGAATTGCCTTAAAGCTGCATTGAAACAAGCACAAACTGTTTTGAAATTTACAGGGTTTCACTGACTTCCAGAGCTGCTGGTGTTGCCCCATCCAGAGATGAGACACCCGGTTCCAGATCCGGCACAGCTCGAGGGCAGGGAGACGGCGCGGACGTAGCTGTTCAGGGTGGCGGGCCTGCTCAGCTTAATCAGCATGATGTCGTTGTCCAGGTTGCTGCTGCTGTAGCGAGGATGTGTGATCACTTTGGCAGAGTCAATGAACTGCTCAGTGCCCTCGTTGACAGCAATGTTGTGTTCACCAAGACGCACATTAATGCGGCTGGAAAAAAACTAAAGTTTAACCTAGTTTATTTACATGTATATAGTTTTCTTTTTCCCTGTGTACACTTACGACTTGTAGCAGTGAGCAGCAGACACAACCCAGGTGCTGGAGATCAGGGAGCCTCCACAGAAATGGTAGCCAGAATTCAGAGACACCTGGTAGGCCACGGAGTTCTTTCTGCACTCATAGCCTCCGACAATCTTGTCATCCTCAATGGGAGCGGCATCTGTTGAAATTTCACAAGACAGTCATAGCTCAGAATCAACTTGTTTTAGTTAAAGTGTTTTTCCAAGAACACAGATGATATTTTTGTCTTTAAACTCACATGCCACAGCGAACAGAGCCAGAAGAATGAAAGCCTTCATGGTGGTTTCTGTCTGAACCTCAGTGTCCTCTCATCATCCAGCTGCTCTTTTTATATCCCATGGCCCGCTGCTATCTAAACAGTCAAGGTCACAAGTTTCCATTTTTATCTTCATCCATTGATTGCATGTGTAAAAAGACACCTGTGATTGTGCATATTTTGCAGTTTACCATCACGACTGCATCACTCACCAAAATAGACTTAAATCATAAATATGGAACCTTTTCTTGACAGTTACTTCAAAAATAGAATGAGGGATCATGTACTAAAACATTTAATGAAAGGTTTTAAATATTCTGTTGAAAAAGAACTTATGGATTACAATAAATACATTTCCAATCTCACAGTTTGCACAAACAGCATTGATAAAAAGGTTTGCAGAAATCTTATCTCGATAAAATATAGCTTTGAATATTATTATGGAGAATGTAATTATGTTCCAGGAAATTTTAGTGCCTTCTTGTATTCATTGCAACTGGTTATGAAAAAAATGTAATCAAATTTAAATATTAAATTTGATTATTGTTGAAATTACTTTTTGTTCTTTTTAATCTTTAGGGGCAGCAGAAGTAACCATAGTTTATGTGCCAAACTTTTTCTGGAAAGTAAAAGATCAAAATACAAACAAAACAAAATAAACCATAGAAAGACAGTGAGTAGATTCCTTTATTTAACTCAACAATGTGTATAACTAGATTCGGACTGCATTGTTGTCAGACTGCAGGCCTGGTGTGTGTCTGACACATTGTTCATCTGGATCTGTCCATTTAGTTGGAGGACATGGTGCTGCGGATCCAGGAGTTGTAGTTGCAGACCTTGGCGTAGACTCCAGGCTTGTTCCTCTGGGCACAGCCGTAACCCCAGGACACCACTCCCTGCAGCTGACCGTTGCACACCACGGGGCCACCAGAGTCACCCTGATACAAAATAACGTCATGTCAGTATGTGTTCTTCTTTAAATTAAATAACATTGCAGTGGTGACAGTGTTGTTACCTGGCAGGAGTCTTTGCCTCCCTCCAGGAATCCAGCACAGAACATGTTGCTGGTGATCTGTCCAGGGTAGGAGCTCTTGCAGCTGCTGTCACTCAGGATGGGGGCATCCAGGCACCTCAGATTGTCAGGGTAGTAGCCTGTAAGGAACAACAAGGAAAATGTACCCAAATCTGCACTTAACTGTTAAAATGCAACTGTAGGGTTTTACTGACTTCCAGAGCTGCTGGTGTTGCCCCATCCAGAGATGAGACATTTGGTTCCAGCTCCGGCACAGCTCGAGGGCAGGGAGACGGTGCGGACGTAGCTGTTCAGGGTGGCGGGCTTGCTCAGCTTAATCAGCATGATGTCGTTGTCCAGATTACGGCTGCTGTAGCGAGGATGCTTGATAACTTTGGCAGAGTTGATGAACTGCTCAGTGCCCTCGTTGACAGCAATGTTGTGTTCACCAAGACGCACATTAATGCGGCTGGAAAAAGACTAAAGTTTAACCTAATTTATTTACATTCATATAGTTTTCTTTTGCCCTGTGTACACTTACGACTTGTAGCAGTGAGCAGCAGACACAACCCAGGTGCTGGAGATCAGGGAGCCTCCACAGAAATGGTAGCCAGAATTCAGAGACACCTGGTAGGCCACGGAGTTCTTTTTGCACTCATAGCCTCCGACAATCTTGTCATCCTCAATGGGAGCGGCATCTATGGAGGTTTCTATGGCATTTAACTGAATCTTATAGAAACCTTACAAAGAACACAGTTTAGTCATTGTACTCACATGCCACAGCGAACAGAGCCAGAAGAATGAAAGCCTTCATGGTGGTTTCTGTCTGAGCCTCAGTGTCCTCTCAGCTGCAAGCTGGTCCTTTTAAAGTCTTTAGGCCCTCTGCTATCTGATGAGCCAAGGCCATATGTTATACATACATGTGCTGTACATGGGTTTTGCTGACCAACATGTGAAAAGGACACCTGGAAAATCTGGGCTAGCTGATAATATTTTCTATAGGCTCACTCTTTGAGTGGACACACTTTTTCAGTTCAACAACCAGGCTTAGGCAAATGTATGTGTTTTATTTATTTTCTCTTTATATTTGTATTGTATTGTTATATTTCATAGTGCTTCAGGTTGTCAGGTTTATTACCATTAGAATTGATCATTTAATTGAGGTGTAGTAGATTGGTATTTGTTTTTACTGTATTTGGTATTTGCCCCATTTTTAAAGATGTGGCCCTTGGAAAGGAGGCCATGTTTTTCGAGACATGAGCCAGGAAACTATGATGGTTAAAAGGATTTCAGGCGTGGTAATCAAACTATTTTTTTATGTTTTAGCGTACGTTTCTCACCACTGCCCTCTTTTAAACCTCTTGGTGGTCTTTCATATCTCTTGGAATTTGAGCAAGTCTGTGATATTGCCCTTACACTGTTACTACATTCTACATTCTACAACTACATTCCGGGCCATTGCAAAAAAGAAGGTTCCACAGTATTGTAGACCCAACACAAAACTCACCAATAGGTGTTTGCATTGCAATTGCATTCTAAAAAAATCAAAAAGCACCTATTGGTGAGTTTTGTGTTGGGTCTACAATACTGGTATATTTTATTGTTTTGTTTTTTTTTAATTTTATTTTATGTTGTTATCAATTTTTAAGAGAGTGTGGATATTTACAGCTTAATACTTTTGTGCTTTATAAATAATAGCAATGGTCAAACACGGTTTTGTGTTATAATAAAACAAGTTTTATTATTTATATAATTTTACATGGGTCTTTTAATCAATACGTGATATTGATATGATTATAACGCAACTCAGAGTGAGGCAAGAGCAAGAAAATCTACCTCACTGGTTTTTTATCTGACACACATGGATTTTCCAAGCAGGTGGCTCAGCATAAAGATTAAACATTGTCCTGCCTGGGAAACTGCAGTATGGTGACAGTGACATTTTTTTTTTTTTTTTTTAAATTTTGTTTGTTTTTTAGCCATGGTTTTCTTACTGTGTGAGGATTTTAGAAGCATAATTATTGTCTTGTTGGCACATCCAGCACTACTGCTGATATTGTCTGTGGAGATTTAAATAATGTAGGCTACAGTCAACGTTAAGTGTGGGTTAGGCTACTTTCTTGTTTTAATGGACTGGTCTGGAGTTGAACATTTACCCCCTTGTAGAACAATGTCATTTGCAGCTAATGCGGCATATAGGTTACATAACTAAAAGAAACTTCAGATTAAGTTTATCAATGTTTTTCACACCATGCTATGACAAAGTGTATAAAGTGAACATTTCTTTCTATGAGGTGTCCTTTTGCCATGTAACATTACTGTGTGTTAAATGTGACACAGTGTTGACTAAAAACTGTTCCAATGCAGTTTCCTTCCTAAGAATCTTGGAATGTTAACCATACGTTGCTCCTTTAAAGACTGCAAAAGGCACCCATATACTACCTTAACACTATGATCTGTACTGTAGTTTACTTGCAATATACATATTCTTTTGGTGTGATGCTGATTAAATGGCTACTGTTAGATGATAAGAAATTAGATATCTTGACCCAAAAATTAGCCAGAGTTAGAGGCAAAATTTGGGTGGGAACTGTTGGTCATTTGTCCTTGTTTTTTATTCTTTATTCTTTTTTCTTTATTCTTCTTTTCTTTCTTTATTTCTTTATTCTTTCATTTTTTTAATTATTAATAAAATGTACAGTATATAAAACCTTTAGTCATACAATTTCATATATTACACAACATTGTACAAGTTCAACATAAAAAATATAGTCAACATTTTACAAACAGTAAACAGTTGAACAAGCAAAATCAACAAAAAGGTAATTTAAGAAAATAGTAATATAGACCATGTATAGTAGATGGTGTTTGTATTGTTAGGACATAGGCCTACGTGTTGTATTTTGAGTTAGTATTGTGACGGTTTGGCTGGAGAAAAGAGATCATTGTAGCTATTGGTTATTGTCGATTTGCTCTTCAAGCATCCTAAAGTCACTCTCGGTAACGTCATCAGAAAGCGACAGTCGTAGGTTTCCGTGTCGACAGCTGGGCTAACAGCTGCACCGTATGTGTTTTGTTTTTGTTTTGGTTTTTGTGTGCGGTTACAATAAGGTAAGAATAACACTTTACGTCCTTTTAACAACATATATTCAGTATCCGTTTCCAGTACACAATAAATCCATAGTTTACCATTATAAATGCTCTCTAGTATGCTAATAGCTAGCAGCATTTTTAAGAGCACCTAATGTATGAGGAATGCGCAACCATTGCGGATGTGGTGCAGAAAATGCGCATTGATGCGACAGACCCTGAAAGTCGTTGCATCGTGCAGCAGATATAGCCTACTAACAGCTTATAATTTCTCTATGTGACGTTTTTATGAGCTGTGTTGTGTTTGTTGTGTTTCAGTTCTGTAGGCGGTCCACTGCCTTGGTGTTGCACCTCAGCATAAAACGGATGGAATCGATGCAGCGCTCAGCATATTTTTAAACATAGTCTGTACACGTTTCATTTACTGAAAATGACAAAAATGGTTTTAACCGGATGTGGTTAGTAATAATTTTCTGTGTTTAAACTGACCTGTCTATAGTAATGAATGCATTGCATGGTGTCACGAAGTTCTATCAGCTTAAGACCCCCATAGTTTGAGTGGGGGATCAATTAGAAACTTTAGTATTTCAGCATGTGCAGTAGTTGGAGTTAAGTATGGACTTGTGTTAATGGACAGCTGTAAGTCTCAGAATTGGCCCTCCAGTCAGTTCTGCTCCAGATCAGGTCTGACCCATGACTGAGTACTACGAGGAGGGAGGGCTGCTGTACGAGCAATCACCTCCCATGCACATCAAAGTGGAGTCCCCGGAGGGACCCCTTGGAGGGGGAGCCTCAGAAAATGGCTTCCCCAGGGAGGATGAGGACTCAGATGGCAGCTGTGATCAGAGTAGTGGTTTACCTGGGGGCCTCCCCTTCAATGTGGTAGTGGTGCACCCAAACATCATGGCGCCTGGCATGTCCTCAGATGACCTACTGTCCATTGAACAAAGTAAGCATTGATAAATACAGTATTCTTCATCATTTTCTTCTCATTCTCTTCTCATTGTATGATCTATTATTGGATTTTGAGCAGTAACGTAACTTAAATGTTTTAAAGTGTATTCTTTATCAGGCTAATTTTGTTAAATTCCTATCCCTCATCTTTTACAGACCGAGCAATGTCAGCTGCACTTGCAGCTGGCGGCGCTGGGAAAAGGAAGAGCCGTTTCAGTGGTGCAGAGCTGGAGGTCCTGGTGTCTGAAGTCACTCGTTGTGAAGGGGAGCTATTTGGACCAGCTGGAAGACTTAGACGACGAGAAAGAGAGCGCATCTGGGCTGGAATCTTGGAGAGGGTAAATGCAGTGTCCAGAGTCCCCCGAACCCTCAGAGAGGTGAAGAAGCGCTGGGATGACTTAAAGAGACGCAATGGGGGCAGGCTGGCGGATGCCCGCCACCGCAGCTGTTATCTGCCATCCAGCAGAGGAACCTCGCTTCTTGGACGTCCATGTCAGCCAAGCCCCAGGCTTCAACCAACCAGACAAAAACAAAATACGAGGACAAAGCCCAGTTTCCCATGCTTCCCTGACACTGATACAGGTAAACTGTTCTGAAGGGCACATTGTTCTGACATACACTGACATAGTTTGTTATATAAAACTGGTTGTGCATTTTTTTCCATGTAAGGTGAGGCGGATAAGCAGAAAATATTAGAGGCCCATGTTTCACACTTAACTTTAAGTAATTACAGCCAGGAGTACAACTATATTATATTTTGCAGGTGTAGGAGTGGACGCTTCAGAAAGAGATGCTCTAGAGAAAGAAGAGGACAATGCTGAGCGGGACAAAGATGTGGGGGAAACTGAATGTGAACCTGTAGAGAACAGTATGGAGGATAAATTGGGTTTAGGACTGGGTTTGGGTATAGGACCACCTCCTCCATCTGAAAGATGGCTGCCTCCTTCCCCACTGTATAGCGCTCCTTTCCTAAATGGCAGTCCTCAGCCTGGTAGCCCTCAGCCATCACTTGGCACACAGCAAGGTCCTCTTGAAGCCCCACCACGTAGCTCTTGGCTTGAAGATGAACTCAGAGGATTAGGGGAAGCAGCAATTCAGTTGGGAAACCGTGTAGAGAAGAGTCTGCGGGAATTTGGGGAAAGTTTCAGGGAGGACATGAGAACACTAGTAGCTTCTCAAGAGGCTTTGGCCGTCAGTCTTCAGCAAAATAATGTCCTACTACAAAGGCTGCTGGGAGTACTGGAGGCACAGCAGCAACCACAACAGCATCGTGTGCAGCAGTCACAGCAGTCACAAATATCTCAGCAGCACTTACAGACAACATTACAGCACCTTGAACCACAACAGAGGATTGAAACTCAACATTCACAGGCACAACAGCATCAAACTCCAAAACAACAGCAGCCTCAAGTCTCACAACACAATCAATCACCAGTAGGGATGACAGCAGCTGACATACATGGCACATATCAGACTGATTCACCTTCTGAGGCAGATGGAAGTGCACATAGGCCGCGGCGAGGAAAACTCATTGATCATAGGCGCAGGAAACGGCGATGAGCAGGAACAAAAACTGCAACAAAACATGTCAAAATGTGAATAACTTTGATCTTTTTCTATTAATATTTCAGTGAAGATAAACTACATGAATAGCTATCTTATTACTCCAAAAGTTGACTCACAATACATGAGACACTAGCCTTATTATTAGCCCAGTTCTTCATATCATGCATTGTGCTAAAGTTCCAGTTACTCTGCTGTGGCATCTTTAGCCATGTGACTTAAAGTGTAATATGCATGTCATTATACATGCTTTGCAGTAGAGCTGTTAAGCTTACAATACTCTTACTAGTTAAGTATTGACTAAATCCTTCAAATACACTAACATCATAGTCGTTACCTGTAATATACAGTGCATATATTGTATTAATTGTTTTCTGGCTTTCAAACAGCTTCATGGTGCATTATTTTCATCTTGGTCAGATAATAAATTCTAGTTGTTTTCATTTTGTGGTTTTTAGTCAAAACAGTTTTACTGATTCCTTTATCAGCCATTCACGTTTTTTGTTCTTATTGGTGTAGTAAATGCATACAGTATTTATTATAATCTTGCATGCAGTATGATGGAGATGTGTGTAGATAACAGCAGATGTAGTTTTCCACAGGTTATGTTTTATAGATAGCTACTGTTATTTAACAAAACATAATAAAAGATAGACTTGTATTACAAGTAACTTCAGTTAATGCCTCGTAAACCACTGAAGTTTATTTATGCCAGTTAAACTGTGGGGATTGTGCTTGGTGCGCATGAAAGGAAATGTAAAGGCAGTGTATACGCGGAGAAATGTGTAAATGTGTCTGTATCTAATCTGTAAAATCGTGTAAATTAAAATTGGTTTTCCGTATCTATTGTTTTATTTTGAAAGTGGTGACCGGAAATGTGTATGGGTCTGAGATTGTAGCATGATAGTTGTACGCTCTGGAGAAGGGGGTGCATGGGTGAAACATGGCGGCTGTGGAGCCACTGGAGTCTGCAAAAAAACAGAATTCGTGTCCAGATAGAGTAGAATCGGCGGACGCGTCTGGACTCTTGAACTCGGAGGATATCCTGAAACAAGAAGATGAAAGTACATCTCAGAAAACAGCGGAGAAACCTGAGCACGCACAGAAAGCCACCGCTCCCACCGACGGCGCTGCGTTTACGAGCCATTCTGAGGTCGGTGTCGAGCCCAGAGCAGAGGCAGACAGTACGACAAGTAAGTCACCCGAAAACCACCAAACAGAGGCCCCTAAAAATGCATGCGACAACACGGCGTGTGGGAGGGACAGGGAGCTGCGGTCCTTGGACTGGTCTGAAACTGATGTCTGTCATGAAGAGACACAAACACATAAGGGACATCAGAAATAAAAGCGGGGTGATGGATAAAATTTACAGTGATGCATGATGTAGCCTACTTTAAATACAGTGGCAGTAACTATATTGTTGTTAAACTGTTAGACTTCAGGTTGGTATTTTGATAAGTGGATTCTAATTTTTGTTTACTCTTGTGTTGCCCATGTGTTTTTGTTCTTTTGTTTTTTTTACAGACCTCAGTGCTCTTACAGAAAGTGTTGAAGAAGGACAGTGTAATATGCAAACCAAAACAGCTACTGAAGCGAATGAAACTGAGATAGATGAAGAAGAAAAAACAATTATTGAGGAGAAGAGCACTGAAAAAGAAATGTCAGTGGTGCAAAAACGAGAGGCTGATGGGATAAAGGATGAAGAGGAGGCAGACCAAGAAGAGGATGCCGAGCCATCTACAAAACAAAAAAAGGGTGGCATGGTGTGTAAAGAGTGTGGCAAGAGTTTCAACCGCCGTGAGACCTTCAACTTACACCGGCACTTTCATTTACATGAGGACGAGCTCAAACCCCTCACCTGTAAAGAATGTGGCCTTACCTTCCAGCAGCGCAGTAGCTTCATTAAACACAGAAATGAACATAAAGAGAAAGATGAACAACTTTCAGCTTTAAAAAGGGGAGTGCGCAAAAAGGAGGAGGGTACTTTTGAATGTGCTGAATGTGCAGCAGTCTTCATTACAGTGGACAAGCTGAGGGACCACAGGTGCAGCAATACAGATGAAAAACCTTTCCACTGTCCGCTGTGTCGTCAAGAATTCAAACATAGATCATCTATCACAAGGCATATGTTGACCCACTCCCAGGAAAAGTTTCAGTGTCCAGAGTGTAATCAAACTTTTCTTGACCATATGTCACTGCACTTCCATCAGCGCAGCCATGCTGCTCTAAAACCGTATGAATGCCCTGAGTGTGGCATGGTTTTTAAACATTACTCTGTCATGGCAGACCATCGTCGCAAGCACACAGACCGTTCACGTTTACATTTGTGCAACATATGTGATAAGTCCTTCAAGTATAGCAGTCTCCTCCATCAGCACAAATATCTGCACACAGGTCAGAAGCCTTTTCACTGCTCTGAATGTGGGAAAAAATTTGCTTTTGCCCAGAACCTGAAGGCACACTGCCGTCAACATTCACTGAATAAAGCTCCCCTGCTCTCCACAACTGAGAAACTGAAGAACCCAATCTTTGTTTCACAGGCACCAGTGAAAGGACCAGAAAAGGAGAATGCACACCAAAGTAGGGATGCTATGCGCACCTTTAACTGCCCCCTTTGTCCCCAAACCTATGCTACACCAGCAAATCTGCGAGCCCACATGCTTACTCATGAGGCAGAGTATGAAATGCTTGAGAGAACATCCAGATCACCAAAGGAACCAGCTAAATGGGATAAGGGACATAATTGCCCGCACTGCCCAAGTGTTTATCGTGATGAATTAAGCTTAAATGTGCATTTGTCAAGTGTTCACAAATCTGTCGCACCAAATATAGAGAATATGACAATAGTACCCAACAAACCTATACCGCCATTAAGCAGTGATAATATACAAGGAAAGTTGAAGATTGATAGTGTGAAGTCATACAAGTGTCCTGAATGTGGGAAACCTTTTCGCCATCGCTCAGTATTAGAGTTGCACATGCGTATACATTCCAAGGACAAACCTTATCAGTGCAAAGTATGTGGTAAAGGTTTCAGATTTAGTAGCTATTTACAGCAACATCTCATTATTCATACTGGGAAGAAACCGTACAAATGTCCGGACTGTGGAAAGGACTTTGCTTTTTTACAGAACATGAGATCCCATCAAAAGCTACATCAAGAAAAACCTTTTCGTTGTACCAGTTGTCGCAAAGGGTACAGTGACGAGGCTCAGCTTCAGCACCATATGCTTTCTCATAACGGGGACAAACCTCACAAGTGTCATCTTTGTGATAAAAGCTTTGGATTAGCTTATCTGCTCCGCGATCACATGAACACACACACAGGAGAGAGACCTCATCGCTGTGATGAGTGTAACAAAACATTTTCCTGGTTTAGTAGTCTGTTAGTACACCAGAAAATCCATGCTCGCAAACGTCAGGGTTTCAGCCAGTATAATTCATTTCAGATTGGGGCTCGGATGAGAGGAAGAGGTAGCAGGGGTCCAAGAGGGGGCAGGCTGATTTGGGGCTTGTCCAGATCTTTTGCAGGTTCAGGGATGGTTGGCTCTCGGTCATCTCTGCCTTTAGATACTCCACTAAGAGATGCTGAATTGCACAGAAATGCTGGACAACCAGCTCCCATGCTTGCAGTTGGAATGGATTTACAAGGCAGGCAGCAGTCTGAGCTGCAACCTACTCCTGTCCAGTGGAAGGTGGATGGAGGTGAGGTAATGCCTGTTCCATCCATACAGCAGCCCCATGTAGCATCACAGTCTATGTCCTTTGACAATTCCATAGGTTCAGGGCCCATGTCTACACACACTGTGGAGACATCACTAATAATGCAAAATTCACCCTCTATGGTGGGCTCCGGTCCAGCTGTCCCAAACAAATCAAGTCCTTCGTCAGTAAGTGAGATTGAGCAGCACAGGCAACTAAAGGCTGTTAGTTGGAGTAATCTTCCAACATCTGTTGTTGCTTCCACAAGCTCTTTGCAGAATGAATTTATTTCCCCTGGCACCTATATAGATGGAGCAGCACTGTGGAGTGTCAGACCTGCAGCAACTACAACTAGTTCACAGAGCTCTCCAAAAAAGCTTGGTCAAGAGCTCCAGCTGTCCACCTGGCAGGGTGCCACAATCCCCCCCCAAAACAAAATGCCCACTGCCCCTAAAAAAGAAGAGGGTAGAACGTGGGACATGGGTAATCCTCAAGTGCCGACTGTTAGTCAACCAGAAAAGCCATGGTCTTCAGGTTTACCGAGTACATCCTTGGCTTCTTCAGTTCAAATAGACCAAAGCCGCAGCTCTATGGTACTGACAGCCACTCATGGAATTGGAACCCCTATTTGGGACATCAAGGCATCATCAGGCATCCAAAAGACGTCAGACTTTCAGCTGCAAAAGCAGGTGTCACCTATCTGGGCTGGGGTTCAGAGTCAGACCACAACACAGAAAGTTCCAATCTCAATCCAGTATGAACCTCATCGGTTTGGCCAAGGCATAGGAACACCAGTGTGGGGCTTCCAAAGTAACCCAGTGGGTCCTCAGGTGATGCTTACTGGGCAACTCAAATCAGGAAATGGGCCAGAACTGCAACAGCAGCAGCCAGTGGTAACAGGCACAAAATTAATCATAAATCAGCCTTCTCCCTTTTTCTCACCTCCTCTTGCTCTTCCACCTATCGCTTTGCCTGGCTCCCACCCTCTTCATTCTGTCACTGTTGGTGCACTTCCAAGACCTCCACACCCAAATATTTTTTTCACACCACAGGCGGTCACTCAGACCCTGCCCCTACCTCAACTCACTCCACAGACAGAACCTCACAAGCTTGGGCCCCGTTTAACTTTTGCACCTGAACGGCTTCACCAGTGTATGATATGTGGGTGCTCTCTTCCTCGAGAGGTGGATCTACAAATGCATTACCTGCAACATGCACAAGGAGAAATATAATGTTTCCAATGGTCAGTGGCAAGACTTGTTTAAATCTCTTACACAGCAGAACCTTATTTATATAAAGCTCACTGAGTCTTTATTTAGCATGCACACTGCACTACTAATGGCTGAAATGTTGCCACGCTCCTCTTCAGTGATTTTGATGTAAACATGTGCCATCTGATAGGTTTAGTTTCTTCTGGAGTTTGCTAATAAATGAGGTTCTTCTGTATTATTTCCATTTGCCAATCAATAGATTTAGGTCAGTTTTTGTACTTTTTAATTTTATGTCATAACCATTCAAACTCTTTTCCTTGTACAGTATAATGTGTGCCTTTTATGATCTGCATGTCTACAGTCTTTGTATTCTAGGCATAGTTTGTGCTAAAGGTAGACTCAGCAATGTGACCTCGCTCCTAAAAGAAACAAGAAAATAATACATCCTGTGTTAAGATGTATGAATGTGTTCATACAAATCCATTTCTGTCAGTAAGTTTTAATTCTCATTCAGCAATGGCATCTTAACTCAACTTTTTTTTTGGTGTGTGTGAAGTATTTTAGTGATGTAATATTATTCAGTCAAACACCACTAAACATAAATCAGAGCTAGAACAGATGAGATATATATCATGATGTTAATCAGGGTTATTACATCCCTCAATGAATAAGATAATTGAAACAAAGTGACTTAAAGCAAAGCCTGATCTATTTGGTTCAAAACTGTATACTCTGTATAACTATCTTATAAGTCAAAACCATTGATCTGTCTACCTCTATCATTTTGATGAAGAGCAAGGTAAAATCTGTAAGCTAAATTTTATTTCATTTAGTGATCATTTTTGCATCAAGGTTCAGAGTGTAAATTTTAAATAAAATTTGATTTCTTTTTTTTAAGACACACTTATGTGCGGTTGTGTGTGTTTTTATTGCCAGTGAAAAAATACATAAGTTACCCTTTAGTGCACATAGAAAACATGAATGTAAGAAAGTAACAGGCTAAACATTACTATGTATGAATTTTATCTAAATATTTATGCTGTAGTAGTTTAAAAGAAATTTATACAAACTACAGTAAAATATATAGGCTGCCAGTGACGTATATAAAAATAAAAAATTTAATTGTGGCGGGTCTGTTGTTGAAGAGCGCCGATTCTTAGTCAAAGAAACGTAGAAGAAGAAGAAACGGTAGCAGCAGCTACTTCCGGTGTCATGCCGAGCGTAGCCACCCAGAGCTGTATGTATGGTGAGAACATCTTGTATTGAGGTCTTTTGCATGCTTAAAACAGAAAAATGTATGGTTATGCAGAGATATGCGACAGTTGGTCACACTTTATTTTTTTCTTTGAGTAGAGCGTCGCAGAAAAGAAAAAGATAACCATTTAGCACTGACTGATGCCTGATGCGATCTAACACGGGCTTTAGCTACTAGCTAAACACCAACACACCAAGATGGACGAGGCTGAGGTGGTGGTGTTGGAAGAGGAGGGGGAAGAAAACGTGCTCCGCCAAGATGACGGAGCATCTGGGAGTAACGAAGCAGCTATAGAGAGCCACAATGAAAGTAGGTGACCAATTCAACTTGAGTTTTATTAACATTTATATGGTTAGCCTCGAAACAGACCAAATAACCAATAAAAATGTGGAGCCAAGACTGCAGGAAGCGGCTGCAGTGATGTGGTCAAACCATAAATTAAACTGGTCTCTTATTATTAAATAAATATGTAGAAAGAAAAAAACACTTTAAGGAAAACATTATTATTTGACAAATGAGGCTAGCCAGTTATGTAATTCTCACTGCTTATCTTGGTGAATTTAAACATCAGCCAAATTTGTATTTTTTTAATACAAATTTAAATATTGATACAAGTATACAGATTTTTTATACCACTTTTTGGCCAGTATTTGTCTTGCAAGGGTAATCTATATTTCATTTTATGGTAATCATTTCCTCATTATATTACAATATTATACACACATACAACAGATTGAAACAGCTTTTAAACCATTCCTGGTGTTGGCCAGTGCCACTATACAGTGCCAGAAGACATGGCATCTTTGTGTCACATTGTCTACCATTGTCTGTGATGAAAAATACCACCACTTGTGCTTTACCACATTGTGTCCAGACATTTAATATAGCTTAAGAATATTACTGTCTTCATCATAGAAGTGAATCACGAGATGTGCAGGTAAATTATTCTGTGCTGAAAACAGTGTACAGTAGGTCTGAATGATATCAGGAATCAGAATGTAGGTGTATTAAAAAGGTAAAGAAATATTGGTTCTATGTGGATTTCCCATGGTCATACACTCACAGTGTGATGCACAGTGTTTTTTTGTTTTTTTACCATAATACCTTTATATCTTTTACAATTGAAGCAGTCTTCGTGATATTGCAGTTGTGCTATATTATGCAGCCCTAATGTACAGTGCCATCTGAAGGCCACAACAGAATTAAATAGAATATAAATATGTTCCTGTTTAACCTGCAGCAGTTGTCTCATGTAATGGGCTTGAAAAAAAAAATGCACTACTGATGGTCATAAAGGCTGGCCATTTGGACTGCATTATATCAGGAGAAAATGTAATATTGTAATTACCTGTGATAAGGGTATGGACTGGTTACATTGGCACCACTAATTATTACATGTGGTTGCATCACAGGTTGACTCTGATTGGACAGTTATTTTACTTTGGAAGAACATCATAAATCAGTCCTTCGTGATATGGATATTGTGATTGCTGATAATGCAGTAGCAATATTATGCCGCCATACTAGCTATTTAAAAAATGACTTTACAGTGGTCCCTCGTTTATTGCGGGGGTTACGTTCCAAAAATAACCCGCAATAGGCGAAATCCACGAAGTAGTCAGCTTTATTTTTTACAGTTATTATATATGTTTTAAGGCGGTAAAACCCCTCACCACACACTTTATACACTTTTCTCAGACAGGCATTAACATTTTCTCACATTTCTCTCTTGTTTAAACACTCCCAAAGTTCAAACCTTAGCATCTTCCTCTGCCTTTTGGGTGCAACCGCAGGTGCCTTTGTCGTTGCAGAACGTTTCGTCCACATTGTGGGTTTTGTCGGGGAGAAAACTTGGAAACATACAGCACTTCAGAGTCACACTGCTAGCGATCGAACATTTATGTAAATTTGGCAAGCCGAACGCATTCTGTACTGTACAGGAGACACGGCACGGAGGAGATTGATTGATAATGGTCTTAGCCAATCAGGACGCAGAACACAATGCACGTTGATACGCTGTAAAAAAAAAAAAGCATGCAAAATTGCACTAAAAAAATCCGCGAAAGTGAGTCTGCGAAAGGTGAACCGCGTTATAGCGAGGGACTACTGTACCTTTAATATTTGATTTAATTATATGTTCTATCATTTTGTTTTTATACTTTTTGTACTTGGCTTTTTGAAAAATAAAGCTAATTTTGTACCTTTTTGTATTTTTGTGTGTTTCTTATTTTAACTTTTTCTCTGAAAGAAGGAGTGGCCTTGACCTCCTTTTTTCCTTTCTATTCCCAGGAGATGAGGTTTTCTGCTGTCAGAAATGTGGAGAAGCCTTCAAAGAAGAGGCAGCCTACTTGAAGCACTGTCGGCAGCATTCCCAAGGAGATCTCGACATGTGTTTGGATTACCAGCTGAATGACAAATATGATGTAGAGATGCCCCATGAAACAGTACTACATAGTTACCATTCGCATGTGGATATAGAGCACGGTCATTCCAATCCTAAGACCTCTGTTGTGCAGATGAATGCTGGAGTAACAAAGCAGCACACCTATCAATGTGAAGAATGTGGGAAGTCTTATGGTGTGTTGGGACACTTTCTCAACCATCAGCGCTCACACAGACAAGCCTCAAAATCAGTTTTCCATGATCTTGAACATTTGAAAAAGAAATCATTTTCGTGTGAGTTCTGTGGTCGGAGTTATTCTCGTGCATCAGCTCTGGATGCTCATCGCCGGTGTCATGAGGAGAAGTTGGTAAAGTTGCGATGCAGGAGTGCAGGTGAAGCAGATCAAGCGCTAGATGACACCAAGCCAATTGAAAACCACACTGAAGAGGCTGAAAAAACTCTTGACGATGAAAAAAAATTTGAGTGTTCATGTGGTAAATCGTTCGCTACCCTGTTACGGTTGAAAACCCATCAGCGATTTAGCCGCAACAGTCTGTGTTCTCCAGAGGAGATGTTAGAAAAACCAAAGAAAAGTGCTGATTTTCAATGTAGTCATTGTAATAAGACTTTTGGTGGTCAAATTGCTCTTATCAACCATGAGCGATGGCATGCGCATGCCAATGCAGTGAACAAATTTCCTTGTGAGGAATGTGGCAAAGAATTTGTGACTTTAACATTTTATTATCGACATCAACGAATTGTGCACTGTAAAGAGACTCCATCCAAGTCGTTTCTTCACCAAGTGTGCCAACTACAAAAGAAATCATTTGAATGTAAAGACTGTGGGCTTAAGTTCTCCCGGGCCTCAGCTCTTCACTCCCATGAACTTCATCATACGGATGTCTTCAAAGACACAGAGAAGGAAGCTCCTGTTTCCACTTCACTGCTACCTCAACAAAACCACCAGAAAAAATTGAAATGTGAAACTAAAGATTCTGATTGCAAGGAGGATTTTGAGAATGTGTTTCCTATTGCAGTAGTTGATAATCACCACGTAAATGACATTGAGGATGATGCAGAGAGTTTTGAACCTGGAGACTTAATTGTAAAAGTGATTAGTTCAAGCGAGTCTGAAGATGAGCCTGAGCAAGACTTGAATTCTGACTTAGAACTTCTCTGTGAATCAGATCATGACGTAAGAGAGGACGGGGACACTGCTTTTCTTCCCAAATTAGTTTCAAAAACAGAGATGGATTTAAAAATTGTACAGATTGACTTTGGTGAAAACCTGTCATCAGTAGTAGAAAGGGAATTAGACATGAAACCTGTAGAAGAACGATATGATTGCCCAGATTGTTATCGATGGTTTACAAACCCTACATCTCTGCGTGTTCACAGAATGTGGCATGGCGTTCGTAAGAGAAGACAGCTGGCTCGAAGTCAGGCACTAACAGTTCACCCACTTGATTTAAGCTGCCATGAAACCAACCCCAAAAATAAACAATTCCAGGGTGCAGATGGAGCAAACCTTTTGAACATGAAAATCTCTCCTACACAAAAGAATGAGAATCTATTGGCTACTAAGAAAGAGTACAATCCAAAGAAAACTCTTTTGGGCCCAAAAATTTACCATTGTGAACAGTGTGGAAAGGGTTTTTGGTCTTTGGGAGCATTCTCTCACCATAAACAGAGTCCAATGCAGTGTACAGATCTGAGGCTTAGAAAAGGTTTTGGAGGATCATTTACTAATGGACATTCCCGTTCCAGTTTTAAGGTTACTTGTACTGTTTGTGGCAGAAAATTTCGTCACAGAGGTACAATGGCTTTACACATGCGAAAGCATGAAAATGGAAATCACAAATGTGACATTTGTAACAGGTCATTTCGTCTTCTCTCTGGCCTCCTCAGGCACCGAGCTGTGCATAATAACCAGTTACTGCCGCCACCAGTCAAATCTTTTCAGTATCAGGTTGAGCAATTGCAAAAGAACACATACAGCTGCCCTGACTGTGCAAAGCTTTTCTCAAGGGCAAAAGCACTTCAGTTTCATATGAAAAGCCATGGTTATGAGACCGGGTACTCGCCACCTTCCCACAGGCCTGCTGACGTTTTGGAGGATCTCCAGTGTGCGACCTGCTTTGCTCATTTCAACAAAAAGTCATCCTTGCGAGCTCATATAAAACTTTGCTCCAAAAGAGACAGTCAGAAACAGCCCCCTAAAAATGATTCTTGCATCCTTGCATCAACACAGAAAAATAACTTAACAGTTGCTGTCAACAAAATGACAGAAAATGAAAAGTACAAATGTAAAGTTTGTGACCGGAGGTTTTCTGTGGTTGGAGCTTTGAATTTTCATAAAAGAATTCACACAGAGAGTCACAAAGCATTAACCAAAGCAAAAGCTTTGGTTAAGAAATCTAAGCTAGAAGAGTCAAATAAAGGACCGTATTACTGTTTGGATTGCGGCCGGCGGTTTGTGTCTAACTCAGCCCTTGGCTCCCACAAACGGTGGCATAAAGATAAGCCATGTTCAGATTCTTTACTGGATCAAAATGAGTTAAACCTGGCAAACAAGAAGACAGAACTGGGACCTTTTAATTGCAACAAATGTAAGAAAAAGTTTTTTAATCTTTGTGTCCTCCAGCGTCACCAGATTTTTAATCCTCAGTGTCAAAACACAGAGGATCATGTTGTGTTTTCTTGTACAGAATGTGACCAAAACTTTGAACAAGCTTCACTGCTGTCTCTTCACTTTAAAAATGTACATAGCAAACATCTAACAACTCCTGCTGAAGTTGGGTTGTGCAGTTCAGTTGACCATGTCCAAAGGCAGGTTGGTGAGAACCCTGCACGTGGTCAGTCTAAAGCTCCAACTCTGAAGTCTAAATCCCACTTGTGTCCTCTCTGCTCTATGTCATTTGCAAATGTCAGAGGCCTACGTGCTCATAAGTGGCAGGCACACTCAAAAAGAAGGAAAAAAGGCAAAAAACTGTTGAAACTTAAGGCCACCATGAGTGATTGGGCAACACCCAAGCTACATGCTACAGCCATAATGAGTGATACTGATGCTAAGAAAAATAGTCCTGTTAATTCAGAAATGAATAATGAAACTGAAGATGATACATCTGTTCAAATAGCTTCAAGCATTAACTGCTGGAGTAAGGACAATGCTAATAATGCGTTTGTTGACCATAAGCAAGTGTCTAAACAAGAACTGGAAAGTCAAGAAGTAGAGGTAATTACACCTTCACATCTCTATGAACGTTCAGCCAAATGTCTCTTCAAGTGTGACAAGTGTGGTAAGGCATTCTCAACCCTTGAACAATTGGGAAATCACAAAGCCAAGGCTAAGAGTAGACCGTATAGCTGTGCTCTTTGCTGCAGTGGTTTTTGGACTGAGAATCAACAACAGCAGCACTTCATCTGGCATGACAAAATCCGTGGTCGCCTCCCAAATGAGCTTCGCTTTAGAATCAATGCAGCTATGGCCTTAACACATCAAACATCTAACGCGCACTCTTCAGACGGAGGTAATTCATCATCACTGAATGATCCACTGCTGATTCCAGGTGACAAAGCACAAACTAGCCATAAGTGCCAGCACTGTGGCAAAGGTTTTTTATCTCCAACTGCACTCCAGAAACATATAATGGAGTACTGCAACAGCAACTCTTACCATTGTTCTGTTTGCCCAAGGACCTTTAGTGAAATACAGGAACTTATTGATCATCATCAGGAATGTACAGGTAGTTCCTTAAAACAAAGAGTGGCCACTGATGTCCAATCAGGAAATAATGGCTTTACTTGTCTTGAATGTGGAACTACCTTTCTTCAAGAAACTGATTTGCACCAGCACTACATTACACATGCCACATGCGTGTACGTGACTAACGACACTGATAAGAACTGAAGACACATGGGTTATTTCATTTTTTGGCCAAATTTATAAATATTATGCTATAGTAAAAAAAAAAAACAACTTTGTGTATAACAACTAATGTATTTTCTTTCTAGTATTTATGTAAAAATGTAAATTGATGGGTTGTTTTTTTTAAATTATTATTATTTCTTAACACCTAATTAGTACATGAACTAATGTTATAAAATAATTTAAGGTTATAGGTCGACTTGTTTCAAGTGATCATGAAGTCTATTATCCCTGTTTAAAACACCCTTTCATTTTATGACACTGAATTCCTCTCTGGCTGTATTCTGCTGTTTTAAAAATGATGTGGGACAAAGAAAGGACGGTTTAGGTCTTAAAAGTGTTTCATGTCAAAGAGTAAG
Organism: Rhyacichthys aspro; assembly: GCA_036850595.1. Lineage (NCBI taxonomy): Eukaryota > Metazoa > Chordata > Actinopteri > Gobiiformes > Rhyacichthyidae > Rhyacichthys > Rhyacichthys aspro. The sequence continues at coordinate 11,201,936 of CM072163.1, read as the reverse complement.
ATTGTGAAATCAAATGTCAATAGCAGCTTTAAAAATGCCATAATTCAAATTGATTGAATTGTTAATAGCATGACCTTTATAATGAGCTTATGTCTTTCAGTGTCCCTTTCCTTTGTAGAAAGCTAAAGCAAGTTGTGTTTTTTGTTGCTGGACCACCCTTGTAGTGTAGCATATCTTTATTATAGTAGTGTTAGATTATGTTACTATTCTAAAAGATGAATATTGTTTTCCCTTGATGATCAATGTAATGTTCATAATGATCAGTATGACTTCTTATATGAGAAACAAGTCTGTAAAATGTATAAAAATAAATAATGCTGTTTAAGCTCAAATCTGTGGGTTACCCTCATACTTTGATATGAAGAAAGTGTTCTAAAATTCTTTATGAAAACCAAAGATCATTTCCCTCGATTGTAAGTCTTGGGACTTGTATAATCCTAATCATGAGTGTATTGAACAGAGGTGCTGCACCCATACTAAATCTTAAGGTATTATTTTTAAACTCTGGTCTACGTATTTATACATACTAATAATCATTAAATTAAGTAATGAATTCTTACGCGGGGTACATGCCTCTTATTCTACACCTAGATCTATCATCTGTCTAATCTGTGAATATATCAATACACAAATGTGATTGTCCAAATGTGTTGTATTATTTGTGCAAAATTTGTTCTAAGAAATGGCATTTCTTTTGTTTTGGGTGTAAGCTTTGTTTTTTCTTTTATCTTTTGTAGTGGGACAGTGTACTGGTGAAGGTACAGTCAGTGGCCAGATGTTTACACACTGGGAATCCTTCACAAATCGCCCACACCTGTATGTGCCGGATAAAGAGGAGGTGGTAGCCAAAACAGCAAATCCAAACCTGGCTGCTGAATTAAATGATGGAGAAATCACAGGTGGAGTCACAGGTGGTGATGCAAGTGAGTCTGACATGACTGCTTCATCTCAAAGGAATGTCTCCGAGTTCGATTTGACCAAAACTGAATCGGACAACTTGCGAAAAGTGTACGCTTGCAATCTTTGTGGTAAAATGTATATGTACCAGGTTTCTTTCAAAAAACATCAAGAGATGCACGAATACGAGAATAAACAAAAAGGTCCAAAACCAGGCAGCTCAAGTTCGAAAGGGTATGAGTGTTCAGAATGTGGGGCTAAATTCATTAGGCAAGCCAGATTAATTAGTCACTTGAAACTTCATAAAATGCAAAACTCAGAGCGCAGATGTGAAGAATGTAACAAGACGTTTGCTTCAATAACATCGTGGATTGGTCATATTAAACTCCATAATCTGAGACCATTTTGGTGTTTTAGTTGTGCCAGAGGCTTCACAGACCAGTGGAAATTCCGAAAACACATGTATTTGCACAATCGTAAGCAACATAAATGCAATATTTGCCTTAAGAGTTTCTTGTTTTTGAGACAGCTTAACAACCACTACAACCTTCATACAGGTGCAAAGCCATACATTTGCTCATTCTGTAATAAAGCCTTTTCCAATCCTGCAACACTACATGCACATCGAAAACGACATCTTAAAGTTCATTCTGGGTCCAGTACTTTTAAAGGGCTCAAATCAGTTAAAGAAGAAAAAGAAATTGAGAAAAGATTAATGCACATTGAACAACAGAAACAAATGGAGACTAACTTGCAATGGCAGTCAGGAACAAGGGGACCTCAGAACACATGTGACAATGGCCAGTCTGGTAATCAAGAAAGTGTCAAGCCTGTATATAAACTCTGGGAGTGGGAGTGCTGTGAATGTGATATGGGCTTTAATGAAGTCACACTGCTGCATAGGCATTATGTTCAGCACGCTACTGGGGAGATTCCTTTGTTGCAAGATCAGTCTGTAAGCTAAGGGCCTTTGTTAGATTATTGGATGATTATTGGATTAGTGAACATTTTTGACAATTTTTGTTCATCATTGACTGAGGGGTGGAATGTTTTTGTCTTTTCTTGTTTGACCTTAATACTTATCTAAAAACTTCTCTGAAAACTAAATAAATGATTATAATAACTTTGAACCTTCAAGCGCATTTGTTTACCAAGAGCAGTATAACACCACACACACACACTTTGAGTTTATCTATTTATTCACTTTTTTCATTCATTCCTTTCATCATCAAAGACTACAGTGGCTTAGATTTTTATATTTGATCAAATAACACTTTCATTTAAATGCACTGCCTATTAGCCTTTTAGTTTTAGGTTATCTTACTTTACGGATAGTGAGCCTTTATTGCACCAATTTGCCACAGTTTGATGTTCTTTTCTTATAATATAATATCTGTCCTTTTTGAGGAGAGTTGGGGAATACTACAATTCCCACAATCCCCCGCCGTGTTGTCACTTCTGACGTCATGAAGTCTGCAGCGTCTCAGTGTTGCTTTGTGCAGAGATGTTTGGGCGGTCGAGTGAATGTAGGTAACCTATATCTCCATCTTCACTTATTTGGATATATTTTCTGGCGTGGCTTCGGATACTTGGACGCTGTAAATTCTTAATAACAGACACAGCATCAGGTTGGAAATAGAAATATCAGTGTCATTTCACCGTAAATCTCTGAAATTAAGCTAACCAGCTAACCATTATGTGTATTTGTAAGACTAGCGTAATAGGAGAGGGTACAATTAAAGTAATGTAGTGTATCAACATTAAAAATCCCTTGTGTTTTATTTTGCTAAATTTAAACTGTATTATTCGTCTGTCGCCAGCCTTTGTATCCATCCTTTGCTTTAAACCCATTCATTGCCTGGTGTACCAGCTGTCGCCTCTTGAATAACAAAGAAGTCTTTTGAAAAACGTTTATAACAACGCCCATTTCTAAACATTATGTAGATATCTTAGAGATGAACGTGAATGGTTTGTTCTGTCCAGTCATATTTTCACATGTGTTTTTTAGGTTAATGGGCATTTGAGTAACCAAGAAGCTGGTCAAGATGCAGACTTCAGTCCAGATGAACTCTGACTCAAACACAGCCAACACAGAAACCATAGACACACCTTTAGAAAGAGATGCACAGCCACAGCCACAAGAGGAGGACAATATTTCATCTGCTCTTGATCGAGGAGAAACACAACTCACAGTCCACAGAGAGGTAATGGGGATGTCTGTCACTGAAGAAATATCACTACAAGTGGAGACTGAACCATCAGATAACCCCTCAGAGCCACATTTGGATTCATCAAAGGCTCTCCCTGTTGATAATCTGAATGCTAAACATGTTCAGGCAAAGACAAAAAAACAAGAAAAAGCTGTGCGTGATGGTAGGAAGTATGTTCCTTCCAAAAAGGCTATGACAGACCCACTGAAGATTGACATGTCCAAACCACTGGTTATGCCTCTCACTTGTAAGTATCAAAGTTTATTCCTTGAAGTCTTGTAGTTATTATATATTAGAGTAACTCCAGTTTAGAATGCAACATTTCACAACATTTATTCTTAAGGTATAAATAGCTTCTACGTTATTACATAATTATTACATATGCCTAGGTAAAGGGCCACACTTTCCTGTGATCATCTTTTACTGTGGATATACACTATGATGTTACACTTTAACCACATATTTTCTCTTTCTTTCCTGTGATTATTTAGCATCTCAGATCTCACTCCAGTGCATTGAGTGCCACATAATCTTTAGTGACCATAAGAGCAAAGAGCGTCACTTGAAGTCAAGTCATCCAGCAGAATACGAGCAGTCCATTCTGAGGAATGCCCTTTTTGCTTGCTATGTTTGTGACCGCCATTTTACAAACTCTGTTGAGCTAATGGCTCACCAAAAGACTCACCCGGAGAAGAAGCCTTTTAAGTGTCCCATCTGTGGCCAGTCTTTTAGTAAATCATCGGAGCTCACTCTTCATAAGAAAATTCATTTTGGACGTGATGGTTATACATGCACAGACTGTGGGAAACCTTGTAAAACTCTAACGTTACTAAAGTACCACAGACGTACGCACACAGGAGAGAGACCTTATGTTTGTAAAGAGTGTGGAAAGAGGTTCAGCATGCCCAAAGCACTCCAGAAACACATGGATTCACACTTGCCAGAAGGAGCTCAACCAAAAAATGGTAGTAAAAGGTCTTGTTTGGATATTTTTGAATGTCAGTTGTTTTATTTATTGATTTATTTATTTTTTTATAAATGATGAAACTGTGTAAAGCATACTTTGTATCTTACTGCAAAGTCACTGATATCTTACAGTATTACAACTTTTTTTTTCTAGGTGCATCTGCAGTGATGTATGCCTGTTCCATATGCAAAGCCACTTTTAAAAGTACCAAGACACGACATCACCACATGAAAACAAAGCACAATGTGTCAAAAATGGCACTGAGTAAAACAAGTGCACAACAAGTAAAACAATGTACGCCTATCATTACTCCAATATCTATTTCTGAGCCATCACTACTACAGGTGGGGCCCAATGGACCTTTGCAAAAAGTTGATGCCAACATTGACACTGAACAAATTCGGAAACTAATTGAATCTCTGGGTAATGTGCAGAAAGTGAACCAGGTAGTCATTTTGGGTCAGGTGCCACCCAATGCTCCACCACTAGAAGTACAGCAAATATCTGAACTAACACAACCACTGGCTTTAAACAGGAATCCGACACAAATTGATTTCATGGGACTGAAACAGACGGATCCTAAGCCAGTTGAAACCTCCGAGGACCCAATGGAGCAAACAATTATCCTTGAGCCTATCACGCCTGATGGACAGCTGATTAACCCTCCTTTCTCTGAGCTAGAGTCCAACATGGGAGCAAGTGACAGCATTGAACTAACACTTGTGGAGACTGAACAAAGAGAGAATGCTGTAGGGCAGGTAATGGTTCTTCAGCAGCCTGCGGAGACTGGCATGATTCAGTTGGAGCAAACAGATCAGTTGATTTGTCATAATCACGTAATGGAACAAAATCTTGACCCAAACCTAGATCAAACTATTATCCTGGAACTTACTCCTGCTTTGACACCAACTGTGGAACTAGAGCAATCCCAACATGCATTACAAACTGAAGTGCCCTCCTCCACATTAGAACAAATGAATGAATTGGAAAGGCCTCCTAATGAGACTCTTATAAGTGAGCAGGAGACCAGCCTGTCTGTTCAATCCTTCATGTCTACAGTAGAACTGGAACTGATGCCGGTACAAACGGAGCAACAGGTCATTCCAGGATGCACTTTTATCTCACAAGAGACACTTCCTGAATATAACTCTGAAACTGTGAAAAAAGATGAGCAAAGTGAAGGTTTAGATCAGGCCCAAACTGTGATAGAGGTTGAAGAAAAAACAGAACAGACCAATGAAGGAACTTCTGAACATGAACCAACAAACATTGCTGAGGACAAAGAAAATGAGGATAACTGTAAAGGGGATAACCTAGATGACCCACAGACAGAAACAAAGCAGACACAGCTGACCTCAGAGCTACCCATAAATGTAATGTCTGCTCAGGAACTAGTAAAAGTGCGAAAAAGAAAGCCACCTAAAGCCTTTTTCTTTCAAGGATATATGCAAGAATTTGTAGGGTCCATATACAATGAAGACTTCCAAAATAATGGTAGAACTGCAAAACGTAAAAGAACAAAAAAGTCTCATCTTGTGGTGAAATTTGGTCCCCAAAGTAAAGAGAAGAAAACCAAAAAAACAAGTAAGCCGTCGAAGCAGCAGCCAACCCAGGAGGAATTAAAGGGTAAAGCTCTGACAGCAAGTAAAGTACAGAAAAAGGGAAGAAAGGACAAGAAAGTGGTGTACTCAGAGTGTACCGCGGAAATAGAGGTGCCAGCATCATCTGATGACCAAAATCTTCAGCACAAACAAAAGGACACAAGTAAAAATAAGAAGAAGAAACAAAAAGTTCAGTCAAAGAAGAATGAGAAGCATGTCAGTGTAGCCTCACCAGTGTTTAAAAAGAAACAGAAAAAAATAATTCAGCAAAGTCAGTCTAAGAATGTAAAGGAAAAGACTATTACAAACATTAAGCAAAAGGGAGTTTTGGCCAAAGAAAAGGAGAAAACCAGTGCACAAACAAAGGCAGAATTTGCTGAGAGATCTAGTCCTCACATTGCACAAGATTCTCTACTGCTGCTGAAAGGTCATAAACAGCCCCAGCTTAAAGTTCACAAATTAGACCCTTTAAAGGCATCAGCTAAGACACAGGAGGTGTTAATGAGTGAATCTCAAACATCTCCAAAGAGAAAAAATAATTCAGTCAGTCATGAATCAAATGAGTCTTCAAATAATCTCTCGTCTGAAAGCAAGAAAAAAGGAGGGAGGTCCAAGAAAGCACTTACTTTATTGTCCTCTCTTCACACATCCAAAAAGACAGATGAAATAATACCCATCAAGCCAAAAACTACTAGAAAGCGAAAAGCCTCCTCAAAGGTGGAAACTGAAGGAGTGATAACATCTAAGCGTGCCTTGGAGTGCAAGGATTGTGGACAAAGGTTCAGTGAGGTTTCATGGCTACAGAAACACAAGACAACAGTGCACATTGTCGAGAGTCCTGGTCTCACATACACAAACGGGAATATTTTTGAAGGAGTATCCGGGATTGATCTTTACCAGCTACCGAAACAGCGTGATAAAGTAGTTGGAGCGATAAGTTCTGGTACAGGCTGGGATACGGAGCCTGAAATGGGCGACTTAGACAGAGAGCGTTGTGTTTCATTTCCAGCTTTGAATGCTTCGCCTTCTTTACCTGTTCCTCCATCAGATGTTTACTGTACATTTATTGACAAAGATGGAAAAAACACAAGTGCAGATGTTCTGAACATTAACCCACCTAAAGTTCACACACAATCTCCTCAAATGCCGGTGGCAGATAAGGACAATAAGGGTAGCACTGATACTGAAGTCCAAGCTACCACCAGTGATGACATCAAGGAGGACTTACTTCTTGAGGTAGATTTAGTCACTGTGGGAGAACATAGTGAAAAAGATAATCTGACTCCATGTCAAGACAATGCTTCGCAAAATGAACCTATTGTATCTGATAGTGCTGTTTGTGGCATCAGTGAACATCCTGCTGTCAAAGAAACAGATCCAACTTTACATACAGTTTCTTGTTCAACACATCAAATGGAGATCAAGGAAGAAGAGGAGGAAATAATAATCCAGAAAAATAAAGAGGGAGGCAAAGGGGCAATAAAAGCTTTTGAGAGTAGGGGTGGGAAACAGGGAGTGGAACATCTAAAGGAGGGAGAGATTTTAGTTGAAGAACCACTGAGTGAAGAAGAAAGTAAAGAGGGTGACTGTGAAGTAGTTTATGAACAACCTGCTGTGGACTCAAACAATAATCCAGGTGTAACTTGCCATGTTCAGTCTGCATCCCAAACATTAAATCAAGAAAAAACATGTGAAGTTTCTGCCCCAAAAGTTCCTGCCCCTGCCCCTGCCTCTGCGCTGCTTTCTTCAAGAGGGAAAGTCCAAAAGGAACAGGCTGTAGTTGACCAGGAGTTAGCTACTACCACAACTGAGAAGGAAATAAATGAACTGAGACATCTGGGAGGAGAGGACAGTGAAAGGGATCAGTCTCCAGGTATCATACTTGAGAAGGTCCTAACTCCAACACACCTTGTGTCTGCTTACAAAGACAGGAACCAAACACAGGTACGGTATTTTGCAGGTATTGTCCATTTTTGTGAGATATGGTGTGACATGAAATGTGAAATAATCCCTGCAGTAGATGTGATGGCGCATTGACAGCTATCTGCACTGTAGGAACATTGATTATTAAATACTTCTTGTAAAGCACTCTTTAAATGAGCAGTATTCATACACACAGGAAAGTAGTCATTGGTCCTTTTAAAAAAAAATTTTGGCCTCTTCCTGAATATAGCAGTGCTGTGTATATTTCCTATCCTATACTTTTAACTAGAGCAACTAACAACATTTTATTTACATTGTGCAGATTTTTGAGACTGAGACCCAGGAGATCAAGGTTGAGGACAATATTATAGATTCAACACACATTACCATCAACCGTGTAAGTAGGAGCAATTTAAGTGTACAGCCACCACGCCGTGATATAAGGACTGTTCTTGTAAAAGAAGAGAGTAGCCTTTTAATAAATGATGCCCAGACACTGCAGAGTGGCGAACACATACACTGGAATGTGGAGCAAGACACCACTGAAAACTCCTCCAGTCCCTGTAAGTATTTGGTGTATTTTGACAGAATACACCAAACACCAAAAGTGTTGCATTCAAAATAAATATTTTGGTTATTTACTTTAGTGGTGGAAGCTATGGAGGCAACAACCGACTGCAGCACAGCCCCAAACTTCAACTCAAGTCAATGCATCTTCTACCCTGTTAAAGAAGAGGAGAGGGAGGTTCTGCTAGGACTATCTGAGAGTGACAGTAGCCCTGTGTCATTGGGGGTTTCCAGTGTTACCCATCAGTCAGAACAGCACACAGCAGGTAGTCATTTGAAACTTTCTTCATATATACCAAACATGATAAGACGATGTTTATTTAAATGCTGGATCTGTTGTGACAGAAGATGGGGTTAACTCTACACAAGAAGTCAGAGGAATGTCGTCAGAACCAGGAGTCAAGGATTTTTCAGATGGACAAGGTGGGTTGCCTTAGGCCTATAAACTGCAAAAGTTGTTCATTCTGTTTAAAAAAAAATATTGTATGGTGGTGTGAATTTTAAGCCATAATATACTGTGAACCAAGATGTTGTGCCTCAGTAAAGTGGTGGAACAATGCTAAGAAGGAATAAACAAAACAGTGTCAACCCAATGTACGCATCCTGGTACACAGTCGCAAAAAACACATATTACATTTGTTAGATTTGACATCACTGTGTTTATTATGCTTTCTTCTACTTCTACTTCTTTGCCATATCCAGATTTTAAAGTTTTGTGGACTGCTCACTCATATTTGTGAATGGGTGACAGGCCCACACAGAGAGGACATTTTTGTCTTGAATTGAATTACACATATGGGACTATTAACTAATGGTCTCACTCCACTTGTTCTCTGTACTGATGATGGATATTCATGTTTCGGCCTCATGCAGACGCTGAGTGGGAGACAATGCCAAACCTCCGTGACTTTCTCCTGCAGAGTTCTGATGAAGAGGATGCTGATGATGAAATGTGTGATTCTCACTTTGATTCTGAAGCAGAAGTAATGGCATATTTCTGCAAAAAACAGTACAACTGCACAAAACAGCCAGATGCTGGGTATCAAGCATTACTTTTACTTTGACATGGGTTTTTTTTCATAAGATTTTGGATTGTTGACTAATATGTTATTTCTAAATCCCCTAGTTGTGCGACATCAAATTTGGTTCAAGATAAAGTAGTGGAAAAACACATCAAACAACCCATTGAATACTTTTCTAAATACTTCAGCTGGGATACGTGGCGAGAAATTTCTAATTGCACCAACAAACTGACCAACATGTCCAACTCTGTCACAGCCAGAGAGGTTGCACAGTTTGTTGGCATCCACATTGCAATGGGAACCTTAAAGGTTTGTGTTATTTAAATGTGGCTCAGATGTTGGTCCTTTTGATTTGTTGCATGGCCCCAAGTAGTTTTAAATAATTTACACATCATTTTTTTCTCTTTCAGTTTCCCAGTCCCCGGCTTTACTGGGAGAACTTGACCAAGGTCCCACTGGTTGCTGACACCATGCCATTGTCACGGTTCCTTGAGTTGTCTCGCTTGTTGAAGCTTGCTTGTCCACAAGAGAATCACCCTAACAGTAATATTAGGAAAGGAGCCATTAATAATAATTCAAGAGTTTGTAATAACAGGCATCATGGAAATTTTCAATACCGAAAAACATGTAAAACAGCAAAGACTGACCCCCTGTGGAAGATTCAGCCAATTTTACAGCATTTCTTGACAGGCTGTCAGTCACTGAGAGGAGAGAGAAATTATGCTATTGATCAGTATCCTCTTCCTTTAACTGGTAAGACCCAAAGTAACAAGCTTTCACTTCACTGCACAACATTAGTTAGTTTTGGTGGGATGGTCTCGCATGTAGATCTCAAATTAGATCTTTCAGACAAAGAAGGTGTGGTCGAGAAAATGGCCCCTAAAGGCTCCATGGTATTTCTTTGTAAGCAGGAACTTTCCACACCTGCAATGCTAGAACACCTTTTAGCAGCTGGTGTACATGGTGCAGGTAGAGTAGGTGGAGCCAGAGGACAAATAGGGGATGAGTTTGTAAGCTCTGATGGAAAATTGATGCTACGTAGATCCCACTGTGGCTTCATTCTTTCTACCACAGGAAACTGCCAAAGGAATGTGGCATCTATGACTGACAATTTTGAAAAGGCCCAAATATCAGCTCGTCTCAACAAAGATTTGCAAAACCTATACTCTATACCTCTCACTGTTTTATTCCCAAGTAGCTGGCCTCAAGCAGTGCTCTGGTACTTGACGGATCTGGCTTTAATCAACTCCTGGCTGTTGTACAGACAGCATGCCAGAGATGTGGCTACACCTTTAACTCTACTTGCCTTCAGACTCGAAGTTTCCAAGGCTTTGATCTTCTCCAGTGGTTCAGACACCCAGGATTCAGTTCCCCCTCAGCCCATGACAGAGAATGCTCATACAACCAGTGAAACCCCAAACCCAAGCCTGTTAGATGAAAGTCCCCTTCCGGATGCTGCCATACGTTATGATGGATCGGGACACTGGCCAGAGCAGCTTGCTGAGGGAGAAGGTGGCAGGTGTCGTTTTGGGGACTGTCAGAGAACATCTCGAGTGCTTTGCCTCAAATGCTGTGTTTTTCTTTGCATTTCACGCAATCACAACTGCTTTTTGAATTTTCACAGTCAAGGAAATCAGGGGAAAGAATAATAATACATCATAATAAAAGTTAAGTTACAGTGTTTCATTCATAATGTCTACATCTGAGCCAGGTCAACTCCATTATGCCTTACTTTGAGTGTACTTTTCTAACATAATTTAGAGGAAATTTAAAAATCAGATACTTGTGCTTGTGTCATTTTGCTGGTGTGAAATTAATTAACCTTCAAAAGGTAATGTACAAAAATATGTCCATAAAATAATTTCTCTTATAATATCATTTTCTATTTATTTGTAACTTTGGATAATTTATTGACAATGTAAAAAATTAACTTTTAGTTATTCATGTTATGTGAATATTCTTGCACAATAAAAATTTTGCTAAGTTTGAGTGGAATGAATGATTATTACATTTGAGTATGCATATTATTTACATATCTCGTTATTTACATAACTTATCTATATTTACAACTGTCCTTAGACAAGAACAACAGGCTTACCTATGGGTGTCTCTAGTTTTCTGTCCCTCACAGCCCAACTACACTGTTATTGTCAGGTGACTTCAAAACAATAATAGAGTCGTACTATATAGAAAAGGCGACGTTTGTGTCTTTATTAGAAATGAAAATGTAGGTATTGTTCCTGGAGCGATGGTGGCAAATGAACAGGTACAAAAATTATTATTCAGTTGGATAGTCGGAATTTCTCTTAATGTGTAGTTCTGATTTACGGATAAATATATTAACAACAACAACAAAATAGCGCAGTAGACATCCCGGGAGCCATCTTCGTTACATCATAGACCAGGAAGTGTCCGATCTATGTGCTGTATTTCTGTAGAGTCAACTCTTTCAGTCAAACTACCTTCAAAGAGCGGGTTAAGGAAAGGTAAGCGTGTTATGGTGCTTTGATATCATTTATAATAAATGATATGCTGTAGCAATGTACAAGTTATTATTTTATGTGAAGCAACTGTATAAAAGTATATAGCTGAGAAAAGCACGCCTAGTGAAAGGCATTCACTGTAATCAGCGCTAGCTCCAGCTAACTGTTCGTAGGCTAGCGTGTGTTAGCGCGCGCAGCAGTATAATACCTTATTGATAGCGTTGTCCGACTTAATACCTTTGGATTTTAACGGGTAACTTAATCGTCCATGCAGGCGTTTTAATTGCATGACTAAAATCAGCAAAACGCCGTATGTATAACACAATAGAGGTTGCGCGGTCGTTAGCTTTCATGGAGCTATTTGGCTATTGCTAATGGCCTGCCTAAACGTTAGCCTACGTTAGGTAAAACTTTTCGTAGTAAAAGGGTGCACATAGTTACACGTGTGTATGTAAACATGTGAAACATAGTTATATTGTTAGTTTAGCCAAGCGCTACTTAAACATCTTAATAAATTTTTTAATGTGTCGAATATCGCCATCTGTTGACAATACCTTATGTGGCAGGTGGGGTCATTGACAGTGATACTGATACATATAAAATACACTTGTCTTCAATAAAGATATTTTAACAGCAGATTGACCAGTCAAATAATAGGTAATGCAAACATAAAACGTTTAAACAATTGAAATTCACTCATGGTCAAATAGACGGAGAATTAAAAACATAAACTGTCCACTTCCTCAGACCTCACCAGCTGCTCCACCAGGTGGAAAATCTCTTTAATATTAACTACCGTTATTTTTTGTCTTGTTTTCCCTGATTGCAGGGAAGGGTGCTAAACAGGATGGACTCTGACATTTTGAACATAGAGGAGATTGTAATGGGACGGGGTTTGCCAGATCCACCTCCAGCAGTTCCCCCTGCAAAACCTGCAGAGCCATACAAACCCATCACAATGAATGGGCCTCCAGTACCACCTGTCACACCATGTAAGTGCGACAGTATTAATGACTCAGAACTTGGTATATTGAAGGGAAAAGTGAATAAGAACTGCAGCTGATTTCTCTTTATCCATGGTTTTATTTTAGACCAGCATGAAAATCTGCAGTGTTTCCAGTGCTTTATCACTTTCTGTAGTGCCAAAGCCAAGGAAAGACACATGAAAAAGAGTCACCGGGAAGAGTATAAGCAACAACTTCAGCAGGTAACATTTTGAATATTTGTTTGCTTATGTACTAGTTGTTAGTGCTATATCTATTTTGCTCATATTTAGTTTTTTATATTAGTGTAACCTTGTTGTCACTCAACATGTCTTCTCAGGGAAACACTCTTTTCACATGTTACGTCTGTGACCGCACATTTATGTCATCTGAAGAGCTGACACAGCATCAGCCAACACACAGCAAAGATGATAAGCCTTTCAAATGTGTCCACTGCAAAGAAAGCTTCAAAACATTTTCAGAAGTGAGTGTTACAGAGGCATTGTTCATTGCCAGTTTTGCATGGCTGCATAGTTTGCATACATTTGAATATTCGAATCCTTTTCTCAGGTAACTGTTCATAGAAGACAGTTGTGTCCAGAGCGTCAGTTTCCCTGTAAAGACTGCAGTGAAACCTTTCGGAGTGCGGCTTTGCTGCGCACTCATCGTCTGACCCAGCATCCTCGCCCAGAAGAGACTGCTGAGCTGCCAGAGGAAGCTGCAAAAAGTCATCTTTGTAAGAAATGTGGTCAAGGTTTTAATACAGAGTCTGATCTCTTGGCGCACCAAGAGAAGTACCCTGAAGGACAGCATTGTAATGGCAATGCGCCACCTAAGAAACGTGGACGGCCCCCCAAAACTGAAGATGCAGCAGCTGCTGAGAAAAAAGGAAAGCGAAAAAAGAAGGACGAGGCAGAAGAGTCTGAGGAGCCAGAAAAAGTCCTCAGCACATCAGAGCCAACAACAACAACTGCAGAGGAAAAGGGCAAATCAGGTGGAGCAAAGCGTGGCCGTCCTTCTAAAGCAGCAGCAAAAACAGAGGAAGAAGATAAGAGCACTACAGATGAAAGCCACGCTTCAGCAAAGGAGAAAAAGCCTAAAGCAGAGCCTGTTCAGCCTCGTCAGCACCCCTGTCCCGAATGTGACCTCACATTCCCTGGCTTGGTTCAACTACGCGCCCACAAAAAGGAGAAGCACACCCCACGGAAAGCCCATCCTTGTGAAGAATGTGAAGAGAGTTTTGCCCGTCCAGAGCAGCTTGATGCTCACATGTCAAGGGCTCATGCTGTTGGTCGTTTTTCCTGTTCGACATGTGGGAAGAGCTTTGGCCGTGAGCGTACCTTAAAAGCTCACGAGAAAGGCCACACGGAGGAGGAAAACCAAGCAGCAAAGAGATAATTGAAAACATGATTTGTATGGTTTTGAAGATTTTAGTCAGTAGTTGTCTTTTCTTTTAACATTGGCGATATGAAGTGACATACAGTTTGAAAAAGTTGAGACTATTTTACAATGTTTTGAGAGAAGATCGGCTTGTCATTAAAAAGAGTTTTTGATCATGAACTGATAAAGGATAAGCCTTTACACATCCTAGATTTGACTAACCAAATATTGAACCCTCCTATTACCCCCATTGTCACAAAAAGTTCATTTGTAAAAACACTGTTTGATTAACTTTTTTATCATTTCTTTTGATTTTTAATTGTGAAATATGTGTGATGTGCATTCTAACTTTGATTGATTTGCTAGACTGACTTGTTTTGTTTTTTCCCCTTTTTGTTTGCTTTGAAACAGTTTGGGTAAAGAAATATAGCTAAGTAGATACTGTACCTAGAAGAGATGCCATGTTGAAACATCATTTAGACATTTTGTCAAATGAAGTGTTTGTATGTACAGCTTCTGGTTAATGTTGTGTATTTTTACCATTGATATTCTGATTATCTTCCTTTCTAAATTAAGTTCTAAAGGATGGATTTTTTTTAAATGACATTATTATGTTTTGCTTAAACATTGTTTTGGCTAATTGCTCCAGATTCAATGTGGAGTCTTTGGCATGTGGGCATGAATGTTCCACTATAATCATCATTTCTCTTAATGTTTAATTTACTCTTTAATTTTTCAACTTTCAGTTTTCAGTTTATATCTGCATTTATTTTTTCTGGCTATTTAATGCTTTATAGTTTCATAACAACTGTATATCAAGTGTAACTCACTGAATGAATTGTTTCCCACTACTGTGTGTCTCAGCACAGCTAAAATGTAATAAAACATACTCTCACGTGAGGAAGCTGATACATTTGTCTTTTTATTTAAATATTCTTTCAACAAATGTAATATATTGTATTATACTGTATTATACTAACAAAGATAATGTCATTTTATTTATTCCCTGGGGACACTTTGCATCCACAAACTGTTAGAAATTACATTTTAACACTTATTATAGCAGTATATGCTTTAGATTTAGGTTACATTTTGTAGGACAGCAATAAAGTACTTCACCAAGTGTGACTGAACTTTCCAGTGGCTGCAAGAGTATTACATTGATGCAGTTCTACTCCAGGACGGTAGGTGCGCTCGCATCTCTTTACCGACTTCCTTTCATTGTGGCAATGCATTTGTTTTCTTTTTTCCAGCACCGCTTTTATTTAGGTGAGTTTGTATAAGGAGACAAACTAATGTGAGTCAATAGTTTAATGTATAATGTTAACAAGAAGCCACCACTGCTGATATTGTTTATTCGTTTATTCAGAAGACACATTTTGTGATTGTCATCTGTTCTTTGTCAGGTGAGCGAGGCGGGATAAAGCATCTTTACACACCTGAAGACGTGTGCTTCCGTGTGTATGGACACTGACAACAAAACAAAGGCATTTGTAGGTGTACCGTATTTTTAACAGGTAAGACAACTTATCTTTACATAAGTGTTAACTCAAACAGGAATTGTTTAACTGGGGTCTGTTTTATGACCCCCCCCCCCCTTACTCTTCAGTCTGCAGCCATGTCTATAGAATACACCATTGACATCCAGCTAACTGAGATGGGATTTCCAGACATCTTTCATCCACAAGAGGCGTCTGTTGCAGAGACACCACCAAACTCGACCTCATATAATGACTCATTATCTTTAAATCACTCTTCCTCCTCAGTTTCAATGTCAAATAAACATATCCAGCAACCAGCAGAAATAAAAGAAACACGTGTATCAGAAACACAACAAACCAAGACATCAGCTTCATTAAAAGCATTAGATCTTGCACAAGGCACACAAACTAAAACCAAAAACACACTTCCTGCACAGTCGGAGGCAATAAAAATACCTGAGTTGACAGCAGTGGAACAAGCACAAGAGGACGGCTCAGACGATAGTGATGTGTCTTATGAGGAAGAAGAGGTTGAGGATGAAGAGGATTTCTATGAGGATGAGGAGGAATCAAGTGGTACGTCTTTAAAATCTTTTTGTACACAATGTTTTCTTCTCTTTAAGTCTATCTCTGTCACTATAGAATTTGAGCAAATAAATGCCATAAAGTAACATTATTTCATTAACGTATGGAGGACCTTTCTGGTACATTTTTTTCTTTTACTCCAAATCCCTCCACAAATCATGTTTCTATTTTTATGATTTCAGCAAATGTGGGGGACTACCAATGTAGTGTTTGCAACCTTCAGTTTCCTTCTATGTTCAAGCTACAAGATCATGCAAACCTACACACAGGAGCACGGCCATATTCGTGTGCTGAATGTGGGAAGCGATTCTCCCAGGTTTACAATTATCGCGTTCATCTGCGAACACATGCCCAGGCCAAACTGGAGCAGCCTAAGTGTCGTGTGTGTCTAAAGCAATTTGCAAATGAGGCTGATTTAAAATTCCACCTGTCCACAAATCACTTTGAAGACACATTTTATGAATGTGACAGGTGTAAGCGGGTGTTTACTTCTCTGCAGACGTGTGAACATCACGTCCAGCATTCATGTATGCGCAAAGTAGTGTGTGAAAAATGTGGCCGCTATTTTCCTTCTGAGAAACTCCTTAAACGACATCTGACCAGCTTGAAATGCCACAGCAGTTTAAAATGCACAGAGTGTCCAAAGGTCTTTACCAAGAAAAACGCCCTGCTTAAGCACAGCTTCTCTCACCTGGGCTTATTACCTTACACTTGTGTCAGGTGCCGGTGTCATTTTCGGCTCGCAAAGCTGTACCTTCGACATAAGTGTAAGCCTCAGAGCATTCACTGTGTGGCATGTCTGAGAGAGTTCCTTAGTGAGGATGACTTCCAGCAACACAAAAAGGATACAGGATGTTGGGGCAATCAGGAGCCCAAGGGTGATGAAATCCGATGTTTGGAGTGCGGACAGAGGTTTGACACTAATGAGGAGCTGAAGAAACACGCTGGTGCTCATCAGAGAGTACTGAAGTGTGCTGAATGTGGGAAAGGGTTCCGCTCTGCCTTGCTTTTAATGTCTCACATGGGCGGTCACGCAGGCCAGTCACCCTGTCTTTGTCAGAGCTGTGGAGTGGGCTTTCCTCATCAACAGAGCTATGACAGTCACCTGAAGACCTGTGGACAAACACTTCAGTATACAGTGAGTATTCAGTGATCTAATCCATCACTTCCTCCATTTGTATTAGTCTGCTCTCTAAGTAAATGAAAGTAAGATAATCATTTGATGACAAAAGGTTTTATCTGGTATGTGACATTTTCAGTATTTTATTCCTGATTGTAATGTAGTTCCTCTTTATTACAGAAAGCATCTAAGAAACATCAGTTAACTAAAAGAGCTGAACAACTTGCTTTGCAAAAATCCACCTCATCGGCCACTTCAAATCCAGAAAATTGGGTCGACAAGTCAACCTCATCTGCAAGTCCAGCTGTAACAACCGGGGAACCAGCTAAAAGTTCTTCCAGTCCAGGCCTAACAATTGGTGGACCAGTTAATAGCTCTGCTTCTCCAGTCCTAGAGACTGTGAGACCAGTTAACAGTCCTGCTAGTCCAGACCTAGTGACAGATGAAGGGTCCACTTGTACTGACCCAGCTAAAGGGTTTTGGAAGCTCTCACTTGACAAACCACCACCTCCTGGTGTTAATCTTGTCTTGTTTCTTCCTGTTTGTCAAACTGAAACCAGTAGCTTAATGCTGCCATGTGCACCTCAGGTGCTGCCAGTTTCAGAGAGCCAAACTGCTACTTTGTCAAGTGGACTTAGCACTGTTGGTGGAGAACAGATGAATATCACTTTAGGGGCTAGTTTTAAACAGGAGACAGTCCTTGAACCGCTAGATTTGTCTAAGAAACTAACCCTATCAAAGCCTACTCTAAATGATACTCCCCCTCTTTCCATAAAAATGGAAACGGAGGAGGTTGAAGTGTCAGGAGAAATAAACAGCAGTCATGGTAGCAATATGGATGTTCAAGCAACATCTCTGAACATAGATCACACAGCTCCATCACTTGATAAGGACAATGCTTCATCTGGACAAAAAAATAAATCTTTCTGTGCAGATTCTGGTTTGCAGCAGTCTTCCCCACTCATAGATTGTATAACTCAGAAAAAAATAAAATTAGGTTAAGTTAATAACTGTCCAGACATGATAAGCATTTGAATTTTCTGCTGTAGCTGATCAAAAGGAAAATAGTATTGTACACAAGGGAAAAAGGATTGAGTTTCTTCCTGTGCCTACTTTTGTGTTGCTCTTTAATAAACATTTGCTTGCAGCTTGCAGTTTGACTTTGGGGTTCGTGGAAGCAATATTTCTTTGATGTAAAAAACACATTCCAAACTTTTCATTGTGTGTATTGGGTATGTTCGGTACTGGCAACTTACTTCTATGCAATATCGCATGAGTATGGAATTGAAACATATCAATTCTTTGTTTTTTGGGTTTTTTTAATACTGAAATGGTTAACTCTTATTTTATATTCTCGACTAAAGCACTGGATGTTTTATGTGTTACTGTTAGTGTCTAAGATTTTCTGTAGCACTGTTCTATAATTATGTGCTGGTGTTTATAAAGCAAATAATAGGTCTTCTGATCAGTCTAGTTCTTACATTTTATTCATTATTTCTAGCAGTCAGGTGTTAAGATATTATTTAAGGAAATTCTAAGAATTTGTTTATTGTGTATTGAAGTTCCTTATTAAAAAGACTAATGAATAGTTTGAGTGATTGTGGTTTGTGATTGATTGGGGGGTCTGATTTATTTTGTTTAATTGATTTTTTTTGCATTTTTATTTTTCTTAAAACTTAAAAGCGGTATAGAAAGAGTACATTACAGGTCACGTGGTTCAAAAACGGAAATGCATCAAAATATGGCGACGGCGCGTCTCTGTAGCAGACAAAAAGAATGAATAATATAAACGTGAACCTGCCCATTGTCATTTGCTACTTTGTTGATTGTAATAAATAAGTCTGCATATTAAAAAAAAGGCATTTTTTGAGAAATCAGAGGTGATATTTGTGACGCTCGGTTTCATTATGGACAAAGGCAAGAGTAACGACAATGTAAGTAAACGCACACCATTACCAGATTTAACTAAAAGAATTTAGATGACTACCTCGCAATTAGAGGAATATACGGCCACTCTGTAATGTATTAATTATAAAATGATTAAATATCTTGTGTTTACGTGGAGCTGCTTTCACGCCCACTCAAACCACGATCCTCTTGCAGCATGCCCAGTGCTCTTGGATGGAGATGAATCAATATATTGGAGACCTGTTAACATCTGGGAACACCTTGGGTCAGCCTTCCAAGGTCCTGAATGTCGCATGGGGCGTGGCTCGGAGAGAGACCCCGAGATTCAAAAGTTACCCCCTTGGATCTCAGGCTGGAACCGGCAAGTCCGAGCAGCAGTCAGAGGGACATGTGGAGCAAAGGGCAGCACAAAAGAAGACCAGAGATGACAGTGGACACGGTGAGAACTCTTAAAGTCACTGATAGTGTAAAAATGAAACAATATAAACCAGCTGGGCACATTGTGATTTTATTTTGCAAACATTTATTTGTTTTTAGATCTGCACCACGCCTGCACCTGTCCCGGCTGTCCATACTCCAGTTTTTCTTTTGAAACTTTAAAACCAAGACAATATACATCATCATCTTCGCCCCGAGTGGACGCAGAAAGCCTTCCCAAAGACCTCAGTAGTACGAGCTCATGCACACCTGACAGCACCGAGCCAAGCAGCAGCACTGTAGAGCTTGGTGAACGAACGAGGGATGATGTATCTCCTCCTCCCAGATCCTCCTTCTCTCAGGCCTCCGTTATCCCGTGTGTATGTTGCCAACGAAGCATCCAGACTTGTGAACATGTTGCGCCAGACTTTGCTTTCTCCCATGCGCATCATTTCCACCATCGTCACTGCCCTTTGACCTCGTGCCTGCCCTGCTCTCCACATGCTCACTCTCACACACCGCAGCTCTCCGGTGCCTGTCCCTGCTTCTCTTGCCAGCGGTCCATTCCTGCGTGCGCTCAGGCGTGTCACCAGCAGCAACAGAGACAAACACAGCGACAAGAGTTGAGATGTAACACGCCTCTGTTGTCTGTGCACTGCTGTATGCACTGTTCGGCCTCTTTCTCAAGGCCGTCCCAGCTGTTGCAACACCAACGTGCAGAACATGCAAACAAACCGCCTGGGTTTCTCTGCACCGAATGCGGCAGGACCTTTAACTCGCACAGTAATCTCCGCATTCACCTGAACGTTCATACAGGTGCACGTCCATATCCCTGCTCTGACTGTGGAAAGAGCTTTAGCCAATCAGGCGCTCTGAAGATTCACAGGCGCATTCATACAGGGGAGAGGCCCTACTCTTGTAGTTTTTGTGGTAGAGGGTTTCCACATCTGGCAGGGGTCCGGGCCCATCAAAGGACACACACAGGAGAAAAGCCTTACCGCTGTGATCAGTGCGGAAAATGTTTCACCCAATCTGGGGCTCTTAAGATTCACACACGTATCCACACAGGAGAGAGGCCTTTTACCTGCCGAATCTGTGAAAAAGGCTTTTCCAATCGCTCTGGAATACGCTTCCACTATCGGACGGTCCATGGCCTGGTCCCTGAAAATCCAGAGGAAGGATCAGCTGGTCATAGTTCTCATCCAGGGCGGCCTAGGACGGTTTCTTCTCCTAGTACCCAGATCGCCACAAGTAACACGTCTGTTCAGAGCGATGGAAATGACAGTAAATCTGAGAACGCAAACTCAGATGATCACAGAGATGCACTGCTTTATACATGTGAAGACTGTGGCCTGCGCTTTAAAGATGCTCCCTCCAGAAACAGACACCAGACTTTAGTTCACTACTTCTCTGTTGGGAGACAGGGCGAAGCAGCCAGCAAAGACATAAGCACAAATGATGGCCCAGGACAATAGCAGAGTAGAGTACTTAATGCTATAAACTTTTAAGTAAATAACCTATTTTATTTTTTGTGTTAAAATTTTTACTTTAATAACTCAATGAATAAATAGTCTTAACACATAAGGTGTTTCCCATCAGATTTGGGACCATCACTCTCAGAACATATTGTACTTATTTCATATTCATTTCTTTTGTTTGATGTAAGGTTCTGGGTATTGTTAAACTTGTTATAAGAGAGCACACACAACAATGACAGTACATTATAACATTATTTGATAAAGGCTTTCTCTCTTACATGTTCAAATCAACACAGAAATGCCCCATGATGCCGCTTGTTATGTTTTTGTTTTAACATGTAATCTAAAAAGTTTATATTTTCAGCAGTTGTTTTATCATTCAATATTTTACAATACAGTTATTGCTTAAAGTTAAAAACCCAAGTGTGCCACCTATTGGATACAATTCATCACAGCAGTATTATTAGCCACATCATTACAGTGTGTCTTTTGTGGTGCTTTGACATATTTTTCTCTTTTTACCTAACTCTTTCTGTAACAAAAGGTTCTGAATTCATATTTTGTGAATCCAGTGCCAGCACATTTGTGAGGTCAACCATAAGGAACAGTTACTATTTGCACTAACTTGTTACACACGCTCATACTCATTATTCTTTTCATCAAAGTGCAGCTTGTGAATAATAATCATTCATCAATAAACAGTATCATTGAAAAGATGTGTTTACATATGGCTCTTAGATCATGCTGTACTACAATACAATACAATGGTCAAAGTGCCTTGAGCTGTCCAACCACTTGAGGTCATTATCTCTGGCCATATGACCCAGTGCATGCTGTAGTTCAACTGAGTCCTTTCTCTTCATGTCTGTGCTTGTTTAGGTTCACAAAGGCTGCTCATATGTATGCTTCTGTAGTAAAGAGTCACAAGACTTGGGTTCTGCATAGCGCACAGTTGTCGGGCGCGGGCCGTTCTTGTGGATGACAGGGGTGCAGTAACCATTGGATAACATCTTATGAGAGGGACAGTCATAGTGAGCGTGGTGGGATGCAGTCCTGCTCCCGGTGGCGGGGCCTGCCACAGGGGAACTGTGTGTGTTGGTATGACTGCCTCCTAATGTTGTAGCCAAGTTAGACTCAGGGAGCTGGTCACTGAATGGTGTGGCGTACTCAGGCTCCGGAGGAAGTGGCTCAGCATACTCCGGCAGGTTACCAGGGGTGTCGTAAAGGTTTAAGGTGAACGGAGTAGTGTAACCCTCATCTGACGAGGGTCTAAAAGTTGATCCAACTTTTTGACCAACAGGTTCAGCATAGTCTATAAAAGAGTAAAGCAGTGAATGGTAAACATGAGATAAATAGGTAAACATTAGGGGTGTGAAGAGACACGAAATGCCAAGGGTCATCAACTAAATTTTCTTGAGGGCCAGCCCGTTCTTTCACAGGTGCTGTCGGGGGCCAGATTTTCACACTAAAATATATAGTTAAATAAGTTTTCAATAGCTTTTAATAGCTATATTTATGTTTCATCTCTACCTAATTTTAAGTTTTCTGATTTTGATAATGTGCTGGGGGGCCAAATGGAAAGCTATGGGGGGCCTGATGTGGATCCCGGGGCCGCCAGTTGATGATCACTGCGATCTGGCTCATGAGACAGATGAGATTTTTACACTATGGCTATGGCATGGCTGGTTGAAAGTTGTGCTTGTTCTGTATTCGTCTTAGTACTTGCATTAGCCGCAGTGTACACCTGAGAAAAACTTGTATGGGGGCCAAGAGCTATTTTAATTTGAGATTTTAATGTGAGACCTTTGATTGTCTTACCATTGACCCTCTGTACTGTTTATCACTAGACCCCTCAGTGGCTGGGGGAGGGATCAGTGGAGGCAGAGAGGGACTGGTAGGGGGGGAGTAGGCTGAGCTCCCTTTATCGTGCTACAATTAAAGGGTCTCTTTCAGACAGGCTCTGTGGACCAAAGAAAGGAATGTTTATACTGCAACTGGGTGATGGGCTCAGCCAGGGGAAAGAATGGACGGCCTGCCGAGAGTGCTGTTTGCCTGTCAAGCCTGGCATGAGCTCCTCAAACTGACCAGTCAAGCCTGAGGGACTGTTGAAGCGGGAAATATGGAAAGAGGAGGAGGGGGTAAAGCCCAGAAATTGAACATGTGCAAGATGAGCAACTGCGAGCTATGGAGAGCACAAATCAGTGACAGCAACTGAATATTAAATTTTTTTTGTGAATCATACCGTTAAGAGGAGGGTTAGGTAGAGCGTCATGGACACATCGCTCCAGTGGGTACGAGATAAACTGTGACTGGGGGCATGGTAGTGTCTTTATCTGGAGATTCTGACAACCTACTGGACATTCAAACACACAAAGTTTGTAATATCAACAGAAAACATCAAAATAAAGAGAAAAGTTAAAAAAAAGGACTTACTTGTAGGTAAGGAGTACTTTATTTGTGAAGCTTTTTGTCTAGAGAGATTCAAATAAAGACAAGACTTTTAAGTATTGCTGTTGATAAAAAGACCTATGTCGTCTATTGTGTTTTATGTGAACAATAACATTTGTTAGATGATTAAAGTAATCTTACATTGATAAGATTTTTGACAGTAAATGTTGTACCTTTGCTTCCACCAGACTCCAGCCAACAGACAGCTGCCACACATTATCAGTCCAAGGACCACTCCCACTGCTACTATTACCGGCTGGCTTGAGCCTACAGGAGAGTGTATGCGTAAGTAAACATTTGTACAAATGTGGGGAAAAATGTAGTTTATTGCAGTGTGCACAGTAACAAATGCTGGTATGTCAAAGACGCTGTATTTCACACTTTTGTATATTGATCTGATATCTATATCTAAATATGTGAGCAGAAAAAGGACTTACTTAGTCTGGATTCGACTAAAACCGGGCTTTCAGTGGAGTTGGGATTATTATTTGGTGGCAGTGTAGCCAAGTTGACTTTAACAGATGGAGACTCTGTTAGAAAAGAAACACAAGTAAAAACAAACTTCCTCTGGACATAAAATTTCCAAAGCAATGTGTACCTGCATTCGAGCGGGATCTTGGTGTAACCTTGGCAACAGGACACCCCATAACCTGGACCTGAAATGAAACTTTGCCATGCCAGCTCAGTGGCAGGAGCCGGACAAACCGAGCCACTACTGAAGGAACCAAGCTGTTAAGCACCCTGAGGTGGCCATCAGTATAGGCCTGAAACACCTGGAAACCATGGCAACCAAGTTACTTATTGATAGACTCCACTGTGAAGGCTATGTTATAAAAGCAGATCTGTTGCTTTCGCCAGTTGTCTTCAGACAGTCAACCATCCGCTAAGTGAGTAGATACATTTACTGCATACCTTTTTTTCTTTGCTGATAGGATCTTTGTAAAACTTCCAGTTCTTTTTGTCCTTGCTAAAAAGTAGACTATAGCTGTCAATGTAGTACTCATTTGATCCTGTTGTTATTATTCCTGGAAGAAAAAAATCACATTTTAGTGAAAAATAAACCATGGAGCAAATGCAAGCTATGGTAAACTAAAATAGGTTAAACATGATTAGCTTTTGCACACTGTATTTGCAGCTTACCTGTTAATGTGCTTCTATCACTTATCTCCAGCTCAACCCAGGGGGAAGGATCCTTATTTTCTGCTGTCCAAGGTATTAAGTCATGGCCAGAATCCAGATCTCTTGCGGACCAGAATGTTTTGTGCTCTGGACTGTTTATATTTGCAAACGATGAGGCATTCGAACCAGAAACCTGCAGAATGCTGTTACAATCTGTCCAATAAAGAAAAAAATGTAACTGTTATTTGGTGTAACCTTCAAAATGTTTTCTGCATCATCATGCATACAAATAAAAATGAATTTGCATGCAATTTTGGTAATAGTCATTCCATTTTGTTTCTAGATTTGACGATGTGAACTGCAATGCAGCACATGAGCAAACGGTAAAAAGAAACACAACAGGAATGAATAAACTACAGTGTTAAACAAATGTAATCTCTGGTGCATACCTTGGTTGAAGAGCAACTTCTTTTCTGATAATGATCCCCTATCCCAAAGAAACAAACAATGTCAGTACCTCTGATTGTATTTAATCTGAGTTATATGATTAAAGTCACTAATTGACACTAATGTGGCAGAAGAAGAAATTCACATTTTTGTTAGGATTCCATTGGCAAATGTGGATTCATAAAGTGTAAGACTTCTTCTTCGAGTCACAGTGACACGACCGCCCACAGAATCAGAGGTCACACCAGCATGGACTGCAGCTTTACACAGAACTGAGGTCTAGGACAGACATATGTTTTTTATATATTTCTTAATCATAGTTCACAGATCTCTTTTGGTTCCAAATAAAATGCTGCATACTTACATCTCTGTAACCCTGCTGAAAGCTTCCCCAAACATCACCTGTGACATTTTTACACCCAGCAGGACAGTACACACTGGCAAAAAACAGGAAGATACATGAAAAATATTCAGCAGCATGATGTTGTGAGGAATGTATTGGCTAACCACTTACCTTAAATGCTCTAAACTAAAGTGAGAACCTCTTTGTAAACAGGAAATGAGCTCTATGAGAAAAAAACATACAGAAATGTATAAACAAAATGTAGCTTTGGCATCTCAGACTTACATAATACTCTGCTCCATTCACTGAGGCACACAAAAACACAGATTCTCTATGACATGATTGGCCATAGTCTGCCCTGTGTGCTATATTAGGACATGAGCCACTATCATTGTGGATGTGACTAAAAGCCCTTTGTTACTGTCACTGTCAGAGTTCACGGGTACAGTGAGCAAACCTCGTGTGATCACAGTTAACAGACGGTGGATTGTGAGTCTGACCATGAGATTAGCTTCAGACACAGACAGATTTCATAAACAACTCAGTCAAAAACAGGAAACTATGATACATAATGTGCAATACAGATGACCTCATGGAGGGAAAGACAAATAAGCACTAATTATAACCAAGCATCCAGACAAACAGAAGGCCACAGAATAGTTTAAATTATAAAAAGAATAACCACCAAAAAGCGTTCAATCCTGTAGATCTAGTCAACACATCTAAAAAAATTAAACTTAAATTTTTTTAACAGAAAAAAATGAAAAAAGTACTGAATAACTTTGATTTAATATCACTCACAAACATTATTTTACACAAACTTTAAACTTAAACAATCACATTTTAAATGGAGCCACAATAAAACAATAGTATTATGAAAAGATCCTAGTGTTACATAAATCCAGAAGAACACACAGCTAGACTCCTAAATGGTAATATCCTTATTGATTAAAAGTAAAAACAGGGTAACGTTTGTTCTAATAAGGTCTCACAGAGCCACTGAATGCCAGTGCAGTGGTAGTGGGTCAGTAGTAGTTAGCAGGCTGTTCATGTGGTCGAGTGAATGAAGAGGAGGGGGAGTAGGAGAAGGAAGCAGAAGAGATTCAGACACTCCAAGCAACAGACTGAAGCCTGAGGCCTCACTCCATTCAAGCCTCAGAGAAGGAGCATTGCTTTCTGAGCAAACATGCTGGAGCAAAGACAATCATGAAAAGTGAATACCAATAGGCAGTGACTCATGCTCTCACAACTATATACGCAATCAACACACAGCAGATGTTACAACAATATAGACATTCCACCTAAAGGAACTGTCTGTTTGTGAAGTAAAAAATGTATTTGTTGTAGAAACAATATAATACAAGTAAGCCCTCAGATTCCCATAGAGTAAATGAACTGCTGCCATACCTGGATAGAGGTCTGTTGCATAGGAGAGTAAAAAGCCTCGTCCAGAGCGATGTGGGCCTGACATAAACGTTATTACCACTTCATTACTATTCAGTGTCACATTCTTCAGTGATGCATCAAGCTTCCCACAAACTGGACCTGTGTAAATATATATTGATTAACTACACATACTAAGCATAAACTAGTAACTTTACAACATAAAAACAGCTTCAAAAACAGCTAAAGCAAAACAACGTTCTTCTTGTTATTTAAAGGGAACATAACCTGAGGAAATAATACTCTCAGCACTTATTTTGGTGTGTTTTCAGATTTCTATGCCCTCGAGACATGGCTGATACACCTGGTTGAATGACATGTATACGTCTATTGCGAAAGTGGCCTCTATTAATGTGTCAGTGTTATGGAATGACAGTGTTTCTGGAACAGTGAAATCTGAAATATTTACATTCAACTTTTCATTCTGTTACACTCTTACCCAGACTGGTATATCCATTTTTATCCGTGATTACAAGTGATCCATTGCTGCAGCCTGGACTACTCTCAATGTCAAAATCTCCAAAGAGCAGACGCAGAGTCCTTCCTTCAGGCAGACGCAACCTCCACTTGCAAAATGTGTTGCTTGGGTAGGTCCCTGGATAGTTCTGAGAGGCCAGCGTGCCAGACTCTGATCCCAGCAGAGTGTATCCACAGCCATTCCCTAAAATCATTTAAAGAGTATGAATATTAATCTGTGTAAGTGTAAAGTTAAACTAAATCCCAGATATTACATTAAATGTTCTTATTATTCAAAATTGATTTAGAAGAGATCTCTATTGTGATGGATTAACTGATGAGTTTAAATTGTTAACTGCCAAAACCATTTAACAACAGCATATTTTTTCCAGAAATGTTACAAAATCATTATGGATTTCTAGTAAATGCTGTTTTTATTACATCTTCTGTCCTTGAGATACACTGACTAATAATACAAATATTTCGGGCCCCTAACCATAATGAAGGTAATGACAAACAGAAGTCTTTTCCCACAGTGGTCAGACACAGATAAACACTGCGGGGGTAGCAGCCCAAAACCACAAAATGTCGAACACTGATGTGCTCCATGAATGGTCAAAACCTGGAAAAAGGCCCCAGCAACTATCTAAACCAACACACTATTTCTGCCCCTGTCGTCCATATAAGGTTTCTGGAGGTTTGTTGAGATTGAACTAAGAGGATAATCCTTAACTCACCCCTGCGTCACACACATTCAGAGCTCCTAGATAATGTAACTGACACAGTTTTAGTCCAAAACTATTTTTACATTCTTTTAAAGATATGGCTCGTAACTTAAAGGGAAGAATGTTTACAAACCATTATTAATAAACTGCAGTCTTGATTTGAGGTCACATGTCACTTTATCACAGCAGTTTTTTTTTTTAATCTTCAAATGCCATGAAGTCCTAAACGCCCCACTTCAAGCTCCCATAGGATTCCCTGGAAATGCCAGAGTGACATACTGTAACCGTGGGCAACAGAGCATGGATCTGTCACCTTCCTGTGGGACACCACAAAGCAGCAATGCATGGGAAGTTCTCTGTGTCCGGTAATCTTAGCCTGCTTACTGAACCCTGCAACATTTTTCATGGTATATGTAAAAAAAAAAAAAAGTTTCATTGTTTTATGTGATTCACTACAGAGACAGTAAATGGCAAATGACAATAACAAAGGGTGCTAGGATTGCACACAGTCAATCAAAAGTACCCCAGCAACATTGTTCGAGGCTTTCCTGGCATGTCCTTACAGGTCCACAGCAGCAGACAGGATGTTCACCTGTGTCACTTGCCTTGTGTGTTTCACTTATAATGTTACAACACAGAAGGAGAAAAGTTCCCCCATCCCAATGATCAACCAAAGCATGATTGAATCAGAATAAATAAGTGACCAACCATCTTCTAAAGTGAGGAAATAACTCAACAGACACTAAAAAACCCCTAACAACAATTTGTGGTGAGTGTTAGTCATAGTCTGCCCAGTGTTTTTCTGTTTGTCTGTGTGTCCTGTGGTTATTGTGAATCACAGCCCACTATAGTTGAAAAGAACAACCTGTCTGGCATCAAATGTTAACTGTTTGTTTGGAAAAAGTATGCTAAGAAAGTATGAAAACATGACAGTGGGGATGACCTTTGGACAAACATTCACTATGTGTTACTTATATTTTGGTACAGCCTACAATAGACAGAGGTGAAGGTCTGAAGATGGTCTGTCACCCTTGTATTGTAGTCACCAACAGTTATTAATTAAAATATCAACAACTAGTTCTGCATGTAAAATACACAGGCCTATTTGGTTAAAACTGTTTGATATTTTATGGAGTCTTGTAGCAACATAGCAACTTCTCTGGGCAAAAGGAGCTGAAATACGGATAAGCCTTATCTTCTCAAAAGCGACAACAGTCTCTATGTTATTCTTACCCTCCTGTCCGTGGACACCAACGAAAGAGAAGCTAACAATAATCCAAGCAGTTGCAACCAGAGTCTTTACAGCACCCCCAGTCTTTTCGGACATGTTTTCCACAGCTCAGCAGCAAAAAAGTAAGGTGCAAGACCCGAAACGCTTGGAGTTCTGCGTCCTGTGAAAAAGTCAAGAGTGCAAAGTGTCAGGCGTTTATTATTGGCCAAGCGAACTAAACTCGGCTTCTCATTGGTTCGTCACTCGTGTCAATCAAGTAAAGTTTGGCATTCCATTCCCACAGAGGGGCGGGCTCTTGTGTGGGCTGTGGAAGCTGATCTCAGACCAGTCGGTGCGGGTTGTTCTGTATAAAAATTAATTGAATAACAATAAAATATAAATGGAATAATTTATATATGTTTTGCGTCAAAAAGTATAGCATTAGTGACGGATTAAAAGTGTTTTATTTGATAATGCACAAAATACAGTTGAACCATGCCACCTTCTGGTAAGGCAACAACCAAAATAAACAGTTCTCAACAAAATCCATCAACAAAATAAAAAAAAAACAAAAAAACAAAACACTTTTAGTAAACTGTTATATATTCAAACCGATCCTTGAGGCAAGAGCTTTATTATAGTCCCTTGTGCACTGTATTTAAATAGTATTACAGTCTTAAAATCCTTGAGTTCAGAGCTGGCAGCGCCCAGACCCGCTTAACCCAGGCCAGGCGTTCGTGCATAAGAGCAGTGTGACCGATTTACACATTGCGTGCGGACTACTGCTTCTCGTGACACTGGGACAGATGCTTCTCAGGCAAATGCTGCCTTCAGTGCAGGAAGTGCAGCGAGGGAGCACGGCGCATGCTCCTCCACTTCTCTGACAAGCGGAGGATGAGCTGTCCACTGCTGTAACACGGTAAGTCCTAAAACAACAACATTCATTTGGAACGCGGCAGGTTGTTTTTAAAAGGACAAATGTAGTTATACACATAGTTTTACACAAGGGCCGAGAGAACAGGCTCGCAGCGTCGCTCAGTTACTGTCCAATACGTGCGTGTGGCGCTCAAACGTCACTTTGAGTGGATGAAGCCGGCTGAGAGCGCACGCAATAGTCTGTGTAGGCTTTTGTACTGCTCGACCTGAGAGACAGTTCGATTTATTAAGGCCCTTTTATGCATATAACCTAGACCTATATTTAAATAACTCCATAGTGTCTTATTCTTTTTTATAATAATCATTCAAAGCTTATAAACATAGGCTACTCTACGTGGATGAAACTACATTAACAACTTCAAACCTGCTACAGACCATCATTATCTAATTAGAATATTTTAATAATCATTTTAAGTTGTAATATTCAATTTTACATACTGTTTTATTTGTAATGTTTAGTTTTAGTGACATTACTGCTCTTAAATATTTTCAATTTAAAAGTTTGGACTGGCATCTTTGTTTGATGTGCGAGCATTTCATATATTTCTAGAATACTGAGAAGGCCTCTCATTTGAGGATTATGTGAGCACTGTAGGGGGTAACACCATGACATCATTATGATGATGATGATGATGATGATGATGATGATCTTCTGCTGCAGCTCTACTGTGAGGGCAATGGCTAAGATCATTGCGTCTTCAGATCATCTCATGATGGCGAAGAAAGAGGAGTCCAGTGGCAGCCAGGACACTCCAGTGGTCTTGCACCTGGAGCCCACCCTACACAGGTAAAAAGGCAATGAGCACTTAAAGAGTTAACACATTGTTCCGTGGTACAAAGTACAAGTGTGCTTTTATGTCACGTGTATGTAGGATAGCTTGGTTTTTGGTCTAAAGTTATGCCTCAAAATTATTAAATTAGTAAACATCCTGAATATCATAACATTTAACAAAAAGAAAGAAAGTCACCATGTAATTTTACTAAATACTGTTCTATTTTTACATGTTTGACAAGTTTGATTATGTCGCCTCCTTTAGGGAAAACAATGGAATTACAAGCACTGGCACAACTGTCTTGGCCATAGAGACTCACCACGGTACGTAAGCTTCTTCACTACAAAATATATAAATGTGTGAATACATCTAGTTTAAACTGCCTGTCACAGTTTTTGTTCTTTAATTCTTAGATGAGAGTAAAGCTAACCGAGAGGAGGTTGAGTATGGTTATCCCATCACCTGTGGAGACAGCAGTGCAGTTCTTCTGTTTAAGAAGTTTGTCTGCCCTGGAATTAATGTAAGATGTGTCAAAGTAAGTTTATTCATGAATTTTCATCTTAAGATTTCATTCTGCAGTGTTTATGCACTTGGTCAGCCATATCATTTTATTATGATCGTCTTATTGTTACTTTTTCACACCTCTGTTTTACAGTTTAATGACCAGCTTATTAGTCCTAAGCAGTTTGTGCATCTGGCAGGAAAAGCTACGCTGAAGGACTGGAAACGGGCCATTAGACTGGGGGGAGTCATGCTTAGGTAAACATAAAAAAGTCTCTATCAGACTGAATCCCAACTAATCCCATAAATTCCAAAGTTCCCATGTGAATGTGTAAACAGACCTACCCCATACACTATTTTAGTGCTATCAGTGATCACAAGTTTGTATAAACTCTAGTCATCTGTTACATAGTTACACTTTATTTTTTTATTAATTGCTAATGGCTGAGTACTACAAACTCAAAATGATATCTCTCATGTACAAAAGGGCAAAAATGATCAAGTACAGGCAGAGGGCGTAGAGGGTGCAGATTTTTGAATACATTCACCTCCTGGTTGTTGTAAAGAGCCAGAGGTAACCCTTTCTCTTTTGCCTTTAAATTGTTCTCTTTAATAGCTCAACACATTCTTAGGGAACCTAAACTTTGCTCATGAAATTCACACTTGTGTTTGTGACTATTTGCCAGCACATTCCAGAGGTTGCGTGTAAGCAGGGTTATAATGGTAGCAGGGCCAAGTGCAAGCAAGTTGCTTAGCAATACCTTAACTTTTATCATGTTTGCACTTGTTCTTGGTGTCACTGTGATTTAATGTACATTCCTCCTCAACAAGTAATATCTATTATTTCTATTTTGATCTCTGACAACAGTGCTCATTTAAAACACCCACTTATCTTTAAAATATATATTGTGTCAGTTGTGTTCTTATAACCTCTTTATCCCATGCAGAAAAATGATGGACTCTGGCCAGATAGATTTCTATCAGCACGATGCTGTATGCAGCAACACCTGTCGCAGCACTAAATTTGATGTGCAGATCGGCAGCTCACGGCTGCCTCCCGGGACATCAGTTCACCCAAACCCACCGTGTCTGGCTCTTGACCCTCTCAGAGGACAGGTGCCTCTTCTGACAGGTACAGCACTTTGCATGAGCAGGTTTCACTGGCTCATTCACATATGGCTGAGCTGTCATTTTGGTTTTAACACTGACACAAACCCAGACACAGTTCAGCAGGTGTAGAAACTATACGATTAGTGTTACATAATTGTGCAGCCAGAAACACTGTTGTATTTACAAGTCTGAACATTGCTACTAAAACAACTGGTTACTATGAAATACAAAAACAATACAGAGGAAATTAAAGTGAAACCACTTCCAGAGAAAATGTGATTTGGCAGTTGTCCCTCCGGTTATGCACATTCAGTAGTAATATGAGGGGATTATGTTCTTTATTTACAGTTCCTTTTTTTTTTTTTTTTTTTTGCTCAGGAGAAGGTTTTCATGATTCAGCAGAGGCAGAGGAGCTTTCTGAGGAAGCTGTCTGTCGGACAACAGAGATGGGTCCTTCTCCTGAACAATCTTCACAACCTAGAATAACCAATGGACACACCAAGAGAAGGAGAAGTGACACACCAGGTAAATATAGATAATGAATTGCACCCATAATCCATCCAAATTAGACACACTGGATATTATTATCCTCTTTATTTTTTAATCAACCATACAAGGCTATTGCTACCGGTACATTTGAACATTCCTGACTTGATGGGTTCACTTAATAAGATTTTGTTCAGCCCTTTCTGTACATTTACATGGTGTGTCCTTCAAAGAAATGCAGCATGATCACAGTAAAAGTCCCTTTTCATAAAGCATCTTCCTTCATCCCTCTAATTCACAAAGGCTAAGGCAAACTACTTATTTGATGGTTGCGTCGTCTACTATTATGGCTTCTGACATTTTGTGGCTCTCACTAGTGTGGATCCATTTATTAAAGGCAGGTTTGTTCTTTTCATCTCAGTCTTTTGGGTGCTGTCTTACACCATTTAATACAGGTTAACAAAAAGCAGCATTCACTTATTTTTTTCATTTTCTTCGCTTATATTATTATGGCTGTTGTAAGTAAAAAAAAGTCTCTTGTGACTTTATTGTACAAAGCATACTGCTGTGCCTGTTAATTACAATGCTTTTCATATTGAGAATTCTCAGTAAACGCACGCGATCCTTAACTACACTTTCTGTCAAAGGCAAAATTTATTCATTTATAAATAGAAATGTAGTTAGTGTTAGTGTTAATGTTAGTTTTACAGAGCTTCAAATGAGATTGGAAAGACACAAGCAAAATGAAAGTAGATGCATAACTTGTAAGATATAATTTCACCCCCATCACTTTATCAGCCTGATATACTCAGCTTGTGTTCTTCATTTCTTTATACATACCCAAAGTCATTTTTCAGTCTCCCCATTCTACTTTGCCCTCTTCCCCCTCTTTCTATAGCACCTGTATCCTGACCTATTTTCTTTTTTCCTCTGTCACTCATCACCCATTTAACATTCTATTTCCAAGAGCCACACTTCTTTGCTTCCCATTTATTGTCTTTTTAAACCATTTTTAGCTGTGGCATTTTTCCAAATCAGATTACATCTAATCTAAAGAAAGTTAGGGTCCTTGCTAAACATTCAAAAATACACTGACAACTGTTTCTCTGTTTCATAATAATATTGTGGCACTTTGACATTTTTAGATGGAGTACTGAGCCTCTGGAAGAGTGTTGCAGACTCTGGGTTAATGAGGGACGTCTTGTCGAGTCTTCAGACTGAGTTATTGACTGCTTTTAAAGGATTGGAGGCCCGGAGTGAGAAAGCCAATCTACAGGTGAAAGGTAAGTTCACACAATGTTCATTCATATAAAACTCAATTTTAGAACAGTCTCTGTTTTTAAGATGATTTTTTTCATAGATGCCATCATCCTTAATTCATTATGTGAGATGTTTGGACTTCTGGAGTCAGTGAAGCAAGCTGTAGAACTGAGGCATAATCTAAATGAAGAGGACAAAATCCAAAGTCATTTTTATGGTGAGACTGCATTTAAGGACTACATGTACACAATCATACCAAAATAAGCTGCACAATCTCATAATGTATTTTTCATAGGTATGGATAAGACTTTGAAAAAAAGAAGGAAGCTGGAAAAATCCTCCTCTTTCAGAGCAACATCCTCAAAACAACTGCGACTTCAGCGGTCATTGAATAACTCCCTTAACGTACTATCATCTGTTACAAGCCCAGTGCTTCTCCCTCTGTCTGCTGTTGGCCTGTCTGAGCAGACAATAAACCCTCTTCACTTCAGCCATTTCTCTGCAGGCATCTCCAGTGATGCTGGACCATCTCTGCAACTCACTGACAAATCTGTGAGGGATGGCCAAAAAGTCAAACTGCAGAGGCGGGTCACAGTGATGGGCCACCGTGAAAAGAGTAATATGAGGCAGCAAGCTATGGACAAAGAAGACACCTCAGGTATACAGAAGGAGACTAGACAAAGGACTGCTCCATCACCTCTCCACTATAGAGAGGAGGAAAAGGAAACAAACAGCTAACATGACACCAACACACTCATAAAGGCATCAAAGAAAAGTAGGAGAAGGTGCTCCCTATAACAAGTATAAGGGCTGTGTGGGAACAAGCCTATCACTGAAACTTTTTTCTTTTAGACCTATATATTACTACAAGCTGTAAGCACATTGTATATACCTTTAGTGCTCACCTAAAGGAACAACATTTGCACAAAAGAATTGACCAGACATGTATATGGATACTTTTGAAAATCCTTTATAACTACACATATACATTTGTTTACATGTTAAAACTATGAGTAGTACTAGTAGTTTGTATTGATCTATGCCCATAGTACTTTTAAAAAAACAGTATTTTATTCATTGTCTTAATAACATTGTCAAACTTTGGTACAGAACTGAGGTGTTTATGTAAGATTCTTTTTTATGTTTATAATGCTAATACAATTTGTATTTTACAGTACAGTGTGAATCAGGCATGTGTTAGAATAAAGTCTGAGAACTGCCTGACAGGCAATGTATTTTTATATATTTTATCAAAGGTTACATTTTGTTGCTTTACTGTGATTTTATTCTTCTTTCTGGGTTGGTAGCATGTCAACAGTGATATGTTGATTGCCAGACTTTCTAGACTTCTCTCAGAACTAAAATGACATGAAATTACCTGTTCAGGCCAGACACTGTGGATGTAGTTATTTGTTCAGGCTTATGAGTGGCAGCTGATGAAATGCTTGATAAAATGACTTTCATCGCACTTGAGCTGTCAGCATTTGTACTAAATCCTGTCCGCTTGTTGGAATTAAGAGGTATTTTTGCAACAGGGCACTAAGTTTGTTTCATTTTAAACATGTTTGCGTGTTAAGCAGGTTCAGGTGAAAACACACACACACACACACACACACACACACACACACACACACACACACACACACACACACACACACACACACACACACACACACACACACTACAGCTTATAAATTGCCACCTTGTCCTTGAAATACCAGGGTGCAAAATGGCATGGTGTAATTACAGGTGTTACCTTGACATATGCTGTGCTCCTTTGGTTAAACGAAGTAAATTACCGAGCAATCCATTGTCACCCATCTGTCACTCGGGGCTAACAACATTAGAGACGTATGCATGTCCAGGTTGGAGGCCTTCAGTGTGTCTGTAGTCCCCTTTTAATTTAATCCACAGCTGTAATGCTCACATATGTCCACCAAACAAATGATGAATATATATGAATATATAATAAGCCATAATGGCATCTTGATGCAATTGGGAGTCTGGTGCAACCACTAAATGTGTGAGCCCAGCCTTGGTTTAACAGGAGGTTACTTCACGCAGAGGGGTGGCTGCAGCATCAGCACTTCAGAGGTGAACCTCATAATGCCACTGAAAGCTGTAATCACATACATGAGGACACATTGTAATGCATGACTAATATATAACTAAACAACTTGTAAGAACTCATGTGGCACACTTAAAGCTCCACTCTCTGATTTTTGCTGTCCCTGTCTCAGATTCCACTCACCTCCAAAAGCAACATAGGGACCACTCATGCTTCTCTTTTATTTCATTTAATTATTTATTTATTTTTTTAACATTGGGCAAATGACCCGACTGACGCTTGTACCTGGATCTCCTGTGTGCTAGGCCTGAGCGGACAGGGGTGCCCTCGAAGACCCAACTCCTTTAAAAAAAAAATGGTAAAAAAACAAAATACTAATACATTTCACCAAACACCACCAAGAAGTTTGGAGTTTGGCGTTACCTTTCCGTTAAATTATCTGGGGCTTCAGTGTCAGAACGGCAGTTATCTCCTCCTCATTGAACATTACTTGATTGAATTGATAGTATTCATCTGCGTTTTGTGTTGCCTCCCTTTTCTCTGTTGATGCTTTTCTTTTTTGAGGTGTTTTGCTGTGTTAAAAAACCTATTCAATGCTTTAAATATGACAAGCCGGTGTCGACCAAAGGGAGTGCTCTTTTTTTGCGCCTGTGCCTTTGTGAGCGTGTGATTGGCCAAGGTTTCTTGTTCCTGAATAATAAACAGTAGATGGCATCATAAAGCCTGTTTTTACACTAATGATTGCTTTTAGAATATATTATTTGGGGTTTAAACCATTTTCCTCAACTAGAAGAAAAAACATCAGGTACAGTCTGTTTTATAATATTGCCTTCCTCGGCCTCGAGACTTTATCACCAAACATTTACAAGGCTATGTAAAGATTTGCTGGGGAGTTTATGCCTTTCTTTCTTTTTGATGCTTGTTAAAGTTTGCTCTTGGAGGATAATGTAATTGCAGGCCTACTGTTTGTACCTATGTAGTCATTGATAATCGTTTTTTTGCTGTTTAATTTAACCCTCTCACTCGCAGGCAAAATATCTAACGAACTCGCAGCTCTTCAGCGTAAAAGTAGATGTACAGGTTACGCACGGTGCACAGCTGCACTTGGTCCATGTTTGAACACCACCTGTCGATGCCTAACCCTGCCGCTTGGGGACGCCCGCCACTTGCTGAGCGCCGGTGACGAAAAAGTGCGTTTGAGAAAGAAATCTCCCCTCTTGTGCTGAACTGAACTGTTTACCCTGACGTCAGTTTGCAGAAGTAGCTGTGCCCTGTCTCCCCGTCTGTCTCTGAAAGTCTACTCAGTGAGAACAGGAGCAATAGATGGCTTAGGCTCCAGTCTACAACTTACCCGGACCTTTCCGAAGTGAATGAAATGATTTCTGCGACACGTTTCAAGTGGACTAAAACAACAGCTTCACCATGAACACCTGCGCCTTTCTGTTGATTTTGGCTGTTCAGATCTACGCCGATGGCAGCGAGGGGCCAACAGGTAAGACGTACTTTCATGTCGACCTTTCCCAAAACAGTCCAGAAGTTTTTAGTTGTGAATAAAAGTTACATTAAAGCTAACTCTGAGCGTGTCTGGCTTGGATGCCAACTTTACACCGCTACTCCTCTCCTGCTTGCTTGTCGTTTTCCCCTCTCTCCAAATGGGATTTACGCACGGCATACTAGTATTCTAAAAAACTTTAATTTCCCCTCTGTGTGTTTTTGTTTAGTGCCAGTACTGTGCGTAATAATGCGACTTCGGGATAGGACTAACTCATGGTATCAGAGGAACGATCCCATTTCCCCCAAAACACAGCGCTACACTGCTCTCCTGCTTTAGCATGAACTCGGCGCCAGGTACCAGAGGAACTGCTGCACCTTTGTAATCCAGAGTTAGCATTTTGTTTATTCAGGGCGACAGTTATCCCTAAAGCAGAATGAGTGACACTCCCACGGTATTATATCCAGGATTTATGAGCATATGGTGGAAGGTTGCCATAAGTGTGTAGACTGAGAAACCTGGATCTGCTTCAGACTGGCTGTGGCTTGCATGGAGGTGATTTAGTGTCTCCTTAAAAGTTAGAGGAGTGCCTGCCTGGATTTGTGATTTAAATATTGATTTAATAGATGTGTCAGGATTGGATGAAAATCATTTATTTTTGAAATGTCTCTCCTGGGCAGCATCTGCTTTGATATATTGTGCAGCTTTTTTATTCATTTCAGTCATATTTGAATTTTAATAATGCTTAAAATGATTTGTTTCTTTATATTCTTTAAAAACATGCACCTTTTGTTGCGTTACTTTAACCAATGGAATCAAACTGTTCAATTTTTGAACGCATGGAGCTTGTTTCAAAATGACACATATCTGAAAATTCAAAATGTGCTCATATTAGAGAAGGGTGGCTGGATACAAACCCTATTTCATCTTTTCATCTCTCACAGTGTATTATGCCGTGCAATAATCATTCTTTTGAATTTTCAGTTGAAAAGCTTTAATGTGTGTGGCTAGTTTGTTACCTAGACACACACAACCGCTTCAGCACAATGTGACACAGTGTTAGTCATTTCTTTTTTGAAAGAGGGTAATTATGTGCAAATCTGCTTTTATATTGTCATTTAAGTTTGTATTTGTGCTCTGGCTCCCAGCACTGTGATTCATTTAATGGATAGAAGTCAAGATAGGACAAAAGTAAAAGACGCGGGATGTGTATCGTCAGGAGGTGACTGGAGCAGATCATGAAGAGGAATGAGCTGAGACACATGAAGGATTAAATCACACACAGGTAATTAAAAGAGTGGAATGGAACGGCGACGCTTCACTAAGGCTGTGCGAGGGTCTGTCAACACAAATTTACACGGTGTCAGTTTTTTAGTTTGTTAACTGGAGTGTTGCAAGCTTCACCATCTGCACGTGTACCTTCCCATTAGTGCCTAATAGTTACCGCTGCCAGTTTCTGTGGACGCTCCCGAACACCGCCAATCCCGAGCTCACGAGTGACGAAATGAAAGGGCTTGAAATACAGCCTTGACTCCCACCATCTTCCCAGCATCTTCTTTGATTAACGCTTTGCATTCAGACCACACCTTAACCTTGAATGCTTAATAACAGTTAATCTTCGACAGTCCTTCTGGGATTTCTGGCCTGTTTCACCTGATCAAATCCATATTTTTTTGCCCGCCTTTAGTCCTAGCTGTCAAGAGTTGTGGATTTAAAATTATTAGAGGCTATGAAATATAGAGCTTCTCTGGTGCACTGGACTCACTGTAGGGGGCTGGATGAGAAGAGAAAATATGGCATTCAGATCGTATTTGCGTTGTACAAAGATGCTACGGACATGAAAGTCCAGTTTGAGGCAGTCTTTTCAAGAGCTTGGGTAAAGCGCAGTCTGACACTTTCAATCTGTCTCTGGGGAACAGATAGATGTTCACTTACCATCTGTTTCCTCTATTAGCAGTGAGTGTTGTCAACTGAGTGGTGTAATTATCCCGTGTCTCATGACTCGTTGGCCAGTTTGATCTAAAGTTAAGACAGAATATCCTTTTTGCTTATTTCAGTGAATAAGAGAGCAGTTGGACAGAGATGAAAAGGACTATGAAGCGGGGTATGTCTCGTTGAAGCGTGGTGTGGAATGAATAATTTTGCTCGCTAGATAAACATCGGCAATAGCTTTGGGAAATGTTTGATGGGGCCATGAGCAGATAAGGACATTAAAGGTTATACGTAAATTAAGCAATATTACAGATGTGAGCAGTACTCTTGACACTGAAAGTTCTGATATATTGTCCAAAGAAACACTTGTATTTAGCATTTTGATTTCTTGTCTTAGCACTATGTCATTTTGAATATTCTCCGATTTCACAGGTTCATTGTTGTTGCATTATTCATGTCACGACTCTTACACTTTAATTATTGAGAGTCCATTAACACTTGTATTTACCAAACTAAATGAACAAAAGAGCCTGGGATGGTCTGATGAGTAGGTGTTGGAAGGAAATGTAACTTTTCACAATTTGATCTCTGCTACAGGAGCCAGGCAGCTGTTCTGAGAAAAAAGTAAGGGGCTGTTTTGTTTGGGCTGAAGTCAGACTACTTTTGTGGGGGAATATTCAGGGAGCAGATGGAAAAACTGCACTGGGACTGGGTCAGAAGAGAAACGGCAGCTCAAATAATTCAGATAGATTGTCAGCGTGTTTTGGTTTTGTGGTGTTGTTGGGGCGTGTAGCTGGGGCCTGTGGGTGCTGCATGTACAAAAATTCATTTGGATGCTGAATGAAGTATACTTTTAATATATGTCCAATGAGGCTTCTCCTCTATCTTCTGCTGCATTCCTCATTGTCTTATGATGGATCTCACCTCACTTTGCACAGTGCTGAGTGTGCAGAGGCTTCATTGTGCTGGCCTGTGATTGTTGTGCTTAATTAGTCCTGCTGAGCATTTCCACTACCCATTACATTCCTTTTCCCTAAATCAGCTTTGTGTTTGTGTTTTTGCCCAGGTTTGTGTGAGTTGTAGCCTACTCAGGCAGAGGAAAGGTCAAATACAGGTTGGGAACCATGTTTCTAAAGCCGCATTATTGCCTTTTGAGAGCAGGGCATTGCCTGAGAGCGCAATAATCTCTGCTGTGTCTCTTTTTGCCCAGCTCTGTTTTGTGTGCTTCATATCACGTCCTTGGTCAGTAATTTAACTAAAAACCCTGAAAGGAACCATTCGTAAGGAAATCAGCTCAATTGAAGGTAATTGCACCTGACACTTATTATCCTGTCATGCTTCCTTTGTAAGAAGTGTATTATTTAGGGGTCAGGAATCAGTGGCACGTCCACATGAAGAGCAAATAGAAGACACAAAGCAAATTTTCTTCTTTAGACAAGACGTATAAGACCATGAAACACAGAGATAAATGATCTTGGGGAATTAACAAATCACTGGTGCCAACAACAGCATCACATAGTCTACTTTTAACAGGATCATGGCATTATAACATATCAACACCAGACAATATTTTTTCTCTTGCCTAAAAATGATCAGAAATTAGAAGTTTAGAAGCCTCTTTTTGGGTCTGTAAACATGTGAGAATGATGGCATTTTGAATTTGAATCAGCCTCCTTTATTAGGTTTTGTGTCTGTGCTTTTATCTATAAGAGCAGGAAGTCCAG
This sequence comes from Rhyacichthys aspro, assembly GCA_036850595.1. Taxonomy (NCBI): domain Eukaryota; kingdom Metazoa; phylum Chordata; class Actinopteri; order Gobiiformes; family Rhyacichthyidae; genus Rhyacichthys; species Rhyacichthys aspro. The sequence goes on along the minus strand of CM072163.1, from coordinate 11,160,441 downwards.
CACTTGAGTCCTGTCAAGTTAGAAGGTCCTCCGTATCTGAGGGAGTCAGTCCTGACTCTGACGTGAGTGCAGGCTGGAGCTGCCACCACTACACGGCTCTTCAGGGTAACAGTGACACCTTCCAGAGCCGCCAAGATTGAGAGATGTACATTGAGTAGCTTGCCTTGTCCTGTCTCTCCCTCCCACTCCACAGCGACAGCAGGAGAGCTGGCTCTCTGCAAGGTGTTATTAATGTGCTATTGATCTTTCAAACTCCAGCAAAGTCCATTTTATTTAAATTTGATCAAAGTGGCATCCTGTTTGTGGTGTGAAAGAGTGGTGTAGCAGCATGAATTAGCTGACTGGAGCGGGAGGAGGGTTGGTGCAGTGGAATTTTACTGTGTAACGGACACCAAAAAAACCCCCACATCTTCAATAAAAAAAAAAAAGGCAATGAAAGTACAAAACATGAAATAATAGCATTTATATTCATTCTCATTTAAAAGCATAGGTCTGACTAATTGTACTGAAATCTATCCTTCTGTTCCAGCTGCACAACTTAAGAGCGATGACAGAGTGAGAGTGTGCATTTTAGTGTAGTGTAATTATCTTCCAAAGGCACTAGCAGTGCTGTGAGGCGAGCCGTTCCAGTGTCTGTGTTGTCTTCCCTAAGGTAGCAGACAAGACTGCAAAAAGTGGGTCTACAAGACTGATGCTGTGAGTACTGCTCCTCATTTCTACCCAGAGAAAAGAAAAGCCTCCTGTGCAGTTTATATTTAGCCCCCTGGCCGTGTTTCAGTTTTGTACCTTTCCCTGTGTCAACACATTCACAGGCAGATTCTTCAGGTGGCTGCCGCTGTGTGGTGGTGTGAAACAAATGCAGAGGTCACTAAAGTCAGGGTTGAGGATTGGGCCAGGACTGCTGTTAAAACCGTTGTTGGGCTTCCTGGAGAGCTCTCACTATGACAGCCCAGTGAAATCTGATCCCCTGACAGGCCTTAAAGTCAAAAGAGCTACTTCAGGACATTTTCCCCTAACAGCCTGTGTACTGGATGCATCTTTTGTTTGTCTTTGTGCCCTGACTCATGCTCTGAGAGGGGGAAGTTGTATTTCTTGTTTGACTTGTCTCTTTGGGCTAAGAAATATCGTTTCTGAAACCGAGCCATGAACGTGCTCACACTGATATGAATCTTACTCTCAATAAACAGACACTCTTTCACATAAATCTTATTAGGGCGGCAGAGATGATAACTGAGCATGTATAATGTCTAGTGTGCTGACTTACAGTGGTGTGGTATTGGAGGAGCTCGGTGTGAAATCTAACTGCGCTTATATCAGTTCAGCTATATCTTCTCCAGTGCATCAGCCTCCCCCTGTTTGTTCCTTTTTGCTGAATGTCAGGCATTTTGTGTCTTGCCTGCAGCACAGGCCCCTGGCACAGCGGTGGCTCTTGGCTGTGGTCGGTGCTGGAAGGTCACGACAGCTGTGGTGGCACAGGTGTCAGCTGCCAGTGCATCAGTCACCGCACTCTGTTAAAACTCGTTATAGATGTAAAAGATGCTAAACTACTTAAAGGAACTGTGTGGAACATTTAAAAAGCATTATGTTGCACTGGATATATTGTGAAAGTGTTTCTTATTCATAACAATATCAAACAGACAAAATCAAAAAGGTAAACTTGCAAAAACACTGGTCTGACATGCAAAAAATATGGAAACATATAAGACACTGAGCCGTCAAAGAAAGTGCCCCAGTACAACACAGATTCTGACTCAAGCCTAATGAAAAACACTAGCTGCCAGTGGTGCCATTAATAACAGCGCTTCCCAAAAATTCCATAGAAACTTGTGGCCTCAACGATTTATTTTCTCCTTTAATGTTTTTGCAGTGAAATCGTTTTTTGCTGGTGTTGCATGGTTTTCTCAACAACTCTGCGACTGTTGCCTTCTGTTTCATCACAGTTCCATGTGGGCAAAACTACACAAAGGTCTGTCAGTTTTTGTAGCACGAAACACTAAAGTAAGTTTTAGTATTATTTATATTTGCATCTGACTCCTATTTTACTTTTGACCACAGGGGCACTGAAGCAGTTTCTAATTTACATGTAAATAGAAACAATCGCTGAAGCTGCTATAATAAGCCGGTACACTGGATTCCGTCCGCCAGTAGCAAAGCTTTTGTCAAGTAATAGAAGTAGAGGGAGTTTTGGGAACTCAGCCAGCTTTGGGTGCTTTGGTCTAGTTCAGGTGCTGAAGTGAGACTGAACAAAAGCACAGCCTATTGATTTCTCAAACCGTCTGTCACAGTCAGCTTATTGTCTTCTTCCTCTTGAAACTCTCCCTTCGATCCTCCATGACCTCCCATCACAGTGCTCCTCACTTTGATATGACTCTTTTTCAAGCGCTTACTCAAGGGACTACCGTTTCACAGTAAAAGAGACTGTTGGCAGCTGGGTGTGTTTTTTAAGGTATTCCGGGGGCAGGCGGTTCAATGTCCTCTTTTCCATATCCCCATCCCAACAATGCAGCAGTCTCTCATTAACAGCTGATTCTATAAAAACAGTATGCATTATTCACATTCTTAGACAAGGTGGTATAATCGCCTCAGGGTAAAAAGATGACTCACTGTTTTCTACTCTGTGAATTGAAACTAGCCAGCTTTGAAGACACTAATGAATAGAGATAACTCCAAACCAGGAAAATATGTGCCCTTTGCCTTTAGATCATTGTTCAGATCGTTGTGTTGCTGAAAAAACACACACTTTGTTCAAATACCACCATGTGATGTCTGCCCAAAGGTGATCTTCGCCTGAGGCAGTGTACAGGTGGCATTTACTGTTGCTCCAGGAAGCTCAGGGGCCCTCCAGGTTCCCCCCTTAGTTCCCAGATTGCCCGGCTGCCTGGCGTTCCTAAGAGACAGCCCGTCAGACACTTTGAAAGAGCTTTGTTTGTTCCTGTGGCCGCGCCTCTGTGGTGGACCGGTGGGGCCAGCGAGCCACATGGAGGGGAAGCTGGGAATGAGAAGGTGACTCCTTTAAGAGACTGGAAGATTACGGCGAAGCTCAGGTCAACATCACACCATTATCATTTTTTTATTCAAAAGAAAGCACTCTCTAATGATTGCAAATTTCTTCCACTGCTTCCGATGCTTTAATGTCTGAGATGTGTTGATTGGCCTGAAAAGAAAACAGAAGGCTTCTTTTTTATGTCATCTTCAAATAGTCTGGACCAGCCAAAGAGAGACTACTGTTTCATATTAGCACAAGCCAGAAATATGCAAGAATGTCCGCAGAGCCCATGGGTGTCGTTAACAAAGAGCTTAATTCATTCTACTAACACAAAATTGTAATGATTGCTTCCGGAGTTTATGTATGGGTGTCTTTGCCTGCTGCCCAGGGTCTGCTGCGTGCTTAGTATATATGAAAGGGCCAGATTGTTCCCACCTGATTATATGTAAATATTTGCTAACTCCTTCGGCCATTTTCAATGTTCATAAATCATAGTCGTGGATTACAGGGCCCTTTGTTTCCTTTATTCTTCTACTGTGAATATGCTAATGAAAGAAATTAGCATACAGCGCGAATATTTCACTGATGATAAATTCTTGGCCGTGCACAAGATTAAGGGGCAGCTTTTCGCATTTGAGAGCAGTAAGAGTGCACGTTGTGTCGGGACCTCGGCGGAGCAGACCTGGCCTCTGCCTGTTCGGACAACCAGGGTAATTAAGAATGGGCTTAGGCTGGGATTATGGCTGCAAGTAGGCTGATCACAGGGGACAGGAGAAAAGGCATTAGAAGAATAGCGGTTAATATGGGTATTACTCTTCTTAGCTGTGGTATCATGTGACATTAAGACAGCTGACAATGGAGGCCCGTTGATGCTAAGATCCCGGGCTCGGCGCTAATAGGCTTTACTGCAGATAGCTTTGTTTACTACACTGTGAGCACTCCACCTTCCTTCTTTATCTCCCTTCCTCATGCATTCAGACTTTCACAATTTGTCTCTACCTAATTAGAAAATGGTAATATTTTGCTGTACACCTCCCTGGGGCATTTTAGCACTGTTCTGAAGTATTTGCCTTACACAAGCACCTTTGAAACGAAGCATGTGTGACTGTTCCTCTCTCTTGTGAATGCACACACACTCTTGTCTACTTTTGAGATATTTTTGTAGAATGTAATTAATGTTCTCATTAAATGAGGGAACGAGCTGTAAGGCTGAACTAAAAGCCTGATACCCCTGGGTGCATGCCCTCATCTTCTTTGAAACATGGATAGATGGTGCATGACTTCTAAAACAAGAAGACCTAAGATACGTACTCTTAGCCTGGCCCTTTATTGTTATGTGCACACATTGGTAACCCGATGCTTCTAGCCTCTCCACCACCTCCATGAGTAAAGGCATTTGTTGCCGTTAGGAAAGAAGATGGAAAGAGGCCAGTGTGAATAGCAACAGTGTAGGCAGCCCTTATCTAAACACAAAGGTTTTATCAAATGGACCATCTAATTAGCTGTGCTATTCTTTTTTACAAAGTGCATTTCAAAGTTATTTTTGGAGTCAGACAAAATAGTACACAAAATTTCTTTAAGTGGACTGTTGGCAGAATTAGAGGCACATGACTCAATACAGAAATGCTGTATTTTGACCTCATTGAGAGGGAGCACTGAATTGTTTTCCACAGTCTTTAAAACCTAATCCCATCAGAGGAACTGCACAGCATGAAGGCCTAACTCCAGTCACGTCTGAGGTAGTGCTGCCAGAACAAGAGGCAGACAGGAATGTGTTTGTCTGGCGAACTTGGCTTTATTCAATCCTGGCTGGAAAAACAAAGAAGGAAAACTCCTCACAGTTGACTTCTTAATTCCACTTTCTGAACTGTGATAAGAGGCTATCGTCCAATTGGATGAAAGCAGAAGACAACTTTTGACTGGGATTTAGTGTTGGTTTGTGGAGATGCAGTTGTGGCAAAGACTGTTATTATAGCAGATAAATTAACTAGGTTTACCTCTGAGAGGAGGCTTCCTCGCTCCACTGCTTGTCTCTTGGCTTGGTTAGGCACATGTCCTCTTGGGGGAATGGTCTCATTCAATGCTGAGGCGATGGAACTGAGGATTTATCCCAGTCCAGTGAGTCCCTGTGGCGCCACAAGTGCCTGCTCAAGGATTTAAGACTGCTCTGTCCGTCTGTCTGGGTTTCCAGAGAGATTGGGGGAAAGATTTTCCTTTTACTGCAATATTTGTCTGTGCCAGCACCTGCAGCTGATATTTTCTGCTTGGAAATTAATAAAGGGAGAAGTGAGGGGTAGCGATGAGCAAGAATTATTGAGTAAGGTACCATTGAGGCAACATATTTGAAAAGAAAAATATAAACCCATGACTTTAACAAGTAACTCCTTCATGGTTTTTAAACCATAAAAAACCCATTTAGGTTCCTGTTGTATTTATGGAGCTTTGGTTAGTATTTAATGAATTGAATCTGGTACTCCTGGGTACTACAGAGTTGTTTCCTCTAAAAACTCAAAAGACAATACTGTTGACCAATAAGTTGTATCAGTAAAAGATTTATCCTTCAATGCTTTGGTACAATAAGCACAAAAAAGCAGCCAGGTTCTGAAAAGAGCACTGTAATTTAGGACTCACTACAACACAATTCAAAAGTAGGTTATCCCTACATTTGTTTTCCTCGTAATCAATCCTAATTTTGTTTTTTTCTGGCAGAGCTTTGGCTTGAAGCAGCTGGAGAAAGTGTTGAGGCTGATTTACTCGAAGACAAACATAGAAAGCACCTGCTTTTCCACAGCTGTCGTCTGCTTTTCAAGTGGAGACTTTTCTGATTTTTCTTGATGAGTTCATGATCTTAAAACAAAAGTTAAAGGCTGATTTATAGGCCTTGGGCATGAACCAATTTTTTCATGTGTTTTATATTGTGGCTGCACTTGATTTTTACTTCATTCATCACTTAGTGACAGGTACAATTTATTGGACGTACCACATTTTCCAGTTTCTCTCTGTCTGCGTTTCTCATCACCTGTCCTGTCTCTCTAGCCTCAAGGATCTACATCAGTGTCTTTTGGGAAGAATTTGGGTGCAGAGAGCTCAAAGCTGATCTGTCTTTGACAATTTGTGCGTCTGCCTGCTTCCCCAGGCTCTCATTAAGCTGGTTTGTGAAGGTGTGTATTTCCGGAGGTTGTGGTGGGGAAAACATGCACGTACCCGGAGGTTAAAAGACCCCCAACAGAGACATAATTTCCAAACCTGGGGCTGTGGGAGAAGGTAACTTCATTAGTCAGCTCCCGCTGTACATATTAACTTCATTATACTAACTCAGTGTGGAGTGCAAGTGTCACACCTGCAACTATGTAAATGGGCAAGTCTTTCTCCGTGTGTGTGTGTGTGTGTGTGTGTGTGTGTGTGTGTAAGGGAAAGAGGGAGGGTCAATTGAGGCCCTTGGGACTTTTAGCTGCTGTGTAATTTGCAAGTATATAATGAGCAGGTAAAGCAACCTAGAAACTCTCTTTCTATAATTTACAAGATTGAAGTCACACTTGCTTTAATACATGCCTGTACACCTGACGACAGACAAACATGCCGTTCTTAAGGTCTCAACAGCCACTTGACTTCAACAGACATACACACAAATTTGGCCCAAGAGGTTAACAACGGTCAACCTGATATTTCTTACATCTGTACATTACTGTCCTGTCACACGATCATTTGGGATGAATAACCAGGTTAATCAACCACCACCATCTCATGTGACTGCCTCTTGCTTTAAAGCTGTGCAGTGCTTCCCTTCAAATAATCAGAGATAGTAGATAGTGTGCATGATTACTGGACCCTTTAGTGCAAAACAAATAAATTAAAATGTAATAACGCATAAAGCATCACAGCTTTTATGGCACCTATTTTCTAATGCAGGGTTAGGTAATGGTTTAGGATTAGGGTTGACATCACAGTTCTTTGGTCCATTAGGCTTTTATGGGGTCTACGGTTATAGCTGCATGACGTACTCTGTTATTTCCTGGTTTTATTATTCCCTATAGAAAGCTTTCTCTTAACATATCTTTTACATAAACATTTACACAGCCACTCACTTGGCCCCGGTCGAACAAAAAGGGCAAACATTAACCTCTTTTAACCTGGATTGATTGGTAGCACCTCTAGTCTTGACTCAGAGCATTAGATTGTGGGTTAAGTTTTCACATATATTATTCTTGCGTATCCCCAAGATAGCCTTGAGTGGTAGGAAGTCAAGTAAAACAATCATATCATTCTTGTGCTTATTTCCAGCAGTGACCAAAAAAAACTTGTACATTTATTTCCTCTGGCTTGTTGTGAGTGCCTAAGCCTTGTGCATGTAGCTATATGCTCCAGATTAAACTCTTTAAATCTCTGGTGGGAGCTGTCATGAATGCCACTTTCATGAATAGTCTAGCCTCTTATCCTGTAATGCATTGTAATGGCTTTGTGTCGGCCGTCACCTGTTGAAACCTCTTTTTCTCACTGAATGCGTCCACTCTCAGCGCGTTTCGCATTCTCGACACATACATACACACACGGCTGTAATATAACATTCATAAGTAGGGCTTTGGTGTGGGTTCAGGCTAAAAAAGTATACCTAAGCCTTCTGTCAGACTCCCAGCGAGGATATTTTTCTTGACCTACAAATGCTTCACAGGAGCCCCACACACACACAAAAGAGGCAGGCTCGGGCTTGTCAGTTCCCCAGACATGTTTCCTGGTCAAGGTGAAGAAAAAGGGGGGCTGGTAAAAAACACATTAAGATGAGAGAGGGGAGAGCACCACCTCACACGTCTCGCTGCTGTTATTGTCAGTCTCAAGCTGACAGCCGGGATTCACAGAGATTCTGCCGAGCTGCCGCTTTGAAACTTGTTTAGGAAAACCGATCTGCCTGCAACCTCTCGCTCTAAACAGACACCGACACTGATGAAAATGAAATCTTCCCTGGACTGATCGAGTGTTCTTTTTTTTTTACTTTCAATCTCTCACTGCTCTGACAGACATGATGCTTAAAGCTAAACGAGAACAATGCATACACATAGGTTGAGAATATAATTTCAGACAAATTACAGTTTTTAAATTCCTCCAATCATATCCATTATCTTCGCTGTGTGTGGCATGGGCTCACCGTCAAGCCAGAAGGCACCAACAAACCCAGACAAAGACAGCACTCAGGTAGATCATTAGTGGTTATAGCGACATGAAAGCTCATATCACAGCACGCTCTGTTATTATCTCTGCAGCTGGGACATGCTGTTTCTGGGTGGAGAACTTCCTGTCTCCAAAGGGACCAACGGTGAGGAACAGTGCCCTCTCTCTATGACCTTTCATCAAAACACTATGAAATCATGCGACTGGGTGCTTGTAAATACGGGGGTGTTCGCAAAGGTGGTCTCCACAGCAGACCGGACAAATGGCCTTTGAGTGCTGTGGGATGTGCTTCTGACAGATATATGGGACAATAGAGAAGGGCAACATTATAGAATACACTGCACTGTGACATGAAAAGGAGAGGCTGCATGCTGCACTGGTGGCACTAATGCAATAGTGTAGGACCTATCTCAATATCAGATAACTGATGAGGAAAAAAACAAGACAAAATTGGTAGCTCTCAACTTTGTAAAATGATTGTGATTGAGTTTTATTGTCGCTTAAAGTGGCACTAGGATTTTTTTTTGCCGTCCGTCTCAGACCACCACTCACCCTCAGCAGCAGCCTAAGGACTTCTCCTGCGTTTCTCATATTAAAAAAGATCAAAACCGAAAAATTTTTCCTCTACGTCACACCAAACTGATGTTTAGAGCTTGCCATAAACCTTTAGCTCTGACTTCAGCGTCTGAGTGAAGCATCAGCCAGTTATCTCCGCCTCATGGAACATTAGGTGATTGAATTGCCAATTTTGATCCCCGTTTTACGTTGCTTTACTTGTCTCTGATTATATTTTCCTTCTCTGTGTTGTTTCGCTGTGTGAAAAGGCACAGTGAATATACACTTACTGTGTTTTATCGGCTGATATTACTTTCTTATTGACAAGTTGTGTAAACCAATGGGAACACTCTAATAAAGCCTAGATGACGTCTTAAGGTCTGTTTTTTACAGACAATGTAGGTTATGTACAGTTATTTTTCTCATGCATTAATAAAATTGCAAACTTCCCATTTAAAGTCCTTGGGTTTTTGCAGATAAGAAAAACAGATTTTATAACTTCTTTTCCAGTATAAATGTATTGAAAAATCAGCATGTTCTCTTGGTAATGTATAGAAACAGAAAATATATAAATATCCATTGAAAGTGAAATAATACTGCTACTGTAGGAGTTATGCTATGGAGAAGCCCACCTTTTTTGTGCTCACGCTGGGCACCGTGTTAACTTTGTGCCTAAAGCAGCAGCTTTACTGTGAAGATATCGTGGGGCGCACCTTTAATATCTGCCAGAGATTTCCTGAAGCCTTGTGCTGTGCTTCCTTCTTCCTTCCTTCTTTTAACCCTGTTCTCGCTGCTGCCTGCTCAGCAAAAGCCATTGTTACCTGGCAGAGCAGTGAGTGAAAGAGGTTGAAGAGGTGCTAATACCATTATGACAAGTCAGGCTCTGTTTCTTTTTAAAGCAGCACCCAATTCAGATTGCACTGAGCCGATCCATTCACTTGACACCGTGCCACCCCCTACACACCCTCAGGCTTTGTGTTCACAGGGGGGGGCCCTATTTACATGGCTGCTGACTTCTTCATATTATTTTCAGATGTACAATGGCATGTTCTTGGCTGGGGAAGAGGAACTTTACATGTCTTAAGTACCCACAGAACTGTGCGCTATTGGAGTCGGAAATGTTTTATTCGTTTCTGCAAAACAGCGCTTTGCAGAAGATGAGGATTTCTCAGTAGCTGTTCTCAGTGCTTTTCATATGCATAGCTGCTTGCTGGGCACAAATGCATCAAATCCATCTTTCATCCTTCTCTCCAAATTTATTTTCTTTAAATCTCTTGCATTTTATCTCCTTGCTTCCCTATCCCATCCTCCCATCTATCCAGTGAGAAGTCTCAACAGCAGCAGAGAGAATGGGCCAAGCGGGTGTCATCCTGCAGCAAGGCCACATAGCCGCATGAGATTGACGCGCTGTGTAGCCAGATGTGTTCTGCTTCACTGAGCAAAGTTTGTGTGTCGGCGTGCGTGTTTGTGATTTGCGGGATGGAGTAACTGTTTGCGGAGAAAAAAAAAAAAGAGAAAGGAAAATAGGAGGGAACTGGGCTTTGCTTTTGTGGAGTTTACATAATTAACGTTTTGTTAAACAGAACTGTGTCCACACACAGTATCAGCTCTGATCTGAAATGCAAATTTGTCAAGAGGATAAGCACAGAATGATTTCAAAAAGATTCACATTGGTCTCTCCGTATACATTCTTTACTCTGGTGGCTATAGGTAATTAAATTTCTGGTAATGAAAAGTTGAAAATGCTTATCATGTTTTCTCCGAACCATTCCAGTAAAAGCCCACTATAAACAGGTGTTGTGCCCACACTGGACTCATCTTCATCTGTGTCTTACATTTTGGAGCAAACTTTTTTTTCTCTCTGGCCTAACTTGTACATTAACATTTTTGGTAAGGACAAGTAAAATGAGTGCATTGAGTGCTGTGTGTATTTTTTCTCCTGCGTGTGAAATGCAGTTGTTTGTCATTCAGTGGAAGAAGGGCTCCAGAGAAACTGCTGTGATTAGCCTCCCACCCATGGGACGCTATAGCTTTCCAGGACCTGCTCCGTCAGCACCAAAACAGGACATTTATCACACTATGCACCTCATGACTGCAAACCCACAGCACAGAAGTGAGTGTGTGTCTAAATATACAATAACACACACAGATGCAAACAGATATGCAGAAACAGGTGTGGACTTGTGTGGAAGGTAATGAACAACTGTGGGAATGCTTGGTGGAGAAATGCAAGATGACAAATGCAGGATGTGTATGTACATTTTTTTAAGATAAACATAAACACAATAAATAATAATAAAGCATGGAGACAGTTAATTGTTAAGCAATTCAATCAGCGCCCTGTGAAGGTAGCATGCTGTACCTATAGATGAAAGAAACATTGCTGAATCTGCTGTAACTTCTATATGTATGTGTTATCTTATGTTAATTCCGGCTCTTATTTTATACCTATAATTGCAAGTCACACTTCGAGACCCGATGCAGCAAGAGTGTGGTGTGACAGACAGTGTTTGTGGTGTTTTAGGGCTTGTCACTAGTGTGATACTGTTTTACATTCCTCTCATCTGTCACCACTACCGGCCATTCATTTCACATTGCCACGTATATTTTATACCAAACCCTTAAATTGAATCAGTATTCTTTGTAGCTGGACTGCTGATGAATATTTGACATAACTAGTTACTTCCCAAAGGTTGTAAGTTTATTGCACCTTTTGTGTTTCATCTGCACAGTTCTGAAAGTTGAACTGAACACCCGTAGGCATTTCCTTTTTTTAATTGCTTATTAGCGTAAAACAAACTGAACACAAAGCCGAGTGTTTTTAAGTTTTTAATGGTTATTTATTATTGAAAAAAACCAAATTGGTTAAAAGTCATGAATATTTCAAGTGTAGCTGAATTAGAAGCTGTCCGTTGTCTTCCTAATTAGTGTAATTCAGCAGTGTTTACCTGTATATTGCACAAAAACACACGAAAAACAGGTGAAAGGAAGCCAGGCCGCTCCTGTCTCCAGTCTGCTTCAGTCAACTTTGCAGCGTCTGTAATTCAGCCTCAGTGCGCCATAAGTCATAACCATAATGCACGGCATGCTACTGCATCGCTGTAGTTAATATTACAGAGTCACTATGATGAATAACTGCGGATGGAATGGCTTTAATGTGGTCCTGACTTATTGTTGGTGGTTCCTGATAACTCTCTCAGAAGCAATACACAGGCTGCACTATACTTTCTATTCAAAGCCAGCACATTAATAATCTATCTGGAAGTAATTTTGCCATTTTGTCTTCATTACCTGTAACTTATTTAAGTGCACATTTATAAACTACGGTGCACTTCGAAAATAAATCAGTGTAACCTACATTTATAAAGCCTTCAGTAATGAGGTCTATAAAGAAAGTTTTCACTGTCTGCAATGTGTTTTTATAAAGCAGCTTGTTATAAAATGACGAAGGCTCTACGTCTTTACGAGAGCTCGGTATTTCACATTGTTACAAACAGTTGTAAACAGTTACTGACGAAGAAGTGCTTGTGGGAGCCTATTTATTTCAATAAGTCAGTATTTATTGCCTGATAAAATCCGGGTTGCATTGTCTTTATTAGAAAAGTTTTCCGTTTGTCGGTTGCCCATCGTTTTGTGACATCACAGTTGAGTACTTTTCACAAATCCCTTCAGCTCTTTCTCTACACAGCAGCTACCTCGCCCAAATCAATAAAACGGCGACAAAGACAGGAGTAAATCTCCAGTCGAGTGTGATGCTGTATTATTTTTAAAAACTTGTAGATACAAGAAGTAAAGTGCACAACTAAAATGTCCCTCTCATCGCAATTGATTTTTAATTTTGTCACATTTTCTCTCCATTGAATCTTTCCTTGTATATTTTGCACATGTCCATACTGTATGATGGGTGAATTGTTCTAATGATTTTGTCAATGTAGAAGCCGTCATGCTGTTGTGTGTCAATTATGCTGTGCTCGTCATTAGCCGGAGGGTATAAACAGCGCTGTGCGATCGATACTTTCACCTGCTGCAGCAGTCTCTCATGTCTCATCTCTCACACTCAAACACACAGTGGATTTCTATGACTGGCTGCTCGGTCCGCTCCGTAGTCAATAACGCATTTGTTAAAGACAGGCTCAGACCCCACAAGAGGGACCGCTCTGGGTTCATCATCGGCTTATTAGACATACGTTTGTCTTGTATCGACCTGTTAGGCCTGCCGGATGATCCATGACGCTTCCTTTGCACCTTTTCTCAGTTTTTTATCTGAGCCTGTCCCGCTGACAGCTCACAGTTCATACGTAAAAGTGGCTCGGCTACTGACAGCAGATTTGTCTTGCTGAGGTTTTGCCTGTAATTGTGCCTGGGGATATGATGACCCAGTTTGAAGCAATGAAGTGATAACTGGCTGAGTAAAACTGTGAGTCAGTTTTATGGGAATAGAAAATATGCAAATGAGTACACGCTAAAGATTCAAACTATTTGGGGGATATTAGGACATTGTTTGACATGGTAACAGGTTTTCTGTAAATGCACAAATACTATTTCAAACATCTCGACGCTGAGACGCACAGCACTTACATTTATATGCTCCATGTATTAGATTTGAACATGTGATTTATGTAGAGTACCTAATTCATGCTCAGTATCTATTCCTGTCAAAAGGAAATTCATGCTGTTGATTTATTTCCTCTTTTAATACCTTGTAAACTGGCAAAAATCCTAAGTATTGTCAGTGTATTAAAACAACATCGATTCAGAGTTCTTGTATGTGTTTGGGAGTCACTTTTGGCACTGTTCTCCGAATTGATGGGTCCATTAATGTCCTTATCTGGCAGACTGTCATCTCTCGATATAGCGCTCAAGATGGTCCACATAAATGCCTGGAACAGAAAAACAACTTTAATGCGGAGACAAACACCAGAGGTAATGCTGCAAATGTGGCTCTTATTTCTTTATTCACTGTAGTGATTTCTCCAGGGCTCTGTAATTGTGATGGTTATTTCCAGGATTACAGATAAAAGTACAGCCATGGTGTTTAGCTTTAATTGGCTTTGAAGAAAGCTCTCTTTGAGTTTCGCAGTTAGCAGACTTGTTATTACTGTACATGCGCTGGTTGGAGATGGCTTAATGTCTCGGAGCTGAATGGCTGTCACTAGGAGCCTGTTTTCTGCTTTCAGGATATGGAGCGTGCCCCCAAACCTGCTGAGGTTACCGGAGATAGATGCTGATTTTCAACATGGGCCAAGTGGGCGAAAACACTGCTAATCATCTCTGATAATAGGCAAAGAAGGCAAGATTCAACCTAATCAAGAGTGGAAAGTGTCAGATGGGTGTACATAAATTTAAATTTGGGAAGACTTCCTCAAACAGACGTTGCTGTGCATGACTTTCAAACGCTTGTTGAAACTGCCACAGGCAATATGCTAGCAGGTATTTATGTTCAAAGACAGGAGCTGTGATGGAAAAGGCACCCAGTTCTGTGATTTACCTCTGTGTATCTATCAATCAATCATGAACTTGCAGGAATCCGCTATGCCTCATCTACATCAAGAAAGATCTGTTAACTGTGGCAGCTGCTGTGTTTCTAGTGTCTGTCTGTTTACAATGATGTTCCATTGTCCTCTTTTCTGGTTGAAAAACGTTTAATGTTAGCATCTTATTGGCCCCTAATGAGCTGTGGCGATTTTTGGATTGGTGATTTAGGTTATTCAAGGTTTTTTTTATTGTTTGACATTTCTGTTTCTGTAAATAAATCCTGCTGTATGCGCCTGCAGTGTAATTTTCTCTGATAACAATCTTGCCTCTTGCTGCTTTAAGTCAGTTTTTTAAATGTTTTTTTTCTGATCAATTACAAGTTAAATAGGCCAAGGAAATAAAGCTTAAAATGACTTTTTAAATTAAATTCAGCGAGCATCGATCTGTGGGTTTTAGTCAAAGGTTGAATACTCAATGTTATCAGAAAAATAAATAAAAAGTTTGTTAAAATTAGAGGAAGGTTTTACAGATTTGTGTCGGTGCTTTGTATCTTGATTGTTACAGACTTGTATGTGATCCCACCAGCTTTTTTCCAACCAAGATGGCGCATCAACACAACAAAAGTCCCGTTGAATGAGAACAGTCTAGAAATGGTGGACAAGTCTTTACTGGCCCATGACCCATTCTTTGTTGACCTCAAATTTTTGGTGCAAGGTGCAATATTAGTCCACCCCAAGGACAGACTACCCAGCAGTCAGTAATTAGCACTGGGGAGAATATGTTTTTTTTAAAAACTTTGACCATGAAACAGTGGCTGATTTTATGAAGGCTAAATGTTAATCTGAAGCGAAGTTTTTGACAGCCCTTTTATTGTACAAAGTGTGGTAAAAGGACTGATTTTTTGATTAACTCTCAGCTCGATCGTCAAACGTGAGACTAATATGCAGTCTTCCAGAGAAGACAGATTCAAAGCAGTGACCAGACTGATTACCCTTGTGTTCACCTTGTCATCTGAAAGCTGTGTGAAGAACAGTGAGGGGAGGGGGAGACAGTAAGCAGGAAAATCCGGTGCTCAATGACGATAGACTGATACTTTATATGCAGATGAGATGCAGAGTATTTTTAACCATGCAAACTCAGGCGGATAACAAATTGTTTGTTTTGGGGCTTTGACAGTTTGTTTGAATATGTAAATACTCAGTGAATAGAGAGAAAAAGAGCGGACGGGAAGGCAGCGATAACGTTGCTCATTTGCAATCACGCCTTGAGATTAGATGTTACTTTTTTGCAACAGTGGCGCCTGGTAGCATTTAAGATCTGTCAGCATATTTTAAGACTTAGTTAAAATTAAATTAAAGCTGGTAGTTGTGCTATACAAACTGCTGCACTTAAGTTTGAGCTCTCAGTTTTCAATTGATCTGAGACCTGTTTATGAAGTACACATGGACACTTTTCTGAGGCATTTAACAAGGGCCTAAGAGAAACGCTCTCTGTAGAGGTGGAGGCCAAGACGAGACCAGTGCACGGTACATGGTGAGAGACACACATGAGTAGCTCTAAAATTCAGACTCTACTTCCAGTCTTGTGCAGCACTGGGTGAAAGAAGGCAGTGAGGTGTTGTCAGTGGTCTTGAAAAACATGTTCTTAATGTTCTTTGTATTTGAAGATATGTTTTGCGTCCATCAACAATAATGATCATGAATAATTGTAATTTTAGAGTCATCTTTGTTTATAAAGAGACAGTAAGTAAAAAAAATAGATTAAATGTGAGACCTTTCAAAAGGACTGAAGACTGTGGCGGGACTTTTGTTAATGAATGGAATGTGTAATCTCTCCTCCATCAGTTTGTCTGCAGACATCTGGAGATCACCCACATTTTATCTCAGCCATAAATCAGATTGACTTTACAAATTATAGACTGTCAGAAAATTGGATTGTCAAAACTACATTATCTGTCGACATGGCCTAGAATAGTCTTTTTATCGGTATTTTATTTTGGCCTTTAGCCTCTGTCCCTGCTGGATACGAACCCAGGTCACTTGAATATGTGCCATGTGTTGTTGTGGGTATTGTGGCATTTGAGAAAAAAACTGATGGATGTATACTTTTATTTAAAAGTGTTCTACACAACAGACTAACTCCTGAAAACTATTTCTGACTCAAATGGAAACCTTTCATCGAGGCCTGCTGTTTCATTGTATCAAGTATATCAAAAAAAGCACTTACTGTGTAGCTTGGGCACTAACAGTCCATCCATCTAGTGCTGCAGTCGTGCTAATACCAGTTGAATGGGGAACGGCAAATGGAAACCTTCAATACTGTCTTCACTGGCAGTACTTTTAACCTCTTGGATTGTATAAGTCCAGCTTTAGATCACTGATACAAGCAGCTGGAATGAGTTTCCTTCACATCCTCAAGAGATATTCAAGCAGTGTTGTACTGGAGTTCAGGAGGGCAGTTAAAAACACTGGCTTTTTATATGTGTGATACATCCATGGTACTAAGTCTTGAACACTAGAAGGACGTGGTAAGGGCGGCCATTGTGTCTCAGATTGGATAAGCAGTAGAAAATAGATGAGTGAACTGTATTAGGCAGCACAGAATAAGGTAATGACTGACCCAGCATTGGACCGATTAATGCAACGCCTGCTTAGCTGTGGACTATTCCTGGCCTGCTCCAATTAAATCTGTTCTAAGGTTATGCACACACACTCCCTGACACCCTCCCATGGACTTCTCCCCCTTGTGTGCATGGTCAAAAATCTGCCTAATTTTGGAGGTGACCTGGTGCTCTTGAGATTAAGTTATGTATCATTCTGTTAATCCGTGCTGACAAGTGTGTGTGAGTGGTAAAGCCAACTTCTGCAGCATGTCATCCACTAACAGATGGCATAAATCATTCTCTTAAACGCTGCATTAAGTATTAATCATTCTCAGCGCTGTCACTGTCACACTGTTCGGTGGGCCGCAGGCGTGCAAAGTGTGATTAATGGAGGAGGAGATTTAAGGAGCCACTTTGGAGCCCCCGCCCCTTTTAGCTACTGCCCCCTGTTGGCTGTGGAAGGACTGGTTGGGCACCTGGACCACCACAACGATGACTTTGCACAAGTGGAAGAATGGATCATCGAGGATAATCCCCTCCCACATCCAGCTGTCTCTTCAGTAGCCAAAGTGGTCCAGTTCATTTTTTGTTATCCAATATTTTAATGTAGCCTTTTTGAGTCTTTGAGACTTTCCCTTTCCACTGTTTTAATAAAGATTTCCATAAATCTTAGTTTTCAAAATGTCTGTGCACTTTATATCTTTCCCTTTACCATAAAAACTTCAGTGTTATAGTCTTTTTTCCAAATCACCTATTTAAACGGTTGATTCTTCACCAGAAAAAGAACATTTGTAACATAATTCAGTTTTCCCAGTTTATGAGCTGGAGCCAGTTCAGTTAAACAGCCTAATATTATCCCATTCTGCTTCTTTTTACAGTCCATAAGGCATCTATAGCAAAACATCTAGCTACTGTGGGTTCCTGTGCAGCCTCAGGACTCAGTGTTTGGACTGCTCTTAATACATGGGTTTATCATTAGATGTATGGCTTTAGCTTAAACTCGCGGCATTGTACTCCCTAAAGTGTCCTCCCCGTTACGTGCCGGCCTCGGGATTAGCACCATCTTCTGTCGGCCCCCGTGTTCGTTCGCCACCCTTGGCCCTAGGAGCCTCTGTTCCTGCTCGTTCTCGCCAGCGCCCTTAATCTGACGTTGATGCAAAGTGAAAGACCACTGGCGCTCCTCAGACAGCCCTCTCAGCCCCCTCTGGGTCCGCTCTCCAATCTACCGCCTTTGCATTCCATTTGCTTAGCTTCGGGCTCTGAAGGCAGTTCCACTCTCTGTGCCACTGCGGCCCCTCACCCATTCCCTAGCTTCATTGCTGCTGGGATGTCAGACTTGGAGAGTGCAGCTGATGTGGTTTGGCGAGCCATGCGAGCTGAGACACAATGCATAATTATGTTGTCAGAGAACATCGTGATGGAAAGATTTCAGGCCTATACACTCTGCACTGTGGTCCTGTGATCCTGCATCTCTGTGTGTTGCCTTAATAAACTGGAGGAGCACTCTGATACCATAATGGTGCGGCACAGAAATCCATTTAGTGCTCGTTTTCGCCAATCTGAGCACTTGCCATCGCCAAAAAACTTGTTAGCAAAATTCTTTCAACAAGTCTGACTCCCATAGCATGCATGACTTAACACAGTGAAGGTACTTTTACGGATAGGCTTCCAAATGCCCTGTTTTTCTCAGGTTCAGCCTCAAAGCTTGTAGGGAGAAGAAAATGAATGTGACGCAAGAGAAGGATGTCATGATCAGAGGGGTCACTTTTGAGTCAGAACACAATTAATCTGACAGAAAGACCTAAGAAGAAAAGAAAAACAACATATGGGAACTGGGGAAACCACACTAAACTCTGTTGAAAATATTTTATTTTTTAACTTGAGCCAAACTATGATCATCCCATCATTGTACAGACAGAAGGAAACACTGGACTTAAGTCATCAATCAGTAAACTAGAACCTACACAAAGCACAGTCTGTTAACACAGATGTTTCTCCCATTGTCAGTGTGAAGGAAAACTTGGTGGAGTGTGTGCAGTGGAGAGGTTCTTATTTGCAGTTTGTTCCCAATTAACTGGTGGTCTTAAAAAATATGACCCTTTGACTCTCACGATCAAGAGTGATTTGTGAATAGTGACACCCCTAACACTAAGACATATGTCTTAAAGACTCATCTGAAGCGATTAACCTTGAGTGGTAACCCTGGAAAGTTGTCAGACTTTTGCTGTCTCTGTTTGTGATAATATATGCAGCAGAGACATTTTCAGCAGAGACATTGTGTGGCTTTACAGCTTGGCATTTAACTGCAATGACTCTGAAATATTGTCTGGACAATAATTACAAAACAATAGACTCACTTTATGAAAAAATACCATCCGCCCTATATACGATTTTTACATCCAAGAAACACATTCCTGTCAGCATCAATATTAATTTTAAATACCAGTAATGCAAACTTGTCAGATACTTACAATAAGTTAGTTTTTATAATTGACATTTTTCTGAGCAGAAGATCAGAAGACATTGACATGCTGAGAGAGTTTAAAGTGTGCCAGTGGGGACCCTCATCCTATCAGGAGGCAGTGGGATGGAGGTGGCACCGGCAGATTCCTGAAAGAAATTTCATAAAATGCTGCTCAGGCACCACTCCAGCTGAACACCAGGTGTCCCCTGGTATTTCCAACTTTAATCCCCTCAGTGAGAGGTCTAAAACTACTTGATCCCTGATTAAGATCCTAAACTCGTTTGACTGGCTAATGAGGTTGTGAATGTGAAAAGTGGGTAGAGAAAGTCTACTTAGATGACTCATAGTAAAATTCACAAATATGATGCAAAAATATAATAGAATCTTAAGAGTGAAATATATTCTGAATCCTTCTAATTTATTTTCGTGCAGCTCTGAAAACTGTTAAATTGATAAAAGCCCCTTTTGCAGATAACTACTGAAATGTTTCCATGATTTATTTCTCACTATTTTTACCCGTTTAGTTGCCTTGTTTTTGCCTTTCACATTTATTGGACAAAATTGAGCTGTATGTTGCCTAAAAATGTTTAAAAACCATTTCTTTAGTTACAGTTTTTGACATTCTTGTTAGTGGACATTCAAAAGAGAATTATAAACACTTGGAAAAAGTAGGTCATCTTAGATCAATTTTTAAATGAAACATGCATACATACTGATTAATGTTACATAGTACAGACTGCATCACTGCAAGTGGTGTTGTATTATTTGAAAGTTTAACTGAAAATGATGTGAGTTGGATGATGATGAAACATCTTAATGTTGTAAAGCAGGAGTCCTCTCAGTCATCATGTTCTCAGTGCTCAGTGGGAGTGAGCTCAGAGCAGTGTGTACTGCATAACCCCCAGTCCCCTCTGCATGGCTCCAAACTGTGAGTACCAGGATGAGATGGAGGGAGCCCAGGGCCGTCCATCAGCAACACTCACCAACTGGGGCAGAAAGGCAACTGCTCCGATCAGTCTGAGGGCTTGGCTCGCTCTTATGTTAGCTTAGTTAGGTTCAGGGTTATAGCCTGCTTTAACACAGCTGATCAGAGTCTGCCACAGGCATTAAATCTCTAAGAAATATTAGTTACTGCATTTGAATTACAGACTCCACTTGGCAACTACTGTGCAAATGAAAACATACTTCTTAAAGCAAGCTATTTTCCACCTGGATTTCTCTTTCTATTCATTACAAACTTTTCAACAAAACCAATAAGTTAGCGTAGAGGTAAATAATGCCCCATGTGTACTATTATTTTGACTGTATTCAAGAATTCAGTGATAGAATTTAAAGAAGCTCAAATGAACAGTCCACATCAGCGTGGATGGTCTTTTCTCTTTTGGGTAGCAGCCACACATTACAAATGAAGACCTTGCTCTCCACCTTTTGCACACACATTTTCCAGGAGAATGTCCATATTCTGCACATAAAATGTGTCTTAGAGTTTATAAGATGTCTTTGCAGCAGAAATGCAGGATTTCTCAAAGAAAGAGTGGGTGCAAAGAGACCATTCTCTGTGTCCTTTGAGGTGAGTTGAATGTTGGTGTAAGAAATGTGCTGAGCTCTACCTGTGGAGTCACAAAACAGCTTGAACATTTCTTGAGTTGGAAATTGTGATGATTCCACCAAAAATATTTAAATATTTTACACATAATGTAGACAAAATAAACGGATGCTACATCATCACATTCATTTATCTAGAGCTACTTTTGATTCCCATAGACATCTACTGCAGTCATTTACTGTGGGGTTTGCAGTCCAATAAAAACACGTCATGTTCCAGACGGCCTGCTGGTTGTCATTGCACTGTAAGCAAGAGCTGGGAGTTTTTTGCATTGAGACACATTGTATTTTCCTTTCTGTACACATGAGAAAGTCATCACAACGCACACAGGGCGTCATGATTGAAGCTACAGACAGTTTCCAGGAATTGCTTTTCTTTGGCAAAAAGGAGCGGACTGGTGATCAGCTGAGAGACAGACGCTGTGATTGAAAGTGCTGATCTGTTTGTTTGTCTCAGTGGAAAGTCTACCTCAGCTTCTGGGATTTTTGTGAAACCCAGAGGTGCATTGTGCTTCCATTTTTTGATGTCACCTGTCTCAGCTTCCTAATGTCAGTTTTTCACTTGATTTTCCATCCCTTCAAGACCTCTTGTCTCAAATACTGACCCCTATTGGTCGAGTCAGATTTTCTCCATGGGTCTTTGGCAACACCAGGATATTTCACTCTTTATTGTTTATTTCAGAAAGTGCACTGTGAGATAAAAAAAAAAAAAAACCCTTTAGAATTACACTGTAATGATGTTTTTAAAAGGAAAAATGTCAAAAGCGCTTTGATGTTATATATTGAAAGTATTGAAAGTGAAATTGCTTTCTCAGGCTCTGGTGGAGAATGCATTGACCTGAAGCAAGGAAGTTTGTTTTACTGTTAAGCCTCTGTCAATATAGTCAGTCTTTGTTGCAGCTGTGAATCGGATATTCATGTAAATAAGCTAACCAAAAGGCAAAGAAAGAAAAAGTAAATTTGCTCAGTATTATATTTTCCCCGAGAGAGCTGCAAGTCTTTCTTCAAAGTGCTGTGACTGAGGTGTGGCTAATCACTTTAAACAAGGCTTTTTGTTCCTGCCGTCTTCACTCGGCTTAACGTGGCTGGAACATGCTGCTGTCCTTGTCCCGTTGGTAAAGCACACAATCAGCTGTGCACTTTCCAATCTTCTCTTTTCTCTCTCTCTGTGTCGACGGCAGACACTCACTGATTAGTCCCCAGGAGAGCCATGGAAATACTCGTATGTGCTTTTTTATTATGTTTCAAAATATATAGCTGGGCCCAATGTCAGCGTTGTACATGCTCATTTGCCTTCTGTGTGTGGCGCTCATGATTACTAAAAGAAATGTTTGGCTTTGTCGTGGCCAGAGCGGAACTTTTTATTTTTTAATTTTTTTTGCACATTCCTTCTAAGGCCAGCTGTACTAACAGAGTCTAGTGGTCTTTCAGCCTGTATCGTTTTCTATGTCTGTACTTGAGAGTAGGAGGACAAGTTCAGCAGAGGTTATGTAGCAGAGTACAAAACTAATCGCAGTTAAAAGCAGACAGCTACATTTAACGGAGCCTTTTTAGAGTTGAGGTCAGTTTAATCACTGCTGGGTTGAACTCCTATAGAGAAATGAGTGAGAATTAACAAAGTGGGCAGGTTTATGTGCTATGACAGAGGGTAGCTGGCAGTATTTCACGCCTCTGTCTCCGTCTCTCTTTGTACCTCTTCTCTTTGAGTGTGAAAGTGCAACCTACTGTGTGATTGCCTAATGTCTATTTCTGTTTCTCTACACGTCCATCTTTGTTTGAATGGCATCCCGTCAGCACCGCGTCGGGCACTCAGCGGCAAATATCACGCTTCTAAATGAACGCTCACAGACAGCCGAGCATGCAGATTATGAGCACACACTGCACTGGCCACTTGGCACCGGCGTCAAGGATTGATGCAAAAAAGCTCAGGACTGGGCAGGTGGCAGCTGCGTCAGGAAGTATGTCCACTGCAGGCCAAAGGAGAGCAGCCGGATGTTAGGGGATGGTCAGGTGAGCGCTGACGGCTGACTGGTTGGGTGCCCAGAAAGTGGGATTGAAGCTGGACTGACATCAGGAAACGGTGGAGAAGGGGGAGAAGGATTTGGGCTTTTCTTTTGTATGACTAATTCAGAACAATGCTCAAGAATGTAGAGGGTTTGACTTGACAATTTCTTGTTAGTCACATCCTCAACTATTCATATTACATGTGCAGGGAACATGTGGGTAGGATTAAAAGGGACATAGTAAAGGTTGCTATCTGTTTTTCTATTTTTTATTTGTTATGGAGGCCGCACCATGTCCTTTTCTATCTCTATGCTAAAACATATTTTTCTTTTTGCAGTAATAATAAAATGTTTTCTTTAATGCAGTACAGAATTATGCAGTACCAAAACCCTTGTATGCAAAGACTAATTCAAATGCTTTTCACATGTCAATAGGCTTTAGAACAAGACTGTTTTTGATGCATTTGTTTGAGTTGCGTGACATTTTGATCCCTGTTGTTTACCCACTTCTCATCTAGGCTTCATTGGTATTCACCGCTGCTTGGTCATTTATCATTAACTTAACTAAGGATTGTAGCTTTTTGCTGCGGGTTATATATCAGTAATGTTAGTTGTTTGTTTTTCTTTTCAAATAACTACATAGTGGCTGTAACAGTGGATAATAGGACTCTCAGCTGCTTCAGTCTAATGTGCTGAGAGCATGATTTTGAGAATCCTTACCCTGTGTAAACGCTGTATTGTTAGGGTTTGGTTAGAGTTTCATATATAATAGGCCCACTTTCCTTTTTATACACTCTGAAACTACACTGGCTACTAAACTGTATCAACATAAGGATTAATTAAAGTTATACTTGCCTGAATGCTAATTAAAATGAGAGATCACTGCTGTAATTAAGAGATATGTGCAGCTTCATTGGAGTGTTGAAGAGTCTTTGAAAGAAATCCCAAGTCAGTAACAATGTTTCCCACCCTCAGCAGAATAGTTTTCTAACATTGTTGTCTCATCCTCATTGAACCAAAAGTAAAAAGTAAAAAAAAAAAAAAAATAGAAGCCCCTGTTGTGTGCGCAACATCAGAAACAATGACTGCAAGAAAAGCCACAGTGAAGTGAAATACACCCTTCCCTCTTTGCCTCTTTGTGTGGGTTTGTGTATATGTGGGTTAGTGCAGTTGAAAGGCTGCGGGTTTAGAAACAGCAATTGGCTGCCTTTGTGTTGGTGGAATTGACAGGCGGTAGAATGGTGCAGGCTCCTACTTGTGAAGTTTAATGTCGTTGATCAACACCTTTCTTTTTGGCTAGTCGGGACGCTACAGGAACTTTGATTAGTCTGGCCAGTCCAGTGGAGTCGGCTCAGCTGGTTAGGGGCTACGGTTGAGGTCAGCTGCTTCGGGAAATGAGTGGAGCAGAGTTTATGTTTACTCTGTCAGAGATTGGTTCACTCTAAATAATGGTAGACTTGAGATGCAGTCCTTGACATATGAATTAAACCTGAAATTACAAGAATGACCTGTGGCTGAACCAGGAAGTGGCTCTGTAATAATGTCAATCACAGACAAGCTGCAATGGCATAAGCATCGACATACATTAAAAGTTTTAACATTACACTTTGATCATTTTTTAGCCGTCCTATTTAGCCCATTAAATATAATTTTTGCAAGTACATGAGAAGAGAGTTGTGACACTAACAAGAAGTAATCACAAAGAAGAAATGTCCTTGCATATCCCTTGTTGTTCACATAGTACTTTGAAGGTTGATTCAAAAATGAGCCTGTTCCACTTTAAATGAACAGATGTGGGAATAAACAAAAATATTGCGCACTATGTTGAGGACCACAATTATGCAGATACAGACTCTGAATCTACACTGTATTTGTTTTACGTAATGTAGTCCCCCACTTTGAGTTTTAATCTCGAATCTTTTACTCTTAGGAGCTTTTTTCAACACTAAACTGAACAGATGTTGAAGAGCGAGCCACCAGACGCATAAGGTCCTCTGCTAATTAAAGCCATGTGTTACAAGGGGCTTTGGATTGGCTCCGCATCACGATCCACTTGTGCATCACATTCTGGCGTCTGCAGAGGTAGCTGTAGATGAATTGGAAAGCGACTGTGATGAATCGAAGATGAACGTTTGCCGCGAGGAGAGGCTCCAGCAACACCCAGTCAGGTCTAATAAAAGCCATCGCCTCAAAATAGACAAGTGAAAACATTCTGCAAAAAGTATAATTAAAAGTAGCTGCCTATCAGCTGTGTGCACTGAGAATTCTCTACCCCCTACCTGAAACCCACAGGAGCCTCGAAGTGGAATAATTGATGTGTTTTTTCACTTTGTGAAGAGAGACTGCAGACAACAATCTCACATTGCTTTTGTCTCTGTGTCCTTGTTTTCCTTTGTGTTGCCCTCAAAATAGCATGAAAATCAGATATTGGAAGGAAAACATTTAGACTTTTATTTTATTGACATCCGAGACACCCTTTTCATGAGTGCATTACTAAAAATTCACTGTTTCCCCAGGATTTTAATAAAATAAAATGAGTGAATGCACTTCTCATTGTGTCTTTGTTAGACTCAATATAACTCTTGAACTCTGCATCTACACTATTTTTCAATTCCACTCCAGATGCTCTGTTACCCGTACATTTCAGTATAGAGTACCCTGAAGCCCAGGCATCTACCAGTGCCTTCCTCTCTCAATCTGTTTCCTAGCCCTGTCTGTGTGACCAGGCCTATCCAGCCACCAGGGTTGAGTTATTAATGCCCGGGGAGGCAGCCAGATGATTTCATTGCGTATTCAGGTGCGGGGATGGATGGCTTTCAGAGGCAGCCGAGGGAGTGCTGGGGAGGAGAACCTCAGTAGAGAATAAATATACCTGTCTCCTGCTGATGCATTGAGCCACACAGTGCAATGCAAATCAGCCTCCTCTCCTCCGCTAACTGCCTCCTACTACCCGAATCTGCACCGGCTAGAGTATCAGCGAGCCTCCGATGAAGAAGAAGAGGCTTTTGTTTCGAGCGGGGTTCTCATATCAGCTGTCTTCTCAGAATACTTTGCCTCCTGTTTGTTGATGCTGATAAAAAAGAAGAAGAAAAAAAATCCACTCCCAAGGGGCTTCACTGATTTTAGTGTTCATTGCCTGACAGTCATATAATTAAGGACAGGGATAGGAGGTGACATTAAAGTAAAGCTTTTGAATTGCTTCTTACATGACATTGATTGTGAGTGGTTTGGTGACATTTTAGTGTTTTTAGGATAATACCTATATGATATTATTCTGAGGCCACAGGAGATTAAACCTGTGCATACATTCCTTTGTGTTTGACATTTATATGTTTTTCAAATAAGGCCACACTAATAATCACACATTAGTCTTCTCTAATTAATACTTGATTGGCAGTATATGGTGCTTCGTGTGTAATCAAGCTTCGGTCACACTGCTCCGATCAATAGAATATTTAGTCAAATCTGTTCATCATATTCTTGACTCAGAGAGATCGATTTTCTTAAAATAACCCTAAACAATCCTCCTAAATGTGGACACCTTTAAGTGCAGAAACACCCACTTACTCATTGATTGTAGCGTTTAGTCCAAATAACAGCACTTTACTGATTATGCAGCTCGGGTCAAAGGCACCCTCAAGGACTCTACAGGAAGCAGTCAATTGGGAGTAAGTGGCTTAAAAATGGACTCCTTCCTGAACATGTTCTTCCTCCATAAAAACCTCGGTGAATGAGAAGAGGTGATAATATGTGTTTTTAATTTTCCATCTCGGAGCTTCTTACATGTGTTATATAAAAAGTATTCAGGTTTTAGGATTCTTGGGATTTTTACTGTAAAACATATTTCAATAAGTGGAGTTATTGCAGTGTTCAGTCCAGCACAAACAGAAGGCTTTTTGCCACGTGGCCCATGAGGATCTTGTTGTTGGTGTGAAATGACATCTTCAGTTTACCTACAAAGGACCAAGAGGGCAAAAGGGGGTTGGGGGTGATAATTTACCAACTGATGTAAATGAAACTGAATCATTTAAAACAAGTCAAAGCGTGTTGAAATTGAAATTATTTTTGCTCTATGCCTAATGTTCCCAAGAACATTTTCTCTGTGTGTGGATTGATTTTATTCAATTTATTTCATGAGAGGAATGTTAATAAAATAAACCTTCACATACTTTTCCTGCCATTAATGGAGATTGGAAGGCAGAGGTTTGAGCCATGACAGTGTTATCATCTTTCCAGTGAATTAAAAAAAAATCTGTAAAGATAGTTCTTTATTTCTGAATTCGTCAGAGAGCACTCTCAGAACAAAGACCAGAGGATCTAGTGGTCATTTTACATGTAGAATAGTGGCTAGTTCATTCTGAATACCCTCCTAATAGGACTTTAGTTTATGACAATCCTAAAAGATGTGTCTGTGGTTTCCAATATAAATTTCTTCTGCTTTTGTCAAATTTTAAAACAATAAATGCCATTTTGAAATACCTATTGATGAATTTCCATTTAAATTCCTTCCAGATTGGACTATTCTGTGTGTAAGAGGAATGTGTTCTTGCTCTTACACAATTATAGCTCACAGAAGAAATGATAACTGTACAGCAAAACACAAGAAAACCACAGTAAACCTGGATTACACTTGTAGTCACTGATGTGCACTAAATGATGCGGCACAGACCAGGATGGTTTACAAACACGAACCTGAAAATACTGCATATTATGCCTTTAAGAGGAGTGGGAGAAATGTGGGTAAAGGGTTTTGCTCAACATTGCATCATTAGCTTTTCAACTTAATACTAAATACATATACTATATCTGCATTTTAAGGGGTTTGTACTGTTACTGGCCTGTGGTGATGAGCACTGCTGCTTCACTCAGTCTTTAAAAAGGCAGTGAAAATATCATCACTGTTTCAGATCAAAGGGTTATGCTTTATATTTAATAGCAGCCATATTTTCTTTGAAATAGCAAAAAAAGAATAATGTTCATTTTGGGAGATATCACTTTGATGATAGTCCCCTTTGATATGGAGGGCCATGACAAAACATCAACAACACCTTAGTTAGCACCGACACTCTGGGACAAGAAGGAGGCTGCTCTTTAATTTTACTACCTCTTGGTTAGACTGTGTTGATTTATTCAAATGGAAGTTGATGGAGAAGTAGCACCTTAATGAGCTTATAGGCCAGCGAGCTTATGCTTTAAACATATGCAAATAAAGGGGATAAACAGAGACTTCGACATTGTTCACTGTGCATGTCTGACACCCTAATTAGATGGCAAGGCAGGGGATTATACAAGTACACAGAGATGCCGAATCCAAAATGAAGGGTTACATGTAACACTGAAAAAAGCTTAAGACCACATGCAACATTTGAACTAACCTTGAGTCAGCTGTTTTCTTTTTATTTTCTTACCTTAGTTTTTTGTTCTCTGTTCACACTAAGCACAGTTGATGCCAATGGACAGGTATGTTAATGGTAAAAAGAATGAACGGCACCTTCACAAAGATACCATCTGAAATTATAAATCATGTCTTCAATTAGCTGCAAACCTGGGCGATGTCTCACTTAATACTGGTCATTGCACTAAATTATGCTGTAATTATTCAGATAAAAAATGGCGTCTGACAATGTTTTGACCCTATGGTCCCCCTGAAGAAGCAGTGGTGGGGGTGTTTTTGTCGTGATAGATGAGTTTGATCTCGTTGGTGCTTTCTGAGGAGATGACATTACCGGGCAGCTCTGGCCTCCAATCCTGGCTTCCTTCTTCTGGATGATGAGACTTTGAAGGCAGGAGTCTGCCGGCTTCATTTACGGAAACAGCAGGGAATAATATAGTGCCAACGTTTGGATGTGTCAGGTCCCATATCTCTGGCTGTTCTATTAGAAATAGACCCCAGTGCAGGACAATTAACCCCTCGCCCCAGCAGCAGATCTGTGCTGTAACAGCCCAACATGGGGCAATAAATCAAACCTAGAGGGAGAAAGCACCACTCCCTGCGCTCTGGATTGGTTGATACTATCGCCCAATGGGATGAGGGTACACTAACGTATACGTGTTCCATGGTATTGTATTATTACTGTAGGTGCAGGAGTGATGTAATAGTTACAGCCCAAGGCAAGGGCATCAAGGTTTTTGTGCGGCTGTGAATGCACCATCTGGAGGCAGTTTAACACTTGATCCAACCAGAACATTTAAACCAAAGAGTAAGACCTAAGGGTTTAACTGGTTTGAACTGAAGGGCATGCATGACTGAAAGTGCATTTTGATGGTAATATAGTGGTAATAGGACCACTACTAAGTTTAAACATAGTTTAATGTGCTTAAGTTGCCACAAGGTTTCAAAACCTTACACAATGTTTTGTAGTAATGGTGCAATTACTCTTTTTGTTGAAGTTTAGTTTGTCATTAATGTTAGCAGTATTCATGTTTGAGTCTCTTATTTTTATGTTTATTGAACTGTTTTAATCAGCGTGATTACATGTTCCTTATTGGCAGAACCGACATGCTAGTTGCTGATAAAACGTGGTTTCTTTGTCACAGGCACTGAGTTGTTAAAGAAATGAAAATTGCTACTCTGTCACTGAACGTCTTTCTTTTGTGCTTTATTTACTAGAGCAAACCACTCCAGTGGTTTCTATAACCTATTACTGACTGGAAGCGATGGATGTTTTAGACATCAGTAGTAAAAAGAGAATTATGAATCCTCAGGACAATGAAATCTGCCATGTTTTTGTCTACAGCCTACCATATAGAGCCATTTGTGTTTAATGGCAGATTAGCAAAAAGAATAAAGAGTAATAAAGCTGTGGACCACAGGGGTCACCTTCAGGATTTGTCATTATCATGCTGACTTTCATGTGGTCCTGTTCCAATTATTTCAGCTCTAGCTCATGACTGGCCTGTACAAACAGCCTACTGTTAGTCAGTAATCTGACAGACATCCTAATGTGAAATATGGCAACAGATGCAGAGAGCAACGACTGGAGAACATTATTCACGACCCAAGAGCCATTAAAGCCATCGCTATTAAATATAATTTGAAAAAATTTGCTTTTTGGCTTGTGGTATAGCAGGTTGTGAGGTATTATGATAATGACTACATTCCCCAGGGTGCCCACTTTTCTGAAATGTTATTGCTATTTGTGCATGTCTTTTGTGAACATGCTTTGGGATGTGTAGTCTTGTTTGCAATGTTCCCTTTAGGCTGGGGGGGCAATTATTGCTTTTGCCGGGGTTTGTGGTCTTTTGTGCAGGTCTCTGAAAATTATAGTGTGTTGCCTGATTTGTTTTGCCCAGGTCCATGTGAGAAAAAATTTCATTTGGTGCCATTTGAACATCAAAAGGGTGTTCAGGCCTTGAACCATTCAAACCAATTTAAAGGCTACAGTGTTTTGTCTAAAATCACATCAAAGCGTTTTCCTGATAGCATACAGTCCTGCATATTTGAAAGAGTTTTCTTACAAAAACACAATACAGTTCTGGATTTTGTAGTTCAAAGCCAATGCTGTTGACTTGTTTGATTTATGCCAAGCACTAGTCACTGCCTTGGTCTGGAAAGTTCAAGATGGGGTCATTGACTTCTGAGAGTCTACCACTGCATATTTTACAGCAAATGAAGAAATGGCTATAAACTTCCATTTGCTCTTTAATGAAGTGCAGTCATCTATGAGATTAATCAGTCTGTGAAAGTGAATGGTAAAGAAATGCACAATGTTTCATTCATTAACCACAATTTTTCACATTTTTCTGTCTATAGCGGCGGGCTGCACATTTGAAGAGGACTCCGACCCTAATCTATGTGACTTCACCCAGGGGGAGGAGGATGACTTTGACTGGATGCTGTTCCGGACGTACAGTTCACCTTACGCCAGCTCGGACCTCCTGCGGGGTGAGTGCCCTCTCTTGTCTCCACCCACTCTTTTTTAGTGCATCCATTTTGAGTCTTTATGTTTTTATGAAAATATTGTGCCACGTTTCAGCGGTTTTCCTGATCTTTTTTGCCTAATAAGTAAGGCTTTCGTTTGTGGGCTTCTATGTTTAAATCATCTTACAGAGATGTCCAGTGCCTATTATGCATCTGCCATAATGAAGAGCACATCCCAGCTTTGTCTGCTTCCCACTAACCTTAAGGATAATTTTATGTTAACCAGCCTCAGAGGGCTAATGGAAACCAGCGTTTTCCTGCCATCATTGTCACTTCTGGAGGTTGCCAGAGGGAGATGGCATGCATAGTTTATAAGGTGCTCCTCCATCGCTGCATTAACAAATACCTACAGGGAACTGACAAAGGGAAGAGTGCTGTTTCAGCTTCTCAGCAGAAACATCAGCAGTGGTGGTGGTGGTCCCTCTGCTGCGGCGCTTTAACTGTGTGCAGCGTAATTAGGATGCTCCTCTAACGCTATATAACTGATCAATGGATCTATCCCATGGTAATGAGACTGAAATCACTCCTTAATATAAGCATTCACCTAATTGGTCCTTGCACATAAAGGGGGTGAGTTAAAGGCACAGGAGAAAGAATTGCTTATCCTGAATGGTTATTAAAGATTTTTAAATAGACACAAAATCTCCAGGATTTATAAAAATGACACCTGATGTGGCAGAGTGACCCATCGAACAAGCTATATTTTTATATTAATCACCCTAATTGCTACACTTCACATAATGCCTGCCTCCTTCACTAGCTACATATAAACACTTCAAACTTGTATAACTCAACTATTCATCAGGCAATTAGCAGAAGTTGTGTGATGTTTTTGTTTTTCCAGAGAACAGTGGTAGACAATGGCCTCAGTCTATTGTTAGTATGTTTTTCCATTGAATTTTAAAACATATTTGACACAAATTTTTCATATGTAGCCAAAAAAAAAAGAAAAAAAAAAGAAGCCAATTAGGCGTGATTTTTAAATGTATTTTGCAGAGGCCTGAGAAAATACGGTCTCTTCCGTGTATCACAGGGGGACAGTTTTACAGTCAATAGATTAAGCAGTGAAATAGCAAATGTAGGTATGATAAAGCTGTGATACCCAAGATGCATAAAGAACAATATTGTAGCTTAAAAATATGAAATAATAAATGCGTACTTTGAGGCACTCTATAATTCTGCCAACATGTACTGTATGAATGTGACCAGCACAGATGGATGGTGTTAGTTTTGAAAGGCTGCCAACTTCCGATTTTGATGTATCTCCTTCAAGCCCTCTCCTTTCCTCGAGGCATCTTTCCAAATAGAATTCTGAACTTGATACATCCCGACTTTAATCCTCGACTCTTACACTTGCCCCCCGTTCACCTTCACATCATCAGCATTCAAGTGAGAATGTAGCGCCCCAGCCACCAGCCAATTCACGACAGGCGAACGGGATAATTAATACTTTTCCCTTTGGGTTTAATTAAAAACTACTGCCATGGCATTTACAGCAATCCGAGGTCTTGAGAGGAACTGACGTGCGCAGGTAGAGTGAAGCAGGTACTGTAACGCGGACATGACAGGACAATGGGGTCGGCTCTTTATCGATCGTCTTCAAAACACTTGAATTTATGACGTCCTCGGGCTTCGAATTGGGCGCTCGTGGTATTTATCGGACCGTGGTCTTTCTTACGTGCACCTTGACATTTTCATTGTTAGTTAAAGTGGGCAACCTTAGTCCATCCTCACAGTGGAAAGCCTTTTTTGTAATCTGCCTGTGTTTGTAGTGTATCACAACGGGCAGACGCAGTTCGGGGATAACTAGGCTTTATGCGATAAGGCTATTTACATAGGACCAGTATTAACTTTGTGGGGCTGAGAAATTGGTGTCGTGGGAAGATTAGTAAACACAGCTGAGATAGCAGCAGCTTGTGGCTCCCAGGAGAAATTATACTCCACTGTTCCTGTGAAAGAGAAAATGGGCTTAAAAAAAACTAACTCCAAGACAAAATGCAGCTTGTTTTTTTTTTTTTTTGTTATCAGAGTGGGCTGTATTATTTGAAATGACACCAGATATGAAACTGCTATTGATAATCTTCACTTCTCTTTTCTCTTTTAATGAACAAGTCAGGTTTTGCGGGATGATGCCCTTGTAAAGAAGAACGCATCTGGCCGTCAAGTACACATTCATTAGAGTGAAAAGTTATGAGCCTGATGCAACATTCATGATAGTGTGTTGGGGCGGCCTTAAGGGTAAAATCCATTCAACACTAACAGCATAACGCCTCGTGGCTCGCGTTGATGCGGAGTAGACAGAGTGGAGTTTTTCAAAGATGTTATTTCTCTTGCATTAACACTTGGGGAAACTGCAAGCTGAACTTTTACTTCGCCTCGACCTCAATTTGTCAAGTCAATATGTATGTTTGGCCTTTCACTCCCACAGCCACAGCTTTCATGTAGGCGCATTTATCACTCACAAAATGACTTGTAATGCCAGAACAGAAAGCACTACATTCATTTTTTTTTTGGACTTGTAGTATCTGCTAGGCTGTAGCTAACTGGCACAAACCCAAGAACACAGACGAAAGAACATGCTCAAATCTCAAAAGAAGGCTAAAATACTGTACCGGTCTTTGTCTAAAAAGTTTTTGATTGTTGAGTTTCATGTGGAAAAGCCATGCGACCTTACTCACAAGTCCATATCTGCAGATTTGAATGACAATCTTGAAAATGCTCTATTCAGAAATTGTAAGGACTAAAATTGACTTTTTATGGCCATTCAGAGTAGCAAAATTAAGTCTATCTTGGTGGAATATTTGCTCGTTCAATACGTAATACACCTTTCTCCGAGCTAACATAAAAGAATCACCAGCTCAAAGGCCTGAATGCTACTCTTTGAAAAGGTTACAACAACACAAAACACAGCTTCAAGCATTGTCTCGGGGTCAGAGTCGGTCAGTCAGGACATAGCGCCGCAGCTTGTTCCATGTAATAACCTTAATTCATACAGTCAAAGACACGGACTGGCCTCCATGTTTATAGCTCTGCCATCCTTTAGCCTCTAAGGACAATGCCACCTCTCTCTGCATTGGCTGAGATTGATTGATTGTCACCTCTAACCCTTGTCTGGCCCCAGCAGCAGGTGACATTGTGTGTGTTTGTGTGTAGTGACCCGAGATCCCTCTGTCAATGTAAAAAAAAAAAAAAAAATCTTCTTGCTGTGCTGTAGGAAAGCTGTGATTGTCAGAGCTGTCAGAGCAAAGCACTTTATTCTGTATTTTATTTTCTCCTGGCAGCATCTCTTCTGCAAATAGCATTAAATTTAAATTGTTTTTTCCTGTACGACAACTTAAAGCTTTTAATTAAGCTGCTTGGCCTGCAGAGAGACACTTGTTATATTACAGATTCATGAAGATGCATTTTGTTAAACTCATAATAGGGAAGATTGAATAAACCTCACCCATTGGACATCCCTGTTATTCCACATCCCTCTAGAATAACGTGGCGGTGAATATATTTGCACACACACACTGCATACACACCTAGAGTTTACAGTTGGATAAAGGGTAAGGAAAGTGGAATAGGACAAAACACACACAAAAAAAATGCTCAGTTAAAAATAAGTGCTAAATGAAGCAAGAATGTCTTTTTCTCTATTCTCTGCTTTATGTTTTATGTTGCTTTGATTGTCTAGTTTCTGCTAAAGGTGACCATCTGTGACAGTTTGTAATTTTTTAGCCACACAGCTAAATAAAAATTCGCGGTGCTGTGTTGGCGAGAGGATGTTTACTAAATCTTGAATATTGCCTCTTTTTGCAGTTTTAAAGCCGATGTGTTGTTATTCTGTATTTTGTCAGACTTTCTCCAGTCCAAGCTGGAGCTGGAACCTCTTCACAGGCTTTTGTCGTATATATGGTGTCATATGCAAAAACACTCAGAGCTTTTATTGACTGTTTGGCTATAAAAATAACACATTTTTGAAATAATGATGGATTTTTCATGGTTTGGAAATGATGGAAACAATAGACCTCAGAACGCAGTGTTAAGCATAAACAGCAATAGAGGCTGGTGGTTTTATTCTCTTGAGATGTACAGTACGTTTGCCAATTTTGAGTAACAGTAGGTTTATTGAAGCATGTAGAGAGAGGCACCGTCTAATTAAAACACCTTGCATCACAGAAACAAACTAATTAGTGCAATGGACAGCTGTAGTGTCCAAATGAAAACCTGCATTGTGTTTCCTCGGCTCACACAGATAATTACAGCGACTTAGTGTCTCAAAGAAGAGATCATATTTAACTACCAATAACTTAGGCTTTTACAGTGTAAAAATTAATTGAATAGTTATTTATGGAAGCGGTCTGTTGCCCTTTATGCCTTTTCAATGCAGTAAAAGTGGAAGAATTAATGTGAATGATGGAGACGCTGGGGAATGGCTTGTGTCTGAGGTCTAACTGGAGCGTGCCACATGACCAGCACCTTTGTGTTGCGGCTACTCTCACCCACACATCCAGGTAATGTATAGGTATAAAAATACAGCCCCGACATTTGGCTGGAGTTTCTGTCTAATTAGTGTCACTTTAAGGGGGCAGCTAAGAGGGCTTTTATGTTGCTTAAAAAACATAATTGAGGCTGTTCACTGAATGTCAGCGGAATAGTTCCAGGTGAGTCATAGCACAGGTGAGAAGTCATGGCTAGTCACTTGAAGCATAATAGCACAGCTTGTAAAAAGGGCACTGCAGTTAAACACCACAATGAGCATCTTTGCAGAATAAATTAGCCTTGTGCACACACATAATTGGCGCCATTTGACAAATAGAAAAATAAGGGAGGTTAGGGGCAAACGAGCGAAAGATAACAAAGAAAGTGTTGATTTTCTAAAACTTTCCTGCTCAAAGTGCACCAGTCACACTCTCACCTCAACTCTCTCACCTCAGCTCCTAGCATCTGCTGCTATATTTAACACAAACAATCTAATTTATATGTATCCAGGACCCAAAAGTGTACACTTCCTACAGAACAGCAAGTAACAGAGCCTATACATTTAAAAGATGTGTTTCTTTACAATTTTCCGGTCACAGATTTAAATGAATAAATGCATACATTAGCCTTACCATATGTAAAGCTTGCAATGCATAGAGAAAAAACTCCTGCAAATGTGTGCACTTGTGAAATAACCATGCTCTGAAGCTGTTTGGACACACTGCATGTCCAGTTGGATGTGTAGAAGACTGTAAATAGAGAAAAGGGCATAAAGATGGTTTGGACCAAGCATTAACATATACACTTGCAACAATTTTTTTTTTTTTTTTGAGCTTACTGCAAATGATCAATAAAGTCAATTCCAAATGTCTTAATGTGCTTACTTTCTTGGAAAAAGTATGATTTACAATGATTGATGTAACAAACAAGACATTTTTACAACCCTCTGGCTTTGAAGTATTCTTTCAATATTTCAAGTTTTCTTTTTGCCTTGTTTTTCTGCTCATCACTCATTCCTTTTTGGTGATTTAGGGATTGGCGTGTGCTGTGTCTGACTAGGATGGTTGTAGTATATATATATATATATTCCAGGCTCTCTACTACTCTACTCCTCTGTGGACTCATTCTGCGCCTCAGCACTCAATGAATGTTCACACATCACAGATACAAGGATTTAGGCCTGTTGCTCAAAAGCAGAGCAGATCCAGATCTTTCTTAAAACCTCTGTCTTTACACTCAGGCAAGAATTTTTCTGAGAGTTAAGAATGGCAGTCTTTGTTTAAGCTTTGTGCATTTACTGTGTGCAGCGGGAGGTTGATTGACTGCTTTGCCCTTTGCTCTTCACATCACGTCCATACATTCTCTCTATATATTTTACGCCTCCATATGGTTCACAGTAACAAAAACCAGACGAAGGTCAAACATGACACACTTTCTGTTTATTTATGGGCTCAACGTTAGTCTGACACATTAATATCCTGCTTTTCAAATGTTCAGCGATACAGGTTTAAGGTGTGTAATCATGTAAACAATTAAACAGCACTACCTTTATAACGTAATCACTTTATGGTGCATACGGAGCTGCAGAAACAAGGCTAGAGTGCACTGAACAACGAGAGTGAGGGAAGAGGTACAGGAATGTGTTTGATGTCCGTCTTCCATTAAGATAATATCTGAGACAGGCAAACAGCAGTACCTTTTTTTTTTTTTTTTTTTTTTTTTACAAAGCTAATTATAGTGGAAAGAACCACGGTATGATGGTGTCACGGTGACCTGGACCGGGTCAGGGAGGAGCGGCTATAGACCCACAAAATGTGCAGTAAATTCTGACATGTATTTGCTGCTTCAGGGTCCAGCTCACTTTATGGTCAGCTCTATGAGTTATATACACTATAAATCTCCCTTATCAGACTGTACTAACTATTCTAATTTACTGATGACTTGGCGAACATTATGGAAGAGGGATCCAAGCTGGTGTAGCCTTCGGAAAGATTAACCCCCCCTCCCCCCTAAACACTCTAAACAAACTACAGTCCCAGCACTTAATAGGGGTTTTTAAACACTTGATTCTACTCCAAGATCCAATTGTTTCACTTTCTCACAGATTATTTCCATCTTGCTGACTTGCCTATTCAGGAGGTACTATTCTCCTCCACAGGCTTTATTTTCATTGTGAGCTTGACTGCTTTTCTATGGGAAATAAAACGTGTATAGTGCGCTACGGCTGCTGCTGCTACTGCTGCAGTGAAGCCAGCGCTATCTGTATCCCTCTGGGACCGCGGTTCATATTTTAGTGCTCCCACTGGGAAAACCGGTTGCACCGCAAAGGCGTCATGAAATGGCTTCCTCACCATAAAGCATCTCATAAACTCTGACAGACGTATAAAGAGGGGAAGTTATAAAAAAACAAATGGTGAACGGTGCTTTGTGCTCCGTATGCACATTAGGAGGCACTCGGCTGAATGGGCCCTGGATGAAGTGAAGACACTGTGTATATTTTAAGCAAGTTTCTTTGCAGTGATCAGGGTGAAAAGAGCGAGATAATGGTGAAGTAAATACCCCTTCAAATGGCATGAGCAGAATCTGTATGCAGGCATTGATCGTCTGCTGCTAGACTTAATGATTTGAGTGTATTTTCTCTCTGTACAAGTGGTGGGTGGCAATCTACTCGCCAGGAGGGGTTTGTGAGTGTAGGTTATTTTATCTCCATTTGCCGGAATAACATTGATTTGGAGATGTAGGATCCTCTCGAGTTGGCATCTGCTTAGAGGGCTGCAAAATGCCAAGAGAGTCCTTGAGACAATAAAGAAACGTGGGAAGCAACATGACACTCCACTTGTGTCCACACTTTAAGCCCTTCCTGCCTTTCTTATTCGCACAATTCCTCTCAGGTGCAGTTCAATTCTGCTGTCTCCCTATCATAACTCTTGTCGCGCACAACACTCTGTCGGTAATTGATATGTAGGCACTGCTTCTGGGTGGAGCCATTTGCATTAAATCGTGTTAACTGATATGATAATGAATGTGAAAGGCCTGATGCAAGCAGAATGACTAACTGGAGATGGATGGCTATTGGAATTATACACAATAAGTAATATATTATATCAGGTCTCATGGGCTTCTCCTCTCTCTGTGCATTTGTTGGCTGTCTTTCATTCACGTCGGCCAACACGGAAGCAATAAGGTATCACATCTGACGATCACATGCGGCTCGGGTTAGATACAGGAAACAGAATGTAAAATATATTGTAGAAGGGAGGCTAAATAATGCATGAGAGTGTCACAGAGGCGTTATTTAAAAAGCAGTGTGAGTGACAGCTCGTCTCTTCCCGGCTCCTAATCCCTAATGTGCCAATCTGTTTAGTATGCTGTCCATCTCGGTGATTGTAACCAGAGTGGCCATAATTAGTTCCTCAAGCTTCACCAAACTTTATCGTTTTCCATTATCGCACCGGGAAAGCTTTTAATGTCTCTAAAATTGATCATTATTGTATCAAGGTTGAAGGTAACAAAGAATGTAATTGACTATTTTTGATGAGCTATTGCAACCGAGACTTCCAGAAAATCTGCAAAATGATTAAAAGCTTGTTGAGCAGTTTAGACTAAAGCAGGTCATTTTCTTAATTTACTTCTGTTGTTGAGGTGAAACTTCAAAATTTAGTTTAAAAAGGGAGAATTTTAAAATCTATCCATTTCTCTAGTCTGTCTCAGGGACAAGAAATAAAATGATGGTACTTCAGTATTAAGTTCCATTCAAAACAACCTTATTTATCCTCATAGAAATTAAAGTATTCAAACACAGATAATTCAGTGTGTTTTTGAGACGGGTTGGTTATTGTCAGACTCTTTGTGAAATTCATGACAGTGTTGCGCCGTAACAGCGTAACATTTGTATCTGAGCATTGCATTCATTCAGACGTGAATAGCTATTGTTAATGCAGTAGCTCACTTTTTATTTTGCTGCAATTATCTCCGTGGCGACTCTCACAAAGCCTCGATGCGGGCTCGTGTCAAAGTCAGAGATGTGTTCAAATAAGCGGTTTTTAGTGCGAGAGGAGGTCACTGGGGGAGGATTAGGATCAGCACTTTCTTATTTTTAAAAGCCGGTGTTATATACCTAAAAGCTCTATCTCCATCGGATCCCTCACCGTAATGTCAGCGATGCAAATGAGTTAACACGAGGCAATGGTGCGGATAATCGACCACTAACAGTCGGCTGATTTTGTGTCCAGTTCTATCACATACCTTAGCTGATTAATGGGGCACTCTCCAAATCCTTTCCCATACCTTCAAGTCTGAAAGGCTCATTTTTAAAGGCCATATTGAGCAGCCCTTCAGGTCAATCAAAAGAAATGTAAATATAAAAGCAATAATTCAAACTCTTCAGCGAATATATTAACAAGCCAGTATTAAAGATGTAGCCTCTAGTTTCCTCTTTGCCCCGAATTAGATGGATGCACACGAAAAAGGTCCGGCCCTGGGGATTCTTCTCTGTCACCGGAGAAAGAATGATAGTAATTTGTCTGAGAAGATAACATGCACGAGAAACAAAAGGAGCCCGTCCAACACTGCACGTGGCACAGGCAGGACATTTTTTACTGTAAATGTCAGCTGAGATGGAGAGTTTGGCCATGAAGAGGGCCTAGGTTACAGCAAGCTCTGAAATGAGAGATTCTTTAGGAGCAGGGCCTCACAAGCTTTTATGGCATTTGTGGGATTACTCCATTCGATTCCTCTTTCACAGTCGCTGTCATTACTGCCTTTTACTGCCTCCATCAAATCTGTTCGCCACTTCCTACCTTCAGAAATATCGACTGCAATTATAGAGTGTGAATGGCATAAAACAGCAAATGCCTTTTGTCATCATCATCATCATCAAAATGTGGCTGTGGATGCCTCAGCTATAGCCACCGCTTGAAGCCCCACAATTGCTCTGAGAAAAAAAGAAACTCCAGATTTTTTTGTAGCTTTACAAAAACAACACAGATAAGGGAGAGGTTGGTCTACAATGGCGTGATGATCTGGGCTTTCTGTGTGTTGTTTGTAATGGCAGTGAAAAGCGTGTCCCTCAGAGGAACACTCCCAGGTTGTTACAGCTAATGACTGCTGGGCTTCTCTGCGAGGAGCTGTCGCACAGCATTTGCTCACATATTAATATCGGGCCATGTCGCAGCAGCGTGGCACGAGTCACCACATGAAGGCAGCAGTGACATCTGCATAAAACGATGTTGTTTAGAGGCCAGCGAAAATAAAGGTAATAATATAAGCACAAAATCCCATAGAAATGTGTAAAAAAATACGCTTTTTTATATAAATCGAAGGTAGTTTTCTGTCAGAGAAGTACCTGCTGCTATATTTCAGCTTTTTGTATAAAAGAACAGAATGATGTGATTGTAGTAAACTGACAAAACCAACAAGAAGAAGGAAAGACTGCGTGAAATTGAAGAGTACTTATATATACTACTTGTTTTTTTCTTAAGTAATTCATGAATGTATCAGCAGGGGTTTGAGCATCACATGGGTAAAGTAAAGCTGTATCTCATGTGTATATTTACTGTGTATTGCCCTCAGTAACAGGTTAAGGCTATATAAATATGCTCAACGATGCTTCATGTGAGCTCATTAACTGAGAAGTGTAAGCTCTGCATCACTTTTATTTTGACAATACAATTATAAAGTGCCTGAGCCGCTCCCTCGCTAAGGGACATGCCGTCTACAGGGAGCAATAGAAAAAGCCATTATCATACCTTGAGTAGAGACTCATATTCTTTTATGCACGTTGCTTGTAATATATTTTATTGCAGAGAAAACAGGGAAATTTCAATCCCAACTAGAGGGAAAGAGAACATTTCAAAGTCTTTCTTGTGAACATGACTCCAGTAGGGAGGCCAAAGCGCTCTCGTCGTCTTCTGATGTGTTCTCTTTGAGGTGGCATGGGTGGGTGCTGATGCGCAGCTGGGTGTCCCCCGCGCCGCTCCCATAAACAGCTGTGGGATTTGCACAGCACTTAACCTAATTTATTTGAGTCCTCTTTGGGGGCACTGGAGCCTATTTTTAACTTTAAAGCACATTTATATTCCATCAGTCGGTAGATATCCTCAGAGTGCACTTTCACACCTGTGCAGCTCCGCCACAGTTTATCTGCTACTCATTCTCCAGCTCCTGCCATCCCTTTGCCTGGGTTTGATATCACACTCCGGCATGCGATACCGAATGAGAAGACATAGCGGTTCCTGAGCTCTGGTTGGTGCATTATGAATGATGCTCACACAGAGGTTGTCTGTGCTCGACTAAGATCTGGGCTGCAGTTCTCCTGTGAGGAAAGCTGTCTGTGGCAGGCCAAGAGCAGGCCTTCTAACCTGTGCTCATCACTAGAGGCTGCTGGGTGTCAGGGCGACTTTCCTGCTCCAATAAGTGCTGCCATGTCAGTCTCCAGACTCCTTCTACAATGCACTTACAAGACGCAGCCACACACTTGAACTTGGAAGTGATCTGCAACAACTCGATTCTGAACTTTTCCTGGAAAGTTACTGCCTTCCTTCATAATCCTTGTTCTCTCCCTATGCATCAAGTAAAGCTCTTGTAACAGCACTCACAAGCACACTAAGGGAAGCTAAAGTTGCTGGGGAATACAGCTAGCCAATTAGCCACTAATTTGATGATGCTACAATTTCTGCAATGCATTGGCTTTTCTTTTATAATTGAATTTGGAGAGGAGGCAAAATAAAGCAGATATTCCCCTTCGCGTTTCTCAGTGCTTGATTACAGAAAGCTGTTACGAATTGCAATTGCTGGGTCAGAGACGTGCTATCTCCAGCTACGATTTGAGCTCCAGATAACTGAGATTTATTAGCCAAACATCACAGCAATTAATTAGGAAGCAGGGCTAGACTAATCCTGTTTCCACAGGTTTTAGTGGGTCGAACCTCCTAAGTCTGGCGGGAAGAGCACTTCAAAGACAAGTGAATGTACAGAGGCTTACATTAGACTCTGCTTAATGTGTGGGTGCTGCTGTGGTTTAATTACTGACTCTGTTCTGTTCACAACGCTTCCCTGCATTAAAAATGAATACTATATGTCACAGTGCAGATGGAGACACTGACCGCGCCTGCTTATTTACACTGACGGGGTTAGCAGGGTTAGCAGCGGCTGTAAATCCGGCCTCTTACATGTTAAGCGTGAAAGGTTTAGCTTACTCCTCAGTTCAAAGCCTCGGCTCTAATGCCGCTGGCTTCGGGTTTTCTCATCCTCTCTTCTTCCCCTCGGCTGTGTTTAGCTTCGAAGTCCAACTTGTCGAGGGAGACTGTGTAGGGTGCACCACCAAAACACCCAATAGCTCTTGTGTGTTGTGGAGACATTTTCCATGGTTTATGTTAGACTGAAACAGCTGGAGATGTGCCCAATGTTGCATGGATGGTCTAAATGCCACTCAGTCTGTGACGTTCATGTACTTTGCCATACAATTAATTGACGCAAAGTAGTAAATAAATTCTAAAACTACTTCTATCTACTAAATGTGGTGCCAATGAATGTATAATATGTTGTTGGTAGTTATGCAAACCATGAAATATGTGTCTGGCACGAGAAAGCTTTCAGATTGTGCGTTATATTTATGTAAAAAGGTAAACGATATAGTCCTCTTACACTCTCCTGATTGATACAAGAGCATATGGTAAAATTCCTCTAAGCGGAAATCTACAATCTGC
Source organism: Rhyacichthys aspro (assembly GCA_036850595.1). Taxonomy (NCBI): domain Eukaryota; kingdom Metazoa; phylum Chordata; class Actinopteri; order Gobiiformes; family Rhyacichthyidae; genus Rhyacichthys; species Rhyacichthys aspro. The sequence goes on along the minus strand of CM072163.1, from coordinate 11,117,494 downwards.
ACAGCTCAACCATCTTCACTGAAAGGAAGTGCATTCAAATTCAGAAAGGTTATGCCTGTGTGACATCTGGGAATTTCTGCCGCTTTTTACTTTGTCAGGTAAAGTAGACTGCTGCATCTCTCGTCACTGCAATCAAAAACAGATTAGTCTGAACCATCATAAGCATCCAGCTTCTTGCTCTTTTCTCCGCTTAAATAAATATAATCCTCAAGTTAACGTTGGAGTCTACCTCGCTGACAGACCGTAGTGAATTAATTATACATTTTGAATAAACGTTTCAAGTCTGCCAGTTTCCCTCCCATGTGACATTTTATATTTTAATTTCATCCCCCACATCTTTTGCAAAGTGTGAGCACTCGATATGGCTTTATTTAAGGACAGCAAAAAGAGATGTTTAAATGACATTTTAAAATCTAGTCACATTTAATTCAAAATGTTCTTTTTATTTTCACTCATTATTTATTGTGCCATAACTGCAGCAGGACATTTTTCAGTCTTGTGGAAATTTCTAAACTTATGGAGCAAAAAAACATTTTGGCATCTAGACTACGGTTAACTTGGTTAATTGTAAAGGAACTGATCTGGACGATGTTTACCATTAAGAAACCACCAGTAGCTGACATATTAAAGATGCATTACATAAACCTCACCCTCCAACAACAGCATAGCGACCTTTTCCAGCTTTTATTTTATTAAACCGGGACAAACTGGATCAATTCTCTACCTCAAAATACTAATACATTACACTAAACCAAAGTTCAGAGCATACTTTAAACTTCTAGCTCTGAGTAATGCAAACACTCAGTTATCTCTGTTGTCTCTCACCCCCTAAACATCTTGTGAATGTATTGACCATATTTAACTTTTACTTTACTCCTTTTTTGAACTGTTTTACTCTGTAAGCTCATTACTTCATGATGTATCTGTGTAAACCAGTGTGAGTGTTGCTTATCCCCAAGGGAGCATGTTGTTTGTCATAAATATAAATATCAAGCCTATCAGTCAACTAGCACTGCACAAATCCTAAATTGTTTAAACAGCTACAATTAGTAATTTACCAAAGGACCAGTATCAAGCACTCACCAGTCAGAGTGTCCAATAACCATGACAACAGAACGATCCTGGAAAAAACAACTTGTGAGATTTTAGATAAAAGTTTTTCTCTGTAGAATCAGTCAAAGCCAGGTGTATTTAAGCCAGCACAAACTGTCTACCGGTGCTGTGACATTTTAAAAAGTCACTGACAAGCTGCAGTATTTGTGCCATAGGTGTAATTTACCTGTCAGTATCCAGAATCACATGCTGTCTGGACCGAAAAGGTTAAAAATATAGGTATATCCTGTATAAACTGAGGTGTTCATGACAATTCTTTTTGAGTCCCATACATTCTGGCTGTGTGTGTGTCATCCTTCAGTCTCTGTCCATCTGCTTCTATAGTTGATTGCAGGCAGACGGCTGATGAGAGCAACCTGGATACAGAGCCTGAAATAGGGCCCTGAGCTCACAGGGGCTCCCTAAGGCTGGGGCTTGGCAGAGCTTTTCAGAGCGACTCATTCGCAAACCCTCTCAAAGCTTGCACTGCAGGCTCGGCACTCGCCTAATGGCCACGCCGAAGCTTTTCAGAGGTTGGCAGTTGACAGTTTCTGATCCTTTTTAAGCAAGAGGTGCACATAAAAGCCTTGGCAGACAATGGCAGAGTTAAAGTCTGAGTTTCTGCTGAGATTCAAAAACTAGAGACGTTCGTAAAAATGGTTCTGTGTGTTGTAATTTATTGATTTTTTTAACATGAGGAAAAGGACATGGGTACATTTGCAATCTGGTGTTTTGTCACCAAACATCCTGACTTTGAAATTCCCTAAAGGCTTGGTAAGACAGAAAATATAGCCACATAACATAGTTAATACAAGAGAACAGTTATTTTTTACGCTCTCATAAATAAATAATGGGGAATGGAATAAGTCTTGCAGAGTCTGAGAGGCTACAATAAGGTAGAAGAATCTTGACACTGCCTCATCTTTAACCCACTCTAATTAATTCCCCCAAGGTATTGTGATAGTGGGAAGAAGAGGAAAAGAAATGTAATCTTTTAACAAGAAATATTTCAAAAATGAAAGAAAACAAAACTAATTATTTGTAGCTAAGAGAAGAGAAAAACAGTAATAAGCTAGTATTAAGTCAAATTAGTCTGTTTTAATGACTCTCCACTATCCTTTTTGTGTGAACAGTTCAAACCTGAGGCTGTGAGTTGCAAACAAAATCCTGCTAAAGCTTGGCTGTATTTGTGTTGGTTTTTGTCTCTAAAGGTTTCCTTCCTCTCTCCTAGCCTTGTTGTCAGGACAAGGATGTCACAGCATAGACATGCTCCACAAAGAGGCCAGAAAACATTCACTCTGCTCTAAGGCAACAGAGCAGAGCTATAATCAATGGGAGGTTAAACAAAAAAGAGGATAAAAAACTTTCTCTCAAGCTTTAGAAAAACACTCTTACTTCACATTGTAGGCTAGTTTGTAATCTTCGTATGGTGAAGAATGCTCAGATTGGTTTAGCTAAGTTGCATCACAGCTGCATAACAACATCTGTTTCACAACTGGGTTATATAATGTGGTGCTGTTATCTAAAAGATGCCGTTTTCAGCACAAGTGCATAATTAGTATACACTGTCTCTATTACATTGAATATGTTAGCATGCAGCCATGTAGATGCACAGCAGGTGTTTGTTTTCAAACAACAGGCATTTTTCATCTAGTGACAAACACAGTCACTAAGCAGTGCTTATGGTACTTTGCTGCACCACTCAATTTGCATAAAATATCTGGAGAATACCACAGTTTGAATATTGAATTCCTCTATCTTTGCATAAGCAGCAACATATTTCCTGACTGACTATCTCTGGCTGCTGTTAACTGGCTCCTCAGTGATTCACTGTTTGGTTTGGATGTCCTCCCAGTTTGTGTGAGTTCCATCACATAGCGGCACAAACAAGTCAGGTACAGAGGACTGTTTTCTGATGGTTTGGATGGAGCAAAAGAGCAGGACTATGTGTCCAGAGGACAAAGAAGGATCACTTAATTGACCTTAATTGCAGGTTTCCTGTGGCACTTAAACACAACAAAGTCAGTCACGGGTGTACATCAAGAAAACCAAGCAATAAAATGTGTCATGAGATGTGTGATGATGTGGCTTTTGCAAATACACATATACAGTGATAGTCCTGAATCTGATTTCAGATCTGCTTCATATAAAAAGTAAAAAATAAATAAAAATAAATTGCTAACAGTTTTTAGTTGGCTTTAAGGAAATGCCTATAAAACATATGCAGCAGCCTGAGTATAGGCCAAGGTCACGGCTACAGTAGCTGTCATGATGATGAGTGGTTTTTCCTGAGATCGAGCGTCTGCCCACCAAACGGGGGGATTGACAGTTAATCACAGGCACATTACACCTCTGGGATGGGCAGAACTGCAGCCTCCTGCCTTTGGCTCCAGCCTGCCTGTCATTATGATGACACTGCGGCCTATCAGTGTCTGCCTTGGATTTATCTTGCCCGCTCTAGACTGTGGCCTCGTCTCGAGCCGAGCTTGGCACCTGTCCATCCATCAGCCCCTGAAGTCTTTCTTTGACACAGTGGACACAATCTGTTACTGTCTTTGTGTTTAGTGCCCAGGCACCACGTGGCAAAGCTATTGTTCATTCTGCTCATTCAGGCTGCAGCACAATATAAATGTTAGCAGTACAATACAGATCTTTAGAGCCAGGAAGATGCTTTGTCATGGCTGGAGAAAAACCTGGAAGATTTGATTGGGACTTAAGTGTTTTGGGGCTGCAGTGTGGGTGGATAGCTTGCCTGATGGCACCTGTGAAGGTTTTTTATGAAAAGGTATACTCCAGAATGTATGAGAAAGAATTAAAGGCAGTTTTGGCATTTCAGAAATGTTTATTTATTTCACAAAGTACAAATTATAAACATCCTAGAACCTATATCCGTTAAGTATCTTCCCAGTACTTCAGCAGAACTTTTTCCTCCTGCAAGTGACACAATCATATAATATTAGTTCTATCTGGGGGTAGCTGGTGGTGATGGTGAAATTGCTTTTCTTTTTAGAGTTGTGTTTACAATGCTTCATGTGGAATACCTGTGTTCTCACACCAATGACAAGATGTTTTAACAGAAGTAAAGTTGCGGGGGGCTAAGTGCTGTGGTCGTTTCTGGCTTCTACCAGTAGTAAAAATGATATAACAGGCCTCCTAGGATGAAGCCGTCTGAGTTTTCTGTTGATATTTCTGTGAGCACACAATGACACTTTGAGGCACAGACAAGTATGACTATTCCAAACAGTGATGTGTAAAATACTTCAAGTAAAATACTGCTCATTGTCTGTTTAAATGTTTTGTGATGATGGTGTGGGTGGACAGCTTCGCTCATGACTCTAAATAATTAGTAAAAATTATACTGCTTGCATGTGACACAAATGTTGGAAGAATATTTAGTTTAGTTGTAAGTGTTACAGACAAATGAGCACACTGTATTTGACTGATTATATTGATTTATCACTGCTGACTATAACATCCCAGCGTATAGTGCATAGAGGCGTACAATTAAATCACTACAATGTTTACTTTCATGTAAATGTAGTGAGACAATTACATAGCTCTCGCAAAGTGCTCAGGAAGAGACTTATTTTGGAGTCTTTGCCAACTGATGTTCAATTCCTGCCGTGTCCAGCTCATTAGTTTCATGTCAAGACGGATGACCGGACTGTGGCGTGTGTTATTATGCTGCTGCAACCTCCATCCCTGGAAGCCTCTCAGTTTACCACAGGGGCATGTCACCACGCTGACATGTTAATGGGATCAGTCATTGATAACAAGGAGCTAATGAAAATCTAATCAGAAAACGAGCCTGTCTCAGGATTGTCTTCTGAGGTCTCTCTCTAAAAAATAAAATACAAAATCTTTCATTAGTTGGGGTGTCATCTTGGGAGAAGAATGATCAATTTATTCTATTATTTATTTATCCCCTCATTTATTTTATCTCATTTATAATGCTTCAGGCACTAGGAACAATTCCTGAATATATCAGATGAAGACAAGGAAACACTTTGGAAAGGTTGTCTCATTTCTGTGCCGTTAAATTTAGCTCAGCAGTGAGAGAGGCATACAGGAAATGAATTAATGGAGCCACATTAATCTAGTCTATTTTATCTTCACCCTCTTGAGGTTTTTTTAAGAGACAGGACAAAGACTAGGCCAAGGCTTGGGCAAAGGAAATGTTTAAAAGACGAACCATTAAACCTACTTTTTGTTTTTACGTAAAGGTGCACTGTCATGATTGGGGACATAGTGGTGTCTCCTCCAGGTCCAGGCAGAATCGCTCAGGGGAACAGCTCACTGTGCTGAAGCCCTCAAGGCATGAATGCAGCAGTGAATCTAAATGGACGAGTTTTACAGTGCAATGTGCAAATGCCCTGTAGGCATCGAATGTAGGGCAGCCATATGCACATTGTCTCCCACAGTTATATTTGAACATATGCTCAGCAGTCCGCAGTGTAATACATATTATTAGATATTATGTAAATAATAACTTGGGAATGTTTACACCACGTTCATATTTTTATATTACCTTCATAGATATTAACCATATTATAAAAATGTCATATTCAATTGCATTTAACTACAAGAACATTTTCACTTTACCTCTGAGTTGGCATGTAATGATTCCTGATACATATTTACTATGTGTAAAGAATAATGACACAAATTACTAGCAAGTGATGCCCAGGGTTGTGTTTAAGGGATGTGCAGTGTGTTGTGGGCGATGACTGGTCGATGCAGAGCTCTCGGGGCAGAGGTTTATGGATTTTTTCAACCCCCCAGAACAGCAAACAGTAGCAGCAGGTGTCAGCACGCTTCCACATTCTCACACTGCCTTTTCTCAGCCTTCGGACCCTCACAGTAACAATCCAACACATCTGTACGGGCCTAACAGCAAAAGTACATTCTTCACAACACATTCTTCCTTTCAGTTTTTGATTAAAAGCACTAAAAGCAATAATATTTTATAAATGATGTCGAGTCTGATGTGACTGACAGCCATTTGACATAATGTGAAATTAACATTGTCTTCAAGCATTCTTCAAGGTTCTTTATCATTTTATTTGAGTGCCAAACAGGATGTGAACATGTGCCTCTGCCCGTTGTTTTTTCTTTTCAATAAAACAAGATGATTTTAAAGGTTTTGAGTTATGAAGAAACAATGTAGAGAATGCATTGTTCAGTAATATTGTACTTGTGTGGACATGCCCCTGATCTCCAAATGGTTTGGTTTGCTCCCTTGTGACTCTGTTCCCTTGTGACTTGCTCTGTCTTAAGGAAGGCAGTGTGGTCTTGCACTTTGACCAAGCTCCTAATGGTGCTGCATGCCTCATTGGCATTAGCAAATTTTATTTTCACCCACAGTAATCATGGTCTCTTGGAAATTTAGTTAGCCTCCTCGTGGCAGGGGTTACAATCTGGCCACATGGCTGATTACATCCCTGACCAACCTTAAGAGCTTTACAGCCCCAAGGGCGATCTTATGCTCACTTTCCTGTAGACTCATACTGTTGTGAAGCACACAGCATTACAAATGGCCACTGGATGTAAGTGGACACTGCAGATGGCACGATCACAGCACTGCTTCAGGCTAGAGTCAGATGTAAAATGGGCAGTATTGACAAATATTAAATGTAAATGGACTGTTGGGCACTGACAAATGTTGGCATGCTACTGGTCCGTGGATAGGTGCTTTATTTGTGAGGCCAGAGATCATCTTGTGAATGTTACTGCCCAGAATGGTTTAAAACTCGGATGTGCAATAATTTTATTCATTAGCATTTCTGGCATTTTAACCAAAGATAATTTACTTTAATGAGTTGCTAATTTCAGTCATATGGTAAAGATCTGGGCAAGTATGGATTGGATTTCCTGGTTTTATTTCATCAGTGGAGCAGCCACACCGCTGTGTGTGTGGCTGTGGATGGGATGGACAGTTGGTGTGAGAGATGGTCATGTCGGCACAGGAAGTGTTTGTCTTCTGCTTTTCCTGAGTGATTTCACTGCTGTGTTTTGGAAAAAAGTAGTTCCACTCTTGTTTGAAAAACTTTTTGTCCTTACTTGAACTTTGGTTTGATTTATCTACGATACTCATAACTTTGCAGCCTTGGGTGATTTTTACTGATTAGTACAATTTGAGCTTTGAGCAGGAGCAAATCAGTGAACTCCAATTGGTGCGGCATTTGGCTGGGGTTCGACAGGATTCACAATGGAGCTAAACCTATGACTCTGAGAATTTCATTATTTTCTCTAAATTGTCAAAGGTGAAATACATAAATGAAATGTATTTCAGTATAGTATTATAATCAGACAAAAAGCATTTCATTGTGTTATAGAAGTAACACCGTTCTCTACAAATGAGAGCCGAATAATACATTGTGTAACATTATGAGACAAGAGATGTCAGGTAATGTGACATGACAAAAGCGTGTGATGATGCAACACTTTAGCTGCTTGAAACCAAAGGGAAACATGCACAGGCCTGGTTTTTCAAAGACACCTGTCAAATGGTTTCTTTGATTTAAGTTTTGTTTTTTTTTTCTTTTGTTTTTTTAACACTAGGCCTGTTGCTGTCCATTTTTGTAAAAGAAAGATCTGTTTGCAAAATTAACAATTAATAGTTTTTAGTTAGAAAGTATAAAATATGTATAATGGGTAATTTCTGCTTCAGGAAATGTACCAAAAAGTAGCATTTTACATTGCATTAATAGCTGATGTTTTGGAGCATTATTTGCTCACAAATCCATTCAGGTTTGCAGTCTATTGTGATGATCATATGATTCCAGCCTTACTGTGCTTATTGCTTTAAAATTATTATTATATTATTAAAATTGTGGCAGTAATTTAAATGCATTAAACTTTTAATGTTTACAATGACCTAAGGTGTTTGGTAATTAACACAAAAAGCAGTGTTGTGTATCACTGAATGTTTTTCTCACAGCCTTTTGCTGAAACATGTCCTTTTTTCCTGTGTGTCCACTCGTCCGGCTCTCTCCTGGGCGAATCTGGCAGTTGATCCTGAACAGCCTGGAGGACAATTCAAAAGGTCAACATGAGCCGACTGTTGAGAAAACGCTCTGAAAGAAGACAACAACACTTGCTGATGCAGTCTTATCTCCCCCAAACGCTGGAAGGCACAGTCTCTGTCTACAATAGTACCACTTGTATTTCATTTATTTCCCGCTCCAACATCAGTCCTCTTTGGCCCCTACTCCCTTTCTACCATCGGCACATGGAGCTGTCCCCAGAGGCGTAGGTAATGGTCTACTACTTCTCTGCTTGAGGCGATAAAGACAGAGAAGCAGCCACAGCGAGAGCCAGAAATGAGAGGATAAGATAAGGTCTAGAGGAGAATGAGTTGTTGAGACAAAAGACTGTAGGTTTAAGAGCCCTTTATTGCCACGCAGCAGATTCTTTTGTGCAAATTAAGTCAGCTTTATTTCATCTGTGAAGACATGTTCATTTTGAATGTCTTATGATTTTAAATGATAATGATTATGACTGTCATGAGCAAGGTTCGGTTGATTAAAGATTAAAGTTTGAGCTTGGACAGAAAACCTGAGCAGTACTACTCAACTGATGCAAACCTACTTTATTGATCTAACTGCAAACGAGAAGCTGACAACACTGATGTTTCCACTGGAGTCTGACATAATGGTGTGTGAGAATGTGAAACGGCATGGGATCACTTTCAATGAATGTCTCAATTTAAAGCTGCAGTAGGCAGAAATTAGGAAGCAAATCTTTTAGAAAATGTTCAAGCTGCAAAGAGATATTAAGACCACAATGGTTGGACTGACCTTTGCATGCTTCTTTCTGAACAGATTTGATTGGTCAGTTTCTGTTTGGCCCAGTTACTGTAATGATTTCTGAAAAATAAAACATAAAAAAATCACAATAGGGATGATCTTTATTTCTTGATCTGTGTGTCAGATCTTTAACAAGGAAGATCAAACTACCATTTTCCATTGACAGAGAGTCTGAAAAGAGTCTGGAAACTTTTTCTAAAACAATATAGATGAGGGATGTTTTTGAACTGTTTGCTTTAATCCAAAAGGTTTTCCTTCTGAGAAATAAACATGGAAAGCTAATGGTCTGTCATTTAAATTCAGCCTTGACTTAGCTATTGACTGTAGTGAATATGAAGGTCGTTACAGTCAGGTGCAATAGACAGATATTTGGGCAAACACAGAAGATTGAGACAAGCATCTACAGCCATGGCTGAGAGCTGCCACAGCCAGCAGCACCAAGGACACAAGGCCATTGATTCTGTTTTTTTCGACCTATGGTCCATCTTGCCCTGTGTATTTGAGATTACACAAAACTCACCTTGAATGGCAAAGTAGCACGGCTTATCCAAAATGGTTCAGACAGAAAAAACGCTTCACACAGGAGAAACAAAACAGAAAAATTCATTTTAATGTTTCTATTTGACCTCGGAGCAACAAGAATTTATCATTTTTCTGGGGGTCTCTCTCTTGTTAGATGTGACCCTACCCTCTGTTTATCATCCACTTCCTCTTTTCTGTCTTCTGTGTCTTGCCACAGATAGTGTCACCTATAGCCTGTGACCAGGTTGCAGTCCAGCAGCGCTTGCTATAAATTATGATGTGCCGGATCACTCCTAATCTTGTTATGGATGTTCTTTTGCCCTTGGGAGGGGCATCAATGGATGGATGGAACTTTATCAGATTTCACGCTGCCCAGGAGTATAACTCGAGAAATGTGCTGTCTGCTGTGTTGTGTTGGAGCCACGCCTGGCTGCACAGAATATTATAAAGTGATTATTACTTTTATTAAATCATTCCAGATTAGCTTTCATATTTTCCAGCGCCTACCTTTTAATTAAGTTGTAAACACAGCAGATAAAAAATGGGATGTGCAAAGCCAGGAAATAAAAGAAGTAATGAAACCAAATGATTGCAGTGTACACTTTACTGATTTTATTAAACGTTGACCTGTGTTAATAAAACATCAGTTAACACTTGGTTTTTCGCCTTTATAATCTTAATACTCAGCACATCACTGAAGAGAGAAGTCATTTTGAAGTAACAATAAGACAAGTCATTTATAACTAATGAGAAATGTTATCTATTTTATGATTATTTTTTAAATATTTTGTCTCAATGGATACATTCATCTAAACCCCTTTAACCAAGGTTGGAGAGACACAATTTGGCCATATCACAAAAAAACCCAAAACAAAACAAACAAAAAACCCACTTCTCTCCAAATCACCAAGACAATCAGCATGTGTTTTATGTTGGTACAAATGTGCTTCCTACATCTGTTAGAGGCCCGTCGAGAAAGTACAGAAGCCTCTCAAAGAGCTGTATGCCTCAGAAAAGAAAACAATGCCCCAAAATAGTGCGTTGTTAGTATGTTATGTTACACTGATAAATATGTATGTTGAAATTACGTCACAGATTCAATTTCTAACGCTCAGGTGACTCATGTGACATATATAGAAGTCAGGCTCATCAGTTGAAGACCCATGACAATGCTGTGTATAGTAGAAAGCCATTAATCTCAGTTTTTGGCCCTTATATTGTTAATCATTTGATTTAAAAAATGAAAGGTCCTCTTGTTGTGCCAAGAGTCTGTCAGACATATAAAAGCCTGGGATGATTACATTTTGAAGGTTTTGGTCAAGTGTACAATCAGAGTGCATGGAAATAAATAGTGACAGCTTTCCACTAAAAAGAGGTGATGTGTCCAAGGATTTTGAAGAATGGCAGGACGGTGTCATTACCTTGAGTGGAGAGAGCTGTCATTGAACCTCTGCTTCAAGTATTATTACTTGGTAGAAGAAACTAAAGTTACCAATGACAACTTTACCCGAGGAATGGTTTTCAACATGTTCTCCTGTCAAGGCAAAGCTAAAATGACTGGCCTTAAGGTTAAGAAGAGATTCATGCGTTGGCCACTTCTCAGTTGACCTTTAAACTCTTGTGTAATGTTCTTTTGAATTTGTTTTTCTTTTTGACCTGGCATTTCATTTATTTGTTACATTTTTTTTCTTTAGGCCTCTCTGTTTCCACAGCTGGTCCTTAAACCCATCCAGTTCATTCTGGTATTATTAACATAAAATAAAGACAAGTTTGACTTTTATTTTATTACACAAGAGCTGGTGTGCTCTTTTTATTTATTTATTTATTTATTGCAGTAAATGTGCTCACACCTTATCAAATGCACGACTTTGCCTATCCCATTCAGCTCTTAGAAAGAGGGCAACAAAGTGATCCTTCATATATCCCCAAGTGATGTTCTAGTAAGTTGCAGAGTCAACAAAAAAGTGTTGGCTATATATAAAACAAGGGGTACAAATCCAGGCTAGAACCACCAGCGTGGACAGTACGGCTTGTGCACTTCAGACTTGGCTATTATTTTATAGGTCCCTTGTGGGCCTGGGGTGCAGGAGAGGAGAGGACCTCTGAAAGATCTAATTAAGCAAAGAGAAATGAGAGTGCAAGACACAAATCAGGGGTTGTTGACATTGTGCTGCGGGGCAATGGGGCTTTTCAGCAAAGGCCACTTTGTAACCTCCAGTAATAAACCCCATCTTCTTCTCTGTGGGCCACAGTTTGACTTCCTTTTTGATCCTCATGTCATTATGTAAAAGACCACCCTGTGATTAAGCCTTTGTTTTATTTGGACCACGATAGCCAATTAGTATTACTCTTACTGAATTTATGAGTAACTATTCTCATTCCCGAGGTGTAGTCTGTTTCCCAATAGTATCCTATGTTGAGGCACCAGCTATACATTATGGTAACTTGGCAAAATTTGGTAAGGGAAAGAAAACAGGACCTGTACTGATATCACATGTGCAGTTTGTGTTTTTGAATTGCCTGGCCATCTAGCTTTCACATGCAGTTGAGTCTGTGAGGAGACTAAATGTGCTGAGGACACCTGGCACCAGGACTATGAGTGTCTGGTCTCCTGAGCTTGTTTCTGATGAAGAAGAGAAAGACCTTGGAGGACAAAGACAACTGGTTTGATTATGAGAGTACACAGGAAGGTCTCCCAACATTGTTGTGCTAATCACGTTAGCAGGCACGGACTCAAGGCAGGACATATGCTGGGGAAAGGGCAATGGGGTTATGCTATCCTGATTAGAGAAGGCTTGGGGGGAGTGGAGGTGTGTGTGTGAATCGTGTTACCTACCTCTGTGTCACCTTGCACAAGAAAGGTTGCCATCACTCTATTTTATTCTGACTGCCTGTATTCTCAAGATCTACTGCCGTGTCGGAGCTGATTGTGTCTTTGTATTCAACACGGCACATTTCTTTCACTGTTATCATCCTCCTACACTCATAGCAGCAAGTTGCTGAAATATACTTCCCTCTCTTCCAGTGGAGTCACCCTTATAAAAGGGTTAAAAGAACATTTTTCCCTTTGAAATTTTTGCTTTGTTTCAAATGTTTCAGCTTAAACAAATCCCACAGTGGCTTAGAATCTCATTCGCAGTTATTTCTGCAAGTACCAGGAGATAACTGTAAGCAACTACAAACTATTCTGCTCATGCTTACTACACTCACTGTTTTATATTAAGTTTTGTCATTTTAAATACTGTATATTCTATTTTTATAGGATAAAGGAAGTCTATATTGAAAAGTGTGTTTTTCCTTTGTGCTTTTTTCAGGGTCTTATATGTTGGTGAACTCTTCCCAACATGCCGTGGGTCATCGTGCTCAGCTGCTGCTGCAGCCGCTGAGTGAAAATGACACCCACTGTGTCCAGTTCAGCTACTTCTTGTACAGTCGTGATGGCCACAGCCCCGGGGTCTTGAACGCGTTTGTGCGAGTCAACGGAGGACCTCTTGGGAATCCAGTGTGGAATGCCTCAGGGTCCCACGGCAAGCAGTGGCACCAGGTTGAGCTCGCAGTCAGCACCTTTTGGCCAAATGAATACCAGGTGAGAGCTGTACTTCTGTTTACATTCTATACAATGTGTCTCTAATGAATCATTTTGATTTGCCTATAGACAGTTTAAATATAGGTAAATCCTATAGGCTGCAGGTGATACTACTGTCAAAATGATGTTTTTAAGCCTTTGGTGCATGAGTTTGCATCTAAAAAGGCTCAAATGTAAAGTCAGAGGCAATATGAAAAAGAGAAAGCATTTCAGAACTGTATTAGCTAATGAAATAGCAAATGCAGCATGTAAATGGAAATGCAAAAGGAATAAGGAATTGCTTTTTTAAAATACAGTTTAAAGTTTGTATTGTTAATTGATTTTATAAATCTAAGCTATTTCTGTTTTAAATGGGATTTTCAAATCAGTTATTAAATTTAGCATTTATTACAGAAACATTAAATGCATTTTTAAACTGACTTTTAATTGCACAATTAGATGGTAATTTAGTAAATGCTTTTACAATTTCTCTTTTAATTTACACATTAATAAATCCATCTGCTTATTAATTTCCCAATTTACAGTATAATTTAAATACTCTTACTAAATCCTTTATTATTATGTATGTGGTCCTAAATCCTCCAAATGAAGGTGCTTATATATTTTATGATAAACATCTTTAGACTTATTGACTGACATCTTACAACTAAAAATGATACACCATAAACTCTCTGTGATCATCGCTGCTTCAGGCCTGGAGGCAAATCTGGTGTTAATTACATACATTTGCAATTTAATTAGCATTGATTCCCTTGTGAACATACAGCAGTAGTAGTGCCAGGGGCCTTAACTAGATCCCACATGGGACGCCTGATAGAGATTTGACCATGGCAGACTTGTAGATCCTGCCTCTAGCAACGCTCTTGGTTTAGTAGTATACATTGCACACTCTTTATTGACTATGTTTGCAGGTGGAACATACAGACAGGTAACCACAAAGGATATGCCTCTATTAATCCGTTTTCTTTTTTCTGCAAACACTGCAGAGCTGTCAAAAAGCAATTAAGCGGAGTAGTGTGCATTTTATCAGGAACTGTCAATCCTTACAATTTAATTAAATTCTATTCGGCCGTGCAAGATTTGACCTTCACTATGTAAATACCAATCTCGGGTAAATGATATAGAATGACACTATTCTGACACATCACATGATCTCATAAAGATGTATGGTTGGAAAACTATCACACACTTTTTGTGCACCTGTAAGAAGAAATCATTCCATTAAATCAGGTTTACTTAGACATATTTGAATTCAGTTTGATGTCATTTTATGACCTAGCACTGGCTTTTAAGTCTGCACTGCTGCTTTTTTGAATGGCTCTTTTTACTAAACTCTGCATTGTGACTCTCATGCTTAAGATTTAAAATGACTGAGTTGAAAGTCTCCTGCTAAAAAGCACAAAGGGAATTGTTCAAGCTGTGAAAACGGCTTATATCTACAATAACCGCTTGTATCATCCTTCATCTTTGCCCAATCTGAATTAGTCTTGATTTGACTCAAATCTTAGTGTACCCAGTCGATATGTTTTCCCTGTCCTTTTCTCATGTCCCCCCGTGGGTTGCATACTCTCTTGTCGTATAGTCGCGTAAGCATCTCGGCAAACAGTACGTCTCGGAGGTGAGTCAGAAAATCAGAGCCGCTGCCAGAGAGAGCTTCCCTCAGATGAAGGAGGCTTATAATGGGTTTAGCAGGAGTGGGTGACTCTGATGGGAGGACAAACAGTACTAGGGAAGAAGAATAAGTATTGACAGTGTGCCTTTTAATAGTACTCCTCATTGGCAAGAGTCCAGATTTTATCTTTTGTGAAGGCTTTATTGGTTAAAATTTGCTAATGCTAAAGGTTTGCTCTCTATTTGAATGTCCGAAAAGTAACATAGATAATTCCTTTAGTCAATGGGACATTTTTTGTAAATTCGGTGAATAGAAAAATGCAAACAACAGGATGAGTCTGTGAGCTTTTTCCCAGAGGCTTTCATTTTCCAGCCTTTTTAGCTTGAAATACTAAATAATTTCTATAGAACGTCTAAGTGGTATGCAGGCAGATTCACCATGTCATTAAACCGACAAAGCATTCATTTGAAGCAGGGGGTGAAAAATAGGCGCCTCTTATCATCACCTTTGAGTATAAATAAATGTCAGGAGAGAGTACATCAGTTTGAGGGATTTACAAATCTGTCTTTTGAAAATTTCAGGTAATTGACAATATCGCTCTTGTGATTTGTGCAATGACATGAGAGACACACATCATGAAAAGTGGACTGTTCAAACATGTCTGAATTCACAAAACTCTATCCTATCACACATTTGAAATGGAGGTTTTGGTTTGAACAGATTGGAGGGTGCAAATCCCCCGGTAGTGAGACCTTGAGATGTCTCGATTGGAGATTTTGTGTCTGGCGCATTGCCATATTCCTTCTTATTGGTAGAAGTATTTGCAATACCAGGAGCTACCTTGTTATCAAATATTAAAGATGCTATCCAACCCTCCAAGATTGCCAGCGAGAGCTGGAGACATGAGCCTTTACGGTCTCTCCTCATTTCTCTCCAAATGTCAGAGTACTTTTCAGGTTAGCTATTTTTTGCTTCAATTGTTTGCCACATGTTTCCCACATATTCAAGGACAAAGTTTATTTTCATTAGAGTGACATTAAAAAAAAACTTGAATGCTTTCGTTATGCACTTTTTAGTATTAACACAACAGAACTGGCAAATAGTGTTATTAATTATTATTAATTAACTAAATTAACCATGTGATGCTAATAAGGCTATTTGAGGTCACTGTATGTGTATTTCTTGAGCTGTTGTATTCTTAGAGCTGAGAACTTCTGTCAGCTATGTCTATAATAAGTATGTCTTTACACTATAGGGGAAATTGGCCAAAACATTCACAAAGCCAACAATGTCTGTAATGTATGTACAGGTGCATATGAATAAATTACAATATTGTGGAAAATGTCTGTTTATTTCAATAGTTTAATTCAAAAAGTGAAACTCGTATATTATATAGATTCAGTACAAACAGACTGAAATATTTCAAGCATATTTTTTAAATTTTTAATTTAAATTGTGATGATTATGGTGTACACTTACTGGAAACCCAAGTCTAAGGAGAGTAAACCACAAAAGGTTATTGCTAAAGAAGCTGGCTCCACAGAGTGAAAGTTGTGTGGAAGGAAAAAGTGTGGTAGAAAAAGATGTACAAGCAACAGGGACAACAGCAGCCTTGAGAGGATTGTCAAGCAAAACCTATTCAAGAATATGAGAACCTTCAACAGTGCATCAAGAGCCATAGTCAGCCAAGTCATTTGAAGTCTGGTGTAAAGTTTCCACTTTCAGAGATGGTTTGAGGTGCCATGTCATTTGCTGGTGTTGGTCCACTGTGTTTTCTAAAGTACTAAGTTAATGCAGTTGTTTTCCAGGAAATTTTAGAGTACTTCATGCTTTCTTCTGCTGAAAAGCTTTAAGGGAGATGCTGATTTCATTTTCAAGCAGTAGCCTACTGTGGCACCTGCCCACACTGCCAAAAGTGCCAAAAGCTGGTTCAGTGACCATGATATTACAGTGCTTGACTGCACCAAACCCGCCGGACCTGAACTCAAAACAGAATCTATGGGCTATCATCAAGAGGAAGATGAAAAACACCAGACCCAGTAACGTAGAAGGCTGTTACCAAAGCAACCTCTGCTTCTATAACACTGCACTGATGCAGTAATTTATGTACAAGAAGCCACAATGAAGTATTAAAGTATAAAATAATAATGCTTGAATTATTTCACTCAGTGTGCATTAAATCTATTTAATGTATGAGTTTCACTTTTTGAATTGAACTACTGAAGTAAATAAACTTTTCCACCATACATTCTAATTTATCAGATTCATGAGGAAATCCAATTCATGAGGAAGTGTCCTGATCTGATTCTAAAAGATTTGACCTGTTTACACTGACATTTTTAAGGCCATTTTTAGTGCCACTTTGAGCTTGCCTTAATGATACAGACACATATGTTTACTGTGCATTTTGTTTACATAAACCTTTCATCCAAACCATTTTCATCGCCAGTGGAAAATGTAAAAAAGACAGCGTATTGATATTCATTATGGCATATTTTATAACATAGACTGCTCTGGCATTTTCCACTTGAGCAGATTTCCTTGAGCGTGTGACCTTTTGTGTGAGACTTTTTGGAGGTTATTTTCCATTGAGTGTGTCCAATAGTGAGTGAAGGCCCTTACTGTCTAATGGCATCTCCTGACTGAAGCTGTGCGCTGGTTTATGGGGTCAGATGAATTGTCTTTTGATTTGTATACATTACCAGAGCTTTTAAAAGCCTGTATTGGAGGGTAATGCAATATGTTCTCATAATGTGTATTTTATTTCAGTCATAAATCACTCGATGGCACGTTTTTATTTTTCCACTTGAGATTATTCCTGCATTCATGCCATTGTAAAGTGAAGTAACAACTCATTAGTGTAAAGTACAAACAAAGGGGGATTTCTTTGGGAAAGAAGGTTTTAGTAATAATAATAATAATTAAAAAAAAACCCTTGAAGGTTTTGTATTGAAACAAATGCATGGATTGTTAATAACCCTCTGTCCTAATGGCTAAGAAGATTGAAGATTAACCAGCAATCAATCTCCCATGGAGCGCTTTGGTTCTCACAGAGCAAGAGAGTAGAATAACACCTCAATTAGACCTTCAAGGCATGTTTCTCCTTGCCTTGTACTACATTGCACTCAATCAGTGTTCCTGGCTAATTTAGCATGTTCTTACACTGGTTAACATATTGACGGTTGTGCTGCTTTATTAAGGAGTGTAAACACAATGAATAAGTGAAGGTTGCTGATGAGGGACCTATGAGATTAACAAGAGAAGAAAGAGAAGTGGGGTCTTTTAACACAATATATAACAGAAAAGTCTGCGAAGTGGGAGTGAGGAGACAGTAAACAATATGTATGGCGTCCTCAGGGTCAAGTTCAGGCTGTGTCTGGGAATAAACTGAGAAATGTACTTTGGCAGAAAGAGATTAGCCTCAATGTTTATCCAGAAGCCAGAGGAGAGCAGGCGTAGAAGGAGCAGGGTCACTTTCCAACTCGATGACCCACTCAGAGAGACCTTACCTCATGCCTTCTCCTGATGTCACCTCCTCTTGTGTCAGCTTCCTTCTTTTTCCTCAGTCTTTCCTTCAGTTTTCTGCCTCACTCTGTCTGGAATTATTTTTCAGCTGACCCCAATCTTTTCACATCCTATCTATCTGCAGAGGTGCCTTTAGGGTCCTGCACGGTTGGGGTTGTTGTCACACCAATTGTTGCTGTAATCACATGTATTCCTGGCCCTAGTCTGGACTGTGGACTGTCTCCATCCTGCTGACTGTCAGAGGCCAGAGGTCCTGGAGGTGTTGTTGTTAGTCTGCAAACACAATGGGATTCGAGCAAAACTTTTCTTACTTTTAAGCAAATATTTAACACACCAAATTTCCTATGTCAGACACATACTCTGAAGAATTTCAGACATTTAAAAACGGTGGAAAGATGAATAATTACGTTTTTTGCTCAGAAGATACTAACAGAAAACAGCCATAAAAAGTAGCCAGAAGGACATTTATTCTTGAGTGAGAGAAGAGCTAGCGATATTACACGTGTTGTAATCATTTGGTCGGAGGATTATGAGAAACAATAACTCAAAGCTGGCCTTCGATCAAACGTGCCGATGGAAGACTGTCCTTGGTGCAGCGAAAACAAACATCCCCCTTGTGTCTCATAACTCTCCCACCATTATAGAGGATGGTGATTTGATATTGATTAGGCTTCATGAGAGCCCACCGCTCATGCAGCTTATTGTTCCAGCGCACGGTGTTGAGGTTAGCCGCCCCCCGAGTCCCATGGCCCTGTGCACGCCGTTTTATCTCCTGTTATAGCTTCATCGCAGGCTGCACCCTGAATGTAGAATGCGGCTCACGAATCAAGCACCACATTGTGTTCTCCCAGATAAAGCTATTATATTTCTTGGCCCCGCAGACAGAGGCTAAGCTTAGCCATCTCTGTTTTTCATGCTTTTGTCTTATTTCTGCCGTTGTCTTCCTCCATGTCGGCTTTTGTTTTGGGTCAGCAGATGTGCAATGATGTGATGATGGGCTCGTTTGTTATTAATGTGTTGTTCGCCCAAAAAAGGAAGCACAAGTCACACAGCTTGAGAGGTTCTTTGGGAAATTGCTGGTATACTTTGAGTGCATTAGGATAATCACGGGCTTCTTTGGCTGTTGTGCTCATGAATCCAATCTGTTCATCATATTCACTTTTCTTTTGCAGGTCCTGATAGAGGCTACTGTTTCCAGGGAGCGGAAAGGCTACATTGCCATAGATGACATCATGGTGCTCAACTATCCCTGCTGTAAGTACCACTTCTGACAATGAATGCAATTACAAAATAGAGACTGTAGGCAAAAAGGTTTAGTGGTTTGGGGAAAAGATGTAAATCAAAGCAGCTTGGAACGTAAACAGGATGAGGAGAAGAAGGAGAAGAGTAATGGCTGATCGACCTTTGATATTAGCGCTGCAGAGAGGCCCAAGGCGTCCCGCAGCAACATGAGCGCTATTAAAACACTGTGACACTCTAATGCCAACACAGCCTTCCTCTGAAAACACACACCCGCCTGTCTGCCTGGAGCCTTGTTTGACAGCCAAATGTATCTGTTAATCAGGGAAGTCCGTGAGTGAAAGCTGCAAGTATCACATACAACTTTTGTTCTGAGGCGTTTTTTACATTATTCACAAGGTGCGCTGCATTTCAAAGCTCATGAAAATGCATTATCTTCAGGGTGTAACCTATGACTCCCTGCTGCGGAAAGGCTCCAGTGGAAAAGAGCGAGCATGATTTCGCCGCTGTTGTCAAGCCCCGAAGGACTATGTGTAAAACAGAAGGACCCCCTGAGTTTAATACCTGGACCAAGTCTCCCTGGGTCACTAACACTCTCGCAGTGCAATGAACACGCTGCTGAACACAAGGGCTCTTGTCAGGTCATAACACGTTTAACGCCAGCACACGGCTCTGTTTTCAAGTGACTACTATAATTGACACAAGCTTCATGGATATTTTTCTTCTCAGTGTTATCTACAGATTCGATTTATTTCCCTTTAAGTGTATGGGCCCTAGTTGAAGTGTCATTTTAAAAGGAGTCCTGTTCATCCCACTTTTACTAAATGAAACTGCTTTTGAGATGGTTTATAGCCCATCTGTACTTACACCACCCTGTCAGCCACTCCGTTCCTCAGTGCAACAGCAGATGGCTTCTCCTGAATGCTCCCACTGTGGCCATTAAATAATTAAGGCTCTCATCAAGACCTGAGCATGCCTTATTATATGGCATGTGGCCAGTCTGAATTACTTGGCAGAGACCAGTGTGAAGAAAGATGGAAGAGAAAACAAAACAAAGTGTTTCATAGCTGCAATATAAACCGTTACCAAATCAACAAGCTCCTTTTTGTGATTTTTAAAGTGTGCATGACATTTCTTTTGTATTCCCCTGAGTCCCAGTCTTTGACTTTAACCAGTGTTGCAGCACAATGAAATATTTATCATGCTAAAGAGTCCGGAGGATAAGATCTGACACATTTAGCTGTAGTACACTTCTTGCCAACTATAGTGCAAGTGTTATTGTGCGTGTTCACACTCATTTCTCAGCTTGTTTATGTTTGCTTCATGAATTATGAATTATGAATTAACCTTAGGAGGCAGAGTCACTCAAAGGAAACATGGCCACCTGTGGGGTTATCCTCTCTACTCTCCCTACTCTACTTACTCTATTCAAACAAGTTCAACAAATCGTCATCACCCCCTCATCTACATTGCTGCACAGAAGCAGAGATGAGTGAGAGCCGTACTCATGCTTTTCCCTGAAGCCTCAGCTCTTCCATCTCGTCCTGTCAGTCATCTGGAGCGACAGCCTGACTAGTCGTACCCTATTTCTTAGGGACGGCAGGCGGTGCTGCGATGTTTACCCAGTTTTTTAGGCTCAGCAGGGGTCTACGTCTGAGTGCTCTATTGTTAATCACCAAGTTGGGTGAGAGGGCTACACCTACACACTGAGTCATTGGAGTGCCGCACAGCATGCTGGGACATTATTAGTCAAAATGTGGAGAAGTGATGCTTGGTTTATGGCTTGTGTTTAGCAGATACTCCCACGTTCAGCTCATTTATCGGCTGTCTTATGTTTTCTGCTTGAGACTTATTTCTGTTATAGACACAGAGTGATGTCTCCCACACATACATTTACCCTTGAATACACACTTAGAAATGAACAAGATGTATGAATTAGATTGTATGAATATGAATTTGTGCACTTACATTTCAATAAAAGAAAAAATAAGTTTAAATTTAGTGCAGTAAGAAAATATTGCTTTACTGCTTTATTTTCAATATAGACAATGGGATAGTGAGTATAAAGCAGGGGTCATAATCTAAATTTGCTCAAGGTGAGGTAGGTGTGGGGGAACTAAAATAGATAGTTAAATAAATAAGTAAATACTTGAACTTGAGTACTGAACTTTTTCGTATTATTTTATTTAATTTCTTCACAGTTAAATATCTTGGTTTTTTTGGGGTTTTTTTTGAATGAGGTTCAAGTGAGCCTGGCTTAACTGAGCCTGGATTAACGGAGCCTGGATTAAATGTGTTTGCTTAAAGGATCAACATTTTCTCCATTTGTGAATAATGTCTCTCACCGTGGTTGGATGGAGTGCCAAAGCTGTAGAAATGGCCCAACATTTCCAGACTGATAGATGTCAGTTACTTTGTTGATTTAACAAGCGGACAATTACCTTGTTACATAAGGTAAGGTAGGGCAAGTGAGTCTGTCTCAAGTGAGCCTTACTCAAGTGAGCTTGTCTCAATTGAGCCTTACTCAAGTGAGCCTGGCTCAAGGCTTAGTTAAGGCTTAACTGAGCCTGGCTCATGTCAGCCTGGCTTAAAGTGTGTTTTGGCGAGATAAGAAGCTCCTCGTTTTTTGCTATGAACCATTTTAGCTTGTGTTTGCTATATTTCTGTCTTATTTATCGGATTGTTTTGAATTCAGTGCCCAATGCCGTAGGCAAAGCTTCTCAAACTCAAACTCATTGATTAGCAGATGTAAATTTCTGTACAGAAGATTATTACAGTCATTACAGTTAAATGAGCTCAATTTCAGTCGTCTTTGAGTAATTTTATTAGCTATATTTCTGTTCCAACTACCCATTTTTCTCCTCATGTTTTCTGATTTTAATTATGTGCTGGGGGCCAGATGGATAGCTGTGGGGGGCCTGATGTGGCCCCCAGGCCGCCAGTTGATGATCACTGGTATAAAGTTTTGTGAGAAATGTATTAAATTCTGTTTATGCACATAAAAAAGAAGAAGAAAAAAAGAAAACAATAAAACATCTCTGTGTAAGCGTCTGCCTTTGTGGGCGGCTAAAAGGTAATGGAGTCTTTTGATCCGTGTGTGTGTCTGTCTTTAGATAAGGCGCCACATTTCTCCAGGCTAGGAGACGAGGAGGTCAATGCTGGGCAGAATGCCACTTTTCAATGTGTTGCTGCTGGAAGGTCATCAGAAGCTGAGAAGTTCCTGCTGGAGGTGAGTAGTTTAATTGTGGAGGGACTCATGCATCTGAAAACCTCTAACATCTTTTTACACTTTTATGGCTTTACTGAAGTCATAATGTATAAGTGGACTCTGTGGATGTCAGACATTTCATTTTCTCTTAGCGCTGCAGTAATATACCAGCGTAACTAAGGTTTTCAGTGTTTGAAGTATTAAATGTCCCAGATGTATTTGCGCTTAAATCAAGACTCCAGACCTTGTTTTAAGGCCAAAGAAACCTTGAAGTCTTTGGGAAGTAAGACTTACTTTTCATCTCAATGGTTTGAGAGTCAGTCTTCTTTATACTGTGCTGATAAAAAGACTCCACAGCATTGGGTTATAAACATCGTCTTAGCTTAGCTTCTTAGTTGCAATTACTCCAGTCACACACGGACTCCATGGACCACCCAGAGCCACTGTTAATCACTGCTGACTTCAACCACTGTATTGTTTGAGACTAACTATGATTGTATGAAATGTGAAGTGTCCTCATTTTCACTTTGCTAAATCAGCCATTCAACCACAGCACCATGTTTCTCTGCTATTTTCCACTCTCCCCACCATCCTTTATCCCTTCCCTTTTTCTTTTGCTGCTTTGCATTGTTCTGTATTCATTATTTGCTGTACAGGGCATACAGGTGACAGATTAACATACTCTTGGTCAATTCCTCACAGCCAATTAGTTGTAGCTTGTTTATGTTACATGAAGCAATCTCATAATGTCTTCCTATTGCCAACCACAAACACAGTTAAAAAAATGTATGATTGAAGTTCTTTTTTTTTCATTTTCTGTGGTCACAAGATGTGTTGCTGCTCAACCTAAATCAGTGGGCTCTGAGTTGATGTGTTAGTTTGTGAAGGCTCTGTATGAGCTTCGCGTGGTTTGTGGTTGTTCAAGGCCCAAAGGACAGCGGCCAGCATAACTCAGAGGTCTCCTTGTTAATCACAGCATGCTCACATTCTTTGCATTTACTAAAACTGGCAGATCAAAAGAATGAGTTTCAAAATATGTGTCCACCGTTTTACACACAACGAGGATGGCCTGAAAACATGAGAAAATATGCCAGACTCGATGTGTATTTCCGAGACTGTGTGGACTTGACAGATGCTAGTATTTTTAATGGTGTGGAACAATGTGAGAAATGCATTGCACAGTGCAACAGCAAGGTGCAGCCCACAACTTTAATATTTTTCTTGCTCTCGCATCTTTTTCATTTTCCAAGTTGGCTTTTACTCACATTTGTTTATTTGCCTTTGACATCTTCATCTGCTTATATGCTAAGATCTAAATTTATGAAAGAGCAGTGTCGCTATCAATAACATTTTTGTTGTTGTCTTAGACCAGGTGCAAGCTGCTGTGCATACTGTGTAAAAACTGATTAAACTCTGCCTCTCAGCTTGTTCAAACTGCTGACAGTTAAATGCAGTGGTTCAACAGCATGGCACTCGGAGGACAGCTGATGTTGTGGATGGGTCTCATTAAGGGCTGACATATATTGCTCTCATAATCACTATTACTTTAACAAGATTTCATTTGTTATTATTAGCATCACTCAGAACTCTTTTTACACTTATCAAAAATCGCACAGCTTCTTTTGTGGTTGTATTTCAAATTTTTGTAGAAAACTATCATGTTACTTTTTGCTAAAGTGGTCTTGACTGAAGTATTGTGTGGTGTCATTGCACAGCGGGCTATGAGATGTAAGCAGCCAGTGTTTGTGTGGCAAGAACAAAAGCCACATGCCCTTCCGTGTGCGTTGAAAAGAACAATATGATGACCTGTCCTGTTTTCTCTGACCCTGTCCTTTTGCTGCTTTCCAGAGACACAATGGGGACATTTTAACTACTGCGTCCGTCAAGCACCTCAGTCACCGCCGCTTTGTGGTGTCCTTTCAGCTAGACGGCGTCCAGCGAACAGATCAAGACCTTTACCGCTGTGTTACCCAGTCCCCTCGGGGGTCTGGAGTCTCAAACTACGCTGAACTCGTGGTCAAAGGTAAACACTGTGCCTCACTGTGCTCTTTTGGTATTTCTCCACTCCTGTTTCTGACATCCTAACCACCTGCCTTTTCACCGATTTTATTTACAGCGCTGGCTTTTCTACTTTTTTAATGCCACTGTGAGCACTGTGTGTGTGATTTTAGAGCAACTGAAAAAGAATTTGTTCTTGAAAAAAAAAAGACAACCACTGTTGATAATACAGTTCTGAGCATCGAGACCAGCACTGCAAACATTAGCCATATTTACCAATGTTCTGCTTGCCACACATAAAGTCCTTGGATGGCCGAGGCGATCTCCCTGACGTGTTGTTTTCAGAGCCGAAGTTGTCAAATAGGCTTCTGTTGCTTCTCGGGCCACGCTCAGCTCTTCAACTCTCTGTCAAAAAGCTGTTCACTTGACTTGGGCTTGTGCTGGCCCTGTCATATCATGTACCACAGATGGTGACCTCACTCCCATTACTCACTCCAAGCCTTCAGCCTGACACCACTTTGACAGCATAGTAATGGCGTGGCTGTGGGACGCTTTGATGGCATAACAAACTCCAGCCTGCAGCCACTGAAGGATGAAAAGGGAAAATGAGGATAAGAAGAATGAGACTCTTATCTCTTTTGCCAATGTTACCCTCTGTAACAGTTTCTAGGAGTCTGTATACTGCAAAGTTATAGAGACAGATCAGTGCAAAACATCTCCATATACAGAAGGGCAATATACACAAATTGTGACTTACACTTAAATGAATGAATGCAGCGATAGACATCCGTGAAAATTGAATCAAATGAGCGCTCACGGTGTAAATATCACTTTTGGTCTGTGTTGTTTTTGCTTCTTTTCTTGTAATAATAATGATACACATATATGATACATTAACGGTGAATTATTCTGGATACCATAAAGGAAATCGTTGCAATATGTAACTCAAATAGCTGTAGCCCTATAATCTATTTCACAGGAGCTATGGTCTGATTCCCTAATAAGACTGTTATAAATCCATCTTCCCCCCACTGCCCCCCTAAGAAGAGCCTAATCATCACTACATTGAACCCCCTCCCCAGATTACATGCCTGAATCACTATATAACTTTCTTAGTGGCCCATAGAGAACACTTAATGAATAAAACATTTTCATCTGTCTCTGCACATCTCTGTGGATCCCTGCCTGTAGCCACTGTTGTTATATTTTGATTCGTTACACTTTTTAAGATGTGTTTTCAGGGGTTGCAGCCTGTTATACCATAAATCTCTGCAGAGAAATCCTTAATTAAACACAGACTATAACTCAGAGCTATGTTTAGTTTGAGAGTAGCTTTGGATGCAGTGGTAAATAATGAGAGGGGAAAAGTAATAATGCACAAAAATACACATAAATTGTTCAAAAAAGCGTCAATTAAATTAAACTTAAAATCAACTCATAATAACTTCTTGCACATTTCATAAAATGAAGAGTAATTGGTTTGAATTCAGTCTTCTATAGTGGATGCGGGCAACAACGACAACAGCCCCAAATAAAGCGACTGGAGGCACAGTAGAGGCAAATGAAAGAGAAACAGGGATTGGTGCTGCTGATGTTGAAAGGCCATGAAAGAAAAGAGGTGTTAGAATAAGGGATTAGTCACAGCCATGCATCTAACTGTGATCTTTTCTCTTATTTCTGCAGATAGTTGCCTGTGTAATTGTTAACTGGTGATACAGTTTCTACTCTCGTGGTAGCCAGCTGTGACAACACCACACTACATCATTCACATTCAGTGGGTCGTTCACACAGCTGTTTCTTAACTCACTCACTTTGCTGAATTTATGCCAGGCTCGTATTGCCTTGTTAATAGGTATAACTAATCTGCTATTTGAACAGAGATTGGCCTGCAAGCATTCTGTGGTCCCTAGGGTCATTTATAAGGTGGGCTTTTGCATACCAAGTAAACTGTTTGTGTAACAGTGATTTGTAAAAGTAATACCAAAACTTTATCCCTCTTGGCTACTAAGTCCTGTGTGCCCAATAGAAATTGCACAGAATCGAATGTGGAAAAAAACGACAACACTGGTTTCCATTTGTTTTTCGACAGTGCCCCCATCCCCCATTGCGCCGCCCCAACTGCTGCGAGCCGGCTCCACTTACCTGATCATCCAGCTGAACACAAATTCCATACTGGGAGATGGCCCTATTATCAGGAAGGAGATTGAGTACCGTGCCAGCCAATCCCCCTGGTCCGAGGTGCATGGAGTCAACATGGTCACCTATAAACTGTGGCATCTGGATCCAGACACGGAGTACCACATCAGTGTACTGCTCACCCGGCCTGGAGAAGGAGGCACCGGCCCCCCAGGACCTCCTCTTGTGAGCAGGACCAAGTGCGCAGGTGAGTGTCGAGGAACGTCAAATTATGTGGACAAACCACTACAGCGTGAGAATCCACTCTACAGTTTACTCTATAATTATTTACCCTCACGCAAAAATAGGCTGTGTAAATTGATTGGGCTGACTGACACACCCATTCAATTAAACACAATGGTTTTCTGTCGTATTTGGGCTGATGATAGACCTCATCCGTGCTGTAATTCACTTCCCTCGCTTTCCATTTACCATTATGTTTTATGTTTTGTCCAGCCATTTGTGTGCTGGTTTTTTTACTGAAAAAGGTTGTTGCTGTAAAAAAAAGACTCATTCTGACACACGTTGTGCTCATGGGAATTACACTGCACACTGTGTAGGAGAGGCAGTGCCCAAGAGACCAAAAAAGAGAAGGCAGCATGTTGAACACATTTTGCCAAATCACCAGCATCATCTTCAGTGCAGCAATTCAACTTTCTGAAGGCACAGTGGTTCCCAATCTCATACATTAAGTAATTCATTCATTTTCTACCACTTATCCTTTACGGGTCATGGAGGGCTGAAGCCTAATCCAGCTGCTTAGGGCATAAAGTGGGTTATATTCTGAACAACTGGTAGTTAATTATAGTAGAAACAGCTCCATGCATTTGATTTTATTGAAATACTACTCAAGTTGTCTTTTTACTTGGCACGGAAGAGAGTGCTTAATGGTAACTTAACAGCCACAGGCTCTAAATCCAGATATTTCTTTACTGGAGCTGCATCTGTCATGATAATCTGTTGATTTAATTCCAACTGAGTTTCTTCATACACTTATCTCTTCAAAAGGCACATTTGCTATTACTGAGGTCCTCTGAACTTTGAAGCTGAGGACACTGAGACACTTGTGAAGGAATATTGAGTTGACAGTTTTTTAAAGATAGAAGGTGGCCCTTCAGCATTGCAGCATGTGGAATTTACAGTACACGATCCTTGAGATAAAGCACTGGGCATTTTGTAAACACATTATCTATACATTGTAAGTTTTATACTGATTAAATAAACAGTAAATCAATTATCAACACATATAATGCAAACATGATACCAAGATGAGATTTAAAAAAAAAATTGGTTAGGGTCTGCTCTGTGTGTTGACTCTCTGAAACAAATATTAAATACTGGCTAATTGTACATTGTACAGCTGTTCTTTATGTTTTGAGATACCATTTTTTTGACATCCCAAAACATTGAATACTTTCTGCTCACATCTTAACACTCCTGACATCAACCAGAAGCCACAGCCCTCAATGCCATTACAAATATGTACACATTTAAAGCACAAACAACAGTATGTTGCTGCAAAGGCACAAACAGACATACAGTCATTACTGCTCTCTGCATGTGTAATGTCCCAGGAAATTGAAAGGATTGTGTTACCCAAAGGCAGTCTGTGGTTTTGTGTCTTCCACTGTTATCACTCTTTCTATGCCCAGTGGTCTCGTCCTGCCACACAACATCCCTCACGTACCCCCTCCCCTGCTCTCCAATGACATATTAAAGCTACTCTCCTGTTTCAACTGCCATAGACACCCCTCATTCATCAGCTGCCGTGAGTGAGTGCACAGCCCTCCCTAAATCCCTCCACACATCTCCAGAACTCAAGAGACAGAGAAAATCGCGAGATAAAGCAAGAAAGTCAATACAAAAAGGGGGCTGCGGAGAAGAAGAGGGTGGTGTACGCCAGTGTGTACAGACGTTTTTTAAAGCCAAATACAAAGAGTGATTGTTCGAGAGGTGAAGCAAGAGAGGATTCACGATGCACGGGAACAACCGTCACAGCTGGTGGTATCGCTGTTTGTGAAAGTCACTAAACTCTGCCTTTAATGATGTATTTACATTTCAACCACTGTGACATTAGCTTGTTCAGCCATGTGTGGGATAGGTAATACTGCTGTGTTTGCTGAACTGTTAAACAGGGGTTTGGATGCTGTACTAGTTCAATATAGAGCATAAGGGGAGGCAAATTAAATTTTTCTGTTTGCTGTGCCTTGTATTTTTGACTGAGTTAGCGGCAATGGGGTGAGTGACAAATGTTTAATTAGCATGTGATGTAATTGCACAGCCGTATTCTTAGCTGAGCATGTTCTTGTGTTAAAGTCATCTACAACAACACAAGCCTCTTTCACCTGAAGCTGCTCACCTCTTTCAGACTCTCATCAGCAGCTGGTACCCAGACCTCCCTGACCCTTCCTCCTCACCATCTGGTCTACACTACCCCTACTGACCCCATATTCCTTTGCTGCATCCTGGTGTCCCACTTGTGGTTAGCCCGATTATGTTTTAAGCACAAGAAGATAGAGAGCGAGAGGGAGTGTCGGATTTCTAGGATATGGCAATTATCCATCAAACAGAAAGGTTATGTGGACCATCTTTGTATTGAAAACCAGAGGGAATTTCCCTTCATCATGACTAATCTTGTCTGTGGTTATGTTCGATCTCTCCCTCGTTCCCAAACACGTCGGCCTTGATAACCACTTCTGCAATACACAAACACATGCCCATATCACTGTGCTGTCCTTGTGTGGCTGCTGTAAAACTAATGGCCGTGAATGTGAACATGGTCTCTGTCTGGCTACAATGGCCATCCAGGTGTGCTTGATGAGCCATTGCTGTGATTATCAGCACGGTGCATTAGCACAGCTTGAATCCCCTCAAGTAAATCACAGAGGATAGCCGAACATTTGTTCTGCAGGTGGTCCCCAAACTATGTTAATGGGCCTCCACCTGCCACTGGGTCACTGAACCTTCTGGAAATCTCCTGTCCATGATGCTGAGTTTCTGTTAAAGAGAGCCAACAGTGAAGTCGGACTAAAATTAGGAGCTTTAGTAGCACAAGTGGTTTGCCTCTGTTGGCATGTCATTTATCATGTGTTCCTCTCTGCACATTTGGGTGGTTCGGATTTATGTGAGCCTGTGTTTTCATTTGCACGTGGGTGCAGATATGCATTTTCGAGTAAATCTGTTTTTCCCAACTGACACAGTCCCTCCGTGTTCATGCTCAGCCTGGTTTTAACAGATATAATAAACTAGAACCTGTCACTTTGACTCTAACATCCAATCTCTGCGAATCAGTCTTGTGTTTGGGGATTTCAGCTTCTATGGGGTGGCTAAAACAGGATGCCAGAGAATGGGCACCACTGGACCACAGAAAAATAAGATGAGTCAAGGGGAGGGTTTGGCACAAAAGCCCATTTGGAGGAAAGTCACAATAAGCACACTGTGGTCTCTTTGGGGGTGCATTCATCAACCCAGCAGTTAAATGCCCCTCTTTATTTAGCACTTAGACTGTGTGGACTGTCAATTGATAATCTGTAGTCACATTTAACAATGAAACATAAATATGTTGGGCTGCGTAATTACTGTGTTGCCATTGCCTTTTCCACCTATTTATCCAACTTTTCAGTAACCTTGGTTAGATGTTGATCAGTGTTCAGGTCATATTTCCAAATCTTTAATAATGACAGCAGATTAAAAGTGAAAACTGGTTCAATTTTAAAGGAATTACTTTATTGCATATCAGTGATAAAATACTGTTGTTTGTGTTTGGTACATGTTTACTGTAGAGAGTGATAAAGAGAAATGATTCAACTTTAAAGGTGTGTGTGTTTATGCAATATAACACCTTTCAAATACCTTTTCTTAGGATTTTTTTGTTTTTCCACATCAGCCCCCTGCTCTGTGGTGCGTTAAGTGCCTTATTTAAGTTCCTTGCTCTGATCTGTGCTGCAGTGAGAGTCCCAATGTGTGTGTGAGCCACTGAAGGAATGAAGACCTTGGCCAGTAACCTCAAACTTCACTGATCTCCCCTGCACCTCATATCTCTGCTGTCATTCCCTACCTCCCTGCCTCATTACTCAACATGCCCTATTAAAAGAATAAAGCATTACAGCACCTTGTGTAGCATATTACTTGACAAAAAGGCATTGATTTTGCTAATAATGGCTACCGATAAATGCCTTCATTGATACAGAGGATGCCCTTGGCTTAGCTCTTCCTCTCTTCTTTTGGATGTCCTTTTGAACACTGGCTTGTCTGTGCTTCTCTCCAAAGAGCCTTTGTGTCTTTCAGCAAGCCATTGCATTAAGAGAGGATATCAGAGACAGAGCTGTTGTTCTTCAGTTTGTGTCGCAGAAAGTCAGGGTTAACCTGGCACTGACCAGAATTAACTCAGTGTCTTCTAAAAATATGCGCCAGGCCATGCCGATGACCCAGCAATAAAAGTGACCAGCGGAAGTGGATGCCCTTGTATATCACTGCCATCTTTGGTGCGTGTGTGGATCACAGCTCTGGGCAAAGAACTGTAACTACTGGAGAGTCAATTTGCTTGTTGCCACAAAGGGTTGGAACTGGTGGGAGTACGACAGAAAGCCATAGACCGTCCCATTCATTAGCTCAATTGGCATGAGTTTGTACTCTGCCATGGGGAATGTGGGGGTGTTTTGTTGGCAGAAATCTGTCGACCTCCATGTTGAGTTGTGGAAATCTGCCAGTCTTTTAGAGGGTAACAACTGAAAACTTGCCAACATAGTCTTGGGACCACTCTTACTCATTTTAAATGCTAAAACTGTAACATACCTCTCAACAGGCTTTTGTCAGTGCATGATAGCCTTTTTTTATTGCTTCATTTTCTTTTTATCTATGTATTTATAGAGCCCATGCGTGCATTGAAGGGACCCACATCTTCAGATATCCAGTCTCGGCAGCTGACCCTACAGTGGGAGAGTTTGGCGTTCAATCTGACACGCTGCCACACCTACTCAGTGTCCCTTTGCTACCGCTACACCACTGCGGGAGGCGGCGGGGGCCACAATACTACGGTGCGCGAGTGCCTGGCAGTGGAACACAATACCTCACACTTCACGCTGCGTGATCTGCCACCCTACCACAGTGTCCATGTCCGACTGTCACTGGCCAATCCGGAGGGAAAGAAGGAGGGCAGAGAGGTCACCTTCCAGACTGAAGAGGACAGTAAGTCCCTGGGAAGGTTCCGAAAGAGTGTCAGCAACAAAGAGAAGAAAGGCAACAGAGGAAAAAATGTGTTTAACTCATGTTTAAGCAGAAACATCTCCTAACTTATGTATACACCTTGCACCAATTTTTAAAATACCAATTAGGGCTGCACAATAATTGTTATTACAATATCAACATTCACAATATCCATTTTAAAAAAGACACCTTGAACTCTGAAAAGTTTTTTTTTTTTTTTCACGTTTTCAAATTGTCAAGATATTAATATTAACTTTAGTTTCACAGTTCAACAGTAATTATAAATCATCATTGCAATATTGAAGAACAGCTCTATACTATAGTCAAATATGCTACCAGCATTGGCTCGATTATCAAATTAATTTTAGATACTTATACCAAGACTAGAGTATGGAATATAGAAATACTCATGCATCAGTGATCATTTTAAGTTTTGCTTTGCTTTGTCAGCTTTAGGGACAGATAAATACAAAGAGTGACCTTCTCATTGGTATGCATAACAAAACACCCTTTGATTCTTACATGGAAATAATATAATAATCTTTGATTAAAAAAACTTTTTCATCAAAGACCAACAATCTTAAAATAATCCACTGTTATTGTTTTGAGTCCTAGCAGTTCGCTGCATTTCAGAAGAACAAAAAATCAATTCTTCTATGGAAAAAAAAATCAAAACAAACAACATTTTTCAGCAAGCAATATACAGTGAGTGAATGAAGTGAAAGTAAGAAAGCAAAATGAAGGATTTATTAACAAGTGATAAAGGAGAGGCAATGTATATTTATATACCTCCAGCCCTTGTCAATTATAATCACTTTCTCTAAAGCCTTAATAAGCAACTTAGTCCCCTTACTCTATGTTGCAATAACAGTTGTTGACTCAGCTGTTTGGCTTTAGCCTCGGGCCAGAATCTCACATAACAACATTTCTCTTGCTTTTGTGTGTATCCACAAAAAATGCTGTGTATTATATGTGTTGTGAAATATTAAGACAATCCGATATTCCGATATTCATTCAAGTAAAGTTACTGAGCATCTGACAAATCCATCAAAACCCCCTGCTTTTATAGAAGAGTGATATAAAACTGTAATGGTGTTTTCCTGTTCTTTCCTCTTGTCTCTCATGTGGTTATATAATTGATGTACTTCATAAATTAGCGGTAGTCTTATGTGATGCTTGCTGCCTGCTGCTCTCCGGTTGTCTCTGCGTCTCATGTGGTGCATTGTTCTGAGCCGTTCTGACATTCATTTCTCTGATATTGACAGTTGAGGCCCACTGTGGGATTAGCACTTCAATTTTCCGACAAATGTTTGTTCTGACAATTTCTTATAGTTCCTGGAGGCATAGCACCGGAGTCACTCACCTTCACCCCGCTGGATGACATGATCTTCCTCAAGTGGGAGGAGCCTGTCGAACCCAATGGCCTTATTACACAGTATGAGGTGAGTTCAGATATTACAAAAATAGTGTACTAAATCATTAACCTTTGACAATAAGGGTACGTTTGTCATCCATTTGTTACATTTCCACATTTTTTCCACATTATTCAATCACGCATAAAGAGACTGTCTGTATACATGATGTACTAAGCCTGCATGAACCAAAATAGCTGCAGTGCTCAGTGACTACGACTGTTGTAGTAGATAACTCATGTGCATAGTGATCATGTTTGAGTAATGTTTTTTATACACAGGAGACCCTCTGTCTGAGCTGAGGCAATAGTACGGCTTCCCGACTCCCCTCAAGTCTTCATTTCTCGCTCTCTCTTGCTATGTCACCTCAAGGATATCATTAAATAGGATTTGCAGTTTGACATATAAAGTGGAGGCTGCACAGGATTTTTACGCTGTAGTGTGTTGATCTCGCCCAGCTGACGGACAAAGCTTTACATAGAGCTGTTGAAATCCTCCTCAGTTCTTTCAGATTAAACCATTGACCACTCTGCCTGAGCCCATGCTGACTGTCACGCTGTCCCACTCACCCTCCTGACTGTTCCGTGTGCTTTTTTGGCACATTTGCTTTTGCAGAATCCACAGATGTCTCTTTGTGTATTGTCAGTACATAGCACCTAATTTATTCTTGAATTTACTCCCAGGAAACATTAAGCATTAAGCCCCACATGCAAACCTTTTACTACTTTACCTTTACAGGCTATTTCTGTCTTTACTCTAGGACACAGTATACCCTTAACAGCAGGGTGTTAAGTAAAACATTTCCATTTGAGTGCTACAAAACCTTTCCTCCCTTTCTAAGAAAAACATTTTACAAATAGTTTCTCTGTAATGCCCTCAGCCTTGTATTAAATGTATTAAATGAAGTATTCACAGTGTTTCTCATATGACTTAACAATGTAATCAGGTTCTATTCTTCTTAAAGACAAGAGCACATAATTTAAGCATGTGGATTTGCTTTTTAGTTTATCCCTTCAATCAGACAGTTTTGTTATGCTTTATGACAGAGTAATTTGTACTCAAACTTAATGACCTTTATTGGTGAGTGTGAAAGTATAAAATAAATACCTTGCTTGATGTGACTATTAAAAGTTATGAGCAGCAATAACAACAAAGCATTAAATGAGTCCTAAAATGGCATGTCTTTATGTCTTTTTCTTCCATCCCAACAACAGATAAGTTACCAGAGTATTGAGTCGTCCGATCCGAGCATCAACGTTCCAGGACCCAGAAGGACTGTTTCCAAGTTAAAGAATGAGACTTACCACATGTTCTCCAACCTCCATCCTGGAACCACGTACCTGATCTCTGTCCGAGCTCGCACAGGCAAGGGCTTTGGACAGACTGCCCTGACTGAAATCACCACCAACATATCAGGTAATGCAGTATTCAGTGACACTTGAGTGAAGGCCTTTGTGAAATAACCAAAGACAGAATGACGTGGTCTCCTCATCCCAATCACTGCCTATCACGGCCAGTACAGCTGAGGACTCCATTCACTGTGTGCTATAATTAGGATGTGGCTTTTCTGTCCTTTACCTCAGTATCTTTTTTCCCCTCACAGAGGCCAGACTACTGCTCCCTCTGTGTTGGAGCCAGCTTCCGTTGCCTCCTCAAACTTATCACATACTGTCATCTTGCACTCCAGAAGACATAAATTAACTCATAGGAAGCAGAGAAACACCACAGAGGGGACACTGCTGTGTGTTATGTATAAAGAAAGATGCAGTGCATACCTGGGACCAGAATGTCACTTCTGAGACTCTCTGAGCTTATTACTGCCGATAGGAAAGCAGTCTTGGTGTTTCTATTTTCTTTTAATGATGCATTTGTGGTTGTTAAGGGGATGGGATTACACCTCTTAGGAACACACAACTCAGCCACTCCCACCCTGTCACACAGTCCACCTCATGCTCTCTCTGCTTCCAACGCTCTACAAAGCTGCTTTGTCTAATTATAGATTTACTACATAATCTTTGAGTTACTGGCTGCATTTCAGACACAGAACTGGCACAAAGCCACACCACAGATAGAGTACAAAAGTCTTTGCACATCATCCTCAAGCTCCTCCACTGGCCCACAGTGCAGAACATTCACTTATACTGAGCGTCTCTCAAATCTGCGCTGACAGCTAGCAAACACTGAACACACCTTCAACAGCCACTACTGTCAGCATCTTCAAGCAATACCCTCTGCAGAGCTCCCAGAAACACACATTATCTTGCATACAAACACTACACTTATATAGATTTGGTATCAGAGCCTTTTTAACTGAATTATAATTGTACAAACCACTGCAGACCTCTAATGTCAACAAATGCAGGTTGTATTTTGAAAACGCTTTTTAATATGATAATTAGGGAATTCTTCTGAATACATTGTTCTTTTTTCCCTCGCTAATTGACTGCTTATTTTTAAGATAAATGTGCTGCCACATCTCCAGGGAGGAGCAAGGTTTTGGGCAAATCCTTTTAAATGAAAAAACAGCTCACTTTAGCCTCACTGCCTTGACTTTTAATTGGACCTGTATCCGCTGCAACGAGAAGGAAATTCTTAATCCGCATATGGAGGATATGGGTGTTGCTTATACTTGCACTGTGGCCTGCCTCTCACAATATATAACGCTCGGTCAGTTTCATGAGACACTCTAGGTCTGAATACATTTATGGGAAAATAAAAAGACGAGCACAGCCTGGACCAAATTAGGTGGCCTAAAAGGAAATGTGTGCTCATGTGTGTGGTTTAATTATATTTGACATGAAAAGTGTGTTCTATTTGTGTGTTCTCAGCTCCCACATTTGACTATGGAGACATCCCATCACCACTGAGCGAGACAGAGAGCACAATTACTGTCTTACTGCGTCCTGCCCAAGGGAGAGGGGCTCCTGTCAGGTGAGAAAATGATCTAAAACAGACTGTCATATTGTGTTTCTACTTCATTTTTGTGTTTTCTGTTTAGTACTTACCAAGTTGTGGTTGAGGAGGAAACAGTGAAAAAAGTTAAAAGGGAGCTGGGGCATCAGGACTGCTTTCCATTGCCCATGTCCCATGGCGAAGCCCAGGCCCGGGGCACTCCACACTACTACACAGCTGAACTGCCCCCCAGCAGCCTGCCAGAGGCCAGTCCCTTCACCGTGGGCGACAATCACACATACAATGGATACTGGAACACTCCTCTTGACCCACGCAAAAGCTATCTTGTCTACTTCCAGGCCATGAGTAACTTCCGAGGGGTAAGTGAATAGAAAAGTTCTGACTGGTGTCTTCCTAAAGCTGTTAGTATTGAGACAGATACTGAGTGGAGGTGTATAGTATCTAGATTTACTTAGGCCTGTGGAGGAGGCTGTGTTACAGTTCTAGTCTGGGATCTCAACCCCAGAAAGAGTATTTATATTGATGCCTAGAAAAATACTGGGCTTAAACTATGTCTTAAGAATGTTTATGTCCCACTTCTTTGATTATTTGCAAACAAAACAAACATGCCTGAAAGAGCTGAAAGAGACTTGTGTACATTATTTAACAGCTACCAAAGCAGTATTTAGTTGGCATTAGTCAGAGTCAACAATATACTTCACTTGATTTGTGTTTTATTGTCTCTCCTTTTTCTTTTGTCTTGTGCCTAATTAAATATTCCTTTCACTATTGATGGGCTTTCCTTTACTTGGTTGATGTTTGTACAGCTTAAAAACTTGTGAGTGTAGCCCAGGGATATATGTCAATGCAAGATTAATGCATTCATATCTCTATTTCTGCGATGTGACAAAAACAATGAGGCTTAATTAAAACAGCATTTTTGAGCATAAAAAGCCCTGTGGTTTCCAGTCATGCTCAGAGGACACCACATTACCTTCTCAAATTCCATTACGTCAGGAGCTGCTACCTGGGCCAAACAATTACTCCGACATAATTGGGCACAGGTGCAGAAAAACAGAGGGAGAAAAGTGCTGCTTAATATTGAATCAGTAGAAGAGCTGAGAAAATGACATCACTGAGCGCATAGGCTTCCGTCCTCATCAGCATGCCAGCTCTATTCTGTCACTACTACGTCATTTCCTCTTTTTTTTGAATTAGCTTTAATGCCCCTTATCCAAAAGTGGGTGGGTCATGTCAGTTGTAGCATCTTTTTCCAAGCCAATGGAGAAACACACGGAGGGACTGCAGTGTGTGCACTTCACACAACTAGGCTACTAAGCATGGGATTAGATAGAGAAGGCCTGACTTTACCGGCGGATGGGATTAGGTTTTGTTTTGCATGGCAGGAGGCCAGCACTCACAATAAGTAAAGCACAATAAGTACAGCACAGAGCCAACCCACACAGCCAACACAAGCCCTGGCTTTCAGGGAAATAAAGTAGCAGTCACTGGTAAAATCTGGGCATCAGTCCTGCTTGGGGGCTGTGGCAATTCCTCATGAACAGAGAGCAATGTGCTAGCAGGGCAGCAATTTAATTTTAGTCCAGAAGAGAAGAATGTGCCCATGGGGTTATATACTTTGATTACTTATACATATTTGGACAGAAATAAAAAGCATTTTTTGCTTTGAACTAAGGATGAATGAAAGTAAAAGAACAAACAATAAAAAATAGAGTGGTCATATATTTACAAAACAGCTGCATGTACAAGTGTTGATAATGACCACAAACAATTGACTATGGGCAGGTGTTACTAAAGCATGTTAAGTACATGTTAGATTAACACTCATATCTCTGAATGCAGTCCAACCATCAGAATCTGAAACTCTGCAGCTCCACCAGATCCCATTACAACAGCTATTTTCCCCCAATGATCATTCACCATTGTATGTGACAATAATCAGTTAATGTAATCTTTTTCTAGACAGAGCCATGGTGTGGGCAGCTTTAGACGCTATAGTATTTGACATTTACTCATGCTCTGAAGCAAGGCTGTTAAACCACTCTAATTGCTTTTGATCGATTCATGAACAGAGGTGTATCTGAGAGGAGCCTTGTGATGTGTGCTGGCATGTGTTTTTTATTTGGAGCTGTCAGTCGCCACAGGGCCCTCTGCTGACTGGCACAGAAAGGGCAGATGTGTGATGTGTATCTCTTAATCACCAGCTTGCCAATAGTGCTGAGCAGGCACACATTTGTTAGAACATTTTAGGGGCCAAAGTAAGCTAAATAATTTACCAGCGCTTGTAATGATGAATAATGTTCAAAATCATTTGCTGCCACCTAAAAGAAGACAGTTTCAAATGAATCAGCTTTTTGATTGAAAAGGTTGTATATAATTGAGCTTGGAGTCAGCATTTCTGCCCTCACAATAGGTCTGCACTTTTTGTACAATGTCTGCTCAGAAATAAACAAAACATAATCAGTAGGCATTGAAGTCATTTCTGTCATAGAGCAATAATATGTACTAAACAATGACATGCAGCTCAAAGTGTGTCCACCACAATAAAAGGCATGCAGTTAATGTGTCTGATTTGGCATGAAGAGAGACATTTGCACATTAATGTTCACAGTCGTTTGCACACAAATATAAAAAAAACAATAGTGTCATCTGTAAAAGACAGACTGTTGGCAGCTTATCACACAATGATATCATGTTAAATACTAGTTTCATGTAGCTCAGTCTTGAGTTTTAAATTGTGTTTTCTAATGCACAACCAGTTTAGAGATTAATACATCTGTGCTTGTTAAAAAGGACAAATTTCACTAAAAGCCTGACATGTTAAAATAAATTTCAAGTTGAATAGGCAATATTTAATAAAGTTTGAGGAAAGCACCCTTTGCTTATTTTCCAACTGAGAAAATTTGCATAATTGTGCCATAATGCATGATTTAGCATCTGTAAATCTTAATTTGATTAAGCACTTCCTTCAAGCAATGGCAGTTTGGAATTGGATTTGAGTTTTGGATCTCATTAGTAATGTTTGACAAGTTCTTTTCATAATGCTGAGATGTCGGCAGTGAATAAAATGAATTCCTTTTCATAGTGGTACATTGGTGTGTAAACCTTGTTTTAATTATGCTCTCCCTATTTCTCCTTTTATCTTTCTTCTCTAGCAACAATCGCTGCCTGTGTCTTCATAACTGTCCTCTTATTAGAGATATTTGTGATGTTGTAATGCCCTGACTATAATAGGGTGCCATAGCTGTAGTTCCTTGTGTGCTCCAGTATTACCTCATATGTTTACCAAATATCCCAGGAGTAAACATGCTTTATTGTGTATTCAGAGCATGTTTTTATCTGCTTTTCAAAGTGATATATGTGTATGTCTCAGCTCAGTATTTCATGTCATCCTCCTTTTCTTTTATCACATCTCTTTTATGCAAAATTGACACGTTCCTCTGATGTCTGTGTTTCCTTCTCTTTCAGGAATCTAGAATCAACTGCATTCGCATTGCTCGCAAAGGTAATACGTATAAAGATTTCCTTCCCACTTTGACCTTGATGCATTTTCATTTCCTTCTTCAGTGCTCTCTTTTATTGTTTAGAGATTTTTTTTTTTAATGCACTCCACTGTGTTTTGTTTATGTGCTGAAATGTGGTATAACTCCACTTCTTTTTAAGGTGGACATTTTGTCTGTCAGTCCTTGTTGTTTAGGCCTAAGAGAAAAGGGCAACAAGCAGGCAGGGATTAGAGGTCATTCTTTCATCCTGTTTGTTTGGGAGCTGATGCCGGGCCACAGTATATCAAAGCCACTCTCTTTGTTCTCATGAGCGGCGCACTACATGGCTACATCTAAAAGGCTTTGACCTCCTCACAATTCCACAAGGGTCCTCTAGATCAAAACTTCCAGATAGAGCTACTTTGGCCTATCACTATAAGAAAACTCTAGCCCTTCTTCTGTGCCCCAGCTTTCCCTTTCAGAGGCACTTGAAAAGGGCAGGGAAATTGACTCTAAGTCCTGACGGCAGCGGAGCCCCCCTGCCACTGCACTCTGTCAGATTACGTTGAATAAAAGTCATGTATTTATAGTTATCTCAGCACTGCTACAGTAAGCGTAGTCTTGTGAGTAAATTGACTTGGCGGTGTCGTTTGTTTCCTTGTGTGACAGCCTTATTTTGTGTGTGTAAAATGAAAGCGATGAGGCTTTTCTCAAGCATAAAACCAAACGGCAAGGCCAGCCCTTTTAAGCTCAGCGTCTCCATCTGCCCACTTGGTCTGTGATTAATAATGTCTTTTCACAGCAATGAGCTTCACACAGCACTTACCTCTTTTCTTTGATGCTGTGAGAAGTCAGAAAAGGAAGAAACGGACAATAGGAACTGCATCTGTAAAAATAGAGCAAAACATGGTAGAAATGGACAAATGGAGTAAAAAGGGGACAAAACTGCCATGGTTACATCATCTAGAGTCAGGGTGATGCAACGTGAATCCCCGAAAGGCGAATGAAAAAAAAAATCCCAACATGAATTCCAATTTCAAGGTGCGACAGGTCACGTGTTCCTGCTGCTGTTTGCGATCTCTGTGATCCCTCTACCATTAACAGAGCCTCTGCATCATCAGGTGCAAAGCCATCATTATCTAGCAGCCCATCACAAGCAAAGTGGAGGCAAATGATTCTGGCTTGGATAACAAAGCTGGAGATTACATTTCAACTTTGAGGTGACAGTTTAATTAAGGATCCTCCAGCAGGCTCCCCACAACAATAGACTTCCATTTTTCTTCTAAGTGCCAATTTCCAGCATCGGACAGTTGGCAGGTGCATGGATTCATGTGGAAATCTATTTCATGCTCATGTTGGGCTTAATAGAAATTTCGGGGCTAAATGTGGCAAAACCGTCTTATCTGTCCAGAATGACGGGAAAGGGAAATTGATTTTTCACCTGCTCATCTGCATTGTGCGATGTTATAAGACACTTCTGCTTTTCAGTAGCACATCTCAATTTAAATGTACCTGCAGCATGTTCTGATTATTTTTGAACAGAAGCAGACCATTTTCACTTACACTTACTCAGACACAAATGATAATAGTGTTTCCCTTTGTGTGAAAGACCAAAAAGTCCAATTCAATTTACAGTCAGATTATACCATCTCCTATCATTGCATGAGAAAGTACATAATCCCCCACACATACACTGGACAATATCTTTTCACTTCAATATCATGTTTTTCTCCCTTTTTAAAAATGTTCAAATGGACCTGAGGTTGGCAAAAGAACCTGGTTTGCTCTGCTTTTTTGTTTTTTTTTTGCACATTAATAAGACATCCCAAGAGTGCATGTCTTTTTTGATTGACTAATTAGAAAAAAATGATTGATTTCTCACAAAATCTTTCATAATAAAGTAATTGTAATGACATGCCAGTGACGTTCAGATAGTGATCAAGAATAATTGAAAATTGCACCAAATAACACTCAGTGTCCTACTTTGAGCTATATTTTGTAGGAGGTTTATAAACCCCTCCAACTCCTAAGGCTACAGACAGTAAGGCTACAACATGGCTCTGTTTTCATTTTTCATTGCCCCAGATCTGATTGTCCCCCATCAGGTTGCAGTATAGCTCTCTTTCCCCAGGCCAACTCTGACTTTCTCCCACTCTGGAGAGCCTGTGCTGTTCCAATGGGCTCAGGAGGACTTGTTTTAGGGGCTGTCAAGACCTGGAGGACAAGCTGACACTCAGAAAAAAACTAGATCAGTGGGCCCCCAGAACAAGACAAAGAGAGACCCAATGCTCAGCAGCATTTACATAAGTATAAAGCTTTATGCCAGGGAAATGAATAACCTGCTATTATGATAACGACCTTTCCAGTAGCTCTCAGACACACGGGCACCTTGAGATTATACTGGAGCGCAGAACGGATGACTTGAGTGCAGAAAAATGAAATGTAATACAATATATTGAAAGAAAGTATCACATTGACTGGTATAACAATATAGATCTACAAGTTGGCAAGGTCAATTTACTGTTGTATATCATTGTAAAATGTAAAGATTAATAGATAAAGCTTGAATAATAGTGTAGAGCATCCTTAGGGGCTTTCAAAGTGACACTCTGTTTAAAATGTACAATTATTAAGATTATGCTGTTAATCTGTCTCATTCGTATTGTCCGGTAAACAGTCTTCCCTGACTGATAATTTTGATTACTTTTGAAAGCTGCTTCCCTTTGATCTGACCCTGTTTCTCGGTGTGATTCTATGCAGAGCCTCTTTAATACGCCTTCTGTGTGTTTGTGTAGCGGCCTGCAAAGATCACCGCAAGGCGCTGGAGGTGTCCCAACACTCAGAAGAAATGGGTCTCATCCTGGGGGTTTGTGCTGGAGGCCTCATTGTCCTCATCCTTCTGCTGGGTGTCGTCATTATCATCATTAAGAAAGGGTAAAGGGTCGCTGATAAAT
Organism: Rhyacichthys aspro; assembly: GCA_036850595.1. Classification (NCBI taxonomy): domain Eukaryota; kingdom Metazoa; phylum Chordata; class Actinopteri; order Gobiiformes; family Rhyacichthyidae; genus Rhyacichthys; species Rhyacichthys aspro. Next base: position 11,074,763 of record CM072163.1, on the reverse strand, counting down.
GTTTAGCTTACTCACAATCACATCTCATCGCTGTTTTTGTTTTCCTTTTTTAGAACAGTTCAGTTTTTACACTGGCTGAACTTTCTAAAAGGTCGCGCTTCTTTTGGAACTGAGCTGGACCAGTAACAGCCATTGCATTGTTTTCATTCTCCCATGGTGCACCATGAGAGACCAAACAACTCTCATCTGCAGAGCTAATCTGAGTGTGAAGTATTTAATTAAAGGCGGATGCAATTCAATTAGCTACTTAATTACGCACAACAAGCTGAGGCCTGACCCTTAAATGAGATGGTAATTAGGAGGGAAAAGGTGTACTTTTAAAGATTATTAGTCACCAGTCCCTCAGGTTTCCAGTAGATCATCTCCACCTCTGGCTCTGCATTCATTTTGTGGTGTGTTTGCAGTTCCTGCACAGTTTAAGATGTGAAAGAAACCTAACCCCTAATGTATCTGTAATGGCAAATAGGAAATGATGTTGGGCCACTGAAATCATTAGCACTTGGCCGACACAGCACATAGACTTCTATTCAACAGTGCTGTTTTTAAAAGTCACCGTTGCTGTGCAGATTGGTCCATGGCTAAGCTGCGACCATGTTGCTTAGAGTGAATTGATTTCTAAATTTGCTGTGACAGGAAGCCACGTGGTTTGGTCCTTGAAGTGTAACACTGAGACATATTCGATTGAAGGAAACACACATTTTTCTGCCTTGCTGCGGTCTGGTCTGTCAGCACTTGCTGCGTACATTCGTTTTTGTCATATGGCAAACGACACAGCCAAGGCTGGGTCTCATTTTCATTGTAATCAATGCATTCTGCCCTCAGCTGACATTGCTTTCATCTTACACCTTTTCTTCTTTCTCTTGGTTTTATTCTTCTTCCACTGCACTCTTGCCAGAAGGGACTACTACTCTTACTATCCGTAAGTGACTCCACCTCTTTCTTTTTCCCATAGTTTTGTGATCATGTCCATGCTCTTGCTTTGGCTGTCAGTCATAAATTCAGCAGTGCTAAACAAGTCTTCCATACAGTACATTTTTTGTCTTTTTTCTTTTTCCACATTCTCTCTTGTTGCGGTTTCATATTAAATAGTTTTTGCTCCAACTTATATTTAGGCCCAAAATGCATATATTATACTGTATAGTGTACTGCTGATTAGGAGGTCCCAGAGTTTTGGATCAGACCATAGTTGGTTGTAGGTAGGTTAGTAGGTTGGTTCCTAGTGTTTCTTCGTCTGCAATGTGACAGTGGGTAGATGTAGATGTTAAATTTTTCTTTCACATTTTCAGTCATTAGAAACTGTACACGCTCAGTAAGTAATAATAATAATATTGGTATCATTGTGTTATAAAACTATTAACAGTAGATCAAAATATGTATCAAGGCCCATTTGCAAAACTGTTACAGAACTGTATTCTGCATGTCTGTCTCGTTCTCACTAATTGAGTCAAATTTGCCTGGTTCTTTATCCATTTGCAGGAAACCAGTGAACATGAATAAGACTCCTATTACATACAGACAGGAGAAGAGTCACATGGGCTCGATGGAGCGCAGTTTCACAGACCAAAGCACTCTACAAGAAGATGAAAGGATGGCTCTCTCCTTCATGGATGCGCACACCTGTGGCACACGCAGTAAGACAAAAGCACTTACAGTGTCATTTAGACAAACTCCTACCACATTATCTTAGCTCATAGGGCAGAGTTGACATACATCATTCCTCACTTTGTAATCATGTTGACTGTTGGCCATGAATGTCTGAATTACTCTGAATGATAGTTATCATCCGGTGTGCAGTAACATCTAAGCTTCTTCTAAAATATCTTGAAAAACCTTGAGGTGTTGCATTCAATAAGCCGTTAACTCTGTCTGTCAGTATGTACAGTATGACACTTGTAAGGCTAATGAAGCTTAAGAAGATGTCTTTTTTTCATGAAATGTGAAATGTCTCATTCAGGTGATGCCCGTAGCTCAGTGAATGAGGCGAGCAGTTTGCTGGGAAGCTCCCCGAGGCACCAATGTGGACGAAAAGGCTCTCCCTACCACACTGGACAACTACACCCTGCTGTTCGAGTGGCTGACCTGCTACAGCACATCAACCAAATGAAAACAGCTGAGGGCTACGGCTTTAAACAGGAATATGAGGTGAGGCATACACTCTGCGTTTAAACAGATTCTGTTAAAGTACAGTCTGTGGGTAGTACTGTGGACAATGATAAAAGACAGGTGAGAGAGTGTGTAGTATGTCTGTAATCACTTCATAATTGACTTCTCTGTGAATGCAGCAAGGCCTTTAATAGATATTAGTTCCTAGCATGCAGGCAGCACCACCCGTAATATATAATTAAATGTAACAATTGTTGCCTACAAAAGGTTAGAACAATTAAAATAGTGCTTTGTGGTTTGGCAGCTCCCACTCTGAGACTGTGAGGTAGCCTTGTTCCAGGTAGAGTTGGGGAAATTGCTCTACCTCCTCATGTCAGCTCACCAGGCAAAGGTGGGTCAGCACCAAAGCTTTTCTCAGTAGGAGTGCTTGACCTTAATTGGCTATTGTTTTTATCTAGAGGGAGTATTTTGAGGGCTTTGTAAAGCTGATACACAGACAATCTGTGCTGGCAGCCCTGTACATTTCTAAATGTTGGTGCTCTTAAAGGAGGAAGAGAATGATACCAAATCTCTGTTCTTTGAATAATATGTCACAGGAACAAGCTAATGCAGAAGTTGAGCAGAATGTGTTAAGCCTGCAAATTGAATCCAAGAGATTTGCTATGCACTCCTACAAGATGAGCATTGACAGTGGTCAAGGATGCACATTGTAATCCTAAGACACAAACAAGATGAAGGGCTTGTGAGGTTTAAACGTCTTAGACAGTCTTCAGTCATTAGTTAATAGGTAGCATCTCTTTTAATATAATGAATGGTTTGACTGAGGAGTCAGCTTCACAGTATTACTACTCCTATAGAACTAGGCTATGTCCTGTATGTTCCAGACAAGACCAACCGCATATTTCATAAGTCTTATGATTTTATTACAGACTTTTTATAAATTAATGCAACCTTGCTGTTCAGGTTTCATTTGCACTTGTTCTTTTTTAAATCAAATGTTTCATCAGCCAGAATGTTGAACTCTTTATTAATATCATACCATGTTGTGCTCAGTGTATATAACAATCACTATTTCAGGAGAAGAAAGCAACCTGGGGTGTGTTAAACCCCTTTTTGTCACTAATTTTGTGTTAATACTCCATGTTTGCACTAAATATGGGCTTAGTACAGAACAGACTGAAGTGTGGGAGGTCATCAGTCGTGCTCTTATGTTATCCATGTGCCCACCATGTCACCCACAGCAATTAATTAACAGGGTTAAAAAGGCATCTGGGTGGCACTTTTGCTTAACATTTGAATAAATCATCTCATTTGAGCACAGAAGAAGACCTCTGTCATGGCTGCCAGCCTGATGAGGTTAAATATCTCTGTAGGGTCTTAGTCTAACAGCAGAGTGTTTTTGGAAACAAAGACATTTTCAGTGTGTCTGAGGTCTGAGTGGAAACTGAAATGAGAAATGATGAATATAGTATAGCTTTCAATAATCCATTCATGGTTGTCATTTTAAATTGTTCCTCTTATGTAAAAGTAAAGAAAAATAGATCAAGTTTGTGGTGCTAGCTCTTTGGCCCTGCCACAGCAAGTAAAGCATATGATTTGAAAGTTTTCATTTTTTAATCCAATCTTGATCAAGGACATGAAGTGAAGAGTGAAGATGAAGTGTAAAAAAGCCCTGTACAATGTAAATTATTAAAATATGTCTGATATGTCAGTAAATTATTCATGAGTTTGAAAATTAATGATGAAAAAGTTTGTAATTTATAACAGGAAGTAAGAGGTAAAGAAAATAGCTTGCACTACTGTGGAAAGCAGATTGGATGTTTTTTTGTCTGTAGAATACTTTTGGTTATTTTTTGTGACTGTAAAGCTTTTGTATTTGCAGTGAAATGTTTCTATTTCTGGGCAGTGTTTAGACTACTGCTGTTTGTTGTCCCTGGCTGGTCATTTCTGGGCACATAATGAGTGGCCCAGACTCTCCCCAGTGGAACAACTGTAACTGAGAGTTGAAATCACAGTGGGAGAAGTCCATTACTGTTACCCACCTCCTGTGGCATTCGTGAAAAAATCCCAAACATCTTTTGTCTCTGCATCACGGTTTTTCCCTCTGGATCTCTCCTTGCAGACTCATTAAACTGTCCCTCACAGCTCCTCTCAAAAAATCAATACACTCCTCTTTTGTATTTTTTCTCCATGTGCTGGACTATATTTTTGTCTGTCTTTCTTCATTATGAAGCAGAATGATGAGAAGTATCATATTATTGTCCCTTGACAGGCGTATACCTTTATTTCCCTCAAGAATTCCAGTGTTCTGTAAAACATTGATCAACAGTTTACAGTAAGGTGTAAAGGGGCTTGTATGCATTGCAGCTCCTGTCACAACAGTCATATTCCCAGAGCACAAACTAAGAAATAAATTACAAACAACAACAGAGCTTTAGTGACCACCTTCAAACTTTTATTTACACTCAACCCCTTGAGGGTAAGGTAAGGAAGAATGATGGATACAGTAAATTAATTCAACAATTCAGCATGTACTAAATTCCTTTGTCGCATTATACTCTGTCAGATTAAAGCTTGTTTTGCATTTTCTTACTAGATTGTTTCTGTTGTTGAAGTCATAGATCCTGCCTTGTGTTCAGATTTATATTTAAGGGACTTTGGGGAACCAGTGCTTTTTCTTTGTTTTCATTTGTATTGCTTACTGAAAGGTCACATATACAAACAACAAAAAACTAATAAAGATTGGATTGCCTTGTCCCCCAAACCCTGTTCATATTACTATGTTTTGCCTTTAGTCTTTATCCTATTCTACATTAATTAGTTATGTGCCATATAAACCTTTTAAAACAGAAAAAAGCAAACATTATTGATTTTTTCATATTAAATATATTTAAAAAAATACAAATAAAAGATCTTAAATAAAACTGTTTTGGATTAGTCCCCATTTATATATTGGACTTATACTTTGCAATTTTGGTCACATGCCCAACAGACAACAGTGAACAAAGCAACTCTCATGGACCAATCAAGTAACAACGTGCTACTGGATTAGTTCCTGTCCCACATCCCATGTTTATGACAGTTCAGGACAGTGGCATAATTCCTTTCATCTCATTTTAGTTATTTTGTGTGATCCTCTTAACCCCCCACGCCTGCCAATGTGGGTATCTAATCAATTTACCCCTCCTTTGTGGCTTCCTGTTGTCTCTCTGTGTTTTTATGCACATTTTTTCTCTCTAAAAAGCAGCAGAGCCAGGAGAACTTGAGTCAAAAATACAGTGGTGGAAAGGTGGACAGGGAGTGAGGTGCCAGAAGGAAGCAGAAACGCTTTTAGAGAAAGGAGTACATGAAGGAGGAAAAAACATGAGAAGAAGCAGTGTATAATCCCGGGCAGGATTTGGCTGCTACTTGGCTCTCTGTAGGGAGAAGTGTGTTGTAATCCCTGCTCAGCATGCAGAGTTTGGCAGAATTTCTCCAAATTCCCCCAGTGGCTAAGGAGCCACAGGAGGTAGACTGGTTTGGTGTATTTTTGTGGATCTAAAAAGGCTGTTTAAGTCTTAATTTAGCCACACACCGGACAGTCTCGGGCACTCTTCAGTGCACCAGGCAGACAGGTATGACAGGGATGAGGATGAGTGTGTGGGTTATACAGTATGTGGGTGGCCAGATAGATAGAAAATTACTCTACTGTCATTTCACAATTAGACTGCTTTATTTACAGTATGTACAGTACAGTACATACATTAACATTGAATTTTAACATTTGCGTTTTGTCACTAAATCTGAAATATATCATCATTGCAAATCATCATCCATGTGACAGGCCCTAAATTATTAAATGTGTTATCATTATTATTATTATTAATGGCAGAACCTTCTTACAGCGAGGCAGGAGTCTCCCAGCCGATTTGACACAGTGCAACCTAACCCACTGAATTATGTAATCCTACAAAGCCACTGAGGCTTTCTCTACTTTGATAAAAGTGTAGAGACTGTGTTTGAATTACAAATTTGTTCAGACTACACTTGACCTTATGGCTCCTTAGTTGGAGGTCTCATAAAGGCCAGGAGATTTTGCAAGCATGGCATAATGGTGTGTGTAACTTTATGTAATTGTTTGAACAGCTCTGTATAACTCTGTATCTTAATCTAACTTTGTTGTGGAATTGCTCATGCTCACAGTGGATCATGGTGAGCCATAAAATACCAAAAAGGATCCTCTGGAACTGATAAGTGTTTGCTTAAGATGTTTTATAGTTAAGTAAGATTTACTGTGATTCTGAAACAAGTTTGGTTTTATCTCCACAGAGCTTCTTTGAAGGTTGGGACTGCACCAAGAAGCAGGACAAAACTCAAGGGAGGCATGACACTCTGTTAGGATGTGAGAGTCTATGTTATACATTGTCTCAAGATAACAGACACAATTGTACGTGTAATGTTTTAATCATTGATTTCCCTTTTTTCCCAGATGACCGCCACAGAGTGAAGCTGCACCCTCTCCTGGGAGACCCCAACTCTGACTACATCAATGCTAACTACATTGATGTAAGTGACATGGGAAACAAAAAGTTAGCCCAGACTGAATCAGTATCTATGTATCAGGTTTTGCACAGCCACAGTCCATCTCTTTCATGCCCGTAAGCTCAGTGGTACACCGGCCTGCTTTCACCTGGCAGCTCTCATCCAATCAAACACCATCCTCTTGGTGTCCTGCCAGATGCCACGGTTGTAGCTCTGTTGAATCCCTGACCCAGACTCACTCTGTCACCACTTTTATTAAAACAATGTGGAATAAATGCATTTTAATGTCTCAGCAAAAATGAACATGTCTGTAAGATGATGCAAATCCTTCTAAATGAATAGAGCAGGCTGATGCTTTTCAATCTGTTGATGGGCCAGGATTACATGGGCCTTTTCCCTCTCCACCTTAACTGTGTACCACACAAACAGTGCTACATCCACATTTTCACTGATCATATGAAATACACACGGGCTGCACAATTCAGACAAAAACAAGCATGCATTATCTATTACTTTTATGGATATTGTGATGTGTTTAATCTATGTTTGTATTAAAATGTAATGATAAAAAGTTGTTAAAAAGTATTAAAAAAATAGCAAACGCTCCAACATACTACCAACATAATATGTTCTTTTAAGGCAGACTTTGCCTAATTGGGCAAATATATTTACATGCACATAGAGTAGTGTTACCGTGTCATAGTTCAAATATATGTGTTGTGCATTTTGACAACTCAGTGAGATATATTGTGCAGCCCATTACACCTATATGTCTCATTCATTTGTGTCCTAATTCATAAAAAACAACTCAATTTTTAAGTGATTCAAATGAACTTCCTGGCCTTTCTGCAGCAGTACGTATTTTCTTTGTTTTGCTTGTGCCATATCCTTCAGCCACTGTTGGATTGTTTGGTATTGGTCAGGGGCAGAGAGCTAGTCATGATTTCTTTAGTGCCTATAATTTATTTTTGATGGCTTTCACTGAGTAAATATTGCAGCGTGTGAGAGGTAGTCTGTAGTACTCCAACTGTTGTTCGAGCTTTATAAGTGGTTAAAGGACTGCAGATAAAACACTAATGTGGATCTTGTTAAAATAACAGAAAATTACAGGATATTACTCCTAGGACAATTTGTATAAACACAATGCTTGACATCATACAGCTTTTTTCCTGTTCATTTGTTGCAGTGCAGAATAGCTGTGTTGAGATGCTTTTAGAGTGCATTAAAATCCTGGCTTGCTGTTAGGACTGTAGTTACTGTGAAGGTGTCAGGCTCAGAGGTGCAGGCATTAGCTGGAAAACACCACTCAGTGTGCCACTACCGTGTCACTGTCAGTAGTTTTACTCCCTGACCGGGCTGACCTGGCAAGCTAGATATTCACTATAGAGCCACAGAGGAGTGCGTTTGTGTACACTCTCTAATTATTCAACAGAGTTAAATAGGAAAGTTTTGATCCTCTTTGAAAATTGCACTTAAAAATCCCACCATAATCACAAATGTGTCTTAAAACAGATTACAGATGAGGTCAAGAATTTAGCACGTACCATCTAAACCAATTGCATAAATACCTACCAATACCAAAATGATCCATATTAACTTGACGGACACAGAGTTTTTGTGCTGTGTTTCAAAATCATCTGCATAACCAGAACTTTGCTAAAAATACCTGCCTCACAGCAAAAAGCACTACATCATCATAATCTAAAACTATTGTCCCAAAGGATGCTGCCTTTGCGTCATCAAGGGCACACAAAAAACGACAACAAAAACACTGAAATTTGTCACTTGTCACTATGAGGCCCCTTGTATATTTGTAAGCAAGCCAAGGTCACTAAATATCAGTATAGCATAGTTACTCCAAACTACAACTGACCTAAAGTAACTGTTTCATGAATGTCTGTGCAATTGTTCAATGTACTTGCTAACTTTTCAAAGCTAGTGCATTTCTTTTTGAGGTTAATGAAACATACGTACATTTGTCATATGCCAATTGTGCATCATGTTACAACAAGAGTGAGGCATGGCAGAAATGCTGCGTTCTTTAAAGCCCCAATGGCACTAATGCACTTGGAAGTTTGAAGTAAAGCTAAATAAATTTATAAAGCCACTTGTGCAGAGACACACAGCTCTAACCACATGTCTTTAACCATACCACCGGTTTATTAAAAGCTTCTTTCATTAACTAGCCTATATCTTCTTTTTCTACTCCCACTTCTCATCCTTGGACCCTGTAGATTCGGATTAACAGGGAAGTAAGTACTTCACTGCCTGTTCTTCTGCCTGCCATCGCTCTATTTTTTGCTGTCCCCTTTTCTCTACCCACTCCCCTTTACTTTTTTGCCTCTTTTCCTCTATCCACAAGGGAACAAAGGTCAGCAGGTTTTTGCACGTCGAAAAAAAACACACAGAAACACTAGCTTTTTAGCTTCATGTTCTACATGGAGGCCTGTCCTCTCTGGATAAGGACCCTGATGTCTCTTACTCATTCTCAAGAAGTTCAGTTGCTATGGCAACTGTCTAGAGTGAAGGAGGAGTGGTAACGTTCGTGCTTATGGTATAGTAGGCCACGGCCAGAGCATTGTGGATAGCAGGGCTCACAGCACTGGTCACCCATCTCCATCAAACCATCTGACTGTATGCAATACTTCAGTCCATCAGCAGCGTACAGTATCAGAACAAGCTCTGACTGCTGCTGATAAAAACTCTTATCAGCCGGCATCAGCCGTCATGCTCATGTGATAAGTGCTGATGGTTTACTTAGATTATTTCTGACCTGTCTTCTCAGTTGGCAGAGTCATGTAAGGCAATGAGAACTTTACAGTTGCTTTTCATGAAAACTCAGCAGACTTAAAGTTCATGGACTTACAAGCAGGTGAATCATTCCCGTCAGATAGATATTTGTGTATTTTCAGGAATTCCTTTGAGCAGTTTGCTTGACTTAAACTGCTTGACGTTATCCCACAAAACACTTTATTTTACTCATCATTGTTTTTGTTTTTTCATATTCACCCCATATTCTCCATATGAAATGTTTGTCTTGTGTTTCAAATGCTGTGACATGTTTAAATGTAAAGGATCTAACGCCTACACCATCAGTGCTTGCCTTATACAGTCTGGAAGATGAATACATTCTCAAACTTCAAGTCAGGTTGTTGATTGTAAACACAAGACACTGATTTTTCTGTTTTTCAATAATAATAAATAAGTAAAGCCAGGCCACACCAGAAAACTGACTTTCTCCTTTAGTTTGTTTATCGTATCTTTATTAGACTGTCACACAGTTTGAGGCATTGTTCTGTCAACCAGTCTTTACAGCTCACAGTTTACTTTGAGCTCAGGGCAGAGTAGTGCTTGGAGTCAACAACAGGTCAGCCAGCTTTGCAAAATGATGTGGGGGAAAAATTATTCAGAGTAGCAGAGTGGTCATTGGGGCAGAATACAGAGGAGACAGTAAGAAAAGGGGAAGACAGAGACGCATCGTGTACAGCTGTGCCCCATGTGCAGATGGCTTACTCAGCATGTCGTCCCTCTTCTCTCTTTCAGGGCTACCATCGATCCAACCACTTCATCGCCACTCAGGGTGAGTATCCTCACAAGGTTCTACAGTCTGTGTGTGTGCATTCAACTTTTGTCTGGGTGTAATAAATTCAAAATGATGCTGCTGGTGAACCCACTCTTGTGCAATCCTTTGCCAAAACTGCCAAAAAGGTGACAGTATGCCACTATGTTAGTGATGTTACTGGGTCAATGGAGGGTAGGATATTATATTGTATACATGTTAATTATATACGCTGAAAAAAGTCAGAACAGTGTTTTTAATTTGGTGGAAGCTTTCCAGTAGATTTCACTGTTATTGTAAAAAAAAATATGTATGTTATTTAAAAATGTGCATAATCAATGTTGGACCGGACAAGCCCTGTTATAAACTGATGTATGCAGATACCTGTCCATCAAAATTGGCAACTGCACAACATTAGTTCTTAACAGGCTATTAATCAATTGAATTAATTAAAAAAAACTTACTATTAGAGTTGTCAGAAAAGGAGCAGCTACAGAGAGGTTTGCACAAGGCTGTAAACATTGTGTCACTAGTTAAGTGAAAATTGCACATCCACATAATCAACTGGACCAGATACAACTCAGCAGTGATTTTGAGAGCGTCTCTTTGCTCTGTGATCTTCATTTTAAAGTCAAACCTTCTTAATGTTTCCTTCTGCAATGACATTAAGTGACTGATGGTTCCCTTGGCCTGTCATCATCTGCTCTGTTTTGTTACCCCCTCTCTGACTTAATTCTTAATGATTTTATCAACAACACATTTTTGTGAGATTGGGAGCCTGATATAAAATAATATGAGACATCACAACATACAGACTTGGCTCTAACCTCAGACTTGGCTCTTTTTTTTTTTTTTTTTGCCATCCATTAGGACCCAAGCAGGAGACTCTGTATGATTTCTGGAGGATGGTGTGGCAGGAAAACTGTTTCAGCATTGTCATGATCACTAAACTTGTGGAGGTGGGCAGGGTAAGTGTCACCATAGACTGCTCTAAAACACCAGCATTCACCGCGGAACATTTTGTATTCACACAGACCTCAGCGTTCATGTTGAATTTACTGGATGTACACACACACACACACACACACACACATTATGGCAATAACAACAGCAGCACCTGAAAAGCACATTATTAACAGGTCTTCATTGTTACAAAGATTAGCCCTTTTATCTGTTTATAGCCACATCATCAAACAGTGATGGGGCATTATAGAAATTTCCATCATGAACATAATGATATCAGAGGCCATAAAATGTACCATAAAATACTTGTCATACATAAAACCATCCTCTGTATGGTGCTTTTAATGCAGCTGTCCTTACATACACTTCAATAGCCACAGCACAGTGGAGTACTGCTATTTACCACCTCACATAAACACATGCAGTATATGAATTCAGCTTTAAGTACTCCATGCTTTTCAGCAAAGCTAAGATGGCTAAATTGGCACTATTTTTCAGTCTTAGTGCTAGATCCAATTTGGTTCTCGATCCTCACAATTCTGGGAAGAGTCAACAAATGAGTAATGCTGTGGCTGAATCCAAATAACACCTCCATTAAATACAAAAATGACCTCTTTTATGTTTGATGCTGGCAACAAAAGATTGCAGCTGTCGTGTTCATTATGCTTCCCACCATTATGTGATCATAGAGCTCTTCCATTTTGCCCTCTCAGGAAAAAAAATGCAGAAGAGGTTGTTTTTATTCTTCTGCTATCACCATTTGTGACTACTTCACTAGCTTTTGTGACTGTTGTACAGAACACCCGTTTTTCTTGGATATTTGTTTAAAATGTTTGATTCAATATATGAAAAAACCCCAAATACGAGACATGGGACAAATGAGGGATAAGATAACAAGTAATGTACAATAATAGTGATGACTCGTTATACTCATCCCACTTGACTCATTATTGGCATTCTCTTGGTCACATATAGTTTCACTTAAAGCCATTCCTTGTCTTTAAAAGGTGAAATGCTGTAAATACTGGCCTGAAGACAGCGAGATGTATGGTGACATCAAAATCACTCTGCTGAAAACAGAAACACTTGCTGAATACACAGTACGCACTTTTGCCTTGGAAAGGGTGAGTTCATCTACAAATTTACATTTTGCCAAGGGTTTGAATGCTATTATAGGCCTTTTAATGGTGGAAAATAAATACTAATGCTGCTGTAATCTTAGCTGGTGCTTTTTTTATAATTAGTGATGTGGACTGACATTACCTGGCAGAATTAGAAGTGGTGCTCTAATAGAAGCGATTAAATGCTTGACAGCACTGACTCTGATGGGCACTGAGGGCACATGGTAAACTGAGAGGAATTAACACCAGTAGCTTTCAATGCCCCCGCTGTCTATCCAATGAAGCTGCAACAGCCAGCGCCCCAATAGCCCCCATCCTGTCAGTTTCCTGGGGGAGCTCTTATTGGAAGTCTTCTTTGCAATGCCAAAATGACAGTGGCACAAACACAGCCCTATCATCACAGTGTCACGCTGCTGCTTATTCAAATCAGGAGAATTCGGGAGCTAGTGACAGCTTGTGTTTCATAGCTCTTTTCACGTTCTTTTGTAGGGATTTCTGTCTTCAACCAATCTTTGCCTTGTCACCTTACTCTGTAGAGGAAGAGACTGCTATGTGACTGATACAGACTCCCAATAGGGATGAGAAACCTGCCAGTTCTCCACGAGCATCAGTAATTCCTGTCCGCATGTCTGTCACACTGCAGCTATAGTTACATATGATGCCCTGAGGTCTCATGATCCTACACGACCTAAAATGCAACAAAAAGGGTGTAGTTGCCCCACAATGAACCCACAAGATGTGTCACATCTTTCTCAGGGGAGAATGTCTCTGGAACGGTGGCCACATGTAAAATTAGTGTAAAATAATGTCTAAACATAGTGAATGCTAATCTTTTGTGATTTTGGCAGAGAGGATACTCAACCAAGCATGAGGTGCGTCAGTTCCACTTCACGTCCTGGCCTGAGCACGGTGTGCCCTATCATGCTACTGGGCTTTTGGCTTTTATACGAAGAGTCAAAGCCTCTACACCTCCTGATGCTGGCCCAGTGGTGGTGCACTGCAGGTAGCATCTTCAATCTATCTACTGCTGTTTGTGAAACTGTTGCAAAACCAGTCTAGTATTAACTTTAAGGCTTTAAGTTTTATGGCAAAACAATAACCTCAGACCTCAAGGTCTTTGAGGTTAAGGTTTTTGACTTGTTTTACTAACCATCCAACATCTAATTTTTATTTTTTAAACAAAAAGTTTTTTTTAATCTACATAATATAGTGATTATGAGAGACAGCCTGGGGATAAATCCACACTTGGGTGGACATTGGAATGCAAGATTGAACTTTTTGTAGATTTTCCAGTCAGCATTAGTTTTTTTTTAATTAAGATGTTTGACAAGTAAATGTCATGTACTTTTCAATTCATTACATGTCCTCTCTATCGTTTACAACTGCAGTGCACTGGATATTGCAATTCATGTCGCTCAGGTTCCATCTAACTTTGTTATTAGCCTAGAGGGTATAGCTTTTAATGAAAGTGCAGTTTCACAAGTGCAGTAATACTAAAATCTGATTTTAAATCCCAATGTGTAGCACTTACTCTAAATACTATTCTAAGAAAATGATGTTCCTCTTCTTAGACTGTTAATAAAAACATATCTACTCTAAATGATTTGTTTCAGTGTTGGCGCTGGTCGCACTGGCTGCTACATTGTGCTGGACGTCATGTTGGACATGGCTGAATGTGAAGGTGTGGTGGACATCTACAACTGTGTCAAAACCCTGTGTTCTCGGCGCATCAACATGATCCAGACAGAGGTGAGACTGCACAAGCACAAAAGCAGTTCAGAAATCTTGTTTGGAGTATGAATGTATTATCATACCCCTCTACTGGGACTTAAGGTCAATGCAGTAGTTTAAGAGAAAAGGCCTACATTGTCCTAAGAGTGCTGTGCAGGCACATGCTCTCTTTTAGATGTCAACATAATCTGCATATTCACCCCTCATCATGTAAATCCCACATTGACTTAGCTGTTTATTACATTTGTAGGTATTTGCTGAGGTGCTTTAATTAAATGCATACCACATGTGTTTGTTTACTCAGAAATATTTATTTATTCTCAAACAGCTTTGATACACTGGCGGCATTATAGCACATGTTTAATTCAGAACAAAGCTGCTTATGAAAAATCTTCTGCACTTGTCTGATCATTTATTTAAATCTACGTCTGTTTTAACCTGTCTCTGTTCCAGTCTGTGTTCTGTAATGATTCGAATCCAAAACCTTGTGTTACAAACCTTCTGGTCTACCTTCACAGCCCTCTTGATCGTATCTTCTCCTGTTTATTTACAGGAGCAGTACATCTTCATCCATGATGCTATTCTGGAGGCCTGTTTGTGTGGAGAGACAGCAATCTTGGTTAATGAGTTTGCAGTCACTTATAAGGAGATGCTTCGAGTGGATTCTCAGAGCAATTCCTCTCAACTGCGAGAAGAATTTCAAGTCAGTGTTGTTGTTACTTTATATAGAAAATGCCACAATTAAAAGTGAAAAGTACATCTCCTTTAATCAAGCTACACATGGCAATATTTTTATTTGTAGTTCAGAGTATGTAAATGACTGGCTTTTGTTGCTCATTTCTTTTACTGCTACTTCAAATAATTTTCGAACTATTTATGCTATTTAAAACTGGTTCACACATTAAGATTTAGTATGCCCTAAAGCCACTAAATAATGAGACACATATAGAAAGTAGAGAAGATGTACAAAACTAAATGTCAGTTAAAGCCTATGTCTTGGATTAACTCAAAATTGAATTGGTACAGCTCATGTCAAGCTCTTTGGAGTATAACATAAACACATGCAGCATTGTTTGTTTCTGGTGACTGTGTTGAGTGGGGATTTGCGGTTATTAAATCTGTCCTTATTCAGATTCAGACAGAAACTCCATTAACTCTCCTGACTTTGTGAGAGAAAACATAAGACCATGTGGCTGCATTTGCATCTCTTAAAATGTGTATGTACTTTATTTTCCTTTCACTTTGATGCACCATGACTGTTGCTGAAATCCTTGATCTGGTTTGTGGGAATGCAGTGTCAGAGCATTTCTTTAGATGTTGATTAGGAGAGAGAAGAGCCAGCTGTGTTCCCACATGCTTTACCTGCGTCGCTGCCCCCTCCCGCTGCACTGCTCAACCCCTGCCGCATTCATGCGGGTTTAAGCATTTCAAAGTCACTCCTCCTTTTATTTAATACTGTTTTATCCTCATTCAGATAAGCATTAATGCGACAGACATATCTCTTAAGATTAGGGAGTGGTACAGTAGGTGGTGTGACACAGTCTTTACAAAGTGTTCTTAATTTAAGGAAATGTGACAGCTTTGATGTTGTAAACTTCATCCATCTCATGTTGAAACGAAAGTCTTCCTATCGTCCATTTATGTGTTTGCTTTTGCCGGCAGCATACAGCCAATCATCAATACACCGAGATGTATTACTAACACAAATCTTTTCCATGTTATCTGATGTAATTATGGCTAATGCACAGAGGGCTCATTAAAATAAACAGGCTGCAATATTTATCTTTTTATTTATCTCTGCTGTATTTTTTTTTTCTCTTAAACATGCACTCCTACAGACCTTGAACTCTGTGACACCTCACCTGGACGTTGAAGAGTGCAGCATTGCCTTGTTGCCCAGAAATCGTGAAAAGAACCGCAGCATGGACGTCCTCCCTCCAGACCGGGCCCTGGCTTTCCTGGTCACAACCGAAGGTGAAAGCAACAATTACATAAACGCAGCGCTGGCCGACAGCTTCCACCGGCAGGCCGCTTTCGTAGCGACCCCTCACCCGCTGCCCGGCACCACTGCTGACTTCTGGAGGCTCGTGTTCGACTATGGCTGTACTGCAGTGGTCATGCTCAACCAGATCAACCAATCCAACTCAGCTTGGGTAAGGTCATCATGTTGTGTATACTGTTATTGCAATTGATTTGTTGTAGCAGTATGTCTGAGTTCGTGCCTCTAGTCTCGAGGTTATCTGAAATTTACTTTTCCTGACATTCCCTGCCTTCACTCTTCTCCTTTACTCTCCTATATCTTACTGTGCTTCGGATTAGTTTCTTCATACCATTTTGTCAGACTTTGATCCCTGACCACATTGATCTCAAAGCATGACTAGATAACGCCCGCCCCAGTTTTTTCCTTCCCCTCCTCATGTTCCATCTCCAGAGAATAGGCTTGCATTACCCTCCAGCCATATCCCAGAGTCCTTCTGGTTGGTGTCCCACTTTTTCTCATGAACATACAACTCTTGCTATACCACAGCATATTGTGTTCTTTTAATAATCATAGCAATTGTATCAAATAGAAATATCACTTCAGTGAGAATTGGAGTGGATTTGGATGTGTCAATAAACGTTAGCTGAATTAAAATAATGCAGTAGGTGTAAAGTGAGATAAGATATTCCACGTGTAAAAGTTAAAAGATTACACAGATCATATATAGAGTTCATATAAATATAATGTTGTGACCAAAGGCCACAGTTTTTAAATGGTCATCAGTTCTTCCAAAGAAATTGAACATATTCAGCAAAAGCTGCAGCGCTATGACTCTAAAAAAATGTTTGTCCAGTTATTAATTTCTCAGTGTCTCCAGGCTTAATCTGAATGTGAATGGCACAAATCCAGTTTCTAATGAATGATTAACAGTTCACCAGAAGTAAACGTTGGCATGATAGTACATGAAGAGAAACAAGTTGTTTAATAATTTAGCCTAAAGAATATCTGTAACGATGCTGTATTTCAAGTGGAACCCTGTAGAGCGCCATCAGGAGGAGATCCAAGTGGAAAACGTCCAACATTTTCCTCAAAGGAAAAAAAAACCTATCAAGGCCCTTCCTAAAAGTCTGTTAACTTCGGATTAAAACAATTTATAAAACTTAATTGTGCCTTGGCATTCAGTATTTATCGGTCCATCATTAACCTTTATCTCAAAATTGATTTTAATTGCATAATTGCACATCACTTTGTTAGATATAATTAGTTAGCCTCATAATTCTTTTGCAGCAGCAAAATGTCAAAACAAGATAAACTCAAACTCTACATACAGTCTATTCATAAAATGATGACGGTTATAAAATAAACAAACTTATGGGTTAGTTATTATGGGTCCAATCTCTGCTTTTAAGCACACATGTTGAAACAAGTCTAAAATCATTCTGTGTTTGCTGTGCCCATTAAAAATGATAGATGACACAATATAATATTCTGAATAAGAGTAGCTAGTTTTACTGGGAAATGTTTTTAAGGTACTGTTTGTATATTTTATCTGATATTAAAATCAAGTATCTGTACCCATCATTTGACTCGTGTTTTTAAGTAAAGTCTGAAGATATTTTTGGTTAAATGTAACTCCATCTAATTCCTTTAGGTTGAACATTGTTATACTACTGTATAATACAAACCGTGTCTATTGGCTAGCCGTTACACTGAGCTCATGAAATAGACTAGGGTCATGTTGCTCTTCCTGTGGTTTATCCTGTTCTCTCTGGTACAAAACGGGATTTTGTAATTTAGGTCTCTCTAATCAAGCTCTGATTTTCACCTTATTTCTTGCTGTGTAATGTTGTCCTTTCAGGTCTTGGCTGATAATAGAGTTATAGGCACTTTAAGCTGCAAAATCTTGTGCTGCTAAAGAAATGTAGGCCTATCTCGCTCCTTTTTCAATCACTCCGAGCCCACTACATCAGTGTGTTAGCGCTCTGCTTCGCTCGTCTTATTAACACTAGTATGGCACTATAACACCCTCTGCTCCACCATTAAAGACCACCCGCTCCATCAAAGCTGTTTTACACTCAAGCTTCTTCATTTTTCTTTTCTGGTTTTGAAGCTTAAAAAACTGACTGAACTCTATCTTTGAAGACCTGTCATCTCTGAAAACACATTTCGAGAAATAAAGATTACCTTGCTGGCACTGAGTCAAACCATCATGAGTGTTATTACAGATTTTACTGATTTTCAGCCATGTGTCCAGTACTGGCCAGAGCCAGGCCTGCAGCAGTATGGACCGATGGAGGTGGAGTTCCTGTCCATGTCAGCAGATGAAGACGTCATTACTCGTCTGTTTCGGGTCAAGAACGTCACAAGGGTAAGTTATATTGGATCAGTGAAGACCTGTGTGAACAGGCTGTGGCACCTGCTTGTAGTTCACAAATGATATCCTGGAGCTCATTAGAAATGCATTGCCTGTGGCCCTAACAGAAAATTCGAATGTGACATTTTACCCACAATGCATTTTTGTGCTGCCACCAAATGTAGTGTGTGCTAAATGGCTGACTTTTTGAAAACAAAGTCAAAAAGTTGTTTGCCTCTAAAGTTTGCTCATTTGTTTAAATATTGAAGGAGACTTTTTCTCATGCTAAAGCTGACATTGATGACATGTGAACTATTTTCAAAGGCAATGGATGTATGTAGTAGTTTCCAGTATTTCTTTCATGCTAGAGAGAACACAGGTGGGAACTCTTTCTCACTACCACTCTATGCATATATGAATCAGTCACATTGACATGACACGCCTCACAGTGTCGAACGTGTGTATGCCTGGATGCTTTCGTACCTATGAATTTGCATAACTACATGCATGCATTCTGCTCAGAATCCCTGTCAACCAATTACTGCAGGAATCTGTATGCAATGGGTCTCGTTGCTGCCATTTTTAACCGTGGGACAGACATTGCCCGGGACTTCTTTTTCTGATTGGCAACCTCAACTCTTCTGTTCGCTGCCCTTGTCGTTGCCTTTCTCCTGTGCCACCTTTATTCTACTTTGTGAACAGTACTGTCAAGAGCAGGGCAACTTTATGCAGCAAGGGAGGATTAAAGCCACACAGAAATAACACATCTCTCCCTTTCCCTGCCCTGCTCTGTCTATTAGTATTTCCAATGATATAATGTATCGTGAGAGGTAAAAGTCAAAGGAAGTGCACTGTAAGCATATGAATGAGTGGATATTAAAGTCACAAAAAAATGAGTAAATCCCACCTCCACGGAGGCAATTCCTCTATGCATCGTTGGTGTCTTTGCCAGCCCAATTTGCATGACTTACAGTTCTCCACTGGTCCCTAAGTGTTGCGTGAGCTTCTACAGGACAAGGTTATGAACACACAGGGACCTCTCTCGCACACAGCGCAGGCCTCATTTCCACCTGCACACCCATATATCTCAAAGTCACTGTGCTGAGTGAGCACAGCATACAGCCATGAGAGCACTCAAACAGGGAGTTAACCAGCACACCAAAGCATATAAACACGAGTAAACATACATAACATGCATACAGACCATTCAGATTCACTGTTTTTTGTTTTTTGTTTTTTTTTTTAGCTTCAAGAGGGCCAGCTAGTGGTGTGCCAGTTCCAGTTCCTGCGCTGGTCGGCATACAGAGATGTTCCTGATTCAAAGAAGGCATTCCTCAACCTCCTGGCTCAAGTGCACAAATGGCAAAGGGATTGTGGAGAAGGGCGCACTGTTGTCCATTGTCTGTGAGTAATTAATAATGTCAGATGAATAACCAAATGTATAAAGACTACGCACCTTTTTTTGAATATATTTTATTATTTGACTTTTATAGATGCCATAGTAAAGCATGTAGTGCTTCTATAATAAAAGCCATATTATAACCTTTTTACAGAAGAGAGGTAAAATATTACTGTATATAAATATCTGTTTTACACTGAGTATATTCTCTTCTTGTGTTGAGTTGGGTAGTTCTGTGCGATAAAATGCAGTGCAAAGTACTTTTGCTGGGTATCTAAGATTATTTTTAGAGCCGAACAGTTGTGTGACATGCTGCAGTGTGGTGCAGTGTGAGCTGATGGTTGTGTGCCCTAACTTGTCTGTTGTTCTAAGCCCCCAGAGCGTATGCCTGCTGATGAATATGAATGGGTTGTCCATCTCATTGCCAACCCGTCACATATTCAGCCCAGCGCCTCCATCCAAAAGCACATCACTCAGCGCTGTCACACAGCGTTACCCACGACAACCAGGAAAGAGATTATGGAGATCAAATCAATTATAGCTTAATACAGAATGCGCTGGTTCTCACTACAGTAAATCCAGGGCTGCCAGGGCACTGACAACGATTGATTGCCTTAATATTGCTTATATTGGCTGCAGAAGCTTGTGCCCACCTTCTCTTGGTTAGTCTCAGGAGACAGGAAGTGGATTGTCCTCCTCTAGATTATTGATATTTCCTTTCATTTATGATGACTGGGACAATATTTGAAGCTATGACATAGTAAGGGGTTATTTTTTTGGTTGCTATTTTTGCTTTAAGATTTTAGTGTAGCACTGTTCTGAGTAGCAGATTTTTATGAGTTAATATGATCACAAACAGTCTTATTAGATTACATGCAATGTGCCTTGCTTACAGTGCGTTATTGTCTTTCATAACCCACATAAATGTATTAGAAGGCTGATAACTACTTGCAAGAGATATATTTTTGTATTCTTCCGAAGCATGTATGGGTGAATGTTACCACAAATATGATGTAATATGATGGGATTTCTGATGAAGCTCATAAAAAAAAAGAAAATAAACAGTGCAATGTGTATGGATATTAAAAAGTGAAGAGTATAAGACAAGGCAATGCAATATTTGTTTAGTTTTTGCACGTTTCATTCACAAAGCAATTTACTGAACAGACTTGGTACATAATATGAAATGGCGCATAAAATATTAAATACAAATAAAAGATAGCAATATTTTTTTCTTTTTTACTTTTACCCCATAAAATAAAGTAAGTTGATCACAATGTTTGATAATGTTTTTTCACATAAATGTATGAGGTGTGAAAGATAAAGCTAAACTAAAATAGTTTTTTAGTTGTTTAGCTGATAGCTGTTGGCATTGCCCACTTTAGACGGCACAATGAGTACTGACAGAGCACTTACTTGTAAGTTATGGGGTCCTGTGGACAGTGCCAGCAGCTATAACGGCTTGCGAACACCTAAGAAAGGCTCACCTAAACAAATCAATATTGGTGCACATTTTACTGAGAAGATTTTAACTTTACTGTCAGACAGGAATTTCCTATTGAAAGTAAAGTTCAGAGCTCATCAACACCAGCAGACTCCACTGTTAATAATTTAGTTTAACCTCCTTAGTAACTTTGCATGACTATAAAGTAGACCTAACATACTGACCAGCTCATTTAAATCACTGCAGGTTATAACATCATCTGATCTTTAAAAAATAAAGAGATCTGTCCTCTATATTCATTTCCACAGTAATGGTGGTGGCCGTAGTGGGGTGTTCTGTGCCTGCAACATTCTTCTGGAAATGATCCAGTATCAGAACATGGTGGACATCTTTTATGCTGTCAAAACACTACGCAACTGCAAACCCAACATGGTGGAGTCCCTGGTAAGTAAAAAAAAATCATTAAATTCCTCTGTCAAAAGTAGTTTTGTAATAATGGCCGTGTATTTTGCCTGGAAAGTGAAGAATATTGAATTTTTCATAGGACCAGTATCGATTCTGTTATGACCTCGTCCTGGAATACCTGGACTGCTTTGAAGGGAGATAGCAACTAAATGTTTACCACAGCGGAGGAATCTCAGACACTGGAGATTTGATTTGAGGCCACATGGTGACCTTGCCACTTTCATGTTCTGAACCAGAGACATGGTATTGAAAAGACTGCAGCAAAGGAGAGAGAAAAAAAAACACGCTTAAGGTTCCTACTTTCAACCTTTAATGTACAGCTGTGATTTCCTTTTTGTTGGTGATGTGTATCTTTTGATATTTTTTGTGCTTTCCTCAGTCCTTTTTGCCTCCGGACTATTTTTTTGTGCTAAAGTTTTCTGTAGCAGCCAAACAATATTGTGAGCTACAAAATAGACCTGTCTCTTGTGAAGATGGGTCACCTTGGCTGTGTTTCATCATTTCATTCTAGTGGCGAGGGAGATGGATGAAATTTCAGAGTTTCAGCAGTATTATCTTTACACAGAAGCATTTTCTTCTCCACAAGAGCTGTACTGCAGTCCACTGTGGTTGTGGCACCACTTCTCTACCATACCATGAACTGCCTTATTCTCAGATGGTAACCCCATCAGTCCCCAGTGTAACAGATTTAAAGACTTCAGCTAAGTGGACGCAGAAACTGTACAGTTGTTCAAATGTGTTGTATTTTATGATGTTTGTGCTGGATTACCATGTGTGCTATAGGTGGGCGTTTCCAGGGACCATACAGCTAGGCCTGGACCACCACTAGAGATTTTTGTCTCATTTCTGTCACAGTGCCAATCCCAAAGGCTTGACTTGAATCCTTGCTTTACTTTGTCCAACTGCACCATTTCAATATTTGCCTCCAAACACACAGTATGTAATGCACTGGCTGTTGTGATTGTTTTTATCTTACATCCAGAGGGAAACTGTCAGAAACATACTGACATGTCATTGAAGTGGTGTGAAAAATGATGCTCCATTAACGCTGTGACATGCCATGGGGTTCACCCTGTTTTACATTTTATTGTATGAAGCCTCAGTGAATTTCACTGTTGAAGACAGCTATTCCAGTTTGAAGTCTTATTACATTTTCAGGTTTTAGGTCAAGTTTAAAATGTCAGTTTTGTTGATGTTGTTTGTAGTGAACAAAAAAGAAAATATCCACAGGTAAAGATGGGCATTAACATTTTACAGAAGTATAATACTACAATTGAATGATCAATGATGGTTGCTTCAAAGTTACATTTGTCCCTTATACTTGCAACATTTTGCTGAAGCAGAATAATAACTATTGCTTTTTGACTATTTCTTATGCCATTATTTTCCTATAAACTGTCTTCATATGTGTGCCACGGGAGCTCCTAAAACCTGCTTAGCTCCATAGTTGTTTTTTTTCCGAGCGTGGTAAAGATATCACTTATGGACCTGCCCTTGAATATAAATAAATATAAAGGGACATCTTACAAGAAAAATGCAGCTTGGTGTACTGTAGTGTACTTTAGTTTGAAGCCACAGTGTTAGCTAAGTTAAGAAAGGAGCAGGACTGTGACATTAAAGTCCCACTGACGGAGCAGCTTGTTTATGGTCAGGATGAAGAATAGCTACAGTGTAGTCTGCGATGTGACAGAGAAAGTGCCTGGACACTTCTATCTCGATGGTGGAAAGGGTTGTGTACATAAAAATGTATATTATAATGTGAATACTATGTGAATAATAAACTATATGTTTGCCCAGAGTAAAATAAATAACCACTTCGTAACCACCAATCTGAATGTAGTGTAAATTACATTTTTGTGAGTTTTGTTGCCAGAAATTTTAACAACATCTCTTTGACCGTTCAACCCTGTGCTCTCTGTAAACACGGCATGTAAGAACCCACCGTCTGATTTACACATCACTGAGTTCATTTCAAATCCAAGCATTTCATTATTTTATACTGCAGTGTGAGAGCAACATTTGATTTCTTGTTTTTGTTTGTTTAGTTTTTTTTGTAAGATGTTCAGTCAATGGTACACGACTACTGTGTTTTTGACCATTGTACCTGTAGGGCAAAGTGTGTATCTCATGAATGAATTGAAGATGATGTATTCTGGGGTGGGATTAAGTTTCAAACAATAAAAGAACAAAGGACTAAAAACTGTTGTGTGATGTCCTTAGTGCATACTCATCAAAACTCATAGACTTCCTGCTCCAACCCTCTGACCCTCCTGCGGTTTCAGGTCGGATGTGCCTCCTTTACCCCATCCCTTTAACCTTCAACCACATCAACCATTTGACCTTTCACTGTTTTTCCTTATTTTTCCCCCGAAGTCCTCACAATTCAGTCCACCATTTCATTCATCTTCATCTTTTTCTGTCTGGTTCTGAGCAGGGTAAGGTGACTCCGGACCGCAGACTTCCTCTCTCACCCCGGGCTATGTTCAATAATAGAGCAGTGCTGCAAGTTGATCCAGTGTTTAGTACTAGGACATGCTGCATTAATTAGAGGACAAGACCCTCTGCTGGTCACGATGCTTCATGAGTTCTTCATCAGACAAAAAATGTGGTGTGAACAGCAGAGGTCTTCATTGTGCGTCGATATGTTGGGAAATTGCTCATTGTGATCCAAAAGCTTCTCATGGTTAACCTCCTACTTCAAAACTATTTACTATATTTCATGTCAGCAAAGTTTCTCAGTTTCCTTCCTTACCAGCAAAACCCTAAAATCCCTTCACAGTTCAATCATCCTTCACTGCTCATCTTTGACTGGTGCTTTTAAATTAGCACGTAATTGGAATCTTATCATTTAATTCTGATGGTGTAATGGCTGTCCTGTGCAAGTGAGCTTATCACTGAGCCAAGATCCGACTGGCTTCTCTCATCTCTCTCTGGGCCCTCGACTTATATTCCTTCTCTGACAGGTTGGATGGAAGTGGGGCTCTCCCTGGTTTCCCTGGTGAGTCATGTGTATGTCAGGAAAAATTGGCAGTGAGCTCTGACAGCCAACGGGAGGAGAAAAGGTGAGATAGAGCTTTTAACTGCAAGAAAATGTGCACTCAGCTGTTGCCAACTCGCTACAGTATGGAGACATGATACAGGATGTAAAGCTCCTTGAGGTTTTTGGCATCGGCAGAACGTTCGGCCTCAAAGTGGTGTATCTTACTAAATGTTAAATGTTTCTCCTTTCAAGCCAAATGGTTGCCTGATAGAGACAGATAAAATCCAATATTCTTTGGGAGAATGTTGTCGCAAAAGCTTTTGTGGGTGACCTTGCTCGAGCCTCAGTCAATAAGTAGAAAAAGAAGATGCATATCCTTTAACGCGGAATGAAAAACAGTGTTATGAAAACAGAGAAAGATGTTATTGTAATATACAGTATCACACAGGCAATACAGACTCTCTAAGGAAAAATGTTTTTTCCTTGTCTTCGCTTTTTCCTACTTCACTGATATGTGAGCACACATTATCTTGTCTTACCATCCTGTTGGTACTCAACTTGTGCTGGATACTGAAGCAGACGAGGCAGGTGGCTCCAGCTTTGTGCTCAGCAGAGCAGGAACAGTGAGGAGTTAGCCAGATGGCTCTGTCCAACACGTTACCTCACAGTTTCTATAGCTACAGTGGGTCCGATTGGAGCACTTATCACCGCCGTGTGCTCGCAGATCACTGAAAGTCACGCTTCAGGCAAAGAAGTCGAGGAGATGGTTCTGGGCCGGATCACTCGGGAAAATAAGAGCCCGAACAGATAACCACATTCACAGCACACATGAGTAATTCAACTGTTCATTTTCTATATCACACTGCCCTTTGCCCGTATGAGCCACACACACACGCACACACACACACACACACACATGCACACACACACAGAGTCACCCTTAAGTTACAAACCCCTGACCTGTGTCATTTAAAAGGCCAAGATTCAACGGTCGAATGAAGCCAATGGAGGGAACTAAAAGGCCCATAAAATAAAACAGGACAGAGGGGAGCTGTGAAAGAAAGAGGAAGAACTTTTAGTGCTTTACATTTAACTTTTTACACCTAATCTATCCCCAACACTTCCCTCCAGATAACAATACAATCTCGGGTGCCGCTCGAAGTTATTTTACTCTAAGGATAATCTCACACATCTAGAGGTGTTAAGCCTTCAGGGTTCTGGGAGAAGCTTGTAAATGATCCTGTGTCAACACAAACCATTTCTAGGTTGTGGCAATAAAGCATCTCCGAGCTGCCATGAATTTGAGAGATGGGCTTATCAAAAGGTCAGTCCTCTGAGAGACAGGCTTAGCAACTGGATTTATCCTTCAGGTTTATTTAGAGCAGAGAAACGAGGCCACAAACAATGACTGATATCAATCATACTTCACTGTCATGGCCTACAAAATTAAACTGGAGTCTTTTTGTATCCTTTAGGTACAACAATCAATAGTCTTCTATTTTTCATGTATAGCTTTAAAATTATAGACTCAATAACTTTGTTTAGGTCCCAGCGGCAGTTTTGTGATTGACAGCTCACTTATGTGCAGTCAGCTTCTCCTCAGCCTTTATGAGCTTCTATTTATTAGATAAACAGGATTATTTTCTTGACATATACAGTAGCTTGTGGTTATGCCTGATACAAAGTGACTGGTGTGTTAGCTTTACTCATATACATAGGTGGCTTTGTTGTAGCCTTGAGAAACGGTAGATGCCACATTCACTTTGCTGTTGGAATATACTATATGTCTATGTTGATGACAAACTAGGGAAGTGAGGAGAGGGAAATAGTCCTTGTTTACCGTTTTTAACAGTTCTTCTTGCATCTCTAGTTCCAATCTGTAAATTAACATCCATTCTGTCTAAAAAGGGACTTGTGCTCAATTTTTTTTCTCTTATTATTAAATATATGCTGGCTATCACGAGTAGTTCATACATTTGTGAAACCAATGACAGGACACAGACTTCGTGGTCTAAGTATTTGTTTAATTGACTGCAGGTGTTCTTTGTGTCCTTCCTCTCTCACATTTCTTACCTCCTCATTCTTTACCTGTTTCCCCTCCAGCTGTTGTCAAAACAAAGCAGCCATGAGGACAGTTGTGCAAGTGATAGCACTACATTAACCTCGGGGAGAACAACTCTGGTGCTCTGCTGGCTCATCTCTCTTCACGGAGCAGGCTGCTGAAAGCCGTCCCCCTTGACTTCCCTGGAGTCCCTCATCCTCTGCTCAGTCTGCCCCTGAAGCCGTAACATATCTTATTTCTGCCACAGCTGAGTAATGCCACACCAGTGAAAAACTTGTCTTTGCATCCTCCACGAAAATGCTGCCCAGAATGGACCTTCCTCTTAACACTATCTTTAACGCCTCCTTAATGTAATTGTCTATGTTTCATTTAGCACCTTTGCTGAATAGATGTGGCTGTTAAACAGTTTGATATTTAATGGTATAGCGTCATTTTGTTTTATGTGTCCAGTGCCTGATCTGTACTAAGAGCTAACAGGTAATGTTAAGAGTGGCCTTGAGGGCTCTGAGCCAAGCAAAATGTTAATAAATGTTAATATACTGTGGATTCTCACCACACACAATTTAAGAACGTCAATATAGTGGCACTGATGTTGTACGTTGGGTTTAGAGCCATAACAACATGGTCATATTGGTGTTGTTTTGGAACTGATGAAACCATTAAAGTTAAACTAACAACACACTTTGGTTACAGTTAAAGCAGCACAGAATAGTTGAAAGGACATATATTTCTGAAAAGCAAAGCAACATCATAGATGGTCTTAGCATGCATCAGTGAGCACCTTTCTGTTGAAAAAACAGTACACAGCTCTTCATTGGTTCCACACTTTTTTGGTTAAATTTCAACCTTTAAAAGCTAAATATAAATCAGTCTGAGGGCTTTAAAGGCTGCTGGGGAAGTCAGGGGTAGTTTCATTATTTAAGACACGTTGTAAGCCATTTTCACAGAGGTGACAAAATTGTGATTAATATGAGTAATTTTGTAGCCAAGAAAGCTGCAGAGCCTGTCTTGGAAAGCTACTGCTTTTACTCTGCAGAGGTCAGAGATCCTGCAAGGATGAGTGACTCCCTTACAAATTGGTCTGTGGGTTTAAAAACCCTGTCCTTTGCCTTGAGAGAGCAGCCGTCAGTGTCTTTCACAGCTTTCAAACCTAATTAACAAGAAGAAGGAAGTCTTTCTCTTCCTCACTGTCATGTGTTTTCCATTTCTTTCAGTTGCTGAACCACGGAGCTGTGCAGATTACACTGTTGTGTCATGTAACCTGACCCTCACATCTACACACATCCACGTTCGGCTTTAATATTTTATCATGCAGGTTTAGCGTCTTGAAGATAACCTTGTGAAAAGAGGCCATACCAAAAAGATAATTAGGCCATATATTCCCTATCACAGCTTTTTAATAATCCTGGACACCTTTGATCAGTTTTATTTTTAGGTATCTGTTTCTGTTTTTGTAAACCTCCTGTCATCCTCTTTTATCATCCTTCCCTCCGTCCTCTTCCTGTGTCCCTGCCCTGTGTTTCACCTGTTTCATGTGGGGTGAATACGAGGGTATGTCTCAGTCAGGTGGGGTCTCTGACAGCTGCTGGGGCGTCTGTGGACTCTTGTCAGATGTCTGCTGCGTCGGGGACCACGGTGATGGGGTCGTGACATGTTTTGTGAAGACATGTTTTTGATGTTGTCGTGTCACTCAGAGTAGAGTGAACATACTCTCAAAGGTTACCCTCACTCTAAGTCCTGCAACTGGAAGCCCACTCCCTCTCAGCCATGTTCATGTCAGCATGTTTTGTGCTGTAAAGAACTGCTGTGCTCACAATTAGCAGCAGATACACATATTCTTATAGTTAAATGTCAATGGTAATGTCCCACTATAGGAACAATCATGTGTCATTAATGTATTTCTGCTTTGGGTTCACAACATCTGGCCAAATACCACTAATATTCTCACAAACGTACAAAGCAGTCTTTTGAATGTCTATTTTGCTCATTTCACAAAGTCTGGTTGTATTTATGTATATTTATTTCTTCCTCCTCCTTTCTATTTTATTTTGATTTAAATATTGATCAGTACTGTGCATATAAATTCAATAATTTATAGTCAGTTATTGTACAGTGCCTAGATTTGGAATAAAAAGTCAGTATCTGAGGTGAGAACAATAACAGAGCCTCCATTCTTGGCCTTTTTTGGATTTTTACAGACTGAGTTCACCGATGCACTGCTGCTGTATGTGCTCTCTGTTTGATGTTAATCTGCTGGAATGAGCAGGAAACATAAGAACACTGAAGCATGGTGCATATTGTATGATCTTGACATGTGTTTCCAAAGTGGCAACCACAGCCCAATTATCATCAACGTTCAGATGCATTAAAAATAGAAGAAGTGTTAGTTAAAATTCTCCCAGATTGAAGTTATTCTCCTTGTGTCTTCTTCATGAATAATCCCATGTGTGAAGGTGAAGAGAAGGACATCAGCCATGACATTGGTCTATCCAATCAAAACATCAGAGGAAGTGCTGTACATATCTGGTGTTTGCCACTAGTTCATTACTGATGTATATCTGACTTTCAGTCGGCACTTGGCAGGTCCCCGTAATGACTCTGCTGCTTCACACAGAGGCTAAATGCACACTGACAAATGAGGGGGCTTACTATGCACAAACACATTGGATCCTGTTAGACAGTTGAGACAGGGCCAGAGCATAATGGCCTCTGTGTTTCTATGCTGTCCACACACAACCCACAGTGGGCTTCTGCTGAGTCTCGATGTGTTCAATAGATCAGACATGCCGTGGCTCAATTTTCACATTAGTTACACCAACCATTTTGAATGAAAAATCCAGAAAAGGATTCAATAGATTTAAGCCGTCATCATTGTTAATTGTCCTGTCAATAACAAGTCCCTCTGCTTTTCAACAAACAGAAAACACATTTCTAGTAACTGTCTGCAAATTGACATGGTTTTACTCTTCAGAATATCGATCTAAAAAAGTATGTGAAGACAAACCATCTTTATGCTGTGGCTAAAAGCAAGATGCCTTCAAATCCCCTTTAACCTTGTCTAAATGTCTGCTGCACTTGTAACATTTTCTGTTCTCAGTCAAAAATTCTTCACTTTTTCATGACTGCCTCAAAACCCAGACATGCACCATTGGGGCCAGTCGACAGGGGTCTGAAAAACAATCAAAGCTGTTTGTGAATGTAGATCCATGTGAAGAGATTTATGTTTTTTGAGCTGACTCTTAATGATGTGAGTGATATTAAGTTTCATTATATTCTCTTGAGACACACTGCTGTGATCAAGGACACGCTGATGTATTACGTTTCTAACGTCAGTGTCAACGGTGGCATGATTAATAAAATGGGCTTAAGATGTTTAAGATTCTTTAAAAAAAAGACCTGTGATTTTATGACCTCTGCTTTCAACACATTTCTTTGCAAACCATCTCTTTGCTAAAGGTGCAAATTGAATCCTTGTCTCGGAGAATGAATCGCTCTGTTGTTTTCCTTTTCTGAATTCCTGCAGGTCTGACACTTGTATAATTAGCTTTTAAGAATAAAACACACATTGTATTCAAACCAACTCACTTTGTAACTACCTAAAGCAAGCCCGCATATACTATAAAAAAGGTCTACTATAAATTCAAATTAAGTATTTTCTGTCAAAGCACTTTTTAAAGGCCGACTCGCGCTGACTTGAAATTTTTCTCAGCACCTGTTTTTCTTGTTTCTAAATAGTTCAGCGTTTTCTCACCTGCCTGTGAGCTTTCATGGTTCTGGCTCTTGGGCTTTGTGAAAGCTGCTGCTTAGAGATTGTTTGCAGCCACAGACACTTCCAGCTCAGTTCCAGGGGAAAGGAAAAGCAATTCCATGCTTGGGCCAAAGTGAATCCGTCTTTGTCAGTTCCGCTTCTTGATGCCCTCAAATCACATACCCCCTCTCCCTGGTTCACGCCCATCCCGCTCTCTCCCATCGGCCCTTGCTGTTGTATGATCAGGGACTAGGAGAGTATCAGGCTCACAGAGAAATGAGGATGTGCTTTACATGCTCCCTTACCGTACTGAACTCTTAGATGTCATTCACTTCTCTTCCCTGACACTTGCAATTTGCCGCTCTGCAATGAAACTCCATACTCCACGCAACACTGGTCACAGCCTCCAGTTCTAATCTAGCTTCTCCTCTGTCTATCACGCTACATGAAGCCAGTTGTCATTTGGTGATAAATGCACTTGATTTTAAGCTGTTTTACTCCTACAAATATGAATACAAACTGTGCCTAGAAATGAAGTGGATTCTTTTTTTTACTTTTATGCTCTTTTTTTTTAACAGATTTACTCCTTCTGGAGTTATTGACAAAAGTACTGGTGAATGCTGCCATCTCTCAGAGAGTAATTTCTTCACAAGTACTTTCTCAGTTTGGTGAAGTTGATACAGTCCAGATCTCCATCCCCTCGTCATCATCACTACTCATGTGCCACTGTGACCTCCAACTGTTAGTTACAGCACATTTTATTTTAACTTAACTCCCGCTGCCATCATTTTTCTTGACACTCATATTAAAATCACCTTAACTATGTGCAGCCACGTGGTTGGGTGGCACATCATCATTCTTCATCGGCTGATTGTGAAGTTTCACTTCCCACTCATTTTTCCATCAAACTTGTACATTTTATCATGACTTTTTTTCCTAGTGACTAAATTTGTGGCTTTGCCATTGTAGAAAACAGTGACATATAATTTTTTTTTGAAAGTGATGAAGGCACCGAATGATTGATGGCAGCATATTGGATGGGAAAATAACGTTCTGGACCGTTAATTTTACAGAGTCAAGGAAGCAGCCTCAGACTGTCAACACAGGAAATGAGTAGGATTTATCTCTGGCCTAGTGTCTGCCTCACACTCTGGCGGCATTTATAGGTAAGACATCGTTATAAACAGTGTACACGTTTTTTATGCCAATGTCCTTATTATGCTTGTTATTTCTATTATCAGTAGTCTTTTTACTCAGTATAAATAACACCAACAACTACAGCAAAAACACATGCAAGACAGACGTAAACAACCCCATGACACCTCTGAGTTTGTCTGAGGCAGAGTCAAGTCACGTTCAACCTCATTACAGCCCTCCTATTGTCTGTACAAACATGTCCATTAACAATAACAGAGGCTTTAACAGAGACACAGACGTAACATTTAAAATGCACTGCAGAACTTCTTAAGAGCACATTGAAGCTTTTCCTTGTAAATGGATGTATAGCAAGGACAGCCAGGCCACTTGAGAACCACAGTTGATTGTAGAGGGCCATACCAACTGAATGGACTAAATTCTGCTCAACATGGGTAAATTGTTAGTCTTTTATAATGTCCATTGAAATTTAATTTATTCACCTGCTCACCTTCAGTTTTTACTTTCAATAAATTTGATTAATGTGGCAGTGAATAAAAGTAAAGGGTTTAATAAACAAAAAGGCATGTCTTTATTATATCTGCTTGAACACAACTCTAATACACAACAAGTGCTTGTCCGAGTACACACACAATCCCACATTCCAGTTTGTCTCTCTGCAAAAGTGGTTAATTATAAAAATGTTTTTCCTCTGGGCTCTGAACCTCAAGCAGTGGATATAACCAAGCAGGAAGGCCAACTAAATAAAAAAGAGGACTTTGTGAAGCAGCAGTGCAACAGAAAGACTGGTTTCTACCGTAAAGATTTTTTTTTTTTGCTGTAGTACCCACCAAGGTTGAATAGACTTCTGCATTTGTTAAGACTATTTTTGAATCTTATGTTGCACAAGATATTCACTGGCTATCTAGGGAAGGCCACTGTTTGAGTGCACATGAAACAATGTGAAATGATGTGATGAATAGAAATTCGTTTTGATTAACGTATTTTAGTCTACACTGTTTGTGTTGTTTCCTTGGTTGGATTTAAGGACTTGCATGGAGGTGGTCCAGCAACACGGTCACTGTATTTGTTCCACAGGAGCAGAATACATCTGATATGAGCTGACACACATATTTTTCCTTTGACACGTCTGTCTCCGCTCACATAAGTCACTGTCACTGACCCCTGAGTCAGGAGAGCTGCTGCGGAGTCATGCAGCTTCTCACTGAAACAACAGTAAATAGTGGTGGGAGCCATAAAGTGACACTGACTACAGTTGGTTTCCCTGATACAGAGTTTACATGAGTAATCCTTTTTCTGCTGCAGCCAAATAAAAATATTTAAGTAGTCCCAAAATGAAACATAATGTTCTCAAAGACATCATAATACTGGCTACTCTCCAGCAAACTATGACTTGATCCCCTTTTTCATCCTCTGTCTCTTCATTTTCATCTTTCTTCATGGAGTATTCTTCTGTTGCAAGAGAAACATCCTGTAAAATGTGTGCTACATTGTGTTCTCCCTTGTGTTATTAGCATATGCCCAGGGCCAAAGAGGTGTGTTTTGTCGTCAGTACGAGCAGTTGCTTCCTTCACTCTGAACAGACAACATCTCTGCTTTGATGTACTCACTATTAAAACCCTGTCCATCACACAGTCTTCTTATTTTACAGAGAAATGTAACGAGCTGGCCTGAATGGCTGCTGTAGTCCAGGGGCTTGAACTCAATCTGTGCAGCAGAGAAGTGCTGCCGCCACACAGACCACGACAGAGAAAACATCAGAGCGGCCCGTGCAGCAGATTGCTACAGTTACACTGTTATCCTCAGGGGATGAGGGTGAACAACAGGAAAGGCTGGCTATTATTATTGCCCTGTTTGTAATTTCAGAGTGGACATGTTGGGGGGATGGCACAGAGCCCCTAAATGCCCTGTGTGTGCTCACAACTAAAGTGAAGTACTGCAGACAGCGACCTGGTTTATCTGCACTTTGGTGAGTTCTGCTGCTTAACATTTTGATGACAGACTATTACAGGGGTAGGACACAAACTCTATATGTTATTCAGACTAGACTCAAACTATATTTTTAAGTCTCATACAGGCCTGCATGTCTCACAGATCTGCTTTACCCATTTATGTGGATTTACTTGATTATCTTTTTGTGTCTTTTTTGACCTTTTGTTACTATTTGAGAAAAAGCTTTGAGTAAAAGCACAATAGACTGGGCACAGGTGAGTGGCTTCAATGAAGCAACAGTTGGGTACCTTAACCATAAACACATACACTGAGACAAATATGTCCTTTAGGGCCTGTTTGATGAGTATGCAGACACTTTTGATCCTTTCACACCTTTATTCACTGAAATGGAGGTTTAGCTGGGCATCACTTCTCTAACATTAGAGAATACGGTGAAGGAAATTCACATCAACACTTTCTTTAATCCCAACAAGCAGGACAACCCATTACTCATGGATCACACACATTTAATTGGCCATCCACAAGAAAAAGATCTCTGCGGGAATAATATTGCTGTGATTTTGATTTTAATTGGTCTCCAAATCATGGCCCATTAGGGATCAATGAAAAGCAATTCAGAAGTGCAATTATTGTATATTTCAAAGTAAAACCCTGCACAGCAGTATTTTTAATCAAATGCTGAAAAACAGGGCAACAATAATTGTAAAAGCAGAGAAAAATGCTGTCCCAGCACTTGATGGCAGTTCCTTAGAGACAGATGCATTGGACATATCACAGATCTAAGCATACACTAAGAGTATGGGAGCCATAAAAGCAGCAACTGTGTAACACTTAAACAGCTAATGTGAAATACTACAATGATTTGAAGTTTTTGCTCTCACTTAAAGCTAAAATCCATATTATTTAAAGTTTGCAGTGACAATATTATGCATTGCTAAGTTAACCTTCTACTAATGTTGAGATAATTAAAAAGGGAAAGATGGATCATCGTGGTTACTACTGATTTAACAAACCTGTCGTGGTTATCTGGCTGACAAAAATCCACAAAAAAAAAAAAAAAGCGCAGAATGCCATTAACATGAAGTCAAAGCTGTTTTTTAAAGGGATATAGTGCCACCCTCAGCTGTCTGTTTATGTTCAAGGCCTCAGCAAATGCATTATATGGGATGGATGGCTCATATGAAAGCCTGGTGACTGCAAAAAAGAAACTGAATAGAGACTGAAAGGAACAATTTCTGAAGAAGTCCAAAATGGTAATCTTATTGAATTCACCCCCTTTACTTTTGCTCCTGAGCTGAAGATGAAGTCCTTGAGTCAGTGTTGCCGCACCATCTGCTTTCAGTGCTGTGGGAAAAGAGGCTTTCCATCTGTTAATCTTAGTGTTCCTGTCCTCCTCGACTTGTCTGCTCTATTCTGAAATCGAGTGCCCAGGTGTTTCAGTCCTTTGAAAGTCAAGTAGCTTCATGCATAGAGTACAAAATCTCATAAATCCACTGGCTATCAAGGCCATACATTTCTCTTCTTCTTTTCTAATTGTAAAGGCACTCACGTGGAGTTGAAGGGCTGTGGTGAACTCAAAATATGTGCTTTGTGTGAGCTTGTGAACTGTTACAGAAGAAGAAGAGAGGTCCTCAGAAAAGACTAGCCATGATTTCATTTCTGGTGTTGAAGGCTGACAATGTGTGGGGTGAGTATGACATCATAATCACATCCATAGGACTATTATCTCCACAACTGACTGCTAAAAACAGTATAGATGTTTCTCTTAAAGCAACACTATGCATCTTTTTACCCCAAAATATGTAGGCTGTAAATAATTTATATAATAGCACTGGTTTAACAGATAAGCCACTTTGTAATAGTGAGCTGCAAGGCATGCTGGGATCTGGTCAAAAAAAAAAAAATATTGGCAAAATAAATCACATTGTGGCAGATTGATATTATATGTAAGATATTTATAAGATAATTATGAAGATATTTATTGAGCAGTTAATCTTCATCTTATTTTGAAAAATACTTCCTACTTTCCGTACTTCTGACCTTTTGCTTAAAGGGATACTGTGCATAAACAACCTTCGCCCCGTGACTCACCCCCAAGTCAAATCCTGGATTATTCTGATGTTGAAGACCCATTTTAAAAATGTGACAAAGAAACATTATTTAAACATTTAAAAAGAATCCCTTCTTGAAAATTGTGAAAGCAGTGCAGTGGCTATCAATGGTCAAAGGTCTTGTGTTGGATGTGTTAGCAAAAGTCATGTGAGATTCTTTTTAGTTGTAAAGCCATGACGTTCTGCAGACAAAACCAAAGAATTTCTCCCACAATGCCTTGGGACAAGTGACAAACCTCCAACACCTGTCAAACCATGAAAATGGTCGTTCACAGCTGCATAGTGAGCAGGCAGCCTGCAGCTCTGAAAC
Organism: Rhyacichthys aspro; assembly: GCA_036850595.1. NCBI lineage: Eukaryota > Metazoa > Chordata > Actinopteri > Gobiiformes > Rhyacichthyidae > Rhyacichthys > Rhyacichthys aspro. The sequence goes on along the minus strand of CM072163.1, from coordinate 11,038,804 downwards.
CATATCACAGGTCCAATGATTTTATTTATAGCTGTAATACAAACATGAGCTCTTTGTCTCACTCTGGCCCCTGGGGCTTACAAGGTCGCTGACAGTGTCGTGAAATATTCTGGTAAATGACATTGCAGAGACAATGACCCATGGCCTGAAAACTGCACAAAAAACATATTCAGCACTGTTCAAATTTGTAAAACTTGACCAATATTGCTATCTAATTTAATCTATTTTGTGGGTGTTTTTTTTTTTTAGCCTGTTTCAAACAAGTGAATAAGTATGCCATGCTAGAGATTAATGAGTATTTTTTTAAAACTGTAAATCATGAAAACTATTCTAGTAGCGTCCTAGAATAAAAAAGTGTGTAACAGAACCATTTCATATGGTTTCTACACAGTGGGATGCAGCTGAGAAAAAGTGGCTGTCAAGACAGCTAAGATTAAGATGGAAGAAAATATAAAAAGCATGCAGGGTATAATATGCTTCACAGTGAAAGGTGTGACATCATGTGAGCGCATGTACTAGCAGCCTGACCTTAGTGAGGGAGATGTCAAACTGTCACTTGTATTTAGCCAGAGTGTCTGTCTGGCCTTGGACCTGCTCACCCACAGCTGTATTTATTCATGCATGTCAGTGTTCCAGCGACTAATACCCTCCAAAATGCAGTAAGAATATGCATGAGCGTGCCATCACTTCAGAGGATAAAAATATGTAGTGTATTTTTATAACTTACTTAAAACAGTTATGTGTGGAAAGTGTGAATGTGGCCCTGAACACCAAACACATGTACTGTAAATGTTTATGATGACATATGAGAATATCACTAGAAAAAAATGACATGATGCTGTTTGATGATGACACCATAGGGTCGAAAATAGTAATGCTAACGGCCTTTCAGTTACATTACTTTTATTGAGTATCCAACAGTAAACATGTCTGAACAATCAATGATGATTTCTTACAATAAATATATCTGTATCTGTAAAGCTTCTTTTTTCACCTCGACATTTCAGGGTAGTATTGGTGCAGCTGCTGATAGGTGTAATATACAAAAATACAGAAGAGCTTTACTGTAGAACAGTAGCCTTGAATAGTGCTGCATTGTATTGTATGAATCATGATGTGAGAAACAGAGCGACTGTGTTCCATTGTACTGAACTTTTCACTGATGCAAATAAGGCACAGGTCAGACTTAACATTCCCCTTGACCTTCTTAATGTGTTTTACCCATTAATTAAACTAATATACAGTACATGTGTGACATTAGGAATAAACATTCTGTTACAGACAGTAACAGGTGTGTCTGTGTGTGAATAAATATGCTCAGTTTTGAGCTGGTACTTAGCTGCCACATGGCTCTGAGCAGCTTCTATCAGACAAACAAATCCCCAGCAGCTGCTGTAGACCCAGAGGAATATCCATTCCCATTAAAACCTCACTTACTCTTCTCTGAAAATGTTTCCTATTTACCTTTTTCTATGCCATTTTATTACTTTAGTTTTGGAAAAAAAATTTGTGTGTCAAATATTCATTCACAGACTTCTTTAATATTATCTCTCCTGACCATGCCACCAGTTTTATTTGTGCACAAAACCCCCAAGTATCCAACAGCAGTCCACATCAGTCTTTGACGCGTCCAGAAATCAAACATGAGCACACGCTGATTCAACAAATGTACACTAATGCAATGTCTGTGATTACTGAAAAGAGGAATGATCAATGAAGAGGAATGAAGATTTGAATTTAAAAATGGTTTATGTCTCGAAGACAGAAATTCTATATATAAATATATCTGAGTAACAATATCAGAGTCTGTGATCACAGCAACTGGCAATAAAAAAATTGCTGTTGTAGTTATTGTTTGGTGAGGAAGACTCTTTCAGAATGAATTTACAAATATATTTACTCAATAAAAGCATAAATGCTTTCATTTGGCAACTTGTACACTGACAACTGTGGTTTGTTGTGGTTAGTATTTATATGATTTTTACATGATATTTCATATTTAACATCATTTTACACAAACAAACAAATTAGGGACATATTTGGACATTTAATTAGTAGCAAAATTATTTCCAGGTCTCCTCCCCCTAAGACAAGCACTCTAAGCAGTGAGCTAAACTCATCAAGCACCTCTTTAATGGTAGTTTGGAAGAAAGCCATTTCCCCATATCTCCTCTGTTTTCCTTGACGTCATCACTGGATTTATGAGTTTGTATTGCACTGTTGATGGGTGGGCTGTGATTTTGACTGACAGGTGTAATTAAAGAACTAATTACAAAGGATATAATGACATGATCAAACTGTCTGATTGGCCAGGGACCCAGCTCTTCATGTCTCAGGACTAAACCTGAAGAATCAAATTAAAGACCAGCTACTGGTCCACAGGTCACCACAGGTTCCAAGTACTGTCTGTCTCATTAACATCCATTAGACCAGCGGCCCACAACCAGAAAATTCACTGTTTACACCAAATAAAGCATTTAAATGTTTGATTATTAAATTAAAACTGAGAGGCTCCCCCCAGGTACTTTGTAAGAATATATAATATTCATTTCGTTGGCTTATTGTCATTATTTTAGTTAGTGTGTCATGCTTCTCCCCTGTATTCCTTCATCCTGACCCTGTGCTTTGTTGGCCTCCTCTTCCTGCACTCTTCATCTTATGGAAGATTTTGATGAGAAAAAGTGGAGACGGCTACAGAAAGAGAAAAATCCTCCTGCAGTTATTATTTTGTTAAATTGTATGTGTTCGAGTCACATTTTTCTCTTTCAGTGACATACAGACACAAACTGATGGCTAGAAGAAACAATTTCACAGGACAGAGCCGAAACACAACATAACACAGTGTAATTGGGGCCGTTACATTACGCTGCACAACTTGAGGCTTCCCCGGCAGTTTCCTCTGAGCCTGGGGGGGCAGAGACATTGTTTTTTATTATTTGGCCATTTTGTATGTTCTACGTGGAAAACCAAAAGAACTGGAGCTTTAAATTACAACATTTGTTTAGCTTCACTTTAATTACACACACAAAGAAAATCAATGATACAGCAGTTGTTAACAGAGAGAATGTGCAGCCACTGAGTGAATGTTTACTTGCAGCACTTATTGTTATGTGGGCAAGGAGTGGGTTACTTTTATTTATTTGGACTGAAAAGACATGTCTTCCGAAGAGAACTAATGGAACCTAAGAAATGGATAGCTTAACAAAAGAGGAATAATGTTGAATCTTATGGCAAATTTTCATCTTTTTTCGTAGTGTGTACAACATTGGCAACAATTTGGCAGCAAAAGAGAATGATACAATTTATAGTACTATTTTTTCCATCCATGTTAGTAGGGAGTGCTGGTGGTTTTGTTGTGTCCCTGCCTGAATACAGGTTGTACTCAGAAGAGAGCCTGTGTGCTATCAATGACACAGGTATAAGTGACAGAGCTCACCAACTAAAGCCTGAATGAATGATGAAAAATACTACATCACAAAAAAGTGGAGGTAAATGTGAGGCAACAACGCTCTTTCACCATGCTTCTATTTACACGGAAGAATGAGAAACACAGCAAGATTACAAGAAAATGTGTTTTTATGTTGTGCAAATGTCTATTTTATGTTTCTATTGATGCCTCTTCCAATCCATCACATCCCTCATTCTTCTTCAATGGCGCAACATCAAAAGGTGTAAATTAGAAAACCTTTCAGTAATTATTCAGTGTGTCAGTTCAATTTTCCTAAAAAAATTACACTTTTGAGTCTTTTTTTTTTTTTTTTTTTACCTGAGCAGAAGCAGAAAGTGTATACAATCGGCCCTTTTGTTCTGTTTGTTCAAACGATGACTATTGAATTCAGTGTAAAGGAAAGCATTCATTATAAACTCTGAATAAACAAGGCCTGGAGATCATCAGCAGAATATATCAACAAGTGAATTGACTGGGTGTTTGTTGTGCTTACTTGGAGACAGCAGAGAAGTGCTTGACTTGTGAAGTGCCTAATTGTGCGGGTAAAACAGGCAGAAAGAGCATGTTTGTTGCTCCTCGTTGATGCACTCTGCCTTGGCAAATGCCAAAAGGATCAAGCAGATGCTGGAACATCTGTGGGTTTAATTCATTCATTGGAAACTCCATATGGGAATACTCTCTGGGTGGTATGGGTGAGAAATAATTAATCCTGTTATTATTCATTGTTTTCACAGTGCAGCCTTCATATTCTGGCAGCCGCTAAGGCTTTCACTCGTGGTGGAAATTTAATATATACAGCAGAATCACAGCTCTGTATGTATCTTCAGTCAGATTTGGAGGGATTTAGATTTAAGATAACTGACATATGATTTGATGCATCAGTCTGATTTGGTTAATTTGGGGTGGATAATTCTGTGTATTAGTTTAATGGTTTCATTAAAGTAATGCAGAAGTGCTTCGGTGCATCATCTGGCTACGATCCATAGAAATGAGCACTGTGGGCTCTCAGATGCTCCAGCAGCTGAGACATCATGTTTATCTGTATCATTGTTGCTGGGGTACAGTTATGAAATGGGGAAATGAGTTTATTTTTTAGGTTAGTTTAGTCTTTTGGGAAAAGGAAATTGAACTGAATTAATTGAAAATTGAGTCTGGGCTTGGCAGAGAATATACTATGAAGAAGACACAATTCACTCTACTTGCATCCATATGATGACAATTAAAATCACTGATGAATTAAAAAAATGATCATTCATTTCAAATACACACAACCATATATTCATTTGATGGGGTCTCCTAACAGGCTAGACTACCGCAGAGAAAATATACTATAAACATTATATATTGTCCCAAGTGGATTGTTACATAAAATACACTTTGCCATCTGGGATTGGCCCGGACCATCTAGACTACACCACCAAAACAAGAATTGAAAACAGTTATTTTAGTGAAGCAATAATGTCAGTTCTCTAAAATGTACTTATACCTTTTACATTTTGTTACTGAGTTTTCAGTGGAGTGTTAAAATAAGACAGTCACACTTTCAGACACCAATGAAAGCAAACTCGGCAAAAACTGTCTCTGATAACATTAGAATTTCAGCTAAAAAGGTTTATCAATTCAAAAATGTGGACCCAGGTGTCTGTGTGTCTCAATGACCTGTCTCCTGTATAATAAAAAAAAGGCACCTCACACAACCTTAAAATCCAAACAAGCCACGTTAATCATCTTGTTTAGTTTCCTGAGAACATTTTTCTGAATGTTTTTCTTCGTGCAAAGCGGTTGTCATGTTTGTGATGAGATCATAACCTCAAATGGAGAAATATGGTTGACGCTCTAAAATATGGCTGCCCTTTATACAAATGGATCCAACTTTGAATCAATGCGCGGCCCTTTGAGACCCTGTCTTTTCAAATAGTTCATGTTGTCTCCCTGTTGGTCCTATTGACCGTGCCCAGCCAGACGACACGTAGTTTATTTTGGTAGACAATAGATTAGGGGAATAAGGTGGGTGAGGTTGATGAGCATGGATTCCTGAGTGTTTACAAGATACTGTGCAAAGTTTACAGTGTCATTAGGAGCCACTGGGAGCTGCCAAAAAGACACAGGATGCTGTTTTTTCAACAAATCAATGCTTAAAGATGAACATCATCCACAGCAAAAGTAACACCAGTGAAAACTGTTTTTGTTCTAAGAGACAAAAACTTGCTTTGAAAGTGTTTTTATCCCAATATAGAGCACATCCAAAGTGATTTCTTCAGGGCAATTCATTCTCCCATCAGCCTCTGGGCAGCATGGGAAAATGAAGTGCTGTTGTGAAAATAGCTTGCAAAGGGAAACGGTTAATAAAACAAAATGGTTCAAGAGGAAATAGGATCAAATCAGGCTGAGTGATATGCACTCTTGATAGTTCCCCTGTTTGTTTCTGTGCTGGGCTTGTTGTTTAACAGACGCCCGCTGTGCACATCCAAACTGAGCTTTAATTGGATGTCCAGCCGGAAAATGTGAGCTGCACGTACAGGTCCAACAGAAAACAGTTCACCCTTCCATGAGCCTAGTTTCTCAGTTGATTTAATTGAAAATCTGCCTATGGAAGCTTTGGGGGAAAGATGGTGCAGACCTTTCCAGACTGCAGTTTCCAGGTGGAGATTGAGAGCAACAGAAAAGGTTTTCTAATTAATTTGCATTTTAATCTCCATGGCTGCAGCAGAGGCCTCTGGGCCCACTGTGTGCATTTGGTACATTTCCTGACTTTTGATAAAAGCTGCTGGAATAAAAGATTTGTCTTGGAATTATAAAAAGTTATGTGTAAAGCTGTGTTAGGTTGATTTTTCTACAGTTGTTCCACTTCTTATTTAGATAATTAAACAACTAACTACAATAACAAAAGTGAAATACAGTAATGACTTTTATCATTATCAGTGTTTTTTATGTTAGAAAAACGGAATAGTGGCTGCTTCTTTTGTCACATTGGGTTAAATATCCAATTAAAGTAAGCAGTAGACATGTATGAATGTTAAAATGCAGAATGGATTCTGCAGCTAACAGGTCACTGGGGAAACCAGCTCTGGATTAATGCGATCTCCCTGATGGCTGCATTCAATACCGAGAACAAGAATAGGCTCTGTCCACTTTAATGAGCAGACCATGGCTCTAACTACCTGCACCATAAGTCCTATTTGGCTTATTAATGCAAATACATGTACATGGCTATTGTCACTAACACAGATAATGTAAAAAGTAAGTCAAACTGAATTTAGCTTTAACTCATTTATTATGTTGTTTTGAACATTGGGGATTCTGTTCAGAGAGCGTCCTTTGTTTGAAGTAATGACTGAACACATAGCATAGAAATAATTCTGAACACTGTTAGATGATCCTGCCATTACATAGTTACATTAAAGACCAACTACAACAAAGAGCTTTCACTTGTTTTTTAAATCTCAAACCAAAGCAGAAAACATAGTTAGGTCCGAGAACAGACCCACATGATCAATTCTTAGCCCAACTCAGAGTTCAGTGACGCCAGGGATAGGTGACTTAGAAAACTAGGATAAATATATTCAAAGTACAAAACAGTACAGAAACAAGTATCTAAACACATATGTTGATATGTTGCCCCTACCTCACCTGAGTGGTGGGCAGTTCTAGTGGTGTACCTGGACTGAAAGGCTCTGTGCCATAGGCTACAGATCCCAGTTGATGTCTCGGTCTGATATTTCTACCATGATTCCTTTACCAATGACTTAAGCTTTGGGTATTTGCCCACACCGTTTTTGTGGTCAACAGACAACGTCCGTGTGGGAAGTGGACATGGAGTGAAAAGACATCCTTCTGAGCTGTGGTTGGTCCTGGATTCTCTGGTGTTACTCTAATGCACCGCAGCAATTTTACAGATTTGTTTGCTTTAGATCCTCCTGCCTTTGCCAAGCAGAGGCCATTTTTGTCTGCATCACAGTGCATCACATTTTCTCCAATGGTATATTGAACTTTTGTGCCTCTCATTCAGTAAGTTATTTAAAGATTTAGTTGGTCCTAGCTCAGGTTCCCCTTGCCATATATTGCAGAGTCTTATGTTTTGTATTGTTACAATGTCCTAAAACTCCCGCACAGTCAGAATTAGCATCAAGAACTTTTACCTCATGCTTATACTTGATCTTATTTTGTTAGAAAGTAGCATTATGCTTCAAAGATCCCATTCCTCATCCTGTCATCTCCCGTCATGTCTGTATGTCTCTTTCTTCCCCCTTTTTGGCTCTCTTCTTATCAAAGGCGTTCAGATGTCGTCCACAGAGACAGTAGCTGGCACTGGCCTTTTACAAATCCCTCTTTTCCAATTTTTTAAAACCTTGAGTTCGTTGCAGGCAGTTTTGTTTGGACCTTTTTCACCAAAATTTCACACATCAATCATTTTATTTAAAAAGACATTGATTTAAAAATGGAATAATGCATTAAACTGTTGTGTAGGTCATATGAGATGTTCTGACACGAGATGACAAGTGGGAACACATCCACTGACAGTCAAATCACTCATAATGATCGCTATAAGTGCTGACATGAACAGAAACAGAGCATTTATTTTGAACTTGTTGATTTCCATTTTCAAGAGACATTCAATGTTATACTTGAACCAATGTGAAGACTTATTGTGCTGCCTTTTTGAGGCTATTCCAACTTGTTTAGCTCTTTGACTGTGAGCTGAAGAGTGTCTGATGAAGTTTGGACCTCAATCAATTGCCATAATGGAATGAAAGCTGGAAAATAAGACTTCTAGGTTTAACAGGTTGGGTTTATCTCAAAGCTGGAATTTAACCTTTTTTTCCACAGCAGCCAAACAAATTAAGTTTGTTATTGTTTGTGAAAATTGGCACCAACTTTTAATACCTTTGGTTGATAAAGACAGATTATTTTAACCCAAAGCTTTGTGCAACAGCCATGTTCAATTTAGTGATTTGAAGTTTTGTCATAAACTCTCAAAGCTGTTTTCAAGCATAGTCGAGCTAGCCTATATATCCCAATCTGTCATTAATAAACTAAAGACCCACATTTTGATGAAACTTTAATGATCCCTGTGAAGAGATGAAGAATGTGCCAGTCTTCTCACTGAATGAGATTGCAGTCATAAATAATCTGTTGGTAATTTTGCTGGAGCGGGGGATGGGAGTGTCTGTGGCTATCTCCGTGCTTCAGTGCACAACACACCCAGAGGGATGGACCCATTAACACAGATCTGTTTACACTGCCTCAACTCAATCTCAGCGCGCGCCTTTGGACTAATGTCGGCCATGTTTAACAACCACCTGCCTTATCACATGTGCACACAGACTGAGGCACCAGCAGCACAATCCATCAGACACTACGGCTGTCAATCCCAAGTTAGTGGGAAAAACAGGAGTCTGAAAACACAGTCCTCACCAGTGACTAATATGTTCCAAATGTTACCGTACCTAAACCAAAACCAAATATGACTTTTTTCCATGTAATTTGGACAATATCAACTAAATTTGCTTGAGGCCCAGTCTGTTATTTCACAAGTGCTAATATATAGTTAAATAAATAAGTGAATACCTTAACTTTTTCTTATTTTAATTTGATTTCTTCACAGTTAAATATCTTTCTTGAAAACTTTGATGATTGTTGTTTGTCAAATATAAAACAAAGAAATGAACAAAGAGATTTACCAATTTGTCCTCATTCTTAAATGTAGATAAAAAAGTCTCAAACAACACTTGAGTTCTACAATAGGAAGATTTGTTTAAGTGTTGCACAATCGTCGGCTATGACTGCTCAAACTGCTCGCTGATTATCAGATGTTAATATCTGTACAGAAGATTAAAGGTTGTCATTACCACTAAATGAACTCAATTTCAGTCGTCTTTGAGTCACTTTAAAAGCTATATTTATGTTTCAACTCTACATATTTCTCCCTCATGTTTTCTGATTTTGATTATGTACTGGGGGCCACATGGAAAGCTAGTTGATGATCACCGTCTTGTAGAGTATCCCCATCAAACATCAATCATGGTCAGCTTGTCACATGGACTAGAGGTGGTGTTTGTAGTGACAGTCACATATAGGAGCCATGAAGCCAGCTTGTTAAGATCACATATATTTACAGTTGAGGTTAACTTGATTATGAGGGACACCCAACAAGAGAGAAATAAATAAGAAGTGTATTGTTTTATGGCAACAAAAAAAAACAGTGGTGTTCTCTGAACTACGTGTGAAACTGCAACAATCCTGAGAGCGAACCTACATTTTTTTCTGTGACATTGATTTTAAAAACCCACTGTACAGACACCCATGACTGATGAGAGACTGCTGGACCTGGGTCAATCAGGCTATTGTGCAGTGACACTTTTCATGTAACACCACCTGTATAAGGGCACAGGGCACCATTTGGAAGGTGGAAAAGCTGCCCAATCTTTTCAGAGCCATTTGTCAGAGCTGTATTTACCTCTGATGAAATATCCTGGAGCCAGGCCTTACCTGCTTCATCTGCTTTACCATCTGCCAGATGAATGTCCTGTCCTCTGCAAAATCCTTGTTCCTGGACGAAAGAGTAAGATTTAGACTTATCTACATTTGTCCATAACCTAAAACAAGCATGACTGCATTGTTTCTGAATTGCTCTTCAAGGACAAGAAAGGGGACTTTGAGCCCAGCGTTTTCAAAATAAAGCCAGGATGGACCACTGTGTAGAGTTGCTCACTTGATTGGAACAAATAATCAAAAGCTCTTAACAACAAACCACAGTCAGGTAGTAGTCAGAGCACTCCAGAGATAAGCCGTGAAAATCACCACAAGAAACGTGTTTTAACCATGTGACCAATGCTGCGGTGTCTCTCTTACATTCTTTATCTCAGTACATGTCAAACACAGCCAGAAGCTGGTGCAAAGAAGCCGTTAAGCCTTATCTATTATTGAAGAGCAAACGACTATCTAATGGCTGGATATTGCTGACACCAAAATTCCTTCATGATTTAAAGTCTTCTCTTGCTTCAGAAAAAGCCTCATTTGCTCACTAAGCAGAATTGTTTTATGAGATTTCTGTGTTGTTAATATTTTCACCATTAGCCTGCGTTGGCTGCTGTTGGTCTGTGTTATAGGTGTAGTTAGAGGAGCTCTGTGTATTGCCATTCAATGCACCTCAGCAGTGACATTATTATTTCATGTGGATAAAGACATTGAGAAGACAGAGATGCTTGCCCTTTCCTCAATAAGTACAGAGGATGTGACACAGTTCCATTGTCTGCTCTAATACCAGTCTGGGTTCACTGCATTAATGTGAGCGTTCACAGGAAACTCTCCCTGACCTCTATCACTGCACACATATTTCCGGCTATTTAGGCTGACAAGCAAGGCACTCTCAGACAATCAGGAGAGTCGCACACTCATCGTGGATGAGAATCACACCAAGCAATTATGTCCTGAGTCTCAAAAGCCCTTTGCAGTAAAACCCACAAGTTAGAAAGGTCAGAGCTGCATTTTGAATTTTTACGCTGTTTTTGTGGTGAAGTTTAGACTGTTCATTAGAAAAGTAGGTTTTCAAGTATGGCCTTTGTTTCCAAGGCAAGGTAATACATGTTTGGTCAGTCCCTCTATACTGACACTGAAGGTGCCCTATACCATTTTCTGATGCGCTGGGGTTTGTTATTTAATTCATTTGCCTATACTTTTGACCTACAGATCTTAAACTACAATTTATTTATTTTTTCTCTTGTGCATAAACTCGTTCGAAACAACTGGGAACAGGGAAACAGCTGGGAAAAGGGAAAAGAGGGATAGAAATTCTCTGACTTGATTGTTTAGTCAAAATATATTTCATAAAAATAAAAATCTACAATGAAAAACAATGTTAATGCTAAGCCATATGATTAAGTTTAGGAAATCTAAAAGAGTTAAACAAGATGATGTCTCTGATGGAATTGTTACCTTGTGAGGATGTGCTCCAAAAACCTGTTTTAAAACATGTAAAAAATAAATCTGATGTTCAATAGTAAGGCTGGTGATTTAAGTATTGGCAACAGAGAGCTTACAGTAAGTTTTTTTATTTTTATTTTCTGACATTTTCTGACCATTTCATTTAGACTAGGGGTAGAAATGGGAAAAATGGGGAAAAATAGCATTAACATAAGTGAAAGGAGACACTCTTGTAAATGTTGGTATATCACCAGAGGTCTATAGTATAATCATGGAGAGAGCCATGTTGAAAGTGCTGTGAAACACTAGTGAGCTCTGCTGAGTGGTGTAAGGTTAGTTAATCAGGCTCCTTCCATGCTCTAACAACCCTGTGCCTCCCACAATTACACCGCTCAGGAATAGTGAGCCACACCGTAACACATGACTGTCAGAGTAAGCATTACATGATGGTTCCTTTTGGCTGACTCTGACAAAAACACGGCCTATTTAAATCCTAATGTAGGTAAATGTCAAGCCTACATCTGGAATAACAGTCACAATACGTCTATACTCTATACTACTACTTCTATACTGCAAATTTACAACTTTGTTCAACCAATAAATAAAGTTTAAACCCTAAAGCAAATGTAGGATATTATCATGATTTTTTTATTAAATTTTTTTTTAACAACCACCATCATTGGCTTGTAAGACATTAGTGTTGTACCATTATCCCTTAATTATATTGAAGGTGGAGTGTTGCTGGTGTACTCCACTCTGTCACATGACACACCAATCATTTTTCTAAATGTTAAACACGCTCTTGGCTTGAGGCATTACTGGTTTTACTGCTCCATTTTTATAGATTCATTGGGAAAATAATCTGTAGGCAGTGCATTATTATTGAGTGGAAAGAGAATAGAGACACAGAATGCAAGTGCTTGTATTGAATGTGTAAAGATTTAGGGTAAGACACAACATGCTGCTGCTCTCCTTCCTCTCACACTCTTATTGTGTGTTCATGCTCCTCACTTCATGACAATAACAAGAATCCCCACTGTGTTAAGCAGTATGTAGTTAACAGAGACCCTTACCATGCTGCAGTATCTGCAAACCTGTTCACTTCTGCACACTACAAAAAGCACGGTGTAGACTGCGCTATTTACGCTGATGCATCAAAGCACCATCATTAGAAGACACTTCAACACTTGCATTTCCCTCTAAACATGGGATCATAGCATGCAAACTATTATTAGACACAGTATCAATGTGTATGAACATGACGCCCTTCATTTTACCGCATTGTTTTGAGAAGCTTTTATAATCAGTAATAGTTTTATGTATTAGATGGACATTTCGCTCCTGTCGTCTTATCAAAGTACCAGAAAAATGAAATGCTGTAGGGTAAGTATTTAATAGTTGCCTTTAATGTCATCTTTAAAGTCCCTTTGAGCCAAAAGGTATAAAACAGAACTCATATTCCTTGAAGTTACAATGTGAGATATGGTGCCAAAGTCAATATCTGTGCAATAAAGTTAAGGATAAAGTAATGTTGTTGTAAAAATGTAGTTTCTTTAAATCCTCCTCTGCTGTTCCCCTTTTTATAATGTCTGTGAATAAGAGCGGTTGCCATGCAGCTGTTATGTGCCACTGTTAATGACGGTGGCTGGTATGACTATTGTTGTGGCCTCGATAAAAATCTGAGTGCCCCGGGAGCTGGAGGTACTTTTGCATTGTTGCATGGCTACTGAGCCTTTTGCGGAGCTCCAACTCCACCTACATTATGACTGAATAGATTTGACCTCTTCTAACCTGATTTTCCACACTCATGAATTCTCTCTATTTCTTTGTATGTGAATAGCTACAACAGCCATCTCCAGATGTACAGATTGTGTGCCCCCTGCAGTATGGCTAACACATCTTTTCAGAATTTCAAAACTTTAGTAAAGGTAATTTTTTGCTTTCAACCAAATTTAATTAAATTAAATGGATGATGTAATTTTTAAGATCTAGATGATAATCATAAAGGTTTGCACCTATCCTTACTGGCTGTGTTATAAACAGTCAGAGCAGAGCAGCACTGGAGACAGTATTTAACTTGTAAATAAGGCATATATCTGAGTTCTTATGGTTAGAATAGAATGATACATATCGTGTTTTATGTGTGAAATGTCTGGAGTTGCAAACACACTTTATACCTTTGATTTGTGTGGAGGTCGGAGCCGAAGATGGAGGTGTAAGATGGATGGAGACGACCTGGTTCTTCTCATTAGAGATAAGAATGATGGGAGAAAATGGCAAGAAGTAGAAAAGGGCAAATTATCTGATATACCAGAGGCTTTGGATTCACTGTGAATACAAGTCAAGGATAAACAAGATATCTTGCTCTGGGATTGCAAATAGACGGCTAACACTTTAACCTTTAGCGTCTTTGTCACAGTTGGTGGTGGCTCTGCTCTTTTGTCTTGTGATCTTTTCACATTGTAAAACTGGAAATGTGGAAATACAACACATTATAATCCCACATTGATGCTGTGTGACCTTTGCTTGAAGGCAAATATTTCCACCTCCTGAGTAAATACATTTTATTCAAAGTGAATACTTTTGATTTTTAATCCTCTCTTTACTTTGTTTAAGCTCAATTGATGTAATGGTTTTAAACATAGACTGTGGACTCACTTTCTGGAATAGTTCTTCTTAGGGCATTGCCTTCTGCTGTTGTTGTGACAGTTCCTTAGAGTGTAGCAGCCCATATACCACCATTTGACCCATGTACTCTTCTGTGTGTGCACTGACAGCAGCAGGACGGATGTGACAACAGTGTAAGGGGACCATTCACAGCAAACCATGAAGAAAAAGACTATAACATATTATATACAGTAGTCAGTTCTTTTGAAACAGGAGTTATATTTATATGTGCCGGCTTCTTATTATATACATTTGAATTTTTTTATGTATTTAAATGAGTCGAAATTGTAATGTAACTTTATAAATACAGTTTATCTTGAAAAGTGGTTCAAGTAAATGTGCCCATACCTACCACCGCTCTGTTTTTATTAAGTTAATCATGCCACTTACCTTTAAACACAATCACCTTAATGTACCTTAGTTTGAAAAGCACAGACTGTGACCGGTGAGGGATTCAGAAACAATACAGAAAGAAAAAACACTTTTGTATTTTATTGTGAGCACACAATTCTTTTCCATTGCATTAAAGTTTAAGAATCCAGCCCCCTGCTTCACCCAGTTACATTTCCGTCTTACTGAGTCCCATTAAGCCAACATAAAGGCAGCAATGTGTGTGATTACAGGAAGCAGAATGCACTTCCAGTCAAAGGCTTCAGAGGCACACAGCTCTGTACAAAGGTCTGTGCATTTACAAATGTCAGCAGCATGTTCTTTTAGTCACACGGCTACAGACATATACATAAATTTATTAAATAGTAGTCATTAATCTGCGGTGTTTGAAACTCGCATTACACATTACATTACAAAACACGTGATTATGACACGTTGAAGTGAGTTGAGGACATTTGGAGACAGACCACAGATGACGGACACATCCATCTCAGTGTGTACATGACGGAGTGGGTGTAACGAGCTAAAAGAGAGGAAATTGCGGCTTGCCAGGTTGTTTACTCCAGAGAAGACAGGATTATAGGGCAAATCTGGACAGAGATGGCAGGATTTCTACTTCAAAAAGCGCTTGGTTAACACACCTGGCCCTTTTTTCATCTGATCCCAGTGAAATAACACTCTCTTCTATCTCTTTGCTGTCTCTCAATATCTCCAATTCAATATGCAGGAGACTCTACCCTACGGTCAAATCATCTTTCTCTTAAGAGCTGGGTTTTCACCTCCTCAACCTTCTTTCCTGGTTCTTAACAACCTCCTTTTGACTCAACGATGAAAAAGCCAAAGAGATTATGCAGCCACAGATTCCAGCTTTAGATGAACGGGCAGAATTTCTCAGGTCCAGCTGAGATAAGTCCCGAGCAGGTGACTTCAGAGTCTGTTGGGAGTTTAAGCAGCCAGGTTATCAGATAGTTGGAGCTATGATCAGGAGATACAGGCACTAAAGCTCTGTAGTGTAGTCTGTTCGTGTACGAGCCAGATACGTTCTTACGGTTATCTTTCGACATCATAAAGTGACACTGTTGGCCCTCGAGCACATGGGGTCTGCACAAAGTCCTGATTCAAATTCAGACATCACTTCTACAAATAACTACGGGGCTTTGATGAACTGAACTTTTAAAATAGGGTATATTTACAGGTAAAAGCTAGAACTCAGCAAATAGCCAGTCTGCAGGTTTGTCCAGTTAAAAAACATCTGTGGTATTCATATGATTTCTGTGTAGAGTAAGTTTTGTTCCTAGAATTTGTTTTTATAATATGTGAGCTAATGTAACCGGTCCCTATTGTGGTGTGTATAATTACACAAAATTGTTTGTTTGGTTCTATTACTGTTCATTCATACCTGGCATTCAGATTCCAAGTGTCTCCTGAGTGGTGCGTATTTTGTTAAGTCTGTGTTAAGCCTGTGTCTGTGTCCTACAAATCCCGTCCTGTCCCATTTCCTCTTTCCTTTTGATATGTCCCACTAAGAAGAGATCCACTGAAGAGCCTCAGCAAGTGTTTTAGGTTTCTTTTGTTGTCAAATTAAACAAAGCACACCTCGAAACACAGTCCTTCTGCCACCACACACACATATCAACCACAACACTAAAGTCCACAGGTCACAATGATGATGTTACTGTTTTTTAGAAAGACAAAGTGCTATGTGGTGAGTGCAAAAACTGACAAGAAATTCACCAAAATCATTCACTTATTTGACATTTTCAAATTTGACGTCTTCAAAGATGGTGACAGGTGACTGATCTTTCAAGCCTGGCCTGTCAGACCCTGTCACTTAATCTTAGTGACGTGAAGTGGGTCCTGAACCTCTCCCAATGAACATGGCTTCCACTAAGTACAAGCGACCATCATGACTGTTTATTTAAAATGGGGCAGGCTTTAAGTGTTGTTCTTTTATCTGATTGCTTGTTTTTTCTCATTTTGTTGGTCCCTACAAACTTCTGCCCCCTGCATTCTGATTGGTCCCATGTGTATTTGTCCCACCTCCTGGAAATCAAACTCAGACCGAGAGACCAGACTAATTCTTTGTATAGAATGGAAAAAGAATCTTCCGCATAGAAATAAAAAATACTGTGCTAGAAGTATAGCTTAATACTGGCATGGGATTGTGTGGCATTATTTGAATGGAAGCCTGTAGGACTCAGCTTTCTTGGAGTCAGACCTCACTTCTGCAGCAGATTCCCCTCCAGCCCTGGTCTCTTGGTCGATTTAAAATGCAACTAATGATACATTGTGTATGATTTATGATGCACTGTGGTTGGAAAAACAATATGGAGGAATAATAAGAACTGGCATTGATTTTGACCTCTAGCACTGCTGTGTGAACTGAAAATCTATAACTCAACTAATAACCTTGACATAAAAGCATCATAAAGCCTTTGTTACCGGCTTTGTAAACTCTTTTGGAGAAAATAAAGAGGTAAACCAACAACCCAGACATCAAAGATATTTATCCTGTACAGAGGTTTATTTTTCCAAAGCATAATGTGGAACGCTTGTCTGTGTTGTACAAGGCTTAAAAACACATCAGTCATCTCCAGGAACGTATTCATATTCTACTACAGTAAGCTTTCTAATAGTGTCTTGAAAGGACTCAAGACCATTACACATCAACATGACTGACACATAATTTAAATCCTGCTTAAGTTCTGCATAATTTCTTCTATTAGTTATTAAACAACATAATAGAAGTAGTGTCATGAATTTGCTGTGCATTGAATGGTCCGGGGAGACGAGGAAAAAAGAGCTGAATGAACAGAGTCCTATCACAGTATAAAGAGTGTGAGGAAGATGAAAGCAGCAGAACGAGGAATAATCGCAGCTCTGTGAACGCAAGAGGTAATAACTCTGTGTGGGTTTGTGTTTGAATGGATGTCTGCGATCTGCATTCAGGGCTCTCTTATTCAGAGGTGGCACAATCCTGCCTCCAATCACTTTATAATGTATTCTAAGAAAGAATATAATTTAGTCTACCATGAAAATCCCTGTTAAGATTAAACTTTGTAATCCCCTGTCTGCAAATAATTTTACCTCAAATATCAAGTGAATAATCCTTTAGCGCCGACTCAATTTCAAATGGTATTGTTTAATTTTCATGTCATTTGGGTTTGGTTCCAGGATGGGGATGATTTTCTAAATATACAATTCCATTACACATGTACAACAACAACAACAACAACAACAACAACAACAACAACAACAACAACCAATAATAATAGTAATAATAATAATAAATGCTTTTACTTTGTTTTAAGAGAATTTCTCCACAACATGTGATTGTTGTTGATGCTGCAGGTCAGTGTGCATTCATTTGCCTTTGTGAATTATTGTGAGCCATTAGTTTAGCCTTTTAAGATGACTTGTACAATGGACAGAAAACACCGCCTCTATACGTTACTTAATTAATTTGTGATTTGAAGAAAAGCCTGTAATGCTATCTCTGTAATGAGATCATTAAAGAATGATTATGAAGAGAAATGTTTGACATCCACATAATTGTTACTTCAATCAGGATCTA
The DNA here is from genome assembly GCA_036850595.1 of Rhyacichthys aspro. Taxonomy (NCBI): domain Eukaryota; kingdom Metazoa; phylum Chordata; class Actinopteri; order Gobiiformes; family Rhyacichthyidae; genus Rhyacichthys; species Rhyacichthys aspro. The sequence continues at coordinate 11,020,802 of CM072163.1, read as the reverse complement.
GGATCTTGGGGTAAAATGTAAATTTGCTTTAGTAGCTGCCATCCGACTGTAGATGCTCATGATTCAGCATCATTTGAAATCATGATTGACACTTCAAAATACCATTAACTTACAGGAGACATTTAATTTTCCCAGTAAATGTCTGTGAGGTCTAACAACGCAAAAGAAACTGAAAAACTGTATTTAATGAAAAGCTCTTAATAAAACTGATTGGCACCTTTATTGCTTTAACTATAAAATGGCATTATGCATTTCATTTTTGGCTAATTGCAACATGTTCAAATTAAATCTAACGATGATTAGCTTTATTTGCTTTTTTGTTCGTAATTTGCTCATGAATACTGAAGGCAACAGCTTTTCTTTTTCTGCAAATCAGGTGTTATGTGCAAGCTGAAAGTTTTTTGTAAAGTCAATTTAAGTTTGTTTTATTGTTAATATTGGGTAATGTTATTTTCTTCTTCAGTCATCACCACTGTTGTGTAGTTCTCAAGGGCTTCCGCTGAAACCCCCGAAGTGGTTCATTAGTAGGTATTGTACATTCTCTAAAGCTCCTTTGTCTAAATGTTTGTCAGCAATAATGACATGCAGACAACAATGTACACAACATAAACATACAGAAATAGAAATGCACCGCTGAGGCAATGCGGGGCACATATAGACAGAGCATCCATTTGATGTAGTCTAGAAGCAGGCAGTGGAAGTCTCAGACAGAAGCCATTTTTCAATTGCGGTCTCACTACATTTTTCAGCTCTAATTCCCTTGACACTAGACTCCCGATTCTTTTCGGAGTCATGTGAGAGACACTCGCTCTTTGAAAGATCAACAGAGTAGACCCTTGATGACATTAATGAGGTGCGTGCAGCGGCAGAAGAAACATGATCACAGGAGGAAAACCTATAGAAGTTTGAGTGCAGCTGTGAGAGCGCCCCTGGCGGTCACTATGAAGACATGCAGGGTTCAGTGGAGGTGTAGCATAGAAAACAAATTGGAACAAAAAACAAAAAAAACCTCAACTCACTAAACTAAAATCCAATAAAAAAGACATATCTCTCATTTTGTTTTTCTGGCTTCTGTGGTTGAGTGTTTTTAATGGCATCACACATGCTCTATTGCTGGCTATAACAACAAAGTAAGTAACTTGCGTCTGACAAATAAAGAATACCAATGATTGTTGGCTTCAATATGTGCCATTTCTAAGTTGAATTTCGATCCCCTCAGGCTGTCAATGTCCAGCCCGCCTCCTCATTTTCGGAGGGAAAAAAAATAACAATGCCCGTATGCTCCCGCGCAAATAAAGTGCGTCTGTTGGCTCCTCATTTCCATGCAGCTGTCTGGGTCTGCACGAGCTGATGAAAGATCTGCCGACTTCCAAATGAGTTTCATGAGAGCAAACTTCATTTTTGCAATAAAATCTAATGTACAGATATAGACGATAATAGCAGCACCTGTCAGAGGTGCAAAATATAGTTGATTTATAATAGTCATTCTATCTACTGTTGAAATATGAGCAGCTTCACATCACTCTAAATTACATCAAAAGGCAGATAAATCAAATTTCAGGTATATACAGAGTCTCCTGGTTCCAAAGCTTCCAATCCAAGCCGCTTTTTAACACAGAGGAGTCTGGAACAGCCCACTACATTTCAATAGGCATTTTTATAAACAGGCACAGGCCACCATTGAAGCAGTGGCCCTGCAGGACTCTGTCTGCCTCAGATAGGTTCAATGTCTGCTCCAACTGAACCAGGCCGGTTACACCCCTGCTATAATGGGCTTTATCTGACAGAAGGATTAGTGTTCAGCCGAGCAAAAACACCATTTAGGCATGGTCAGCTGGGAGGGCGCTAGAACCCCCTGTGTGATGCATTAGTTCTGTGATCTCTTCGCAAATGGAAGGAAACAGAAGTGCTACGACTTTGCCTCATTACGGCTGTGTTTGTTTTAGGGAATGAAATGAGAATAGGCTGAACAAATGAGGCTACATTAAGAACAGTTGGTTAAATATTCATGTTTAATGGCTTCAAATTCAATACTCCACAGTGAATCGGAACGTCTTGTGAAAATAGTGCTTAAATAAGCTATAAATATAAAGCATATGAAAATGTGAAGCCAGTAGTAAAATAAGAATTGGGTGAACTCCACAAGGTGATTATGATATAAGAAATTGTGAATGGCTGTGGATAGTTAACCCTGAGCTAATCTTAATGTCAAGGATTTCAATATAATGTGAAAGATTATATTAAATCTTGTAGTTTCAGTAAGTATTCGTGGGAAAAGTACAACTGTAATAGCTGGTTGGTGTAATTATCCTTGAGTAATCAGCTTCAGTGTAGCCCTATTGTTTGCATGACATCCAATTACAAATTATTAATGTGCAATAAAGCTGAAAATAGGGTTAAGACAAGATGCTGGCAAAGCAAATGTGATTGGGTAAAGAGCCAAGAGTAATGAGAATTAAACACCTTTAAGGCTACAAGAGACTGCTTTGTATGTGAATAGTCAATTTTTACATAACACAGATTTCGGGGTGTTATAAAGGGCAAAGTCACAGTAAGATGGGGCTTCTAGTTAATTACCAAACATGAGTATGACAACCAATCGCAGCCAACTTGTTTTAGAGGGAGGGGCTTAAAGATGCAGCGGCTTAAATTGTTATTGTCAAAAAAAATTAGACACTAGGAAGATTAAAAAAATAAATAAAAAATTAAACATTCAGTGACATATTCGTTTCAAACAAATGTGTGTGTGACAGTGAGAAAATAAAAAAAAGAAAAGACCAAAATGAATGAAAATTTAAAAAAAAGGAAACCTAAAGAGACACATGAGTCTGAATGAGTCTGTAATGGTTCAGGCTTTAGTATGCTTGTATAAAGAAAGATTACATGCCTCAAATGCCACAAGAAGAAGAAGAAGTAGATCTGTTAGCTTTGTCTGTGTGAGTAAGAAAGAGGAATTGTGATTAAAGTAGAGCCAGGGGTAATGTCTGTGAAAAAACACGTTATCCACACTTCTGTTTCCGCAGATAGGGCTTTGACATGGATCACTGGCTTATCTTTTGTTTCACTTCAAAGGATCATCTACTATTAAGTGTCATATTGGGGTAATTTGGTGGAACATTTCCAAATGCCACAGTAATACTTCCGGAGCTTACATGTATTTTTGTTTAAGCACCTGCTGAGTGGAGAGAGGTAAAAGCCCGGAGTCAAGAGAAATAATTACTCTCTAAACATCGCTTATAACAAACCCAATTTAAAAGTGCGCATTACTTACACTGGTGTGTTTCTTGGTGAATTACCACCCCTACTTGATAAGACGGGCAAATTTTTAACCGAAGAGACATTTTCAAAGCCCATCTCTATCATCTTGGTTTCTATAGCAACAGGTTACGAGCATCAATGCTGGAGATAATGCCGAAACAGAGTGTCTTGTATTTAAATGTGTCTGTCACAAACAACAAATTGTACCTCAAAGCTTTGCTGGTTCGAAACCTTTGTGTGAGTCTGGGAGTCTGTGACCTCAGCGTCAGCCTCGTGTTTGTGGCGACTGAACAGCAGTGATTGATCTACACACGCTGCCCTTTGCTGCTACACCAGAAGGGGATCGGCAGAGGAGATAAAAAGCACTTTTGTTTTTTAAAAAGGGAAACAGTTTACAGCACAATAATGACAATGACAACTGCTGTGGAGTAACACTTTGAGGCTCTTATAATAACCATTCATTTTACATTTAAGATTTCACTGCAGAAGCTCCAAAGAACTGATTTTTTTATTTATTTTTTTTTATTACACCCGTACATGCATGTGCTGTAGTTTATCTTGAACTTTTTCCGTGACACCAATGTACTGTTGACCTTGAGCTGCAGCTGGATTCTCGCGAGATTTGGGAGTTTCCAAAACTCTTGTAAATCCATCTTGTATCGCGCCAACCAAACCGCTTGACTCGCGAACCGTGGACTCACCGGACTCTTTTGACCAATGATGTTGCAGCACTAACAGGTAGAGGTGGGTTTTTAATTTGAAGAAAGCAACAAGCGCTCTTTTCTCCTCTTTGTTATCAACATGGCTACGCCGAAAGACATTAGCGTTGACGCTGCTATCGAAACAGTTTTATCAGAAGTAGAGAGTATTTCTTCTTTGAAAGAAGCGCAAAGAGTGGCACGTCATATCGTTGCTATGATTGGTTAAAGAAACCTCATGCTAAGCGGATACTAGTCGGTGCTTCATCCAATCAACAACAAGTTTTTGACAGAAGGCACCTCCCTTTTGCAAATGCTTTCAACTGGAGCCTTCCCAGATGGTACTGCGAGATGGACTATGTTCTGTGGAGCAGTTCTATCTGGCGGAGTCAGGTTAATGTACTGTTAGGATTTGTATAAAGCCAAAAACGAGCTTCCTATCTTCAACAAAAGAACAAAGCCCTATTAAATAAAATACAGATACAAAACTTCAGTAAATCATTTTCAGTGTCAGTTGTAAAAACTTGCATTTGAAAGTGGTGTGATGACTGCTGACATGAAGCTGGCTGACTATAAGCTCTTATCGGTGCTGGTTAAGACCTTGTGTAAATGTTCTCCACCACTGTTATAATAAATTATATGTTTATGTGGCGAAAATTTAACTCATTCCATTGTTTCATTAGTCACTGGCCACCAGCCTGTATGTAGTGTTGTTGAATAAGTGAAGTTGCTACATAAATAAAATGGAGAGCTAAACTGATACTGAACTCCGTACCACCGCCTTAATCAAATCTAGCCTTCAGTTCCTAACAATACATTAGATCGGAAATGCAGCATGTAAAGGTTATTCTGCTTTGTAGAGGGAGGTTAATCAGAGTGTACAGAGTAATGTATCACACCTAGGTTTCTTCCAGGGTAATACTTGTAATTGATCAACCGAGGCCATATAAAACAAAGTCCTGAAGCAAATCAGCAGGGTCGGCTGTTGTACAGCTCATTTAACTTTGAGAGAACCAATCTGTGTTGCTTATTTAACACTCTTCCGCCTTTATTTCCAACATATCGTTCCATCTTTGTAACATTTGCCTTGTTTGTACCAGACTCAGTTGAGATTTACTGCTTTTATTGTTTTGACTCAATTGAATGGCAACCATGGCAGGTTCCTATTGATTTTGCCAGTTTGATGAATCAATCATCTGCCTCCTGCAGGTATGTACCGTACACGCTGAGCGAAAAGAAGGATCTCTTTCTCGCTTCATCTCCCACTGAGTTCCTCCTTCACTGATCTCATCTGAGCCTCTCCAGAGTTATCCATTATCTTCCACTATGTATAGACACTTGTCACACACTGTTCAAGCAGTGTTCCTAAATCAGTTTGTGCCGTCAAATCAAGCAAAACATCTCCCACAAGGCGCACAGCTACAATGTGGGCAAAAGTAGACTTGATATGACTGGGAAACAATGCACCACCCATAAAAGATGATTCTATGGAAACTATCAAAGCCAATTGTCTGTGATTACTGACATTTATTTCATTAAACCAGAAAGGAAGACATAACATATTTTTTTCCAGATGCACATAATATGATAATGTTCTCCATAGAGGTTCGCCAGGACTGCAGTCGCTACAGCTCTTCCCCTAAACAAAATTTCCTGTTTGAAGTGGCTGATACAAACAATTACATGACCCTTTTTGTTGTTCCTTGTCTGACAAAATTTCCCAGAGGTGTTTTGTCGCCTCAGTATGGAGTCCTCTACTCTCCTGTTCTCGTCAATCCCGCAGGGCCCGAAAAAAAAAAAAAACAAAACTGGAAACAGCACTCTTGTTGTTGAAACAGCAGTCGTGGTCAAACGAAACCAGCGGGGACACTGAGATCTAAGCTGAATTAATTATACAGGGACCCTCTCACCGGTTCTCCAAAGGGAAAACGCACTGGTGATAGCAGAGTCTTTCTTTTCCACTTGGAGCCACAGAGTTTAGCTGTGAGCAGTTTAACGTTACATTTTCTACAAGTGTCTCAGGAACAATACCGTCTCAATAATTCAGCTCTTTCCTTCTTACCCAGAGGAGCGGTGTGCAGCAGATGGCTCAGGTGTAGCACTTCGCTTCTCATGAGATCAAAGGGGACGAGAAGTACCCCGCCATGAGAACTCATCACTTTTGTGAGACAGAGGAGCTGGCAATGTAACAGCACATATATAATCTTGTCTTAAAAAAAAAACCCAAATGCGTGGTAGAAAAATACTGTCTAATGGGCACTGAGTGCATAAAAATCAATGCAATTTAAAGCATTTCTGAATGTTTTTTTCAAAAATTTCATCAAACACAAATGGTCATGATTTCAGCCCATGTAGAGAATGAGTTTTTGTGTATTTTTTGTAAAGATTCAAGAATGTGCTGACTGAATTTAAAGATTTTTTTTTATCCTTTTGATCCAAACCTTTGATCAATGCATTATAGATTACATCATGCATAACTGTTTGAATTGTTTTGTAGCATATATTCACAGGAGCCTCATAGAGCCAGATCAGATCAGGGGCTTCTTTCCAAATAGCTGGATAAGTCCTGGTATAGATTTTTCAGTTTTCAATCACAACTTGATTCAACAGTGCTCACATGAATTTACTCAATAGCGCATCAAGACTACAGTATACAATGATACAGACTGGATCTATAATGCTACAGTATCCTACTGTGCGAGGCAAAGATGCGACTGTCAAGTGACGAGGACATGAGCAAGCTGAGAGGAGAGTCTAGCACATTGTCAGGGTGCTATTCACACTCACAGGTGAACAGTATGTTAGGAGAAAATGTCACTGACTTCATGGAGCTGAAGGCCAATGATGAATCCTTGATGTGGAAATGAATGCTTTCCATTCAACTCAACATTATTGTCTGGAAACAACAAGCTGATATACCTCTGTTATTAGAACAATCACTGTTATTGTTTAAATGTCATCTTCATAGACATAACTGTGCGGACAAATGAATAGTTGCACACATGAAAACACTTGTTGGCTAGAGCCCAGGTTTCTAGATGATATATTGGTGATTGTGCTCTCATTTAGATTGCAATTAAAGACTTTGCTATTATCACCACTCCATTTGCAGAACAGGGCATGCTTGAACAAACTATTGATAAACCATATTCCAGGAAAATGAAATTCTAGCCAGCCCCAAGTTTTGAAAGATAATACTCTGTTGGGGAGGGCTTTTATAATAAGCATGGCACCCAAATTTGTACAAAGAATGGTCTCTCTGCACTGGTCCTTTGCTGATCTATTGTCTAAGATTGTTCTCCTTTCTTTTCCTGTGCTCCTATTTACATCCCCTCAAACGCACATAGCTTAAGACAATAAATAGTTGTCCTCCAGTCAGAAGAGTGTACCCTCAAAGGGGGAATGGAACCATAAATCACAACAAAGAGGCCGTCCCAAAGCACAGCGCTGCACCGGTATGTGCCGCACTACACTGCATCCAAAAACTCTTTAAGCAGATGTTGCACAAAACCAGAAGCAAAGTCTCCGAACAATGCTTTTTTTTCCAAACACTGCACTTCATTAATTTAATTAGTTTGGTCAACTCCACTGAGGGTGAAAAAATTGCACAACATTGATTAGCATTAATGAATATTGATTGGATTAATCTAGTGGAACATGAGAGAGCTTAGGTGATGTCCCGTGAAGCAGCGCCTGCACTGACTCATTTAATGATCAGTGTCCCAATTCCAACAAGGCAGCGTTGACCAGTCACTGTGCTGCTCAAAGGGAACCAGGTGTTTGTTTTCTGGAGAGTTTTGACTTCACTGTTGACTGTTCACTGTTGGTATAAACAAGCTTGACAAATTTTGAAAGTATTGATGCACACGTCGGTAGCCTGCTCTTCTGTCCTTCTTTTATTCTCTTTTTACAATGGATTGTCATTGTTTCTACAGCACAAGATCCATTTGATATTATTTTCATTCTACTTTAAGATTTAAAAAAATGCATGTATAGATATATAATAAATTTGTTTTCACTTTTAAATGCCAATGAAATCAGTAACATATCACATGGTTTGTTGGAATAGTGAATGATCCAAGCAGAAACCACTAAAAAGACCAGCTCTGTATTTACTCTGGTGTTTCCTGAATTACATGGGCTGTATCCTGCTCAAAGTAAAGGGACTGACATTAGTTAGTATAGTTTTCAAATGCATCCATCCTATTCTCCACCCACAGGCTCCATGGCAGAATGAAAAGCTGAGTGGAGTATGACCAGCCATTACTTAAACTCGGGAAATTTGATTATACTTGCTGTAATTGCAATCGACAGCCGGTCCATATGTCAGTTTGTGGAGTCAGGTGGTTCCCCTCACCCTTCACTAAGGCATCTGTGCAGCAGTCTGTGGGGAATGCAGTGCACACTATGGACACAGTTACTGTCACTCTCCAAAGCTACATACTGTAGAGGCATTGTAGGAGAAAGCAGCTGACTTCACTGTTATTCACACCTGTAACAAACTGTGAGAAGATTTAGGTAAAAAACATCTTTAATTTGAAGGAATATACACCATCAACAGCTGTGGCCACACACTACTGTAGATTAAAACACAGTTTGTTGTAACACTATTAAACAATGAACACATTTTAGTCTGCTTTATAAGTTTATAAGTCCCCTTTTTTACTGACATTTAGTTAGACGCTAATTGTACTATTGAGAAACTTAAACCGGCTCTATAGATGTGCAGCCACTGACAGAGTGAGGTAAAAGAAAAAAAGGAAGAAAAAAAAAAGGGAGGGAGGGAGTAGGAGGGTGTGAAATCTGTTGAAAGAACCACATTTTCACAGTCAGTCAAGACTTAGGGTCTCTATTTGACTGATGACAGAAAGCTCAGAGACAACAGAGAACACTATATTATTTTTATTATTTCAAAATAGAAAAGAAAAATGAGGAGGCAATTAAATAAAATGCAACGCAGGGTCAGGTAAACAGGAAAAAGAATAGTGTCCCATTGACTGAAGTAGGATTTCTGTGACCCATAATGATGTACACAGAACACAGACCTGTCCCTGACTCATTCCTGTGTAAACATTTCAAGAGCATTGGGCTCTTGTTATGATAGCCATACGGTCTGTGTGTCCCATAAAGCACACACCACAAACAGACAGGATCAAAAAGGAAAAGAAAAAGAATGGAACAAAACACATGCTCTAACGAGAGCGTTTCTCAAGCTTTGTATAAATATCTGTCAAACTTAAAGTCTTAAAAATCATTCATTTATTAACAGATGACCTTTAGGATCTGGGAAGAGTTTTTTGTTTTGTTGCAATCCAAACAGAAGCAAATTGATATTATGTCCTCTGCATGAAGGACATTTATAATGCTGTCCTTTCGGACTGTGCACTGTCCAGAATTTAATGATAAAAAGCTAATATAAAATATGTATCAAAGAATCTGATCTGACATTAGATATTGCCACTGAGTGCAGCAGTTCCACAGAAAACAAGCACCGTCCGCAGGGGATGGAAGTAGTGGGGAAAGTAAATGGCAGAAAACAGAGCTGTGCTGCGTAAATGTGGCTCCAGTTACTTGATGTGGTTTAGGCAACCATGACATTGATTAGTGAGGATGCATGAACCCTCAGAGGAAGAGCGAGTATATGGTTTCAATTAGAAAAACATTTAAAGCTCCTTAAAGGATCAAACAAATTCTTCATGTGAAAACTCTCCATTATAATGGTTTTAAAGCTCAGTCACTTCAAGGTTTTTCACACCTATAATGCCATTTGTTAACACAGCATAATTCAATCTCTATATGTGCATCTATATTTAGATTAATTAAATACATTAAGTGCTTTTGATCAAGAGCCCTGCAGGACATCAAAGATCATTGAAAGCCCTGTGATCATTTATGCATGTGTTTTAGGAAATGCCAGTCAATTATAGACTCATCAAAACATAAGCAAAAACTGTATGAAGTCAATATAAAACTGTGAATCATCGTCATGTATGAAAACAGTCCGTCTGCAGATTGGGCTTTAACACAACCTTCTCCTAAGATTTAAACTTGTCAAAAAACTCATAAGCTCCCACTTCACTTTTGAAACGATACCACCACCACTGAGTGTCCACACTATATATGTCAGATAGGCTAATGTTATGAGGTCATGCTATGTTGAAATGTTTTGCTGCATAATTTGTTTGTGCCACCTAAAGAACCGACTCTGCAGCAGAACGCAATTGGATCAAAACTGAAGGAGTGTAATTACAACGCTGCATAATTTATGTCTCCTCTCAATATTGTTTTGACATGTTGCTGTGATTGCTACCATTCTGACAGCAACAACAGTGGCGTGTTAATTATTCACTGCTCTAAACACTGCGCAAATCAATAATATATTAGAGAAGTTGAAAAGAATCCCTAAAAGCAGTTCTCACTCTATATAATGTATAAACACACTGTTCTTTGTGAAATCAGCCAGTGACATGAGGCAGTTACTGTAACATCTAGTGAGCCAAATGTAAGCCATTGTGTGTTCATGTAAAAATACAAATGAATACACCAGTTGTTGACACCGCATTGTGATGAAGCACAGTTTGTGAGGGATACCACCACAGTGAGCATAAATACGACTTAAATAGTCCTAATTGGAGATAATTGCTGTGAATGCTTTGGTTGGTGCAAAAAACATGTGAATATACAATGGAAATCAGAAGAAATGAATCCCACATTTCAACATGTTGATTACCAGTGCTGTGCAGCTGCGTGCAGGCTGTTGAGAAAACAAAAGTTGGATGATTGTAATAATTACTCTTTCATTAGGTTTAATAAACAGAATGTGGCCATCAACGTGAGGCAAGTTTGCTTTGTTCACGGTAAAAGGACAAACCATCTTTTGTTTGAAGTGAAACTTACAGTAAATGCTTGGAATTTTTTCTTCAGTGTTTTTCACTCAGGAGTTACATAGTGAAGGACCTTGTTTCCATTGGAGTGGTACATCACGGGGCGTGTTTCCATTAACAAAAGGGGTCCAAAGTGTCCCCAAAAAGCATACCGTACCACTTTGGAGACACCTGGACCGAGCACAGAGGAAACGCGTGCCTCTTGAAGGGGTTACCCATATCTCACTGCCCCGTACTGACCCGACCCACACTGTACCACCTGTGTAAAAACATACATGGTGTTCCGTTAAACAAAAAAACTACAGTTACTATCTCACATTTACAGAATAACAACAATTCTTGCTAATTTGCAGCCAGAAATTACATATAATCTGTACAAAAGAAAATAAGTGGTGTGATAAATGATTTTATTTTATGTCAAGACGGGTACAGAACAAGTTTATACCCCAAGACAAGGTTTTTATATTTACCTTGTGTGGTGTATAAATTAGTATTTTATAGAATAAGAGAATGGGATTGTTAGAAAATAAAAGTTTTGTTTAAAAAAAATAAAATAAAAAACATTATATGTGAGCTAAGGATTGGCATTTTACTCATTTCCAAGCTAATGTCACACTAGTTCAGCTGTTTGTTTCTTATCTATAAAACCACCCGTTCTCGCTATCACTTAAAATGACAAAGAATAATAAATAAACATGTCATCTCTAATGGCAGCTGCGGCGTCCCTCTGGAGTTTACACAACAAATATGTCACATTTCCTGTATGTGTCAAAACATCTTGCGTGAGCTCCTTCTTTAAATATGTAAAAGCTAAAACACAGTGTGATGATGTGTCGTGCTTCTACTGTAAAATCAGAAAATCACATTTGAGTTGTTTGGACGATGGTGTTGCATAAACAGATGAAGGAACAGATGCAGGGTACAGAGTGACTGCTTTAGACTGGTTTAACATGTCTGTTCTGTGTCTGTGAGTTTGTATTGGCAGCTGTTTCTATCCCAGCAAGTAAAAGACAAAACAGTCTTTGTCAAATGTTTTTGTTTCTACTTTTTAACACAGTGCACCTAACACTGGAAGAGCTTGTAAACAGTCATAACGCAGTGTTGTAGAAGAAAAGCACTATATTTTTGGCACCTATCAACAGCAATATCTTAAGGAACTAAAATGATCCTCTGTTTACTCTCCCGTCACTTTTTATTGTATTGAGAGTCAATCATAATCCCGGAACCGTAAGGCCATTATGGGGACTGTCCAAGTCAGCAGGGATGGGCTTTAGTCGCTGATTTAGGATAACCTTTTAGGAGACAATAAAAGTATCAAACATATGTCTAGCACACGTACCAAACGAAGCTGTTGATGCACAGGGGCAAATTAAACGTGAGTTACTTTTCCATTCTGTGAAGACAAGTGCAAAATGTTTCATCATGAGATGTTCAGGCTCAGTCTGAGAGACAGATGTCTTATTGACTCAGTGCACTGCACCCAAGCCTTTAACATGGTCTGTCTGACAATTTAGAGCTATATTCCTGGTGAAACATGTTCTGTCTGAGAGCTGCCTTTGCCCCAGTCTCCTCCTGCAGTGCAGATAAAAATGACATCCAACCACAATGACTCAGAAACCAACTGTAGTGTGAGAAGACTGCACCACCACATGTGAGGGAGAAGTCTTTTGTTTATTCATTTACATCAGGTCAAAGTATGAGTGTGACAACGCTATAATTACATTAGGTTCACAGAAAAAAAAGTATTTTCAAGTGCTACAACACGATTTTTGGTTTTAGTGTCACAGTCCCAACCCCATCGCCAACCCCCGACTGTAGCTGCCCTTCCTGCTTTTCTTTTATTAAAAAAGTCAAACTGGACTTGCCTCCACAAAACAGTAATACATTACATCAAAGTGAAGTTTAGTGTGTAAAATGACATATCAAGCATTAGAGTGAATACTTTGGATGGATATATCATGTCATATTTTAGCCAGTTTTCTAGGAGAAATGCACATGAACATATTAATACCCATTAATACACTGACATCAGCATAGCTTCTTATACACACAACCATAAGATAGTAGGACCAAAGTGCTGTGCTTACTAAGCTTGGCCCTCCTCAGCTTATTTCTCCAGGGCAGTAACTCTATGCACCTGATCTTATCAAAGTGTTGGCATTCAGTGGCGCACAACACAAGTCACCTTGGTGCTGGAAGAAAAGCAGAGTCCTCCACAGAGGCTCACTACTGCATCCATCTACCATGCATGTACAGATGTGTCCCACTGCAGTCAGCCTCAGGACCTAAGGGCACTGCTACTAACTTTAAACTGAATCTATGTCAGTAGTGGACTCTAAATCAAAATGTTAACATAAAACAAACATGGATTCTATACCAGATCTTACAAAATCAATGTGTTGAAAGCACGCAAAATTCTCATTCTCTTTTATTTTTTGCAGCCATGTGTATGTGCCGTCCACAGCTGGTCCAATTTGCACACAGCCTTATCAGTGCTCCTACTTGATTTTGATCCTAATCATTTCACTGAATAAAGAGTAATCATGTTTGTTTGGCAAGTGTTTATTTGTTATCTCTCCAAAGCTGACAAACAAATATGAAGTCTTAACTGGTTTAATGGACGGACAAAGAGAAGGGTGGAAAGAGTATTAAGATTTTCTTTGACTGTTTTTTCATCTCCTTCCTTCCAGCTAATTAACCAAATGAATCTTGTAGTCACTTTGCCCTGCTGGAAATTGAAGCTTGTGTGTTCCCATTGATTGCTGCTCTCCACATGAGTAAAGATCATTGACCAGCTGCAGAGGAAACAGAGGTCGTCCTCCGCTGTGATAAAATAATACTGTCTTTGGACATCTATCCACCGCTTTCTAAAATAACACTTATTATTGACAAAAGTGAAAAGCTCTCTTGTCAAGATGATGTCAAAGCTGTACCAATCACACTTGAATAAAAAAATGGCCAGAGCAATTATTGCAGGGGGGTATGTTAGCAGTATGGGCCTTAAATGAATATGACTCCAGCTTGCAAACCACTGATAAGACTCTCTATTAGAAGCTTAGAGCCTGGTCACTCTGCTCAGTCGATTCCACAGACAGTGATACATACGTCCCATGCTACAGCCGCTAATGGGAATAATTAAGAAAACTAAAGGTGTCTCGGAAAACTGTTACGAGCTTGATTTATGTTTTACACTGAGAATTTGGTGCTCATCTAACTCCCCATTGCTCTGCCACTGAGGGGCCTAAAGTAGGCTTTGTACATTGACTTCCACTTAGTTGAATGAAATGATACAATCTAAAGTGACCAATAACCACAAAAAGGCATTGGGAAACTGTCCCCGAGGTGCAGCCACAAGGTGAAAGTAATAATCCATGCTTTAATAATGTCTGAACATAATCTGGCTCATGACAGTTTCTGCTAAGTGACCATGTCTAACTGCAAGCAGCAACAGGGAGCATGAAAAAAAAGGAGAACCCTCTCCAAATACTGAACTAATGAAGGCAGCCATCTGATGTGTTAAAACTAGCCATTAAAAGACAGTTATGATTATTTTATTGAACTGTTTCTTTAACCAAAAGTTACCAAAGAAGAATAAAATGATACAAATCGTGTCCAGTAGTCGTGTCTTCTCATTTAATATTTTTGAAGTGAATACTGAAATTACAGCTCCTTTTGAGTTTTATTGTGCCACTCCGACACAGCTGTTGTCTTTGAGTTGTCTGTCAGTGTCAGACGATGACACATAATCACAGCTAAAAGACTGGCTCACTGATAAAGGCTTGTTTGCCAAACCTTAAAACATAAAAGAGACTGATTATTCTCATGTCCTTGCAACGTGTTCCATTAAGGGCCTTGTCTTTTGCACAAGGGAAAATACTGAGGAAGAAAAAAACTTAACAACACATGATGTGGATGTTATTTGGGCTAAACATTTGCATTTACACACAAAACTACAGAAGAAGGATGAGCTGCTGAATAAACTCAAACCAACTACCCACTTCATATTCTGAAGTCAAGACACTTCCTAAACAGAGCATTTACCTTTAACGCAGCAGATGCAGTGGGAGGTTTATTTATGAGATTGCATTCAAAGAAATCTGAATGCATGACTTTTCAGAAACCTATTTTTCACAGCTGCAGAATACAAAAAGGAAAGTTTGAGAAGCATAAACAAATGAACCCATTGTCTGAAAAGATAAAAGTTATTTACATAAAGACAGCATGGAAGATAGAAACTGAATGGTGTCCTCTCTGTCCTCCAGGATGCCTCCTTCACCATCAGCTGATGTGTTTGGTCTGTCTTCGACCTGGTAGCACAGAGGCCATGATGGTCCAGGCAGCCTTCTATTCCCCTGAGCTCCGCGGGGAGTTGTTTGATGTTTTCATTAACCTGCGGCCCACTCGTCTTCAGGCTGCAGGGTGCTTGTAGACCAGGACGCTCCATGGCTCTTCCACCCGCTCGCGCCCAGGAGAGTTCAATCACATGCTCTGCATGGGGCCCAGTTCACTGCAGCGATACACTCTACAGCCGCAGACCAGATTAGACTGTGGGTTTCCACTCAGCCTGCACACACAACTGTGCATATGTTACACTAGATAACACGTTACATCTATTTTTACTGGAAAAAGAGTGGACATTATTTATCATTAAAAAAACTGCAATCACAAAAAACACTGTTTACAGTTTTCCTATTAATTTTGAGGCACATAATAAATTATGTATTTCATCTTCAGTGGTAAATTTAATCAGTAAAGAAGTCTAACACAGCAAACAGTGTTGTGATTGCCATTGTAAATCAATCATTTTAAACAATTTTGCTTCGTTGGGCAATCATTTCTACGGTTTTCTACAATTTCTACCATTATAAAATTACTCTTCATTCATTGTGAATACATTGTTTAGACCACAAGCTTTGCATTTTACCAGTGACACTTTTCAGTTATTTGCTAACGACAATACATTTTTTCATTCATGATGTGAAAACATATTGACTCATTTTTATAGTTTAACAACTCTCAGGTTCTGTTTCAGTGTATTTACTTTACCTGAAATAACCAGCTAGCGTATTGAATAAATCCAACAAAACATCACTATTCAGTCAATTGGCATTTCTATACACAGACGAAGTCTTAAGAGTGTACGGATAAATAATTGATAGAACTCCCGCTAAGATAACTGTGATATAAGGTACACACTGTATGCTGTCTGTAGTAACAAAAGAGTCTTTCTCCTTGAGGTGTTCTCAGCATTGACTTTTCGGATGATTTTATTCCCTGTCTGAAAAACTGCACGTCAGTAAAATCTCTGCACTTATTTGAATGTGACACAAAAACATGACTCACAAGCTGCAACAAGACATTTGATGGGATTAGTACATTATTCAATATAGGTGATCAGCCTAAATTTATGGGACTGTTGAGTTTAATCACAATTTTGACTTGAGTTTACTGTGACTTATCGACTGGATCCAAAGCACTGGTACAACATACTAAAAAAGAATGACAGTTGTTTCCAGTGCCTTGTACAGCAGCACCAAAGTGATCTTGGATAGGAGAGATATCATTGTCCTCTTGAAGCACAAACTCACAGCTCAACTGTAACAATGAAACAGTCAATGCAAATGCAGAGAATTTACTCACTACAGTATAGCTGGATTTATAAATATCCCTATATCTAT
Organism: Rhyacichthys aspro; assembly: GCA_036850595.1. Lineage (NCBI taxonomy): Eukaryota > Metazoa > Chordata > Actinopteri > Gobiiformes > Rhyacichthyidae > Rhyacichthys > Rhyacichthys aspro. Next base: position 11,004,284 of record CM072163.1, on the reverse strand, counting down.
CTACATTTAAGAAGTTGTTCAGGAAACTTTACTAGACACTTTAAAGAGTTGGATCGTTTTATGTTTGGGGCTCATTGGTACCTTGAAATTGCTCATGTTATGAAGCACAAATGCCCTTTATGGATATTGGGACTCAAAAATTAGTCAATTACAGAAACGTTGCTGTCAAAAGATAATATCACATCATAATATAATCAGAATTATAAAATTAAATGAACTTTTTTTTACTGTGTATTTTGCTGTACTAAAAAAAATATTCAATAACCAAGAAGCAAATGTAATGTTTAATGGTAATTCTGGTTTACACATTGCTTCATGCATTGCTCCAGAGAGATCCCAAAGGCTCTGACAGTTACTTCACTAAAATGTGAAATAAATACAGACCATTATATTTAATCGAACTGACAATTAAGAGAAAACGCTTCATTTTAATGGTTATTCTTCAGCACTGGATACAGTATTGACACATGGTCAGCTCTCAAACACTTCTTACAGCTCTGAAGCAGAACCCTGCTGTTCGTGTGCTTTGTGTCAGTAAGCTAAAGGAACCATATATTGTTTTGATTAAGAAAACTTGCAGCTCCTGGTGGTTTCAGACTCTGATTAGTGACAACTTAATGGAGGCTATTTCCTGCAAACCGGCCGTGCTGCGAGGGGACACACTGTGCTGTTTGTCAGAACAATTCAAATTGGACTGTATAAATGTGTCGTCTACGTAAGTGAGGCCTAGCTCTAATGAAGTCTGTGAACTGACATCAAGTCTTTACAGATTTCACATTGTCAGCTTGAAACTGAAATTAGCAATTATATGTGATGATATTAAAGTGACACAAGTATGGGAAAAACTGAACTGATAAATCAACCCTTTATTACCAAGACTACAGTAATCTCAGACATCTCAGTAATGTCTGTGGGGTCTGTGTGTAGCACTGGACACTGGAGGTTTTATTGTGATTATTATTCTTTCTGAATCAAAAGTGGCAGAAAATACAGATGTTATGAGAGTCTTGATCTGAGGTGAATTAACAATTCAAGGATTTTTTTAATTTACTGAATGCCCTCCTTCTTCATGTTGGGTGCTCATCATGATTACACTGGCTAAATGAATAGGCTCATTAGAAAAAACACAAGTTTGAACATGTTTACTGTTCAAGCAACTGATCTATGCCTTAGAGCTTTAAAGGTAAGACAGCAGCAAAAAGCCTTAGCCTAAAACACTTTCCATCACGGTACAAATTCACTCCTCAAAGATGCCAGATAGTACTAATCTATTCTACAATAAAAGCTTGTGCAAAGAACTTTTGACTGGCATTATAAACCGGGGTAATATGTTAATGAGTGTCTGACTGATTTCCTGGCCACATTCTCAGTTTTCTTAAAAAAGTGAACAGCTATGTTTGTGCTGCTTCACTGTCAGGATTATTTATGAATGTAAATACTGCTTTCTCTGCCTTGTAATTACTTTAAGAGTGCTCTCCAATTAAAGTAGCTAATTAGTGTTTATCGTGTGTTTTCCCTACCCTCTTGCTTTTTTGTACATTTGTGCCTCCGCATCACATGAAATATTTTGCTGCTGAAATATTTGCCATTTCTCATTTCAACAAATGATGTGGTGCAGTGTAATATCTAAATGAGTGGCATGCGGGAGGTCTCCTTGAGTCATAGAACACCGTGGGGAAAATGGGCCCAGGCACAAGGTAGCATGTAGTGCCCTTTTGCTCCTGTGATTGTAGAGCGTCCCCTCATTTCACTGGACAAACACTGCCTCACTGTTAACTCACTCTTTCATATGTTTTGATAAGAAGCGTCCTTGTAGAATTTCAGCCCCCATTTGTATTGTATGGAGTTCTTTAAGAGAGTAGAAAAAAGGGCAATGTTTAAGTCTGTTTGTTTGTTTGTTTTTTTTGAATAAGTCTGTAATATGCCATTCTAACAACTATATTTTGTATTTTACAGTGACCATGTTCATGAATAAGTTAAAAGAAAGTGTAGTTCTGCAGGTTGTGAATGTCATTTCCAACAAAACTATTATTCAAAAGTAAAAGTTACCATCAGCAGACACCTTCAGCAGGGACTTTCAGATGAGCTACAGATCCATACAGATCTAGATGAAGAAATGCAAGCTGCAAGTAGTGGAGCCTCTGTTGGACACTGTGCACAGTTGAGTGAGTGTTTGTGGCTCTTATGGCAGCTGTCACTCAGAAGTATCCCTGTGAGTATCCTTCACACAGAGGTTGGATTTGTATCACAGCATCCATCTCTTTTTCAGAAAACAGTGAAACAGCTTTCTACACACCTCTCTAGGAGTTGTTATTCCACGGCTGAATACAAAGTACATGAAGTGGTGCCTCTTCTGTGCTTCACAAGACATCTCAATATAAACATGAGCTGAAAATCATTTAGTCATTAAGAACAATTCAAAAAAACTTAATTTCCCCATCTTAATTCAAATATTTAGTTCGTACAGGTTTTGTCCCCAAAATTCTTGGTCAAGGTCAAAGGCAAAGCTAAATAACATAATGTGGATGTTGGAAAATAAAATCAACATTTAGTTTGACTGAAATTCAGTAATATTGTAAATAACTTTATGAGAACATTTCAAGGATGTTAAAAAATATGACTTCATTTTACACCAGTGTCTTTCTGTTGTTTTGTTCTAATAAATACATCACTAATCTTAAATCTTAAAGCCACCTGTGTAACTTTTAGGCCAAAAATATATATTCACATAATTATTTAATGGCTCCTGACATGACATTGGTAGAATAATGCCTGTCTCACTGACACGGTACCCTCAGCTGGACAGAAACCCCCCGTGTAACTTTCCTACCGCCGGGACAGTGGCATATGGCATATGACTGAGGCGCTCTACCACACTGCTCATATAATTAAGTAAATAGGCCCATACACTGGACCCTAGTAGAGTCATATTTCTACAAAATATGCTTAAATGATGCTACCATTTCAGAAGACAGAACTTACTAAATACTGTGACTCAAGTAATTATTTGGACTAGAAAAGACTACTGATGCTTCTGCCTGAGTCATTTTTCTCTTGAGGCACAATATGCTGCAACAAACTTACATCCTCTGTTTTGGTTGCAATCACTGAGTAAAAGTCAACTCCAGGTTATGGAGTTTTGCTGTCTTTTCATCTCCTCCGAGAGCTGTTAATGAGTGCTGCGAGCTACACACGACATATGGGAGAAAAATGGTACAATGCAGGCAGTGAGAAAGTGGTTTACATCACTTCTATTGTGATTTCCATTGTGAAAATACTGCATGTTCTACCTTTAATGTAACTGCTCCCCTGGTTAACCTCTGACCTTTTCACCTCACTGTAGCATTGTTTTCCTAAATACACTCATTTGTACTCTCTTCAGCTGAAGGTGTGAATTATACATAAACTCATAGTTCCGAGTAAGCGTCCTCATTTCTCAATAATGGGAATCTCCGGTCCGTAATAGAGGCATGTGGGCCGGTTCCATGCGGACAACTCAGCTCTGCCCTTTGTACAATAATTGTTTGTTCTGGCTGACTGAGCCCGCATATCTCCCACTGATAACACTAAAGACTATTTCCCCTGGAGCAGTGTTTCTTCAAGGCAAAAAAATAAAAAAAGTGCAGTCTATTTCCAAGTAAAGGGCAAATTAAAGACAATGAAACAATGCCCTGTGATGTGTGTAGCACGTTAGATGTGTGCATCTCACGTGGACACGTATTTGTGACCTCAAAGGGCAGGTGAAGGATATGAAGGCCTACTTTATGTCTGGGTACTGTCATGGCAGTGATAGATGGCACTGACCGTCCCAGAGCTTCACCTTTACTGTGTCAGACTCAGGCTGTATTCACACTGTATTTATAAGGTTTAAATTAAGGGGCATCTGAGATATATTTCAGCCACATGCCTCAACAAAGAACTCGCAGAAGACATGTCATTCACATCCACACTGTACATACATTTAACTATGTATCTGCTCAAGGCCACTTATGAACCTAGTGTGAATGTGGCCTCTGTCTTCTTTTTGAGCTTCTTGGTGAGAGCCAGGATGTCTGCAGAGTTGAAGTGCAACTGTGAAGTAGAGGATGTCCATCATTGATCAACTGCTCCGGAGTTGAGAGGCAATCAGAAAGACCCCATGTAATTGAAATGTCCCTGATGTCCGAGAAGAGCAATGACAAATCAATAATGTTTGCTATTACGTTGCTCTTTTTTCCTCTCCCTTTTTAAGTGGTTGGGGGATGGGCATAAAAAAATGGCTCCCTGTCAGGCGTGTTTGCATCTTGCGGAGTTCAATTTATCTAAGCCCCAAAAATAAAGAAATTGCTGCCTCCCTGTTGCCTTGAGCCTGGAGAAATAAACAGTCAATATTTGCTCCAGGGGACCTGCAAGAGGACGCGCACATAAATCACCCAGCATGCACCTGTCCAAAGCATCAGCAACAGAGTCCTGTGTCACGGCGTTTAGTATCACGCTGCTGCCGAGGCTCCTTTCATCTCTGAATCAATGTGCCAGGGGCCAGAGCAACACGGGCTGGCACTCACCGGAGGGACGCTCGGGCGAAATGACTTTTCCACTGTTCCCCATCGAGCAAGCAGCAGCCAGATCACCTCACCTCAAAGCTCTAGTGATGAACTACTCAAATTACTGGACTCTTGCTGGTTTTACAAAAGCAATTTCTTCCACCTACCTCTTCAGATTGAGACAGATGAAAGTCACGCCGTAAGATAATTAGATTTTTTGGTGTATATAGATCAACAGTTCATGACGATTCATCTACGCAACAAAGAAGATGGGTGAGAGTTAAAGTCTGTCATCAGCAGCAGCAACAAAACCTCCAGAACAAACTGAAACTGTGACCAGTCTCGTTTTCTTGACTGTACGGCATCCAGCGAGGGCCAAAATAGCAGTATAGGTCGCGAACTAATGCTCATCTGATGTTTGCCAGATCTCTAGCTGACACGTGAAGATACCCAGCGGGAAAATGAGTTTGGATATATCACTGGCTCGGCCATTTCTGATGCCCTTTTCTGAGACAAATAAGAGCTGTCTGCCAATGCAACAGGGGTCTCGCATCACGTCCTGTGTCAATGGGGACAGAGCCTCTAGCTGCTGTCACTGCGAGGAAATGGACCTAAATGCTCCGCTCTGCAGGGCTGATGCAGTGCCACCGCCCAAGGAATCATACCAGAGGAGCATACATCTATATTTCAGGCTCATGCATTTTCTCCAAATGCTTAATGTTTTCTGTGCGTGATTAAATACTTCTACATAAAATTAGGTAATGAAATATCTCAGTGCCAAGCGTGAGTAATTCTTTTGAAGCCAGTGTTTTGTCTCTTTGTATAATTGTTTTATCAGTGGGATATTCTTTGGAGTGGAGTATGGACAGACGGCTGGCAGCAGAAAAAAATTAGATTCATGCTGGATAATGGCTTCCCCACTTGCCATTTTTCCGTCTGCCAGTCTTAGCGTTCTCATGCTTGTTTTTTTCTCGGGTGTACCACAAACGCTTTCAGGGGTCCAGGCAATCTGTTCAATCATGCTCTTCTGCAGGTTTTAATGTGGCCCTCTCAGGTGTAATTACCAGCGACAGAGGACGTTTCTCGACTCAATAAATGTGCGTACGCGAAGACCAGGCCCTCGTTCACCTCGGCCTGCTCAAGGTTCTAATGTAAAAAGCCACTTACGGTTAGTGGGATGGGCGTTAAGAGATGGAAAACACCTCAGCCTTCAGATAATGAAAAGCCAGATAGTTGGAGACATAGATGAGACGAGGGACTCTTAACGTTCAGAGGCACTTTTTTAATTGAAAACGACATTTATAGAGAGCCATATCACCTAGGTGCTGGGAGGAGCGGCGAGATGCAAAACCACAGCATCGACTGTTCTTCGAGATGACTGATGGAGGCGTGCCATTAAACATGACGTCTCATTTTAACAAACTGCAACTGTAGCTCGAGATTTGTATCATTTGTCCACATTTACTTGAACACAATGATCAATGTCAGTATTCTTCACTCCAAGTTTTATTGTTTTTTTCATCGTGGGTGCAATACTTTATGAGTCACGAAGATAAAAGATGTATTATTCAGGTGTCTGGTGTAACCGTCGACGAGTCACAATGGAAAGAAGACAAACAAATCTAAATTGCCATCAACTAAACGAGGATGATATGAGTGCTGATCGAAGCTTGTTTCGCAAACCTTCCTCTCAAATTGCTGAAGGTAATTTATGCAGGTGCCGTATTAGGGAGCTGTGAATTGCATTTATCAGGTGAAGGGGCGAATAACGTGCCAGAATGAAGAAACACAAGTTAATAAAAAAATTTAAAAAAAACTGTGAGAGGTGTTGGCTCGAGCACATGATAGGAAGAGGGGGCTGGTGTTTGACATTCTGCGTGAGGCGTAGCTTTTCTGCAGAGATCTTAATGAAAACCTGGGATGAACATTTTCACTCCTTGTGTCCTCTGTTGTGCTCGGCTGCCTCTGCCCTGATAACTCGTAGAAAGCCTCTTGTCGAAGTTTTATTAAACGTAATGATAACGCTATGTGCTAATGTAACATCACTCTGCCTGGGTTTGTATCACACTTTGTCTCTGTACTAATCAGCTATAGTAGTAAAAAAAAAAAGGCAAAGGCAGCTCAGAAACTAAAGATTTGCATGCATGACCTACAATGGCCTGTCACGGTTATGTGCCTAAATTGTATTTCCAATCCGACGCCGTTATCTTTCAAACAGAATTATCACACTTCTTTTTCAACCTCGCCCAAATGCAAATCTATTCCCTTACAAAGTTTTGTTATTTATTCATATAATCTCACAATCAGCCAGTCAATCTGCTGCTTTAAACAAGAGGGTGATAAATGCAGCTTTTTATAAATATTCTGTAAGTATTCCAGCCGTGTCTTTGCTGCCAATTCAACCATCTGAGAAATAAATCTATAAATAACCTCTCAAGTGAATGCAAACAGTCTAGCACTCATTGTGTCTGTCTGCTGCCACTGTTACTTAGCAATCATATGTCCTCTGCATGATTACTTTTATCTTAACTGACGTATTTCTGATGGAGCTTTCATTGTTCTTAACCTGCTTTTGACGTATGCATTTCAACCACTGTTTCAAGACTCCCATATTTTAGGAGAATGCAACATAAACAGGATTTTATAAATGGTGGCGATGGGCTATGCAAACAAACTCTTTAAGCGATAGCAAATGATGTTATTGGCACACTCTTACATTGTGCAGAGTGCTGTGTTTGCATAGCATTAAGCACTTAGTTGAGAAATAAAAAACACTTCACCCAACAAAATTCAACAAAACTTGGCTGGAGACTTTGCCTCTGCTCAGTGCCACTGGAAAGTATTCAACTTTTCTTGCATGCTTTGTCCACACTCTTTATAACTAAAGCTTTATAAAATAGTGTTGTGGAATTAAAATTAGCTTTGCTTCATGTACATCCAAATCATCTGCAAAAACGTTCACCATCTTCTGCAAAAACTAAAATAAAATAAGGCTTACTACTGTGAGAGCCGGGTGCAGGTTCGCTCAGGCCAGCGTCCACACAGGAAGTGAGATGTTAGTTTGGACCAATGAACAGGCTCTGACCACCAATCCAAATTCAATATTGAGGCTTGCAGTATTAGAGTTTTGTGATGTGGCTGCAGACTCATTCAAAAAGCCAATCACAGCAAATCAAAGTCAGGTTCAGGCTGTCATAGATAGATAGGACTGTTAAACAGATGGCCCACTGTCTTTAGCGCCCATTGTTATACAGTTCTCACAGCCATTTGGTCCCCCTCGGCCCCTCACATTTACAACACACATTGAGACAAAATCATAAATCCTCTCTATCTCAAGGCTCCATAACATGGTGAATATTTCCATCTGCAGCATCCTGACCCACAGACAGTAATGTGTCACTTATTGGTTTGGCAGTGTGCTGTAGGAAACAATATTCTGATAAATACAAACCAGTGTAAGCGTGATGGAGAACTTGTGAGAAAAGAGTGATTTAACACAGTGGATGACTCCCTGTAGTATATATGTGTAATGAACTGATGACTTCTCACTACAGCCGTGAAGTGAAGCAGTGGGACATCAACACTTTCTGATGGTTACGAGGTGAATACACTAAAAATCTCTGTTATCAGAATTTTTTAAACCAGTTGCTGAAAATAAAAACATGCCAGATGGCACTGAGAAAATTAATTATCTCCCCCACCTGTATCTGCTTCTTTGCCTGTCACAAGAAATGCACCAGGTAAAAATACCCTTATAAAAAGAACCTCCCTCCTTACCTGACGCCGTATGTTGCCCTGTGTGGACTCAACAAAGGGGTCATGTGACCGCATGTCATTTTTGTAAAGGAGTCAAATGTAAACCTCAGGGTCATTAACTTAGACAAACTGTGATCTGCTTATTCTACCAGTAAAGCTATTTGTCACAATGAATGTTTAAAACCACACACAACACATGGCAATAATTTATTTATTCATGAATACTCTGAAAATCATATATTTCTGCAATGCATTGTGGGAAGTTATATTTTAGACAGAATTAGATATTTAGTTATTGTGCTGCAGAACAGTATAGGTAGTTTACATTATTGTATGATGGTCAATCTCTTGATTTTTAGGATATATATATATATATATGCCCCTTAAAAGACTGAAAGAGACAACTATTGCTCTTTACTAAATGTCTGAAATATTTTTCACTGTGGAATAAATTTGTGACATATGTATATATATGTATATAGAGTGTTGTGACAAAATAGTTGCGAGTAGAAGGTGCATTTTGTCTTTAAAAGAGGTATTATTTTTCCTCATTATACTGAGTTTGAGGCTATTATTTTAATGATTTAAGCTTCATTTGGAGGTAAAAAAGATACATGATGTTGCTTTAAACAAAAATGTGTTATAGGATAGACAGAATGAGACAGAAAACTAAATTTAACTTTACTTTTCTGTAGAGGCATCTGCAATGACAGAGGCACCATTTTCACCAACATCATTCTTTCACAAGTGGAGACTATTCATGTCTTCTAAAACAGTAGGTTAACTTTAGTGTATTTTAAACACATACGACTCTGCTAGGGTCCAGTGCATTGGCTTATTTCTGCAACCTCTATTTGAGCCGTAAAGCATGTCACTCACAATTAAGTCACTAAATGGCTGACATAAAGTCTGTGCTACATTTCCACTTTTGTTGTGTCTACACTCTGCTTCAGCCTTAGTCTCGGTTCAACAATAGAAGTCAATCAGGAATATGTCACACATTTGCCATCTCGATTAATCAAACTAATAGGAGATAATGACATGTGAATGAAGTGTGCATTCAGGGCTTCTAAAAACTATCACCTCCCTGTTGCCACAATTCTACAGTGACACATAGGCGTAAGTGTTGTTCACTAGTGGCTTCTCACTCTGCATTAGGAGTCGTGGCTGCTCCTGTGGGAGGTCATTTATTTCACAGGTAAAGATTAAAAGCAACAGCAATTCCACAATTAACCAGAGCTGACTCAGCAGGATCCTGTTCTGCAGCACATTAAATAAGAAAAAATCACAAACAATCAAAAAAAACAACACAAAAAATGACTCCTACAGCACATCCAAACAGACAGAGGATTTTTCAGGATCTTGAGAGTCAATGGTCACGGATGAAGCTGTCAGACAGAAATGCTTTTTTGAATTGTGGGACAAATGTGGTCCATGCTTGTTAGTCTTCTTGCTGTGTTGCTTCTCTGAGCTGCAGACTACACAGAGGCAGGAACAGTTGTCTGATCCCAGAACTGGGGACCAATGCAATGGGGACTATTAATAGGCTGTTTGGCTGCGAAACAGGCACCAAATGTATTCAGACAGAATAAAAGAGGAATTGTTTGGCTGAAGCCAACAAGGAAAAATGATTTGGAAGAATCCTGGCTAATTCCAAATTTAGAGCCATACTTTGTGCAAAACAAAAGTGCCTTGAACAGATTTGGCATCCGTTCTGTCACGTGGTGGAGAGAGTTGCACAGTGGCCTAGACGTTAAAAATATTAGGACTGTCTATTTAAAATGTAAGTCCATGGAATACTGAGTTGGCTTCAGATCATTTTGAGCCTGACTCAAATTCCTAATCAGTGGACAGTCTGTTGTGTTTAAATTACCCCATTTTACGGTGCTTGGACTGTCCTTTCTGTTTTACAGCTCACAGTCATCTGCCCTGTTCTGTTTCTCCCAACCTCCTTTCTACTGTATTAAATTGATATTAGGTATTTATAGAATTGCTCGCTTTGTTTGCATAGCCTCTGCTGATATGGATGCTTTTGCAGCCACGGAGAATAGAAAACCAGACTGCTTAATGCAAATGGCTGCTGCGATGAATGTTCAGAATAAAGCAGATAAATTACATTTCACCTGCCCTGGAACATAGTGGAGTCTGGGGCACTTTCATTTCACTTATAGGAATAAAAATTCTTTCTGCCGAGGTGTTGATGTAAGATCACCTGGCTGATGGTTGATTATTTGCTGAATGACAAATAAACATGTTGCCCTTGTGCATAACTTGCCATTTTATCCAACTAAGGACTGCAAGCAAAATTGAACCTTAATTTCTTTATTTAACATAAATGATTTAGACCATGTCCAATCCAAAATGTAAAACATACCATCATACAAAATTCTTGTCATATAAACCTAACTCTACACCTAAACCTTTTACCATTACCTTTTACCATTACCCCTTAACCCTACTGTAAGAAATGATTTAATACTTACACCTACCTGGTACATGTCAGCCCACGCTTCAAACAGAGACTGAATGTGCTGTTCTGGTTAAGTAATGACCCTAGATACCCCATGACCATTACAGCCCATTACCCCACTGCCCATTCTGCACTGACAGTAGGTCTCATCCAGTGCTGAAACTGTCAGTTTTCTAATTCTTGTGCTTTTACTCACTCTTTTGAGCTCGATTGATACAGCAGCCAACCATTCTATCTTAATCCTATGCATTTTTAAAGAACGTGTGGGACGCTTGCGAGGAACTCATTTCCAATGTCTCTGACCATATTGTAATAAAGCAGAGATAGTGCCGGTGTGGGGCTTTGTATTGATTCAGCCACGGCTCTCTGACTTGTGATTCATTACAAAAACCCACCAAAGCATAATAGAGAACTAACACACTCTCTTGAAACTTTGGAGATATGCAATACATCATACATTGCCATATTTCTCCACTTGCTAAAAATGTCCTTTTTAAAGCAAATCTCTGCATAGTGGTTATTGGATTATAGCAATTCATACAAAAAACTTTCAGCTGCACATACTTAGCATGATGCTTAGCTCCTTTTCCTATATTTGCTGCATATTTGAGCACACAATAACCCAGAGAGAGCTGGAGAGTGAGAGCTCTGCTGAATATTTTAACACCTCTGCATATTGTTCTTGGGCTGAAATTGTTGTTCATCTTAAAACGCCTGTAGCAGCTCCATCTTTCAAATGGTTTCTCCTGTTGTGACGAGTGGGTTCCACTGTGTAATTTACATACGGCAATCGCTGAATTATTAAAAAGCATGTCACGGGAGATGCAGTAAATACACACATTAGTTTGTTTGTGCAAATACAAGCAGAACGCTACACAGCAGTTGCAGCTTGAGTGACTGTCCTCGAGCCTCAGTGTCTGGAGAAAATGCACAGCTGATGTCTTAAAAGGAAGTTTGTGTTGAGATTTACAGCGCTCGTCCCTGTTGAGTCACATGATTGTTTGTTGCAATATGAAATCAAGATAATCAAAGACCCAATAAAAGACTTTCACAGTTATAATTGCCAAGAGAGTGATTTGTGCCTTTATATTACATCGTTTTATATTACATCCTTGAAGCAGAGACAATAAAGGTAACTTATAGACAATATATTTTCCTGGTAAAGTTCAAGTGACCAATTATTTGCATTAACAAGGCTTCCCTGTTCAGCTGAAATGTACCAATCCCTCACAAACACTGACTGTAAACTCCGATTCGAAGGAAAGACTGTACATGAACATTAGAAAAATCTAATACAGATTCTTTGCTGTGGTCCCTCCGTCTTCATTTGTGTGACAGGCGAGTCTGAGTGTGTGACAGGTTCGGATGAAAAGTGTATCTAAGCGAGCGATCTAATGAGAGCTGGGAGTGGTCCTAACAGCTTTAATCTCAGCCAAATAGCACAGGGAGCATAAAGAATACACTGTCCCCATCTTAAATAATGGCAGATCTTAATGAAGCGAAACAAATTGATATTAATGGCTTTGTTGCAGCAGCGGGGTCAGGAGGCGTATAAACTATGGACATGTTAGTTTGGGGATGCGGGTTGAGAAATTGCTTTTTCTGTCAAAGAACAGATTACCACCCAATTCGGCCCATTCTTACACACAATCCTAAAGAAAAACAGTTTCAGCTGATTATGTTTTCGCTGTTATTGTTTCCAGAATAGGAGTGCATTCACTGTTGAAGCATTGTCCTGTACTTTGGCCTATAATGGGGAACTAACCCAATCTCAATGTGCCCGAGGACTCCTTCATTAACAGTTGGTGAAGTTATGTAAAAACATGGGAAAAGTGACAGCAATGCAAGCAAATAAAGGACCATATCGCCAGCGGCAGTGTCCCTCCGTGTCTTTTTCTTTCCCCTCTCTGAGCGCCCCCACTCCTCCTGCTACTCATTCTGGTTGTGTAGCTGCATATTTATGTACGGTCATGGACAGCTTCATATCACTCGTGTGCGTACAGCTGCGTGGGTGTTTTTGCATGTGTGCTTGTGTTCCGTGAGCCGTTTCCTTATGTCGACATATTCGTGCCCACATCAAAGCCTCCCAGACCAGTGACAGCTAAAGGGTGTTTTAACAGTTTCAGTACTGTGAAGTCACACACTGTCCCACGCATCACAATATGTCGCAGAGTGTAGTAACGCTCATCACTGCACAGGAAGAATAAGTAATGAAAGGCAGTTCTTAGGGAAATGCAACAAACACGTCTGACGCTGTGAAGGAGTCATGGGAAAATATGAAGTGAGTTTGAAAACAACAACTATTACTGTGACTTTGATTGGCCAAAATTCATTGCTTGACATTGTGCATTCTGATACACAGGCTGTTCCATTCCCTAACTCTCCTCCTTAATTAGAATACAAGAACGTTCCCTACTAGCTCTTGAGAAATATCTATTCGTCGCATTGCCACTTGATTAATTAGTCATACTTTTTCTTTGTTGTTGGCAAACACTCATTCGCTAGCCCTTGATGCAGCATCAATAGTCCGTGGTGAGCACTGGTTGGACAGCATGTCCCAGTGGGATGTCACAAGTCAATACGGGAGGCGTGCGTGGCCATAACTCCTACGTCCTTTACATTGGGCATAAACCAAGCCCCACTGTGTGATGAAAGGCTTTGTTTTGCCTGCTGTCTGTTCAAGGGCATCCACAAAAACCGCTGGGTGCTCTGGATATTAATAGAAGTCTTCCAAAGAGGTACATCATTACAACATTTCACATATATTTATGGGAGATCAGTAGATTACAATCTCTATTTTGTTTTAAAGAGCATCTTTTCTAAACTAATGGAAGCCTGTTTTTTTGACAGTAGCTTTCCAGTTCAACATGCTAACTCGTCAACACGTTAAACAGCCATTTTATATCTTTTTATCCAACCTTTTTTTTTTCTTTTAATATTGACAAAAAGGCTTTCTCTCAGTCTGTAGCATTAACTTTTATCTGGGGAGCCATTAGGAGCTAAAGCACCACTAGCATCACACAGGAAACCAAAGGAAATGGTGAGTATCTTTCAGATAATCAGCCCATACAAAGAAAAAAAAAATCCAAACAGTGCATCAAGCTCTAAAGCATGATAAAACCGTGTAATGTTACTCAGCACTACACACTTATCTGAGTGAATGAAGCTGACAATGACGTCCGCAATGATTGAAAATCCATCATCAAGTTTGCTCCTTTGTTGCTTTCACATTTTCCCCTAGGTGTGTGAGAAAATAATCGTGCAGAAGACAAGACAGTATTGTGCCTCTTGTTCTGTTTGTGCTTGAATAAAGAGTGGCACAGCTGAAGAAACTCCTTAAATAATGCAGTTGTATTTTTAAAGTTGTGCATTAGTTTTGAGTTGATGTATTTTGTCACTAAGTTTCCTCTGGTTATGAAGCTTGAACTCAGTCCATATGCCTCTAAATGGTAATGTTCTGTTCATGTTGTACATATTATTAGTCTCATTAGATCTACAAAGTAGAGATATGTCAGAATCATGATGAGAGCTTATTAAAGGACATAATGTAAGTGATTCCTCTTAATGCACGAATAAAGACAGTTTGGACTGGGCTCTAATAGCACAGACAGCGATGACTCGAAAATGAGGAAGTGCTGGGGCTCTCGGGTTTAAGCCTTTCTTTCCCATTTGCTTTCCTCAGTCCCTCAACAAAAGCCTGCATGATCTACTCCTTTATTCTCCAGGCTTTATAGTGTCTCTCATGTCTTCCCAGTAAGGCTGGGGAAAGAGAATAGATCCTTTTAGCTTCATTAATCTGCTGACTGGCTTCTCCTTCCTGCCCTGACTCAAAGCAGCCAGAGCACAGGGCGATTTAATGTGAAGTTAAGTGGTGCTGAGGCTGCAATGGCAATCAGCGCAGAGCACTGGTGTCTGCACAGGCTCGGCGCTAAAGAGCAGCCATTAGCACAGTTTTTAATGAAGCACGAATCATAATGATATCTCTGTTCTTTTCTCTTCACCTCCACAACACTAAACTTCCTTCTTCATAAAGATGCCTTTCTGGTGTCGGTAGCTGCTCAGAGAGAGTCCAGAAGCCAAAGACGACTAAGGAGCACACTTCTGCTTGAGATCCCAATGGTCAAAGCTAAAATAAATAAAATAAAAGGCAGAAAAAAGCAGATGTAGCCAGTGCTGAAATAGCCACTATGTGATTGAACTGTTTTCATCAATTAAAGGAAGAAAAAGTTGTACTTCTGTGAATATGGCCCACCATATTTAGTTCAGTCTGTGAGCAGATTATACAATTTCCAACAGAAGTAAGTAGTTTTATCTTGATCATACATTTTCTTAAAGAGATAACTTCACTGAGATCAATTATCATAAAAAGAGAAACCTTCCCATGAGGTCACATTATCTAAACGGCTTTACAGTGTCAGCACTGAAAACTCTTTTACTCGACTTCAGACACTAACTTTTACAAACATTAAAGGCTCTTTGGGTATGGCATAATCAGTCGAGCACTTAACAAAAAGTCCTGTGTAGATGGAGGGCACAAACTGATGCCACAGCTGCACGACTGCGAAGTCTACACAAAGCACTGAGCTGCAGAAGCACAAGAATCAAACCAAACGTGAGTGTCTCGACACGAGGGCTCCTCTGCTACTGATGCACTTTGATGTAATGAGAACTTCAGCGCTAACCTTTACAAAGACAAGCACGACAATAGACTAGGCACCATTTTAGACTCAGGTGTTTATCTCTCGCTGGAGAAGAAGGCTTTTCATACTTTCAGACAATGGCTTATTTTTACAACAACGCTGAAATGGACTGTCGAGCTACACTTTTCAGGTCAACTGTTGCAGGATTATTGCATGTTTTAGGTTCATTTTTTATGCAATACCAAGATAACTGTACTTAAAAGAATGACTCAGAATTTGTGGTGTGCACATTAGAGAGCCTGTCAGAAACTTGGTTGGGTGGACAAGCACTTATTCTGTTGGTATTTTGTTTGCAATGCCCACTTTGTAGCAGAAATGATATCTTGGTTTGTTTCGTTGAAAAGCTTGTGGACAACATTTGAAGAGAAGAGACAGAGCTGTGAGTTTAGAGATAGTGGAGTGGGTTTTTGGCTTAATATCGCCCCCTGCTGCACAAAAATGAAAGGAACAAACATGCTTTCTTTTTGGAGATCGCAGCCTTTCACCATCATCCTCAAACATCCCCCTTTTCAGCAGCAGATATCACTCTGACACCATGTGGAAAAATGGTAAGATGTCTTTTTTCCGATGGCAACCATTCTTGCTCAAAGTGGTATGGATTATTCATCAAAACTAGGATCCCATTGCTCTTGAGTCATTAAATTTGAAATAAACGCTGAATGATCTAGGTTCATTTGTTGGTGCAAAGATCTTACTCCGGAGAGTCAAAATGTTTGACATGCTTCTAAAATAGCATCCAATAAGATCCAATGAAGAGGAATACAGATCATGTCCAGAAAGCGGCAAGTGAAGCATACCTTGTAAATATTTCAGAAATCCTATTAAAATCACTTTCATGAAAAAGGATCGGTGTGGGCAGAAATGTCTGTTTTACATTCTCATGACCTTGGGATACAAAGAGCTTGATAGACTTATTCAAACACTGCTGACTGAGGAATAACCAAGCCAGAAGCAGCATGGTTATTGGTACTGAATGTTTTATCACTCCATAGAAGATGATTCTCTTTGCAGGGAGTCTTCCTCTGTGCATTTCACACCTTGCAGGAGTCCAGTTCAGTAGTTGGAGCTTTCTTCACTCACTGTTTTCCGCCTCACACTAAAATGCGAGTTACCAGAGGCACACAAGACAGAAACGGTAACCTAAATGCCTCTAAACTGCACTTCTCATCTGTTCCTTAATCTCTGCGGTTTTAAACATTGAACCTCCATAAGAGCCGCCTACTGTAAGCAGGATTGTACTTCAGACGCCTACTGGAACCCTTGCTCTTATTATCTGGCCATACAGCAGTTCGTCTCAGACATTATTCAAGTGTGTGGGAGCTCTTCTTGGCAGGGTTTGACAGTTGAGCCTTTGTTTCTGTTTGTTGGTGTTAGCCGAGGATGAGCTCCACAGAAACACGACGCACGACAAGAAGAAGTTATAATGGCCTTGATAATGACATGTCTTTGCGGCGCACAGTGTTGTTTTTCCTCCTTTAATGAAAAACGTGCAAACAGTAATAAGAGAAATGCAGACAGTGAAGAACTGCTTATATAAAGAAGCACACACATTAAATCTATATGAGACTTTCACATATCATTTATAGCCCCTTAGACATATTGAATGAAAATAAAAAGTGGATGATGTAAGAGAATACTTACTTTTTTTTTTTTTCAAACAGTCAGTGAACATGTATTTTTATTATTAATTCATGAGGTTACCCTTTTCATTATGTATAATTAGGTTTAATTAGGCTTACACAAAGTATCAAACTCAACAAATATGCCTTGAGCAAACACTTGGAAACAGAATCGAGGAAATTGTTCTTTAATTACTTAAATGTTTGACAGACCCAGACAAAAGGATCAACTCTTCCTTTTTCAGCTGAACGCAGAAATGAGTGTCAAATCAGGAAGAATACGCTGAGAGTAAGAAAGAAAACAACATCTGTGTATCTGTACAGAGCAAGTGACAGAAAACTCTCCAGAGGGGTGTGAATATTAAACAGCAGCTTCTACCTAACAACAGAAAAAATTACCCTAAAAGGATCTATGTATTGATTATTTTTGCAAAGTAAACCCCAGTCACCAAAATTTCACTCACTGTCAAGGCCGGATTACAGTGTTAAAAGTCCAAGCTTGCTTTTGTCAAACCCCTCCCTTTAACAAACCCTGACAGCTGGTTCAGGCCATCGCTCGTTCGAGGGGCAGAACAGTTTTAATCTGGTTTGGGGGCCATAATGAAATGTGCTGTTCATAAGGCCTGTAACTGTATTATAGTGCAGAAGAAGGAGGAGAGAAACTTGATATAGAGGTGGCCTCCATGGCAACAGTGCCTGGGAGTACAAGTCCAATGTTTGGGAGGATTTTTGAAACAGATTCGACGGGCTTGAGGGGAGATGACAATGCGGAGGGGGGATGCTCAAGTAGATACATTTGCTCAGTGAAATCCTTTTGGAAATACCATTTGAATTCTTTCCTGGGCATCTCATATTGCAGACATGACTCATAAAAAAGACTTGTTTGGGACTTACATTTCTGTGAGGGTTGTTGTTTTCCTCAATGACAGAGAATGAAAACGCCAGGGCGCTGGACGTTTCTGCCGAGTCCTTATTTTCTGATGTTCTTTGGCCTTGATTGAGCACAATGTCGCACACAGGTCAGTAATGCATGCCCCCTCAGTCCTCAAGGCACTCTGTTCGTACCAATGTTCTGCAAAGGCTTTAAAATGAAGCCCTGTGGCAATAGCCGCCTTTCCTAAAGAGATGTAAATTCCATAAATGAATCCAATAAACAGCGACATAAAGCATGGTTAACTGACTTGTTTAGACTCAAAACTCCAGCTAATATTTGTCACATTAAGGTAAGTGCTCGCTAATGAGGACAGGTAATACAAAAGATATAAACCTAGAGCACACAATTATCACCAGTCTGTTCAAAGGCACAGAGATGGCACCATTTGCATTTTGCCAACCATTTTATCTTCGCTGCAAAATGTACAAAATGAACACACTGTTCCCGTGGGTTTGAAAGGCATTTTAAAGAGTTTAATCTGAAAGCATCACACACAAAGATAGTCTGTGGGTTGATAAGCCACAACAGTGTCACAAAGTGATGCTTTGTATGGGTTTAAAGAGACTTTATTGTGCCACATATTGTACATGAAAAGACATGCATTGAACAATTACTCACTCACCAAACATGAGTATTGTGGAAACTTGTCAACACCAGTATATTATACCACAACACCATCAGCAATTGTAAAAAGGGCAGGCTTTTAAAGGTTAATCGAAATAGTATCCACTCAAGGTAACCGGGCTGTAGCCACAAGTTTGAGTGCAGGTTGATTAGGGAGGAAAACATCCACCTAGAAAGCCAAGTATTTTAAAAGAGAGCACAGGATGACCATGTAATCAGTTGCACTTGACCCTGCACAATGTTCTTCCTGAGAACATTCATAGCTCTCAAAACTAATGCATTATTAGGAGCCCAGATGCAGCCTTATTTCTAAAAAAAAAAGTGTTCAAACTAAAACTCCAGCAGCTACACAGATGCCAATAAAGTTAATACTCTCTGAAATGCTCAGACAAGGTCACAAGGTCATATTGATCTTTTGCCACATCTTTTTTATTTCAGTACTAAATGTTTACATCAAAAACAACAAGACCTCTCTGAGCTTGTTGAAGCCACTTAGCTTATTAATTGCCTTCTTGTCAGTTCATGAATGTTTTATGAATTCAGCTTCTTTTTCTGTCTTTCAAAGCACAAATCAAGAAAACCAATTAACGGCAAATACATTTAAATGACTATGAAATATCCACATTTAAAGCAGATCTGAATCATGGAGACTATGTAAGCCTATGTATTAGGATTTACAAGTTTGTCATTATTTTTAATACTAGATGATTCCCCTCAATGATTGAAAACAAATTAATTAAAACACACAAGTTGAACAATAATGTTTTGTGTCTCTTCGGATTATTTTCCATCTGGTATTTATTCTGTAGTGCGATGTAAGCCTGAACGCTTTGTGATTTGCAGAAACTTTTTTTCACTTTCTTTCCAAAGCACTCATGAGGCTAGAATTTCACCACTTCGCAGCAAAACTTTCAACTTGGGTTTAATTTGACTCTTGCTTCTGGATCCAGCACCTGGTATTGATAAAGTTTAGACACAGATTTGCGGTTATGTAAGCGTGCCTCATATTTTTAAGTCACATCGGTTGGCACTCTGCCCAGAAACTACAATGCATCACTATGAGTCTAAAAGGGAAGATAATTCAACCACAAACACAGGCTCGTCGGCCGATATAAGACTCATCTCAATGCGACGGCACGTGGTGATTTATAATGCTACAGTTCTGGGTCACGATGAATGGGCACAGACTAGTTCAGAGGAGATAGTACACTGCTGTAAATCAAAACATGGAAATAGTCCTTCTTTTGTTTTGTTACAAGAAAAATGTGACTTTTATTTTGTTATGTTTTATCATCTTCACAGGCTGTTTTTGTTCACTTTCAGTTCAAAATTTCAAAACATTCCTACGTTGCACTGTCTCTTGTGGCACTTATGATCCCACTTCTGACTAGCCTAGTGTAGATAATTGTGTAATAGCGTGAAATACTTCAATTTAGGCTCATTCACAAGTGAGGCTGATTGTTTTGCTCGAGTAAATTGTGTAATAAAACAAATAGTGGCTTTCTTCATTGCTCTTACTTAAGAAATCATTTATGATTAGTGTATTTTCTACTTGCAGTCGATCGTTTTGAGTCGAAATCTGCGTCAAAACAAGTTACGCTGAGCCTTGCAAAATTATCTGTCCTCCATTCCCCCATAGAGTCTTGTTTATGAACACAAATCAAGTGTCATTATGCTAAGGCTCTGCTCCTCGGGGTGACATGCTCCGAGCCTGTCGCCTTGGAGATCAGCTACAGCTCAAATACATGCTACCTGTTTACATGCACCAAGTATGTTGCTCCACTGAGGACTAGATATTAAAGTCACGCACCAGCATTTGCATTTCAATGTTATGTCCCTCTCTATAGCTTCCACATTTAGTCATTGGTGAAATGGATGCAGTTTTTTAGTAAACAAAGGATGTCATTATGCAAATGCAACGCCGAGTCAGAGTAAAAGGCTTGTAAAAATATTTGTGTGGATGTTCACTGATCAACACAATCTGCAGCGTTTAGGTTTTTTATGTGAAAATATATTCATTGCGGGCATAATCTTATTGGATTACCATCAGATGATTCTGAGATCAATATCTGTCAGAGAATGACACATGCTACAAAATATAAATTCTTCGTCAATTTACACTTAAAAGAATCACAGGGCAGATAAAAGCACTGTCAACATAAGAGGGTACTAAAAAAACAAAAAAAGCATTTAAAATGTTGCCCCTCCTGTGTTGTAGGCTCTAATAATGTATTGTCAAGCATGTTTACATTTTTATTTTTATGTTTATATATCTTGTGGAACATTTTAGAAGATAGTATTTATTCTTTTGATGGCACTCATATTTCAAAAACACCAAAAAAAAAAAAACAAACAAAAAAAAGGGCATCTTTTTCACAGCACAAGCACAATGTGACCTCACAACCAACTATCTTCCTCATGAAGGCCCGCCCCCTTGTATTACCTACTATTGGGGCAAAATTTATTCTGCCCACAGACTTGAATTTACTGTACTGTACTGTACTGGAGGACATCATCATAAAAATCATTCAGCTGTAGCATTATCTTTGCATTTAGCATTAGCATGATAGCATCAGAAGGGTTGTCGGTATAAGCTGCCCTTGAAATCATATGCCAAGTGCCAGTCATAAGTCAACATGTTAGTGCTATATTTTTTACAATATCTTAAAGTGCTCTTTAACTTTAAGTAGTAGTCACTGTCTTTAACAGTTGTCGCCAAAATGGTGATGAATACATGCTCAAGCAACATGAGGTAACAATGAGTGAGTGTCAGTCAATGGACAGAGTTGGACTATCAAAGACCTTTCAAGTGCAGTACTTATGAAGCACCACCACATTTTATCACATTCAATATAGTCCTTGCAAATTTCCATATTGTCTTTCAATATATCTGTCTTTTTAATGTCTCTTTTTGTACCCAACTGCATTATTTCTTGACTGCTTTGAAATAAACTGCATTCAGGACTTGAGCGTACACATGTATTTATATTTGGACGGACACAGGGAACATTAAGCCTTACATAAAGCATATTCTTCAAAGCACGTCAAGGGGAAAGGCAAACAGCTAAATGCGCCGCTCAAGTCGGGGGCTTTTAGCTGCTGTAGCAACGAAGAGTACAGCATGTTAATGTCAGCTCACTCAAAGTTCCTTTGCACAGTAAATTGCATGAAAGTATCCTCCTCTGCAGTGCAGCCCGATCAGTTTGTCGTAATGGGAGCTTTGTGAAGGAGCCGAGAACAAGGTGGGAAGAACATGATTCATAAATGCGCCGCTAACTAAGCAACCTTTCCTCAGACTCACTGTTGTAACAAACAGAAGTCGATTCACTTCTTTAGGGAGTCACAATGAGGAAAACTATGACACTGTGCTGATGGTTTCTAATTTTCTATAAAAGCCTGTTCCTCTCGCTGAGATTGTGTTACCGCTCTGAAGTGACATGGGGCCATAGAAAACAAAGAGGCAAATGTGTTCTTTATCAAAGTCCAGAGAAGACCTGAGTGACAGTGTGATGATGATAAGAGCAGCTTCAGTGCATTTCCCTCTAATGTGGTTCCCAAAGGTCACATTAGTTGTAGCTTTTAGTCTGTTAAATTTCACATATAAGGCTGCTTTAATGTCAGTGTGCTGCCATGACTGGAAGAATGGTTCATTTCCTCTAAGAGCTGTCACATATTATGGTATCAATTAAAGGCATCAGCTGCTAATAGAGCTTTGTACTTGGATTGTGTGTGGATTACTTACAACTCAATGTACGGATGCTGTCGACATGTATAAATTTGTTAGGGTTTAGAGTGTATCTGCAGAAATAAAGCCTAGACACACTGGCACACTTGGAGCAGCAGGTTTTTAGTGTTGAATTATACGCACTTCAGTCGGATAGATGTCTGTCTGCCATGTGCTTTGACCCAAGCATTTACTCTCAGATCCTACTCTTCACTTTGAGAGATTGATGTCCTTCGCCATACATGCCCTCTGCACCCCCCTCCCCCTCCCGACATGGCTCACATTCTATTGGCACAGTCCAGAAAACCATCTGAAACATTTTGTTAAATCACTCCTCACAGTCTGCCTCACGACATTCATTCGGTTCTCATTTCCTCCACACAAGATGTTGCCTTCCATCTTCCTCCGACCCTCACTCTTTCATCCTGTACTGCCTAAACTCAAATTGCTTTCCACACTGTTTGCCATCAAGAGTCCCTCAGTTATTTTTTTGGTCTGACCTGCCACCTGACTCCGCTTCCAGCTGATATTAAAAAGAAAGCAACCCTCTACCACAAGTCATCTGGAGACGCTGTCAACATTTCATTTACTGTTTTCAGCTGACACGGCATGTGGTTTTAATGGAGATCTGACACAAGAATAAATATGTTAAAGGCATTTTTGATTTGAAACAGTATTGATAGTATTTAAAAAGGAGTTGTTAACTTTCTAAGTTCAAATGCCTCTTTCCAAAAGCTGCAAAAACTTTTATTTCACAGATTGAGAATTGTGTTTGTATTTCTAACAAACGTAAGTACTTTCTGCACTTCAGAAGAAAGTTCACAGGAAACTGAATCTCTTATTTAATTCCATACAATCAGAATGTGTGAAACCATATATTTTAGTGACATTCAGCACTTATTTTTACAGAAAGAGAATGGCATTGTTCTGCCAGATGATTATTCTTTTGACACGAGAACAAAAGGAACAAGATGTGAATTCCTTTTGCAAACATAATGAAGTTACTGTATGTTTTGCTGCTGTTTAAATTGAATCATTGTTACTTCTTTTCACTATCAAATAAAAAGGAATGTATTTTTTATTATTTAACTTTCTGTTGTGTTTATCATGTTCAAGGCATCTTAGTGTATTGTGTAAATACTCCCCATACATCCTAGGCTCAGTATCTTTTTTTCTTGCAAGTTGATTCAAGTACGACTGGGCTTAAACTTATATTTGCTATCGTATTGTAATGCAGTAGTTTTCTCTGTGCACACACAGTCTAGGGCAGTTGTCTCAAGCAGTTGTTCACACTAAGTACCACCCCAGAAAATATTTGCCTTGCCAAGTACCAACTTTATGCCATTTTATGTGAACACATTCCCATCCCTATATGAATGTTATGAAATGAATTTTGTTTAATGTGCTGCTTCTTTGAAATGACATTTTGAATCCCACAGCTTCTTAAGAATCCAAACATTTAATGGTACTGTCAAGTGTATTATAGAAAAGTTGTAGCAGAAGTCAATAATGCTATATTTTGTAGTTATCAGAGATTCTCAAGTACCACCACAGAGAGTGAGAGTACCACCAGTGGGACCCGTACCACAGTTTGAGAACCGCTGGCCTAGAGAACTGTCCAGGCTCAAAGCAACTGTATACAAGCACTTTTAAGGGGAAAACACACATTTAAAACAGTTTTCGTGCACCTCAGCTAATTTTCAACCTTAAATACATATTTATTTTGAAGAATGCTACATCAAAGTGAGTTCTACGGTAGTATCATTCCTCTCTGCTGAGTGAGCACTTGCAGATGCTGAATTCTGCTGTGGAACACAATATAGTACAGTCTCTTCTCAGTAAAATAATGTTGTATAAAAAGACACACAGAATTCTACTAGATATAATACTAACTACAAGTACCACATACCTTAAAATCCTGAAATATCACTTTAAAAGGCACTTCAATGTCCATAAAAGGCGTTTAGATCAATAAACTTTGAAATATAGTATGTCTATACTTTCATACATCTGTTGAGTTGGAGATGCAGTCAAAACTTTCTTGTCTGTCACTTTCATTCACTCCAGAGCCACAGAAAACACTGAGATATCACTCACTAAATCACTCTGGTGCTTCACAACAACTCAGTAGAGATGTGGGCAAAAAAAAAAACAACAAGAAAAAAAAATGTTTACATAAAGAGAAAGATGATACAGATAGTCACTCCTGTCCCAAAGATAAAATACTGAGGAAAAAACAACGGCACACTTTGTATTCCGTTGAGCAGCGTGAAGAGGGCAGGACAAAGCAAGATGAAGGCAGCGTGGATTCACAATCAGGTGCTGATGCTTTTAGTCTTGAGAGTGGGGTGTACTCGAGCACAACAGATGGCGTTAAGTGAGGAATGTTGAAAACGAAGCAGTAAACTCATTAAGCCTGGCTGGTGGGTCAAGAGCACTCTGCCAAGAACAGAGACCGAGAACAGTCCCTGCAAAAACCAAGCACTCTGTGGGGAACGTCATTTTCACTCTGTGTCTTTCTCATGCTCAAAGATGCTTCCAACATGGCCAGGGAAAGTGTTGATAAATTATTCTGCTTACACACTCGGTAGTTTCCCTGTGTGACATTTCCCTTGCAGACTAACCGTGCATTAATGGATGTCAGATGCATGTTTACTTCTCCATAGCAATGCCACTTGCACAAACCAGGGCACAATACAAGCCTGTCCAGGGTTAATTAAGCCTGTTCTGATGTGCGCCGAGTCCATTATGTTTGTGGTAAGCCTGTGCATTATCAAACTGCTTTGTCATTAGCACTATTAAAGACACTTTTAATTGCATGCATTATAATTAATCTGGGTTCAAGACGTAAAGCCACACATTTTGCTAAAGCCCTTAGCAGAGTGCGACAATACAGTGTTTCTCAATAATGTGACTCTTGTTGAAAGCTGCTTGAAATGAATCGAAATATTTTTCTTCAGGACTGTCCAAACTGACATTAAAGTTTTATGATTTATGCTTGGCTTTGGCAGCATTTCCACTCTTCCACCATGTGTATTGTATCCAAAACTGTCTTCTCCCATGCTTCAAATCAGTGTCAGGTCTGATCCATGCTCTTCTCAATTCCCTTACCTCCCTCGTCCATCTGTCACAGAGAGGTCCCCGCTGCCAAGAGCTCCACTGTCTCGTAAGCACAGCCCCTCCGCACAAAGTATCAACAAAGTTTGCTAAAGTGATACGTGTTAAATAAATCTATGCAGTGTCAGCCACACAGAAGTGATGGATCAGAAAATTGGGCTGAAAAGAGTTGTCTGTTTGGTCGCAGACATAAAAAAGTTCACTGAAACAAAGCCCTTGTGTTCACTTTGTGCCAGCACTTTGTTCGACTTGGTAATAAAGCGGCCAAGTTCTCTACTACACTCTGCCTCAGTGCTGTCTCCCACTTTTTGGAGATTCTACCAGTGATATTATCTTAGGGTCTGGTTTCAAACTTGTAATTGATGTGCCTTAAGAGTTGGATGCCGTCCACATTCACAGTGAGCGTCTGTTTGCATTTCCTACATCGTTACAAGAGGAAGCATCACTTGCTCAATATCTGAATGTGGAAAATTGCTGCACCTACATGTTTCCTTCCATATATATTATTTTTTTACCTTCCAGCTTTTGCAGTGGATTTTAACAAAACAACCCGAAAAGTGGTTGTGGACTTTAAAAATATTGAAAGTGCCACATTGGATGAAAACATACAGCATAAACATTACAGCTCATTCTGAAATATCCATATCACAATGTGCAGTTGTGAGCTCACTTTTTATTTTCAGTCTTGCGTGTATTTTATATTCAGCCGGCAGCCAAAGCGATGCATTCTGGGACTACAGGCATGCCATGTTGCTGTCTGTGATTATTACAAGGCAATGAAAAGTGCTCCTAAATGGCACATACTCCAGGGTGAATGAAAGTTTGTGGAAACAGAGCGTGACCTTTGCCAATGCTTTTAGGTACAAGCCCGGAAAAGCACTGAAATGTTATTGTCCCACAGATACAAACTTGTGCGTGATTAAATATTCCCCTTTAAATCCCTCTGCGTTATCATGAATGGACCCCTTCTCCTTATCACCTCGCGCCAGCCCCCTCTATAAATATTTAGCCACAAAGTAGCACCCACAGGGAATACTAACTCCGTGTTTGTGGGGGGGTCCTGCCGCAGGGAGGAAGTATGTGCTGAGCCACTAGGCTGTGGATTAACAGTACATAAATTAACACGGCACCTGTTTGTCCGCTCATTGATTCGATTATAATATGTTTTATTTGCTCTCTAGAAAGCGCTCCTACTGAATTCCCATCTGTGCTCTGTCATCAGTGACAATCAGTGACAAAAACTACTGCTGCAATGTCTCAAGAGTCTGGACAAGACAGCTTTATAATAATAACTTATGTATTTCAACTTGTTGTAATTAGTTGCAGACAAAAACTATATAATTCAAAAGCCGGAAAAACTAATTGCTGCATTTTGTACAGCAGTACCAATAGTTTTCAGTAAAAAGGGAGATATAATGATGATTACTGTGCTAAAGTAATAGTGCTGGGTTTGGTGTGGGGGGCTTCGCTTTCACAGCAGCGAGATGACTTATTATCAGCTTCATGGTAGTTGTTGAGCCAGCTGTCAGCAGTAGCGGAGATGAGTCATGAGTGCACGTGGGCGTGTGCTTCATTAAACCACAAAGTGTTACTGTGGTCACATACACTACTGGTCAGTTCTAGAGTGGTCCGAAAAAAATCTTCATCACCAGAATTATTACAAGAAAGACATACTGAAAATGAAAGCTTCCAAACCAATCTTCACATTAATTGCAAATGGAATGACTCACAGAGTAACACCTTCAGTGCAACAGACAGTTAATAAGCCCTTAAGCAAAGAGAGTGTTATCTGAGAATATCCTTCTGTAAAAGTAACACAAATGCAGTCTAGATGCACATTAAATGCACATCATGCCACATTCCCCAGAACTAGGCTCAGGTTGATTAGAATGATGGGGAAGTAGCTCACCTCCCTGCAGCCAGTCGCGGCGCAGTCATAGACCAGAACAAACACAGTGACTGCACCCCCGCCACCCCCTCCTCTCACTGATTCACTTTCTGTGTCTGTGCTTTCAATCTGAGCTCCATCCATCAGCCCCAGTGTCCATCCCTACAGTCTCCATCCCTAAAACGACGATGACCGCCTCCACCCTGCTCCTGTTTTCTTAGACACTTCTATTTAGATTTTGTCAAGATACACTCATCACATTATATGTATTGTTTCAGACTGATGGCCGTAGAGGTCCTTCGTTTTTGTTTTTTTGGGGTTTTTTTTTTTTTCCATATCTCCACAATCCTTTTGTTAAAACTCCCAACTCACCTCCTCCAGAGATAAGAGAAAGAATGTGTTACATGCACACAGGGATCTTCAGGCTGAGATTATTTTCACTCATGGCACAGCTTTGTTCAACTTTATACGAGGACTGAATGAAAAGATTTGGAGAAGTGGAAAACAACTTGTCGTTCAAAGATTTTCTCATTATAGAAATATGTGACTCTAGATCATATCTGTTCAAACAAACCTGTCATATAACTTTATCCCTGTGGTGTAGACTAAACTAAAAATGAAACTATTTATCATGGAACTGCAACAAAATAACTTCAATGTTTGAGTAATGTAAAGGGTATACAATGTTTTTTAACGAGTCTATATACAGTACCTCGATCGTTCACCTAATGTTTATGAGGAAATGCTGTTATTTCACTGTGTACCACTAGATGGAGGTTCTTTTATCACATTAAA
Source organism: Rhyacichthys aspro (assembly GCA_036850595.1). NCBI lineage: Eukaryota > Metazoa > Chordata > Actinopteri > Gobiiformes > Rhyacichthyidae > Rhyacichthys > Rhyacichthys aspro. The sequence goes on along the minus strand of CM072163.1, from coordinate 10,976,134 downwards.
ATGGGTTGCATGCTGGGTTGGCATTTCATGGATGTACATTTAGCGCAGTAATCTGGTGTTGATAAAAAGGAATGATTTTTACGATGTTTTTTATGACGTTAAAACTCCACATACCTTTAAAATACCAACATTTGGAATGTTTTCCAATAATATTACTTATAATTTCATTTGCTAATGTAAGAAACGCAAACTGGAGTTCACGTTTTTATACATCACTTCAGCTGCAACTGGTTACACAACCCCACTCCTCCCACTGGATGCTCGGCTGCTGCTGAAACTGCAGGTTTAGTCGCTGAGAGAGAGATCAGAGCAGGTTGCCAGTTCGCTCTTTGAAGAGGACCATTCATAAAGCTGAGGCAATGTACCATATATCAAACATTCCCCTTTTTATCATCCCGGCACTTGCCCAAAATTCAATTTAACAAATTCTTTACTAATCCTCAGTGTGGATGTAATCCCTGAAAAAGTCCCAACAATAAACGGAGCCCATCCAATTGCATAATCCAAGAATTACACCCGAAGTTACAAGTGAGAGCAGTCGACTTCAGCAGCAGTGTTCTGTGTTGCTTAAGACTTTCATCATTCATTTATTAAAAAAAAAAAAAAAAAGCCAGTTTCCCATACCATCACTCTGCAGCGCCGATTTTCACTATAGAATAATGTAAAGATAGGATTAGCTCCTCATTTACAGCGACAAGCAGGAAAAGCTTGTTCAAACACTTCCGTCTGAAAAGTGAAATGAGTGCTGCAGGTGCTGGACTAATTGAATAGTGCGGAGGAAATGTACAGATAGGCTTCAACAAAAGGAACCCAAGCCATCTGGAGTCTTTTCACAAACTCACACTGTGGCAGTGATGAGGAGGAGGAGGACTCTTCAGCAGGTGATGGATCTGAGAGTGAGGCCAGGAAGCCTCTGAGGAAAAATAAATGTCAGATGAGAGGATCAGGAGGATTGCATGACAGGCATCAAACTTCTTCTGCAAAGATAATCCAACAATTAAAAATAGATTTTGTAAGTTTACAGATAAGATTTGAAAGGCTCCACACAGTCCGATTCATACAATGATGAAGTGAGTAAGTGAAGAAGGAGCTGAGTGACCTCAGAGCAGCACAAGAGAAGAAGACATTCTGAATGGTATAGTGGTTGCATACATAATTATACACAGACCATAAGTTCTTTACTTCCAGCCAAATGAACATGTAACAAGACAGACATTGCAGTCTTTCAAAAAACAGTAACATCAATAGGAGGTCTGTGTGGCTGTCTGTGTGTTTGTTTTTTGTTTTGTATTGTGGACATACATTTTATTTAGCATGCATTATTCCATTACAAAATGGTCAGACACACGTTGTGGCTTACTCCTACCACCAGAAAGTGAGAAAGTGGTATAAGACTTTAATAGTCCTGATAAGCACAATTCAGTTCAAGCATTCATTGTTGTTGTATTGTTGTATAAGATGTTCTTGTTCCATTTACTGCTTAGGAAACATGGTTTGTATATTAAATATAAGAGAGCGTGTGAAAGCCTTAAATACACATACTGAACCCAAAGTGAGCAAAGTGTTATTTAAACTGAGATTTTTCAAAGATAACAACACAAGTCTGTCTTCCCTGGGAGCTGCAGTATCGCTAGGGCTGTTAGAGGTTGTGATGTAAAAAACACTGCCTCCTAAAGTTTCTCACTTTGTGCTTATCTGGGAATACTGCTGGAGTGGGTAACCCTGCTGTATGCAGGCAGGTTAAGGGGCACTGGCAGGGAATTCATTATCCTTGAGAAGCTCCGAGCTTTGGCAAGACAGAGACCTTCAGATATGGTCGACGTGCTTCCTGCTCACCTCCAGCCTGTGGTATCTCCTCCAGCAGCAGCTCGTGATGAATAGAGCTGATTCGCGCCAGAGCTGATTGGGAAAGCAAGTCGCATCAGAGCCACAGCAAAGATGAAGAGGAGGTACAAAGAAGGGTCTCTTTATGAGCCGACAGAATTTATTAAGGCTTCCGATAAATTCTGACTGTTTGTGTTTCTCAGTGGGACACTGCTCTGGGAGGTTTTTATATGCTTTTTCAAATTGGCAGGTTTATGTAATGGCTGTCACATTAATATGAGATGCAAAGACAAAATCTACAGCTTTGCCCAGCCATTGATTTCTGCAACTTTACTCTAAAAATAAACACTGATTGGCTGGACCTTCACAATGTCTGTTTCCTCCAGCCTTTATCTATATTTAATGTGTCTCTTTCCCTCTGTCTGCTGCAGTGTCTGCCTTCGTTTGTTAAAAATGAGCATTTGTGATAATAAACAAAATACTGTTGACATAATATGCACAAGTGTATGTCACATTAGTTTGATTCATTTTTGAATCACTATATTTTTTTAATAAATGCTTTCATTTATTCATTGTTTTAGGTTTGACTAATAATGTATCTTTATAAAGCTTGGTTTACAGTTTTATAGGTAACACTAAGTAGTTTACCTATAAAGCAATGTTAGCAAAAGACTCTTTATGACATTGGACAATTGTTCATACCAGACTACCCTCACTATGCGTCAAAGGAACACAGCAAAGAAAAGGGAAAGGCAATATTTTTCTAATTTACAGTCTGATGATGCTTTATCAGTCTCTCACATGATTGCCTCCCTCATTACAGTGGCTTTTCCAAGTCTTTCCTTCCCATAGTATGAACATGTCACAATAACACAAAGGATGATGGAACAAAATACTTGGCAGCTCATGTGAGGTTCATGGAAAAAGAATCAGAAAAGAAGTTGGCTGTCTGTCACCTGGCAAAAAAGAGATGGCAATTGAATAAGTCTGAACAAAGCCAGTACCCGTAGCAAGTCAAATCTTTAATTACAAAACACGATAGGAGACCAAGGCCACCCAGAATCACTGTGGCAACCTTGATTCAAATCATACAACGGTAAATGTACCATTGAGGAAGGGAATGATGATCAGTGGGACAGTTATAAAGAAACTGATGGAAGTAGAGAGTCATCCATCAGTTTTCAGTTGATAGTTAAAGAAAACAGACTGTGAGACAATTCTCACTATTTCAGCCAATTTAGAACCACATCATTTGGAAGTTAATCATATGTAAGGTTACCTGTTTCTGCCTGAAATATCAAAAATGTGTTTTCACCACACATAGAAACTGTAGATGTTCAAATTAGCACTGTATATAAGTCTGCACTCAAACCGGTGTTAATTTGATGTTGTTTGTGTGGGAAGCAGTGAGAGAAGAGTCTCCTGATGAGGTAGTTACTTATATGAATGCAGAGTGTACAAGTCATAATCATGAGCCAAGCTTCTTGCAAATACACAAAGCTCTCACACAAACTTATTGAGATTATTGTGTTAATAACAAGCACTGTGCGGAAGTGTGTACAAAAAGAGAGAGAGCTGGTACATATACACATACATAATGCATAGAAATAGGCCACCCACAACACTGCCACAGGAGCCAGTCTCACAGGAACAGCTGCAACACACTATTGAATCTTGTAATATTATTTGTAATCTATTAATCTTTTCTGCAATAATGAACTCTGGCTCATGTGAACTATTTCTTAACAAAAATACTGTCCGCTCCATGTTGTTTAGTAAGGCAGACAGCAGATGGCTTTTAATAAATATTTCTGCATACATCAACATGTAGCCAATAAAAGATGTATATCGTTTTTAAATGTCTTTGATCAACCTGATAGCTGTTTTTAGCAGTCTATGCAGAACATGTGTGCCCCCTAATGGATGGATTTACTAGGATCAGTGTGTGGAAGAAAAAAATGTGCAGGCAAAAAATATTTGTATTTAAAGAAGGAGAAAAAAAAAACGTTATTCCAAGCTATTTTACATCAATAATTTACAAATGAATTCAGTTCTTTTTAAATGTACCCAGGGGCAAACTTATGTTCTTTTGTGAACTAATGCTATGACTAAAGGATTTTGAGTGTTGCATTGAATTTGTTTGAATTACAGCTGCTACACAACTCTTCAGAAGACTAACTGCACTTCACTTGTCCCTAAAAAACCTGTTCACCCGAAAAACCTAGACTTGGAAGAAAAAAAAATGCCAAATTGATGCGAAACAACTCTGCTGCCCTCTAGCGGCGATAGGGCATTAACTACTGTTGTGAGTGTTTCACACAACTCTGCTTTTGAGTCTGAGCACTCACACTCAGGGCATTTTGGTAGCTATAAAACAACATTAAAGAATATGGTTCAATAGCTGCATTAGGGAGTCCAGTTATCTGCAACTGTCTGAATAAATTACACAATGCAGAAATTTGCTCATAAAGTGAGGAGAAATATAAAATTACTGACACACTTTATTGTCTTAAATACCACATGACATTAGTACAGTCAGTCACATATTTGGAGGCAGAAGACATTCTGGCCCATTTCACTCCTTTAAAAAAGCAGTAAAGGGAGTTGATCACAGGCTATGTTTACACACACTTCATGCTTCAGTTCAAAGTGAGACATAGTAAATGTCATACATCACATGGATTCCTCCCCAAAGCACCTGTTTTGGTCCTTCAAGTGATTATTACAGGATGAAACAAGCAAGATATGAATCAGAAGAATAAGAAATCAACTTACACATTAAAACAGTATTAAAATTATGTTGTCAATGTCACTTGTTATACATCCATTGATATCACTGTTAAATAAGCATTAGGTCAAGGATTACTAGCAGCAAAATCTCTGTGTGTAAACATAGTCAGTGCCTTCAGCTACAGAGAATCCAGTGATTCAGGCAGTGCAAGATCAGTTCATCAAGATGTCTGTTAGTAGTTTAATACAGGGTTTAAAGTTAAATTCAGTAGTTCAAATATGCAGTCATAAATCATAGTCATAAATTCAACAAGTCTCTCGAGACATCAGTCGGCGACTTCATTTTTCAGTAGTACCATCACTGAAGCAATAACAGATTCATTGGCACATTAAACACCATTATGAACAAAGGGTGCTGTGCTGGATATACTGTAGATCATTTCTGGCATTCATCTTTATGTCAGATGTAAAATTGAGAAACATTATCACTGAGCCATATCAGTGTTCCAAAAATGCAAAAAAAAAGAAGTGTACCAGTTAAAATGTATGCATTACTGTTTTTTGGATTGTAAAACATTGAACACAAAACACTTGCAGCTACTTAAATGCGATGCAAAGGAAAGAAATACTCCTTATTTACAGAAAAAAGAACAGTATACCACACAGTATAACAACATGCATAGAGGCACATACATATTTATCACAAAAAGAAACAAAAGATGCAAAAAGATCAGAACACCACACATCAGACAGCGACTTTTGTGAGTCAAATCTGAATAACCAAATATCAAAACAAAGCTATGCAAACAAAGCCTTTGTGTTTGGGAGGTGAAAGGCAAAGCTGAAATTCCAGCCCTTGGAATAAAACACACAAACAGACTTAGGTAATCTTGCTTTGTTTTGTTATCTTTTGTTAGACTTTGTCTTATTTGAAAGAGAATTCAGAATGGAATCAGAGAAAGAAAAAAGGGTTTGAGGTACAAAATTTGGTTTTCAAACGATACTTGTGTATGTTCCTACATGTGTGGCACATTGTCAGCGCCTTGGAAAGTGCAAATTTAAAAGTCCTGCTTTGATTCTCAAATAGAAGGAAAAGGTAAAAGGGAGATAAATGTTAAGTGACAAAAATGTACAGTGAGAAAGGACACATAAAAGACTAAAAGTAAAAACATTATTAAAATAAATGTTTGGGTTACATTTTTATATATATATATGTATATATATGCAAGCAATTTGGTGAAGGCCATTCATGGAGAATCTATGTAGAGATGTTTCTAGTTGTATTGATTGAAAACATTGTGCATTAAACAGAATAAAATAATCAATTGTGCAGGAATAAACACTGGAAAAGTGCATGAGTCCCTTTCTGCAACGTTACCTTCAACTTAACCTTTTCTTATTCCTGTTTGGCAGATCACATTGCAACATTGTTACTGTCACAGAGCAGATTACAACCATAAATACACTTAAATATTTTAATGGGCAATACAGAGTGAAGCAAAGGAGTTACTCCTGTTTCTCGTGGAGAGAAGCGCGCACACGCTTGCGCACGTAAAAAGCAGTCAGCGCAGAGCAGCAGGCGGTGAAGATGAAGAGTGCAACGGCGTCGTGTGCCAGGTCGCCATGAAGACGCTCATACAGTGGGCGGCGCTCTGAGAAATCAGTGCGCAGTGCCTCTATCTGGGTAAGTGTGGATGCAGCCACAAACACATGAAAGAGCTGGTGACCCTGGCCAAAGAAGTCACACTTCCCGGTGAAGAAACTCTCTGGGTGAGGGTAGGAGAAGAAGTAGGCGCTGGCGAGGAATAATAGCACATGGTAGAAGTGGTAGGACATCACTGGGTCAGAGCAGCCTCCCTCATAGCAGCTGTAGATGCGGTGAACCACTGGGCTTATGTCTAAACAGTAAGCCAAAGCTGAGGGCACCACTTGGAAAAGCTTGTTGGCAAACTTGGGCAGCTCGCGGCTTGCGTACTTGCCATAGCAACAGCCGAAGCATGTTAGCCAAGCCAAGAAAGCTGCAGTGGGTAAGTAAAACCCTCGAACTCGAGTGTGCCAACCTTCCTCTATCACATAGTAGTAGTGAGCAAGGGCACTGCCATACTGATAGACAGCAACACCTACATAGTCAAGAAAGAAGAAGGTGTAAAAGGAAAGCTCTGACTTGGCACAGAGAAGATGAGCAAGTGCACTGAAGGAGAGGTAGGCGAAGGCAGAGAGCAGGACAATGAAGAGGGGCTGGGCGTGAGGGTCTCGTAAAAAGTCCACAGTCTCTGAGATCTCCTGCCACTTGACCAGAATGATGAGGGCAGACAGCAAGTGGGTCCACACATTGATGGCCTCGTTGTGCCTTTGGAAAAGAGTGAGGAAGTAGTATCGCCAGCTGTGGTCCGTCTGCCTGTAGCCGGTGAGGATGTGGCGTTCACGGAACACCTCGGGAACATCAGTGATCTTGACAGTACAGGGAAGAGTAGGGAAGGCCGACTCGAGCAGCTGAGGGATCTGACGAAGCTGTTGCACGTTGATAAACAGGCGACCGATCTGCTCCATCACCACAGTCGCCATGGCGAACTGTAGCAGGGCCAGGAAAAAGGAATATACAATTGTGAGTATAAATTAGCTGAAGAGACTTCACAGTCATCTTGATCTCTTATAATTCACAAAACATAAACAGATAAGAAAATCTCATCTTTTCACAGCCCATTACAGGAAAATTATGAGGACAACTTGTTGAAATATAATAAGTAAAGCTAGTCTTCCTAATGTGTAGAAAGCCAGGAGTGATATCAGCACTGTACATTTATTTTTCAAAAATAAAATATCCAGTCCTCTGTTGTGTATGAATCTCTCCTATTGTATGTACTGTTCATCCAGCAAACTACAAAGTATATATTAAGGATGCTGTGCTAAAATAAGCTGTGAAAGAAAAGAAAAAGATACTGTTTTGAGCAGCACACAAATATATTTGACAATATGTTTTCCCATCTAAATATTTAGAAATAAAAACCATCAAGATGGTTGGTTAGACTTCCATAATGAATTACCTTACAAATCAACAAGTCAATGACATCCAGGGAAGTTGTCCTAGGCCACAGGTTTCTAACTTTTAGTTTAGGTATAAATATTAGGCTACATTGTACAGGGGCACTCTCTTGTAGATTTTGTCTGTCCACAGGCCTGGTAATAGGCTATAGCCTTTATAAGCTGTGGCCTATTCACTCTCTGACTGTAGCCGAAGTTAGACCTGCCACCTGCTGTCTCCCACTCACAATTAGCTCTTTAAAACCAGGTGACTATAGCTTACCTAATACATTTCATCTAACGTATAGCTAAAGCGGGCACAGATTGCGTTGGCAGCACTATTCTTAGACACACTGACTTTGCCTGTTGGCCTTTAGCCTGCAAATAAAGCCTCCACATCGAATGGGGAGATCAAGGTTAGGGTGATCACGTGACGTGATCCATCAGACATTTAATGCATTAGATCCAGAGATGTGGACGGCGGTGGGCTCAGGGAGATTAGGCTGTGAGGGATGCACACAGGCCGGGGTTCACAGGGAGAGGCGTGGATGATGAATGGGAAGACGTTACGTAACATAACCCCATCCGTCGTCCACACCCAAGGCTTGTAATCCTTTTAAATATTCATGGATAAAGAACAATGCTCGACTGTACAATTGACTGTCCTATTGATGTGTGACTATGCAACGGTTTGTGCACCTTGTAGATAAGGTTGCTAAGTAAAATCCGGGGTCCGAAATTCTTCTACCATGGCGTCTGGCTTTAGTTTCCTCTGCATTTAACGCTATTCCATTATGGTCTGGAAATAAGTATTACACAATCGTCGCTGTACAACGTTGTAGCCTACACGATTGGACTCGACAGATTTCACGCTATGTCACTAAAACGATCTACCACAAATACCAGGCAGCGTCAGATTCAGGCCGGCACAAGGACAGCAAAAGATGAACATACCTTTGGGCTCCCAAATCAGTCCGAGGCAATAAAATGTGTAGTCAACAAATGATCAAGAGCCGTCAAGGAAAATGATATCATTTTTTAGGGGAAAACAGTAGAGAGGATAACAGACAGACCTGAGGAGCAGTGCGAAACGGCTGTGGCGGCGCAGTTGCTGGGGAATACGTGCATGTAGTTGACGTACTGTTCATTAACCAATCAGCGAGCACAGCGCTGCTCCTGTCCGCAGCTTCGCACATCATTCTGACCAATCACAGCCTTTTCCCGCCTTAACAGAACGCCCACTTCTAACAGGAATTCTTCCATTGTGACACTCCATTGAGGCATGTCTATTAAATTAGCACTCTGGCCTGTGGACTACTGGCAGGTTATCAGTGTGCCACAACATATAAAGATGACACAGTAAAGACACAGCTAAATTCATTTCACATTATAAGATGCTATGACTTCACATCCTCACTAAAGTTGCTCATAGCACTATAATTCTACCTCTAGACCTAATATTTATAAGACATCATTATATTATGGCTAAAGAAATGTTTTTGAATGTTTTAATCTTCGGCCATATGGCTTTACATTTTATTACAAATTCAAACAAGAAAAAAAATGAGAGGCTATTCCAAATTTAATAGAGACAATTAGTCAACATGATGTTGTTGTTGTTGTTGTTGTTGTTGTTGTTGTTGTTGTTGTTGTTGTTGTTGTTGTTGTTGTTGTTGTTGTTGTTGTTGTTGAGGTAAACAATTTCTTGTACATACAGTCGTGGTAACGCTCAGACGGAGTGGCGCTGTCATTCCCCGAGTACCCGATGTGCGTAAAAATTCGGTAGATATATCGTGCTCTCCCACTTCACTGACCCCGCTCTGCGCTTGTGAGCGCGCAACTCTGTGTCTGTGACTAGATGTATTTAATGAAGATTCTTGTACATAAGTAGGCATTCATGTAAAATCTATAAACATGTGCATTAAGACTATGCAACACTAGTTCTCAGCCACTGTGCTTAGTTTGCATAAGGCCAAACCTCATTTGTGTCCCAGCTTACATGCATGCGTAAAGGTCATAAACCCACTGCATCTCATTTGGTTATCAAAACATGCAATTTCCCCGTAGATCTAACATGGTCACATAGGTTTTATGACTTTCATTTCTATTGTGGCTTGCAATGTTGACAGACCACTGACAGAAAACGATCTGCAATCCATGCATCTCACACTCATGTGGGTTACTGGGCACATGACATAATAGTTCCCTTCACATCGTTGACAAAGCTGGGACTGTGCATTCTTGTTCTGTACTAGATTTTTTGCTCATGAATGTGTAGGGGCATTGTCATGCTTAAGCAACCAGGCCAGTAGAGATAGTGGTCATTTTTGATCAACACAGTAAAGCTTTAAAAGTACTCATTTCTATTATTGTTATATAGTTTTGAAATGTATACTGATGTGTTTTGTCAGTAACGGTAATGTGAGTTCATCCTACTCGCACAAACAGGACGAGTAGAAACAACTGGGAAAAGTCTGGTTAAGCAGGTTTTGCACTGTAACTGAACACTGTCAAAAATGTTATTGTGTTATTATACAGAGAATATAAAAGGAGCATAAAACAGAATGCACAAATTAAGAAACTGAAAAAACTCACGGACATAAACGTTCACTGCTTTTACTAAATCAAATGGACTGTAAATGAAATATACAGTAGGTCAGTGAATAGTAAATTACCCAAAAATTCTGCCACTAGGTGTCAGCAGTAAGCTATTTCAAAGAATATCAATGACATTTTCTCATACCTATGATAATCATTATAATTAAGTAAGATGTAACGTAATGATGGGAACTTTTATTAAATCAATATGAATGAAGCCAATAACTGAAGCAATAAATATTATCAGAAACTTTAATGGTAAACCCGTGTGACTGTACAGCAGATAAAAACTAATAGTACTGTTAATGTATTTAAACAAAATGGTCTTTTTTTAATGCCACATATAGAAACAGTTCATACAAATACAGTATAAAAGCTGCCAATGAGAAGTCTATGTCAAAAAGAAATTCTGCCCAGCTAGATCTAACAATATGTAACTACCTTAACAGCGTTATCTAGTCTAACACAATAAGCAATACTGACAAAATATCAGTAAAAAAATAAAAGCTTATCTTTGGAAATGCCGAAAATGCACCAAAATAAAGAAATCAGGCAATTAACTCTCTCTATCTTTTATTGCCTCTTTGTTCTTTCTCACTTCTTCAAGCTTCTTGTCCTGTAAACATAGAAGAAAAAAGAATCATTGGCCAGGACTATTTTTTTAATTTTGGTAAAATACAAGTTGTGTGGACTGTAATTCAGAGCATACCTTCTCTTTAAATTTCTCATTAAGAGCTGCCATTCGTGCACTGCGGTTCTCTTTGTTTGCCTCCATCTTTTGGGTGAGTTTCTCTTGTGCCATCTTGCTAAAGTTGCAGCTTTCTTCAATGGCTTTCTGGATCACCTCCTTCTCATGCTCGCGTTTCTCAGCCAAGTGTTTCAGCACTTCAGCCTCATGACTCTGAGAAAATAAGGAACTCCAAATTAAAGGTCAACCTTCGATGCCAAATAAAAGCTTTTACTTCCATCCATTTCTTTAAAAAATGATTACCTTGCGTCTCTCTTCTGCAGCATTGAGTTTTTTCTTAATCTCATCCAATGATGTTTCCTTTTTTCTAAGAGGAGACAAAGGAAATTCCCCCTTGGCATCTGGGCTTGTGGGGCTTAGGATTACTTCAAATGCTTGACCTGAAGTGCGTTTGTTAAGCACATTCACTTGCATATCTGTAGGCAATATACAAGTTAATGCAGATATGGAAATATGAATTGGACTAATGAATATGATCAACTGAATGGTAAAAATCGACTAAAGAGACTTTTAAGAGCTCAGATATGTGCTCACTATAAATCACATTATCTAGTTGTGTTATTCTTGACTCAAAGAAATTCAGATTACTGTCCTTCCAACCAGATTAAGACATCTATGTAAATTTAAAATGTCTGATTATAGCCATTTTAAGGTTACTTGCATTTAACTGCACTTTTTGTTGCAACCAAAACCTACGTAAACAGTTTTATTGGATTTCACACTCCATCTTTCCATTTCCTCCTTTTCACGAAAATATTACCAATTCTTTATAAAACTTTAACAATTCATGCTATTTGTGTACCTCCAGAGTCCATTTCGGCAGAAGTATCTTTATAAATACCTACAAAAGAAGATGGAAAAAATAGATGAAGCACTAAAATACACAATCATGCCACTTTACCCAATCTTAGGGTATAAATAAGTGTCATAATAATGGTGTATTAGTGCAGACCTTCACCAGAACTATATGTTATACATAAAATGTAGTTTGTAATAAAATATAAATACTAAAATAAAATACTAACTTTAAAAACATATACTAGAGGCATTTGTGTGTACACATAAAGTAACACACCTTCTGGGTGTAAATTCAACTCCAGAGCAGTCTGTGCTGTGAAGTTTTATGTTATACAAAAATTATGCTTGTAATCCAGTCACAACATGACATAACACGCCAAACAAAACAAGTTCTCCACCTAATGTCACTGGCATCTCAGCTTCAGGCAAAATCAGCAGAATAATGAACTATGGGATATTAAATGTTACAAATGTGGGCACCTAAACATATTGGGAAATACTCAGTTAAAATAAAAATTGTTATTACGAAATGGCGGGTTAGTACTGCAATATACCTCGTGTATGTCAGTTTTTACAGTTGCAAATACTAAACCATATTTAATTACAGCAATATCGGCCTTCTGAACAGTAATATTAGCCTTCTAAACTCCTGATTATCATATCAGTCAAGATATGATACTAGCAAACACTAGATTCGTGTAGAAAAACCTCTTGCCTACGATTGTAAAGACAATAGTTAACTGTGCCCATAAGGAGTTACATAACTTCGGTTCTCAGTTGGATAATAAGTACTCACTTATAACCCAGTTATAAAGATTATAGCTAATTAACTATAAAAGGTTACGAATAGTGCAAATTTTAAACCTTTTAAAGCTCACTTTAGTGTAAAGACAACAAAACTATGGCATGTCAACAAAGTCAATAACGGTAACTACAAATAATGATTTTAGTGATGCTCACACAAACCTTGATGCTTCAGAAAGTCAAATCAATCGACCTTCAACTCTAGTGACCCTTTCTTTGATCAGTCTGAAAGGCTTTTGTTAAATATATGCCTATTGCATTGTTCTCACCGTCGAGTGCTCCAGTTGCAGATTAGACCCGTGCCTCTCTTTTCTTCTCTTTTCTGACCGCCAAGTACCTCTGCAGCTTCGCGCACAAACCAAAAAACCTGTAGACCCTAAACGTCACCAGAGACGTATGCAACCATTGGTCCAAATCAACCAATCACTGCCCATCTTCAAATTGAGAGCGCGCGAAGTGCTTACCCACCCCCTTGTTATGGCTGCTGTGCATTCAGTGAGGAGACCATGTGGCCGTCTGAACAACAGTTGGTAGTAAAAGAGAATAAACACAGGAAAAAAAATGTTTCTGATATCATGTCCGAGCAACGCAGTAGGTAGTAAGTAATAAAGAAACAAAATGAAAGAAAGAAACATGTTATTAGTCAATGACTGTGACATATCTAGTCTCCATCTGTGTTTTTTCCTGAGGTTTTTTTTTCCATCACCCTGATGGAGGCTCTAAGGACAGGGGATGTTCTAACACTTGCTGCCTTCTGTTTTTGTGAAGCCCTTTGAAGCAGGTGTCGCTGTAATAGTGCGGCATGTATATATAATACAATTCAATTGTATTAACTTGGTTCGAAACAACAAATGTTGATAATAACCTTCTCTGTATTTAAAATGTAGTACGTCAAACTTCAACCACTGATTGTGCTACGATTTTATACCTCTTTATAATTTCCATACACTTAACATTTACACATTTTTCTCACATTTTTTGCTTTTATGCTGAAAGGATAGTTACGGAACTGAAATTTTCTTTTAAAACGCCAACGGAACTTCCTGTTTTGTGTCACTCGTTTGTTTGTGTCTGGAACACGGAACAAGGCATAGTTTTATCGTAATCGTACTGTATATCACAACCACGATGGGTGCTTGTCTGGCTTTGTGCTCATTAGCGAGCTGTGTAAGTATTGATTATTTATTTGAGTGTGAACTCAGATGTTCTCTTACAATGTTATTGCCAGCTATATTTTTCTCGCTCGAATGTTAATTTGATATGTTAGCTGACCAGGCTAGCTTGCGGGTAGGTTAGTGGTATGTTAAAATATAAATGTATAATAATGGTTATTATAAAGGTCGTTGTGGGTCAAGACAATGATTGCAATACAACAAAAACTAAAATCAGTCAAGTAGCTACACTTTTGAAAGACTATCATACCAAAGGTACATTGCGATCAACCTCATGACATATTTTGTGTTATAATACTTTTATTTTTGATCTATTAAGACTTCTAAACTAAATCATCGTAGTGTTTGTATTTGCAGTATTTGTATTTGTATTTAGTCTATGTACGGACTGAAAACAAATGCCTTTTGCCAGAGGCAGCTGTCCTACATTTCGCTGCAAAACCGGAACGCTCATAGTTACATATTAAGCTAGGTAATATCAGTGTGACACTAAAGTCAGACCCGACTTTATGACATCTTCCTTCTCTCCAACAGGCCTCTTGTCTGTGTGGTTCAGCTCCATGCCTCCTGTGTGGCTGCTGTCCCTCCTCCAATAACTCCACCATCACTCGGTTGGTGTTCTCCTTCTTCCTGCTGCTGGGGACAATGGTTTCTGTCATTATGATCCTTCCAGGGATGGAGACTCAACTCCGCAAAGTGAGATACATGTTGTTCTGAACTGGACTGCTGTTAATTTTTCATTAGTGTATAAAATAAAAATCTGTCTAAAACATATCCGTACTCTAAGTAAATGCATTTGGCACTTACTGAACACAAATTCCTCTTATTTAACGCTTTTGTGTTTTAGATCCCAGGATTTTGCCAGGGTGGAAGTACTATACCAGGTCTTGAAAATCAAGTCAACTGTGACATCATTGTGGGCTACAAGTCTGTTTACCGTATGTGCTTTGCCATGACATGCTTTTTCTTCCTGTTCTCTGTCATTATGATTCGGGTCCGCAGCAGTAAAGACCCACGTGCAGCTGTTCAGAATGGGTAAATGCCTTTTATATTTACATTACACTGCCATCATTTTATTCCACATAATATTTTACAGTGAGTGTGGCAGTCATTAGTTTGGGTATGGCCCCATGCCCTCAAATAGAATCAACATGGCAATGTAACTTAGTTGATTGAGTAGGTCAATCAGGAAGATCATTTAATTGAAGTGAGTTTGGATTGTTTTCTGTTAATGGTGATTAAAATGTTTGTTTTTCAGCTTCTGGTTCTTTAAGTTTTTGATACTAATCGGGATTACAGTGGGGGCATTTTTTATCCCCGATGGAACATTTCATTCTGGTACGAACTTAATCAACTCCAGTTATATCGTATTGCAATTGAATGTATTACTTACTATAATGATAGATTGTTTAGGTACCTATCAGCTTAACGTTGTTTGTGTTCCTAGTGTGGTTTTACTTTGGAGTGGTGGGATCGTTCATCTTCATTCTCATTCAGCTGATTCTCCTCATTGACTTTGCCCACTCTTGGAACAAAGTATGGGTAGAAAATGCTGAAGATGGTGATAACAAAGGCTGGTTTGCAGGTATAGCATGCACCAAATTTATGCCTTGTATGCATGCTTTGTTTTAATAATTTATCAAAATATATCCTTGTTATCTGCAGCCCTGTTGTTCTTTACAATCCTCCACTATGCACTTGCCATCACTGCTGTGGTGCTCTTCTATGTGTACTACACTCAGCCTGATGACTGCACAGAGCACAAGGTCTTCATCAGCCTCAACCTCATCTTCTGCGTCATTATTTCAGTTGTATCTATCCTGCCTAAGATACAGGTACATCATTATTATCATTATTACTACATTCACAGAGACATACATATAGTGAAATTATATAGTAAAGTGGCAGGAAATTGATAAATAGTTACAGTGTAGTGTGCCATGTGATTTAAGCCCTTTAATGTGTTTGGCTTTGTTTGGTGTGTTATTTATATTAGACCTGGTTTATGGAGACAGAGAGCTAAACTGAAAGACATCCAAACTTCCCTGCTTTGATTTTACTCTAAGGATTATGCACACTGTGGCATTAAGCAGATTTAAAAAAAAATGAAATTATACATTTGAATGACCTGTTAAGGTCAGTATCAAGAGAAAAGTCTATTGAAATCTGAAATTGTCTTCAAGATATCGTCCAGCCCTAGTATAAATATAACCTGACAAGGATAGAAACAGGAAAGCAAAGTAACATTTATGTTTGTTGCAGGAAGCCCAGCCACACTCTGGTTTGCTTCAAGCGTCACTCATCTCTCTATACACCATGTATGTCACCTGGTCTGCAATGACTAACAATCCAAGTGAGTGTTTTACAACATATCTATTCCACAGTTTTCATTTTCTTGCTGTCCATGCAGCATAGCACCAGACAATAATATAATATTCTGCATTCTTGCCTTGCTTTTTACATATTGACATCTTATATACTGTGCTACTTTTGCTTACTTGTGTTTTAATGTTTTCTATTATATAATTTCCAAGTAAACATAAAAAGATCGTATTGCTACTTTTTACAGTTCAGAACTGATTTTAAAAGCAAAGAACCTCCCAAGAAGTGAAACATCTCGCTTAAATAAATACTTTTGTATAACAACTGCAAACTGTGCTTTAAACAAAAGCAATTTAATTTTAATTTGTTTTCCTGGACTCGACTTTACCATCAGTACATTATTATTTTAGTAACTGTTTGAGTGTATTAAAATCTGATGGCATTTGTGTATTATCCCTTTCTCAGATCGGAAGTGTAACCCAAGCCTATTGAGTCTTGTGTCAAATGTCAGCACTACAGAAGTGACTGGCGACAATCCTGGACAAGTGCAGTGGTGGGATGCACAGGGCATTGTTGGCTTGATCATTTTCCTTTTCTGCACTCTGTATGCTAGGTAAACACTGTCACTACTGCAAACACTTTTCTGTTCTTTTGTTTTGAAGAACATAAATATTTGACCAAAACCTTGTGTCTGTCTTTTCCCCAGTATCCGGTCCTCCAGTAACACCCAAGTAAACAAACTGATGCAGACAGAGGAGACTGTGGGGTCCAGTGACGGTGTGGTTGGTGAGGATGGCATACTGAGAGCTGTGGATAATGAAGAAGACGGGGTCACCTACAGCTATACCTTTTTCCACTTTCACCTCTGTCTGGCCTCTCTTTACATCATGATGACTCTCACAAACTGGTACCAGTAAGTGCCCCTCATCAGCAAGTAACACACACTGCAATGGAGACAGGCAGACTATCGTAGAAGTAGTAATTCATCAAGTCTCATGATATACACCAGAGTGTACCGATGTGAGCAGTACTCCCTCCTCAGTTAATCACAGGGCTAAAACATATACCAACATAAACAGACTCCAATATACATTCACAATTACTATGGACTATGACATGGGCTCTGAAACTGTAGTACTTTGGCAATCTTGAGTGGTATTCAGAGAGTTTTTTTAGATTTATTTCTAAAACTGACATTTAAAAAATATAATCACGATCATCAAAAGTTAGGTGTTCAGACCATTATCTTAACTAGAAAGTTAAGCCTGAATGAACCCTGGGCATTGTCTCAAATTAGACCTTGTGTAGCTGCTGAAAGCTGTTTAAACGTAACATGAGTCCTGTTAGCTGAGTACATTGTTTCCAGTTAAACAGTGAATAAATAACTTTCATATAGGAATCAAAGTAGCCCATATTTAAATTGTTTAGGCCTATACATATATATTATACAAATGTTATTACCAGTAAGAAAACACAGAAGAAAGGGTGAAACTTGGAGACAAACCTTTTTTTGAGGTGGTACTCACTGGGAGTTTAATAATCAGTGGACTTTGATATTCTATATGTCCACCAGAGGGCAGGCCACTTCACTGTTTGGTTCAAAGCCTATCTACACCACACACAATATAATAATTTGCCACTCTGTGTCCTGTTTCAGACCCGACACCACCACTCAGGCCATGCAGAGCAGTATGCCAGCTGTATGGGTGAAGATGTGCTCTAGTTGGCTGGGCCTGGGACTCTACCTCTGGACCCTCATCGCCCCTGTCATTTTTCCTGACAGAGATTTTAGCTGAGTAGACTTCTTGTTTTGGTTGCACTTATGTGTTTGTTGTCGGTTTGGTCTGGTTTTCGTTTTTGTGCAACTGGCAAAATGAATGCTGTAAAACTGTTTTTGTTGAGAAACACATTTCATTAGTGATGGTTCCTTATAAAAAATAATTCAGTTTTGCTCCTATCATTTTTCTTATATTACACTTTGGTATTAAGATATAGCAAATGTGTTTTTGATGCTCTTTAATTATCCAAGTAGTGATAGTTTCAGCCTTGACCTCTTTTTGCTAATGTAAGTCCATGCTGTTTTCAGACTAGTACAAGAGAATTTGTTCCACTATCTATTGCTGGATTTTGTTAACTGGTACTACAAGACTCTCCAATGATGCACTTTTGCAGTCTGTCTATGTCATAGATTGAGACTCTTCTGATTGGTCATGTCTGGAATCCCCAAACCAGCTGTACTGCTTGGTTATGAGAAGCAGAGGAGGCAGCCTTTTCAGTGCCCCAGAGATATGCAAGTGTGAGAGATAGATAAGACTTATTAGACCCGCCCTACAGATCATACCAGGGTTTCCTCTTTGCTGTAAGACTGTAAGGAAATCCATTTCACCTTAAGCAAGAATGAGTGTTAGCCCAGACAAATCTAAGCTGCTAATTGTCATTTATCAGTGGTGCTATACCTTTCCATGTCTGAATTTGGCCTTATACAGCCAAGGGCAACATTGCACAGGTGTAGCAGTCACTCAGTAGTCCAGTATATTTCAGAGTGATTACAGAACGTGTTATTTTCTCAAAAAGGGATTTATAAATATACTTCAAATTGTATATTGCTGTTAAATTGTGTTATGAATGCGATGTTTATAATATAGTTACCTCAAGTTCAATGTATTTGAAATACAAAATATGCTGTCCATGTGAAAAAGTTCAATTTAATCCCTCTAACTGACTTTAGAGATGTAGTGGAATCTAGTACATTCTTGTGTAAATTTGAATTTGTCATTAACACATTTGATGTAGATGGATAATCATGACACAGCCGCCAACACTATTATGTGCGAACTCTAAACTACAAAGTGCCTTTTTAATGCTGTTTTATTATTATTATTGAATTGTTATTTGATAAATAATGTTTGCTTATTGCCTTACATATTGGAGTGCATTACTTGTCAGTAATTTTATGCTATCTGGATCTGGCCATGACATGAAACAACATTGTAAAAAAAAAGTCATAATTTCAATAATAAAAAAAAAAAAAATGAATAATTTGTGTTGGTATTGCTTTGCTATCAAATAGATCCAAACAAATATCACATATACAATTTTTATTTTTTTATTTTTTTTAGATTTAAATTAAAAAAAGGATGATGTATGGCCATCAAGACTTGTACGTGGGGATGCTGTTATTGTAAGTTCGTTTTTATCAGCATGAGTTCACTAAGGTGTGTGTAATCTGATAGCACCTCTACTTTTAGGTCATGGGGTACCACAATGGGGACAACAAGAGGAGCTGATAAAAGCTTACATATTCACTGCTCTCTGTCAAGAATCGGCTGTGGGTCACAAACTTGAACTAACTGTGTGTAATCTTCAAAGTCAAATGCTGTTGTGAAAGAACAGTTTGTTTGATGATCTGGGACATTTCCAAGCATTAGGTTGTAATGTATTCAAGGTGAGATTCTTTTTGTGACACCAATATTGTAAAAAGACTTGAGTTGAAGTGCATGTTTATTGACTTTAAAGCAAGTTAACTGGATTTTACCTGCCCCACCAACAGTAAACTTTAGCTACCAGTTTGAACAGTTTTAGAGTGTCTAACCTGACGACACAAACACAGAAGTGGGTGCCAGTACTCGCAGCCTCTGCTATGTTATTTCCTTCTGTGGCTGGCAGACAGGGCCTGTTGGTTTTGGCTGCTACAGTCACTCAGTCCAGTTGGCACTGTCTGGGACTTTTCAGGACAAACTACCTCCTGTCAGCTACCACTCCCCCACTACACCGCCCCCTGCTCAACCTATCAATGTCAGCTCTTCACTTGATAAATTACAATGAAAATACACCTACATTACATCACATGTTCAAGTGAGAAGAAGCTAAATAAATACATGTATATATATATATATATGGCAGAGGTGATTGGATATTGTTGAATGGTACACAGTACTGAGGATTTTAATAAACTGTAATGAATGTGACCTTACATTATTGTTACTGTTGGACTTAGTGAGTGTTTTTACACCAGGCTCACTGTGAAGCTGGACACTACACACTTTCACTTTTAGTCACTTTCACAGACTGGAAGTCCTGTCTCTTAAGAGCAGTACAATAGATACTGGGGCCTGACACAGCTCTACTTAACAGTGAGAAGATGTGTTGATATTGAAGTAAGATGTGCAATCATCACAGCCAAATGCAAAGACCATTGTAGTAAACTCAACACGGCTCAATGCACCCAGCTTCACCAAATTTGATGCCACTTATTCAAATGAAATAGACATGCTGCACTGACGTGAACTGTTTAGGGTTTTGGCCTTTCATTTGACAACATGTTGGACTATTACGCAGCTTTTATTTCTGCCTAGCTCTTAGTCAGAGCAGGCTCAAGAACACTGACATTAGTGATAACCAAAACGTTAAAAGCCAACAGCATCTGAGAGCAAATTAGTGAAGCATCATCAGTCATCTTTTATTTCCCTTGTAATCATCAAGAGAACAAATGTGAACTCTGTTTTCCCCAAAGATAGATTCAAGGGAATGTCATTCTTTGGCCACTGGCATCCATGTCATAAAGCTCACCTTCATTTCCTCTGTTATCATCTGATGCAATTTGTTGCTGTACTAAGAGATCAAAGGCTGTAATGTGCTGATTATGAGCCACTTAGTGCAGCTTTGCAGGCATGCTTGGTTAGGCATCCTGGGATCATTTTTAATTGCAAATTGATTCAAATTCTTTCTATCATAAACTGTATTATGCCTGGCCCGAATTTTTAACTCTTTGTTTGTTAGCATAAAGATTTCCCATTTAGTTGTATAATTATAAATTAATGCAATGTATTTGTGTCAGTCATTTCAAAGAAATGTAAGTACCTGACTAATGATTGACTAATGTATCAGAATTTTATTACACATCCCCAGCTAACTCTTTGACAGAATGACTGGAAATGCCTGTCTGAGTTGTAATTGGGTTTTAAGAATGAGATCCAGGCCCATTAAATTATATGCTGCATGCAGGGGAGCTAATTGAGTTAGAGCCCTGCTGGCATACTGCAAGTGCACTACAACATTTACCCAACGTTAAGTCCTAATTAGGCATTTCATGATGTGAAACTTGTTGCAGAATGATGAGAAGTAAAAATGCTTAATCATCTGTTAGTTTTCTGCACACAGTTGATGTGATCTCTGATGTATGTGTATTTACAGTTGAGTTGAAGCTTTTGTTTTATTTGCATTGTTCCTTGACTGCAGTGCAATGCAGTCACTCCTAAGCCGCAAGACAAAAAAAAGTCTGACAGTGTGTTTGTGAGTGTGTTGGCTCTGCTGTGCGCATGCTCCGCTGAACTCAGAGGAGCAGCTAATGCAGTTATATAACAGTCATCGCAGCCGGCGTCTGTTGTGAGCCAAATGCCAGGCCAGTCTGCTTACATAAGTCTGTCAGAGTCATATTGTAAGTGTAGGACCACTCACACCACAGCATGTCTCCCCCTTTCTAGGGTCTCCTGCTTGGTCTTGCACTCAGTCCCTCTGTCTTTCACTGCTGCTGTTTCCCTTCATCCCTCCCACTCTCACATTTCTCTTCTCAACACTGGGAACAAAGCATCTGGATGTGCCGACTCTATAAATATGAGACACAAAAGAGCAGAGGAAGTCACTGTGCACTCATTTAAGGACAACACAACATTTACCAGTGCGTCACTTCTCCAGTAACAAGCTATTAGTGGATACGAGACTCTATTCTTATCTACCTGTGCACCCTTGTGTCACACTGATGTCGGGTGAGCCAGGTGAAGAGATTAGATGTGCTGCCAGTCACCAGCACCTGTCACCTCTGATGTCCAGTGGCCTTTGAAGAACAGTCTGATCTTGAGGGGACGAAAGAGAGAGCTGTGTCCCTCAGTGACCTTTACTGTATTTGACACATAAAGGTATTGGGCAGCCAAACAGACACACTGGGTCATTGCATCAGAAGAGCTGTAGCACATCGATTTAGAGGACAATAACTTATTTATCGTCCCATATGTTCACCGACTTTGTGCCAGTAAGGGGTATAATATGTGATGGGATGGAGTCAGAGCAATTGGGACAAAAAAGTCTAAAAATATAAACGTTTATCCTAAAAAAAGATGTCTGGTTTCTGCCACCATGTAATTATAGCTGAAAATAAGCCGGACAATAAGGAATCTCTTCAATTACACTGTTCAAGTTTAAGATAATGGTCAGATTTGTTTTGAAGAAAAGTTAGACCCATTTTTGATCCCTTTATTTGTATGGTATTACGGATAGCTGGCCAGACATCAAAGAGGTACATGACATGAAAGTGACATGAAATTATGTAATTGTTATAGATCATACATTGCACAAAATTTGAAATTATGGGTTGCAAGCAAAATAAGTTATTTTAAAGTTTCAGTCTTATCATTTGTGTAAGAGTAAACAGTCTTAAAAAAACTTTTTTTTCACCTAATTGGAAGATTGAACGCAAACAGATTTAAAAAAATAGGTCAAATCCATACATTGACATTTCTAAACTGTGGTGTTTCATGCCCATGGGGTCGCCCTGTAAATTAGCATTAACCAGGAACTAACTGCTCCGCCAATCACTTCCTCCTTTAAATAATTATGCGTTTGTTACGTGCGTCGTGTATTCCTATTGGCCAAGGCAGAGGCAGGGGGCGTGGTCAGTGGGCTCGTCGCGCGGGGTGTTGCGGAGTGTGTGTGTTTCGCGGAGGGCGAGATGTTGTTTTGTTGTGCCGATCAGCTGAACGTGGCATCGCTGTCCGCTCTGACAACATACCGGGAAGCCCCCCCCCAGAGTCCCCTCCCCGGAGCCCCCCTCCACACTCACACTCGCTCATCCAGCTCGGCACAATCCAGGAAATGCGGACTTGTACCCCCTTCGCTACGGGATAAATGGCTGCAGCACACGTACCGTAGAGAGCTGGTAAATAAATATGAACATCATTATGATTGCATGTTTATGATTTAAGTGTTGATTGTGTTGTTGAGATTGTACCAGAATGTGCTCTTGTCTTATTGCGATATCAACTTTAAGGACATGACACTGTTAGGATTAAGAACAACTTGGCTCTGACTGTGTTCAGTGAAAGCGGTTTGGGAAAGCTAGGTGCAGATGTGACCACGGTGGCATTTGAGGGACCGTCTGGCTCCAAACTACGGCAGTGTTTGGCGTTAGGAGCGGGGCGCTGCTCATCCAGCTGAGAGCACATGCTCCATCATGGAGCTGCCTAATTCAGGCTGCATCTAAAAACACAAAGCTGTTGAGCACAGACCAACTGCACCGCCAACGCGGTCTTCTATCCACCCCATCAGGACTGTGAACTTCGTTATTTGTAGCAGGCTACACCTACACTTGACATATTTTTAGGAGATGACATCATGCATTGTACTCACTTTGATTCATTAGATGCACCACAGATGGATCACGTTGGCCATAATTTGGCAGTGGGCACTCATTAATACACTTCACCGCGGGTGAAGTTGTAATTTAAGTTTATTTAGGCTTTTTTTTTTTTTTAGGGCATAAGTTTACTCCTCTATTTAGGTAATGGCTGCATTGTATGTTGATGGTATTTGAATAAGAGGTACAATGAACAGCAGAATAACTGTTCATCAGTTTAATATGCAAAACTGTGCTCTCTAATGTCTAAAATAAGTTTTATTTTCAATAACAATTCTAAAATGTAAAAACAGTTATTACACTTTTTTGTCCATTAGGTTTCACATTTAGAATCACCAGCTCCTATTACTTCAGTGGGAGTTCACTGCAATGTGCTGCCAGTGTTTCTCAGCTCTGAGTACTGTAAAGTGTCAGACCCCTCTGTAGAGAGGAGCCGACATGTTTTTCTTATTGAATCAGTGTGTGTCCAGAGACTGGATCAGGACCACAGCACACGAGATTGTCTGATATCACAAAGCATTTGATCATTACTGGAGAAATGTAGGCATTGGGATTATTGCCGTTTATGGTTGTAACATGGACATGGATAAAAGCTGTGATTTAAACATCCTTTGATGTTTTATTCCATCATAACCTGGCAGAAATGGACGAAGGAGAATTGTTAAGAGTAATTACAACATCTTGAAGCTTGAAGTGAATCAGTTGTTATGATGTGAAAAGCAGTCGAACAAGTTCATACCACCAGTCAACGCCTTGGCAGTGCCAGTTCATTACACAAAGCTTTGGTGTTTGGTATCATAAATGCAGACTTACGCAATGAGTTTTTCTGGTACAACAACAAACCTCAACAGTACTGATTACAGAAGACCTCAGGCATTTACTCGCATATTGTGTGTTTCTATATTTTCCTTTTGGCACATGCATTGTCCAGATGGCAAAGGCCAGTTTTGTGCCAATGAAGTGTATCCCTGCTGTCTCACACTCACCTGTCTGTGTGTTTCCACTTCTCTATTTTCCATATAGTGATGCACAGTCACAGGTGGCAATGTGTTGATGATGTAAACATATCAAATCCAATCATAGTACTGTGTCTTTATATTTCTTTTCCAAAGAAAAAGTGTTATATTGCTGATAAAGCAAAGGAGTAATTATCTGTATATTCAAACACCTCTGTTAAAGTAGTTAAGCTGTTTTTATGCTACATTAGCCCTGTAGATGTTGGCTACTTCTGTTGTCAGTGCTAGTGCTATTACTGCTTTGACTAACAGCAACATACAGTGGTAAGTGCAAAAAAGTTACCCAAAAGTGAGAGAGTCTCAGACCACTCATTTCTCAGTATCCCTGGTATATAAATATTTTAGTGTTATGTGTCTGATGACTATAACTGGAAAAAAATAAACAAGGCTTTTATTTTATTCATGGCATTTGGTTTTGCTTCATGCCTGACTGAGTTTTGCAGCTGAAAGTGAATGGCGTGTATGTACAAGTTTTCTTTGAGGAATACTTTTAAGGTTAGTGTTATCACTGAGAGGAAACATAAACATTTGTGCAGGCTGTAAAATTGCTGATGAACAAATCCTTTTCTTGACCAAACTGATCATTAAGCAGTACATAAGAATATTGCTGATGTGCTTTTGCTGCAACATCAACGGGAACCAAGAACAAGACCCTGTATGAGTTTGGCTGCTTCTTCAAGTAGAGATAGGGTTTCTTTGCGTCTGCCAGGAAAAAAACCTTTGAATGTGTGTTAGTGTAACTGCTCGGTCTGGTTATCAGTGTGTCGTCCTCAGTTATGTAATGACATATGTGGATGGTGAACCAACACATGCACACAATACAGAAGTGACTCATTCAGACTCTTTTTGAGCTAATGATTAACCTGTTATGGCACAGGTTGTAACCAAGAGGAATGTCAAAGTGTGTTTGCAGTGACATATCTCACTCAAAACTCCCTGACCTTTTTGCATCAGCGACAACTCCCCAAGCTTTTGCCCTGGCCAGGCTCTCTATTGTTACCTTGTGTATATGTTATAATCAAGTCTTTGTATCAACAGTGAAGCAATATGTGGCCTATGTTTATGCAGTGTTGTGCAGCGTAATAGAGTTATTTAAGCTTCTGTGCTCCTTACCGCAGGTATGTCTGACTTTGCTGGCAAGGTTTGTGTAACTCTGGGAAGATGCTCATTAAAGCACATAAAGAAGCTTATTAATAACCAAATTTTTCAAGTTTAATTTATAAATATATGCTGACTTTTTAGAGAGCAGTATTGTCTTGTGTGCGTTTATCGATTGATGGTGCATGTGATGTATTATATTTCACAATTGGATCAGACAATCTGTCTGTCTTCATGTGTTACTGCTTCTAAGAATGGTTCTCGAGACACTTGTGGCCACACCCCTCTGCATCACATTCCCCAGGTGTTTCACAAAAACTCTTTTGATTATGTGATTATCTCTCTCACTTGAGATTGTGATTAATAATGCTTCTAGATTTCTAAAGCAGCAAAGTCAGCTCTCCTCTTCCACTCTTCTCTCCTCTAGTGGAGTCCCTTGTCTCAGCATTTAAGACGTCCCTGCTGTGGCTGGGCTTGGAGCTGCGTGTGAGGATTGGAGGAGATTTCTGCTCTGTGGGAGGGTAAGAGGGCTTTGGGGAAAATCCTTCCAGCAGCCTGCAGCAGATCTGCCGAGCAAATTCAAAGCAGCAGGCGATGCTCGAACACAATCCTCACCAGCCATGCCAGTGTCACTAAAGCAGAGTTTCAGTAGCACCTCCTCAGCTGAACCTATTAAGAGCTCCTGAATTCTGATGCTTTTTTCTCTTTGGTGGTGCTGTCAGTCTGCAGTTTGAAAGTCTTGAGGTATCTTCTCTTCTCTAGAATGCTAACAGTTAGTGTAACCCCTTAAACATGTGGTTTTTGAACTGCTTGGGTGCGGTTTTATTTACCTTTTGGGTCAAACTTTGTCCAATGAATCACTCAAATATAGATGGAAGACTTCAAAAGACATGGTGTAGGTTGTGGTTGGCATTTGTTATTTATCCCACAATCCCTGTGGGCAAACTGTGCCCTGACATTGTCAGGTAAGGTCATACAAACAACAGCTCATTTTAGATGCTGTTAATTATGCAGTATGTGGTTGACTTGGGAAGGTTATTTGCTGCTTGCCCTATCAAAGGCCCAAAACTCAGTGGAGTTTGTTGAAAGGTGAGGCTTCTGATCACATCTTCTTTGACATTAAAAGTAACGTAAAAACCTGTATATTTTGATGTTCACAGTCTCTTTGGGCTGTATTTACTTTAGGGATGTTCATGTGTGGTGTGGCTCTCCCTACATGTTTATATGTATAAATTCAGGTGTTGTTTATGTATACTAGGTTTTTGCTGATGTGTCCATATTGCGGGCCCTAAGCGAGGGCGTCTCTTTTACCTAATTGAAGGTCAATATTTGTATGAGCATTCCTACAGACAACTCTCCTTGCCCGGTCTAGACAGCATACAGACTGCCACTGTGTATTCATAAAACCACAGTGTCATAGTCTTTTCAACAGACCTCACAGCTTTATGAGTAGACTGTGCCAAAGCAGTAGAATGGCCTCCTTTAGACCACTGTTACTGTACTGAATATCTAGAAAGAAGTGTGTGCTTATTTGATTTATACACAGTTAGATAGAGAGATTTGTCTGGGCTAAACCATATACTTACAGTCCCTTAAGGAATAATAGGGACTGGTTACTTCTCACGTTTAGTTCAGCAAGTGTGTGATTTTCCCACTGCATATAAAATGTGTTTTTTTCTGTTACAAGAAAAAAAACTGGGGAAACAAGAGAAAGTTGGGGAAGCTGCTGGGAGGTTTGTTTAGTGGTTTAGAAAGAAGTGTCTTCTTATTTAGTTTAGTAGTGTAGGTAGGTTAATTCAAATGTTTGAAACTCTGTGATAGTCACAAAGTTATGTTTGTATGTTTAGCCTGTTCATATATGTCTTTATAGGAGCATAGTGGCTGTGGTGGAAAGGATGCTGAAAGAAGATCTCTCTATTACATTGTTTTCTATTATGTAATATTGCTGTCCTAAATGACTTTTAACAGTCAGCAGTCCCGCTGCTTGGTCCAGGTAGTCCCTCATGTCCTCTGTTTATCACCCTCTGCACTGTCAGCAGCAACTCCAGCTTATTCACAGCACACTTTGATTTTTCATCAACACTTTGCTCCTCTAATGCATTTAATGGCACTGTGTTGGTTCATTTAAGTTCCCTTTTTCCCTCTGACAGCTTGCCAGCAAGCATATGCCATCTCTTTGATGCTTATTGGAGCTACTCAGCTGTAGCATGGCACCTTCTCTGTCCACTCTTCAACCTGTCCCAGTTGTTACCCAGGACCTCCAGCTGCATGTGAGAAGCTTGTTCTTTTAGTGGTGGGATTTGTATCCCACTCACTGCCGCTGAGCAGGGTGTCCATTACTGCAGGAGTGCCTGAAATTACAGTGAGTTTCAAGTGGAGAGGAGTGGTGTAGGATGAAGTAATCAGTCAGTCAGAGGGCGAGGCACACAAAAACACACTGGCAAGATGAAGATAGATGCCTTCTGTGTCTGAAAATTGCCTTTATGACAGTCAGCCTATAGTTCTGTGGGAGTAATCTCGTTAGTGTTAAACTATAATGTTTCTTTGTGAGTCTTCTGATAGATAGTTGTCCCTGTTAACCTAGTAATAATCCTTGTTTTATTGGTTAAAGTACACTGCAGCTGTTCCCGTGTAGAAGCAGTGAAGCTTTTTTGAAAAATGACCATCATGGCTGGTTTTAAAATATTTTTAAAAAACTATGCATTTTTCAAAACGTTTGTAGTAGCAGTTTGTTTTTCCATCAATCTATGTAATGCAATGTTTATTGCTTTTCAACAGCCTTATCTGATTATACACTGTGTGGTTCTTCATACAAAGTTATGTTATTCTAAGCAGAATGGATCACTTCTTTCCCATTTTGAACGTTTGTGCAGCCAGTTCAGAATGTATACTTACTAATAATCTACAATATTGTCTGATTTCAGTAAACGTGTTAAGCTCTAATGCTTTGCCATTACCATCATATCCTAGGAAAAGGTACACATGATTGGACTGAAATCAACACATATCAGTAAGTCATCTTGAGTTTTTCTTTCTGAATGGAGACTTAAAGTGTTAGAGCCGCCAGTAAGAGCGAGACATGCCATTGGTCTGACTTGACATCTTTTGCACCTAATGCCTGTTATGTCTTGCTAGTCCACAAGGGACACAAAGTTGTAGGAAGAAAAGAACGGGCTGCCAAGACTTCCCTAAATAGAAATTGGCTTGTTTATGTGGCCAGATGGGGTTTTGGATTGATAAACTATCTGTTACATCTCTGTTGTTAAAGGCACCACTAATACTGATGTAAATGACTTGCTTTGATTTAAAGGAATTGTAAGAAATATATTTTAGCTGAATAAATAAATGTATATAAATGCTTTCTTGGTTGATAGCAAGAGGTCATGGGCTTGATGCAAGTTGAAAGGTTAAAATTAAAAGCTCTTGCAGTCTGTCTATGGCGCTCAGAAAGCCCAGTGCATAGTGACCATTGTTATGCAGTTAGAAATTGGGTCTTTATTCACTATTTGACTTTTCATCTATAAAATATTTTTCAGTTAATAACAAGATTCTCAGCCAAACTCTGACCTTACTCTACTGAACTTTACCGTTCAGAAACTTAATCACATGCTGCTAACATTGACTACGGGTTTAATAAAGTTTTATGTAATCACAAGTGTAAGTTCATTGTTATTTGTATTTTTGCAGTCTGCAGTAAAACAGCTTTTGGAGTAGTGAGTTTGTCCAGGCATCTGCTTTGATGGAGAGCTCTTACAGTAAGCATCCCCAGTGGGAAACATTGTTTGAGGTAACAATGATTTCAAGTGTGTGTCCATACCAGGCCTATAAGGGCATAGGCGGTGCTTGAGTCTGTATTGGATGACAAGCTCCTCGTATGCAACCAGGCAAGAGCTAACAGGAAATCAATGTATCCAGCCACCTATGTTAAATCGATTATAGTGTCTCACTTTCACATGCTCATTTGGCAGCTTGCTTACATTTTATCTGGTCTGGGTCTATGTCATTGAGCAGTGATACTGTTTAAAAGCCCCAGTTCCACTATTTCAAGGACATTTTTGTTTCTCTGCTTTAAATAACTGCATAGACAGGTAAAATCATTTCCAATCATGAAGGGAAGAGGACTCTAGAGAGAGTATCTATAAAGAGTAGATGAGGTGCAGTGCTGATTCCCCTAACGCTGGTCATGTGATCAATGGTTTTGGTAAACTTTCAAAGCCACATGGGCCACCTGGGAGGTATGTTCAACTGTAGCTTGTGTGACTCATACACAGTGCTATACCTTACTTCATGTAAGTGAGATGCAGTCCGTTCACAGACTGCAGATTTGTTAGATGTGTGTGGCCTAACTGTACCTCCAGCTAAAACGAGTGTGGTCAGTGACACATTTCTGTCTGTCTTGTAACACTAAGTGGGCCAATTGTCCACAGAAGAATGGGTTATGTTTGACTCATAATTGGAGCACTTAGAGTTCTGTTATTTAGTGTGTTGTTCTTTATGTTTTTTCTTTAAGCCTTGTTTTAATTTAATTTCCTGTATGACAACAGTTCACTGAGAAAGGTGATTAGTTTGTGTATGGTACTTTACTTTTTTTACGGATCCTTTTGTTTTTTGCCCAGTTACTGTACTGACAAGTGCAACCATGTGAAACAGGACAATTATTTCATATGCCCCATGTTTTTAAGAAATGATAATTGATACAGTGTTCTGAATTGAATTCACTCCTCAAAAAGTCAAAGGAAGGGTATATTGAGTATATTGAGTTGAGTACATAAATTTTCATGGCAAGGGTTTGTTACTGACGAAATGAAGTATTTGTATGTTTATAAAGCTTTTCAGATACAGAAACATACAGTAAGCAACATTCAGTGCGATTTATGGTCACTGTGTTTTCTGCACATTCAGCATCCCTCAAGTCCATGTACACACACACACACACACTCTCTTCCAGATATACTAAGGGACTGTTGCTGCTCTTGATTGTCGTGTGTGATTGATGAGCTGTCTCATTGAGACCTAGGGCTGCAGTCTCCAGATACAGAGGCTGCACACTGTGCACACATTTGATAGGCTTTTATAAGATTGTCACAGATGGAAGATAGTGTCACCACTGGAGGTTGAAGGCATTATGGACAACTGACAACTGGGTGTTATGAGCCTCCGTGCACACACTGAAAAAAGAAAATAGTTAAATCTATTTAAATTAAATGTTTCAAGTGGCCAGACAAAATAAATGTCTACACATTAAGATAACCAGTTACATGGCTTTTACTCAGATTTATTCACTTTATCAATTTCCATAATCTGACCGGAACAACTTTCCCCACAGTGATTTTATATACTAAATCTGACATTATAAGACAAATGAGATTGTGAGAAGGACATTAGCAGACTGTAAATTAATAAGCTAATTTCATGTGTTGTAATTTAAGTTGCACAAATCTACCAAAGTTTAATTAAGGGCAGCTCAGTTTTTTACAGTGTACCAGTATAAGTTGATTGGGGCCGATGAGGCGCTGACGTGTGCGCGGAGTCTCTGTTGACAGGCCACTAATGCAGCCTGGCATGGGGCAGAATGGCAGTAGGGTGCACTTGCTGCGAAGGAGGGCGAGTCAACTGTGAACCGACACTTGGCTGAATGGAGCTGTTTGTCACTGTGTGTAGCAATTACTTGGCCTGGCCTTGCCTTGAGTAAACTCTCTAATCAGAAGGGTGCCCCCTCAGAGGAAGGTGGGGTGTGGGTGGCTTTCTGCGGCCTGGTTGTACTGTTTGGATACACTACAGCACCACTTTCACCTGTTGACTCTTCACCTTGCCTGTGTTTGTGCAAATCAGGCTAAAAGCAGCAGAAGATCAAAGCTAACAGCTTTAAATGAATATATTCACAGGTTCCAGAGATGATAGATAAGGCTCGGCACCAGCTCATGCCCAGTGCTCTGTGGCAGATGTTATACCTGCTCAGGCTTTGCAGAGGAGCCAGTGCAGCAGAGGAGCCAGTGCAGCAGCTATCATTTTTTTTATCCTTCTTTTTTATATATATATATATATATATATATATATATATATATATATATATATATATATATATATCATATAGGCATATGAGTATATCATCCCTGTGTCAAGTGCTTCAGTTTAGCTGTGTCTTACATTTCTCATCTTAGTATGTTGCAAATCAACAAATATTACATATATTTTAAAAAAAACAGCATGCAAGATGTCTGCATGGACCAGAACGCGAAAGCGTGAATTTACATTTCTGTTAATTGAACTATAATTGCTATGGACAAATGTTCTTATGTCGTCATGAGTGAGAATACAAATATCTAAAGCAGTTGTCTGCGAGCAGGTTACAGTGCTGTGTTGGAGTATGTGTTGTGATTGTGATATCCATGCATCAGTTAAACTGGTGGGTGCAGGGAGGACAGCCTTTGAAAATGTCTGTTCCTTTTTCTAAATTTATACTTTCCCTCCATCTGCCTCCCCCCTCTGCTTTGTCACTCTGTTACTTCATGTGCACTAGACGACTCCTGCTGAGTTTGATCTTATGTTGTCTGATGGCACAATACTTGTTAGAGGGGCCGTTTATTTCTTAGTGCTCTTTTACATAAGGCAAGATTTAAAGAGATTTAAAGTGTTTAAAGTATAAAATCATTGTTTTTACTTTGTCACACATGGCTAATGATAGATTAGGTCTGTGCAGGATGCAATTTACCAATCAGGGACTTTACTTGCGGACACACTTTTGTCTTGGTGCCTTTTACATAATATATGTAAAGTTTACTTCACAGTGTGTAAATGCATTAGTTCTTACTAATGCCTCACACTCACAGCAAAGAAGATCAGTTGTGTTATCTGGCTAAAATTCAAAATTGAATGGCTGCTAAGTGAGGAATGGTGATTTTGTATCTGTATACAGAAAGAAAAAGAATGAGCAGGAGGCAAAGACACTGGTAGAAGCCTTTAGATACAGTGATGCTAAGTAAAACCGTGAGTGCCAGTCTCTCAGTGTTCTGCAGGATCAGATATCACATCTGCCGAGGATACTTATCGATTGGCATTAACAAAAGACTAGCGTGTTTCACTCCATTAGCCAACTGGTTGGACCACTACTGCCTTTAACCATAAATTGGGTGGAGGCTCAACACTTTACAACACAGCAATATGCCATGTTTTAAATAAAAAGGAAATAATAAAAATTGTAAAATGCTTATCAAGTGTTATTGCTCATAGACATCATATTTGTAGACTGAGTGGGAATTATGTGCAGAAATGAGGGCTGTTGCCATTAAGCCTAGCTTTCACTGACATATATTTAAGTCTATATTTTTGCACAGTTAAAATTCTGGTCTCAGTGTCTTTATTGGAACAACTTGAGATTTTTTCTCCATTAAAACAACATTTTAAAATGAAAAAGAAAGGCTGTTGTGATGGTACCTGACATAGGGGGAAATTGACCAGTGTAATTTGATGCCTAATCAGACATTTGCTCTACATACATATTTTTAATGTCCTTTAATGCCCCTATTGTGACTGTGGTTAGTGACGGTTAACTCCAAATCCATTTTTCTGCATGATAATTACCTCTGACCACTAAAATATATTGGTGATGTCATATTTTATTGGGCCACACTATGCTAAACACTGCTCTTTCAAAAGTGTTGTTCATACAAATATGAAGACTTAGAAGGAGAGATTTTTTAGTATTTTATTCTTTGCAGATAAAGTGCATGGCCATGGTGCAATCTACAGCTTTAGCATCCTCTTCCAAGAAGGACTTGACCATAATGATGAGGCACATAACCTACTTGCCCTCGGTTTGTAGTGAGTACATTTAGACAGGTAAATCAACACAGAACCACAAAGGCGTTTATACACAAGTTGGGCTCCCGCTTTAAATGGATTTTGTTTCTGTCATAATACCACAGCCTTGGCACAGAAGGGGGTCAGTTTACTGAAGGGCAACATGTCTGAAATAATCTGCCCAAAGAACAGAGACAAGCCTCTGTGAATGCTCCCATATTTGCCTGTTTTACTGCCTGTGTCTGCACTTTATGGGGTGAAAGTCCAAAAATATGTCACTTGTATGGTTTCTGTAAATTCACAAACCACTCATTTAGTTCAAATTATAGCCTGTGGTTGCACCAAAACAACATGAAGTTTCTTATAAAGCATGATGTGTGCATTTTAGGTGTTGCTTGCCTTTGCATTATACCGTTGAAGTGGGTGTGTGAGATTGTGTCTCATGTGACTGTACCACAGGGGAGCCCTTGTTTCCATTTACTGTAAATGACACAGCTTTGCATAACATGAGCCCAGCCTGCTCAGGGCAAATCTGTAACATATGTTCTACATTTAACATTGTAAAATCTTATGTTCACACCTCTACAATGTTTGCACTTCCCGTTTTGATCTCTCAATTATTATCTTACCTGTCAACATTGTGGCTTAAGTGAGATTAACACCTAGACTCGTCTGTAGTTTCTAACCATATTGGGTGTCTGTCACCTGCTCCAAACCCTTACAAATCATTACATCTGTCTAGAGCAACTTTAATGTCAATCAC
Organism: Rhyacichthys aspro; assembly: GCA_036850595.1. Lineage (NCBI taxonomy): Eukaryota > Metazoa > Chordata > Actinopteri > Gobiiformes > Rhyacichthyidae > Rhyacichthys > Rhyacichthys aspro. The sequence goes on along the minus strand of CM072163.1, from coordinate 10,942,032 downwards.
CAGCACAGTGGCACTTCTATTTCCCGGCCTCTGCCCTCTCCCCCACCTTCCCCTCAGTCTAGAAACACTAGACAATGGGATGACAGATGGGCTGAGGTCCCTCACAGGGAAGTACAGAAGGTGTGCACTGTCGATGCTGACAATGAGGGCATTCACACCCACTGTACAATACAGCAGCGTGAGGGCCCGAAGCCGGGAACCTCGAGAATGTCCGAGCATCAGGCCAGCACTGTCTCCTGTAGTCAACCAGCAGCCACACCGGGGTAATCACTGAGCACTGAACAACACCGCTATTGACTGGAGGCAAATGAAATGAGCAAGAAAACACAAAGCTGATGCAAAGGACATGGAACATGTGGCTATATGGCTCACAAGAAAAGAATATATGTATAAAATATCAATTGAATTGTTAATAGTTGGGGCCACATGCCAAAGGTGTCTCTGTATTACTGAGATCTCAAAAGAAACACTGTGAAACTACTATGCCAATCGTCAGATAATATGATGTTGTACCATTATGTACAGTAGAATAAAATATTTTGTCATTTCCCTGAAAGGCGAGGTTTTAATCCTAAGCAGTCGGCCACCACGTGTTGCTGGATGCCACATCTCTCCTGGATGTGTTCTGATCAGTAGCCCAGCCATCCTCTTGGTCGTGTGCTGGCTCGTCACTGTGTGAGCATGTTTATTTTAGAGAGTGTGACTCACGCTTCCTGTGCTACGCCACTGAGGCAAAGCTCTATGAAACAGCAGGACACCCGTTCATTCTCAATTCTTTCGCTTTCTCTCTCTTTTGTTGCACTGCTACCAGGCTTAGACCAACTTCTGCGTAATACAGGGGCTTGCTTGAATGGATGCTACTCTGCAATTCATTTACAGATGTAGAAAAGTGTCACTCCAGCTCATGCAGGAAGATAAAAAAATGAGACATGGAGGGAAAAGGGCTTGTCACTCTGAAAAATTGCTGTATCTCGACCACACTATTAGTATAATGTGGCTTTGCTGATAAGGTGATAATTACAAGGGATTGCCTCAGGGCTCGCTGTTGTGGGGAAAACCCCATGTAAGACCTGTTTGTAATCCTATCTGTCGGCAGTGTGCCACCTCTGCTTACAACGTGCTAGTTTTTGGCTTCACTTGTGGCACCAATGATAAATTTAGGTTAATCATACCCTTCAAAACCATCATCCATTTCATTTATTGTAACACAGCTTGGAATCTGTGTTTGTTGCATAGACTTAACATTATATGTAACACATTGGACAGGACTATTACGATCAACACTAATAGATAAAATAGAAAAAAAAGCATACGCGTTTCAACACTAACAAAAATGATTAAAATGTATGAATACTGCAAATGCAGAGAATTCTTATTTGTAAAATACAACCTCCTCTTTTTGCATCCATTCAGTGGAAACATTCCTCTCTGCCTCTTTCTTCATCACAGTTTTTGCCTCACCCCCTTCCCTCTCTCCACTCTCTCGGCAACACACCCACTCAAATAGTCATATCCGCTCTGACTCGGTGCTCTCCCAGCCGCCTCACAGTGTCTGGAGCGTCTCTGAGGGGGAAGACCAGACTGTTCTGTCAGGTAATGCACCCCTCCCTCATTCTTTCTCATCTGTGTCTCATCCTCTTTTTACTGGAACTCCATCCCTTTTCCTCCAAAATCTAACCCAGTTTACTGGTCCTCTTTGGTTCACTTCATTCATCAGTTGTTGTAATAAGTTAGTGTTGCAGCTGTGTGGATTTGTCATCTGGCTAAATTCCATTGGTTCATTGTGCCTTTTTGTCCACTCTTTATTCGTTCCTAGTCAAGTTTACCAACTAGATGCTCCAGTAAAGAGGCTGAGTTTTTCCAACTTTGTATTTATTCTTATACCAAGAATTTATTTGTGCAAAACCATTATACATTATTTTCCAATTGGACTTTGTGTTTGGACTTATTGATTTGTATCTCCATGTTTATCAGGGTTTTAAACCTTTTTTTATGGCAAACCGTAGCTGTTTTAATGCTGTTTAATGCAAACCAATTCTGAGCGAAAGTCCAAATAAAACAATGGCAACCTATAATTTACTTAAACTAGTGGTTACTTTGTTTTTCCAGTTGATTATGTCAGTGGCACTGCTGCCAGGCCAGCCAAGAGCATTAAAACTCTTGAAGCACCTCCGCTGTGTTCATTATCTCCACTCTGATTTAAGGCCAGTATTGACCTGTGGTTCAGCATCTTTTGTTTGATCAAAGTAAGCCTTACAACTGCTGTGAACTGGCTGTCTTATTGAATCCCTTTGAAATCTGTGGTCCAGGTACAGCCATCCTTGTGTTCATTACTGACAAGTGAGTGACTGTTCTGGTATGTACAGCTCCTGCAGTGTGTGACTTATAGGCTCTGTGGTTTAACACTTTATAGCATCAGGATATGTCTTTTTCCAGTAATTTTAAGATACCAGCTATTCTATAATTCTAAATCTTGGCATTTTGATTGACAGCACTGTCATTTAAGTGATGAAAGGACCATAATTTTACTTTCCATTTAGGCGGTCCAACCGGAGTACTGTCAAAAGAGTACTGTATAAAAGGTTGTTTCTCGAGAGCATCAGAGTGAACAGTACACGTTGCGGTCACTCAAAGCGCTCCGTTGTCAGGGGTTATGCCAGCTTGTCAATGCGTGCCGAGTCTAAGCTTTTTCCCTTCTCACTTCCTGCTGCCAGTGTGCGTCTGTAGTCATAGAGGATGCTGGGAGATAAATTTAGACCTCCAGCTCCCTCTCCATCTGCCGTTGCACAGAGTAGGCTGGTTTCCATGGGAACCTGCACCGGGCTTGCACCAGTAAGAGAACGAGGAAAGGAAGAAATTTCTCTCTGTGAATGTTTCAGATGAAAACCGTCTTTTTTTTTTTTTTTCCAAGTACTCAAGTAAATTAATCTTTGTTGAAGGCAGAAGACTTGAAGGTAGTGTTTAGCCCATTTCTTATCCATCATTAGCAGCTGCGTGAAGATAATATTGATGAGAAAATGAAGAAAAATTCTCCCCACTGCATGATAATCAAGTTTGAAGTTCAGACTGGAGAGAAGCGCCTGCACTTCTCATTGAGATAAATATTTGCTTTATGTGTTTACTTTTAATCTTAGCATACACAGCAGTGCAGACGAGAACAAGCATTTGTGTGGATCAGATTCACTTGAGTACCTTCTACATTCATCTTTTGCATTACTTACGCACAACCTTCACTCATTTTCTCTCCCTGGGGACTACTCATTAATCACAATTCAACAAACAACAGTCAGCCAACTGGGAATCTGAAATGTATTGTTCTAAACAGAAGATATTAAAGAACTGTTAATATTAACTTGACGTGACACCTTCGATCGAAGAATGGTGCACCGTCTAACAACTGCCTCCGTGGCTTCCTGCTCACACCTCAGGCCTAAAAATAGAAGAGAATGAGGAACGCCCTTGTCAGCCCTTATTAATGAGGTCAGACATATTTACATAACCCACGTCCTAAGGTCCCATCATCGATATATCATTTTTCTGTTGGTAGCATCTAGGTACAGTGCTATTTATAACCAGTTGTCTCTGTGGAGCGAGGCACAAGGAAAACCCCTAGCAAACCAGGAGGAGGATAGACTCAACGTGGGTCACCTCAGGTCACTGCAGCTGATTGGCTGGTTGCGTCTGCCTCTACCCTGCGTGTGAACTGCAGCCTGTGCATGTGTGTATAATGTACACTTGACTTTGTACTCCCAGGCAAAGGCCCTGACTGCGTGGTTCCCCGCCAGAGCTAGCAGTCTAGACTGTCATGAATAATGGAGTCACCGTCCTGCTCCTCTTAAAGCATCTAATCGTCCTTTTTAAAGGCTGCTTCAGCGGTGACACCAGAGATAATTAAACTCACTCTCTGATCACCGATGACAAAGACATTTATTACAGGGGCGTTGAGAAGGACCATTTGTCATGCTCTGTCTGCCTTCACTCCTGTCGGGTCCGGCTGTTTGTTACACCGCATTATAGTTCTTCTTATTCTCCAATTAGTACAGCTCTTTTCTTATACTAATCCAGTGCTGTATTTACATGGCTGACTATTATTTTCAATAGAAACTAGAAATCAAGGTGAGGTATTGATAAAGTAAGATTCACAACAAAATAGCTTATTTTAATAATCTTTTTAGATATAGGAAATGATGCTCATGGGATATCTTTGAAATATAGCATCCAGATATTTTGATAATATCTTATAGATTTATTCATGTAGGTTTATGTAGTCCATGTAGTCCGAAGGTTGACTTTCCCATTTAAAGTCATTCAAACTGACTGTTGACAAATATGTGTACAAATGACTGCAGAGAGAAAAGGACTTGAGAATAGCTGATTGTTTGCTGTGCTGCTTAATTGTTCTGTGTTGATGGTCCACAACTGCGACAATCAAAGTGCGCTTTGGGGAAACATAGCCAACAAATGATTAGCCCTCGACAGACACGAGGGGAAGTCGTCTTGAGAGTCTGTCGAGTTGTTTCTAAAAGGGAGAGAGCTTCTTTTTCTTTCTCCCCTTCCTGCTGTAAACTGGCTCTAATGAAGGCTGACTGTGCAGTGTTTTTATAGACATATGGAGAGAGCAAAAGTGTGGCTCATTAAAAAAACTGTCAGTGCAGCCCTGCCACTGTTGCTGCCACCGTAAACTGCAGTCTTGTGCTGTTTATTCAACCACCGACTCACGCTTCCTTCTATTTCCTACATACTAGTCTGTAAGCTTTTAATGTCCCTTTTTGCACCTCTATAGTATTAGCTCTTTCTTCACGATCACTGAGAGCACCTGACATAAGTGAATACATGCAGTGACCTCGGTCAGTTCATACTCAGCAACCTTTGAGTCTCACTCATAGGTGGCTCCCGAGTTGCATTGATGTCTCACTTAAATGATGATTGATTATCTGGATGTATTTGTGCAGGGACTGTCAGCGATGCGGGCTTGGGTGCTCAGTCAAAAATGTTATGATTGGCCCCATCCATTGCCAGAAAGTGTTAAGATTGGCTGCACTACAAGAATCCTGAGCTGTGAGCGAGTGCGGGATTTGTAGTAAGTGGGAGATATTACAGTACATACATCTTGATAAATGTTGGAGATTTCATCACACCGTCATCTCTGTGTCTCCAAAATCACTAAAATGTGACTCCTCAGAAATGCAGCTTAAGTGTCTTTGAGGAAGATATGAAAATGTATCTTGATAAAGGATTTTGTGACGCAATTACAGAAATACAATTGTAAGCATCCCAAAACATTGCGCCCTTGTGGCTGAGGGCTTAGAAACCAATGGCTGTCAGGTTCTTTAACACTTCAGAAAACTCCTCTCTCTCCCTTTACCCCCTTTAGCCTCAGTGCCACATCAGATAAGCACAGGCCATATTTTGAACATTTGTTTTGACTCTTTGCCCTGACATTGCGGTCTTCGCTGTTGGGGCCTGTGTTGAGGAGAGTGCCCATTGGCTATGAGTTGCTCTGACTCCTGCAGAGAAGGCCACATCTGGGTCAAATATGAAGCTACGAATTCACTGTAAAAAGTCTGCTTATTATGAGTGGACATTTGAAAGCAATGCGCATGTTGTTAATGAAGTGATAATGCATTGTTCCTCATTTGTCCATTTAGTTCATTGATAAATGTGCTCAGCTATTATAACTGGGATTTCCCTCTAAAAAAAAAAAAAGAGATGCATCACGATGCAAGATGCATAAACCATCTTGATTATAATCATCTTAGACAAGATTATGCTAATGAACAATTACTGGACTCTGGCTATGAAGACTTTATCTTCCTCATGACTTTTGTTTTTGTTGTGTGGTGTACAAATATGACAGAAATCATTTTTACATTAACTATAGCCCAATACCACAAAAAGTGTTGCTTCATCATTTCTGTGGTAAAGTTAGGAGAATATGATGTACATATGTGATACATATGTGTATCATATATATAATGTGTGTTCCCATTTATATGACTGTGCTTCTGTGTGTTTTTTGCAGATGCCTCCAAAAGAGCTACAGCTCACAGCTAGCAGAAGCCTTGCAGAGGAGATCTTGAGAGGGCTATGAGCATGGCCAGAGAGAGGCTGAGGTGCTTTGTACAAAGTGATGGTCCATGTTTACCTGCATCCTGGCAGCTTCAGGGCACGTCTAATGATGCCTCATTTGCTCCTTTCCAATAACTTGTGGTGGAAAAGGTCCTCAGGTTTGATTTCCAACTTCACGTATTGATGTCCTCAGCCTCTGACCTTTCTGCTGCAATGGGGTTAGCCCCATGAGGCTCCTGGGGGTCCTAGTTTTTGTGTGAGGCCCCCTCCTGCTCTATGGAGGCTGAGCCTGGCTGTCCAGCTGAAGGCGAGCGCTCTGGAAGGCAAGAGCAGCAGCATGTGTCGGCCAAATCCTCGCTCGCATCTCCTCCTCAGCCCCAGCAGCCTCCAACCCCTCGTCCCATCCCCAGATCCGTGGGCCGACTGCAAAATCGCCACCCCAGGACCGCAGGCCTCTTGCTACGCTTCCAGCAGCAGCAAGCCCTGGCATGGCAGCCCTCGGACGCAGCCGGCCCCTCAGGGGGAAGCTTCCTCTCTCCCTCCTCTCCCACGTCATTACTACCTTCCACATCCTCAGCGCGAGGGGAGCATGGACACAGGGTACCATCTCAGACAAGCCAAGAGACTGCAGAGAGGCTGGGCTCTCCCAAAAGGGGGGAGAAGAAACCCCAGAAACCAGGCAAGTATGTGTGCTCCTATTGTGGCCGTCCATGTGCCAAACCTAGTGTCCTGCAAAAGCACATCCGCTCCCATACAGGAGAAAGACCCTACCCTTGTGATCCCTGTGGATTCTCTTTCAAGACAAAGAGCAACTTGTACAAGCACCGCAAGTCCCACGCCCACCGCATCAAAGCAGGCCTGATGTCCTCTCGGGAGGAGCCCAGTGTGAGTGGACCAGAGGGTGCAGGTGTGGGAGAGGAGCACGAGGAGCCCACTGAAGGAGAGAGCACTGAGTCGGAAGATGAGACGGGCCAACACAGGAAAACTAAGGAGATGTCCAGCCAGCTGAGGAAAGGTTCAGAGGAGAGCCACAGACCAGAAGACTCACAGGCTGTGAAGCAAAGGCTGGCTTTAAGGCTTAGCGAGCGCAAACGAGGCCCAATGGCTTCACCAGATGACACTCCCTCTTCCTCCCTTTCTACATCATCATCCTCTGTAGGCCCTGGCAGCAAAGGGAGCACCGAGTCAGGCTACTTCTCTGGGTCAGGTAGCACTGACCTGTCCCAAATCAGCCCTCCAAGCGCCAGTGCCAAAACCTATGCTGAAATTATTTTAGGGAAATATGGAAGACTTGGAGGCCAACAGCGTGGTGCTCATCAGCAACATCCTCATTCTTCTTTATCTTCTGGAACTGAGGAGAAGAGCATTCCTTTCAATGTTCCTAAAACACAGGTCATTGAACACATCACCAAGCTCATCACCATTAATGAAGCAGTGGTTGATACTAGTGAGATAGACAGTGTCAAACCTAGGCGCTCATCGTTGTCCAGAAAGAGCAGCATGGAGTCACCCAAATATAGTGCTCCTAAGGATCCTTATGCGTTTGACCCCAAAGCAGAAAGCCCTGGACCTAGTGGGTTGAGACAAGTCCATAACCCAGAGGCTAGTTCACCAGAAGTGCTTTCATCTGTGCCTCTGCTTAGAAGCCACTCTTTGCCATCATCCACCAGCCAAGAGGAAGCCTCCACCTCTGGTACCATGTCCCCTGGGAGTTTCCGTCTTTGTCAGTCATTTGATGAGCAGCAAGCAGTGGTGGCTGAGATGAGGGTTGGCAACGTTCAGCGCATGTTAAGACGCCAGCCGGCGATTGAAGTGCCCCTTGGAGCAGAACAAATGTTAGAGGATCCCAGTCCATCCTCGTCAGGGAGGAGTACTGATAGAAGCAGACAACCAAAGCAACAGCTGCACAAGACTCCCTGCTTGTTTGAATGTGAGGCCTGTGGGTCCCTGTTCCAGCACAGCGAAGGCTATGAGGCCCACATAGGCACCTGCCCCGGACACCATCAAAAACCAGAACAAGAGGCTGGGGATGGTAGTAAAACGTGCAGGGAGGACTGCGGTCAGTTAATGATGCACTATAAGTTTCCAGCACTTGCAGTGGCTGTGAGAAAGAGAAGAAAAGAAGAGAGTCTAGAGGAAGATCCTCCAAGCCCTAGCTCTGTGGCTATGTCAGGCAGCCCATCAACCATAATCACAGTGCCAACCAGAGAGGAGCACAGCCACACCCACTCAGGTAAATATGAAACTGATAAAACCTAGTTACAATGATAAAAAGTCAGGATCAAGAAATGTGTGTAGTTTAGTCTTTTCCTATCACATACATACAACTCATTTTACTTCACTGGAGAAACTGGCCTGTTGTGTTTAGGGCTGCTATATATCCAAGACGTATTACATCTTAAAACATTGACTGAACTGCAATAAATATTAATAGCATGCATTCTACTGGTATGGTATTGTAAGCATGTTGAGGTTTTCAGTTCCCCAGGGACGGAGCTCTTCACAAAACGTAAAGCATCAGCATCAGTTTTTTCACTTCATTCACTGGGTTTAGGTTTATAGCTACAGAGCTAACATCTGATTACTTGATTTGTTTCTAGGTATTTCTCAAAATACTGAGCCAAAACAGCAGCAGCAAGACAGGAAGGGCGTTTCTGTCATCCAACACACAAGCTCCTTTGAGAAGCAGGAGAGTGTATTGATGGAAAGTCAGGAACCAGAACTCAGAGAGACTCAAACACAGCAACTAGAGCCAAAACCATCCCCCTCTACATCTCGCCTCATACGCCAGCCAAATATCCAAGTGCCAGAGATCCTTGTTACCGTGGAGCCCGATACTGACATGCCATCTGTGTCACCACCAGTGACAGCATCTTTACCTAAGGTACACCACACTCACTGCACTGTATACTTTTAAGTTGTTAAATCTGTTAAAAGTCATTGTAATAGCAGAATTTTAAAATATATACGCTGTGAGGTTTTAACTTTTACATTAAGTTTTATATTTTGGTTAGAAAAGTCTGGGTTTTTTTTTCTTCTTACAAACTTCTCCTAAGTAAATTGGTGCTGTTTCCTAGGACACAGAAAGAGTGGAGGAGTTTCAGTGGCCTCAGCGAAGCCAGAGTTTGGCTCAGCTTCCAGCAGAGAAGCTGCCACCGAAAAAGAAAAGACTCCGGCTGGCAGAGGCAGCTCAGTCCTCAGGGGAGTCAAGCTTTGAGTCTGCGTCTTTGCCTCGGAGCCCCAGTCAAGAGAGCAACATCTCCCACACCTCCAGTATTTCTGTTTCTTTTGAGGAGTCAGTAAGATCTGAGGCTGTCATTTGGACTTCCAGAAGCCAAAGCTCTCAGATGTTAATGGTGCCATCAACTTCTCATCAATACCACCAGAGCCACAAAGAGATGAGACGGTCTGCATCTGAGCAGGCCCCTGTTAGTCACCAACAAACAGAACAGACATCTGAGAACAGAAGTAAGTCTTTTGATTATGGGTCTCTGTCCTCTCAGCAGCCTACCTGCTCCTGGAAGGAACGGAGAAAGTGTCTTCTTGTAAAGCATGCCACTTTAGGAGACGCAGAGCCAGAGGAAGGGGCTTCTGTAATGCAGCAGTCAAGAGCAGATAGTCCAAAGCCCGGACCCTCACACTTGAGCCACGCATCTCTTTACTCTGCAGATGAAAGGTTGCTTCAAGAAGCCCCAGGAGAAACTTTATCTCTCCTTCAGCCACAAGGCTTTTCATTATCTCGAGATTTGTTGCCATTAGAGCCAAGAGACCACCAATCCACAGCTAGATCTCTAAGCCATCATCTCCCAGTCACCACTGCCGTCTCCGAAGCACTGTCCCCCCACATCGTCCACAGAGCCTTCTTAGACCCACATGCACCCCGGCTTGGTGTGCCCGTTCACCAGTTACTTCCTCTACAGTTCTCTTCCAGTCCCAGTCAAGCATTGTATTTCCCTGTTTCATCCAGACCAACACCATACCCCCCCTTGCCTCCTACTACTATAAATAGACCCTCTATGTCACCCCCACAGTCCCTTGTAACCTTCTCTTATCATGACACACAGCCCATTATTGCTACATGTCTGGCACAATTGACACCAGTAGTTTCTTTAGCTGTCCCAGTGCGACTCCAGACTCACTTACCAACATACGCTAGTGCCATGTACACAACGCTCTCCCAAATCCTGGCCTCTACAAGCTCTGAGCCTGCTTCTTGTACCACAATGGTCATCATGAGCCAGTTGGACCAAAACAAGCTGCAGAGGTCTTACCTAAAGGTGCCATCCCCAGACATCAAAAATCCTTTTCCCAGTTCTCTGAAGCCATCTTTGGCTTCAGAAGCTGAGGAAGCATATGGTCCACTTGGGGTTGGAGGTAGTAAACGCATGCTTTCACCTGCAGCCAGCCTGGAGCTGAGTACAGAGGCACAGCGACAGCAGAAAAGGGTCAAAGAAGAAGAGGAGGGTAACAAAGGAGAGGAGCGCAGTGAAGAGCCAGTTGGGAGTGTTGATGAATGTAAAGTCACTGGGAGCAAACTGGACGAAGAAAAGGACAAACAAACTGAAAATGTAGAGGTAAAAACTGTGAAGGCAGAAAAGAAACAGGAGGAAAAACAGGATTCCAGTCAAAAAAAGGAAGAGGTTGAGGAAGAGGAGGGTAACAGACCAAGCACTCCTTCTTACCCAAGTCTCCACACCTCCACCTCAGTCAACTGGTGCTATTTGAACTATGTCAAGCCTAACCCGTCTGCACAGTGGGACCACCAGACGTCAGTGTATTCCTCGTGGAGCGTGAGTGCACACAACCCCAACCTGCCTGGCCTCAGCACCAAGATGGCTCTGTCTCTGCTGTGCTCCAAACAGAAGCACAGCTCAGAAACCTACACCATGGCCACTGCACCAAACCAGGCCAAAGACAAACCGGCCGCTTGCAGTCCACCACAGGTAACAGAGATAAACATGGCATTTTGTGATATTTGCTTCTCCATATTTTATGCATGTTAAACTGAAAAAAATTAAACTTAAATTTTTAATTTTTAAACATTGCAATTAAATCAAATTTCTTGCCTGTTTTCATCCATAAATGCAGCAAGAATGAGCCCAAAATGAATGCTGATTTCATACCTAATCCGTGTTTAATTTTATTTTTATTTCTCTGTGTTTCTTAATTATAGGAAAATCCCACCCCAGTCAGCCCCCCAGTTGAAGTGAAGGACCAACCACAACATGAAAAGAACAGGCAAAAACCAAAAAGAGATGAAGAAGAACCTTCCACGTCCAAACCGAGTGAACCTTCACGTGTTCGTATATTTGAAGGCGGGTAAGAATATTAGTGTAAAAGTATGTATTGTTAATATTTAAAACAGCCATACTGCTTTTTCTTTTTGAAAAATGACAGTAAGGTAACATCGATAGGCATAAGACAGAAATGAATTGAAAAATACTGTAACAGATGGGAGGCAGTGAGGCCCACAGGGACTTCATTTGTACCTGCCGCCAAGCTTTCTCTCTGTTCCTTTTCACTCGGAGAGACAGCAGTCTGTGGGCAAAAGGGGAAAGGTTCTCTCTAACTTCAGTGACTGACGCGTATTAATACATTTATGAGCATATGCATAATGTTGGCATTATATGAGAGGTTGTATTTAGAGATTGCTAGATATAGGTCTGTACACATTACATTTCCCACTGAGCATGCATATTCATTTACATGGCTTTCTATAAATGTCTGTGTGATTACATTCAGACTGGCCTGTATCTTTTTCAGGTGGTTCTTGAAATACATAAAATAGAGTAACATAATAAGCATGGTAATTCTAAAATGAAAATGTATCTATATGTATTGAATTAACATTTTACGTCTATGTACTAATTAACTAAGATATTTGCCCCTGTGAGGCCAGCCATTGAAGACGTTGAAGGTCTCATGTTTTGACTGAACTTGGTGAATTTTTGTTTTTTGCTTTAATACTCAAGGGTTTGCCTTTCAGATTTGTTCAGATGCTCCTTTAAAACTCACCGGCCTTTTCTGTCGGTCACCGTCTGCTTAGAAGTGCCATTGTCTATAGCAATATGCCACAGTGGCCATAGAGCAGGACCAGTTTGTCAGAGTTTACTCAGCGGAGTGCTGCTGATTTAATGCCTGATGTGAAAGCAGTCTTGTGTGTGTGTTTTTCTGAGATGTGGGTGTATATTTTTAGTCGTGACAAGAAACACACGCCAGACAGAGCACAACAGACGACGTTTCTCAACACTGCATAATGCCACAGCTGAGACTATTTTACAGTCATGTAACAATTTGTTATGATTTGCTGTGGCTGGTTGTGTTGTACAACAGCATCCATTCATGGTCTAGGCTTTTGACGCTGTGGTCCTTATCCTGTGATTAAACACTCACTGCATACATTGGATATTTACGGTCTCGTAACATATCTTCTCAACAGCACACGGAGTTTCTCATAGACAACAATTCATTTAAATATAAAATGTCTGTGGTTTACTGTGCCTACAAATAGCCCATTGGTAAACATCAAGACTGCATATCAACAAAGTTTTTTTAGACTAAAGCTAAATGTGTTGCTTGATTTTATATATAGTGTCTATTTTGGGTTGTTGGCCTCCAGGCTTCCCTTCCCGGCCGTCCCCTCTTAGCTACTGCTGTTGTTGGCAGCGCTGCTGAGTGCAGCAGAATGGATGTTATTCTGCTGCCGTGGTTTTGGTGGGGCTTCCCCGGCCCGCCTTCATAAAGAGAGCCTTGTTCCCTGGTGTATCTTGTATGTGCGTGTTTGTGTTTTACTGTGCATGTAGTTGGTGCATCCACAGTCATCATTATCATTATTAAAGCCTTTCTAATCAATGGTTTTCATAAATTCAGCTCAGCAAGACAAATTGTCTGGGCTCATAAACCTGTAGTAAAAGCAGAATCTCATTCATCATTTTAATAACACATTTTTAAGACACATGTAAAAACTGTTCTAGATAATTTATCACATTATATAAAATAAGTTTTTTAAAGTTCAGTTTATGTGAATTTAAGCAGATCTGTAGTGTAAAAGCAGATCAGAGTCCATCATGTCTGGCAACATACTCATTATTTCAACTATGAACTCCACATGCAGTATTTACTGGTAAAAGTTATATGTCAACATATCCATCATGTGTTATACTGTAGTGACCAAACCTCATGTGTTTCATGTTCTCTCAGGTACAAGTCCAATGAGGAGTATGTTTATGTGCGTGGCCGTGGCAGGGGGAAGTACATCTGTGGAGAGTGTGGTATCCGCTGTAAGAAGCCCAGCATGCTGAAAAAGCACATCCGAACGCACACAGACGTCCGTCCATACATTTGCAAACACTGCAACTTTGCCTTCAAAACTAAAGGTAACCTTGTATTGTCACATTCTTCTAATGTATTCCCAGGGATTATGCCCTGCCTCTTTTAACTCCTCTGTTCAAGGGGGATGTTAATGTGCTTTTCTTGTTCCTTCTTAGGGAACCTCACAAAACACATGAAGTCAAAGACTCATGGGAAAAAATGCCAGGCCGTGGGAGTCTCTGAGTCATCATTGGACGAGCCTGAAAGTGAGGAAACAGGTACTCAAGAGGGGATGGGGAGGCATTTCACATATTCCCCTTCACTGTGGAGAAATACTGCTACAGCTGGATGAACTTGTGGTTGTAAAGAATTGGAGCTGTTCAGTACTGACAGCTTACGCAACACCATGTTCTATTCTCCTCCCTTTGGCCTTGCAAAAGAAATTTGAAATTATAGATAAAGATGCAATAAATAAATAAATGAAAAATACAGCGCATTCCACAGCATTCTTAACAGGCTACTGCATTGTATACCTTGAGTTCAAGTATGTGCTTTTAAAAGTCTGTCAAAATTACACAATTACCTTAAATCTACATGACAGTCTTTCCATGCTACCCTTCCCTTCTTGGGGCTGATGGACTATAGTCTTTACAGCAAAGGACTTACCAATCGACTTTGAATCGCCATTCACAAAGCTGCAGAGATAGTTCTCAATAAAATCCAGCCTTTTGTTAGCTCTATTTATAACATCTGATAAGCTGTGGGCGAGGTTTGACAGAAAACTGTTCTGTTCATGTTTTTAAGAGAATTCTAGTCACGACTGACCATAGAGAAGTTTTTAAATGCATTTCTGAGCATTTTCATGTCTTTTATTCAGTATCTCAAACTGCAGCAGAACATTCATTTGCAAGATGTTTGGTTATCTTCTCAATTGTCTATGTTCTAGTAAAAAATACTCTTAAAAGACCTGGATAATTAGCAGTACCCACCCTTTCTGACCCAGACGATTGTTGGGGAGCAGGTCATTTTAAGTTTTGAATCTTTCTGTGTCTTCTACAGGAGGAAGTGAGGAGCGTGTATGTGGGTCAGAGGAGAAGGACGAACACCAGTTTTCTGATGTGGAGGAATCTGAGGACAATGAGGACAATGAAGATGATGATGAAGAGGATGAGTCCACAACCCATGACGATCCGCCTTCTTCTTGTTCATCTGACACCCATCCTTCCACAGGGGGCCACTCCACAAGCAGCAAACATTCCCAGCAGGGCACGCCAGAGCACGATCTCACAGGCCCCAGTCCAAGTTCGAGTCAAGAACACTCTCCTCGAGGTGTGTGGTCCAGCAGCAGACGCGCCTCTTCGCCCTGCAGCAGGAGGGCGCTCTTTTCTCGCCGGGGCTTTAAAGCAGCAAGAGCGTTTTCCCCCAGCAGTGAAAGCTGTTCCCCGAGCCGCAGCCTCTCACCTCGACTGGAGCTGTCCCCACCCATCCACAGCCTCTCCCCCAAAACGGAGCTGTCAACACCCAGTCGACATGTATCACCCTCTCCTGAAAGAGGACCGTCTCCCATCAGACCCCTCTCTCCTCTACGACCCATTTCACCCAGTTGCTACGGGTCATCACAAGCTCGGACCCCCCCCTCTCCACTTGGCTTGTTCCGCAGGACCCCTGGATTGATGCCTTGGGAAAGTCCCAATACAAGAGTGTGTCATGGCAAACAGGTGAGTGACAAATGTGCTATTTTCTTTTATTATTATTATTATTGTTTGTTATAATTGTAATTCTATTGTTTTGATCACAGTAATGATTTATATGTACTTCTCTATTTTAAGGGGGGAATATAATTTTATAATTATATAACTGTTATTTCAGAATACAGTTATACTTGCACATGTTCCAGCTATATGTCTGTCTCTAATCACAAAGGTGTAATTAATAAATATCAATTAGTGCATACTCTAGAGTCCAAGCCACCTTGGTCCACCTCATGTTAATTATGATGTTTTTGCTCCCTCTACAGGAAAAAAGTGGTACAACATGTGAAGGGCAACCGTTGCCAGAAAGCAGTGTGTTTCCACCTACTTTTCGCCTTTCTACATCTGAGGGTTATCCTGGCCAGCAGCTTGCAGATAACATCTTCAGCCATCTTCCTCTGCACTCCCAACAAGCTAAGCTCCCCTATCTGATGATCCCTATCGGAGGGATACAAATGGTACAGGCCCGACCCAGGTCCCACCCAACTACTCCCTCATCCCCAACATCTCCCCCCATAGAGGGCTCCTCTCGGACCAGCTTTGAATCTTACTGGGGCGGGACCCCCAGGACTCCTCAAGGGCTTAGGACTCATCAAGACCAGTGGTTAGAGCAACAGCAAAGAGGAATCTGCCAGTCAGGACTGAGTAGGGGCAGCGTAGAACTACAAATACACAAAACACAGTCAGAGACCACAGACTCCAAGCAATATAGCAGCTCTGTCCAAACGCACAGGTGTACTGCTACTGAGACCCCTGTCAGAGACAGTGGCCCGAGAGCAGCTCTCAGTCCAGCAGCGCCTGTAGCCGAATGTTCCACTGGACAGACGAAGAGGGAGGAGCCAGCATCCAGAGGTGATGAGGTGGAAGGGGAAGCTAAAGGACACTCAGACCAGAGCACTTAACAGTGTTGTCACCTTTTTGTGTCATGCATCCATCGGCTTTATTGGTTGCTACACTGTTTTTATTGCTTTGTTTTTATACGATTTATATACTATTGTTAACTTAATGTTTGTTCTTTGGCAATATTCAGGTTTGTTATAAAAAATGCACTTTTTCTTTGTGAAAATGTTTCTGTAAATCTGCATATACATATAAATTATATATAAATATATTCCTCCTGTATCTCTATTGATACTGTCTGTTTAAATATATTTTAAAAAATCAGAATAAATTTGTAAATGACCAAAATCTTTATTCAAAAATATTTTCATTTTTATTTGTCTGAATTCTGTTCAGTATTACTCCAATTGTAGTTCCTTGTGCCTTTTCTGTCCATGTTTATGTATCTACATGTACAGTACATATGACAAAAGGAAGGCTGTGAAATTTTATATCAATTTTCTTTTTCTTTTTTTTCTTTTTTTTTGTTTTTGAGAGGGTTAAGTTTTTGATTCTTACCAATGCTTTAATGCCAGGGTATCTACGCAATGTTTTCATGGAGTTATTGAAGGAGCAGAAACATGTCAAAGGAAATGCACTGAAGTTATATTTTTTATTACAAAAAATGTAGATTAGAGTATATCTTTGTACAGCCAAGATTGCTCCTTATTTATTGTTGTTTGAAAATGAAAATGTGCATTATTTCAACATGGTTTGTTTTTTGTTTTGTTTTTTTACTTTTGTTATGGGCAAAGTCATTTTTGTTACATCTGTGTGTGTTTTTCATGATGTTCTTGTGACTTGACCTGGTTACAAAATTAATGAGGGATGGAGGACTGGTACTCGAGGAACAAGTGCCCTGCAGATTTCACACGCAGCAGAATTTCTAGTCATTCAAAAATAAAACATAAAAACACACTACACATGTGAGAAGTTGTCTGTATTTTACTTTGCTGGTGTGAATGTATTCATCTGTTGAACCATAGTCATCTTTATCATGGCAGATGCATCCCAGGTAAGGACTTTCTATCACACAACGACCATAAAAGATTGCTTCACACACTTTTTCTCAAGGTTCTTATCATTCTATCATAGACATATTGAGAATAACAAAATCATCCACTACATCCACACACTACACTGAAACTCAGCACAATACTCACCACCATTTTCAAAAGCTTATTAAGGACCCAAAGGAAGGGAGCTACACAACAACTTGACTTCTGCTAAGTAATTTGATTGGCTTAAGCCAATTAAGTTTTGGGGGACACGTAGTGCATAGAGCAACGATGGGAACTGCACACATCACCAAAACCATATTTAAGGAAAATATAAATTGGCAGAAGCTATATTGGTTTTTAGTTTTTATTTATGTTCAATATGTAAACTGGGCATGTGACATGGATTTACATTCTTTTGAGGATATTTTAGAATATTTTTAATTAAAAATACATATAAACCCTCTAAATGGGCAACACTGTAATTTCATATTTTTGCTTGCATTTTGCTCTTTGTTTTGAAAGATATATTCTGATTTGGAATACAAATATAGATTCTAAACATTTACACGTTGTTACTTAAAATTTACATCAGTTTCACATGACCCACTTACACAGGCAAATCTTGACTCACTGAGTCAGATTACAGTGACTTGAAGATTTAGGTTATTAAAAGTGTGCTTCTTTGACCTTTGATCCAAAAAGAAATGTAAACGCTTTAAATGTGCTCTCTGGTTTTACATGAGGTCATGAGAGGATCCATGCCTTTCAAATCAGTTTTCTTTCTGTGTTATATCTCTTCATGCCATTCCAGCAGTGTTATGGTATTTATGCACTGTCTGCTACACAACAAATCATATAACAGCACTTATAACAGAAATTATTATGGATTGCATAAACCTCTCTGAAGCCCGAGGTGTGCTGTCAAAGTGCCAGGAGTTGATTGCCACCATGACTCGGCACGGCAGTACATGGAATAAAAAATCAAAACAGGTACATTTATATTTAGACAACAAATTTACAAACACTTTACTGTACAAACATACGTAAGAAGACTATTTTAAGGAGTCAACAAGCTTAATTAAAAATAACTTGACTTATTTAAAAACAACACGCCTACTAGAGGTCAGACCGTGGCAGATTTCCTCTACTATTTGTTTGAGGCTGCTCATATTTCCTAGAAAGTGCTTTCTAATACGAGGTGATTCCTGTGTAGAGGGGTACATCTGTGCCCCTGAGGGAACTGTAACCTCTACTGTGGAAGTGTGTGGAAACGTCTGCTGTGAAGTGGTACGACAGACAGATCAGCATGTCATAAATTCCTCAAATCCGTGAGTTTCTGCCTTCCTGTCTCAATATTAGGTATTATGTAACTTTGGAATATGCCAATAGGAGAGGTTTTTGGAATATACCAATAGGAAGGGTTAGATGAATGTGTCAGTCGGAGGGAGGTACAAGAGCCAGTCAATACATAAGCACTTAGACACATACACTGACAGACAATCATTCTAATTTGGTCAGTCTTCAGTTCACTTATACACTGTGAGACAGAGAACCAAAGTACCAAGGAAGCACCGGCAATAATCACTGCTTTACAGTTGAGTTGTTCCTCAGGGGCCTTGTATGTTTCCATGCTCCATTTGTTTTTCAAGGAAGAAAGTAATAGCCATTTCAAAAATCTTGGCAAATCCTTTGGCCAGTTTAACCATTTAAGTGTAGACTGTAACATAGTCGCATTTCTAAGAGAAATTTTAGAGAAGCGCTTATTTAGAAGAATATGATGTGAAATGTGACAGATAAATGGTGTTGTATGCAACCCCTGAAAAAGAACTTTCTTCAATACATCTGCTAAATCGTATTGCTCTGTGTGGGAAATCAACAGCCATTATGAAGTCATTATTACGTCAAGCAATCAATCAAGGACAAGAAAAGCCTTAACTCACATTTCAGTTTTACCAGATCCAGTTATACAGTGCTGTTGTAATTATGTATCATAGTGCATCTTTCTGCACCATTCCAATTCTCTAACCCCTACCTCCATCCATCTGACTTTCATTCCTTTGTAAACCATTTAAAACATACTGTAAATGCGGCTCTACAGGTGACAACACATCACCAGGAGCCCACAGTTATTCCTGGAATGTGTCACAGGTTGGAGCGGCTCGGCTGGGGGTCACACTGTGTGGTTCCAGGGCAGTGGGTGGAGTTTAAGTGGAGAAATCATGGGAGGGAGAGGAGCTTTAAGTGTCAGAGCTCAGACAAACACAGCAGCAGTGTAATAAAAAACACAGCTGTGACTGTATGGACATAATCTGCACAAATATGTCTCCACACACCAGTATTCTTCTTCTGATCAGTCTGTGGGCATCAGTGCAGGATGGTGAGTCTACATTAAACTGCCTCTTATTAGTAAATTGTGTTTTCAGTAATATTTATGTGGTGGTATTTTCAATCCAAGCTGCAGCAGTTTTTCTACATGTTCTTAATGACACTGTTTACACATTTGTCTAATGGAAAATGGTTACCATACCATTTATAAGGCTGCTGATGCTTATTTCTTGGAGAGCATATGGAGATATTTTATAATAAACTGACATTCAGTGAGGGACAGATGTCTTGGGTTTGGTAAAGTGTTCTTACCTGTTTGAAGTGACTGTTTGAAGTGATTAATTGTGGTTCTCTGTGTCTAGGTCTTGGGCTTCCACTGATGAAAGAGAAAACAGAGAACAGTGATGGAGTCCCGTCGTCCCATGGAGTGAGGACCAAACGTTGTGCTTGTAGCAGCCTGCTCGACTCTGAATGCCACTACTTCTGCCACTTGGACATCATCTGGGTAAACACACCAAGGTGAGCTATCAACACACAAGACATGCAAAAAATAAATAAAATAACAAAAATCAGTAAATGAATAAATAATCTTGTAACGCACAAACAAATTGTGTAAGGCAGACTGTGTTCATCATTACTCTCAAATAAAATGCACAGTACCAAAGAGCAAAGTCTGCAGAGAGTGACTGACTGATTGTGTTTGTATCTACAGCAAGACTATAGTTTATGGTCTGGGTAGCAGCCTGTCCCGTCGCAGAAGATCCGCTGGCCGCTGCTCCTGTGCCAACCCTACGGATCACACTTGTTCAAACTTCTGCCAGCGCAGGTGAGTATCAGGCCACACTATTTCCACACTCCAGGGCTTTAGGGTTATTTGTAAAGGCATAACTGTCTTTTGTGGAGCAGAAGGAGTGGTTGTGCGTGAGGGCACAACTCCTTTTACTGCTATTATTAGCTTAATAGCTTAGTACTTAAAGTATGAGGGAGTACAGTTTCACCCATGTTATTTTATCTGGAAACCAAAGAATAAAGTGAGTGGGAGTGTGGAAGGAATCAATTAAAGCTATAGCTACAATAGCATGTTTCCTGGTAGGAATAAACAAACAATATACCCACCTAGAAACAGTGGAAAGACTGACAGACTGGCTGCTGATAGATTACATTAGCATGCAAAGACTGGTTTGAACAGTAAAATTTTACAGTATAGACATAAACACAATTCAAGACGGAGCCTGTAAAGCTAAGCATTAACGGCACATAGACTTAAAAATGTGAATGATCTATTCCTTAGCCATAAGAAATACCCTTAAAACATTTAATAAATGTTTGTTTGTTTGTTTGTTTGTTTGTGTGCAGCTTTGAAGTGCCAACCCCAACAAAAGCGGTGAAGAAGACTGCACAGGACATGCTCAGCCTCCTCAGGACAGTAACCACTGGGCAACAAAGTTTTCAGAAAGCAAACGGCTTAAGAAGAGAGGTCAGCGAAATGGAGGCTCAATGAACATGTGACTAATAAGAGAGACAGAGCGGGAGCATCTAAACAAATGGCACTCCTTCGGCTGACTGGGCGCGCTCAAAGGGCTGTGTCTAAGGCAGAGGCTGAAGCACCTCAAGATGTCTGTTCATACCCAGGTATACAAGGTGGAAACAAAGGACAGGTCTTCAGAGGCATCATGGGAAATGATGTGGATGGCTAGCAGTGTATTTGATAAGCCACTGTACTACTGGGACAGTGTGAAAGAGTGGTGATGTTGTACAGACGGGAAGCAAAGAGGAGGAATGGACAAAGACATGACGTGGATAATGCTATCATCTCTATAGGACATTTTTCACAATTATCACATATTTATCCTTTCTTGCAAAAAACAAAAGGACATTTCTTCACTTTTACCTAAAATATAGACTTTGTGTTACTTTTCTTTACAGAATTAACTGAATTTTGAATGTAAGGATATTTATTTATTTATATTCAGTTTAATTTTTTACATATTACTATTGACTATTACTGTAGTAAATAAATAAATTAACTTGTAAGTCATCCCACTTTGCATCTACAAAGTGACCCTCACATTGTTTTTTTTCCCCAGCTTTTCTGATTGATGTCCTTGAGTGTTTGCTTTCAAAAGTGTTGAGTCACTGTATTGAAAGCACGGCTGAAGTGTAATAGGCGTTAAAATGAATGCTCTAGTGTGTGTGATTTGACTAGCACAAACATTTGTGAGTTCAAAAGGAGGCCTGAGATGGATGAATGGTCCTGGAATTCAAGGCTCAATTTGATAATGGGCTCACCTGCTATTCAAAGGCCATGCAGCTTGTGTTATCATAAGGATCTGTCCTCAGTGGAAGGAATGTACTGTTTTGTAACTTTGCTCTGGGCCGCGGTTGAAAGAGAGGTACGAAATGCCCCGACACCCCATGCACTTAATGACTGTCAGCTCTGAACATACCGTCCATGTTTAAGTGAAAATATAGGACAGAACATGAGGCCAAAAGACAGAGAAAACAATCTTTGTTGGAAACAGTGTAACCTACTTTCATTTTTGGTTTACCCTCAAATTACAGTGATTGTAATTAATTGGTTTACTGCTTTTATTTCATTCTGGCCAAGATTTATCTACAGCTTTATCTGGAGGCCTTCCCCCTCCAAACCCTCCATCCCATTCCCCTGTCTTTCAAACAGGCCTGGACAAATACAGTGCTCATATCCAAAAGTACAGTGACACTAAACATGTCAAACGGTTTGGTAAGTTCAGTGATGATGGCACAGGGCAATAAAACAGACAGATATTGACTGAACACAACACAAGCTGAAACCAATATCTGTCAACCTTATATTTTTTTTACATATTTCTGAAAATGTAAACCACTACTGAGCTCTATTCCCAGTCAGACAGGAAACAGGGTTAGTGTTAAATCCACACAAGAAGTAAAAAGGTAATGGCTGGATGTTAAATGCTTTTCCTTTTGAGGTGATTCCCTGAAAAATTCTGTGTGGTCATTGTTGTTATGCTGATTCAACACGGATCAAATTTCTGTAGCTTATTTGTACTGTCTAGTTGCCAAGTAGTGTCAGTAGCTCCAATAAAATTATGTATTGGCAGTTATAAAACCTGTAGAGATAGTGTTTTATGAAATACCCAGGAGTGTTAATGGTTAACTGATATGAGATAATGAGGTATGGTCCCTGTGGAGTGTGCATTTGGGTTTAACAAATGCACAGGCGGGCTCAGTGGAAGACCTCTGTCCATGGTGCTGGAACTCCACGTGGCCTGCTTCAGTGATACATAAATACACACTGTTCATTATATTCACTTGTAAAATCTCTAGATAAATAGATAAAAAAAAACAAAATGGCAAACTTATCTTCCATTTTACACAGAATGTTGGCAATCTCGTGTTCTCGTAAAATATCACATGCAACTCATACCTCATAGGTTTGTGTGTAGTGTTGTGTAGAGTGCATGAGAAACCTGAGTGTTTTGGCCAACGTTTGAGAAAGACACTGAGCTAAAACTGTGTCAGAAGAAACAGGTGTAGGAGAAGCAACATCTGGTGCTGATTTCAGATATTTGTGAGTGCGTTCACTGAGGGGAAGTCTCTGTGGTCTAATTGGCATCTGTTCTTTGCTGGAGTGTGGCCAAATGAGGGCTTAAAGTTCAGAAATGTGCACTTGTATTTATGGTGCGATACAGTCGGGTGACACTGACTCCTTGAAATGATATTTTGTAGAAGCCATTTCAAGACATTTCAAACATTTTCTTTCTTTTTGGTCCGTTTTCTAAATGACCTACAAACTTCAAAATGCCCACACATGTACAAAAGTCAATGAACCAATCACTGGAATCTGAGGTTCCTGATGCAGCTGGGGATCAAATACACAACTGTTCACCAAGAATGTGCAGTGTAGCAATAGCTTAGTGCCTTACACACACAAAACAGCAGCTGGGGATTTACTACGAGGCTGTATTCAGTATTATGTAAAGCAAACTGGTTCTACTCTAAAAACATAAACTACAGCCCTTAAAGCAGACTCAGTGGACTTTAGCCTCTGCTGTGCATTGCAATAATTCTTTAGCAGCGGTGCACAGTGTTTCTTCACATGGTTTTAACAGCTGCCTGTCCTTTTCACGTCAACATTCAGCCCGCTTTTGGTCCCACTCAAACAAACCCCACTGAGCAGCGCTGTGTGGCACCTGTTTGTCTTTGGGCGCTTAGCAGGGAAATTTAGACCATTGTCTGTCTGGCTCATTGCAATGAATCAAAAATCTTGGCGTTATACACAGATAATCAAATGAATCCTGTGTTCTTGCTGCTGTCTAATGATTAAGTGAATGAATGTGCAGTATAACAGCAGTCAAGGACGGGTAATTTTCATAAAATCCTCGACATCACATTTTGTTCGTTTTTTTTTCCAGAAATGTCACAAAGTTCATTGGTTGGAACGATAATAAATTATGATTATTCAACAAGTTTTAAATAAGGGGATGAAAAAGATAACAGTAAATTCCAGCTAAAGTGCCAACGCCCAGAATAACCTTATCATCCAAGTCATAATCCAATAAAAGGTTAAGTAGAAGGCATTAGGACACTGAGGGAACTGAACACGAATACGAGTTTATCTACCTATCCCACAGTCTGGGGCGGAGCGGTCTGCATCATGGACTTCATGGAAAAATATGTGATACTGTTTCCCAGAGGGGTAAAAAAAAACCCAAAACTGTTCTTAACCATGTGTGATTTGTGTAATTTGTGCAATTGGCCTCTAGATGGCCTCTGTCACCCACCGTGCTCTCACTGAGGGACGCAATACTAAAGAGTCAAAGGCAGTTTAATGCAAATAAATGTAATAAAATGACACTCCATATTATTTGATAAAATAAGATGATATATGAGTACTAGGATGAGTATTAACTATTTATATCTGGTAACATAAATAAAGGATTCACACTCTTTTTCTAAAGTTAAAACAGATTTGGCCCCGTCACTCAGAGTGAGTAAAGATGGCAGCTGTATTGTTTAACTCCACACATATAGCTATAGCAGCTTCACAGTGACGCATCACAGCAACACGCTGTGTTTCTCTTTTTGGTGTTGCGGGAAACATATGCGGTAACGGTATGCTCCCCCGATCTCTCCTCTCTGCTGCCCGCTCCCTACTGCAGATCAATGCCACCGCAAAGCCTGTTGGGTACTGGAGTCTTCGCTGCACAAAGAGAAGCGGTGTTTGAAACGCCCACGGAGGGACCACAGCTTCCCCAAAAACTACCGATACCAAGATGCCCAGCTCGGAACGCTTTCCGGTTAGTGCGTAAAATGTTTGGACCGGGGCTTTGGAAGTGTGTGGAGATTGAGGAAAGATGCGGAAAAATGACCTGACGGATATTTCCAGATAGATTCCAGAGAGTCCCGTTGAGAAGCAGAAGGAGGAGGCTGAGTCACGGCAGTGGTAATGTGAGCTCTGGGATGAAACCACACGACTGTTGGAGGAGGATTCCTCAGCAGACAATAACGGTGTTGCGCTCCAATTTGGGCGAAGCAACACAAGACAGTCGGGCAAATAAAACACATTAGCGTTCAGTGAGTTGGACGTGAGGATACTGCTAGGGCTAGGTTTGTGTAGCTGCAGTCTAAAGCATGGTTGACTGGTTTGCTCGTCGGTACTTCGCTACATTTAACTGCATTTCGCGCTGATGCTCTGCAGATGCGCAACAAAGGATGTGTGCGCTCCCTGGATGCAGATGTGGTGTATTAAATGTTTGCGGATGTGACTTGATCAGTGAGCTGCACCTTAAAGGTCTGCACAATTGTTCCACAACAGGCAGATAGTGAGATAAATCCTGCTGCGGCAGCAACTGGAACAAGGCCCCAGCTTTGAGAACAAAATGAGAGAGGGAACCAGATTTCCAGGAGTTTTTTGGGGGGGTTTTTGTATCTGTGAAAGTGAAAACCTCATTCTTTAAAATCCCATTTAATAACGTCAGAACAAAGGATGACTAAGTACAGTTTTAGGCGTATTTTTTTTTACCAAACCGTAGACAGTCACGTGAGTAAAATTAAAAAAGTGCTACGAGTAGTTTCATGTATAAACTGGAACTGATTTTGATTCGACAAAGAGCTGTGCGGTGTGATTCTTCAGTAAGCCGTAAGTACAATAGATGCATAAAGAGATCAGTAGCTTTCATTTATTCGCCCGGGTTTTAGCTTGAAAAATGTTCCCGGATGTGGCCGTGTTGACAGTGTGTGGTTTGATGGTGCGCTCCCATTCACCAGGAGCATCTCCCTCCACTGGCGCGAGTTCCGCTCGCTGCGCTCAGGGACGCAGCTTGATGTCGAAGCCGTCACTCATAGCTTTGTGTTCGGACTAATAGTTGCTTAATTTGTCGCTGTTCCCGCTACAGACAAGAAACAACAGCTCAGGTAATTTATATTTGGCCTCGGGATGCAAGTGGTGATGTGGTCAGTCTAACATTCGCCATTCAATCAGACATGAGCGCTCCATTTGCATCTAGTTAAGACATGGATTGTTGGGCAAAGATGGAAGACGTGATACACTTGTCTGTACATTTTCATGGCAAACAATGAAGCTCTCTATAGTTGTAGCTCCTCTTCATTTATGTTCTTTGGTTGTATTTGTTCAAGTAGTGCTTTTTCAAGGACGTTATCAGATATTGAATGCCATGTAGAACATACAGTGTTTGCTCAGCCACCTGACCCGTGAATATTCAAATTATTGGGCATCAAAACAGTAGCTAAGAATGGCTTTTGAAGAATTTATTATATACTTGTTATCAATAATAGTGTGTCCTTGCAAATTGCCTTCACATGTTTTATTTGACTTCTTGATTTTTCATTCTGCCTGTGGGTTTTACAGAGCTGCTCCGTCTAACAGCTTCTCAAGTTAATTCCCTCTTTGGAGAAATTGCAGCCTCATGGATATGTTCAGCTTGTTCTACTTCTCATTGGACGCCCCTTCTTTAATGGGCCATTAAGAGACAAGCACGATGGTAAAGCTGTCAGCGGGGCCTGATTGATTCAGTTAGACCTCATACAGCTGTAACAGTATGAGATCTGTAGCTCTGAGCTAAATGTCTCTGCCCCCACCTCCTCCAGGCCCAGTCTGCTGTTCAAGCACAGTGCAAGCCTTTACTTGGTGATGGTCAGCTATCTTCAGTGTAGTGTGAATATGTATTACTCAGAGTCGGTGACTAATGCTACAGTCCCCTACAGTGTAGTGAACAAGGGGCACTAAGAGAAAAAAGTTTAGCAAAGGCAAGGACCGTTTTGGTCTTCTTATAAAAGTGGGCCACCGGTCCCTGTGGTAAGTTGTTCTTTTCTGGGACAGGCTCGCTGATGACGCTCACCCGTCCTGAATAGGAACAGTCGTCCATCCACTTCATAGAGAGGTGTGGGATAAGCTCGGATACATGCTGCAAAGAGGCCAGCAGAAAGTGTAGGTGTGATCTGTGGGCAGCCGTCTTTCTGGGCTACAAATCTGACCTCTGTAAGTATACATCCATTACTGTTGTAGTGATATTTGTTACGTCTTTTTAGACAAAAGCTCATTGTGTCCATGCCCAAGTGAAAAGTAAAGATGGCAAAAGTCAACCAGCTGCTTCCATTTCCGCTCCCACAGTAATTGAATCAGCACTAGAAGAGTGTGCCAGTGAGGGTGTATGCGCTTCACAGAAGATGATAGAGTTGGGGCTTTCTAGGCAGTCTTTAACAGCTGCTTTTACATACCTGATAGGCAATCCTATTCGTGATGACTGCGTTTGTGGGACAGAAGCTGGGATGAACACAAAGTCACAACTGGTGACCTCCAACGTCAAGCTATCATTTAGTAAAGGATGTGGGTTCATAGCTCTTCGTGATTGTATGCATGCCTTCACATAATTATATGAGCAGTGTGTAATGAGGCTCGGATGCTGTATGTTTTCTTGACTTATGGTATAATGTATTTAAGTTTTTCTACTGTAAATTGTTTGCAAATAGGTGCCTGTAAACTTGCTCTTAAAAGCTTCATGACAGACAGGATGCTGAGTGATAACATTTGCCATGAGCACAGACAGAGTCATCATTCTCACATTGATTTGTCTCTGTGAAGAAAGCAGGGAGAGGGTTAACAATTCAAAAAGGAACTAGGCCATCAGCATCCCTTTTTGTACAGGCACATTCTGAGGTTTGCTGTGAGCGTGATAAAAAGGAAAAGGTAAAACAGGGCAACATTTGCTGGTGTATTTTTTCCCCTAAACAAGTCCTTTGTAGATGTTGTACTGCAGTTAACATAAAGCGTACAGATTTGTTTTTGTGTCTCTTCCCCCTCACTGCCTCCTATCTGTTCTTACTTTCAGACACCAAAGATAGAGTAGCATGCTCTCCACTCTGCTCGATTATTTTGAGTCATCTAGCCAAGGCTGTAGCACTGGGCGGGAGTGTAAAAAAAATCATCTCCAACCACAGATACATCTGCCTCCTCTCAGCAGAACGTCTGAATGGCCGTGCCTCATCTAGGTTTCGTTTTAGGAAGGAATGTGGGCATTGGGCAGCATTTAGTGTTGTGACTTTGATGGAAATAGTAGGCTTCTTCTTTTGCTAGGGAAGTATTCTTTTGACCTTGCTAGTAAATTGGCCAGAGGGGAACCAAGAAAATAGCATAACAACAATGCAACGGTTATGTATCAGACGTGAACTGCCAGAAACAGAACATGCTTGCACAGTATTTAGTTTACTGATTAGAGGAATTGGTCGTCATCTTAAATCTCATCAGAAGTCTACAGGGACTTATCTGTTATTTATTGGACATATTGGCCCACAGAGTGAGGTTGCTTGAGAATGTAAGATGATATGACCGACCGTACTTTGGACCACCAGAAGGAAAAGGAATTTAGTGGTCTCGTTTAGGGTTAGCCATGTAAATCACTAATATGAAAAAAATGGACAAAAAGTCTGCATGTGTTTAACAAACTAGTCATTTATTGGACTTTTAACACTTTGATCAAATCTCCATATTCACACCTGTTCATAGATTTCTTCCATTGTTTCACTGCTGACGAATTCTTGCTTTTCGGACACTGATGTTATTGTTGTAAAATAGTTAGTGCTCAAGTTCATTACTCTAAAATACGATTTGTTCTACTCACTAGGCTCATGCATGTGTGGTGAGTATATACATAATTATCTTCTATGGCTAATCCTGCTTCCCTTTGTCTTTCTTCTGTCACCTCAGGGGTTAAAGATGGAAGGAGCTGACATCTTCAACATGTTGGAGACCTGAGAGAAAGTCACTGTTTTTGCTGCCAAGGACCTCAACACACCCACCCATGACTTTCTACAGTGTATGTTGACACTTTATATTTCATACAACTGGGGATTAAATTGCGTTGTAATTCTGATAAAAATGACAAGCTTGGAGCCTTTGAGTCTAAGTTATACGTTTTGTTTCTGACATTTATTGAAAAAAATTATCAAATGACATGTAAAACCTTTTAGTAACTCAACAATTGTAATAAATCAGTCATTGTAGATGGCAGAGGAATTAAGTAATATTTTAATGCCAGCTCAGGACCAGACTTACTTGCAACATCTGCCACTTTGACATACACAGTCTAAATTTCAGGTCATTAAAGCATGTAATTTGCCCACAGTTTAAGTTAAACACAGGCTTCAGTAATAATAGATTATGTTCATGCTCCAAATGTTGTTTTACAGAATCCAGACTGGATTGGTGTGCTTCAAACTCTGTAATGGAAAATCGTGGTGAGTTTCTCGTTGCGGTTTGTTAAGTGCAGTGTTAATGCTGTGGATTCACTCATTTAGCTGTTCATCTACTTTGTTTACGAGGTCCTTGCACATTTTATGAGCCACTCAGGAGAGCAGCTATACATCTTCCAACCTTAGGGCTTGGCAGACCCTCTGTTTAATCCCACACTCATTGGCTTTTCAGGCTTTTTGTAATGTGTGTGTGACTTGGAGAAAAGATGAGTCTTAAGTCTCAGCTTCTGAGGAGTGTCTTTCTTTTGTAAACCCAGACTCTGTGCAGGAAAAGGAAGAAATAATTTTGGTTTTGTTTGTGTGTTTACTAGCCGATCCTCACCTGTAGCCTGTTCCCATTTGTATAACTTGAGTGATGAAAGAAAAATCAGAATAGCCAGTTGTAGAAAACCAGCAACAATAACTATAGAAGGTTTCCTGCGGTTTAAATAGACACCACTTAAATTATGTCTAGATAGCTCAGAAGTGTTGATCACAGTTGCTGTTTCTTTGTGTTATTTAAAGGCTTAAAAAATGAACGACAGAAATTGCTCATATGCTTACTGTTATTCTTTGAATATTTCCTTTTTTATTTTATGGTGGATTTTATTGAAATTTAGTTTCTTTGTATGAATGGCTCACTTTTATTGAGCTGGTTTAAGACGGGCATGTGCTTACAGTCCTTAGCGTTAGGTCTTTCTTTTCTATAAGTGAAAGCTTTACAATGGACCTCGAATGCACATTAATTTGACCTTGAAAAAGGTGTGTGATATATTTTTAATAATTTTCAACATTGTGTCAACATAAATGAAGTACAGTATAGTGACAAATTGCTTTGTAAAGCATAGAGATTATAGCAGTGTACCTTGTGGTATGGGTCATGCCCCTTACACATAAGTGTACCTCCGTCCGGCTCACTACTGAAGAGGCCTGGCTCAGTCTGTTATCCAGGTCAGGCCAACAGGTTCTGGGCTCATGTGGATTGGTTCAGCACTCTGGAAACAGGCCCAGTGTGGAGACTGTATGTGGGGCACAGGGAGAAAAAAGGAACGCCATTGAACACAGTAGCGCACCATCTTTAGAAACAGCCAGGATGCTGCCAAATGCTCTGAAAACTGTGATCTACCCAGGCATAATGACACAGCTCAATGCGCCAGATTCCTCTGAGACAGACTTAGACAAGGTTGTCTGAAGACACTCAAACCTCAAAAGGAATCAATGTATTTGTGGGGTACAATGCACATTCCATCTTTTCTTTAAATTGAGGGAATTCTTAATCTGTTTTTGTTTTAGTCTGTCTCTCTACATTCAGGTTCTAAACAGCAAAGGTGTCCTTGGAGACATATTACAAAGTCATGCTAATACATGCAAAAATGTTGAAATTGTGGTACAGTATATACATTTATGATGTGCAGAAATAGTGTCTAAAGCCTTTAAAAGTGGCGTGCATCTTAACACAATATTACTGTGTTCAGACATTAGACATTCGATTTAGACATCATTACCCTTTATAACTTTAAATGGGGCCATGTTCCACTTTTCTACTTTTACATTTTGCAACTAAATAAGGTTGATGCATTGCTTCTTTAAAAAGACATCTACATGCAAATTTTTATTGTGGCCTCCTAATGCAGGGATAAAGCTTTTCAACTTGATCCCTGGCTTGTGGAAAGTGTACAGCTTGACCCATGTCTACAATGTATAATTTAAGATATAAGTATATATCCATTTCAGCTATATCAGGGTAAAATTTAGTGAGATTTTATATGGCCCGCAGCTTCCCTGATGAAATGTATTGTTTATAGCCAACCAACACTGTCAGGTAACCAGAAGAAGTGATATATGTTCAAAATGCATTTTTCTCTTTTCACAACATGGCCAAAGAACAAGAAAGTTTTGTTTGCAGACAACATGTAATTTCCCAAAATAATACTTTTAAAGTGATCCTTAGGTACAGATCACAACTTCTTGGTACTTTCACAAATGATTATTATTAGATACATGAATTGTAGTAGCTCATCAAATTGAAAACATCTTTCTTTCAGGAATGGTTGGCATCTTTGAGTGAGGGCCAACCTGTGCTTTGAGTCAGGGAGGAGGGTCAGTGAATAAGGGGAGAGACCAGCTTCTTCGAGGGAAGGTCTTAAAGAGATTGCATGAGGGAGGGATCTGGAGGGAAGTGGACGGCACAGTGGTAGGCTAAGAGAACGAACACTCAGAAGACAACAGCTGGTCCCCAGTGCAGACTGGTGGAGTTTGGTGTAGGACACTGGCAGTTAGTCAGTGAGCAGGACAGGTAGAGGCCCCCCTCTGGGGCTAGATCATGGGACAGAGTCTTTATGTGAAGACCTCAGCTCAGGGCCCACAGCAGCAAAACAATCGTGGTGAGTTGTATGCACTACACACAGCACACTTGTTCCTCCAGTAATGTCATCCACAAGAAGTGACTGTGTTGGGTTTTAAAAGGTGAGTGTAAAAGACTGACAAGAGGAGGGCCATTACATTCACCATCTCAAGGATTGTTAAATCACTGTGGTCATGTGGTTTTGCTCATGCATTTGTTATGCACTGTATCAAAGAATTTAGATGTTTGTTTTATTTAGTTACTAATAGGATAATAACAGGAAATTCTGTATGTTGAGATTTGTTTGCCCACGTGTTCGCCCCAATTATAAAGATCTTTACAACTGCAGCATGTAATTTGCCATGTGGTAAATGTTGTCTTAATATTTGCTGTTGTTTCATTTAAATAGTGTGCTTTTGGCTTTGGGTGTTCAGACAATATTTGCAAAGACAAGATTCAACAAAAAAGCAATCATTGTGATTATAACCTCTTTGTGCTGTCAATTAAGCGGATTACGTTTCATAATCTGTCCTGGCATTGCTTTGTGTTATAATAAGGATGAAGGTATTTCCCAACCCACTGCTCTCTGGGCTCTTATGTAACAGATCAAGAACCGGCTAGCTCCTTCTCAATCTCTTATAACTGCTGGCTCACCTGACCCAGGCGGCCATTAGTCACTGAGTCATGAGGTTCGAGGGAAATCTGGCCTCTCCGGGGGATGTGTGAGAGTGCAATGGGTGGGGCTTCAGGATAGGGATACGTCAGTGGATCACACACCCCCGTGTTTCCTGACTGGTATGCGTTATCTTGGCAGAGCTCCTGATTACAGAGCATGAGTCTTCTGTCTTTGCTCTGAATGAACGTAAAGTGTGTTCCATGTGAGCCACAGTCACAGTGTTTTTTTAATCGTAACTTTGCCAATCTCGTTTCCACAAGCAGCTGAGCCAAGTGTGTGTGGGGGGGGAGAGGTTGTCTTTGTTCCCGGTCACAGAAACAGGGTGGAGTGCCGTTTCCTCCCTGTGTTTCCAAACTGCCCCCCACCCCCTCCATAACTTCTGTACTATTTCTCTTTGTAGCCTTTCCTCTCATTTGCAATCCCGAGTCTCACACCACTGTAGTGTCTACGCACCCCAGATTTCTTCTCACCACAGATGAAACAATGGCTTGTCAGGATTTTTTTCTGGGAATAATTTTGCTGATCACAAAGTTCATGAATATGATCATGAAATTGGATGTGATTTGTTTTGTATAATTTTTAGAGCATCATAAGTGATGCATTCAAGTAGACAATATTTTGATGTTGTTGTAAGGATACAAACAGACAACTGCATGTGCATTCGTCATCTTTGCGGTGCTCTGGAGTGTGCAGGCCTGGCACAGTTAGCGCTTATCCTGCTTCACTGGCTTCAGCTGAGCCACTGTGTCAGTAGCCCTCTGACAGAGCAGGCTGCCGTGTGAAAACGTCTGTCCTGGATCACAGGGAAGCTGCCCAAAGCAACGCTTAATCTGGATGTTATGGCAGCTGGTCCGAATCTACACGTTTCTGCCTCACCAATTTAAGATGGATGTCTGTGGTCATTTTAGCCTGGACCTTCTTTGCTGCAGTTTGGAACAACTTTCTGAATCTAGCCCTTCTGGCATTTTCTCACATCTCTGACGGTCTGGATTTATAGAATCAGTAGTTTTGGAGTTGCCCATGTTCCTTCTTCTCCATGGCATGCTGTTGTAAGTCCTACCATCATGGAAGCTGGACTCCAAGTAGCCTTCTTCGAGGTAGATCACTATGATGTTTTGTTTTTTAAGTTTAAAATGTAATGTCTATTTAAATTATTAGGGGCATGAACTTGAGCAGTTCTTTGTGTTTCAAGGCTTTACAGGTGACTTTAAACAAGATGCAAACGCTAGGTTCAAATTTTACCATGCCAGCAGCACTGAGGTGGCAACAAAGAATAGCAGTTAAAGGTTTGTCCTTCGGCTGCAGAAAATTGGGGTTAGATCCTGTGTCAGCAGTCATACGCATTGCTGAAATGACCCTTTGCAAGATACTGAGTGGCTGCCAGCTCCTAACTTCCTTACTGTCTGTCAAATGTAAAGTAGTTTCTAAGAGTGATATGATTGTTTTTTCTATTGTTGTGCCCTTGATTGAACTGGAAGCTAAGCCATATCAGGGTTGAATTTAGTGCTTGCGGCCATATTGTTGTGGGAATCAGACTGCAAGGCGCTCTTGTCGCCAAGACATCCTGTGTGTGCATGGAACTGGATGTTTTAAATACAACCCTATTCATTTTGAACCAGTAAATATTATGTCTGCTGAATACAGCAGCTGCAGCCTTGGAAGAGTCTGTGTATAAGACACTTCTTTACTCAGCACCCTGTCAGTCACATAAGACCTGACTGTGAGCTGCTATAGTAGGCCAGTCAGAGCATAAATGGCAGCTCATAATGATTCTCTAAAAGTTTTCACCTCCCAGTTGTTTGCTGCATATGTGTCCTGACCGCCAGCTTTATGCCACTGTCTAAAGGCATCTATGTGTCTCTTTGCCTTTGAGGTAGTACAGGCTGGAGGTCTGATAAAGCCAAGCCAAGGAATGCAGGCACTTGAGAGTGAGAAATCCTGGCTGTTTGCCAGCTTCAGACCTCTATTAACGGTAGAAGTGTGGAGGAGTCCATGAGCTCTAAGCATCCCTCGTCCAAAGCACACTCAGTATCTGCAAACTAAACAAACAGCTAAAGATAATAATGCTTTAGATGATCTTGCCTACAGAAAGTTGTACTACTGCAACATTGTTACTACCAAAGACTACTGCACTGCTCATCTTTGAGATATTTTTATTGGTTTCTGTTTTAGATGATGATACTGAGCAACACCACGGCACAATGGTGGGGGAGGGGGGCAACACAGGGGACAGCACCCCTCTCCCAAAACGTAAGGGCAAGTTCTCAACCCTTGGCAAGATATTTAAGCCCTGGAAGTGGCGCAAGAAGAAAAGCAGCGACAAGTTCCAGGAGACCTCAGAAGGTTTGGATTTGTTGTGGCTTCTCTCTGTCATAAATGTTACATCCAGCCTACTCTTTTTGTTGTGGATTTTCCTTTTGTTGTGTCTACAATAATAGAAGGCCTTAACAAAATATCCCATTTTGTTGCTTGTTTTTATTGACTACAGAACTGGAGAGGAAGATGTCGAGCAGGCGTACCAGACAGGAGCTGATAGAGCAGGGAGTGCTGAAGGAAGTCCCGGACAACGGTAAGTGTGCTCTGTGATCTAGAAATTTGACACAACAGCGTCTGTATCTGACAGTATCACCTTGAGGCTATCACAGCACTAACAGTGCAGTGAAGTCAGTACATTGTAGCAGCTGTACTGTACTGTGGCTGAGACATATTAAAAAAGAAACATTTACTTTCACCTTGGCTGTTTTGTGAGGGATCACAATATTCATGTTTAAAATGGCATGGCACTCTCTAGAGCTGAAGAAAAGTGGAACAAATTGTGCCCTGAAGCAAAATAGCTTTGAGAAGATTGTGTGCGAACTGATCCTGCACAAGCTCATTTATTAAACCTACAGCCTCTCTTTTACTTCTTGAAAATCACAGGTATGATGTCACCTATAGATTTTTTTAACACTTTCATCAAATTGAAAATACCTGAAAATGTTTTGGGGTTTTTTCTCATTTGCAAATTATGACCAACAAAAAGTAAGGTACCATTAACAAAAGACTAAGTAGCAAAATTATCAAATCTTAACCCACTTGATCAGTGATCACACATTATAGGTATGAATTTACATAAAAGTACAATTGCATATTTTCTGTAGGTACGACCTCAGCACTGCATTAGACCCAAATGAGTCTGTTTTCTGTTGTAACAGATGCAAGTGTTGATCCTCAGAACATGAAGCAGGCCTATGTGAAGAACGGACACACTCTGCCAGTGAGTGCCGGGGTCAGTGGAGGGGCAGTTGTCCGAGGAGGCAGGAGTCCATCCAACCAAGGAAAGCTCCATTTGGAGTCAGACTTTAGGAGTAACCCAACCTGGCTGCCCCAAACGGATGAGCGCACCGCAGCTCTGGGGTCCCGGGCCACTGGACTACATGAGGACACTCGCAGAGGAGTTGGAGTGGGGGCACGTGCACATGGAGATGGAGACTGGAAGCCTAATGTGGTCTGGCAGGGCCAGATTCATGGGCAGATGGAGGAGGGCAGACGAGGGGGGCGGCTGCACCCAGAGGGTGACCAGAAGAGACCAGGGCTCCAAAAGGTCCCATCTGAGGATGGCAGAAGGACTCGAGCTGCAGAGGTGGACTGGAAGCCCACACTTCCTCGACATGCATCTGCCGAGGAGGGCAGGACTCGCAGAGGTGAGGTCACCGCTAATTTCTCCTCTGCCACCTAAAATTTTTCACTCACCTGAAAAAGTCCCTGTTGAATTTTAAGTTTGTAGTTGCTCAGTGTGACTGTCACCCTTCTGCTTTTACTCCTGTCCTGACAGATATAGCCAAGCTTCTGTAGCTCCCAGGGGTCCTGCTCCAGCTATGTTCTTATTTAGGAACATGAGGGAATAGCTCGTCCTCTCTTCTCCTCTCCTAATTAATGTACCACAATCACTATACCCATTATTGCTCTAAACGCCGACACTGTGAGCTCAGTGGTAATTGATGATGAGCTGCCATTAAATGATTTGATAAAAACATTATATCAGATGATTTTTTTTTATTACTCTCAGATATGGCTGTGAACTGTGTGTAACAAAGATTACAGCAATTTATATAACTGAATCCAGAATTACACCAAGTGGTCTTAGATTTTCCATCATCTGATCTAGCTGCACATTCAATGTCTATTTTATTATTTTCTTTCTTTTTCTTTCATTCTTCCTTACCCTACCACTGTCTTCTTATCATATCTTCTTTTCGTCCTGAGATTCACTCTTTCTCATCTCTGTACTTGTACTTGATATTTTTCTGTACTTGTATGATACCACATTTATCAGCTAGTTTGCAAATACCTCTAGAGTTGATCACTTTTGCTTCAAGGATCATTGTAAGGGCACTGTTAGGTGGACGTAAAAGCAGTATGAGATTGGATGGACTAAGGGAGGTGGGCTTTGGTGGTAATTGCAGCCTCCCACTCTGTTTATCTTCACTGCCGATCCATGGATAATGCAGTACTCAAACAAGTGTTATCACAGAGAGTGCTTTGGATCAGGCACGAGAAAAAACCTCACAGCACAAAACCTGAACTAGATCATTTATAACAATGTTGAGTGCGTTCTGGCTGCCATTATATTTCACACTCAGCTAACCCTAGTAACAGTAACATAACATGTATGAATATGATATCTTCTGATCTGATTATTTCACATGTTTTAGTCTGTGAACTGAGGCTGTACTTTTCTCATAGAAGTTTTGATCTTTTTTGTAGAATCGGACAGCCCTTTTGTTTCCGATCCTGAATCTCTTCGGGATACCTTGCGTGAACCTCTGCCTCCAAAACAGTCTGTAATGCCACCAAAATGGCTGATGAGCTCTGCTCCCGAACCTGGCAGCGAGGGTCCACCACTCGCCCCATCCAACCACACTACAGCACAGTATTCATCTCCCACTGCTCCATCTGCTTCAAGCTCCAAACCTGTTCGCTCCGTGTCATCCGCGGGTGTATCCACATCCTCAGCCCCCATGTCCACCCCGTCACAGGGATTCAAGCAGCCTCCTCTGCCTCCCCCCAAACCTGTGAACAGGTGCAATGCCGCCATGCTTGGTGAGTGCTCTTATGTAATGTTGGGTTGTGTTTCTAAGCGATGAAAGTCATCAGTGCAGTCACAGATCTGCATTATAAACACTCAAATGTGTGTTCAGTTAGCATGTTGATTGCTACTGGCAAAAACAAAATGTACATTTATGAATCACTGCACAACTGATAGTAAAGAGAAAGATAGGAAAGAGTGTTTGGCTTCACACACATCCCAGTAATGATGTTATCTAAACAG
This sequence comes from Rhyacichthys aspro, assembly GCA_036850595.1. Lineage (NCBI taxonomy): Eukaryota > Metazoa > Chordata > Actinopteri > Gobiiformes > Rhyacichthyidae > Rhyacichthys > Rhyacichthys aspro. The sequence goes on along the minus strand of CM072163.1, from coordinate 10,904,615 downwards.
CTTGAGCTGCTTTTCCCCAGCTAATTACTTACAACGCCTGGGCTATTTTAGAAGCCCATTTCTCCAGCTTTTTTGACTTTCTGAAGATAACAGGGACTCTCATGGCTTAGGGCTGTTACTTGCACAGATGCACCAAAGTAATTCTTAATAACTGTGGGTTTGTTTTATCTGGGGTTTTGTATAATTCCTCACTTGGATTGTCTTCAAATACCTTCAGATGTGGCTTCTTAAAATATTTGTTTCATCCAATTTAAAGTTAAGTAAAGGACAAATACAAGTCTAATGTATACAGAAAGCACAGCCCTATTATTTATATTTGGAATTAAATTATTGTCTATACAGAAACCCAGATGAAAGCATATTATTGCTGAGGGACACAAGTGTGTAGTATGCACACTATACACATTCAATAGAGCTATATTAAACAAGCTGAAGGAGTCCATCTCGTCCTTGTTAGTCTCCGCCCTGCAGGGGGGAGAGAATGCTCAGCTTCCTCTCTACTGGTCATGCTGGAAGCGTGAGTGCGACTATGATGTCTACCTATCCCTGCCGGTCTACCTGTGCCGTCGGGCCGGGGGCCTGCGCTCAGGTAATAATACGCCCACTGGTATCTCTGTCACTAAGGCGTCCATGTCTGGAATGCCAACCTCATTTCAAGCTTCCAGCTACTTTCCCTTGTAGTCATTTCACTTGCTGTTTGGCCTTTGCTTGTCTGATGTAGTATATTGGAAGTGCATGCGCATAATGGGTTGATGAGTGTTTTACTGGGTGCTTTGCCTTCTGTCTCATTTTGGCATGTGAATAAGGTAAATCTGTAAATCTGTTTAGCAGGTTGGCCTGTAATCAGTACTGGAGAATTCCAGTAATTATTGACTGGAATGGACGAATAAACATGGATATAGGCAGATATGTATAAATTCAAAAATGGAAGACAAGTTCAATAGGAAATTAAGTAAAGATGCTCTCCAAGTTAATCAGTTCTACAATTTTTAAAGTTCAATTCAGGATGTTTTTTGCCTTGGTGTCAAAGCATTACTATATGTTATTTTGTCTGCAAAAGACTTTTAGGAAATGTATGTAAGATAAAATGTGTATGAAATACAACACAAAGAAAGCTTTTCTGTGTATCAGCTCTTGCACTGGAAGTATTTTAGCGCTTACAGAGGCTTTGCAGGCTGTGCATCTCTTTTATCTCTGTGACCTGGGGCACATGTTACACATATACATTTACACACATATATACTCTTTTATCTATGCTCTTATGTCAGTGAGTCACATGACTGTTGACTCACGTCACTGAATATAGCCATTTATGCTCAGTCAATCATGTAATTCCAATATTTACATTTATACACATAAGTGGTGTACATTTGCATGTGCACTTGTCACAGAAACAAAAGCAGCCACACTAAAACAGGAATTATCTAGAAGCCCAAGATACTGGTATTTTTCAGTATGATTATTTAAATTTCTTTTTGATCTGCAGGTGACTACACTCAAGCCACAGGAGGAAGCAGTCTTGTACCAGCCAAGCCTTCTCCTCCGATGCCCCCAAAGAGGACCACCCCCGTCACCAAGCGCAACACAGAGGACAGCTCTGCTTCAGGGCACCCTGTCAACCCCTCAGCACTCTCAGTGGAGGACCATAACAACCTTTCTCTTGGCTTTCAGCTGCCTCCTCCTCCCCCATCCCCTCCACTGCCAGCCCACATTCACACACACCATCTTCATCATCAGCACTCCTACCCCCACACACTGCCCCAACCCATCCCTATGCTCTTCGACCCCCCGAGCCCAACCAATGACTCTCCCCAGCGCCCAGCTCCCGTCCCACTGCACATCATGATTCAGAGAGCCCTTTCCAGTCCTGGTCCAGTCCAGCCCCACCCAGATGGGGCACAACGTGCACATGCTCTGCTCTTTGAAACTCCTGAATACCAAGGAGGTCGCCCTCTACCAGTCAGCATCCAGCCACTCAAACTGTAAGTTTCACCAAAATTCAAAGCTTTTATGCTTTTACAAAACAACCTACCTGTATTGAGTTATTAGAGATAATTATTGATTATTATTATTATTGATCATTATTATTCAAACACAACGGTCTCTATGTTTTTGATAGATCTGAGGATGATTACTCAGAGGAAGACGAGGAAGATGATGAGGAAGAGGAGGAGTATGATGGTGAGATCCCGCAGCCTGAGTTAGAGCCAAGGAGTCGCCGGTGCTTGATTGGAGACGCCGGGGTATGTGTCATCCCTGGAGAAAACAGCAGTGAGGAGGAGGACGATGAAGATGATGGCCAACAAGACATGGGTGAAGAGGACAGTGACTCTGATGGTCCTGTGCTTTATAAAGATGAAGACTCAGATGAGGATGAAGAGGACGAGCCCCCACCTAGTTAGTTAATTAAGCGAGTCAAGTTAATGTGTCAAAGTTGGGACTTACAAGATGATTTGTTTCTGTGCCTTTTTCTCAGGTGCATTAGCCAGCAGGGTCAAGAGGAAGGACACCTTGGCTCTAAAACTAAGCAGTCGGCCCTGTGCACCAGACAGGGACAGGTTTACGCAGGAGAGGGGCACCAGAGATGACCATCCTCCCGGACACAACAACCTGACCTGGCAAAGCAGGGAGCAGTGGGAGGCCATTCGTACTCAGATCGGCACTGCCCTCACAAGGTTAAAAGCCACTGTAATACACAGAAAATTTTTACCCTCAGGCTGACAGTAGAAGATATAAAGAAATCCAGAGTTTGTGTCTTTGTCCTACTTATTGCCTGAATGACGGCATGATGAAACTGTTTAAAAATAGTGCTCTTTTTTTCTTACTTCAGACGACTTAGCCAAAGACCCACTGCTGAGGAGCTTGAGCAAAGAAACATCCTTCAGCGTCAGTATTATTTCTTTCTTTCCAACCTTTCAAAATCTTATTTAGCTACTGTTGATAGTTTGATGTCATATTTCTGTCTATAAATTTAGTGATAGTATTGGACCATCTAAATTTAGCTGAATTGTTTTTTCTGGTTTAATTTCAGCCAAAAATCAAGCTGACAGGCAAGCTGAGGTTAGAGAGATCAAGCGGCGGCTGACAAGAAAGGTAAGGGCAGTATGTCAGTTTTAGAGAGACAAATGTTAAATCATAGTTTGTTTGCTTCTAAACTGATAAAAGAGTTGTGTTTTATAGCTGAGTCAAAGACCCACGGTTGCAGAACTACAGGCAAGGAAAATCTTGCGATTCCATGAGTATGTGGAGGTCACAGACGCCCAAGACTATGATCGCAGAGCAGACAAGCCTTGGACCAAGCTCACTCCTGCTGACAAGGTACATTTAGGGTTTTATCCATGAACTTTATAAATAGACCAAAAATCTTATTTGAAACAGCATTTTGTCTTAGATTCATAAAAATTTTTTTACTTTAGGCTGCCATCCGGAAAGAGCTCAATGATTATAAAAGCACTGAAATGGAGGTTCATGAAGAGAGCAGAATGTATACAAGGTATAAATGTATAAATGCCATTTTACATACTTTGTAGATTTAGTACATTACATGGTATTATTGACATGTTCACAATTAATCTTTGTGTATTTTAGGTTTCATCGGCCTTAGGGACCACCTCTCTTCGTGGAAGTTAAAGCACTTAAGGTCTCTATGGCAACTATCAGCTCCTTATGCAGGCGGATGAATGATTATTTTCCCGGAAATGCACTGTACAAATGATCAAGTAAAGCCTGGAAATAACTGAAAACAAGAACACGTCTCGCTTCTCTCCATTGACTTCTCACTACATCGCTTAACCGAGCTGGAGGGTGTTACCCAGATGCAGTATTCCTCCAACAGGGGGAGCCACGTGCCAATGAAGTGAGGAAGTGGCAGAGGACCTACAGGGCTTACTCTCTCTCTGCCCTTATGTGGTACCTCTCAGGGACAAGAATCTCCTTACAACCGTTGATGCGGCCTCATTCTGTGTTGCCTTTTTTGTACATGGAAGTGCTAGCTCATCCTGTAAACGTAATTAACAATAGTAATAATGAAGATTTCAAATACTTCATATAGTAATAATAGAGAATAGAAACAAACTGCTGCATTAAAATGGAGTGCGCAGGAGGATGGAGACTGGTGTATTCACTAATAGGATGGGACATCTCATGTGTTTTATAAAATTGTGTACAGACTGCAATGGTGATACTTGAGATCGACACTAGGAAAGATTTAATTTTAAAATATTCTGTAAAGCACAAGACAATATATTTAATATTGTTAATTGGAACATATTATCAGTAATAGCTTTTATTTAAGCCTTTGTTATTTGGCTTGCCTATATTTATAACTGTGCTGTGAGGTGGCCTTTTATGCTGAATCTAGATATAAAAGGGTGCCAGTCACGAGGCTGTTGTTGTTTGCGTGTGCCAATATATGATGCCCGAAAGAGTATAGGATAGTGTTGATTGTCATTGATTTCTGCAGTGAGCCAATACAAAATCCAGTGCCGTTTCATCAGGATAATGTTGATTCTTTATGAGTTCATGTTATTAGTTTCTTTACCTCCCTTTGAGGATTCAACACACAGTGCATTCTATAGCCATTTTAAAATATGGTCAATGCATCAAGCTATTAGTGTGTGTGTGTGTGTAAATTGCTATGAATTTAGATCAGGGATTTATCAGAAATAAAATTAAAAAAAAATCTAAATGGTCAGCAGGGAGTCATTTTGGCTGTGACATTTTGAAACTGCAGACATATTTATTGTATCTTATTGTTGTCTGGCCAGTAGCTTACAGGGTTCTCTTTGTTTGTACAGGTTAGGGTAAACTGATGCTTGTGTATATTTTGTCTTCCTTTCATTTAAAAACATTTTAAATATAGTACAATTATAGGTTGCTATTTTTTTAAGCAAAGGAGTTTAGTTTATGATTAATGCTATAAAATTGAATTGCTTAAAGTATGTATGTCGTATGAATTGTATGGAAAAGATCTTTTTGTTTGTTTTGTAAATAGTTGCCTCTGAATCTAATTAAAAAGCTATTTCTTTGTGTGTTATTCTCTGTTGTTAACCTTCCTAACAAATAAGAGCTTTCGTCTGTACAGTGACAGTCCAGCGACATCTTGTGGCATCGAAGGTTAAATTTAATTTACATATTAAACGATGTTGAAAACATTTGCTTCTGCTGTATCCGACAACATAGAGAACCGATGGAACTGCGTTCCATAGATTGTTTGGCTTTGTGTAAGATCTGACACTGCCCAATACAAGAAATCCCAAGAGAACAAGGGAAAAGCTTTTGCACGGGATATGCTATCGTATTTAAAGCATCGAGATCCTATACACTTCTGTCAAGGCGTAAAAAAACATTGATTTTATATGTAAATTAGACAGTTTGCGTTCACTCTCGCTGAGAGTTGCCATAGTAACAAAGGCATTGCTCTCAGCTTCCTTATGTTTAAGTACGTCATGACGTATTGCGTTACGTGCGTGTCCGAGGAGACCGGGAACAGTGTTTGCACGGCACGCTCGCTTTCAGATAACCTAAAAACATCTGCTCATTACAGGTTAGTGAAATTACAATAGTATATTTGTGCCTTTTGAAACAAAGCCATCAGCTAACAATATATATGTCTACTATTATTTATTTTGGCGGAGTTCATGCCTGTCGGCTAAATTGGTTAGCATGCTAGCACTGGTTCTCAACAGCATGTTGTGTGTTAGCTTGAGTCAAATGAGTAATAATGCCAAAGTTAAACACCAGACAAGTTACTTTAAAAACCATAGTACAACATGCTTTTAGGATTGCATAGTCCCGTCTAAGTCACGGTTATTTGTTTTAGCACTGAAAAGTGGATTTCTTCTTGTAGTGCCTATAATGACACATGCTAACATGTCAAATCACGCTGCTTGAATCCACCCATATTCACTCTACAAAGTTAAGTGGATTGTATAAATGTGATTTACCATTATGTGACAGTCAGATATAACTTCTGAAGGCGTGCTCTTGCACATGGAGGTTGTGTTAATTGTTACCAATGCAACACAGCTGCCCCCCGCCGAAGAACAGGACGTCCCTCAGTCCGACTGAAATGTGCCCGTGGCAGCTGTTGAGCACCAACTGCTGCTGGTTACTCTTAGGGTCAGAATGAGGCCTGACGATGTTTGCCACTTGCAATTGTTCACGGTACTATATTATGACTGCGTTTAGTTGCAAAACTGCTGGTCCGGTGCTCCTAATATTGGGTGTATTCAACCTTGTGGATTTAATACTAATTTAAACAGATTTGGTTGTTTGTTTTTCAGACTTAAGGTGCTGCAGTCATGCCTGCCAAAAAGTCCACCACAAAAAGAAAATCTGAGGCCACTGTTGAACAAACTGATGCCAAAAAAGTTAAAGGTAATTTGATCATTTTGTTATTAATTTATATATTTTAACTGTAGTCCAGCAAGTGCATTGAGCTTAATAACTGGTTTTATTTTGTTTTTAAATTTTCAAGTTTCCCACAGGAGTCATGCAAAAGAGGCAGGTCTGATTCTTGTTCTTGGTCAGGGTGACGTTGGACAGTTAGGTTTAGGTGAGGACGTCATTGAGAGAAAGAAGCCAGCCCTTGTGACCCTTCCAGAGCAAATGGTACAAGTGGTTGCTGGTGGTATGCATACAGTGTGTCTCAGTGACACTGGTAACGTAAGTATATGTTGACCTTATTTCTTTCATGAAACTCCCACAACCAGCACAAATAACCCATTTGGAAAAGAATCTAAGTGTCACCTTTTTCCCTCCTTTCTTAAGGTTTACACTTTTGGTTGCAATGACGAAGGGGCCCTTGGACGAAATACATCAGAAGAGGGGTCTGAGATGATTCCTGGAAAGGTGGAGCTGGGGAAGAAGGTGGTCCAGGTGTCTGCAGGGGACAGCCACTCAGCTGCACTAACAGAAGAAGGAGTAGTTTACATCTGGGGCTCTTTCAGGGTTAGTTACCGTTACAGTTAATTTCTTGAAAAGGCATGTTTGTTTAGAGAAAGTTTACATAATTATTATTTTTTTGTACAACTCCCTCATGTGTTATAACTTGCTACTAAAATGTCACCAGCTGGGTTAGTTTGGTAAATGAGTTTTGTAGCTCTTGAGCAGATTCATTTGAACAAATTAGAATTAAATTCAGAGAGGACGGATTGTGACCTTTTCAAGTTCTTTTCTCACCCAATAGCTGCAAACTGCTGTTCTGGTTTCTTGTACACTGATAAAGGTTTAACCTGTAGTTTTACTTTTGCATATGTATTGATGTTGGATAATGTATCTTGAACAGGACAACAATGGTGTCATCGGGCTCCTTGAGCCACTGAAAACTTGCACGCTCCCGTCAAAACTTCCCATGACAGAAGCTGTAGTGAAAATAACTTCTGGTAAGATACTGCATGTTTACTGGACTATACTGCTCCATTTCCTCATTTTAATAGTTATCTATTCTTGGATCAGGTAATGACCATCTCGTAATGGTGACACTGGATGGAAATCTGTACACTTCAGGCTGTGCAGAACAGGGGCAGCTGGGCAGAGTACCTGAACACTTTTCAAACAGAGGAGGAAGGAAGGGTCTTGGTAAGACTTTTCCAAATATTTGATGGATGTTGAATTATATGTTGTTTGTGAAATTATTTCATGGTCTTATAAAGCATTATCTGCCCTTTGTCCCAGGCCGTTTGCTGGAGCCTCAGGTGGTAAAAGTCAAAGGGAAAATTCATTTCAATGATGCTTTCTGTGGGGCCTATGTCACGTTTGCTGTGTCAAATGAAGGCTATGTGTATGGATTTGGACTCTCTAACTACCACCAGCTGGGTTAGTACGGCACATGAAGTTTCTAGCCTGCTGATATCGAAAACTTAGCCAGAGTTTCTAGCTATTTCTTACATCTTGTTTATGTGACCTGAGGTTTTTCTGTCCTACCACCTTTTACTCTTCCAGGCACTAAAAGCACAAAGATGTGCTTTGTCCCAGTCAAACTAACATGCTTCAAGAACTCCACCACTTCCTGGGTTGACTTTGCCGGAGGACAGCATCACACACTTTGTCTTGATGCTGAAGGTAAATTTATTTAACTGTTTATTTTTTACACATTTTTGGTATCATCAAGATTATAAACATATTATATTTTTGAAACATTCCACCTTCATTTTTCTAATGCTACTTTATTTTTAACCAAAAAACACTTGAGGAACTGGAGGAAAAACATTGTTACCTTTGCCCACTGGCAATTTGATTGTTTCCTTATTCAGCTGTTTTATAAAATATTCTAAAGTTGTGAGATGAAGATTACATTAAAATACTCTTTCTGTGATGAATTTATTTGCATTTACTGCCTCATGAGGCAGGGCTAATGCCATGCCATAAAATACTTTTTAGTTCAGACCTGATAGTGTGTGTATCAATAAGATATAGTGTATTTTTAGCTATAACTAACCAAACAAAGATTACATGAAATGTCTGTGTGATATTTATTGTGGGGCAAGTATTTCATGTTACTTCTCTTGAGGACAATGAATGAGTTTACTGTTTGAGGGACTAAATGGGTCTCTTTATGTTCAGGACAGGTATACAGCTTGGGCAGGGCAGAGTATGGGCGACTTGGACTCGGGCAAGGGGCTGAAGAGAAAAGTGAGCCTACCCCAGTGATGGGGATGGACCAGGTCTGTAGAGTGGCATGTGGGGCATCAGTCAGCTATGCAGTTACTAGAGAAGGTGAGACATCAAGATGAATGTTTGTACAGTACAGCACCAGTGAATTGTCTCTGATTAAAAGCCATCACCTTTTCCTTATTTTAGGATGTGTGTATTCTTGGGGCATGGGTACCAACATGCAGCTTGGCACAGGAGAAGAGGATGATGAGTGGAGTCCGGTGAAGATGACTGGCAAACAGCTGGAGAACCGTGTAGTGTTAATGGTGTCCAGTGGAGGACAGCACACAGCCCTATTGGTCAAAGACAAACAGGAGAGCTGATGTCTCTTCTAAGACCGAGGGGGTGATGGGGGGATCTTTTTGTTTTGTATCAGGTTGAGGCCTTGTTCAGGATGCCTAAATCTTACTTAATGTGACTTCCTGTGCTGAGCCCGAGTGCAACAGGCAGTGCATGGGGATGTGGTTTGGCTCAGTCCTTAATGGGAGCTGTCTTTTGTGTGGGGTACATTTTGGTCCGTTAGATCATGACAAATAAGACTATTTTTTTAAATCTAGTTTTTGATGTTCTGTGCTTTTCAAAAGTCATTAGTATGTGACTATAAGGTCATGTGAGGTTTGAACGTGGCCGTTTGCATGTACAGTAAGGAAAGAAAGAGCAAGCCTTTTAATGATAATAAAGGAGAATCTTTTAAATATTTAAAGCAATAATTCCACTTTGACCTTTGTTCAGACAGGAGGTATGAGTTGGGAAGAAACTACTGTTTGTTGTACTCTGAGGACACACATTGTTGTGGCTTTGGGGCGTTTTGTAAAATGTCATACTCTATCCTGCATAGTGTTGATTTATCCTGTCTGAAAATAAAGTTTTAAGTTTTTAAGCCTTTTGTTGCTCAGAAAAGTCTTTGTAAACTTCTTCCATTTTGTTAAAAATGCAATCACTTGAGCCGAGCTGATGGTTTGTATGACTTAGTTTCATTTTTTTCAATTTGTCCATTTTCTTAATCTCTTAGGTGCATTGAGCATTAACCTTTACACCCATTGTTGACTTTTTGAACACTGGACTACAGTCCCCCTCTAAATGCTGAACATGAGTAACACCATGTCCATTTCTGATGCAAACAACATATTCTTTACATCATGAATATAAACGAGAAACACTTAAGAATGCAAATGATAGTAGGAGTGCATACATCAAAGCTACATGCTTTTGTGTTTTATCCAGAGAGAAATGCACGGAGTCCTTCCTTGGCTCATTTTTCTTTCATCTGACCAAACAGCCCGAGTCCTGTGAAAAGCCCTTGTGGCAAAATAGGTTTTTAAAATGCTTTGAAATGCTAAAGTATCTTTTCCAAGCAGTTAATTGGTCAGAGTGAATCTCTTGCCTTGTTTGTTCTGCATGGATGATTTTTCCATGACAGAAAAGTGATGTCAGGAAAACAAAGAGGTGTTATACATGCTAAAGGAGCATTCAATTCTACTCCTACACTTCGGATATTACTATTGCCTTTTTAGGTATAAGGACTTATGGTTCCTTTGACACAGACAATGAAAAATGCACATTTGTTAGATTTGTGAACATCAACAATGGTTTAAATAAGCTTTTGAACTTCATAAACAATGCAGACGCTTCAACAGAGCTATTTGACAGAGTTAGAAATCAAACGGACATTCCTCCACGAGCCTTCCAATCATTTGAATTCAATAATATGCTACAGAGCAGACAATTTCTGTCATTCAGAGCTGACATCCTGTGATTAATTTCTTTCACTTGTAGAAAATATATCCTAATTTTTCACAGTGCAGCTGCTCTGCTCCATTTTATTAGAGCAAGGTTAGGGCACCTTGCTCTAATAAAACGGAGCAGAGCGGAAACAGAGAAGTCTTTGGCACCTGCAGCACACATTGACTAATGACAGGCAGAAAGTTAGCGGCTGCTCCAAGGCTCTGATTTTCTTCATACTGTCATTGTACACAAGTGCAACAGATGTGATGCGTCTGTGAATGAGCATCATGCCGCTAAAACGATCATGTCACAGCAAAGGTCATTCAAAAACATTTGCAAAGGGAAGCAGCAGCCGTTGAGCTTCCCTGTAGAGTTTGAAATTAACATGGTATTTGAAATTAAATTGAGTGTCTTTTCTCAAGTGGGATCTTAATCAAGGCATGTGAAGTTTTGTCATGAGCACTGTGGCAGCACTTAAACTGATAAGTGCTCTATTAAAATAGGACTATGTTGAAGAAGAAGCAGGAGCCGGAGACTACAGTGTCAGCATTACCCACTGCCAGGGTTTATCATATAATAAATAAAACACATGCTTATAAAAAGTGGCCAGTGAGTATCAAATGGAGACACAAACATTTTTTGCACAGTACTAAAAATGCATTAACCTACTTAACATTGAAATTATGCTTTATCAAAATAATTAATCTTTTATTGTATTTAACTTATTAAATACTGAGATAAATGATTAACTAAATATAGTAAAACTACTCTGCTTTGTTTCTGTTCCCTCACATCTCTAAACAGCTAATAAGAGAATAGTGTACCCAAGAAATTAAACAAGGTATTATTAGCAAATGAATATCCTGCTCTCTCTCTCTTGCCAGTTGACATGAACATTGCTGGTTAAAGTCATCCCCAGTCCTTGCTTGTAATTACAGCAGATTGCCTTGTTAGATTGAAACACAGTCTGTAGGTGGAGGGCTTCCTGTGAGGTTTAGAGGACGACCAACAGCTGTGCAGGGACCTATAACAAGAGGCAGTCTCTTCATCTGATGCACATTTACAGTTCTGTTATGACAACGGACACACAAACCTGTCAGGGAAGCACTACGAGGTGTGACTCACCTCTGAAATGTGCCTTTGCTCTTATTAACTCCATGAGGGTCTCATATTGATTATGTGCTAATTACCTTTCTTTTCAAATGGTGGTCACATAAATCACCTTTATGGACTAAGCCTAGAGAAGAGTTTTGGAGTAAAGAGATGGATTGACATTTAGTCACTGTCTCGGCTCTGCAGCAGGGAAGACCCCAGTGTGTAGCATCTTGAAAAACCTAACGTGATATAATATTCAGCTTCTTACCCTTGATTTAGTATGTACACACCTAAGCCAACAAGAAGACATAATATTCTGTCTTGCAGCAGGAACCTATCACACAAAACAGCAGGCTAAATCCATGTTTTTTAGCCCTCTACATTGTCTTACATGTTCTATTGTAAACTATCAAATACATCCTCACTCAAAGCATGCTCATGCTGCTTTGTGAAGACAGAATATGAAGTGTTAAAGGGTCTGAATGGCTGTAATATTTTGGTATAATGGAACTGGAGCTGTGGATATATCTTCCTAAATTATCCTGTTTTTCATCAGGCCTGTTTTCACAGCAAATAGAGTTGTACATTAGTCCAAAGCCCATTTCTACATCTCACACTTAAAATAGCACAACTGCATTAAATCAAAACTTAGAAAGATTAAATATAGGCTTTCACAAAAGAAAAGATTTGGATTTCCAGCTGTATCGCTGCAAGCCGTTATGAAGCCTTCACCCAGATTTTCAACGTGTTCTTATATGCTTCAGTAAATTTGCCTGAGTGCATGAGCAGCCATTAGTTAGGTTCATGGCATTTAATTATGTGCGTGTGACTTTGAAGCAGGTTTACTGTAGTGTTGCGCTCAGTTTGCTCATGTTCTCACATGGAAACTATTCCTGTGAAGCAAACCAAGGCATCATAGTGAAGTACATTTTGTTTTTCCATTTTAGAAACATGGAGAGTCAAGATCTACTGTATCTCTTGGGGATGAAGTGATTTATGCAATCGGTTGCTTGTCCATTTGTCTATACACAGTGAACATGTATATTTCAAAGAGAAAATATTACACTCCAAGGCTCAAAAAATCTCCAGTTCACCCTGCCCTTGTAGTTGCCTTAAATTACTGTCTGGTCCAGAGGATTTTTCTGGACTGACATGTCAACATTCACACTAATCTAAAAGAGCAAAATGAGAGACTGCAGCCCTGGAAGAAAGCTTTTGCTGTTTGTGATTTTGTCATCAGCACTGCAGAACTCTAATGTGGAATATGTAACAAATGATCCACTGAGCCTAAATATGTAAATGCCTGATGTTGTATCTGTTGCAATGTTTTGAATTCAAAGCATGTATAGCATACACGTAAGGAAAAAACACTTACATTACAGTCATGTACTTTATATTTTACTGCTGAAACACAAGATAAAAAGATGTAGAATAATTCACAAGAAAACACTGCACCTACAAAACAATGAAGAATAAGGCAATACGGCACATATCATTCAACACTGAGTGTACAGTACTATAAAGGACACTGCTGGAAACTTTTTCAAAGCTCTTTAAACATTAACAAATGTTAAACTGTGGACTTACAATGTTTCATCTAACATTTAAAGCACTTTTTATGATTTGATAAATACTCTATATTATAATTATTGAAATAATTTTAACTTATACACCCTTGACTTTGAAACACTGATATATGTGACAGCACATAAAAAATCATCACATAATATGCTGTTGCACAATATAATAAATACTGACATTATACAGAGGTATGTGACTTCCTCAAATGTGTGTGATTTAGTTAAGCCATGCATCTGTGCCCATTTGAGGGCATTCACACATGGATATGAGCTTAAACTGCAATGACACTGTTCCATGCAGCTCTTCACTTTACTGTCAGCTAAATGCATGTGAAACATCAACTAGAGGCAACTGTGAGTCGGCTGATGTTCATGAGGGATATCGTATAAGCTGTGGGACCCTGTCATCTCTACAGGCTTTGAGTTAAAGTACCTTTCATGATATATCAGCAGAAAAATATGAGGATGACACTGAATCTGTGCACTGGGATCATGTATAATTACAGCGCTCATGATTCTGTGTGAGTGGGCTTTACCTGTAATCATTTCTTCTCTCACTGTCACAGGGATGAACATGAAATTAGATTGTTTCATTTAAAATATCACAGAGACAGTATACAGCCTGAGCAAAACACTGTCATTATCATGTCAGTATCTGCTCAATGACTGACTGACAATACAACTGTCACTATTTACATGCTGTTAAACGAACTGTAATCACTTAAGGTTTTAACTTGGCAGCTGTGTCACTTAAATCTGTGATCCAGCTCCAAGCACTGTCTTTTTAAAGTTAAGATTCTCTGCCAAGGAATTTTTACAGTCATTCTGCTTTTCATCATGTAATATATTATCTTGGACATTATCCATAGTCAATGTATTTCATACAGTAGATGACATTGGAAAAGCTCACCTTTCCAATGTATATGGACATACAAAGTATCTACAGGCTTTTGTATAAATGTGGTGTCAAATACAAAACAATAAATTACAGTCTGACACTCAGATAGTGCACTGCATGGTAAGTAGTATAGTATACAGAGGGTGTGTAGTATCCATTTCATATGTGCAGGCACATACAGAAACTTTGTCCTGAAAGACAATCCTGGAAAACTGTGGCTCACAAACCTACAGGGAGATGGTTGTTACATGAAACCATTTCCTTGTACCAGGGTCAAAAGCCTATGTACATGCAAAGCTAGACCCCTGTGGTGACCTGTGTGACCTCAGTCTGAAGGTCATCCTGGACTGTCCTCTTGTCCATCGGACCCATGCCTAGTCAGGCTGGCGCTCTTTCTCTCCCAGGAGGGGCACAGATGGAGGCAGGTTCTCGTGCACTGTTGCGTGCTCTGCTGAAGCTGTTTTGCTCCATGCGGGAGCGGTATGGCAGGCAGAAATCTCTCAGGCACCTCTTGAAATTTTCATCCAGGAAGGCATACAGCACCGGGTTTAGACTGCTGTTGGTATATCCCAGTGCAATGCACAGGTGCCAGCACGCCATCACCAACAGGTTCTTGTGGTTGATATCTACCATGGTCTTCACTATGATGAAGATGTGGATGGGTGTCCAGCAGATGACAAAAGCTGCCACCACCACAAGCACCATCCTGGTGATCCGTCGTAGGTTCCTGTCCTTCTCCTTGGAGCCGGACAGAAGACGGACACTCTTCAACCTTAGAATCATGAGGCCGTAGCAGATTGTGATGACCAGGACTGGAACGATGAAGGCGAAGATAAAAACACAGATTTTGGTTACTGTGTCCCAGTACCAATCTGGCTGGGGAAATCTCAGCGTGCAGACAGTGTTGCCTAAGGAGTTGAAACAATCAGAAGTTTAATAGAATGACACACAAAAGAGACAATTCAAGTTAATAACCCATCTCCAATGTGTTCTCTTTTACACGTGCTGTAATAAAGATGCATTTTTTACAGTGCTTTTTTAGGCTCTCACCTTTAATTGTCACCTTGGTAACCGCCATGATCATGACAGGTACTCCAACAGCAGACGAGAGGATCCAGATGCACACGTTGATAAGCTTAGCTTTGCCTGGAGTACGGAAGTCCAGTGCCCTCACAGGATGACACACGGCGATGTAGCGATCCACACTCATCATGGTCAGAGTAAAGATGCTGGTAAACATGTTGTAGTAGTCGATGGCAATGACAGCTTTACACAACAGCTCCCCAAAGGGCCATGTTCCCATCAAGTACTTGGCGCTTTGGAAAGGGAGAGTGCTGGTCGCCAGAGCATCAGCCAGAGCCAGGTTGAAGATGTAAATGTTGGTAGCAGTCTTCATTTTAGTGTATCTGTTTGGAAATATAAGTCCACTTGTGACTCTCAGAAGCAGCTGCAAACCCATAAATTGCCTAATCCATATTTCCTCTCAATGAGCTTGTGTTTCCTCAAGTAAAAACTATCATAGAACAGCTTTTTAGACGCATAATGTTCTTATGGCACCACATTAAAATGCTTAAAAGCTTCTTTGCAGTATAGTGACTCCATTAAACCCCATTAACCTGCACTTCTGCATAATGACCTTATTCCAGCGCAAAATACTGCAAACTACCTTTTGATTTTATATTCACTGTTAGAGCTGTCCTTTTGAACTGTTAAAGTGTTTTATCGCTACATCGAACAACAAAGAGAGACACACAAAGCTTTTTTTTCTTTTGCTTTCATGTGAGTCCCTCGCCTGTGTATACATTTATTACCTACATTATTCCTTATCACAAGTTAAGCTCAATAAAGATCTAATTGCTTTGCAGCTGCCAGGCCAAGAGAGAACATCCACTCTGGCATTTACATTTAACCTTATTAAAGTGCGAGGGAGTCATTTGTATTTCCAATTCACAAATCATACAAAACACCACATAATCATGGATAATAATGGATAATGGAAATGACCGAAGACTAAATTGACTACTTACAGTATTTCTATTCAGCCAAACAATCACAAATCATGCCTGACAACATGTTCATTACCTTTCCATGGTGTTTTTGAGTGGGTGTAGAAGTGGGAGTCACGAAGTGGCTCTCAGACCTCAGACACAAACTGCAGCCAATGACAAAGGCAGTGGCAGTGTCTTATGTGCCATTTGGCTGTATTCGGCTACTTCACAACAAATGCCTGAATTTGTTTTTGAAAGGAGTAAAAGTAATTAAATTGATGTGTAAATCTTCCAGAAATTAAGTTCTAAAAGGTCCTATCCTACATCCTAAGAGTAAAATTTAGTGTTAGGTTTTCTACTGAGCCAATGTGTTTGTGTCTTTCTATTCCAACCATATCTGACCTCCTTGGTGCATTTTTTGGTCTTTTTGTATTGAGCCCCTTGAGTTGCCACTTACCTGACCACCCCATACATGACGAGCACGTTACCCAGCAGCCCCACCACGCAGATAAGAGAGTACAGAGCCGTGACGCACACCGCCAGGATCAAACTGCCGGGGTCCCTGGTCACCGTCGCCGTCTCGTTGTTCTTTGAAGAGAAAAGCTGCAGGTCCTCGCTGAATGTGGCGTTGACAGGAGTTAAAGAGACTGTGTAGCGCTCTTTCAAATCTCCAACCGTGTCGAGGGAAAGGGTGGGAGACTCCATGTTCTTATCAGACAGGAAAGTTAGCGCGCATAAAAGAGCAAGGTTGGCTCCTGCACTGTGTAGCAGCAGGTGCATTCAGAGGAAAGCGCGCACAAAAGTGAGGAGCGCTAAATGAGCAGAGATGCCCAGGGGGAGGTGGCTCGCTCTCTCCCTCTCTCCCGTGCGTGTGCGTGAATGCGCGTACACACGGGCTGTGTTTTACATCCACAGTCAATAAGCTCACAGAACAGGCTGCACTACTGGGTCCTTTCATGTTGGCTTCTCCCTCAGTCTCAAGACTAAAGCTCAAAATGTGTGTGGTGTTTGTTTTTTTGTTTTGTTTTTTGTTTGTTTTTTTGTTTGTTTTTTTCATTTAGTTCAGCAGGACGCCATTATTTAAATCCTATGTGTCCTGAAGCACAGCCTCTTTAAACTCTGGCCTCACTAAACATCTGTCATTGGCGCGACTTTAGCTCCAACTTAATTAGACTTATCTTTATTGAGTTATTGCTCTTATTGCTGCCTTGGAGCCTCCCACTTGCCTCCTGCTGCCTCTGGAAGAGCACACCTTTGTGAAGTCACATCAACCATGAGGCAAAAAGCTGCCTGTAGCCTGGAATATATGAAATATTTGTGGTGGTTGATGTAACGCAGGTATTTCATGCTTACCTGCAGTCGTTGATGTGTAATTGCCCTCTTTTCAGTGGAGCACCAAGACCATTAGGCAGCATTAAGTGCGTGCAGGTGCGTGTTTTGATGGAAGGCTTTATGGAAGTTTGCAGCCAGTTTGAGCACCATCTCTCAGGGATAATTGTTTATTTGCACAGAGATTGAAATGCTTTTGCAGGTTGTGTTTGTAGCAGTTCTTCTTATCACTCTGAATATTTTCCAAATCTGCATAATAGCAACCAATAACAGCTCAGGACAAAGCTGCATGGGACAAATGTTAGATGGAACAAAAGCTTTAAGACCTTTAGATTCCTGTCCACATACAGTCACAGAATAATTATTAAAATAGGTTGCTTTATGACCTTGTATCTGCCTTGCTTAAATACTGTGTACGTTGCTCAGTGACATGGTCAAGTGACAGTCAGTGTATTAGATTCATATTTTTTTTATTTACATTCAATTGGTTGTTAAGTTCAAATAGACTTAAAAAAAAAATACCTCTGCCATTTATAATTTTCATTCTTTTTCTTAAAATCAACTTAACCATAAAATAAAATGTAAATTGCAGATACAATAAGAAACACAAGGGACTGTAGTACCATACAACATCAAGTCAATCCATAGTCACTGATATAATGCATATTTCACACCAAGACCAAAAGTTCAAATATGCAACCATTTCACTGATGTCTGCTTTCACGTCTGTTTGTAACTTTAACCAGCATCAAATTCTTACACTTGTTACTCATTACAGTGTGCCATAATTGGATGTAAGTTAAAGGGGCCTAAGGGGCTGCAGAGGTGGAGCAGGGTTATCAAACTGACACTTCTATTCTCATACACTATCTTTCATTGCGTTCATCCCACAACAGCTCCGATGGAACTGACAGCAAGCAGTGCTCTCTGTTGTTATCCAGGACGTATTCCTGCACAGCATCAGCGAGGTGCTCATCGCAACAAGCAATCTCCAAAACAATAGTCCAAGTGGGAGAGCTAACCCTGCAACACTTAATGACTCACACAGCAGGTCAGAAAGTGCATTTTCTAAGTTTAATTTCCTCTGTGTGCGCAAAGACATATGAGACGAACACGTGTCACCTCATCTTCCTGATGCTAATGCTTTGATAAGACTCAAGATTAGATTATCTGTCCCTGCCCTAAAAATACATACCATACATCATGAGAACGGGCTGGAGAACAAATGCCTGCACAAAGTAAAAAAGAAAAAAATGCTGTTAATGTACAGTATGGAGATATTGTTGCTCATGATTAGTCTGTACAGGCAGCAAAATGACTAGTATCACTCATCAGTGGAAACCCAGGAAGGCATATGGCATGGAGACCTCACTCCACAAACAGATAATGATTATGTCAGGGAATACTGACTGCAGACAGACAAGACACGTAATTATTCCCTTCTTACACTAGACACTTTCTACAAATAGCACTATGTGTGTGAGGCTTGTCAAAGGGTAACTACAGTGCATTACAGGTCAAAACAGTTTTTGGAGTTATAATGTATAAATGTTGTGTAATGGTACAAAACAATGTGCACGATGACCCCCTCAGGTCTGTTACGTAACTCACTAACGTCTTCAGCAACGTTTCAAGTCCATTATTCGAAAAACTTTCTTTATAACCTTTGATAATTTGTCCCTTTGGTTTCCTGAAATGAAGCCATTTTGTCATGTCATGAAGCGGTGGCAGCCCTTATACATTTGTGCTCCTCACGTGAGCCCCCGGACCCTGCAGCGTGATATGAGAACATGGTTGGATGGATAGATTGAAATGTCTTGTTCAAAATGTATGAGCTGCTCCACTTCGCAAAGGTCAGAGAAAGTACCACATTATATCTTTTAATATTAAGCTGTAAAACAACAGCTTGGGGGGCTACTTTTGCATTGTGCATTAGAGCATTAGAATTGTCTGTCATAATGCATCTAAAAAAAAAACAGGTGACATATATCAGTGTTACCTGTTGCTGTGTGAGCATGTGTTATCTTCTGACAGGTTGAAAGGGAAAGAAAAGATGGTGTCCATATGAACTAAAGATTTACTGCAAAGGTGTCATGGCGGATCAATAGCAGTGTTAGGGTGACGTTTCTCTGTTAATGGGGTCTTACTCACTGGGTCACTGTGACATACAGTGAGGAAAATAAGTATTTGAACACCCTGCTATTTTGCAAGTTCTCCCACTTAGAAATTATGGAGGGGTCTGAAATTTTCATTGTAGGTGCATGTCCACTGTGAGAGACATAATCTAAAAAAAAAAATCCAGAAATCACAATGTATGATTTTTTAAATATTTATTTGTATGATACAGCTGCAAATAAGTATTTGAACACCTGAGAAAATCAGTGTTAATATTTGGTACAGTAGCCTTTGTTTGCAATTACAGAGGTCAAACGTTTCCTGTAGTTTTTCCACCAGGTTTGCACACACTGCAGGAGGGATTTTGGCCCACTCCTCCACACAGATCTTCTCTAGATCAGTCAGGTTTCTGGGCTGAGTTTGAGCTCCCTCCAAAGATTTTCTATTGGGTTTAGGTCTGGAGACTGGCTAGGCCACGCCAGAACCTTGATATGCTTCTTACAGAGCCACTCCTTGGTTATCCTGGCTGTGTGCTTCGGGTCATTGTCATGTTGGAAGACCCAGCCTTGACCCATCTTCAATGCTCTAACTGAGGGAAGGAGGTTGTACCCCAAAATCTCGCAATACATGGCCCCGGTCATCCTCTCCTTAATACAGTGCAGTCGCCCTGTCCCATGTGCAGAAAAACACCCCCAAAGCATGATGCTACCACCCCCATGCTTCACAGTAGGGATGGTGTTCTTGGGATGGTACTCATCATTCTTCTTCCTCCAAACACGGTTAGTGGAATTATGATCAAAAAGTTCTATTTTGGTCTCATCTGACCACATGACTTTCTCCCATGACTCCTCTGGATCATCCAAATGGTCACTGGCAAACTTAAGACGGGCCTTGACATGTGCTGGTTTAAGCAGGGGAACCTTCCGTGCCATGCATGATTTCAAACCATGACGTCTTAGTGTATTACCAACAGTAACCTTGGAAACGGTGGTCCCAGCTCTTTTCAGGTCATTGACCAGCTCCTCCCGTGTAGTTCTGGGCTGATTCCTCACCTTTCTTAGGATCATTGAGACCCCACGAGGTGAGATCTTGCATGGAGCCCCAGTCCGAGGGAGATTGACAGTCATGTTTAGCTTCTTCCATTTTCTAATAATTGCTCCAACAGTGGACCTTTTTTCACCAAGCTGCTTGGCAATTTCCCCGTAGCCCTTTCCAGCCTTGTGGAGGTCTACAATTTTGTCTCTGGTGTCTTTGGACAGCTCTTTGGTCTTGGCCATGTTAGTAGTTGGAGTCTTACTGATTGTATGGGGTGGACAGGTGTCTTTATGCAGCTAACGACCTCAAACAGGTGCATCTAATGTAGGATAATAAATGGAGTGGAGGTGGACTTTTTAAAGGCGGACTAACAGGTCTTTGAGGGTCAGAATTCTAGCTGATAGACAGGTGTTCAAATACTTATTTGCAGCTGTATCATACAAATAAATAGTTAAAAAATCATACATTGTGATTTCTGGATTTTTTTTTTTAGATTATGTCTCTCACAGTGGACATGCACCTACAATGAAAATTTCAGACCCCTCCATAATTTCTAAGTGGGAGAACTTGCAAAATAGCAGGGTGTTCAAATACTTATTTTCCTCACTGTAAATAGCTCTCTGTTTGTATCTGCCTTTTGAGTAATCCTCAAGAGCATTTGTGAGCTATTTACTGCTACGTTTCTCTGTGATACGTCTCAAATCTTCCCTGTGTAGGTATTTTAGCACAAGCACCGGGCAATTGAAGTAATTTGGGTCTATCTAACGACATCACCGTTTGGATTAACCCAATAAGAAGCCTTTTTTGTGCCAAATGTGTATCTGTGTGGGCAGTGACACCAGAGCACAGCTATTAACTGCAGTAAAGACAGAGGTTCGCAGATAAACTGTCTTTGAGTGCTTTGAATCATCGTGTGTGTGTTGTGTGTGTGTGTGGCTTTTCTCTCCTGCTTTCCGCTGCTGTAATAATCAAATGTGACAGTGTCAGTGTGCACTTGTGTGTGTTACATCTATTTGATCACATGACTCCGCTGTGAAGGGTTCCCCGCTGCGGTCTTTATGCTGTCCTTCTGCAAAACACAATAGAGCACGCTGTGAGCTCAGAGTTTGTTTCATGCTTCAACTGTTTTCTCCCTGCACACAGTGAAACAGCTCATTCCAGACGCAGCAACAGGTTGATGCATGTCCCCACTGCAGTTGTCATAATCACAGCACTCGGATAGTATTTTTAAATGTAGATTTGTAATAATAGTCATAATAATCTGGCGTCCTGAGCAACTCTAAACAACTTTGTCCTGATAGGATTGCCTGTTAGTTGGAGAACAGTAAGTGTCAGATGTTTACGCAGACATTTACACTTAAGATGTCTTCGTGTTGATTGCTGTTGATGACAATGACAGGCAAAGGTCCAGCAGTTTGTTGACAATTAGTTACATAAGAGTGATTTTTTTTTTTCTGAGTTGAGAACCTGATTAGTGTTCTGATTTCCGTCTGGCGGAGGCAGCCGCAGCAATGTTGATAGGTAGATAGAGGCACAGCACGCTAATGAGAAATGTGTGGGAAACTGTGATGAAATTAGGTGCAGAGATGCTGTGTGGATGTGAGGTGAAGGCGAGGAGACCCAGGAACAATACAGTATTTACCAAGGTGTCCTAAGAGCAGTGTGAGTCAATACAGAGGCTGTCAGTTCCTGCTGTTACACATGTTCTCTGTGTCTGCCGTGGAAGCATTTAGAAATATCAGTTCAAGTGACGAGCGTGAGCAGGAGGACTCACAAAAAGCCAGTGCTCATAAACCCTCTGCTAGTTAATCTGATTTCAATTACGCCTATGGGACAAATGAAAGAGACAACACTAAATGAAGCAATTGCAAGAAATTTCTGCCTAGACTACAGAGCAGAGACGCCAAAATCACCTGAACAATTGTATAAAGGACATGCTCTTTTTCTGATCTATCACCACTCCATGTCTTCTTAGGTGTTACTTCATGATGTCACCTTCTTTTACATACAGTGCAATCTTTAATGCAAGGTTTTTAATAGAACAGTGCAAATGTAACGGGAAATCCACTGCACATCACTTACCAGATTAAGTATTTATAAGATTGACTAATGGCGTAAAACCACAAGATCATGTAGCTGAAGTATCGCTGATATCACTGCAATTACTGTCACTGCAGTCATCTGCTTTGAGGTCAGAGGTGGTGGGCGCTAACCGACGGTGAAAGTGTGGCAGTCATAAAGATGTTATACCTCATACAGAAGAGTGAAGGAGAGGAGGGTCTCGGCTGCACTCTACACAGATGCAAGGGGGCTGTATCACAGATGTACAAAAAGTAGGCTTCCTAAACAGACACAAATGAGGAAGCAGAGGGGAATATCTTACGTAACAGAGCTAATTATACACATGGCCGCTGGAGTGGCAGATGAGCAGCAGCAAACGTAACCGGCAAAGAAAAAAATGTCAATAAAATGCCTTGAATATTTCCGAATATAAAACATTTTGATATAAGCTGAGGTCAGAGTCTAGAGAAATAAACCCAAATGACAAGTCTGACTTAAGTAACAGAATCAAAGTGTTTAGTGGGTCAAGAAAAACAAAATCAAAATACAAAAAATATCTGCTGTAAGTTGGTAAAAGTGGTTGTCAGGGAAACTGTTGCTGAATCTCCAAATCAATTCCTTCTGAACTAAAGCAGAGAAAGCATTGGCGGCACTGGCTTTTGCCACTGACTGCTGCCCTCGCTGTGACACAAAGCACTCGCACATAATTAACACAAGAGTAGTAACAGGTGAGGAATAACGCCTATAATTAAATGGTTTTATGTGTTTTTCACTTCTGCTTTCCCTGCAACACAAAGTGAAACTAAATCGAGAGGACGGTCACAGAAGGAGCACGTCGTTAAGCCTGATTGATTGCTTTCCTGCTTCTGCAAACCGCTGACATTTAAAGCTGTGTAAAGGCTGTGGCCCCATTCAGTTTTTAATAATGTCTCCCTGTGTCAGTCTTGACCATGCAAGGAGAAAATCTATCAGTGGCTCGGTGAAACTGTCAGGAGCTAATCGACTGCCCACTTCAAGGGTTCCGTTCTCCTGCACTGCACCCTGTTAAAGCTGGATTTACTGAAAGAATACATTAATCTTCACAACTTTATTTCACACTTTTGGCCCTTTAGAAAAAAGCAAACATCATGGAACAGTACTCATGATGGTGCACATGGCCTGGTTCGTTTGCAAACATTTACCTGAAAATCCTGCTTCTGTAAGTGTGCAGGATCAGTAACGTTAGACCAGTTTAACAATTCAATGATTTTGAATAATATATCCTTAAGCATTTTGACAGCCTACAGTCACAGATAGCACTAAAGAGACTGTGGGATTGAAACTACAATAAGATTTCAGCTGATCATGTTGTGATACTTACTGTCTGAATGGCAAGAGACAAAAAGCATTTGTTGAAGTGGTTGGCTTTCATCTCTTTTCCTGGAACAACCTCTTAATGATTAAACGAAAGAAAGTAACAGCATCACAGTGAGAAGGGCTTTTTCAATAGGCCAAATAGGATTCATCTATTATAACTTCCGAGAATAAAAGGTTCTTGTAATACAATGACAATTTCACATAAAGGACTCTTGGTCAGATTTAGCAATTGAGCGAGTAATTGCAGTTCAAGCTTCCTGTTTCTCTTTAAGCGCTGATGCTGGAGAACAGGCAATGAATGGGAGCACCAAAGCCCTCATTACGTCCTTGTTTATGGACTTTTCTTAGCCAGGAATCACACTGCACAGAGATTAGTCATCTGAGAACACAAGCCAAGACGAAAAACCATACCAAGGGCCCTTGTATTTGGCCCTGGGTCCAATGTCATCATGTAAAGCGTTAAATGACCGCTAAATGTATCACAGCTCTCCAAGAAACCAGCCACGTTTGATTCCCAGAGGGATTCCTCGTGTGTATTTTCAAACCACCATGAACTCAGGCTAAAAAAACACACAAGGAAATTAGCTTTACTTAATGATGTTTTCAGCTCTTGCACGTCAATTATTGTTGTTATTATTATTATGTCCGACATCCTATACCCAGAGGCATATTTCACAGAATAATTGTGAAAATCTTATTTGTGCTGCGAACATATGGCCGCAGCAGCATCATCACCTTGAGTTCTTCATCAGTAAAGATAGATAAACAAGAGCCAGGATAATAGAGGAAGCTTCCTGTCCGTCTGATTTAATTATGCTCTCGGACACTTGAATGCCCTGTTGAATTATTATTTTCTGTTTTCAGCATTTAATTGATATCGCACCTCCCTCGCGATCCAGTCAAGAAAGTGGCTCTTGAGTCTTCATGAGGCGTTCATTGAAAGTAAAGAATGGAGCAACATTTCCATCAGAATGGCCCGGGCCTCATTACTCATGATAATGGCAGTGAAAAGGAGCTATCACAAATGGATGTGACATTTTGGTCATTTTTCAGCCTCATTTGCATTTTCATATAGGGCTTATTGTTCAGTGGATGTGAAATTGAACGGACAATCTGAGCTTTACGCTTTTGTTAATGTTTTGCTTTAAGATATTTTAGAACGTAAGCAATCACTCTGTATTAGTTTAAATTGGAAATGTTTTCTGTCTTTCTTTTATGTTTCAAAGCAGTTACTCATCTCTTGTATTGTGTATCAGTGTGACGCAATACAAAAGGACATTTTAGCAGTTTAATAATTGGCAGATGTCTACAATCACACAAATTCTGGTCCGTGGAGAAGCAGAGTTACTTTGAAATCTCTTGACATTAAAGCATTTCTTCTTTACACGCTCTCTCCTGAGACTGAAAGCCAGGAAAGTGCTCCACAGGGGTCCAGTTTTAAACTAAAGAGTTTTAAATCACCCATTCTCTTTTCTTCGGTGCATTTTAATGTGTCGTCCACAAATCTGAGGTGCTTTCATCAGCAGCCGTTCAGGAAAATATTCAACGTTTCCGAGAGAGAGGTCCAAACATTCAGCTTTAAAATACTCTGGATGCTCACAATATTGACTTTAGTTTACACGGCCACCTTTTCTTTTCTGCTGCTTTCAGACAAGAGAAATAGCAGAAATGAATAAAGGTTTTGTGAAATCAGGAATTTAGCATAAGAGGCACAAAGACCAGGGTTCAAAGAGCAGAGCTGAGGAATTACACCGTTTCAAGGCTATGACAATTTCAGGAGTCTTTAGAAGCAGCAAATGTCCAAAATTGAAAGGTTTTTCTCAGTGCAGCACTTTTAGGATGAAAAAACGTGGAAGAGAAATTACAAACATTCTGGGCTTCAACTCTGGGCTTCTCTCACTGTGGAGGCGGATCATGATGACTGAGGAGATGCTTTTTTTTTTTACTTTAGTGCAGCTCTTCTACCAATGTCTGCTTGTACAATGATCGGCCCCTGACCCTTCGTTTTTGTTTGAAAACACAAGTAGGTTCACACCGCAAAAGGTCATCAAGTGTGGGGCTTAAATTGAAACTCTTCAACACATAAAGCTGACTCTCAGTGGTTTGGAACAGTTGTCACACAAAGATTTTTAAAAAGAAGCTCTCTGCCAGGGTTTCAGTGAGAGTTGTGCAAAGCCAAAAGTGACTTATTTTCTGTCCAACTATAATTTTGTCATTGTTACAGTTATGTTTCTTTTAGGTCTTCATGATGGGCAAGAGACTTCGTTGATATGAACCTGTGGTCTCTAAAGCCGACTTTGCATTTGTTGTTGAAGCTTTCCTCCTTCTCCTTTGTGATTGGCACTGGTGGATTTTATCAAGAAGCTTCATTACCAAACATCACCATAGTGAGAGTTTAAATGCACTTTGACAACATACAGTTTCCAGTGACGTCACATCCACTGTTAGACGTCCCAGTGACGATTGTACCTTAGCTGTGCTCCATCTGTGATCCTGTCCCAAACCCACAGACCCCTCTTGACCCCAGCTCTTCCCACTCAGATGAAGTGTTCCTGCTGAGATTATCATGAACTATATCCATATTAATTTCTCATTCATTTATACACATGATGGACTATCTGTCAGTGACTGTCCTGGACACATCTATTGCACGGCCTGTCCGTCCTGGTCCGTTCTGTGGTTCACCCTGAGGTTCCTCTTTGGGTTTTTTGACTTTTTCCTCACCCTGATGGAGGGTCTATTTTTACTGTCTTGCTTTTGTGAAGCCCTTTGAGGCAATTGTTGTTGTGATACTGGGCTATATCCAGAGGTGGAAAAAAGTTTTTGGACACCCCATGCATTTGTGAAATATTGCATTAAGAATCTTAGGTCTTCAAGTGCATTTTATTTTCAGTTTTGAAACAAATTGTTGAAAATTATTGATTTTGATACCGACAATGTTGAGAACTGACATAGTGAAACTGTCAAGAAATTAGTTTTGTTAGTTTTTCTTCCAAAAAAATAATTTGTATTTGTTTGTGTCTAATGCAGCCACACCTTTTGAAACACAAAAAAGATTTTTCCACAAATATTTCATTATTATATTTGAATTTGTATCAAATTTTAAGGGTGTCCGAAAACCTTTTTTCACCACTGTAAATAAAATTGAATTGAATTAAATACATACATAATCCCCTAGATCAATAAAAAAAACTTGGGTAAAGCAATAATAAACTGAATAAGAAGTTCATTATGACGCTCTGGAACTGGCTCATTTTCCCACAAACATAGTGAACCTCAGTGTTAGGCCAAACTCTTTATGTCACTTTTAACCTCAAAATATTTCCTGAAACATGAAATCTAACCCTTTTGAAGGCACAGTCCATCAACAAATACTACACAACATAACTTTTCACATTAACTTAAATTTCCTTTGCACTTAAACACACTGTATATTCGACTTATGGCACAAGCAGCCTGATCTGCTCCAACAGAGTCCTCAGATCCAGTGTCTCAGGACGCACTCTGCAGGTTGGCTAAGGCTGCTTCCTTCATATCAGTTTTCCCAGTCCACGTTTAAGTGCCAAGAATGAAAAGAGCTGCAGTTTTTACTCCTCCACACACAATTACAGAGCAGCACTGTCAGCTTCAAAGTCTTGTCCTACTTGTATTTTAAATTGCTATTGTGCCATGTAATGTTTTGTCATCTGCCTTCATCCAAAATAGAGGAAAAACTATTGAATACATTTCACACCTATTTCCATCTGCCATTGGTCTTCAGAGCATTTTTCTCAGTGGGTTTGCTCATTGTAAAGGGTTGACGCTTATGAGACTGTTCACGCAAATGTCACCCTCATTTGTGGTAATTACCCATCGGTCCACATAGACTGCAGCAATATTGTCGCATTTCTGATTTGATTTGAGAAAATTGCACAAAACCAAATGCGTTTAGAAGGACGTTTTTTGTGCGAGATGCAGTTTTTGCTGAGGCTGAATTTCTATGGCTCTTTTCATGAAGGGTTATTATCAAGGAGCCCTTTTGGCAGCTGAGTCTACACCCACTGTATCCTTTGCAACAGTATTTCATTTCTACATGTGGAAATGGTTGTCTTCCAATAATAAATACAATAACTCAATAATGTGAGTCACAAGGAGCAGGCTGCATTAGTGATGTAGGATAAATCAATAATAATAACAGTGAAAATGTATGTGCACCATTTGAGCTCATCCAATCAACCAACAGTACATGTACAGTAATGAAAAACTAAATATTGCTGCATTGTTTATGTGATCAACAACCATAATTGTCTCTCATTAACTGTAGCAGGCTCAGGGGTCATAGAGCAGCTGTTGCTAAGCAAAAAAAAAACCCCCACAGTGCTCAAATCTAATAATGAATAGAACAGAGGGAACAGTGGGGGTTAGAGCATATTTATACTTTTTCCTGGAGTTGTATGATGAGCAAACTAAGAGTAAGAGCATTGAGAGCTATCTATAAAAAGATTGTGACTCTTAAATGATGAAATAAACTAAACAAAGGTGGAGTCAACTCAGAAAAATAGAAGGTGGTGACATAGTTAGTCTCTAGGAGCAGATCATGCTGAGTAGAACAACCTGAACAACATAGAACTAACAAGCAGCACATACTCTACAGTGTAGGAAGAGTATGTTGCCATCTAGTGTACGTTTTCAGTATCGCAGGCCTTTGTGGCACACTGAATGTCACCAGAAATGATGAAATGATCACATGTGCCTTTTATTTCAAGAAAATATGTACAAAATGCACAGCTGCAATGTTGTTTGTAATTCATCATAACAGCATCATGATTATAAAGTGTGTGAGAGTCAACTAAAAATTCATGCAGTCTCAACTTTCATACAAGCCAACCCTGATTTAAAAGACATGCACACAAATCTTGAAATGTAAAGTAAAAACTGTGAGAATACTTTTCTTTTCTTTCATTGAACATTTCTTGAAATCACTAGCTGCAATGTTTTAACCCCCTCTTGTCCCAATATGGAAAATAATCAGGTCCTCAGGCTCATGGTGTTGTGAAAGACATCAGCAGAACTAAAATAAAGAATTGAAAATGAAATTAGAAATTGAAAGTATTGATACAGTACAATCCAAAGATTAAAAAAAGGTTTAAAATGAATGTACCTTCCAGCGGTTTCCACATTCATTACATAAGACAAATGTGGTCATTGGCTCATCTGCACTGCGGGTCTGCACCTGAACAGCACACATCAGAAACATGGTTCAACATGTGGTGCAAATTCTTCAGTAACAATGTAAGAGACATATTGACACGCTGACTTGTAAGTATGTCATCTTGTGAACCTACAAACTGTTACTAATGCACACTGTATCAGGTCTGCAAAGTGAAACATGACACTTGCCTCTAAAAGTGAAAAAAAACAAACCCAGCTTAATAGTTTTTGTCAGTTTTCAGTCTACTCACAATCACTGCCACTCAAATACCAAATGTCACAAACACTGGAGGATGGGGTTTAGTGTCTTGCCCAAGGAAACTTTACACTCTAACCAAGTGGAGCGGGGATTAAACTGCCAACCTTTCAGACATCTTCTGGCTCGGTGAAAGCACTTATATTATTAGGTAGTAGGTCTGTGAGCTGGGTACCTGGTTGTAGGTGCAATTCTTCTTCTTGCACTTGCCGCACTGCAGCAGGTCGGTGGTGGTGCCACCGGTTTTGGCCATCTGGTGCTCCCGTATTGCCTCTTGGGTCAGAACATTCCTCAACTGTTTTAACTCATCGCTGGCCATTTCCTTTACAAACCAGAAACAGAGGGCTCCAAACTTAAAAACATCACCATAAAAAATGCTGTTTCTGCTGTAGCTGCAGCACCACGTACCTCTGCACTCATTGTGGCAATTCGGCTTAACTCAATGCTTCCTGCCAGGACATTTTTGCGAAGTCCAGGGTTTTTAGGGTCCTTTAAATTGCTGATTCTGCTTCGGACCCTGTTTTTATATTTCATATCAGTGGCCTTTGTCTCCTGGTAGATATGTGCAAGCACAGTCAAGGTAGGTGTCATTTATATAGACATTTCCCTCCAAATAAACTAATAGTAACTGAGTAAAGGATATGATCTTCAATCTCTGCTGCCATACTGTCACAGTTAACACCAAATTCCATGTAGTCGTCTGTAAATGCAAGAGGAATAATTCAAGTGAAGCCACAGTTAACTGATAGTTTTATAGCAGCAGGCTGCTGTAGTAATGTAGAGGTCTTACTGTCAGTGCGCAGGGCAGCTGATATCATCTCAATGCACTTGTCTCTGACAGAGTCGCCAGTGGCCAGATGTAGAGCCAGAGGGCCACCAGGCGATGCAAAGCCTGGAGACATGGGGCTGGTCGGTGTTGTGGGGGTTTTAGGGACATCACCTTTGCTTTTTCTGTTTAACACATTTTAAAAACTATATATGTTAACATCTTTTTTTTTTTTTTTTTTTTATAAAACATTGCTACAATAAAGTTTTTATAGCTAAATACCTTTCAATGCTGTCAGTGGAGGGCTTCCTCTGTGGAGTTCCTGACTGAACAGAACCTCTGGACCCTTGTGACTCTCTCCTTTAAAGAGAAGTGAACAAGTGATCATCAGATACTATTATGACTGTATTACTATTATTAGACGGTAGAAATAGCATTTCTAATATTAGGTTGTTGGATCACAAGTTTATTTCACCTTTCACTGCTCAGTTTCTTTGCTGGAGGTGAGCTGCTCCTCTTTGAGTCCGTAGACTCTCGCCTAAAGAATGGCACTCAAGTTTTGTTTTGTTATACATGAATATAAGTAGAGCATACATATAAACCAGTCCTACCTGTCAGGCTTAGAATCAGCTGAATGACGTTTCTGAGGCTGTCCAGGCTTGGAGTCACTTGACTCCCTTCTACAAAAAAAAAAAAAAGTATTAAACTATTCTGTTTTATGGAAAGCTATTACAAAATAGACAATCTTTTTCCTCTTTCAGCAGACCTTTGTATTTCTTTCTTTAAATCCACACTGGGCTTTTTGACAGCTTTAGTGTCATTTGAATCAATCCTGACAAAAGAAAGATTTGCCTGATTTTGAAACAACCAAAGCTATCCACAGCAAGAATATTTGAAGATTTGTGGTATGTATGACACTCCATTTGAAGCACACGTAACATGCAACATGACAACAGAACACACTCAAGACTAGGCCAACCTTTCTTTCTTGGCTTCCCCTGCAAGTTTTTTAGATACTTTGCTTTCAGACGACTCTTTTCTGCAAGGGGAAAACAGTTGGTGCTAGGTTTGCAATCCAGTGAGAACAGTCAGGGGAAATGGCATGAATGAACGCACAAATAATGCCAAGGTCACATGCAATGCCTCCGCCGCTACTGTTACAAATGTTATTTTTCAAGGTTAAACGTGGAAGAATATATGTCAGATCTGAACCTGTCTTTTATCACTTCAGCTGACATCTTCTTCTGCGTTGAAGCTTTAAACTCTGAAGTCTCCTTTCTGTTGTGGAAAACAACACAACCGCTTCAGTTTCATTCTACTTTTCCCAAATCCCTCCAAAAGTCAGTGCAGTGACAAAAGCAAGCCATCCAGACCTTTCCTTCTTCCCATCTAGGGACGAACGCTTGGGAGGAGGTGGAGGGTGAAGGTGAAGGGGGAGCGGAGGAAGTGGAGCATTGGGATCTGGAGGCTCTTTTCTGAAGGACATGAGCAGTTTGACTTCACACTGACGAGTTTCTTTTTTAACTTTACTGTAATGAGGCAACGCATGCAGACTGACCTTGCTGGAGGTGGATGAAGGTGGAGAGGAAGAGGGGCAATGGGAGCGTTTGGGTCTGAGGGGAACTTCCTGTTGTGATTATCAATAAGTATTAAAGCTTAAATAACACTGAAAACTGCCCAATGCACACTAAAGCCCATGCAGTGGCTGACCTCTTGACTTCCAGTGAAGACCGCTTGACCCCAGGGGACGAGGACGAGGGTTTAGAGACATGTGAACGCGAATGTTGTTGTGAGTCTTTACTGTCCTTTCTGCACAAATGTCACAACATTAAAGAGATCATGTTTTATCTTCTGATGGTCATTTAACTTATGAACTTGTCACAACATGCGCTATTCACTCAACTACAGGGTTAGAAAAAGAACTCACCTATTAAACTTAATACCTAAAACATTTGAAAAGTAGCCCATTGATGCTGGTAAAGAGGTTATGAATGTAGTGATTATCAGCTTATTGTGAAAAGGGTAATAGTGTGATATAATAGTAGAGTGGAGTAATAGTGGAACACATTATTTTTTAGTATTGTACTGCTCCAGTGAGAAAAAGGCTATAGCGATTCTGTCAAACTAGAGAGGTGCACTATCAGTATAGTCATCCATAGGCTTTAAAATGAAAATATGTCCTCAAAACTTGACAGACAAGCAAGTTGTCAATCATGCTCTAAACTGCTGCAATGATCAGCCACAGACAGATAGACCTTCACTAATGTGAGACATTTTTTTGAAAGAACAGGCAACAGCAGCAAAGGTTTTTGTAAAAAACACACATTTTTCCAAGATCTTAAACAGATTACTCTCTGTCAATGACAAAAACAAGTGTCACTCCAAAGTAGTGTGTTAAGTCATGCAGGTCTGAGTCTGTCATGCTCTGGACCTGTCTTTCTCTTTGTCCTGAGAGGGCCGTTTGATTGTCACTGCAGGTCGGGCAGGTCGAGGAGGGGAGGGGTAGCGTGAAGGATACAAAACACTGCTGTCCAACACTCCCTTTCTGAAATAAAATACAGTGTGTACATCTCATGTTCTGTTTAGTCAGATGCACAGCAGTCGGAACTTTCTTTTGTCTAACCTTTCAAATAGTGGTTTGTGAACATCAGCAGCCTTTTCTCTTTGAGGCTCGTTCAGCGTTTTCTCTCGATGCCCGTACTCTTCTCTGCTCCTCTTCATGTTATCTACAGAGCTGTGCTTCTTTGACACTTCGGATTGTTTCTCCCTTTTCTGCTCGTCGGCTTTTTTCACCATTTTTTGTTCTTCTAAAGGCCTTTCCTTCTTTTGATCTGGCCTGTGTTTTTCACCTTGCAGCTCCAGCTTCAATCTCTTGCCATTTGTCTCCGGCTGGGGCTCGTCCACAGCTCGTTGTTTTTTAACTACTTCTAACTGCTTCTCTTGTGTGTCATTCAGAAGTGGCACAAGCTGCTTTTCATCTGTGTGTATCTTTTTGGATTTGTGCTCATCATTACATCTTTCCTGTCTGTTTTTATCGGAGTGTGTTTTGTCTGTGTCTGAGTCATGTTTTGATTTTAGATCCAGACTCCTGTCATTAACACATAGACCACCACAATCCAAAGAATCAATGTTAATTCAGTTTTTTAAATTACAAAAACTACAATGATATAACAGAAGTCATCTCAAGAACCTCATCTCTCATAAATTAGCTTCATATGGCCTTCATAACATAGTATTATTAAAGTAGCAGCTGAAGTATGTGCTATGAAAGGTTTTCCAGTGCATTGTCACTCTTTGTGCGCTGCTAATGGGACCGTACTCACTTGCTCTGAGTCTCAGAAGGAGAGCTGTTTGGAGAAACTGCAGTTCTGCTGGACTCCAATCCGTTTTTCACTTCGTCTGACTTCTCGTTGTGCCCAGAGTCTGTGGAAGCGTGCATCAACAAACTATTCAATTACAACACAAGCAACGCACATAAAAATGATTTGAACATGCAGCGTATACAGTACACAGTGGAGTACCTAGAAGTCTTTTCCAGTCTTTAATGAGGAATTTTGCCAGAGCGATGACTTCCTCATCTGTGCAGTGCTTCCTGATCCCATTCACAGACATGCCAATCCTGGTTTCCTGCAACACATATATTATCACTAATACTACTGAACAATTGTACTTTCTTTTCATTGTGTCCATTACCTGGAGCAGTTTGAGGGTCATATTGAAACCTTTGAGTTCCTTCAGCAGGTCAATGGCGCCGTCCTAAACTCAATAACAGCACAATTCAGTAAAGCAGACAACTCTTCAAGCGTAATAACATGTGCCAATAGTCATAACTACTAAGAGTCGGTAAGAATATAGCTAGATTTGCCACTATGTGTGTCAATAAATGCTAAAGGAGTACGTTTGAACATTTTAACCGACAGCTGTGTGTGGCTGCAACATTCAAGCGCCATAAAAAACCGTCCACTTTGCACTTTCACTTAGTCTCAACACAAACACGACGTTGCCCACGCACGCCCAGTCGCCGCGCCGTTTGCGTGGTTAAATACTCGGCTTGCGTTACAGTAAAAGACGTCGAAAAGTGAACAAAGTACACACTAAAACGCTGCGTTCTGAAGTTACAGCAATGCGCACACAATCCACCACAAACACACACCTGTTGGGCATTAGTTACAGCGCGCACAGTCTGTCGCTGCGTGTCACGGCTCTGTAGATTTTATGCACACTTTAAAAATACAACAACCCCCGTGAATGTAGCAGTAACCCACGGGCCTCGAGGCGCGACACGCGGTGGCAGCAAGGCGCGCCACCTGTGGGTGTCAACATAGCGTACAGTCTCACCGTGTTATTTCTAGACACCATCTTGTCCAGCTTTTTGGCAATCCGGATGAGCTCTTCCTCTCGCGTCATTGCTGCATTTACACGACTATGTGGATAATCTGCCTTCAGGGATTTTTAAAGAGATAAAACGTAAAGTACAGTGTAGAAAAGTTGGTGCTGGCTGCAGGTCGGAGTTTACGGAGGACGCACTCCATTGAACAGAGGCGTGTCCTCCCTGCGCTGCCCCAGCTGACCACCCCGACACATGACAACAACTAAATATAGAGCTGTAGTAGACATATGGCCCTAAAGAACAGAGAATCAAATAAATGTGCGATTATATGTGCACCTGTTACTAATATTGCATCTGTTTAACCTTTAGTTTTGACTCTGTTTTAGTTTTCCACGGAGCACTCTTCTGTTTAATGTTTATCACTGCACAAGAAGCTGCACAAGAAGCTGAAAGAAAGCGTGCCTTGGCTGTAGCTTCTCCACTCCAACAAGGTCACTGTCTAATTATTAATCTCCTCACTTTGAAAGCTTGGTCCCAGTTCACTCCTCTGTTTGTTCACCAGGTCCAGCTGCAGGGGCGCCAAGAGCAGCCAGACATACGATCTCTGTCAATAAACTAGAATGACTGCGCACTGTAACACAGATTTATTCAAAGAGTAACTCAAACTCGTTATTTAACACATTTACTTCTGTTGATTTTCATATATTTTAAACGACAACTGTTGTTTGTGAAATAAAGTTTACTTTGGTGACGCCAGGGCCGACCACCAGAGGGAGCTGTGATATTAACCCAGACCACAAAAGTGCAGAGGGTGCTTGGATGCTTGGTTGAGTTGCTAAAATAATGTTTTTCTTTACTTTTATATGATTTGTTTCATTGCAATCCCTCTGATTTGTACTATACAACTTTATATATTCAATGCAATGCAAATTAAATTGAAAAGCTGAGGTATTTGTTTTTTCCACTCTCCTGACTTTGCAAAAATGTTTATATCTCACTTTATTGTTCATCTTTACAGGACACTTTTGTTCAGTTTCTAACAAACAACTTCCACCAGCCTGGATTCTGTTTCTGTCTAGAGATAGTGCATATACAGTCTGGGAAGAAACTCTGTAAATATTATCCTATGTATTGTGTATGTATGTTAATTGTAGTACAACATTACAGAAAAGGAAAATTAAGCCACAAAGCACAGTGCTAATATGCTTAGATTTAAAATCCTAAAATGCACAGGAACTCCATTAACCTCAGAACAGAAAAGTCATTCTTGTTTTTTTGCAAAAGGGATTTGAAGATAACTGTGCTAATGACAGCAGGTGAAAGTACAACCTAGGAGCTTGTCTTGAGCAAAGAGTATTATCTCTTTAGACAGCTCTTACACAACAGGCTGACTGTAACCCGCCTTGGCCTGAAGACAGCAGTTTGTCTGGCCCGTAGAGATAGGTGTCCAAGTGGAGAAGTAGGACAGCTCTCTCTGAGGGAAGCAGGGCAAGAGGAAGAGCTAGTGAAGATCAGCACCATCCTTGAACTTCCTTACCCTAAATCCACTGGTGGATTTGAAAAGAAAAAGACTCAGATGAAAATGGACTACCCTGTGGTAACCTTTGACCCCTTTCCCACACTCTCAGACCGATAAAATGGTCTAATCTTTACAATGTTCAATCAATCGTTCACCAATTCATGCAAAAGCACTCTCAATGTTATAGAATATGTTCCATTAGGATTACACCTTAGCAGTCGTAAAAGGGTTGTAAAAGGCACACCTAAATCCCAATCGCTCAAAAACATGGGTCATACGCAGGTCACAGTAACGCCTGTATCCATAGGTTGGTGGATACAATAATGTTGAGCATAAAAGGACTTTTTATGCTCAACATCTTGTTTTGGAATGTAACTAGCTAAAGAGAGTCTTCATGCCATTAAAGTGACAAAAAAATATAAAAAATGAATGAAAAAATACTTCTCTGAAATATTAATAATAATCATAGTAGTGAGATGAGCAGGGCTGGTGAGTGTTCCCTTAGGCTGCTGTCCCCAGGCTTTTCACGGTCACATAACTGCATTTGTGCGTTCCCATACATTGCGCTGAATGCACTGAGAGTTTGCTGCTGAGTTGAGAGTCTATCATTAGCGACTGCTGCCTAATCACATCAAGCCCTGTCTTGTTCAGTGACTCCAGTAGAAAGTTAAAGGCACACTGAGGGGGATTTTGAAGCAGACAGAGGAAAGTGGTCCTTTTCAGCTCACTGCGTACGAACAAAGAGTTAACAGCTCCATCCGACAGCATCCACCAGTCTGTCCCACTCTTAGTGCACCTCGCCCAGAGCTGGTGTCTCTGCCAGTCAAAGACCAGAGACGCCAGGCCTCGGCAATTATGGCAATTT
Source organism: Rhyacichthys aspro (assembly GCA_036850595.1). Taxonomy (NCBI): domain Eukaryota; kingdom Metazoa; phylum Chordata; class Actinopteri; order Gobiiformes; family Rhyacichthyidae; genus Rhyacichthys; species Rhyacichthys aspro. The sequence goes on along the minus strand of CM072163.1, from coordinate 10,867,852 downwards.
TTGGATGACATCAGACCAGAAAATGAATGATTTCATTTAGCTGTCAATTTTTTTCGGGATCTGGTGTAGGATGCAGAACCTGTAATAGAGCGTGTCAAAACAGAGTGGAAGAATTGTTTAGACGTTCACATGAGCAGCTGCTCAGAGGTAATCCCAGCCTAGTGGGGTTGGTTTGTCTGTTATTAATGACCACTGTTTGGTGTAGGCACTTGTAAAAGGTAGGCTCCACGAGAGGTGGACCACCCAAAGACTTTAAGAGCATCTCTGTTCCTTCAGCTGTCTCTAAGTCTCTATTTACTGCCACACACACCAAATCTACCATATCCAGAACTGGTTTGGCGGTGCCACCTTTAGTCTATGTTTGACCAAAATAACCGGTGGTGCCACTGTTAGACTCAACCCAACCAAAATAACTAGGCCTAAATAACAAACCCAACTAAACGTGATTATGCACCAAGCAGCAGATGTTTCACCATGAACTTGAATAAGGCAAAGCAGGATTGTTATAATAAGTGCAGATAAAGACAGACGCTAGGCTTAAACTAAAGAAATCATTCAGTGCATGCACAGCTGTACAGTGAATACTGCATGAATGCCTGTAGAAACAAAAAAAAAAAAAGAATGAATGGAAGTAAAAATGTACTATAACTTATCCGTAACAGTCAATTACACTTTGGCACAGTGAACAGACACTGAGTCATTTGTATAGAGTGTCTGCAAAAAGATCCTGTGGTTCTACCCAAGGCTACGATTTGATTTCCATGCAGAGCTCTCTTCATTTATGCTTCTGCCTCAAACAAGTGCATAACCCCTTTTGACCTGAGACAGGACAAAGGAGATCTTTCAAAATAAACACTTTGTTATCACAACAATCTTAAATAGTTTCAAGAATAAAAGAGTCAAACTAAAGAATGGCTGCTGGAAGCCCACTGTACTATCCAAATGTTCCCTTTCATCTTTGATGGCAGACATGAGACAAGAAACAGACTCAGTGTGACTGTTTCAGTGAAAAAAGCATGTTTCTGTCTGGTGTTGTACACTCACAACAACTGTAAAGGACAGCAGCACAGGGCATTTTATCCTTATTTAATAGAACCAGCCTATGCTTTGGCTTATCACAGCAAGCACAAAAATAATAGTGCATCAAACAGTTTACCAACATCAGTGTTAGATCAATGTGTGCAATAATTGGCAAAACAAAGTCAACAAATTGTGTTAGTGTGTAAATCCCTGCTTGCTCTCCTTTCCTTTTCAACTAGCCACCGATCCAATTAGTGGACCTTAGAAATCCACCACTTTGTCACTGTCAAGACTGCTTTTGCAATGTTTTCGACAGATATTTATACACCGAAAGGAAACATCAGAGGTTTAAACATGCCGAGTTAAAAGTACACGTTGTGCAAAAAATATATTATTAGGTACATTTTCACACATCAAAGTATTTTCTGGCTTAAGTTAGGAAATTAAGATCAAATAAAACAAAAGAAAATCCATGTGTCAGTGCTCCAAACAACTCTCAGCTGTGTCCATTAAAGTTTTCTGTGATTTATTGCCACAGCATAAAACCGCAACAACCCAAAGGAAACAGAAAGTCTTGTTTAAGAGTGTAATAAAGAGCCCCCTGATGTGCTCGGAGGTCACCTTGAGCAGACGTGCTAATGTGTGGGTGATGTCTCCCGTGACCGTGACATGTGTTTTTTGAAGAATAGATTCAGTTTGGGACGCGACATGTGTTTGTGTTGTGTTCATTGTGGATGACCTCATACAGGCTTTCTCTGTACATGAGGGGTCCAGGAAGAAGCAAAGTCCCAAAGTAAAGGAGGGGCTCCACCACGGACAAGATGTTCCAATTTATCTACTGTTCCTTTCTGCCAAAATGTTCTATTGTGATCAAATCTATACTTTATGAATGATCTTTGGTCATCTGGTGGGAGGACTGTCAGAATGAATTCTTTGTTTAGGGAAAGGATTCTGCAGAAGAAAACCAAAAAATTAGGAAAAACATTGTCATTTAGTCAAACGCTATGGCACTGTAGTAACCAGGTTGTTGTTACATCACTTGGGCTTTTTCCAGAGGTCACAGTTGGCTTAGACAGCACATTTGAGCTCCAGGTCAGCAGTGGCAGCTTGTTTGTAAGAGTTTCACAACCGAGTCACTTATCACCTTTGCCTTACAGTCACAGACAATATTTGTACTGTAGGCCTTTTGGATAATGCAGAAGAGTGCACAGCATGGTTAATTGTTTCAGGTAGATTAAGACATGCAACTAATATTTCTGAAGCCTGGATTTAACAGTTCACTGTGGCTGTAAGAAACATATTCAAGAAGTCACATCTTTTAAAAATTGCTCTGCCCTATTTTTGGTTCTGACCTTAGAAGTTGAGAGAAACAAGGCAGAATGACCCGCAGCAAAGGTCACCAAGACATGGCACAGAGCCATGGGTATCTCAGTTCACAGTCCATGACCTTGTGCAAATTGTCAGTCACTTCATAACATGCAATTACAGCTATCACAGCTGTATCAGTATCAGTGTAACACTGCAGTTCCTTCATTTCTTATTATAGAAACCTTTCTTCATAAAGCCTTTTATAAAACAGAAATCTCTCTGGAGAAAAACTCAAAAGGCTGACTACTGTAAAACTGAAAAGTATGGTCTCACTGAGAGATCTCCAGATCTGATCTTATACCCCATGGAAAAGGCTTGAATATCCCCAACCTTCACTATTTTAGGATTAAACCAGTAGCATCAGCCAAACCACACATGCAACTAACCAAAGTCAACACACAGTGTTAATGCAGTGGATTATATAATTGTTTTATTAAAAAGAGCACACCCCTTTGGCAGGGTATTAAAATAACTTTACACACATGTGAGGTCCTGAAGCTGTCATTTATGAGTAAATATACTTTTAGTTTCTTCCTATCTGCTGCACCTTAAAGCAATAACTGGAGGTTTAAAAAACAATGATCTCATGAAAAGAGAGCTGTTCAGATTTTATTGAACATAAAAAGTACCTGACAGAAGTAAATGATCAACAAAGTAGTTGGAGCAGAACACAGTAATTACAGGCTCGTAAGTCACTCCTCTTGACTGTTTTACAAACTATAGGTTAAGACTGGAGAGTAAGGGTGGTCATTATGGCTGGGTCTTCATTAACACTGGGTGTGATGCTGATGGATACCGCCAACAGACATCCTTTCACAAATGAAAATTGCAGTGGCAAAACAGATTGATGTATTTGATGAGATCTTATTTTCCATCTGATCTCAGCCTCAGAAAGCGAAATGTGTGTTGACAGATTGCGGCTTTGAGTGGAAAATTATCAAATGTTCTCCCCTGACCTTGGAGAGAGATCAAGACGTGAAGCGCTTAATCATTTCATCCACATTCATATCAACACTAAGCTGTGGATTATTATTATTAGCAGATCGGGCTGATGTGCTCAATGAACTGGTAGCCAATAACCGAGTCAAACGCAGCAGGAGGCAGATGTGGGAGTGAGCAGCCAGAAGACTGTGGTGCAAGAAGAATATGAAGACATATGGAAAATGTGGAACAATGGGTTTTACTGAGCCCTGAGTAAACAAACCCACACCAGACTGAACCCCAGTCCACGTGTATGACTCACTATGAAAAAAAAAACCCCTCCAGACTCCAGATCTCCAGGTTTCTCCATCCATTGATGTTAGCAGCCCAACCATAGCTTTCTTTCCACTTTGCACTTCCTGTCCTGTTGAGGAATGTAGAAGGAGCTCCACATGACATCGAGCTGCCTCAGTTTTACATGGAAGACATCACAGGGCGAATTTATCTTTTTAAAAAGACCTTCAAATCTGTTTTCAAGGCATATTATTTGGACAACAAACCACAAGTTCCAGAAGACAATTTGCAGCTTTTAAACCAGAATACACAGGATCATCTTTACGTATCTCACATTTCAGTTTTCCACCTACTCAGCACTTGTCCTTGGGTCCGGTCTAAAAGAAATAATAAAATAAAAACAATGTGACTAAAAACCATAAATTATCAACCTTTTATCCAAGAAATCAATACGGCAAAAAATACATTTCCACAGGCTCTTTTATCATAATACTTGTGTCATAAAGTGTATCAGCGAAGCCCTAAGCTGATAATTGTACCTTTTTGGATAGAGACAGAGCCGAGGATCAGGAGTGCTCCTCAGTCGTTCAGCACTACACACTGTGGCCATTCAGTTGGCCCAGTGCTCTGGATAAAGTTAGGATTGTTTGTCAGCGGGCTGTAATGCCAGGAATGCTCAGAGCTGGCTGCCTCTGCTTGTGCGACTGTCTCTCACTTTATTTTGCCTGCTCTTCGGCTGCACTCTGGATCTGCGGTGACACCCCCACGCAGCCTGAGATCTGAAGTCAAATAACAGTTCTATTTCTCTCCTACCGGCTATTTTGGGAGCTCCACCCAGATACACACTCTGCCCACCTGAGGCAAGCCAACCTCGGGCAAATCCTGACTACACTGCACTATAGCACTTCACTTTTTACATAAGACCCACAAACACAAAAGTCTGGGTGATCTAAAGTTTACAATACTTGGAAAAGAAAACTAAAAGAGACTAACTTTGTCACTTTTAATTACTGCTATGTTTATTGGTTAGGCCTCATTGGATTAAGGATGACTATAATATTAATTGTAGATTAAAATCTTAGTTGGTGCATATGGTGTGGCCTATTTTGTGTCCAGAAGTTACAAAGCTATACAGTAAAAAAATATTAATCAGGAAAACAAGTGTTGCCATAAAGGCTGATGGCATTACTGCTGTTCTATGGACACACATTATCTAAAGAGAAGTGCAGTTCTGTCAGAGTTGGTGATTGGCTTTAGTGCTTGAGTTGAAATGCAGATCTGAGTTTTCCAATGGAAATGTCTTTAGACCATCAAACCAAAAATATGAATTGCTTTGTTTTTGTCAAAATTTCATTTTTTTTTTTGTGCCGTGCAGTGGAAACCTGCTTGAGCTGGAATGAATCAAACTAAATCAATGATGTACCCATAAACAGGGTTTTAAATTTAAAAATAAACCTTTTATAAATCCTTGACTATTCCTCAGCTCTTTGGCTCTGGAAACACACAGAGCTAGAATCCTGGCTGAAGCAGCATTGTCAGCTTGCTCCAATCATGCACCTCAAACAGAGCATGTGTTTCCTGTTTGCACCATGAGCATGATGTCACCTCCACAGAGTCATGTGCACTTTAATTTAAAACATCTACATCTCCTGACAAGGATCCTGCTCTGGACTTGACCATTTGAAAAAAGGCCCCATACCTATATTTTCATGCAATAATTATAATCTTTCACCGAAATATAATGGATCTGGGCTGCCTAATATTGGGAAATCTTTTTTAAATTTTTTGGTTGGTGTCTAATGTTCCCACAAATATTCATAGTTTGATGTGCGTTTTGCAGGTTAATGCAATCAATGCACAAAGCACACAACAGCATATGTCAAATCAAGGTGCTCTGGGGGGACTTATGTTGGAAAGGCTTTAATACGTTTCGAACCACTGCAATATTTTACAGTAAATGCTTTGTTTGAGCTGAGATTCAACCCAGCAGATTGTGTTTTTGCACAGGACTGTGTCCTCAGGACTTGCTTCTACAATAAATGACTAGTGGCACACAGATAATAAAGACATAATGTTTCAAGGATAAAGCCGTGGTATTTTGGCAATTCTATTAAAATGCATACAAGGATTTTTTTGAGAACAAAGCTGTAGAGTATGTGTGGTAGTAGTGTATGAGCTCCATTAGGTTGGGGGATGGATAAGTAGCTCCTGGCAATTTCACACACTCTCACAAACATGATTTTGATTTTAGAAGTGAATGTGAATTGGTCATTTGTTTGGTGTGGCTTAAATACAAACTAGGTCCACTCTTAGCTCCCAAAAATAAAAAGATTTATTTATTGTGGATCAGTGTAGAAATAGTATCTAACACTATGACCAATCTTGATCCTAAAATGTCTCCGGTTTTCCACTTTCTCCATCTCACTTTCCTAGAATGTCTGAAATGCTGGCTCTGTATATCTAAATTAGACCATTATAGCTATAACCTCTGTTTTCCCTTCATTGTCATTAAAGCCATTTTACAGTGGTACTGTTCCTTGTATATTTTTGTTCCTGACTCAGACGACATGACATAGTATCAGTCAGGCAAACAGTGCGGGGTTTCCAGTGCTAACATGGGTGGAAGAACAGGCCAGCCTTTGTAAAAAGCTTTAGTATCACAGAAGAAAGAGAAGCCATTGTGCCTCAGAAAAGCCTCCTTATGGTTCATGTCCTCAGATTGTAATGGATCCTCGCAGACGTTTTAACAAATACGACTCACTCCAGTCGGCAGTATATGCATTTCAATAGGCGCGGTCCATGGGATTGAACCACATGTTTATCATCAGTTTATAGTAGTTTAAACCACGTCCGATCCTACAGCATACATCCCGGGCTAAAAATATGAACGTCACAACAGCCATGACAGGAAGTAAATAACCACAATACAAGATCTGACATTTTATTTGTTTTTTTAATGTCACAAAAATGAATACTTCTGTTCCTGTAAAGCGATACAGTAATCTACAAAACACAGCAGATGTATTAAAACACGTCCTGCTTCATTTAAGGCACTTGGAAACTTGACAGCACTCCCTTTGAGAACGACAAATACATCTTTGGTCCAGTATGTACTTAAAAAGCCAGTGTGAAAATAACACCAGCCACAGTGTTACTTCAAAAATGTACTTTTGTTATAAAGCTTCATAAAGACCTTAATACTCAAATAAAATGCGATCGCTACATCTCAGAAATGACCAGCAATCTTACAGATGTTTTACAAAGGAAAAGGAAAAAAAAGCATGTCGGCTCAATCAGACACACAGCAGAATAGGATTGTTTTTCCCAGGTCACATTTGGCAGCATTTTTTTGTGAGTTTTAAGTCTTTTGTTTGTTTTTTTTTAGAGTCAGACAGTTCAGCTACAAGGCAGCCACGTTTGATACGAGTTAGTGCACGACGACACCTGCGGAGAGTGCACATGTGCAATATAATAGTTACTGAAGTTGATGTCCTGTACGTATGGGGCCGGCTGGTAGTAACACGTGACATTAGTGACCGTGGGGATGGCATTCTGCTCGGCCAGGACCCTCAGTGCCAGCATTGAGATGAGGCTGAGGGTCTGGCGCCGTTCGTGGCCCATCAAACAAACAGTGCTCTCGTTTACGACCTGGTGCAGAGTCATCAGGCACTCGTAGCGTTTGTGCTCCATGCCCGCAAAGTGGTTCTGGAGGTAAGCCTCTAACTTCCTCTGCTGCTCACCTATGTCAGGAAAGTCAATGAAGAAGCGCGAGCACATGTACCGCTGCATCTGCTTCATGTCCGCTTCAGAGGACGGTCGAAATCCCCGTACCAGCAAATGGCAGTACTTTAGTAGGCCGCCACCTCGGATTTCCTCTGGACTCCGTGTAGCTATGATCCTCTGACACAAGTGCTCCATGGCCTCCCTGAAGTCTCCATACACGCTCTCCCCTATCACAGTGGGGTGGAAGCTCTCTGACATGGGCGTCTCTGAGCAGTGGTCAAATAAGAGCAGAGAGTCGAGGCAAATCTGGAAGGAGTCCACGCTAAATTCAAACTGTCGTCGCAAGGAGTCCACAAATTTAAGTTCCACGTTTTTGCCCGTGTTGTTGGACAGCGAGATGAGGCTCCAACGATCTGTGTCATTACAGACTTTGACCAGCTTCTGAACGTAGGCCTCTTTGAGGGTCAGAGCTGTGATGCGCTCCTTACAGACCCCTGCTGGCAAAAAGTCTAACAGACAGTCCAACACAACGTCCTTCACGAGCCGAAAGGCCTGGTCGTCTTTCAGCGACACGCCAAAGATCAGGTCTAGGTCCTTGTAGCCCAGTCCTGAGTCCTGGTGGAGCACGTGGCTGGCAGCTGAACCGTTCAGTCTTACGTCCTTCACACAGATACCCTTCTCCTGCAGCCGCGCCCGCACCACCTGAGGAGACAGGACAGACTCATGTAAGAATTACAAATATCTGACTGAAAGATTTGACCCTTTTGACCTGCTTATTGATTGATTCATCAGAGAATATGTTTGCACTGTACTCCTTTGTGATGCAGTAAAGCAGAGAACTCTTGAATTATTGAGTTGATTGAATTATTGATTTAAAAATAATCTAAAAGGTTGCTTGGGAATCTGCTATGGTATTTTATCCATTGACCAAAGTTGATGCTTTAGCAATCTTGGCTACCTTTAGGCAACCATAATACTCTAATGTTTTACATAACCAATCCAATTTTCCATAGCTTTTAATGAAATTGAACGCTAGTCCTCTTGTCTAACCTGGCAACAGTAACCTAGGAGGCAGGGGCCATGTGCAGGGCTTGTTTCTGAAATATATCTCGGAGCTCAACGTGAACCTAATTGAAATATATAGTTTGTGAAGCAAGATCAATATCACTGTTATTTCAGACTAAAGGAAAGCTCCAACACTGAGCGTTGTCTTTGAGTTCAGGTCTGACTCTCACGGGTCAGTTTAATCTCGTCACCAAAACCTTACATTTCTGCAAATATGGAAAGGCCTGTTTGGGAGGGCTTAATGTCACAGCCTGGGGTCAGTGGGGTAAATGGCAGTGGCCTTCCTCTGTCCTATTGACCTGGAGGATGAATATAATAGGTGTTTTTTAATAGGTGTTTTTTCTACACAGACATCACTGTTAGTGTGAACTAAATAAAAGTGACCCCTGCAATGACAAGTGTACTATAGTAATACTTGAGATTTGTATTAAGAACACCGTTGCTCTGGCCTTATTTTACTCTACTTGTTTTGTACCACTTTCAGTCTATTTTGATTTTAGTGTGAATACTGTGTTTGCATCCAACACACAAAAACATAAAAATTAAGATGCATTACTCCAAGAACACTTGACTTGTTGGTTTCCAAGTCCAAGACCACAGCATAGCACCAACAACAAGCTCTAGATTTCAAGTTTTAGCTGAAGCTGTGTAACTAGAGTGCCATATGAACACAAGTGTACTCAAGGCGGCAGGAGATGATGCCAGTAGACATTAAAGAGTGAAACAAATATGTGCCAACTTTTTGAGTACTCTAGCACATACACAGAACCAAATAAATAGTGATACCTGCCTACAGTGTAGTTGGACAAACACACACACACCTAAATCTCCTGGCTGGCTCTGGTCAGATTAGTGACCCTCTCTCTCTCATGGTGATCAGATAACCAGCCAGTGCTATTTATACATACTGGGTCAGGGAACTGACAAATAAGCAAGTTAGCATCTCTGAATCTCCCAAAAGAATATTACCTGTAATACTTTGGTTGTAAAGTCATAATCCAGTCACTTTGACATAGAAAAAATGTGCAGAGTTAGGCATACTTTTACCACCTATGTTACCTTTGCCCTGTGCGTACAGACAGACAGTCATACAGTGAGGGCTCAGAAACAGGTGAGTGCTCAAAAAAAAACCTCTCCTAAGAAACCACAGATATGATGATGCCTAAGCTGGCTCAGAGTGAAAAAAACAACTCTTTTCCTAAGTCTAAAAGTGCATCAAGTGTAATTACACAGGTAGAAAGTGACATGATGGTTGACTAAGGTGTGAACCGAAGCCATGGGTCGTGATACAGTTAAAGGCAGAGGTTGCTGTCATACATTTACAGCTTTGTTGAGAGACATTAACATCATCACAGCGTGTCACAACTGGAGATTTACTGTTTAACAATGCTCAGCAGACTATTGAACCCACAAGGAAATGCATCAAAGGGGCAAACGGCAATGAAATCATAAGGAAAACATAGAGTCCCAGCCTTTCAGGGACTCAAACCTGCATTTAAGTCTCCAGCATTCATCTTTCCGCGACCAAAAGCATGAGCTCTGGGATTCACGTGTTTGCTGGGTTCATCCTGTTTATGTCAGTGAAATGGAAAAGATCACATAGAAACAGATTACCTGACGACGGAAACTGTTCTATATGTTCACTTGAAATTTCCATCATGGTTTTGGACGCCGAGCCAAGTGTGTAGAGACAGTTGAGACACAGGAGAAGTAGGGGGAGTGAAATATGACCAGGCCCCAAAATGTATGAGTGGCTGGAAAAGTGGTGGGTATATATCTGTTTAATCCATTTGAAGGAAAGCATGGGGGATGTAATGTCTTGAGAATGTGAACAGGAGAGAGACGCGTGCACTGATGGAAAATGTAGGGTCTTAACTCTGTCTATTTGAAAATGGTTCTGATTTATGTTTAGCAGCAATGCACATTAAAGGAAGATACAACTTTGATCATGTTTTGTCATAGTGATACAACTGGACCATGAACTCTAGTGTATAATAATTAGTTCTATGCGTGGTGGCAGCTCTTATAGGGGTCCTATGGGGGCTTTTAAGGAGCATCGGTGCATAAACTTTTCCAGGGCACAATTGTATAAAGCATTGACAAGCCAGACATTGTTCAAGTGTTGGATCCAAGACGATGATGCGGTTACCTGAACGATCTGTCGAGGCTGCACGGACAGAGTGGGGAAGTTCCCTCGTCCGTGGATGGGGATCGCTTCTCCCAGGATCGAGTCCAGCCGCTGCACCTGATCCCACGACAACACGCAGAACCGCCGACTGTGATCCGACGCTTCACCGTAAGACATGACGACTTTGAGATCCCCACAAAAAAAAACACTCAACTCAGAAAGCAGAGATAACTGCAGCTCTTCCCTTTTCAAACAATAAAGAGTGATATATTCCTCACGGCTCGGTCCGGATTTGGAAGAGAAAAAAGTTGGCGGAATGAGATGAGACTGGAGTGGGATGAGATGTTCCTCTCACGCTGCGCGCAGCTCAAATTCAGCCACTTTCCGAAGAACTGATTCATAAGGTCCGGAGGGTTTAAAGGCTCCCAGTGCGAGGACGCTGATTGGCTGATGTGTTTGGTCATTCATTATGGACGCCCTGTCTTGAAGGAACACCCTTCTCGTGACGCAGTTGACAGCGTCCTGCCCCGCGCTCCTCGCTCTCTGGGTTTTCCTCCCAGGAGACTGTCTGCGCCTAAGGCTGAAGTGTTTTATTATATCAATCAAGAGGATAAGAATGGTGTGCAAACACAACTCCTCCATGTCCTTTTGTATGGGCTACTTCTTTATTTACTCAGGGAATGTGTGCAGAACATGAAGGATGTTTTTCCAGAGACGTCCTGCTGGATGATCACCTGTCTCATACACAAACTGTATATTTATACTGAGGTCACCGAGCCAAGAGGTGGCATTGTGTTCTGTACAAGCACTATAACGCTATATTGTGTATATTTGTGTGTTATATGCAGTACGAAAACATTAATAGGACTGTTAAAAGGCTTAGATGACCTTTGATGGCCTATCTCTTTCCATTCAGAGATTTAGATATCTCACTGCCACCGTTTTCCAGTCCTTATCTCAGCAGATTTTGTGTTTGTTTTGGGAGGAGCAAAGGTACTCCTCTAATAAACCAAATGTATGAGACGTTTCAACCCTGTACCTCATGGTCTCTAGAGCCCAACTGCAGAATGTAGTCACTCCTTAATACCTTATGCTTCTCTACAGACACAAAAAGTTTGAACTATCCTTTAATGAAGGCTTCTAGACAATGGCAGACATTACTCACAATAGCAGACATTACTATGTAACTCCTCAAAGGCCTTAAGATTCCTTCAGATTGTGACAGAGTATTATTTACCGATGCTCACAACAGGTGAAAGCCTCAGCCACTTCCTCTTTCCTTCTAAACAGTGTGTTTTTAAAAAGTCTCTTAGTTTTAACAAATCCCTGAACAGCTCGAGTGTTATGACCATGTTTTAGTGCAACAGTAAAACGTTTACGAGAAAGAGTTGTCATTTTATTTCAGGTTTGACCTTTTGGTAAAGCTGTAATAAAATATTCTTCTCTTGTCATTCTCTTCCCATTTTCCACATCAGGTAAAGTGATGTCATTGTGATCCCATTGCTATGGCAACAGCATGTGAGCGTGCTGGATGGCTGGACAGAAGCGTCCATACCATAGGATCCAGCCAGGTGCCCGTGTGAGACATCTGCGTCATTATGCTATAAATAGTCCGCTGTGTGACAGAGGTGCATCCTGGGAACAAAGCCAGTGTTTTACCTAAAAACACCTCAGATGAGTGAGCTGTGAACGCAGATAAATATCAAACTGACAATGGACAAATTTCAAAATTGGAGTAAAGTAAAGTAAAAATGCTTTAAATGACAGCCAGACCAATCTTCAGATAGTGGTTGTGCCTGTTTTTACATCCTGCTAAAGTCATGGCGTCCACACTGTGAGTCTTTTAGGTGCGGTGGCCCAAACACTATTTATACACCCCTTAAACAAATGATGCATCAGGGACGTTTTTTCTGTCCACAAGAAAATACTATGTAACCAAGTCAGACCAGGGGCTGCGGTGGGGAACAAAAGTTTCCAAAATTGACTGAAACCATTAAGCTGACATAAAAAACAACAAGTTTCTTGTGTCCAAATTTGCGATCTGCTGTCAGTGACATGAAGAGGAACAATACATGGATGTCACACTACATTAAATCTAAATGTATGGCTTGAATGTTGAATGTAGGCTGAGATGTGTCACAGTGATGATACGTTTAAAGACTGTCACACCGATCCAATCTAAAATTTCTTTCCTTTCTCATTTCTCTGTCACAGCTCTGAGTGCGAGGCTGGATGCCTTCTCCACAGAGACTTCCCTCATTCTTCAGTGAGCTCTGTCAGACATGATATGACCAAGTGCTTGCTATAATTAGAGAGTGCATCATGTGTAACTTTAGGACAGCAGCATAGCGATAGTTGAAATCGCCAGGCAGCTGCTGCTGTTTTCTCAACGTTCCACGGCTGGACATAAAATGCGAGTGCTGTCTCTGAGCGGTTGTGACCAGGTTAAGCTGACCAGTCAGTTTGGGCATTGGGGCTGTCTGTGATAAGGAGAGCGTTTACTTTTCCGAATCACAAATCTTTGGAGCAGTTGCACAAGCGCCCACACTGCTGACGTCAGAGCGCCTTCATTGGCTGCTTGATTAATTACAGTAGAGTTTGAAGTGCTCCTGGAAAAATTAAACACTCCAGAATAAACCAATAAGACTCTAATGACACAACAAACAAGCTTTAAAATCACATCACACACCATATTTCTGTACCATGAGATAAGACAAAAAGACTACATGTGGTGGCATTATTTCTAGGCTCTGTACTGTCGTGCCAGTTTATTGCATAGCAGAAGACCTCTGAAGCCTGACAGTCAAATATAGTCTGTGTACTATGTAACTATGTACAGCATTATGTAAGGCTCGGCTCACTTTACTGCTCTGGAAGTCCAGGGATCAAAAACCTCTGACTTACACAGGAATTTTGCGGAATGCCAAGACTATATAGTACAACGAGAAATCTGTAAGTCATATGGTTTAAGAAATAGTTATATAAAGAAAATGTGTAGAATAAATACAGATGAGATAAGAAATTCCTTCAGTGGGTGTGCTCCGATCTCACTTCTCTGTTGAGCACTAAAAACACAAAGCCACAAAATGTGTTTCTTTAACTATAAATAACACATCATTGTGATTTTCCATGAAGCCCCTCCTTAGCATGTAGATCTTAACACGTGTGACTTATTTTTGCACTCAGAAGAAGCCATTTAAAAGACAGAAATGTATGGCCTGGTAATAAAACACGCCCTCCTCCATCTGTGTGGGGTGTCCAAACTTGGGCAGCTTCCTTAACCGGAGCTTAAATCATCTTACGCAAGGTCCCTGTGCCCCCTCAATGCTGTTAGGAGACTAGTCAACTACTACAAACTGTAAACTTTGTTGCACTGCCCAGTTTTGATTTCTTCTTCTCATTGTCTACACAACACGACCGGTTGACAGCTGCTTACAATGTGCAGATCTTGGCCCTTGAGACAAAAAATCAAACCATAAAAGCATAATAAATAATAGTGATTTTCTCAAGATGTGTGTCTGGTGTGGATATGGCGCATTAAACGCTAGAAGTGAAAAGAACTGGCTTGTTTAACCCTCAAGAGCATTTACCAGAAGTGAGAGGGAACCCCTTTTTTAGCAGCGAGCTCTGATTTCATTCCCAGAAATACTGCGGCTCTTCCCCCATGCAGTAGCTGAGAGGAGTTGAGTATGGGGGCAATAAAGAGTGCAGCATGTCAAGGAGAACTTGTGTCAATTCACTTGCAACCTTTGGTTTAGAGATATGTAACAGTTCCCTCGGAGGCCATGCCTGTTGAGGTCATGACTATACGAGTACAGTGTGACTCCTGAAACTGATACTGCTGATCCCAAAACAGCACAGCCACTTTTAGCCCATGTCTTATTAAATGGACAACATATATTATTTAGATTATCATTCACAAAATTCTTTATCTGGAAAGCTATGACAAAAGGCAGACTGGTAAAATAATCCATCCTGCCACACCTTTATGGTACCGTAGAACAAAGTGCACTTCATACATTTGCAGTGTTTCTCTTCAGGTTTTGTGTTTTTGCCAAGACATTAATTACTTGTTGTTCAGTTAGAAAGTATTGGTGAAAACTGAGATTTATGTAGTGCTGTAACTGAGAGCAGGCATGTTGAACACATGGCCGAATACTGCGAGATAAAGTTACAAACTGCGCAGCTATTAGCAGTAACATGGTTGCAGCAGAGAAAAAAAAATCAACAACACAAATCTGTCGCCTTCAACCCCATTGTAACATTTTAACATCAAACCACCCAAAGTGTTCTCTCCACTTATGTAACTGTCTTTAAAGTAACAAAGCAAACATGATAAGGAGGGTTTTCACCTCTTGGAGCCTCATAAGGCACAAGTCAAACATGCCTGAAATGTGTCTGGTCATGTCCTGCAAGTGACTCAGCAGCCACTATCTGTCCTCTCCCTTTATTGTCAGTAGCTCTATATAAAATGAGCCACCAGTGTCTGAAGTTCAGCAGCTGTGATATTGCACAACATTGCATTGTGTGAAACTTAACACAAGCAAAGGTGTTAACTGCAGGCCTAATGTAAATACAGTGTTAACTATTTATCTCAAGATAGGAGAGCGAAAATACTGTACATACTAAATGTTCTCTAAGAGCAACCTGAGCATTTTGTATCAGATTGATTTGGAGAGTATCAAAGCGGTTGCTAAGTGATGGCTAATGTGATAAGGTGCACCGTGGGCCCTTGCACATGTTCATATTCAGGTTTCCATGGGGAACACTTGAGTTCATGTGTCTGCTCCACCACAGCCAACTGTTCACCAATCAAACGCTTTTCAGTAACTTTGTGGAAGTTTCAATGTTCCTACTTCAAAACCCCTTTAATTATTACAAAACCAAGCCTACCAAAGTGATACTCTAATAACACAATTAGCAGTATCTAATGTATTTACTCAAAGATTAGTTGATTTTAGCTGTTTACTTTAACCAAGCACCTAACGCACAAATAATCAAATCCACCCATGTTACACCCAGAGAAGTTACCAAAACTAAAACAAAGGACTTACGTGTCTGTTTATTTATTTTTAGTGTTAGTCCAGGAAACATACATGCATTTAAGGGACTGCAATAAGAGAATATGACTTTTACTGGGGTTACATCTTGCCATGTGCAGTATAGGATTCAGTAGTTTTATGTTTCACTGGCCGTGGCAGTAAACTATGTGTACTGGCAGCTGCAGCCTCCTGCAGATGCTTCGATGTGCTCAGTGAGAAGCTGAGAAGCATCTATAGCTCTTGAAATCCCAACAGTGACGCTAGCTGTGACTCTGTGCCGCCTGACTCTTTTTGTCTTCACTGGTAGTTCAGTTCTACTGTGGTCAAGCCAGTGAACAGTGAGGAAAAAGCTTGTGAGTTTGACACACAACAGCATGCCAAACACGGCTCACTGAAGAGGAACTACGATGAATCAGACGGTGGCAGGCAGTGGAAATGTATTTGTAGTGGCCCATTTCTCTGATGACATGGGAGTGCAAAAATCTGGCAATGACATGTAGTGGCCATAGCTGAATCTGTTCCATCTTGTCCACTCATACAAAATAAAACATAAATGGTGTTTGAAATCAAGTTTCCCTGTGAAATAAACCACATTTGGTTTGGGTTGGTGACAATAAACCTCTTTTAGTGAAAGTCAGTCATAAACCTGGCCTGTGTGCACGTGCTGACTGGGTGGCCCGCTCTGTTTCAGAGCCACATGGGCTGAGGTTGAACACAAGATGCACTCCAGTGAGTGAATCATCACCTGCAGCAATCATGGCCTAAATAGCCATATGTGAGTAGTGCTGACAATTACAGCTGTTGTATGAACCATCCAGCCTTAACTGTTAGGCTTTTATTTCAGGTAAATTCAAATTAAAATGTGATGCAAATTTGAAATGAAATGTAACATAGCCATAAGCCTTTGTTTAAACTTCCCTCAAGCTCTTTTGAAATATTGCCTGTGTCATGCTTTGCTGGCATGTCCTGTGTAAAAGTGTAAAAATATGTACATTTTTCAGAGGTGATTTTGCAGCTCTAAGGTACCCTTCAGTGGATACCCCTCCGTAAAAGACCACTTTGAAAACTGCATCACTGATTTTTTGCAACACAGGTACCCCACGCATAATGGCTTGTTGTACAGTATAAATGATTATATCATATTTGGCATGATTGTAAAGTTGACGGAAAGATCTGAGAATCCCTGACAAGGCAGATGTTGGGTAAATATAACTGATAACGTTTGTATCATGTGCATATAGACTTTAAATACTCTGTTTAAGAAAATCAGATTTTTAGAAACAAATAGGATTTGTCATACCATTCTTACTATTTAACAGCAGGACTGTCTACTCATTAGTGTCAGGGCAGAACTGTCTGTGTGCTGACATTTGAAGATTTTGGCATTAGTTTAAGCACATAGACAACATCTATCTCTTTTTTCCATTAGATAGTAATAAAAAAAAAAACGATCAAAACTTTGAACTATATGGTATTAGTGTGTTGCACTCAGAAGTTTTTTTTCACATGGTGCAGCTAACCAGCCTTTATACAGTTAAGTACATTTCATCAAGTGTGAGCAACAAAAACAAGAGTTTAAAAAAACAACAACAGATTTTTATTTATTATTCACTGTGGCATCCTACAAAACAGTCATCATACAAGCACTGCTTGTACTTTTTACTTACTAGGTCTGAATTGGAGAATGAAAAATGGACACAAGCTGACGATAATGGCAAAGTGATTCTTTTCAAACTTTCCACTGTTGCACGTTTTAACGCTCCATTAAAAACATTTTTTTAAAACGTAAAAAGCCTTTTCCAGTAGTTGTGCTGGCCCAGACCACTATTCTCACTCATATGCTGCCCTCTACTGGCAACTACACATACACTGTCCTTTAACTTACAATATAAGCCGGGATCAGGTTTCATCTGGTAAGAACCTGAAAAGGTCATCTGTTAGCCTTGAACATGACAGCTCTCCCACATGTCGAGAGGCCTCATCGACGTTCCTTAAACATTACTTGAAACAGTCCATACATCAAGCCTTTGCTAAAATACACTGGAGACAAGCAATTCACTACTGATGTGCTCAGAACAAAAGAAAAACAGATGACCACCGCTACACGGAGCATCCCATGGACAACATCAAGAAAACAGAGCAAACCACATGATAAATACTGCAATCCATGATCCAGCAGGCAGCAGCAATTCAAATTAAATAACCGTAACACAGAAATGCAATGCACACACACTTAGAGCATCTGTTCACATCAAATCTACACAGTTTTTTTAACACATTCTCATTTCATATAAAACTGTGATTTGTCCTACCCTTAGATGCCGTGAGGCTGGACTAAAAAAGCACTAAAGTCAAGAGAGTGGACATGACACAACGCTCACTTCTGACTTGATAAAACCTGAAGTCTCACATTACAGAGCAGGCCAGTTAAGGAAAGCTAAACAAAATAAATTATTTCTGTCTTCAATGAGACGTTTGCATAAGATAGTGTTTTCTGTGGTGTATGGCTTAAAGTTGAGGAGAGGTCTCAGCACAAGAACAGTATCAAAAATATTGCTGTATTGTGCTGACCTCTTTTACTAAGATTGATTTATTCTACATCTAGGACAACTTCAAAGACTTGATGCCTCCTCAGACGTTCAAAGTGGCAACAGACTCAAATCCAAATGACTGTACAAACATTACTGTGCCTAGAGCATTTCCCGTCCTGTGATAATGACACTTCCCCAAGTCAACATGGCTAACCTCGGAACGGGACGTTTTTGTGGAATTGTTTAGGGGGAAGGGGAATGAAACCGTCTTCGTCACTCAGAATCAGGTTGGCGCGGGTTAACGAAGGGGAAGGTGAAGCCAAACGGAAAGCTGGGTTGATGGAGTGCAACGAATCCCTCTTGCTTCTGCCAAACACGTGGCAAGGGTTGTCCACCGACTCGCGGGCGACGCGGCGCGGGCACACTGCGGGTGGTGAGGCCTGCGTGGACGGTCTGGTAACGCTGGGAGGCTCCAGGCCCAGAGGAGAGGTCTTTGGAGCGCCAGGTGGGCAAAGGCCATGAAAGTCAGAGGAGTGAACCATCCTCTCCAACATGTCCTTAGTGCTCTGAGTGCACTACAAGAAAAGGAAATCAGGTGTTAAAATCTTCACAGATCTACACAAGTTCAAATAACAGAGTATTAACCAGATTAGTTTTCAGAAGGTAAAATGAAAGCTGTGATACGTGGATGAGTGCTGCCAATCGAGAAAATGGATGAGAGGAAATGAGTAAAAGACACAGAAAAGAATCGGAAAGCAATAGATTAATGAGTTAATGTAGAGAAGCTGTGTTCCTTGGTTCATCCAGCTTTAAAAGTTGAAATGCACTTCCAGCAGTCAATACATGCAAAAGAAATCCCACAACAGTAAGGTTAGATAAACAAAAGTCGGAAATAAACACAAGCTCCATGTAATACAGTGGCTGTGAAAGTGAAAATGAGTGAGTTGTAGTGAAGCATGCACAATTAGAAAAGAGCATCAAACGCCACACCATGACTGCAAACCTATCAAAAATATACCACAAAATATAGTACTTTTAATCTAGCAGTTAGTATGGCAGCGTAATGCCAACCTAGCAACAATAAAACAGAGTGATTAATGAAGGCACTGTCAATGGAGCTGGTGAGATGTGATTGGTCAACCCTACTCTTACCATGAACCACCAACAGGGATCAGTGGCCTTCAGGCTGTGCAGGACAAAGAAAAGTCCTGACAGTTCTCCTCCTGGTGAGTGGAACGAATACAATACACTCAGAGTTAAGTCCTCCGTCTAACAGTAAATTTACTGGATTATGATGTTCACACTGAACATACAAATAACATTTAGAACAGAATAAATAAAACTTCAGACGCTCCAAATAACAACATACAAAAATAAAGTTTATTCAGTACATGACATTTTTGATGTGTTTTAAAATAAAATAGGTTTAAGAAAATTAAAGAATAATTTCTGATATGACACCGGATTATACAAATAAACACAACCGATATGCATATTTAAGGCATGTGACATGACCTATATTAAAGTGCCATTTGTTGAAACACAAAATATGAAATACCACAGCAGGGAACGAGCACTAATGTGTGTACACCTACAGCACAACTAAATGCAAAGTCAGTAGTACAGTAACACAGATGTACATCCAGCAAATACATAAAAATGTTGCCATCAAAAGCCCCATCACTCAGTTTGATGTGTTTGACTGGTAGGTCAGCACCTCAATAATGACTTCTCACTATTAGGCTTTAATATTTAACAATAAATGGCATATAGCAGTGACTTCAAAGAGAAGAGAAGTGGCAAAACTATTAAAAATTATAGTGAACTGTAAACCTTTTCTGTGGATGTTCAAATTTAAATTGACCGTTTAATAAAACCAAAGATGATCTATATTATGGTGTTGTGCATAAAATGTGCATTCTCCAAAACAATTACCACATTTGAAGTACTGGTTACAAGGACTTAACATCTCCACAAACTAAAGGTACAATCAGAGGGTGGAGGAGGAGGGAGCACACTGGGAGTGAGCTAAAACACAGACACGATGAGACATTAATGGGAACACAAGTTGGTTCATCCTACCATGTGTGTGTCATTCTTGGCTGTGAAGGGAGGCAGCTCGATCTCAGAAGCACAAGCAGCTGGGATTGCCTCATCAGGAGGCACCAAACCTCTTCTGTCAATCAAACTGGAGATGAAAAGAGAAAAGTATGTTACTGCAGCATCTCAGTCTAACAGATTGACAAGGTAGTTGAGGTCATATTTGACTAAAATCTTGTCTGTTGAATAATCACATGTGTTAATGCAAGTAGAGTTACTACAGTTGGCTCTACTGTCAGTGAACGCACCACTGCAGAGGCTGAACTTTGCTTATATTCTTTTCAATTCTGACTCAGTGTGATCAAGAGAGGAACGAGAGGATTACACCTCACCTCTTATAGGATCGTTCAATCACTTCCATTTTTTTGGTTCAGTACAGCTCTAGATTTCAACATTGCTCATTAAATAAAGCCTCTCAAGAAAAACACAACCTTAAAAAATACAGTTAAAATGAATACTCACCTTGGAGGCATAGGACCACATAATGTTGCACAGCAGTTTTTAATAATACTATTGTAAGTGTAAGGGTTCCCAGAATCCTCTGCACCTCTTTTACTCGACCAGGAGCCCTTAATCTGCAAAGGCACAATAAAGAGAAAGGGTCAGCACAACTCTGTTTTCTTAATGACTAAGTATTTACTCACAAAGACTTAAGCACTTACATCTTCATTTGTTGTCAGGTTGGAGGCCACTAAGTATGTATGGAAGCCTGACAGGCCCAGAATGGACCAGACCGAGAAGAAACAAATGACCAACTCTACCACAGTACACAAAACAGTTAAGGACCAGTTACACTTCAGTTTTACAGTATCTGTGTTTTTTTTTAAATTATAAACAAACAAGTCAAAACTTTACACATCTTGTGTAAACTGTAATTGTCATGCACCCTGTATGTTAACAACTGGGCAAACTCCTGTAAAATGGCTGTCTATGTGAGTCCAGTCACAGGCATAATTCCACAAGCACATGAGGCAGCAAATATACTGCTCAAAGACCAACTGCCTAAAAGCACTGCAGGTTAAACTCTGATCCTCTTAAGTGGCTTAAGACAAGGAGGAGCAACAACACTGATAGCTCACCATGAAACAGTATAGTCACTAAAATCACTAAAAAAACATTATCTGTAAAAAGTGCTGGCATTTATTGAAAGGATATCTGGCAGGGCTCTCCTGAATGGCTTGAATAAGGCTTTTACCAGCTTGAGAACCTGAAAGAAGCCAAACAATCAATGGTCCTTGTGAATGATTACGCAACTAGAGCAAAGAGAATCTTGAGAGACAGTACTTACGGAGAGTAATGTGTGTGATGACGCAGCCAAATATGAAAGATGTCAGAAATGACAGGGAAATAATAAAGCTGTAGAAAAAACGGTAATTGCGTTTGCCCACACAGTTTCCAACCCAGGGGCAGTGATGATCAAATCGTTCTGATGGTTACAAAAGAAAAGTGGACAAAAAAAGTTGAGAAAGGAAAGGAAAAACTGTTCAAATTAAATGGACATTGTTAAATCACCACACCAATGTCAGTCAAAACAACACTCAACCATACTAACCAACAGACTGAAACATTCATTTAAAAACTTACAGTCAAACATCTACAGCAAGAACACTTTGCATTATAATGCAAATATACAAAAAGTATGCTTATATTTACATTCCATCACTATTAATCACATGAACTGATTAACTAAAAATCTGATTTATTTGCAGCTTTATAAACATTATGAATTCTTGAGCCAGTGGAAATAAGTATTTCTTTTAGGAAATATTGTATTAGTGCTAGTTGCTTACCAACACAGTTGTCACATAAGCTGCAGTGTGAGGTCCGAGGAGGGCGGAACATTTTACATGTAAAGCAATATTTGAGCTTTACCACCTGCTGGTTAATGAGGATCTCCTTGGTCCGAGGAGGGGGCCGATATGAAGAGGATCCTGAGGTATCTTAAAATAGAGATGCACAGGGAAGTTACTGAGGTGTGCACAATGGATCAAAATAAATGGTTATTTACAGAGTAAACAAAACCCTTTAGTGGAAATGTAAAGTAAATATGTTAGGTCTGGGGGCAGTTCCCTGCTCAACAAGGCCCTCTGAGATTGCCCAGATGGCAAAGCTCTTGTACCCCATCTGTCCTGTCTAAGTATGCAGCTCCAGCATATGTCTTACCTATCTGCTTCTCAATGTCTGCAGCTTCATCTGGAGTGGCCCTGGGTAGGATCCCTGGGTCTGTAAAGCTGGTTCTCAGCAGGGAAAGGATCACAAACATAAAAAGGACCCCTCCAATCACAGGTATGAAGACGGTCAGGTGTTTCACAAGGAACGGGCAACTGTGTCAGGAAAAAAGAATTTTAAGATAGACTAGCATGTTCCGTGTCAAAAGCACAACATGAAGGTATTCTTGGAGAAATACAAGACAAAATACACAAGATGAGGTCGCACTCACTCAAATGCAAAGAACAGGCCACACGTGACAACAATAAGGCCCAGTGTGAGGGGAAGGACCCCGCTCTGACGGGACAAAATGATGCGTCCGTCACAGAAAAAGCGGTTCTTTCCCGGGAACACTTCCCATTTCCTCCGCGGACGCTGTGCTTTAGTCTCGGTGTGGCTCTGGGCGGACAGCGGCGACACCGACAGAGCCCGCGGGTCGATCTGCTGGTACTCACAGCTCTTCATCTCCACTCAGAGGTAGCAACACAGGCGAACTGTAAACTTTTTATATTCGCCACGATTTTCACCAATTACACAGGTGATTTTTTGTCATTGCCTAAGAAAAGATATTTGGCTTGTCACTTATTTCAGTTTCCCATCCTGACGCTAACGCTAGCTAGCTCCCAAAACAGCAAAGGCATTCTTCTCCGTAATCACGTTTGATAAGCCCCCTTTTCTCACGTGTTGATGTCGCATTAACCACCATCTTTGGTAGTTAATTAAAGCTTCTTTAAAATTGTCCTCTTCATTATAACTGGTTTAAATCAATTCTATCCCACGAAGAGTCACGAAGCTTTACCTCCAGCTTTCTGTGGGTGTTCACGTTACCGTACGTCACGAGAGCGGTGACGTGTTACTCACGCAAAACAGACTGATCATTTATAATAAACACGAGGAAAAATCTATTTATACAATAAAAGAGTAAGCTTTTATAAAAATCGACTGTGGACGTGGGGGAATAAAGGTGAATTAATAAATAGGCAAGTGAGCCCTATGAATAAAATTTGAAAAAAAAATCATTAAGTGAACAAAGATTTACCAAAAAAACCCCCCAAAAACAAACAACTTGACACTGAAGCACTCCAAGTGTTTAGCTGTGAATGCACATGAAAAGCATGGACAATGAATAGATGATTATTTCTCTCAAAGAGGTATCACTCACAGTCTGATGTTTGATTTATTACTTTTTGTGTTTGCTTTTTTGTTGTATTTGATATGATTGTTGATCCATTAAAAAAACCAGATGCAGAAAAAAAACCAACCATCTGTAATGTGACATTTTACTCAGACCTTTCACTGTCAATTTAAAATAATTTAACATTACCCGGATTTAGACATCAGTTTTTTAACATGAAAAATGTACAGATAAGCCATAAAGCAACAACAATTTTCAGTGCAAATAATTTTACAAACATGCAGCCTTTTGATACAGCAAAATTACTGTTTTACAGAAAACTATATGTTGTGTAACCACAAACCCTGGGTAAGAATAGTGCCATCGTAGTTTTTGCTAAAATGTGCAAAGAATTGTGCTAGGAAAATTGTTGCATTTATAACAGACTTACAGCTACAGCATACAATTATGTGAACAGAACAAGAACAATAAAAACATGTCCATCAGGTTGGTCACTTTACTTTTCTTTCACGCCTGATCAATTTTTTCATTTATTGCAATTAAGAGTTGTACATTTATTGTATTAACAAAATTGGTATGTACACAAACAACAAATATACAATCCCATGTAAAGCTAAAATTTTGTCCATCGTTCAGTGCCTTGTAGTGCATGTAAAGCTAAGACCAGCAATGTCAAGTCCATGGCAAGAAGTTACAGTGCAGTACCAAACCCAACACCCAGTATGAAAGGAAATATCCCAAAATGCTTTGTGTAATGGAAGAACAGGTTCTGTAATGTAGCAGCATTGCTATGATGGGGTTCTGAGGAGTATGTTTGCATCCATTATGGTGATGGCTCTGAAGCTGTACACTGGGAGTTGAGTTTTTTCTTCGATGAAGAAGCGGCTCATTGAGCAGTAGCAGATGGGCACTTATCCAGAATGGCACAGGAGACGAGGAGGCCATGAACCTGGTTAGGACCTTGAAACGTGGGTAAAAATTACATTATTTCAGCTTTTACTTGTATACAATGCTGTATATATTTACATTTTTCAGAATGGAATACCTACCTGTACATGCATGCAAAGTGTCCCAAACCCCAGCAATACTGTGGAGTGGACAATATATACAAACACTCTAGGGTTAAAAAACCCTGGTATCGGTTTGTCAAGCCCTCTATTTTCATTTGTTTCCCAAAGTCCAAGTCTGAGACACAGTTCTGGATTGGTTTGAACATAAGCATATGCTGCCATAATTCCAAGGGTAGCCATAGGTAAAGCCAAAATAAAGTTTGGTATTTGCTTTAGTTCAAAGTAGCGGAGGAAGCCTACATCCCAGTAAACGTCTTGAATATGAGAATAAAGCATGGGAAGGGGTCTCATGCACCAGAGGGGTGGTGGACCATTTTCATCTGGTACCCGATAGCCCTTTCTTTCAGCAAGTGACAGAAGAGCTGGGGGGATACGCTCCAAGGAGACAGATGGTGTGCAAAACGTCCTATATCCATAATATTGGAAAGCAATAAAAGGAAGGGCAATGATAGCAGTGCCTAAAAGAGAGGTGAACAACAGACGAATGATAACCAAAATGTAGTGGAAGACTTTACTGTGACCTTTTGTTGTCATACGATAAACACGAATCTGGGAAAGGGCATATAAAGATGGAAGGTAAAGAAGGAATCCAATGTTAACTAGTCCATTGGATCTTGCTGCTGTGGCTATACTCAGTGCCAGGCAGGCTCTGAGGGTGAATCCTTTCTCCAAAAGATACAAACCACCAAAGGTAAGAGCTGCAAAAAGGCTCTCTGAATACCCAGCAGTCATAAAAACATTTGCTGGTGTGATACAGTAGAGTAGACTGGAGAGCAGTGTGAGACGTCGATCCTGTAGAACGATTCTGCTAAGTGCATGCAAGGAAACTACACTTAGCAGGAAGAGCGCACTGTTTCCAAGAGCAATGGCCACAAGCAATCGTCCCCGTACTGTCAGCCAGCTGCTCAGGGGCCACAGCAGTGTCTCAGCCAATCCTCTAAGAACAACCGGGAAAAGGGGAAAAAATGCAAAATTATGCTCATATAAGTATCCCCTCTCAGCAATGAAGAGAAAATGTTCTGCATCCCAGCGGGAGAGGCCACCAAACAGCCACTCCACAGCAGAGTCCAAGTACAGAGGCTCCTCTATCCGAGGGGGACTGAATGCATCAGCTTCATGATCAGGGATGGCAGCATTCAGAATAGCCTGTAGAAAAATATGAAAAGCAGGTACAATGGTAACATTTTACAAAGAAAAAGGATAATGTAAAAAATTTCAGTTTGAATATCCTGGATACTATACTTCATTGCTCTAACTTGTATTTTAGGAATTAATAAAGAACATATTTTGACATGGGCTGCAAATACTGTATACGTTTTGTTTGGTGGGCACATCTTAAAGGGATATTTCAACATTTTGTAAATGTGGTTCTATTAGATGCAGTAGATACAGTGAAGAGTTGTCAGCACTGACAGTTTGGAGAAGCTACCACCTACTGCTTTAAATGGGGCCAGAGAAACACTTCAGGACTTAAATGTACTTCAAATGTGTGGACCATACTCCATACAGAGGATATTTCCACAATAGGTCTTATGATGCTGAGAAATGCATTAAATTTGGGTTAGATAACCACATTTAACTGCTTGAACAAATGAAAAGTTTTTTGGTTGCAGAGGAACTTGTCTGCTTCCCCAAACGGGGATGTGCTGACCCTGTTGAAGGCTATAGACCAGGGATGTCCAAACTCAGTCCTGGAGGGTCGATGTCCTGGACGGTTTAGCTCAAACTCCAATCAAATCAAACACACCTGTGCCAGCAAATTAAGGTCTAACTAGGCATACTACAAAATTCCAGGCAGGTGTTTTGAGGTGAGTTGGAGATAAACCCTGCAGGACACAGGCCCTTGAGGACCGGGTTTGGACACCCCTGCTACAGACTACATTCCCTGTTCCTCATAGACCCACTACTACAATATGGGCTGCTGGACTGTGTATTTAGACCTGTCTCTGTAGGCCCTACTCATTGATTATTTGGGACCGCAAAAACACGTTGATACCAAGGATATAAAATGATTTAATAAACAGCCACGAAAAAAGAAACTTGACTTACTTGCAAAATCAGCGTCACACCTCTGGTTATTGTGGCAAACTGCAGAACAGCCTTTACATCCATGGTCATTGATTTGATGGACGAAATCTGGAAAAGTGGCTTCCAACAGGCCCAAGCATTGTGGCTGCTGCAAAACTGTAAATGATGGACGATGTTTCCTTTGAAGGATAGAGAGAAGAACTCTAGCTGGCAGATAAAAGAGTCGTGCTTAGACCGACAGTAAAAAAACAGGAAGTATTAAAGCGGAGACAATGGTCCCGAAGCATTTGTCTCTGAAGCCTCACACTGCAGCAGCACTTTCAGCACTTTTCACTTCCGATGTGACCACGACCATCATTTCAAAATAAAAGCTCTGCGGGTGTGTTAATGATGGTGTACACAAACAGTATGAACATTACAGAGGTATAGATTAGACAGTCAGATAATTAAAACCGCATGAATACACGCTGATGCCTTAAACCGCCAGCTTTGACTTATGCAGTGTGCTTTTCATTATTTTGTATCAATCCCTTGATGGCTTTATTTTTTCTCCAGCAGGTGACGCTCTTTACTTTTAAATGGCGTGGTGTCAAACCACCAGAATGTTGTTGTAAAGTTTTTGGTAATCGGATAAATATATTTGAATATAGAATATTTTCCCCCTCACTGAATGATGTGAAAACAGCAAACATGTTGTGATCATAACTGTTTACGCCTTCCAAAGTTTCACTGTCATCTTGTGACCTAATTGCACATTTATAGAACTATGTTGGGGATTTGGGGCATACTGTGTAGCTTGGATCTACGAATTGTTGGCCACCAAATGTTCTTTCAAAGTGAAGGACAAATATTAGCTAATTGGAATTAAACACAGGTGGGCATAAACTTCATTACTACATTACACATATTGACTACTCCAGCTTTAAGGTTTCAGAAAGTAAATCAAGCTACTTTGTATTTATCTGTTTTAATAAAATTATATTTTGAATACTTTGACTTATCTAGGTTCTTTAACAGAACAAAACCATCAAACAGCTTACGAAGATTTAATGTACATTTATTTTTACCACGTGGAACATATAGTATAAAGATTTCATACTGAATAAATGATATTCATTGAGCCAAAAGGGAAAAGGGAGGAATTTACATGTCTTAGCTACATAGTTCGGAATACAAATATGCAGAATCCATGACTGGAGAAAAATTGTCAAATGTGTACTTCATCTAATTTATTATTGTTGTACCAGGAGATAACAGGTTTGAGTTGTGTCTGCTGTACTACGGAGCTGTGATGAGACCAGAAGTGGTCTAATCAGTGGGGACTGGAGGCCATGGATCAAATGTTTAGCAGCCTTCATCCCTCACCAATACAAGTGTGAGAATAGTGACACAGACAGAGACAGACACAAAGGAAATGTAATGTACAACATTATATATACACCACAGCAACGCTGTATTTGAAGTTGAAAACCAGTCCTAGGAGGTGATTTCTTTTCTTTAAGGGTGTTCATACAATCAAGGGATAAGAGGAGGTAAGGGTGTTGTAGGTTCTTGATACTTTGGGGAAGAAAGCCATTTTCTGTTTAACACCAAACTAAAAAGACCTCAAAACTCTAGAAGAGCTGCTTTATCAGCTTCTGTGAGAAACGTGTTACAGAATGCTTACACTCAAGAGCAGTACGGTACAGAAAATGTCCTACAATCTACTGCACACTGCACAGGCCTCCCCGGTGAAGTTGTCTATTGACAGCATAATGTCTACTGTCAGGCTGACTGGTGAGACTCCAAACTATAGCAACTTTAACCAGTAGGCCACTTGTCAGTCTGCTTCACCTCTGAACATTAAGCAGTCACAGACTCATTGTACCCTCAAGGGGAGAGCTAGGGCACACTGTGTCTCCCAAACTCACTGTAAACGAGACAGCAACTTTGGTTACAGTTTTTGTTTTTCAGCTATTTATTTATTAATTCATTTATTTATCTTTAATAAAAGTACTTTTTCCCCAAGTGCAGAACAATCTCCCAACTGTGGTGCTCCGCTGTGTCATCCAGTTGGCAAACATGTTGCAAGTAGTGTCACTATGTGGGCATTTCTCTCGGAAGTAAATCACCACAGCTTTGATTTCCTTCCTTGAGCAAGGGCAGCTTGTGGAGAGCTCAGAGTATGGAATCTCAAGGGTTTTCATAAATTAAAAGACAGTCATTCTCCTTGCCATGTTGCTCACTCAAGTCAAGTTAGCAGAGTAGAGGGACAGGGCAAACGCCCTAAGTGGAGCCACAGCTCCCTACAGCTGTCATGACTGGCCAATCAAAAAGAGTACATCACAGATAACATGAGAAACCAGTGAGTTCATGAGAGGAGAGACTGAAAGGTCAAGGAGCCGGGACTCATGTAGTGTGAACTCTGAGTGGTTCTCCTCCACCTTGGCTAAGGCGTGCAAAGCCCGGGCTGCTCGTCGCATCATGTCCGGGCTTGTGGGCTCGAAGTGCATCCCCTGTAGGTGTAGTAGAGAGCTCTGGCTCTGCTGCAGCTGTGTGGCAGCTAGACTATCCTCCAAAAAGCCCAACAAGTTGCCCACGCTGCCCTTCTGAACAGCAATTGCTCGTGCTGCTAGAGTGTCACCTTGGGCCAGGTTTGCCAATAAGACCACTGCCATCTCCCTACAAACTGCCACCTTCCGGTCACCAATTAGTCGCACCAAGTTCCCATACAGCTTCTCCAACCGACTGAATGGTGGAGTGGCCAAGATAAGGTCCACATTGTTGTCTTGGATGCTGAGCTTGCTTAGTGTCTCCAGAACCAGTCTCTGAGGTGACAAAGCGCTATGGGGGCCCAAAGTGGGGAATGGGTCCTGGGCCTCCGCTGAGGGGCAAACGGCCCAGTGGAGAAGGCCATCCAACAGGGGTAAACAGATGCTCTCAGAGTAGATGGACAGGTCCAGTTGACCTGAGATGTTTGCAAGAGTGACCAGTGTGTTCTCTCTCAGAAGCTCTAAGCAGTCCCACCACCATTCATCCCTTTGGCCCATTCCCTCATCCGAATCTTCATCTTTTTCATAGGTGAGAGGGGCCTGCTTGCGCTCAGGATGTCTGTGATGAAGCAGGATCAGACGTCCAAGCATAAGAAGCAGCCCTGGATGCTTTGACATTTCATGGTCATTTCCTGGAACAAATGAAAGGCTTCGGATGATATTAGAGATACAAATACAGCGTCTGGCCAAAGAATCTTGCCAGTTAGCAATTGTGATGAGTGGCCCCTCATCTTTACTGTGAGGCTCATCCTCCAGGATGGTGCCAGTCTGCTGTGCCATATGTGTTAACCCACTGCCCAAAAAAGGATTAGTTTTGTTATTCTCTTGTTGACTTTTATCTTTTGTAACTCCAGGTGTCTCAGAGTCATTGTTACCATCTTCTGTGATGGGTGAGGGGTTATTTTCTGAGCTTGATTTCTCTACAGTATTCTCTATGGGCACTGTTTGTTTTGACATCTCATCTTCTTCCAGCTTTGTTATCTCACCCTCTACTGTAAAGTTTTCTTTTAGTTCCTCTTCTGGGATGCGTCTCTTCAGCAAATTTTGAGGCACAGGTATTCGTTCTCGTGGTTCCAAGAAGTCTTTTCGTGGTTCAAAGTGTGTCTGGATGTGTTCAGTTGAGTCACCACCTCCCGCACTCCAATGAAGCAAGCCACTGTCAAACTCTTGCAGTTTGCCATGATCATTCGACTGGCCAGCAGCAAATGGGTCTTTCTTTCGTACCACCTTTAGGGGGAATTTATCAAACTTGCTAGCCTGTTTGGCTCTTTCATTTGCAGGTAAAGACTGGGCTGAGCTCATCTGTTCAGAAGAAACCTTGCTTCTCTTATCATCTTGAGTTTTCTCTTCTTGACCTAATGTTTCAAGGCATTGCTCTCGCTTTTCTTCCTCTTTTACATGAACTGGTCCCTCAGTTTCCTGTTCCACATCATCTTCATCCTCCTCCTCTTCCTCCTCCGCTAAGTTTTCAGCCTGTTCCTCTACTTTTGTGGTGTCTTCATCTTGTTTCAAGGCATCAGGATCAAGCAGTGTCCTCTGGCCAAGGTCTCCTACCTCATACTCCCTCAGTATGCCAAAAATTTCAATGAGGCAGCGTCTGAAGTATTCCACCAGTAGCTCAAGTAGACCTGGCAACTAAGGAAAAAAGTGTAGGGACAGCCATTAGACACAAACACTGAATTGAATTGCATGCTGTTATAACTCAGTACAAACACACTGTTGGGTTGGAGTTAAGAGGTCCTTACCGTGTTGAGATCAAAAGTAGAAATACTGTTGTCATCATACAAGAGGACATTGATGGTATCTAAGGCCCAAGTACTCTCAGCTAACAGACCCGACTTTAAAGACATCATGACTCGCCATGCCTCTGGGGTTCCTAAAGAGACGCAATGGCAGTTAAGTAACAATACTTAATTTAGGCTCACAATCACTACATAAAAATCCTACAAATGGTACACAAAAATGTTGAAAGGTTCTAAAAACTTTAGTCATACCAATATCTTTCATGGTTAGTCTCCGCCGCGGTTTTAGGACAGGTTGGGTAGCTTCTACAGAGCCTGGGGGAAAAGGCATATCTCTCCTGATTAAAGGCGACTGCACTGGAGGGGGCACTATGTGAGATGCAGGCACAGGAGGGCCAGCTTTCTGCATCTTCATTACTCCGTGCATGTAATGAGTTTTACTCGGCGATGTTCCGCTCTCCATGCTACGGGGCATGGACGCTGGACTGGACACCTGTGGAATGTGGTTCTGCACACCCTGAGGGGGCTGATAGCTGGACTGTACAGAACGTGGTATTGGTTGACCAGGACCTGTAGGACCATAGGGAGGTTGCCGTGGGCCCATCTGACCGCCCCACTGGCCATCGTGATTCATTCTCTGTTCTGTTGACATCATGTCCTCAGAGCGGTTGATGCCAGGGTAACCGTGTCCTTGGGGTGGACCCCCAGGGCCACCTTGCCGGCTTGGGTAGTTCTGATAGTTCATGTCCCTTGGCCCTTGCCACATGCTACCTTCAGGGCCTGACTGCATCATTTGAGGGGGCATACTGGGCTGAGCATTGGGCCCTGCACCACTCTGCATCCGTTCGCGACCGTAGGGAAAGGGGAACTGATTGCCTGGACCTGGTGGACGGCGATCAGAGCCTGGGTAAGGCCCACTGGCACCATACTGATTGTATGACTCCTGCTGCCCTGAAGAGGGTGCAGAGGAGCCTCCTTGCTGTTGTTGGGGTGGCTGCTGTCCGCTGGGGTAAGGTGTACTGTAGTCTGTCTCATGGCGCTTGGGCGGAGGGTAACCGCCTTCCACAGGACGCTTGTAGCTCTAAATATACAAGAAAGAAAAAAACATGTTTATTGATTCATTCTCTGTAAAATTGTATGTGTATAATTGAAAGAATAAAAATGGAGAACATATACGTGGGTTTTTTATATATATATATATATATATATATACACATACATATATATATATATATATATATACATACATATATATATATACATATATACATATATACATATACACATACACACACAGATAGATAGATTATTTGATTCCATTATTTAGAGAGTAGTGCAGATGAAGTCACCTGTTGTTGTTGTTGTGGGTACATTCCTGTTTGCTGATTTGGGTAGGAGCCAGTAGGGGGCGTTCCCTGCCCAGGATACTGATTACCATAGGAATCATGCCTACAAACAAAATGTTTCATCAGTCTGGCCGTGAATGCATTATTTCTTACCTACTTTGACAAGTCAAGGATCATTGTAACCTATATGCTGATATACCATCAGTGTTGGAGCTTAGTGAGAGGAATTCAAAACCTCAAGCCGAGCAAGCAGTTTGCTTTTCTATTGACTGCTTTACCGCAATTACATAGGACTAAATTTCAGTCGTAGCTTACCAGAAACTAAATATATTTTGCAAACATCTTTCTGATCACACACTACAACACCTGTGATTAATTTTTCATTCATACAGTAATAATGTACACTGTTTGATGGCTTTCCTCAATGTAAGCATGCTGACCATTTGTAATCAAATTAAAAACATTAAAACATTACAACATTGTCATTTTAAGCAGTGCTTTCAATGAGAGTAACACTAAAGCACTGACAATTGCTATGTGAACTGACCGTGGCTGCTGTGGTGGGAAGCGATTTGGCGAATACATCCCTGCGTCGGCATTGGCAGGCATCATAGGGCTTGGCTGAGCTGCACCAGATCCCATGTTGCCCTCTGGGCCCATTCCTTGCTCTGATCTGTGGCAACAATACACACATTATTTTTTATTTATTTTGGATTACATTTAATAATAGGACAAAATAGCAAAGTCACAACTTCTACAATAAGAATGACTGCCAATAAATAAATTGATAGCAAAAAATGCTATGATAGATTAATCAACTTAAGGTTTATGCCTCCTGTTTAGGTTTATTTTCTGTCTGGTTCATTATTCAAGAGCAACATTCAGTTAGTGATATGGGGGGAGGATTTATTGACATCACATTAAAACTATTCTTACCTCCTGTCATAGCCTGGTCCATAAGGATACTGTGGTCTGGGCCCCATTGGCATTGAGCCTATCGCCCCAGTTGGTCCTCTGTTGTACGGAGGCTGTTGTTGTGGCTGCTGGTCACCCACCCCACTGTTTGGGCCCTGGTTAGCAGGTAGAAACTGCTCACCAACTGAAAACGCAGAAATAAACAACTTCACAAATTTGAACACAGGTAAAATGCTAAATTTAGTTTATTTAATATTCACCTTTGCGCATGTTACTAAAAGGGTCCTTGTTGGGTTCATAAGGTCCCATGCGCCCTTGCATGTCAGGGTTGCCCATGCCAGACTGATAGGCAGAGTTGGGGGTCATGTTCCTCCGTGGGAAAGCAGGGTCATTACCCTCTGAGAAGGGGTCCTGCAGGTTAACACTGCTCCTAGAGATAATGTAGATGAAGCAGAAAAAGAAACAGAGAAATAAGTTGAACTAATATTTTAACATAAAACAACTTGGGACCAAACAATGTGTAAAGGAGACACACCTTGCCCCAGTTGGCATTGGAGGCATCTGTGAGTGAGGAGTGGACGCTGGAGTGGGAGGCTTTAGGTCTCCCCCCTCAGCCATTGAGCTGCTGGTTGACTGAGGAGTCTGAGGACCCTGCAGAGACCCTGACCCAGCTGTGGAGCAGAGGGACGCTTCAGTTTGAAATAAAAAAGGGAGCAGACAGACATGGTACATGACTTTAATAAGAGTCGAACAAAGCACGAGAATAAAGTGTGTTTGAAATGAGAGACTCCTACCTGGAGAAGGGGGCTGGACTTTAGCAGCTTGGTTCTTTTTGTTGTCTGAGAAAATCTCAGGAGGGGGGTCTTCACCACGTTCAACTTTGCACTCAAAGGCATACAGACACTGTATGTACTGTTTCTTCAAAGAACTGGCAGCACTACTAGATGTACCCACATTCAGAGAAGTGGCCAGATCACGCCATTTCTTATTCTTATTAACCTAAATAATGTAAGCATAAAGCAGATCATTCAAGTGTTAACAAATGTTCTTTACTATTTGTTGCTGGTTCTGAATGTCATACTTACTTGTGTCATGCCTCCAATCTCTTTGACCGACATGTATAACCGGAAGAGGTCAAGGGGTTTACGTCCAACAGCTGGCAAGTTGCTCATGCCCATAGCTTTCTCTTCAATAAAGGCCAAATAACGGTCAACCCACATCTTTCTTTCTGGTTCTGGTCCTAACTCATAAAGCCGTGTTATCTTGTCTCCGGTTGTGGTTGAAGAATTTGATTTCTGTATCATACAAAGAAAATCAAGAAATGTGTATTTTACTTTGAGGCAGATCAAATGTAAGTAAACAATTCTAGCAGTCACATTACCTTTGATTTTGAATCTTGTTTTGGTGTTCCACTCCCATCTACTTTGTTGTTCATCTTATTGTTAATTTCAGGACTTGGAGCCATACCTGCATAAATACACCATACAACAGTTTAAAAATATTAATTATACAAAAATACAAACACTGCAAACTTTACACTGACAACTTACCACTTGAGTTATTGGCCATGTTTGGCCCCATAGGATAAGGTGATCCACCTTGAGTGTTCATCATTCCAGGCATGTTGTTTATAGGAGGCCCATAGGGAGGACCAGAGCCCATCATTCCTGGAGACATGTTGGGGTAGCCTGGCATCCTAAACAAAGAAAGCATATAGTGAGCTAACAGTGACTCCAATTCATCAAAATAAAGAATTCACTATGAACCAACCTGTTGTGCATGGAATTGGTGCCAGGATGTGGCATGGCTGCAGGGTCCTGGGGCTTTCTGTTCATTCCTGGAGGAGGACACATTCCTGTGCCCACCTGATGTGGCATGTTTCCCATGTTTGGAGGCATGTTGGGATTCATGTTGGGACCCATATTGGGGCCATAAGGTCTTGCCCCCATTTGATTGGGAGGCATTCTTCCTGGAGGCATGCCACCATATGGAGATCCCCCACCTTGTCCTGCCATGGGGTTCATTGGGCCCATTCCCGGTGCTGGGTAGGCATTAGGCATATAGCCAGGCTGGCGTGGATAACCTTGGGTACAAGATATAGTAGTAGTAAAGTGTGTATAGTTTAAAAAAATGACCACAAGGTCAAACAGCATGCCACATCATAGTTATACAGTGTCAGGTACTAAGCTGTTTACTGTGTCACTTTATTTCCATTACTAAATAGACTTTGAAACTGCTAGTAGCTATAGACCCTGAGCAACAAGCTTTTGTCACAGTCTCAGTTCTACTGACAGGAGGCTCTGCTACGTCAGCTGACTCTCTGCTTCACAGCTATAAATAGCTGCAACAGAGCAGTCAGAGGGAGGGACCAGCAATAGCATGGTATATCTAAGACTAGAAAATACACTGTATTCCATGGGTTTGTTTAACAAATACACTTAATTTACCATTATCTAAACAAAAAGAAACAAGATTTATTCAGTATGTAACATTATTTTAAATGATATTATGAAAGTGCATACCTTGAGCGCCATATTGTCCACCCGGCTGTCCATAGCCACCCATTGAATTGTTCTGCTGATATGGACCCATACCTGGATGCATCTGCCCCCCTGAGGACTGCCGAGGTGACAATGCTGAGGCCGACTGAGGGGAGCCATAAGGAGGTATCTGAGGGTTCCTCTGCATAAACCCTTAAATAGGGCACATTCAGAATACAGTGATGAGGCCATATTCTTTTATTTATTATAACTTACAAATTGAACTCAAGTATACCTCTATCCTGGGCCATAGGAGATTGGCTCATTGACGGATGTAAGCTTCCATCTGACTGCACACTTGATGGCCTAGGCGGCATCTGGGTCCCTAAAACGTAGAATTTTATTTAATTTGGTGTGAGTTAATTACTTTCCACTGCAGATGGATTCTCGCGAGATTTGTGAGTTCACAAACTCATGAAAATCCATCTTGAACAGCTCCAAGCAAAGTATTCATAGCCAAACCATGGTCTAACCGGCTGGTGGCCAATGATGTGGCAGTACTGACCGCTATGGGCATGTTTTAGGTTTGAAGATGCATCGTTTGTTTCATTGCTACGAATATAAACAACATGTCGTTGCAAACATTTTTTATAGAAGCCCTCCCAGATGGTAGTGTGGGACAGACCATGTACTGTGGAGCAGACTATCTAGCTTGTCAGGTTAGTGAGTTGAGAACAAAAACTAAAACAATGTATAGACGAGAAAAGCAGTGCAAGAGGTTGTGTTTTAAAAGCTTGAGACACATTTAATACTACATATATACTGTATACTATAAACTGTTAAAGACACATGTAGGTGTCTGAGTTGCAATATGTACTTGTTCATATACCTACACATATACAACTGTGTACAATGCCTGTTACTTAGCCCACTCCTCTAAAAGGCATAGCACATATCACAGGATGCACAAAACCTAAGTAGTGTTTCTGGTTTTGTGCTCTCACTCAACCACATCAACTGTAAACATGGCAATCTGCACAGAGAAATACTTTGTGATTATCCCTGTGTATAGTGACTTAGAATATTAACACATTATACAGAGAAAAATAATTAAATAAATTCTGTCTCAAGCTTTATTTGAAACTTTCACAGTGAACTATCATGAGATATTTGCCTACATGACCCCCTACAACAAGCACCTTGACCTGCTCCCAGGACACATTAAATCTACATCCAGATAACAGAGAATTCATGCCAATTCAAACATTTCTCCAACCTTAATATGTGTTTTATTATGTTTTATAGTGTGTTGTTCATAATCTCCACTGTTTGTATATTATTTTTCATTTTTAAATTGTAGTAACATTTGTTCAAATATGCAAACGCAATATCTGCCATCACTGTAAAGGAGCGGTTACATTGTCCACTAGCTTTGTGTTGTAAACACAGATTTCAGGTCACAGGCATCTCCACCACATGTAAAACCTCCATATATATATGGACATATGTAAACATGTGCCCTGCAGGGATTCTCCTGAGATGAACTGCATGACACAAAAGTCAGGCTAATGTCTGGATCCTGTTAGCTCAACATGTATAAAAGAGTCTCATGTGTATTATTTAACATACATTTCAATTTGGTGTCTGACCCACCTGGCATGTTGGCAGGTGACAGTGGCCCTGTGCGAGGTGTGCTGGCACTAGCAGGGGAGCCAGCTGGGGATGGTGAAGGCCCTCTGATGCCCGGCAGATGGGGAGAAGTGTGAGGGGAGAAAGGTGACTGAGCTGGATTGCTCTGTTCACCCTGGCTGCTTGACACACCTGAGGTGCTCACACCAGGACTCAGAGCACCCTCTGTACCTGTAGGCAGGTCATCAATGGACCCTGACAGGTCCTAAAAATAGCATATGTCAAGAAATGTTAATGAAAGAAGTGAGGGAGAAGTAGAAGTAGTAGTGTAGATAGTGCTTTGTGATTTTTAATGTTATTGTGTATTTCATATGACAACTGTAGTAGCAATTGCATCAGTTGTTTGGAAATAAGCAGCACATATGCACATACTACACAAACAAGCTCAGAGGCCTTTGTCCTTATTTGTCTTTTTCAAGGAAAAAAAAAATAGGGGCATATTAGGGCAAGGATTGTCATAGTTACAAAGGTTTGTAGGATACAAGCTGAGTCTGCATTTAACAGCAGCTCTCATTTTTATATTTAAACTTTTTTTTACTTATAGCTTTTGACTGCAAATGCACAGAAGCACATGAATCAAGCCCTAGACTCAATGAACTGCCTAGATAAAAGGTAAAAAGAATATTCTTATGTATTACAATATCACAGCAATCAAACAGATAATAGAAATATGTATTGATCATATTTCAGAAAAAAAATATTGACAGATGAAATCTATATATCAAAGTTCCTTCACAGTTCACAGTGATATTTAGACAGGCCTCTGCTACAAAAACAGAATGACACAAGCAGAACTCACCGGAAGGCTGGAGGGGCGGCCTTGACTGTCATCTGTGCCAGACTTAGGCTGAGAAGATGGAGGAACATTAGATTGAAATGAGTCCTGGGATACCTCCTAAAAGGCAACATAAGATATGCTAAAGTGTACTGGCAGGAAAAACTGTAGTCCCAAGCAAAAAAAGTCATAAATATGTTTCCAACTTGAGGGTAGTACCTGCTGCTGTGGAGGAAAACGCTGATAAGGTGACTGTTGTGCTTGCTGTTGTGGCTGAGTGGCCTGGGGGTATGCTCCAGGCTGACTCTGTGGGTGTTGGCTGTGTCCTGGGGGTTGCTGTGGAGGCTGAGATTGTACCTGCTGTTGCTGTGAGGAGGGTGGCTGAGACCCCTGTGTCGACCCTGGGTAGTTGGACTGGCCCTGTGATCCAGGAGGAGCTTGTGAAGTTGGCTGCTGCTGGCTTTGACCAGGAGGACCCTGCGGCTGAGCATAGGGCGACTGGCCAGTCTGTGAGGCAGAGGCTTGAGAATAAGGTGGCTGAGACTGTGGGGGCCCTTGGGGTGGGCCTGGCAGTGGCCCCGGCAGTGGCCCCTGCGACTGTTGGGGCATATGTGGCTGCTGATAGGGTTGGCCTCCTTGTGCGTGAGGGCCAGATGTTGGTGCAGGATGTGGTTGCCCTGGGTAAGGTGCCTGCCCACCCGGTTGTCCTGGTTGGGACTGGGAATAGGGGGTTTGTTGTGAATGAGGACCCTGGCCAGGCTGGCCATAATAAGGTGTCTGGCTCTGGGAGCCATAGCCTCCTGGTCCTTGTTGACCATAGGATCCCATCTAAAAAACACAAAAAAAACACAATAGGAACCTCTATTCAAGTATTTGAATCAAGTATTTTAATGTTTATAATGTAGTGCATAGTACCTGTCCATATGGCATGCTTCCAATGCCTCCAGGAGTACGTCCTTGCAGCCCCACTGGGTATCGCTGGGGGCCTGGAGGGCCATACCCCTGGCCAGGGTAACCAGGCCCCTGTTGCGGACCAGTAGGAGGCCCTTGCTGTGGTTGCTGTCCATATGGACTTCCTGTTCCGTATGGTTGCCCCCGCATCTTCGCCATTGGGTCCATGGGACCAGATGGCTGGTTACAAAGAAAACACAAAAAAAATATATAATTTGAATAATATCTATAAGATCAAAGAGTGCAAAAGAAAAATGCCTAGTTGTGGAAAGTAGTTTTACATAACAAAAAAAAAAACTAAAACAAAACAAACACCAAGCTATTTCCCACGGCATTACCCCTTTTCACCTAAGTTACTAGTTTCGGAAGTCAAGGGAGCTATATATATCTACTTTCAAATTGAGGGCAGTCTGCCCAATCTTAAACATATCCCAGCTGTGCTCCTGTTTTGAATCAGGTCCAAGTAGCTTTTTCCCCCGAGAAGCCTGTTTGGCTCTGGATGAATGACATCAGAAATGAAGGAAGTACTTTCACAACAGTCAGAGAAAGTAAAAAAGTACTGGGTTAAAATCTATAATCTGGTTAGACAGTACAGCTTTTATTTATTTACATTTCCTTCTTTTTCATTGTGTTTGTGAATTACATGAGAAATTAGAAAACTATAATAATGCTGAAATTCAGACATTAACTGACATTGCCTAACCATTTTTAATGCAATAATTCCCTGATGAGGTTCATTCAGGTTATCAGATGACTTATGTGATCCAGTGAGGCCAAATAAATAAGAGCAGCACATGGCTAATCTGCATAAGACATAGAGGAAATTCCCTTGGCAGTGGGAGATGGTGGACTGTTTTCTGATTGGCCTGGGGGTGAGGAGGGGGGGTCTTTGCAGTCAAACTTGTGTGGCATGCCAGACACACCAGCTAGACATACAAATATTAACTTTACATACTAGGTACCAGTTCAATTTTCACTACTGTCCTCTAAGTGATTATGGCATCTATTTATCTGGAAAGCACAATGGACAACAAGTAGTTGTGGTACGCTTCTACAATGCAAATTACACTGTAAAAGTCAGCCCTTTTTGTCATAGCAGGTCATCTGCCAATTATACAAACAATAAAGATACAAACTCTAGCATCTTCTGATAACTGTACTAGAAGTGATATGATATTCTGTTCATTGGAGTAGAGTTTATTAATAAAAGACTGTACTTTGGATGACGTTATTTGTAATATATTGTCCTACAATACATTGTATTGATAAATTAAACATGGTGGGGTTGTGTAAATTGTAATTTTGGCCTAACATCTTATTGATGAAAGAAAGAGCTTAGTTCAGAGTAATACCTCTGATGACCCTGTGATGAGTTAATGCTGTGTGTAACTGTTATCAGCAACTGTTGCCTCGCATCACATGTAATTATAAATGGCCATGAGCAGCGGATGAGGAGCCAATCAGATTTCAGCTAGCATGTCAACCCAAGACCAACTATCTCCTGGCTTTGACAGCAGGATTTTACCTCCACAATTCAAATCCCAGAGCAAACTGCAATCTGCAGTCACTCGCTCATGTTGCAGCGCTGTTTACCAGCCGCACACACAGACGGAAATACCGCGCTAACACAAGAAGAGGAGAAAAACAATACATACAAACACGAATCCTAACCATTCAGATGCATCTCTGGGATTCTGAAATATTTCATGTAGACCTTGAAGAAATATTAAACGTTGAAAGAGTGATTTGCCATGCATCTTCTGTTACTGCCACCAAATTATCGCTTATCAGAGCAGAAAATTATCCACTAACACAACACAAATATACAAGACTACTACCTTATTTTTACATGTGTGAATGTTGCACACACCATATCGTATTATCTATTCTTGTTCTGTGTGAAAAGTCTTTGTATACTGTATATAATTATCGCAAAGTATCTTCCCGATGAAAAAAAGACAGTCCTTGCTCAACGATATGCTATTTCGCCCCGTTTCAAAGTGCGGCCTTCTTTGCTTCACTCAAGGTCCTTACTTTGTTTAACAACTTACACCATCTTTGCACGATATTAAAATGCTCCTATAAACCTCGTAAGACATGTTAAAACGACAACTGTGCGATAGTTTGTAATAAAGGAAAACACACACACGATAGGCAGCCATTTTAGAGTCTTTGCGAACTAGTATCAGACAATGGCTGGCCTGCTACGTTGTGAAGCAGCTAGGAGGAGAGAAGGAGAGGCAAAACCCTACATTTTGCCCCTGTTTTTGTGTGACTTTACCTGGTTTCTACCTAGTTGTTGCCCAGCACTTCCAGGGCTCATAGGCGACGGGTGATGGCTTCTTTGTTGCCAACCCGGATTGCTCCCTCCATACTGAGCACTACTGCCCATGTCTGGTCCCTTACTAGCGCCTTCTTGGCTACCGTAGTCACTTGAGGGATAGTTAGGATATCCCCGCGTTGAGCTAGGTGAGGTTAGAAGCTTATTAAGAGTCGGTGTAGATGTAGGCTGAGGGTTTCCAATGTTATATCTCTGGTTACTGTAAGAGCCAGCCATTGCCGTAGGTCCTCCCGCTGGTGGCTGCTGCTTAGCTGGCTGTCCCCCAGCTGTCGGCGCCTGGTTACTGCGCGGGGAGTTCATGCCGTACGCTTGGCCCGGATAAGGAGTCCTGTTCGGGAATGGGTTGTAATTATTATACTGGTGGTTTGAAAAGCCATGGTCGTGGGAATTGGGTTGATAAGGGTCCATCATGTTGCTTTGCTGTGCGACCGGACCCGCAGCAGCTGCCATGCCAGGGCTTTGTTGTCCGCCATGTTGATGAAAAGGCCGACCGTAGTGCTGTCCGTATCCGTACGAAGGTGGTGGAAAAGCTGAGCCGTGGTGATGTACCAAACCAGGATGGTTATTTCCCTCTGGTCCGACGGAGTCATTCTGGTTATTATTGTTGGCTCTGGGTGGGTTCCCATTGCCGTTCTTCATCTCAGACTCCCCTCCTCCCCCTGCATTTCCACCGTCGGCCGCGTCCTGCAGATCCGCGCGTCCCGGCGAGCCGCT
This sequence comes from Rhyacichthys aspro, assembly GCA_036850595.1. Classification (NCBI taxonomy): domain Eukaryota; kingdom Metazoa; phylum Chordata; class Actinopteri; order Gobiiformes; family Rhyacichthyidae; genus Rhyacichthys; species Rhyacichthys aspro. Next base: position 10,825,735 of record CM072163.1, on the reverse strand, counting down.
GTCCAAACCCGGCTGTTTCTTATCCGACTGCTTTTCCCCAGGTATCGAATCCTCCTTAGGGTCTCGATCCGGCCTTTTGAGCTCGGAAGGCGGGCTAGTGTTAAGAGTGGCTGCGCTGGCGACCTGAGCGGCCATGATATACCCCCCCACCTCTCTCTCCCTCTCGGCGAGTCACTCACAATCAAAAGCGAGCATTGAATAGAAAGAATTGTTTATAACCATTTATCCTTCTGCCGATTCATTCCCGCCCCTTAAACCGGACCGAATCCGGCCGCCATCCCCTAGTTCCAGCTCCGTAAATGACTTAAAGAAGTGATGGAAGCTCCATACAATGCGTAAAGAGCGACAGAAATTGTTGTGGGAGTTGTGTTACTGAGCCCGGGTAGAGGCAGGGAGCGAGCCCAACCAACACGAGGCTCCGCTAGATACAGCCATTTTACTGAGCCGCACGGATAGGCGCAAAACATGGGCCGGATCCCTCCCATGCGGACCGAACTTTGTCTTCAACATCACGTTGTATATTTTTGCCAAATAGGTGCTATTTTCCCGTTACTCGTGTATTGTTCCCACATTCACAAACAGTCATAAGATATGACAGTAAGAAAAATATAAACAACTACAATAACTATTTAAGATGGGGCACTTTCCACAAATAAGTGTTTGCGCAGTAAACATTCATTTTGGTATATTATAAAAGCAAAACAATTTTTTATATCTTGAAACCTTTTATAGTTGCGAAAAGGTGGGAACAATTTTACCTTTATTTGCAGCTCATCAAAAAGTGCAGTGGGCAACTTTTAATTGTATCATTTTAAATCATTTTGTAATGCTAAGTTGTAATATTTGTGTTTAGGCCATTTAGTAATGGTATTTAAACACGCAAACATTTTCTATGGAACATTTCGTTAATGTTCAAGTGGCAAGTAATTAGTGAAGATTGAACATAGTGTTAACAAATAAAATGTTTACCTGTATGTAGATGGTTAGATATGGGTCAAACAGTGTAGAAGGCCACAAGTCTCACCGTGGTGTTTATTTATAAGCATTTCTAATGTTACGTAAGGTTTAATATGCGTTTCGATCATTTCACACCAGTAATTCAAGTAAGAGTGGTATTTAGGCAAGCAAAGGCAGCACACCGTTTCCAGAGCAGAAGGAGGAAGCCTTGCAGCAAACGAGACTACCAATGCACATTCCCTGTTCTTCCCTCCCTTGCTTGCTCTGCTTTGCTCTGCCACCCCCTCTCCTCGCTGTCTGTCTCTCACTCCGGCAGAAGCACTCCTCTGCTGAGTGTGGGGGGATGGGCGCAGACTCCAACACTCTCTCTACCCTACAACACTGAACTACGGCGCACACCACACCATCCTTATCTAGTGGCAAAGACAGCACGCGTGAATAGTTTAAAAGTCTCCCAACAATTTGTAAAATTAACATTTAAACACTTCTCCAATCTCACTCAAATGAAGCAATGGCAGCAGTGTTGTTGCGCACAGCATAAAGCAGGGGTGGATGATAATGAGAAGTGTGTATGTGTGCGCAGGGTTGACTTAGTTTCTCTTCTTGAAACGGATAGAAGACAATTAGCATACCCCAAATGTTTGAAAATGTTGTTGTGCTGTAGTGTGATAGAAATATACAATGTCTCACTAGGACAGGAGTGTCTTTCGGGGTTTTTTTCAGTCGACACACAAAAACACACTATCTTGGTTTCTCCCTGTTGTAGGTTGTTACACACAGGCACTCGCATACCTCTAGGGGGCTTGTAGGAAAAAAAGACAGGAAGTAGCAGTGAGAAGGCATACTTGATCACATGTACAAACATCGGAACACAATTTAACATTCTGCCTGACACACCCCCTAATACTCCGAGAGCGCATATGTGTTTCCAGGCAAGATCCAAATGCGTTCACGTATAATTTCACTGCCACATAATACCACATAGGGTTAATATGATTTCCCACACTATTGTGAGCTCGCAAAGAGGACCACGCTTTATTTTAGTGGATGTGTGAGAAGTGCACAAATGCACGCCAGCAAAGCTTCATAGAAACTGTGGTGTCTAGTCATCTTCTATGTATATATTTGATTAGTATAGAACATTTTAACTAACAGCAACATATGCGCAAACCAGTAAAAATAGGAGTTTTAGCAGTTTGTTTTACAAAGACACTTCCATCCCAGAGACCAGACACAGGGCCAGTTGTGCAGAAACACAGATTTAATGTGGCTTCCTCTCCCCGCCTGACTTAATTTTTCTGTTTTGGCAGTTTGCAAAAGTCGGAGCAGATTTTGTGGACCTGGAAACAGAAATTGCTATCACATGTGCCATCTGCTGGACAAAAGATAGACTCAACTTGTGGGTTTTGCTCACGGTCAAAGTCATTACCACCTCCTGTTTGATTGTGATTGATTCTGCCACTGTAAAATAAAAATCTAAACATTTCTGTAACATGAAGCTTGCATAATGATTTTATGTTGTATAACTAATTATATTTATATAATTGCAACCCAATATTTATAATTAATGAAACTATGTAATATTACTGTTACTCAATTTCCTATTGTCTTTTTTCACCATTACTACAACACTTACACTAGTATCTGTCTATGCTGATAGTCATATTATTGCCAGCTCTCTGTATCTTTCCTATGTCAGACGTCCTTCTCACTTTTGCATACACATGCATACAAGTCAAGATACTGTGCAAGAACAAAGTGTGCAGTCCTTTTCACCACATTATTTGATACCTTCAATGACAGGTTTATTTCATTTTGAAAACAAGAGAAAAACAATGCACAGCTATATAGTCAAGTCTTTTTGACATAAAATCTATGGTCAACCTTTAAATATTTGCTTGACTTAATACTGAACTATATCACAGAGATTATTTTTAACATCAATGGAAAGACAAAAATATACATACCACAAGAGTGAATGTAAATATCACTTAATTAAAAAAGCACAAACCATATTACCGCAGACGAAAAATGCTCCTTTCATTTGTCTCTACTGGTTTTTTTTATTAGGTGTGGGAATATGTGAAGAATCTGCAGCACCCACATTTATTTCCTGTCTGCTACTGCTTTCATGAAGGGGCCCACAATTAATCCCAAATCAGATTGATGATGCCAAGTCTCACCAATGTACTGTGCTTAAAAGGCATCCTTCCTCTGGTGTTACATTTTACAAATCCATCATTTCTTCCTTCACAGTCTTTCTGCTGGTTTCAACATACCTTTCTTGCACTCCAAGAGTACTAGTGGGTCAAATGTTAAGGAAAATCACTGCCCAATTCTAGTTAAATTATGCCAATATATGAGAATTTCATAATTTATCCACCTGCAAATCTTAAGACTGCTTTTAAAACACATGGTGAGTCATGGTGAGTCACGAGTTATTGGGAAAGGATACGAGTTAAACTGGAAGTCTGCTCCCACAGCAGCTGACATCATGGCCTGCAGATTCCTCTCCTCGAGATCTCCAAAGCAGTAGCCATTGGCTTTGTCCACTGCTCGTAAGACCTGAATCATACTTTCTTTGTCCTTTAGGAACAAAAACAAATAAAGAAAAAGCTGAATAAATGTTTTCAGAAAAAGTATCCACAAACGCATGATAGATAGTATACATATGTTAAATAGTAATAAAGCTGTCATGATGTTCTAAATTTTATTCAATTTGGTATAAAATTGCTCCCAAATGGATTAGCAGATTGCTTTATTATAATTACATTGCATGGAATATAAAAAGATAAACCATGTATACTATGTATATAATTATTTCATGAATATTGTATAATGTTAAAATGTACAAATAATGAAAAGAATTGTATGTAGCATGTGAAGAATTGGTTTTCTAGAGCCATACATTTCTTAAATATCTACCTTATTAGAAACCTGAGCTTGTATTTTTGAATGGCTCAAGCATTAGTAGCTATAGCAAGTTAGAGTCCTAATATTTACAGTATGGCATATTTATAACAGAACACTTTTTTATTTGTATTTTTTCACTATATTTAAAATTACTTTTCTTAGGTGTATGAAATGTATGTGTTACATTATCTTTGTAATACCTGTACATTGAGAGGCACAAAGGAGACAAGACTGTAATCTTGTATGACCTCTGCCAGCTTTTCATTCAGATTTCGGAATTTTTTAAAGAATGGGTCAGAAGCCAGATGGTCAAGAAGATAGGACAAGTCCATGACCTCTGTGTAGAAGTCAAGGTTGAATGCTGTAGGAAAAAATATGCATTGAATATTTGTGTTGCATTGATATAAGATTTATCTTCCACTGTTTGTTAAATGTGTTACAGTTTATATGAACAGAATTAATTCATTACCTGGGAAAACTAAACAACTCACCAAGTTTGCCATACTGCTCAATTAAGTCCATTTTAGAGAGGACATTGACATGGGGAAGCTCCACATGGAGCATAGTGGACAGAGAGGTGCACAGCACAGAGATAAATTTGGCTGGGTCAGTGCAGTAATGAGAGTCCACCAGGTGCACCGCTGTCAACTAAACAGAGAAGAGGCAATTATCAAACAATTACAGTAGAGCAAGTAACTGGCATCATTAATATCATGTATGCAAATTACGTATAATAAGAATACTTTTTTTAAAATGTTCATGCTGAGGACACTTACCCTGAAATTCCACTTTCCTAGCTGTGCGAATATGTCCTTTACTGAACTTTGGTGGGTATATAACTCCACTTGTCCAGGACAGTCAAACAAAAAGTAACAGTCACTATGCTGCCTGAGTTTGTTTTCAAGCCAATCCATGTTTGCCTGTAGATACTCCATACAGTACAGGAGCCCACCATTAGGTCCAAGTTTTAACCCCTCCATGACATCATCCAGCGTGACCAACTCTGAGACGTCCACTTGGCATGGATAAGGGAGACCCTCGTTTGCTGGGTCCATGTTCACCACAACCACCTTACGTCCCAGGGCAGTCAAAAATTCCTGCATGCCTTGGCAGTAGGTGGTTTTACCTGAGCCCGGTGGTCCGATAACTACCTGGCCGAAGCGCAGAGAAGGCGTTGAGCCTTTCTGGCTGGACATGGTTTAAGAGTCTATAGATTCAGGGGCTCCTTAGATAGCAGAGATCCACAGCATCCACACCATCACCAGGTTAATGCGCGACTACAACAAATAACTTTTAAACTAAACACAAAGACAGTTTACCTTAACAGTGTTAATTATATTGGAGAGTTTATGCGCAAGTCGTTAAACAGGTGGTGAAAACAGTGAAACAGTTGTGAATGAGGCTTGCTTTGCAAACTTAATAAATAATGGTAACGACATACGTATTTACCTTCTGCCGCCGAACAGCATGTTAGCAAACCCGAAGCTACGCTAAAGTGACGCACTTCCGGGTTATAAAACAGTATTATCGCAATAAAAGCTTCAAATATTTAAATACAAGTTTAACATTTATGTAAAAAGCACATATTGCAATGAGATACTTTGGTTATAATTCTTTCGTATGTTATGAATTTCGTACTATTTTCAGTCAAACTTTTAAAATTAGAGCAAACATTACAGCAACTACATCCTTCAACACACAATAACAAAGTTGCACCATCTGAAAATAATTGTGGGTTTTAAAATTGTTTAATTGCACTGTATGTTTAAAAAACACATTTAATAGAAATGTACAAAAAATATATTATTAGGTTATAAGGTTATCTTCGAGGTCCAATGCTGCCCCCAGGCTGCCAACCTCTATATTTTAGGCTGGTGCTCGGTTGCCGCCTCAACAGTTTATCACCTTCATCTATTTCTTTGGGTTTATCATACACTGTGGTTATGTGAAAGTCTGGTCTGGCCTTTTTTATTGGGTGTAATACCAGTTTCTCTCCATGATACCTGCAAACAACATGAGAACCATTCACATTTAAACAGAATTTATAATTTTACATTATTATCTATTTGCTGAGTCTTCCATTTACCCAAAGCCTCTTTTGCAGTTTGGATGTTGGCCCTCATTCTCCAGAGCCTCGGGGATTCCAGTTTGACTGCTCCCTAACCCTTTACCATCCTTCCAACCCTGCTTCTCCATCACACGCCGTCCAAAGCCCTAAAAGTATAAATGAAATATAAGTTTTGGTTCTATATGATATGTGAATATATTATACACAATATCAAGGAACTCTTTTTACCTTAGTGAACTTCTCAAAGCTACCTATTGACTGGCCTTGGCCGGAGCCATCTTCAAGCCCATCTCGTAGCCTATTTTCGTATCGCATACGGACAAAATCACGAGCATCCATGTCACCACCATCTGTAAAAATAGGAAGCAAAACTACCAAGGTTTAAAACTGAGTAGGTTAATTGAATAATGCAGACTAAGAGTGAATTTTAGATACCTTTATCGTAGTAAACACTCATATCAACATCCCAGTCATCTGCTGTTTGTTCATCAAAATCTAAAGAAAAAAAAAACAGAGAAGTTGAAGTTAATATTTTAAGCAATCCAGAAGATAATAGTTTGATTAGATTAGATTATAATAAATGGTTGGGAAACACAATGGTTAAAATTTAAGCCAAAGTCTATGTCCAATGCCTATGTGACGATTTATCCTCAATGATGTTAGGTTAAGATGAGACTCTGTTGTGTACCTCCTTCCTCCTCCTGCCAGTACTGAGCATCAGTGTAAAACACCAATCCTGGGCCTCCCTTTTCCCATTTTAACTCAATCTCTTCTTCAAATAATCTCTCCTTGCTCCGTTCTTGGCTGGTTATATCCTCATGTAAAGCTTCATGGCGCTCCCACTCCTCACAGCGGTCATCATCCTACAAGCAACAATGTAAATAATTACAAAAGGCAAAGAGATAATCTCACTATTTTGAACACGATTACACATTTGTTGTAAACATGCATCATGCATGAATTTAAACTAACATCATCAGCATCTGACTGTGGATCTTCCTCCTCTGTTTCTGGCTCATCTGTGTTTTCAGTTTCAGTGTTAGCAACTGTCTTCTTTTGATTCAAAAACGAAGGAGGTAAAGTGCCTGGCCCTGATATTTCATGTCCAGCTGCAGTTAATACAGTTTCCTCTGTGGCTGGAAGTGTGCAAGAGTTCTGATACTGGAAAGGCACATTTCCATAACGCCGATTGGAGCTGGTCTTGGGAAAAATTAGGCCCAATTTCCTTATGAGGCGTGGAGGAAGGCGACATGACTGGATGAGCTGGAGGAACACTTTCACTGGTGTGCCTACATTTCCATTTGGCATCAAAGCAGGTGGATTCAACTCGGATAAACTTTTCAGGTCAGTCTCAGTGAAATGCTCCGTTAGGGACACACGGCGCCGCTGTTCAGACTTTGTTTTGTATGGAAATGACTCATCATCTGAAATATGGAAAATAATATTTTTATCACTTCATTCATTTTTGTCAAAGCATACTATTATAATCTCCGGAAATATTATTACATGAGGGATCAATAAGAGTCAATCAGAAGAGCTTCAACACAAAATAAATTACTGAAACAAACTATAAGGGGATTGTTTTAACTGTTTAAACTTATATAATAATTAAACAACTGCTTATCACTACATTTAGGTTGATTGACTACCTTACTCCCTACACTGTACCTTTTTCTTGTGAAACTTTAATTCTTTTTATAACACAACGTCTCGTCAGCCAATTCCCTTTTGAGTCGATCCAGTGATTTCCTGAATACATCTTGATGAATCTGTCAGCGTCTTTGGCGTGGACAGAAACGATACAACAGCACGTCTTCACTGCCTTTTTGTGCTTAGGACCATTTTTCCGTTCCTGTCCAGTCTGAGAGGACTCGGAGCTTCCTCCCTCGTTGTTGTTATCACCCGATGACTTTTCGGGATCCCTTAAATCTTTAAGAACCTCTGGTCGATGGCGAAAGTGAAAACATGTGAAGCCACCGCTTTCTATGAACTGGCTGAAATAATTTCTCAGATCCATTGAGCGAAATAATGGTGGAATACTGCAAATCGCAAAATATTCAGGAGATGCATCCTCAGTATCCGCCATGATTGTTTACCCGTCGACGATGTCAAAGCTTAAGCTTGTCGGCGCGTCACATCCGGTCTGACTCACCAGTACAGGAAGTGAAAGGAAGTGAGAAAGGGACATTATTAAAAGCAAAAAAATAATTGTAACATGCTTTAATATATATTAAAGTGTATTACATATAAGATTGTCAGAGTTTCATCTGAGTTTTTGCGTCATAGCCAACCCGATCCAGCATGGACTATATGTAGTATACAATTAGCTATTTTATTTTTAAACAACACCCGACAGTGCTAGTTCCAAAACGCTAAAGATGTTTAAGGTGACTGAGTTAAAAAATGCCAACTTTTGGTTAGGATAACATTTCTAGACTCAATCCAAACAAAGCGGATAGGTCATAGTATTATTTTTTGTAGCTTATATCCAATCACAGTAATGAACATGTAGACCTAAAATTAAAAGTTAAAAGAGAACAAAAGAAAAACGTGGCAGAATCTTTAAAACATATCATTATAAAAATTATGTAGCCTACATAATGACAAAAAAGTGCTTCTAGTGGAGTTATTTGGGGCAGTGAATATTGAATATAGTAGTTGAGATGCCCATGGTTGAGAACCCATTCTTGTCAAATCTAAGAAACCTTTATATAACATCCTGAAGCCACAATAAAATTAGAGAAGTAAGAGTCAGTATTTTAGACTGAGCAAATCTGGCAATAACAAAACAGATGAGTTGTGAGTAAATTCAGTGGTGTGATTTTCATCCAAGTCATCCAAGTCATTATAGTAATTATTTTTATTCAATTATAATGGAAATATTAATCTAATTTATATCTTTGGATGAATAAATAAAGATGAAATGAAAATTTTCATTATATGCAAAAGTAACACCTGATTGGGTGACTTAAGTTTGAGGGCTGACTGTACCACATAATTCTTTGTGAAAGGAGAAGGATTAATTGTGTGTGTGTGTGTGTGTGTGTGTGTGTGTGTGTGTGTGTGTGTGGGGGGGGGGGTTACATTATTGGCTCTCTAACCTGCACCTTATCAAATGAAGCCAGTAGGTTAATTTATAAATGTGAGCAGACTAATAATAACATTGTATTAATATAAAAAATGTTAAAGTGAGTTGTTCCAGAGTCTTCAAAAATGTCAAAAAATATACAAATACACTGGAAGAAAACAAAGTGTCAAGGCAAATGCTCATTTTAACAGCATTAACTCTCCTCATAGAGATAAAGACATGAAGTTCCACATTTGAAAAAAAAGTGATTTTCTATATATTAATAGTTTTACAAGTGCAGGCTGTGTCCAAAATAGGTAGACAGCCATGAAGCCTGTTGAGCCAGAGTTCATTAACCCCTGGCTAACTCTTTCTTTGGCCTTCACCTCAGATTTTATCTATGTATTTTGATAGTAATGGGCAATAAAACTGGACTCAGGTGTCTAGGCCTGACATCACTTTACACGTCCTATTTAACACTTACTTTGCTTTAGTCATAGCTACTCTTATTTAGATTCCAAGTATACTTAATCATATTAAATAAAATTAAATAATTGTATTATGACCCCAGTACAGAATATTTGTATATACATTTTGGACAGTGTGAAAGTGGAGCCTGACAACATTCCTTTGCTGCACTAGCAGTAGGTCAAGGTTAAGTGTCATGTTCTAGACATAATGTCCATCGCACACCCATGACATGACAGCACCGAGAGTTCAGTGACCTGGGAAACCAAAGTAAGTAACCAAAGTAAAGTAGAAAAATCAATATTCACAAAAATCATGCAAGGAAAACTACTTGTGTTTTAATGTGTCACACAACCATTAAAATACTACAAAGCAAGTTTTTTTTTCACAGTGACCATCGAATGTTCGTGGAGATTGAGGTATGATTCAGATGGGATCCTAAAGGTGCGAGCCATTACATCATGCTACAACAGCCTTAATGTGTTTGTCTTCCTTTATTCAGGAGACAGCAGTTGCTCCAGTTGTAGGATGAAGGACCTTTTTACTGTCTTGGCTGAGATAAGTGTCTGTCCTCCGTGCCCGTCTCTGACTGCTCCTAGCCCCTATAAACACAAGCCTTATCACAAGCATTTACAACTGCCAGTGTGTTTTACTGAGCTGTAAGCTCCTGGGGGGCATTGGAGGTCACTTTACAGTAAGGACCACATTCTTGAGCACTGGATATTGTTGGGGGGTTTTTACGTTTCAAAAATGTCATCTATTTGGCATGCTTCCAATTAAGTTCTTATGTTGTTGATTGATTACATAATAGCATGTACTGTATGGCAGCATCTTTAAGGAAAGAGCTGAATATTAAACTTATCGTTTGTATGTATCACTAAAGATAGTGACAAAATAATACAACATTCGGTGACTGGTGCTGCCACTCATGTCTGGCCTGTAATCATTTTATTACAGTCATTTAGCTTATAGGATGACCTTGACTTTACCGTATTACCGTTCACCTGTTTCCCTGTACGGTGAGGTTTCCAGGCTTTTTTACTTGGACCATAGAAAGGGATGATGACATTGTGTCATCTGACCAAATTAGTCTGTTGGTTATAATGCAATTATGCATTACACAGTGTTCAGTGGTGTGCATTGCCAAAGATTGGGATTGATTGACTTATGGAAGCCCTTTATTTATTCGTTCTATCATAAAGTAATTTTCTTATCTGTCTGAAACCTCGGTGCCTGGCACAGGTGAGATAACAAATTTGAGTGAGCTAATATTAAATAACAGGTAAAACCTTGTACTACTTATTCTGACACCGTAAATGGGATGTCCTTACATTTTCTGGAAAACATTACACCAACATGTCTGTACAAGTAAATAAAAAAGATTAGCTTTTAAATAGACTGATGCATAAATATATTTACTGTCTGTCAGATTAAGGCAACCTTTTAGCTGGCTTTGATAATAGCTCAGAACTTTTTCAAACAAATCTGTACCACAAGTCATCTTCAATAAAGCAAATCAGAATTTAGCAGGTTACTGTGTGATCACAGTGTCTTTGTTATTCTGAACATCTAAATCAAATAGATCAGCTCACACTGGATCTAAATAAAAGAATGGTCAGCAATCTGGGTCTCTTACTCTTTAGTTGTAAAATAAATAAATAAATAATGTTCATTAGACAATAGTTTTATGAATTAAGAAAATGCAGGTAGATATAGATTGAACTGTATTGAACAGAACTGACCTTAATGCTTTTCAAACCACACATGAAGAGACTTTAACTTGTAGGTCAATGCCCCCTGTCTACCTTGGCCTCTTTCCAGCTTTGCAGGTGTGAGCTGGCACTGTGCATGGACACAGTGTGAGGCTGAGCCCTGTAGTCCTTGGTAGCTTGGTACTGCTTGGGGTAATGACACTTATTCATAGATAAGGCCCAACCCTTTTGATACAAGTGTTACCCCGCCAGTGTCTTTTCATTGAGAAAACCTTATCACTTTCCCAGGGTTATTCCATCAGTCACCTGGCAGAGCACATGGTTGTTTTTCACTCTGGTGTATTGACAAGTCAAGGTCCACTAGGCTGGGCGGCTGGCCTTATAAATACAGGCCAGTGCAAGTAGCAGCAGGACTTAACAAGCACAAGTGCACATCCTGTGAAGGGACAATTACGTTCAACTCACAGGTCTCTAGAGCAGTAAAAAATGAACAACAGATGTCAGTGTTCAGGTAGTTGTGATGGGCTTTCAAACCCTATCCTGTACAATATCCTTAGCCAAATGGAAAACAGCAAACCTAATGAAAACAGCTTTAATTACAACTCAGTTCCTCACCGATGCAACTGTGAGCTGCGACGGACAGTAGGCCTTAAGAGGCCCTCTGAGATTTGCAAAGAAGCTTCAGCAGTACTGGTAAAAACTATCCACTTCATGAAGAATTTACCAGCGTTTAACCAGCTTCCACCAAATGACCAGTACTTTTTGCTTAAAAATTGTTGGGCTCCACTCTTCATTTTGGGTCTGGCTCAGGAGCATGTGGACTTTGATGTGATGGACACACCTGCTGACAGCATGCTGAAAAAGATTCTCCTTAACCGACAGGAGAGCCCTGATACAGAGAGGGAACAGCCCACTGTGGCTGGGGTCAGCAAACTGAAGAGCTGCTTGAAAAAGTTCTGGAGCTTGGATTTGAGTCCAAAGGAATATGCATACCTCAAAGGGACTACAATATTTAACCCAGGTATGAATGAAACATTGTTCTACCTTGATGTGTGTGATCTTACTTGTAAATTCAGCAAACGCTAAATAGCACATTCTTGCATTCAACAGATGTCCCAGACTTAAAGGCAGGTCTGTTTGTTGAAGGGCTACAACAGGAGGCACAACACGCTCTGAGTGAAGTGGTCCACCTCCTCCACACAGGGGACAGGGAGCGCTTTGCACAAATCCTGCTCACAGCCTCCATGCTGCAGACCATCACACCCAGTCTCATCACTGAACTGTTCTTCCGGCCTGTGATTGGCTCCGCGGATCTGCTGGAGCTACTAGTGGATATGCTTTTCTGCAAGTAAAGCACAGTTAATAGACTTCACCACAAACTGCCTCAGTGAGACTTTTGTTTTTTGTTTGACATTTTTATACTTTCAATGCTTTTTTGTTTTTTCATTGGTTTTTAAATAAATATATTTTTTTACTCACTCATTCAATCTGCCATTTATTCAAAAGTGACATTTTGTGATGTTTTCATGTGCCAGATATTGTCTCCTATAGGATATGTTACATTGGTGGTTAATACAACAACTCAACAACTAAACTGAACATTTATAAATATAGTTTTAGATTGTTATTTTTGGTTCACTGTTGGATTGTTTGAGGGTGCCTCAGCAGTTACAGAGTATTATGTGAATGAGCAAAAACGCATTTGTTCTAATCATTGATGAAGACTATTTAATGATATAGACACTGTATGAAGGATACAGGAAGGCTCAGAGCTAAGACAGCCTCTGGGTTTTATTTGGACAATAAACTCCCCAATGTTTCTTTAATTAGTACTTTGTCTCCCTCTGATGGAAGTTAGTAAAACGTTAGTCTTACAGTCAGACGTGCTGAAACAGATTTCAGCATATATGTGTCATCTGTGGAATGAAAACACAAAAACATCTGATCAAGTATAGTAACATGCTGTTCAGTATCAAGGCAAAAATTGGAAAACTGGTATTGCATGAAGAATATCTGCTCTAAATATGATTTTACTGTACACAAAGTGTCAGCTGTTTTTGATACAGAAGAATCCCTCTGAATTTGTCTAAGCCTGTGGTATGTTAGTTGTGAAACATTGAGCCTAAACATGACACCTCATACAGGTAAAACAGGAATGTGCTGGTGGGGGCAGAGAGCCAGAGGAAATGGGGTTACACAGGGCAACTGCAACACAAACACCCAAGCAACATCTGTCAAAGATGAATTTACATAAACAGTTTGAACAACACTGGGGCTTGCTATTAATTGCATATGCTTACTTGTGAAACACTGTCAATGTGCTGACATTAATAATGACATAAATGAATGATCGTTTACAAGTTTCATTCAATCTACCAGTAGACTGGAATACAATATTTTGCATGTGAAACTATCTAAAGGCATTTTTAATGCACTGCTTCTTTACTTTGTAATAAAAGACAAACAGAGCCTTGGATTTTATTTCCTTTTTGTCAGAACCAGCCAAACGAGTTTCTTCTTTGGCAGTAAGCGGAATAAGCCTGCCTGGTAACACAGTGACCTCAGGGAGATGAGCTCAACGACAATAATCCACATGAAAAAGGAAAACATTTAGGCTTAAAAAGTAAAATTAAATAAAAAAACAAAATGTTTTACTATTATTACTACTTTAAAAAGCAAAAACAATATTGAATTTATTTGGCTTGTCAGAAGAAAATGCTTTAACAGTGTCGCGTCACCACACTGCAAGACAAAAAAAATGCATTAACAATCATTGAGATTTTTATTTTGTTAAAAAATAAAACAGACCACAAAATAAAAATGTGGCCAGTTGGCACAAAAGGCTTAATGATCCAAAGAGTAACATTGTCTTAAAGCTGTACATCAAAAATATGGCTTTACTGGGGCATTTTCAAAAACAAGGAGTGTAAGTGGCGAAAGTCAGTAAGCCCACACATACAGCACATGAACAATGGCTTACATCAACAGTCACACAGACAAGAATGAGGACGGTTATGTTCTAGCATCAGTTGAATCCTCTGGCCTGACTGCTTAAGTGTAGTCATGCTATTTTTCTTACACCATGGTGAAAACATTGCACAGAACACTAAAAAAAAACAAACATACTTTGCTTTCGCAGTTTAAAATAAAATATCCTCAGCATAGAATTTGTGGAGTGATAAAGGACCGTACATTGGAACCACAGTCAGTCTAATAACACACCTAACTGGACCAATAATCAACCACCCAGAATGAAAAGTGCCTTGCACAGTAACAGCTAAATGAGAAGCAGAGGAGCCCCTGATGAGTCTGCTTCGGTGTCATGATGGCAGTAGGGTGAGTAGGCAGTAGCTGTGCTCGAGGAATACGCTGTCAGGAAAAAATACATAAAATAAATGAATGCATTATTACGAACAGCAATAACAGCTTAGGGCTGTACTTGATTTACAAAGGGTTACACTGTGTGCAGAGGTAATGCCGCAGATTGAGATGTTCCCAGGCCGTCATTTGAAAAATATTGGAGCACAATGACTTGTACCTTCATTCAAAAACATGTAACAAGACACCTTTCTCTTTTAACAAGCTCTCTGCAGAACAACAAAAAGAGACTGCTGCATTTGTAATCCATCCGTAACCCAAGTTTGTTTGGTAAAATTACATAATAAACCATGGGACATTATATGGTGTATATTTAATGTGACCTGATCTGCTGGTGAAGCAGTAGGTGTAGCATGACTGCAGTAGCTGCAGGGAGAATGAGGGGCACTGATAGATGGGTGTAAGGTGGCAGATGAGGGGAGGAGGGCTGCTAATGAATGAGGGATTGTAATATGCAAAGAAAAGACAGGAATGCAGGACTTTCACTGCAAAAGAGTGGTATGACATAGTGGAAAGTAAAGGAGGAGGTGAGAAAACCCTGCAGCTACAACAGCATACAATAGACACCTGCTCAGAAGGGTGGTATTTATACCTCAATGACCAGGGGAAATACACAGTGTAACTCTAGCAGCTCAATGATTACCAGATTTTTTGGTGCTAATCACTGTGTGATTTATGCTGTAATTAACGGTTAATTCATAGAACATTCACACAAAAGAGACGCAGAATTTGTGTGTTTTTGTCTTTGCACCGACCTATTTTTATTATGAGAAAAAACAGAAGTCACTATAATGTGCAATCAAAACATTTGAAGAGAATTTTAGCAAATTTTAATTATTGCATTAATAATGGTCTGGCCTTTTCTACAAGAAAATGTAATGTAAGTCAATGTAATGTCTAAATAAAATATGTTGAAATCTGGCATGTGTATGTCATTAACAGAAAATTCCCACTTACTTCGCCCGCTGTAATGTCTCATTTTCCTTGCCAGCTCATCTGATGGTGTCTCCTCCGACACTTTAACCTCTGGAACTGCATGCAGTTGACAAACAGAGACAAAATGTCACACTCCTCTTGTGAGCTGGACTACTTGTACTGCAATTAGGCAATATGTTTTAACAGACATGCTAACCTGTATCAACTTGCCCTACTGGGTCACTTTTTTTTAAGCAGACGCTATGACTCATTAGAGGATCATATGAATGATGTATTTGGTATGTTTCAGTTGAAAGTGAATAGAAAATTAGGTTAAACTATTTTGAACAATTATGTCTATATTACCATTTACAGCCTGGTATGTGCTAACAACTTACAGTCGCTGCTGTAGGTGTTGGTCATAGTCTCATTGCCGCTGTCAGGGAGGGTCCCATCGTGGCCGTTCCTCCCATTAGGACGCTGCCCTGATGACGACTGATGGCTTTTGTTTCTCTTGCCCTTGCGTGTACTGATGCGGATGACCCCGTGCACCAACTTGCACTCAGCCTCCTGCTCCTCCAGATTATAATCCTGAGCGATGCTGTAGATGAGCTCACTAATCTCATTGGTTTTGCGGGAGAATGAGGAGTCGGAGGTGCACTTGGCCAGTTGGTCAATCTGGTGAAGGGCGTACAGCTCCAGCAGCTTCTTGGTTATAAGAGAGTCTATGTCTGTACCTGTGTCACTTGGGTTGTCCAAGTCAAATTCATCAAAAATGCTGGTGTTGCTCACTGGCCGCTGGCTTTCACCTTTACCAGGTGTACGGGTCCGTTTGCCTGGCACAACCGGGTACTTTACTTTCTGTCCTGCTATGTGTACATCCGGGTAGCGGAAGCTGTCACTAGTAGGCAGCTTAGAGGGTTTGCTGGACTTGCTCGGCTCTGAAGGCATGCCGCAAGTGGGGTTGGAAATGGACATGCCATTAGGAGGGTGGGGCTCAGTATTGGTTTTAGGAGGGTGGTCTGTGGAGCTCTCGTTAACGGGCAGGCATGGCTCTCGGCTTCCATAAAAGCCACAAGTCAACACACAGCAAATAAGAGCCTTACAGCTGCTCCAGCCTACAGAAGCACAAGAGCCACAGGCATGCCTATTGTTGCCTGCATTGTCGGCTGAACCAGGGATGAATCCTATGGTCTCTGATCCTCGGGCTGTCCCATTTCGTGGATGACCACTGCTGCGGCTGTACTTGTTGTCATAGTAGCGTGAGTGGTCAGTGTGGTGGTCATACCGATAGTCCCCATGAGTGTCTTTATAGGAATCCTGGCTGGCTGTGCTCTCCCTGGATATAGTTCGAGAGTGTCTGTACTTTTCTGCCCTGGAGCTGGAGCTTTTGTGGTGGCGGGATGTCTGGGGAGCCCCTGTGTAGTGGCCAGCCCCCGAATTGTGGCCAGGCATGGCTCAGAGTGCCTGGGACCTGGAATGTGTGGGAGAAACATAGTTTAAATCTCTTGTTGCAACAGAGGCCTACACTGTCAAACCCACCTCTATACACAGTGCATTTTGGTGTATGCTTTTAGTTGCTCCTGATTTCAAATAGTCTTATGAAAACAAAGGGGACTGCACTATTTTCTGTATTGAGAAATCCAAGGGCCCTCTTTGTCGTGGCCATAAACTTTGTTGCTTATGTATGCAAGGGAAATAAGGTATAGCCGAACCTGCTTGAACAATAAACCGCTTTTCATTTTACTAACAAATTGTGAACTTACCGCATAAGAGAAAAGGCTTATGTTGTCTTTTATTCTCAAATATCTTGCTCGGCAAAACCGCGGAAGTCTCCGAAAGAAAACTAGCCTCGACAGCGCTTCAAACCGAGAAAGAAAAAAGTATTCTGTCCGCCCACAGGTTTCCAGGTGCTTTTATTTCCACGAAATGAGAAACTGTGTAGCCAACAAATTAGCGTCGAGGCTCGGGCGCCTTTCTACATTTACCTCCGTCATTCGCGTCCGTTCAGTTTAAGCTCAATTCTCAACTTCTGTGTTGCGAGAGTCCCAATGTTTGGCTTTTACCTGCGGCTACAGCTAATCCCACAGTGTACACCCACCCACAGGTGAGCTGTGACGTCGGGACGGCGGCACGATATTCAAGCGGAGAGGAAGAGGAGCGCACAAGATTTCCTAGTAAAGCGTTTGTGTGAAACAGCTAGCTCATGATGGACATAATGACAAAACAGGAAAATCAAGGTAAAAGCGTAATAACCAGACTTATATTTTTATAGCCTAGTTTATTTTTATTGAGGTGCTGTAAACACACAAAAAATCTACAAGGAATTTGTGAGAAGCAACAAAGGAGCACAGCTGCTGTGCCAGCAGGTCCATTTTCTAAACAATATCTTTCATTCTGCCCTATTTTTCCCTCTATGGAAGCACTTAATCACCCCTCTTTGAACTGAAACAGCAGAGCCACCTGGAGCAAATAAATCTATGCTATAGTAAAGGTGTCTCCTCATTTCACAGCAACTAGAAAAAGTAGAACGGTTACAACATTACATCAAAATAAACTTATAGTTTTTGTGGAAAATACTGCTTTGATGGGTGTTTGTGCCTTTATTAACCATTAGACTAAAAATTACACACAACAATTAAGATTTTGGCACAGAGGATCTGGAGCTACTCTAAAACTACAGTTTGACTACAGGGGATTACACTTTGGCACAAATTACAGAACACTTATCTATGCTATTTATTTATCTGTTTATTATAGGCCTATTTTTATCTATTTATCTAGTTGTTTGCAGTTCACATTGCAGTAAAACAACTATTTTTCTGGACATTTTCATTGCAGAGGTTATAAAATAGCTGTACATGCTCAAATAATATCAGCACACAATGTTACGTTTACAGATGTTCACAGCTGGAGAGCTTGTCACCTGTTTGACCAGTGTGTCTGTAGGAACCTGGCCAATACAGGTGTCATGTGGCAGCTGTTGTGACAGACCAAAGTGTCCCTGAGCTCTGGTGCTACCACTTTCTGCCGAAATGGACCCAGATGTGCGCCGAGGATCTGTGTCAATCTCATATCTGTAATGGTAACCTTCCAGGACATCTCTACATGCATCTCTCATCTCAATGATCCACTTCTTCATGCCTTTGCGGTTGAGGTAAAGGACAAAGAGAAAAACCATGCCCACAAAGCCGAGGACAAGCCCCAAGAAGACATAGGATGTTTGTAGGGTCAGGTCAGTGACCTCTCCTTGGACAGGAACAACGCAGCCAATGGCTTCAACCCCAAGACTGCGAAGTCGAGTATCAATCATATTCTTTGGTGATCCACACCTCACACTTTCCACATCCACAACCGTTTTGGACTCATTGAGCCAGGTGACAAAGTTACGGATCTCACAGGAACAGGAGTAAGGGTTGTCCCCTAGAAGTATCCGGATGTTCCCAAGCCTTCCCAACTCTTGCAGAGCATCAGGACGAAGTGTCCTGAAGGCATTGTTGCTTAAGTCCAGCATCTCCAGGTGATTCATGCCAGAGAAGGTTCCACTGTAGACTGCCACCAGGGAGTTGTTACTGAGGAGAAGCTGCTGCAGATTTGGGAGGTGAGAGAACATCCCTGGGGGTAGTAGAGCCAAGTTGTTTCCTGAAAGGTCGAGGCGGAGAAGCCCCCTGAGGCTGCCCCAGCGGAGGGCCGTGGTAAGGTCGGTCAAGGCCGTGAAGTTGTAGAGAGCACAGCTTAGGTTGAGCTCCTGAAGAGGGCTGCCAGGGATGCTCAGAGCCTCAGGGTGGATAAGTGACAGTTGGTTCGCACTGAGATCCAGAAAACGTAGGTTGATAAGGGCAGAGAAGCTGTGTGATGCCATCTCAGAAATCCTGTGAAAACAGCTAAAACTGTAAGAGCTGTCCCATAATCGAAATTATATTCTTGAAAAGTATTATCATGGCAAAAATGAAACACAGTCTGAATTTAATTATTTTTATTAGTTACACATAACAAGTTACATGTCTACATAAAGTAAAATTCATAAAGATTACATTCTTACCTATTATTGTTTAACATTATGTTGGTGACATTGTCCAGCTCTGTCAACGAATCTGACCCAATCCGCTGTATATTATTTCCTGTGATGATGATAGTCCTTGCATATCCTGGGATACTTTGTGGCAATGTTGGCAGATCTGTCGAAATACATTTTACTGTGCGAGTGATAGCAAAACACTCACAGCCAAAAGGACACCCCAGGCACTGACAAGGAGCACAAAGCAGAATTCCCAAAAATGCAGATACCACAAAAATACACATGATTAAATACAGCAAAGTAGAGAAAAACCATCAATTTGAACAGATAAATTAAAACATATTTACTAATCAATCATTATTTACTAATAATAAGGAGACAGCTTCTAATAGACTAATATAATACTGCAACTGGCTCTCCAGCAACAGTCTCGCTTCATCTGCCGCACTCAGGGAATAAAGGATCCCGTATATTGATGGTAGTTCATATCACGCAGAATCTGCTGGATAAAAAAAGGTGTGTGGTTCCCTTAAAGGTACAGAGGACAATTAGGGCGTCTGCAGCCAGTGACATCCAACACATTCTGCCAGGGGACGAATAGAGTAAAAAGGCTTCTATACAGCACAACCAAAATTAGGTTTAAAAAAAATGAAAATAAAAAAACAAAACAAATTATTTTGACAGATAATATGGATATACATAAATATCAAAAGAATAAATACACAAATAAACACATTATAGTAACCCGTTACTCATATATTACAGTGCTAACATTAAATTATGATTTACAGAGAATTCAATTTCAGTATAGATATTAAAGATAACAATTAAATTAGCTTTTTTTTCACTTACTAAGGCCAATTCAGGGGCAGAAAGCATTTAACAGAACAATACCTCCTTTTTACATATAGAACCTACATTTTTCTTGCCAACACAGAATTAACATTTTCTGATCCATTTGGGAGTGATTCGTCACAGGAAGGTACAATAGCCAGTGTTTGAGCACATTCATCACTGTCCTTGATAAAGGATATATTTAAATCCCTCAGCTTAGTTGTGTTATAAAGTGAAAAACATTTTCAAAAGTATTAAGGCCCACAATGAAAAACAATTATGGTACTTTACAGAAGCATTTTATAAATAGTGAAATAAATACAACAGAAAAATAAAGATACTTTACTAACACAATGAAACAAATATTTGTACGTACTTAAACAAAAACAGAAATAGGTGTTTTTTTACTCAATAAGCCTCCTAAAAAGCCCTTTTGTTGCCAGTATTAAAAGATACCAAACAGAACCAATGTAAGTCTCTGAATCATATATATTGCCTGCCTTATTACTGCAAGTTCAATGTTAGGATAAACATGGCGAGGACTCCACAGAGCATGACGAATGGCAACCAAGTCTTGAAAAAGGCTGCCCAGCTGAAGCATAGAGAAAGGATAATATGTGTTAGAGAAGTCATGAACACCAAGAACATGTGTGGTGGAAAGGGTAAAACACATTCTGAATATATGGACACACAAGGACATGAGCAGTGTGTTCAGATATCACACAGGCCAGTCTTTTTTCCCCTAGAGGCCCACAGCTCACCACGTCCTGTGGTTGCACCCACAGCCTACGTCCTACCGTCCTCTACGCCAGCCAGCGCAGGGAGCCCCAACAGAGAGGTGACCTCCAGTGGTGACACAGAGGGGAGTGCTTCTGTCAGTGATAAATTATGTGGCTCACCTTCACTTTTAAAGTCTCCTGTGCTGTGGGAGCATATGTGCAGAGGCAGCACAAACTGTGACGCCAGCTCTATCTATGTGGGTCAGGGGAGAATAATGAGGGGGAATCTCAGAGCCATATGTCTTTTAATACTTGCATGCAGCTGCATATATATATATATATATATATATATATATATATATACACACACATACAAGTGTCTTATCTGTGATTAAGACACTTGTAGTATCTTTCGATCTGAGATTCTTCTAATGATATCTGTAAGTAACCTTTCTCTCCCTCCAATAAGTCTCCCTCTATGGCACTTCAACTTCAAAAGGTTTTTAGTTTTTTGTGGCCTTTTTGGCTTTTATTTGATAGAGTCAGTGTAGATAGACAGACACAGGGTGAAAAAAAAAGGGCAATGACCTGGACCTGAACCGGGATCTAACCCGAAATGTGGTCCAGACTCTACCAGGTAATAAGCAATTTAAAACGGGCACAGGTCGGCCCATTTTAAATTGCTTATAAATCATTACTTTAACTTTTACTAGGTATGTTTTCTGTAGAGTTTTGTTGCTATATTAAATACAGAAAATAAAGAAAAAACATTTTCTGTGGTGACAGATCATAGACAGGGTATGCATGTTGTGCTAAATTGAATGCTTTGTAGGATAGAGTATCATATAATCACAGAATGTGCAAATTTGTAAATGGGTGTCTTCAATTTCCTCATGGCTTACCTCACGTGTTTTCCATAAATAAGAGACAGTACACACAGGTTGACCATGTTCCAAGACGTGCTGTTGTCATAGCGCATCAGGTTCAGTGCCATGGCAACATGGGAATGGCAGTTATCAAAGCAAAGATTGTGCTTTCAAAAGAGAGACATGGTTATTAAAGGCAATCTGTTAAAATGTGTTTATCAGTCTTTAAATATGCTCTTACCGGCCTACACTTGTATTCTTCTGATGCATCATGGACTGCCTTGTCCCATGTAGCAGCACCATTGCCACAGACTTTGTCCACATCTAACTGCCAATACCTATAATATTTGAGATGTTATATTACTGATATGACTGACCTAATAAAATACTATCAAATGACATATTAAAATAAACTTACTTTGTTGGTTTTCCAAAGCCCATGTTGTCCTCCTGCAAAAGAAAGAACATTAATATTTCAATATATGTTAACATTGTAAACATTTGTCTGTTTTGTTTTACAATAAAATTCATTTGGCAACACAAAAACAAGAGATAATGTAGTCTGTATACTCTGGAATAGCCTATTGTGGCATTCGTGATTCATATCAATGGGCCAATAACTACTAATAAAATACTCACTGACACATAATATGATCCTGCAAAATCCCTTATGACTCCAGAGGACATACAAATGCCCATGTGACCAATAAAGGGAAGCACCCACCTGCAGGAGGCACAAGAGTCATATGGATACAAATGAAGCTTAGGATAATGTAATAATTTGAACCCGAACAACAAGCCAAATAACGCTACATTAAGATAACTGCAGACAACAGTGGCTAACATAAACAGGCTATGTCTAAGTATATATGACGTCGGCGGAAAAACAAGCCATAAGCTGTAGACCGTTTCATTTAAGCTAGCACAAACTAGAGGAGTATGCTAGCCTCTTACGATAAAATAGGGATGGGGGTCCAGACAATGCAGTAAGGGTAACGGCTGTGTTTTCTGTCGCCTTTCAAGAAATCACCGTGGTAGTTCATCATCATGTCGGTTTCGTCCGCCTCCGCCATCACTGCGTGTGACAGAGGGATGACAGTGACGCACGGTTACGCACGGTCAGCGCCGCGTACGACGCCAGGCCTTCACACGGTGAAAACAGACGCTTTACAATTTTCTGGTTAAAGCATGTTTTCTAGTATTATTTAAAGGGTTCTTTACTACTTTGGTTTATATCGGATGGTTTAATTTTATCACATTTTGGCTCGTTGTACCTATTTTTAAGTTACAACCGTTTGTATTAATTATTATATTACTTATTTACTTAAATAAACATAAATGTATTATTAATCAAACACGTTTAACAAAAGCATGACTAGAGGCAGAAGCACACATAGTCAGCCAGGAGGTGGACCAGTGGAACCTCCTGTCCTCCTGAAGCAGGGTCACCTCGTTAGTGTGTACTATGTAGGACAAGAGATGCCCCTGTAACTGTCTATAATGTACTGTAGCCTCGGAGTCAGCAAAAGCTGAGTTTGAAGACACTAATTAATGAGTAGGATAACAGAGAGCATGTTATTCTCACCAACAGTATACCTTGCCAACCTAGTTAGCTGTGCACCAGAAAGGATTCTGTCTGTTGTGACACACAGTTGTTAAATTCTGAAACCAAATAAAACATGTTTGTGTTCAATATTTTTTATTATTTTCTTTGTTTACAACAAAGACTATGACAGGAGTTCTCAAAGAAAAAATAATGAATGTACAAAGTAAACACATGGAAGCCTTGTGTTGCATGTTATAAAGACCCACTCATTACAAAAAGCGTGCTGTTCTTTGAGCAATGGATGGGTAGGTCTGTGTCCTTTTAGCTCACACAGCTTACCCCTGTAAATGTAGAGGGCATCTAGTGCTTAAGCCTGACAGAAACCCTATCACCACCAAAAACTTCGCACCCAGTTGTCAAATGCCATAAATTAGTATCTCTATCTCACAACCAACATAAGCATTTTGCCAAAATTTCATGCCACTTTTGCAATTAAGTGTCCAATTGAACACAGATATAAAGTATTAGAAAATTATTCATGTGTAAACCCTTTTCTGTATCATGTTGATCATTTCAACTTTTTTTAAACCTCTCTCTTAATTAAAAGAAGCACAGTATGCCAAAACTATGTTTCAATGAAACAGAAAGCAAATATAAATCTTTTGCCATAAAAGTGATGACAACCTTTGGCAGAAAAAAAAATAGTTCTCTTACAATAGGGTTTAACTAAATAAAGTTTATCAAAAAAGTTCATAGCAACATTGGTGACATTTAAATTTCAACTTTAATCAAGTTAAATATGATCAGGTCTTAACAAAACTGATTATTTGGGTTTGCAGCCTTTCTGAGATGAGCGGGCACTGTGACTCTCAGCTTCGGCAGTAGAGCAAAAAGAAAATGCAACCAGGCGCTGTCTTCTGGTTTGACAATTGACCCTACATAGAGGACCCTGTGACTGTGTGGCTGTGACCTGAAAATAGGTCCCCACTCTGTTAATGCCGCCTTATATGCTGTGTCTCTTCAACACAAACCCAAGGACGTGTAAGTGCTGAACTTCTCCCTCTTCATGAGAAACTTCGGAGTGATGTGGAAGGTGCTCTCTTCAAAGTATTCCCCCCAACATGTCAAAATGAAGGGAGAGGCTGAGGTGTTATCGGTGCTTTGAAGGGGTGAGGTGAGTGTTTTATCTACACCTTCCAAATTGCTCTACCCAAAGTGGTCTCCACACACATCCTCTTTTAGGATGAGGGAGGGTGATGCATAGTGCAGAGATGTGACAGAACTTTCACTCAATGTTTTTGTCTGTTTGTGGGGATTCACAAATCAAACAGGAGCTGGGATAGTGCTTTAGTTTCTAAACCTGTGGACGGCTGAAGTTTGTTTAGCTCGGCCTACATTGTACTTGTCCCTCTGAGCTGTCTTCATCATCTGAACCATCTGGGCCAACACCTCGCAGTCCTGTGATGCGATAACCCATGTTAAGAAGCATTACTTCCAGAGGATCTGCATTCATTCGCCGCTGGTTGGCCTGAGCCGCACCATCCATATCCTCTACTACACGGCCATTTTCACACTCCATCTGTATTAATGAGAGTACACAATATGAAGAAATGACATTCAGATTTTCAGCCCCCTGTGTTACAAGCATGTTCCTGTGAATGGTTTACCTCAGGTCTGGGGCTCCATAATCGTACGACAGGGTCAATCCCACTAGTGGCCAAAAAGCAGTAGGTGGGATGTGGCTGTAAGCAGTTGACTATTGACTCATCTCCTTGCAGGATCCTCACCAAGTTAGTGGTCTCCTTTTCCCAAATAAAGAAGGAGCCATCATCTGAGCCGCTAACAATGTACTGGCCTTTGCTGCAGAGAAAAAAATTAGAGATATTTAGATCTACAAGTAATGTTATTGTTGTGTTAAACTGCATATTTATCATTTTTATTTTTAGTAGTATTAGAAGTAGAACTAGCAGTAGTAGTAATGTGAACTGTAAAGCATTTTAAAGTATTTCATTTTAAAAGGGTCACAGTACAAAGCGTGGTTTTTCTGTCATAAAATGATGACTTACAGAGTTATGAAGAAAACAAAAACAAAAAAAACATCTGAAGTAACAAATATGGTAATTTACTGCCCCCTAATGACGTTTATGTGAAGTGCTGGAGATGTCAACAGACCTTCCGAAAAAGTTTGCTTCTTTTATGTCAGTGGTTGTGTTGCAGTGACCACAGTATCGATGCTTGTAGTCAAAACTGCGCTCTCTCAGCACCAACTCGTCTTCAGGGATCGATTCCTTCCGACTGAATGAGTGGAATCGAATGGAGCTGTTGGCCTTTTTATCTTCTACCAAAGTCAAAGAAAACATTAAAAGGTGAACAAGCAAAACATTGTTTTTAGTGTTCAACAAATCCAGCATTTTACTCCTCATTACCTGATTCATTCCTGGCATATAGCGCAGATTTGATGTCCTTATCAAGAGCGTCACATGCACTACTGTGAGCCTGCTCTGGAAACTTTCCTTTAAAGTCATCCAGACACTCCAGAGCTTCAGCAACATACTTGAGCTCAAACAGACATCGTGCTAGCCTGAAATGAGCCTTAAGATGGCCAGGGTTTAGACTCAGAGCCTTCAAGCAGTCCCTGAGAGCATCATAATGGTCACCATCCCTTTAATGAGATTAACACATAAAAGCAATTTAGACTTTAAAGGAAAAAAATTGAACATACATCGTGGTGGATTTATTATAGCGTAAACTTTACCATTTGCGTTTCATGTAGGCTGCAGCTCGGTTACCATACAACATTGCATTGCGGCGGGCTTGATGAATACCTAAACTGTACAATTGGATGGCCTGTGTCCACTGCTGCCGTGCAAATGCATCATTAGCTTGTTGCTTTATTTTCTCCAAGTGAGGAGGAAGCTCAGTAGAACTACAAATAACAGCAGAATTTGTAGATACACACACTTTGGTACAGTTGATTTTGCATGTTTAAGAATACAGAAAACCAAAACTATGTTACCTAGCTAGAATCTTGCTTTCTGAAAATCGGATATGGCTTGTTGGCAGGTGAATACCATTTGATACACCATTTGTTGTCTTGCCATTCTGTACATCTACAAGAAGGGTAGAGTTAAAAAAAAAACCCATTATAATTTACATAGCTAAATGAAAACTTAAAAAAGCAACAATTTACCTGTTGATGACTGACACTTTTTTGGAAGCAAGAAGGTGTAGGGTCTCTGCTTAAAAGTTAGGTCAAACAAATATACCTAAAGTAAAAAAAAAAAAAAAAAGACCATATCAATTTAACCACCATTAACCAGAACATCATTTGATATTGGCCAGGGCTCCCCTGAAAAAGAGATTTGTAATGGGATGTTTTTCAAAGCCTTACCTGCTCCCCACCCATGTTAACAAGCAGCTCAGTGCCATCTGGACTGAAAGTGACATAAGTAGCTACCAGCACCCTGAGGCGGTTATTGTAGTCGGGTAATTTGACAGGTAGATGCCCTGGTACAAACAAATGCAAGACTATTTAATTACATTTTTAACAGTCATTTTCTGAAATGTACATACACTTCTGTACATACACTAGTATAAAACAGTTTAACCACAAGATGCTAAATATTCACCTGCAACATAATACTGTCCTGCTCCATCTGGGATGGGTTTCTTTCTATCAGAAAATGTGTGCACAGCTGCTGATGTACTCTGAACCACAGATTTTCTGTGTGAGAAGTAAAAAAAAGTTCAACCATGTACATCTAAAATCACAACCATTAAGGGAAATTAAACACAAAAAGACAATCAAACCTATAATTGTGAATCATTCTGATGTCATAGAGGCGTACAAATGGCCCATTGGCTCCCACTGCTAGGTAATTGTTGTCCCGTGGATTAACAGCCAAACATTTAGCTTCCACCAGCTGACCACAGAACTCTGTCAGGTCAATAAGAACTTCTGAACGTTTACTACTTTCCCTTAGGTCATACTGCCTGTGAATAATAAACAAATATTGGAACGGTACCGAGAGTATGCACAGAGCATGGTAACCCTCACTGTACTGTGTTGTCTTACCTAATGATACCATCCTCTGCAGCACTCCAGAAGGTGTTGGGCCACATGGGCGCTGTGGCAATACGCTTGACTCTGTTTGTATGATCAGAAAACATGTGGATGGTTTCCTTCACTGTCAGGTCATGCACATGGACCTTTGTGTCCGCAGCACCTGTTACCAAAATTCTGTCGCCAGAGTGGGGGAGAAACTGTATGGACAAATACCCAAAATGTATTGAGTTGATATCAAGACATATTCATTTGAAAACCAACTAGCAACCTCAAAATAATTTTAAACTGCACATAAGATACAGAGAGCAGCAGTGTGGATTTTACACAATTCATGCATTACACCCAACCCTCTTTTTATGAATATAGTCTAGCGTTGAGTAAATTTATTTTAACCAGGCGCCACACTGGGTAAAACCTCCACTACTCCACTAGCACTCAGCTGTCTGTTCCACATTCCAGGTTGGGAACTGGAGGAAACAGAGACCCAAAACCACTGAATGACAAGAAAGTCTGTGTAATGCCTAAGTTTAGTTTTGTAAAATATTTCTCAAATGTGTCATATTGTCTGTTACAGCCAGCTTTGTGATTTATTTTAGGGCCTGCTGCCACTGAATGATTGGAGAAGAATAAATCTGATAATCTGGGCAACAGATATTACAACAAGTTCAAAGTTGTGCTGTGTGCCTTCTGTCTCAACTAAGGACAAAAATGCCATTCATCCTTAGAGCGAATATCACAAGAATTCAATTCTATATTTAAATAAAACATAGAACACATGTCACCAAAAGGCTTTAGTCATGTTTCATTTAAATTGGTTGCTTGTATATTGTCTGAAGCATATCAGTATAGTTTAGAATCAAAATTCCAATAGTGACTCTACTGTAAGCTACATCAGTTCAACACCTGTTATACATGGGTTACACATAAGTTCAAGTAACAAACAATTAAAGAATACAATATTACTAAACATTAAATCCATTTAGAATGCTTTACCTTCACAGAGAATATGTTTGCTGCATGACCTGTGTGCATAGTTGTAAGCTTCTTGTGTTTAAATGGGTCCCAGATGATGGCATGTTGATCATCTGAGCCAGAGGCCAGCAGACTGAAGTACAAGGAAAATAAGGCATTTTCAATCAACAAATGTTGAAGCTTTTAAGTTTGGTACAATACTGTTAAATAATCAATGAATCTGTGCACATCTGAACCTCTGTTTTAGTACAACATAGTAGTTGTAACCCTTGGGTTTCATTCAAATGGCAGATCATTAAATGTAGTACTTGGTACTAACAATGGATCTAAGTATATGCATAATTATGCATGATTTTAGTGTTACTAGTAGCATAAGAAACTGCTTACTGACACATTGCATTGCACTCTACAGAGGAAAGAGGAAAAACTTACTCTCCACGTTCATTCCACTCCAAACAGTTCACACAGCCAGTATGACCCTGATAAAACAAACAGTACTATGTGAATTGAATCCCCTTTGCCAACTGGTATAGCTCACTTGAACCATGCCACCTCAATGTCTGCAGTCTCACCTGAAGTTCAGCCTCAAGTCCGAGCCTCTTAATGAAGGGATCTGTCACATGATAGAGCCTCTGGAAACCTGATGCTCCCTTATCCTAAAATGCAATGAAAGAAGGTCTCAGTTCCACATAAAACTTACAGATATATTTTGATGCACTATGTATTTGGGTGAGAAAGTGTAAGAATAGATAAAATGTGTATTATTTTACTGTTTCTCTGTTTACCCACCCTGATCTGCCTGTGCAGAATGTCTCTGGTGATGTTGACAGTAGTCATGGTCTCTCCACAATAAAACAAAAATATGACTGACTTTGATGGACCAGTGGTCAAAGTTCACGTGACATCTGTTCTGTGTTTCTTGAGGCTGTGCTAAAAACACACAGGGCTGCAATTACTTTACAACAATTAGCCTATGCAAAGTAATCAGAGCATAGTATTAAACGGCTTTGACACTTATGTTAGGCTAATATTATTGGACGACTATTTAATTTAGGCTAGCTGGTCAGACTTTTTTCCTCACTTGCCACAAACTGTGGACTTGCTACAAGAAAGGCGACTTCATTAGCCAAAGCTAGTTGGCTAATGTACGCTGGCTTCAATGCTTGACAGTGGCTTTGTCAGTACGACCACTCCAGCTTCAGACAACAACAAATATTCTACTTTAGGAGACTGGTTGTTTACAAGTATGAATAGCCACCAGCACATCGTGTGGTATAAAGACCTGTCGTTTTCTGTAGCTGGCGTTAGCGCATTTGCGTTTACATAGCTAGCTAAACAAAACGTCCACTTCACGTAACCTTAATATTAACAGTCACTCATTGTAATTTAGGACTTGACTGGATATCTCACCTTTCCTTGAAGTAAAAAGGTGTGTGTCATGGAATGTCCATTTCATACACGTAATAAATCACACTTTCTGTGAGTTTGTTGACAGGAATCTCGCCAATACCTTCCCTGACTTGAACACAACCCTCCTCCCACTGCAAAGGTCTGGTTGCCAGATCACAGCCTCAATTTTTAGCCTAAAGACAACAAGACCGCGCTAACAAGCATTTTGAGGAAGAGGAACCAGCCATCAAAAGAGAGCTTTTGCAATTCAAAGCTGAAAGGTGTTCTAAAAGAAAGGTTTTGCTTAAAACTTAAATAGCTGATCTGTGATTAATACATAGTCACGTCTTGCTGTCAACTGTCTCAGAATTATTCCCATCAGATCAAGTAGGCCAAACATCACCCGGGTTTCGATTTATGCTCAAACAGGGAGAATAATGACAGTAAATATATCTCTACTTGACTCAAATGAATCTTTCTCAGTTTGTCAGTAGCTTTGTTCCTATTTAACAAAGAACATAAAAAATAAGCATCAATAATTCTGGCATTGCGTTACTATTATTATTATTTATTTATTAATTTATTTTATTGTTGTTGTTGTAAAAATAGAAGTAGTAATAGTGTTCCTTGCAATTTTTCCAATCTGGCAACATTGCGCAGCGTATCCTGCAACTGCTCCACGGTGACAACAGAAAACTGCTTCCGCCCATAATTTATTTTTATTTTTTTTAGCAAATACACATAAATACAAAATGAACCAGTTGGGGAATAGTTCCTTTATAACGATGTAACAAAATAAGAATTAATATTCGAAATTAAACTTACAACTTACCTATTATTATCTTCTGTAGTTGATATTGTTCATTGATTTATTATTACTGCGGGATTAACTTTAGTTTGTGATTTGTTGTATCCCAAGGGGGCCGTAGTGGTTTCTGTCCATTCTGCCTCACCGCGTGATTTATTTTGTTTAATTTTGTGAAATTAAACCTTTATACATTGTTTAAACATAATAATATAACGTATTTTGTGGGGTTTCCCTGCTGACTGGACTAGTTTGACATGTGGCAGTTAAACGGGCGACCCTTGAACACAAAACAAACGAACCCCGTGTCTTTGAGGGTTGTCTGCATCACAACGTTCACTACAGTTGTCGAGCGGAACAACAGCGGATGGTACGGATTGTGTTACCAGCCTGAAACCGAGATTTACTGCATCCTCCGTCTTTGTGAAAGAAAAGGTAGGGCCCTGACCCAAAATAACAGTATCGATAAAACAAATCCAACCACGCAAATGTAAACGAACACTGATTTGAAGGTGTATGATAACTTTAGTTGTTAAGCCAGCGGCAACGTAGCGTTAGCTTTTAGCCGTTAGCATGTTAGACGGAAACGGATTTGTCATGGATTATCTTACACGGTTAACGGAGCAGAGCATCGCAGCGAACACGGGCCAACAACTATGTGATGTGAAACAATACATCGTGTAGAAGACCTTATATTTTGAATGCTACGCAGTTTTGTTAAAGCTAACTTAAAATTCGAGTTGAATTTTTAAATGACTGTACTACAGTTTACGTAGGTTTTAGCGAATCGTTTCCTTCATGAATTAGCTGATAGAAGAGATTACTGTGCGTCTGTCCTTTTCAGGTTTTCATTCTAAATATTTTTTTATTTTTTCATTTTTTTGGGGGGCTGCTGTAGGTGATGCACTTCCTGTAGGCCATTAGGGATAAAAATGTTCTTGCACAGATTATGTAACTGTACCACATGTGCTCATGTTGTTATTTTCGTTGCTATTCAGAGATGCCTGTAAAGTTGTTTATGATTATGTGAAGAGACAAATAAGCTTAATAGGTGAATGGATCTCTCAAGTGCCAGCAGCTGTTACTCCTATCCTGAGCAGTAAAACTAACACTACTGAAACATGTCAACTGCTTGAAACCTCGAGGTGTACTCACTAACGCAAGTTAGCATTAAATACCAACTTGTTTGTAATACCAAGTTGTTTGAAAGTTTAAAGGACCAGAAATGTCCCTTTTTGTAATTGTAAATCCTAAACATCAACATTTTAATGATCACGAAAGCCAATGTGTATAAATGTGCCTTTCCTTTATTTAAATTTAGGTTAAGGTGACATTGCTTTGTATGGAATGACAACTTCTCAGAGATATATTGACTCCCAACCAGCAGGTAATAAACCATTGTTTTTGGTATTTATATAGTATAAAATATTCATCATGTGACTTAATTTGTCCCTTTTGTTCTGAAAAATGCCTTAGCCCGGTTTGCTGACATGGAGTGGCAAACACCAGCTGTGTCAGAGAAGTTCCAAAGTCGATTTGGCCGTCGGCCTGGGACATCAGACAGTGGGGACACTGGTGTTGGCACCTCTGTATCCGACAGCACAGAAGGTGAGGACTTGCTTTCTATATCTCTGTGCGTTGTGTGTCATATCTTCAGACTATTAGGCCTGTCTTGTTGGTGAAAACTTTTTAAAGACCAACACTAAGAGCTCGTACTTTAATGTTTGGAGATGATTTGCTTGCGAACGAGCTGAGAGGGCCTCCCGTCTCTGTTGTTTATTGGTATTTATAGAGTGGGAGACATGTTCTTGGTGTACTCTAGGTTCCCTGCAGATTTTTAGAGGTTGATTAAAGTCCAGACAAATAAGCCCTGAGGCTCTGCTGCTCTGCGTTGGTCTGCCGACCAATTAGGAGCATGGCATTCAAAGACTCAGTTAAATAGAAACAGACTTGACTTTGATAATTGTTAAAATGTCTCTTTCTGTCCACTAAAGAATGCCCGTTGTTGACTCAGTTTGCATCAAGATTCGTTAATACAGCGATTACATTTTTACATGTTTAGCTATTTCACTTTGTTGGTGTTAAAGCTGCTTTTTGCTCTGTCCATTTTGTAAGGTTCAGTTGTTTTTGTTGTTTTGTACTGCTGGTGTTGGCAGTGGCTCTTAAACTGACAGGAGTGCTTGGCAACCTTACAATTAACCCTTCATTTAGCCACAGTAATGACCTGCTTGAGATGATAATGTACACTTACTGTGAATGGAACAGTATGTTAACCCTTGATTTTTATATTTTGGTTTATTTGATGCCTTGCTTGTCTACACCTAGTTGTTATCATTGTATATACTTTGCCTTGACAGGAATGTCTTAAGCCCAACATTTGTTATGTGTTTGCTCAGCAGTGAAGTTAAGACTTGTTGCTGCCCGTTTATAATCAGAGGAGCCTCAGGTGTTATGCTCCTCTTAGAAACTTAATTTTGGTCTCTGTGATTCCCATTCACTTCTTGACTTTGACTGTCCAAGTGTGTAATGTGTAAAGTCTGGGAGGGGGCAAGGTGCTTAAATAAGCGGTGTCCACAGATCATGCTGTAACTTGAGAGGTGTCTATAAATACCCCTAACCTTTCCTGTGTGTGCCTGTTAGTGTTCATTTGCCCAGAGCTTGGTGCAAACTGCGTTGGCTGTTTGAGGACAATACAGGGGCACGGGCCTGTTGAGCTGCTGTCAGTCTTAGCTTAGATTTGGGGCTGCCCAGAAATGCACACAGTCGTCTCCTCTTTTGATTTGAAGTGTCCTGCAGGTGTTAGACAAAATGCCCCACCTAATTACATGTTTGCTGGCTCGGAGTGAATTCCAGGTTTCCAGACTTCAGCAGGTTTCTCAGGTCAGTAATGCTGTTATGTAACTGTTGACTTAGGTTGATGTCTTTAGGTTGTTGCAGTAAGGTTGGTGTCTCTGCAGTCGCTTGTCTTATGATTACCAGCAATGACGGCTATCATATTATGCATGCTTTATAGAGGGGATAGGGGGTGTAGTTGAATACTGTTTATATAATACTGTTTGAATACTGAGCTTATATGAGGGGGTATGAAATAATTGTTGAATTTTGAAGTCTATAATTGAATCTATTTTCTGCATTGAGTTTAATATAGCCATTTAATTTACCCAGTGGTGACATCTCATCATCAAAGTAGGCCAACCACAAAGCGTGCTGAATCTACTTAATATCATGACTCAGAAATAGACAAATGAACTCTTCTCCACATACACTGCCTAAGGCACACTATTGTATAAAATAAGAGCTTTCTAAATACCATGTTTTTTTGGGGTTTTTTTCAGATTTCTGCAGCTCCAGCAGCAGCCCTTCCTTTCAGCCAATTCGCAGTCAGATCCCAATTCCCACTGCACATGTCATGCCATCCACGGCCGGAGCACCGGCCTCAAAGTCCCAACCTGGGCTCCAAGATGACCCCCTCTCCTCTGAGGCCCACAGGTTCTCGTCTGGCTCACGAACCCCCAGTGGCTCTACCTCAAAGTCTTCGTCCCTGTCCAAATCTGCGTCTTCACCCAACCTGGACCTCCCTGTCGGTGTGGGAGCTGAGGCTGGGGTCACCAAGTCAGACTGTCTGAGCCGTTACAGAAGCCTTGTCAATGGGCTGGACCACTCACTTTTCCCCACAGATCACACACGTGTGGACGAGGGCCAGAGGTTTGACACTCCTGCTGTGGAGCCCACACTCAACCAGTCAGCGCTGCTGGGGGGGCTCACGTCGGATGTCAGGTTTCGATTACAGGCCACTGGGATTAGAGACGGAGCAGACACTGTGTCTGAGGCGTACAGAGGAGCAATGGAGCACAGCTATAAGGTGCTGCCAGAAGCTCGCCCCGGGATTCCCAGCACACCAGAAGCTTCTAATCAGAGGGTTGGTCAGGCCACTGGAGCTGGATCCTCTGCTGTTTATACCAGCCCTCTGAGCCTGCAGACCCAGGCGCTGCTACGTGAACACTCGGCCTCTAAGAGTTACGAACCACTGCGACAAGATAGATGTAGTGACCTGTCCAGCTGGCAACAGCAGCAGCATAAACAGCAACTTGACAGTCTACGGCTACAAGTGGAACAAATGCAGGTAAGCATTTACAAAAGCCACTGAGGTGAAGAAACTGGTCACTGTGGGTCATTTCGATTTGGTCACAACAGTTTCATAGAGGTCTGCATTGAGGTTAGTCACATGTTCACATAATGTCACATCTGGGTGGAAACACAAACCTTCTGTTTCTGTTATGGATTGGGTGGGGTGTATACTCAAAGGGAAAATAGTGAGAGGTCACTGGGCTGCCACA
The DNA here is from genome assembly GCA_036850595.1 of Rhyacichthys aspro. Taxonomy (NCBI): domain Eukaryota; kingdom Metazoa; phylum Chordata; class Actinopteri; order Gobiiformes; family Rhyacichthyidae; genus Rhyacichthys; species Rhyacichthys aspro. Next base: position 10,790,705 of record CM072163.1, on the reverse strand, counting down.
GCTTAAACAGGGTCAGATTTCTTGTGCATTTATAAACCTTTTAATTTTCTACCAAAGAAAGCCAAGTAAAGGATAAATTGTTAGACTGGTCGTTGGATGCTTGTTAAAAAATTCCACTGTATTGTAGAAAAATGAACTAATGTCTTGGCATTTCTCATTTCTATTGTGTCTTTTCTTTGGAATAGTTGATGAGTGCCGGAGTCAGTCAGTACCCATCTCTGTACTCATCATCTGTGCACTCAGAATCTGGCAAGTGGGACGCTCTTGTCAAAGCCAGTGAGAGTTTACTGAAGGAGAAAGAGCTTATCATTGAACGGCAAGTGTTTGAAAATACTTCTTATAAAGCAGGATATTATTTTTTGCTTATTACACATAGTTAACCACAATATCCTGTGCTGCTATGTTTTTGCGTTGTTTGATGTGACAATTGCATGTGTTTTTGATATAGACAAAAGCAACACATGGCCCAGTTGGAGCAGCGATTAAGGGAGAGTGAGTTGCAAGTTCACGGTGCCCTACTCGGCCGTGGGACTTCTTATGGAGACATGTTGATGCTTCGGCTGCAGGTTGGTGAAAACAAGATTCCACAATACACAACAATTAAAATTACACTTCTGTTCCTTAAAAACTCCTATAAATGATGTGGGACTAAAAACAAAATTATGGATTTTTAGGAAGCACAGAGAGAGAATGCTTTTTTGAGGGCACAGTTTGCTGAGCGAACGGACTGTGCTGCACTGGAGAAGGCAGAGGCAGAGCGCAGACTTGGGGCTGTGGAGGCAGAAACACGCAGACTCACTGAAAGTCTGAAGGAAACCATTGAGAAACATGCAGAGGAAATGAAGAAACAGGAAGAAAGGGTTTGTTCACACTATACCTCTTAAAAACAGCACATTTTACTATTTTCACACTAGAACCTTGACTTAAAAAAATATAGACTTGCAAATTGTAGTTAGATTCGCATTGTTTTAAATAATTTTCATTATAGTTGTCTTTTTTCTTCACCTGCTCCAGATCCGAAGTCGAGACAAACACATTAATAACCTCAAGAAAAAATGTCAAAAGGAGGCAGAGCTGAAGAGGGAGAACCAGCAGCGAATTGAGACTCTGGAGCGATATCTAGCCGACCTGCCCACACTGGAGGACTACCAGAACCAGAACAAGCAGGTAAAGATAGATCTGCTCCACTTTATCCATTTTCACCTGGGACTGGATTTCTCAATTATGGTATTAAACTGGAATGCACGGTTTGTTTCATTTCAGCTTCAAGAAGCTGAACAGCATGCAACAGAGCTGCAAGAGAAAGTTAAAGAAATGGAGAGTCGTGTTGAAGCAACCAACTCTCAGATTCGAGAGAAGGATGCACATCTAGAGGAGCAAAAGCGCAGAGAGAGAGATTTGTTAACCACCATTACTGAGTATGTATGCTCATTCTATTGAACCAAATGTTTTTATTATGCTTGTGTACAAAGTAATGTTATATTTGTTTATCATTAGTATGCAGCAGCGTGTGCGGCAGGGCCTAGAGGATGGGGCCAGACTGCCCTCTCTTGATTTTGAGAAACTCAGAGGAGAGAATGGTTCTCTCAGAGAAGAGCAGCAGAGACTCAAAAAGGTCTGTTGATACTCGTTTTGTGTTTTTTAGAACTTTTCTGAAAATGAAAAATGATTTCAAAACAACAAAAACCCTCTCTTAGTTTTATTATCTGTTGTGACTTACAGGAAGTGCAGTTACAGTGTGAATGTTAAGAAACCACTGAAATGACTCAACATGCAGATTAGTTAAATCAACCATATTTCCACTTTAAGAGACATCAACCTGTTGTAAATGACATCACATTTCGTTGGGTAATAATTATTTAAAACTATGCTCTTTTTTTAAGGTTATTGAGAAGCAACATCGCATGATGGAACAGCTCGGCGCCCAAATCCAGGTATTAATTCTCACTGTTTGTAAAAAAAAATCTCAGTTTGTTGTATAGCAGCGTCCTGATTTTCACTCTTGTGTGTACAGTCTTTGGAGGAGCAGATGTCTCAGGAAGAGAGCAGCTCCCAGGCTCTCAGAGAAGAAGTACTGGCCAAAGAGCAAAGTGTATTAGAGCTCCGCGCAGCCATGAAAGAAGTGAGACAAGATGATCCACTAAATCACATTGTTTTGATTCTGTGCCCTAAACCTGTCTTAATAAACTGTGCCTCGTTGAACAATACTGTTGTTTTTTGTTGCAGCTGTCAGCTCAGAACCAAGAGCTGATGGATCAGAATCTGACCCTTCAGGAGCAGATGAATGATCCCGAGCTGAGGGGCACTTCCCAGGCCTCCTCCACCCTGCAACCAGCCAGTGCTCGACTTACTCAGAGACTTCACACAGAAATTGCTTCCTGCCTTAGTGACCTACGCTCACTGTGCAGCATTTTGACCCAGCGAGCTCGAGGCCAGGATCCTAACCTCTCGCTGCTGCTTGGCCTCCAAAGTAAAGATATCGATTTTTATTTTTTTTTGCAATCTCTGTTTCGTATTATTTATCTTATTTTATGATTGTTTTTCAGCTCCTGCACCAGTGTCTGAACAGGATGAGGACTGGACAAGTCCAGAGGTGCTACAGAAGAAGCTGGTTGAAGCTCAACAGCTTCGTCGAGATGTGGAGGAGCTTCGCAATGTGATCTTAGACCGCTATGCACAGGACATGGGGGAGAACTGTATTACCCAATAACCTCTCCACCATGTTATTACAACAGACTAGTAAAAGTTCCACTTTATCTAAAGCAGCTACAATGGCTCATCATTTAGGCCTAGTGTTTGAATGTCAAAGAAGACTGCAATTAATTTCTTTTAATGAGGACAGAGAAAAGCCCAAATGATTTAGCTTTTTCTTGTCACATTGACTGTCAGTCGAGCCTGCCTGTAGCTCAGAGGCCGTCCCATCCCCCCAATGAGTTCATCTATTTCTGTCCAAGGGCTACCAGAAAATAACTTACCTCTAATACTTGATCCTTATACAATGTGTGTATGTTTTTAATAATGATGACACATTAACTGTCAGCTACCAAACAGTCTTATTTTATTTCCATCTTAGTGAATAGCTATTTGTGTAGAAGTCCCACAAGTATAATTTATTAAATGCTGATTTCCCCTTTAGGGAAATTATAAGTGGTTGACAATCAACTGAAAATATTTAATCTCCATTGCTTTTAAGTGACATCACAAAGGTAATGTTACTAACATGCCATTATTTAAAATGGCTAACAGTGTAAAATTAGACTCTGTTGTGAGGTAAAAATACACCTGAACATTTGAGTACCAAATCAGCACTCTCACATAATGAGCTGTACACTAGTTTTACTACCAAAGAATCTCTGGTCGAGCAAGTCTGTGAATGTTTGTGAACGCTTTCTCTGCTGCAGGCCCTGTTTCAAAACGAATACCAACATGTGCCTTTCTGTCACGATTGCAACCGACCAACTGTAAAGGGCCGTCTGCAGCGAACTCTTCCAATATCACTTTTCTCCGTTTATAAACTGGTAGGACAGTCAATACATTCCCTGACTCTGAATGTAGGTTGCGTTTGTAGAGGACCTTACTCTGTTTTGTACCCAGTGTTAGTAAGTGCTCTACCAAAGCTGTGTTGAATTCACCGTGTGTACAGTACGTAGCGTAACCATACAGTTTGCCAGACAACTAACTGATAATGGCTGAACTGCTATAGACAGAGAAGTTAACTGATTAGCATCTGACTGAGTAACAGTATTAATCCTGAGTATTATTTATTGTTTTTGTTTGCATTGACAACTCAGAGTGAAAGCGTCTGGTTTGTCCTAAGGTGTTGCTGTAATAATGTGCTCATGTGTTTGAGGAAATGTTGCGTTTGCGTTGTGCAAAGGTCCCATGAAGTGACTTAGAGTCTGTATTTTATTTCTGTTGTTCTATATGTTTTAAGACAGGGAGCAGTATTTAATGTTGATTGTTGTGATTGGCAACCGTCTCTATGATTATTCTGAGAGTGGCGTTTTTATCCCAGGTGTTTAAAGGGGTTGGCTGGATCACCCCACAAGCACCTCTCTTACATTAATAAAAGGACCTTATGTACAATAAGCCATTGAAAAACTAGACACTTTAAAGGGAGACAAAGGGATTTTATAAGAAAAATGTGAGATATGCAAAGTGACATTTTGAATAATTGGTTTAATATTGTACAGAACAGGGACACAAGCCATTTTTCATTTCATGGGACCTTTAAACTCGAGTAGCACAAGATTTATCTCCAGGCTCCGCATGCCTTAACATCTCAATGTTTTGCAAAAGGGAAAAAATGTTTATATTTTCATACTTTGTTCTTGTTTGAATTTGCATATTTTAGCAATAAAGAGTTTCAACAGTTTCTCCTGTCCTAAATCCTTTTTAGTAAACCACTTAAGCCAAGTTTTGTCAAATTGACTTTATTTGCTCAGTAACTGCTGACCTCTTGCATAAAAGAAGAGATGCATTTGTAGTGAGTCCACATGATTGTAGTGTCTGACAGTTATCGTCATAGCAACGCTGTGGGTACGCACTGATGATATCATAGCCTGGCAGATTATCTCCTCTGGAAAAAAAAGACATCAGTCAGTGCCACACACGAACAATAGTAAAAGGCATTATTCTGAGGCTGCACCTGTGTTTGTCCAGGTACTGCCGAAGGTGACCAATGGTTTCTATGAAGCTCATTTTCAAGATGTATGTATGATTACCATCTTCAGACCTTATCTTCAGTGTAACATCACAGCCAGGGCTCTCAGGTTTTAACAGCTGAAGTCTGTTGACAACATACATTTCATAAACTATCAGGGCATTGCACCTTCAATGTAACGAGAATTGGAGGTCAGAGACTTGACCCAACGTAGAGGGCTGGCCTTGAGGGCTGGCCTTAATGACTTGCCCAATTTTTCCAGAGCAGTGCATCTAATCTCTACAAACTCCTCACTACTGCAGCCAAATTTGGATTTCAGGATGATGTAGTGTGCTCTTATCCTTCTCATAAATACACATAGCCTTTTCATGAACTCATGAAACTGTTTTTCTTGCACTGTATTTCTTTAATGGTAATATATAAATAATAATTTAGTCTAATATAAAACAGTAAATACCTCTCCTTTATTTCCTGCAGTGCTGGTGTGTCTACGAGGATCACAGACTTGCTGCTTTGGGAATCAGAGGAACCCTAATAAAGGCATAATGATAAACAACTGCAGAAAAAGTGTGCTGCACAAGTACAGACATGCCTGCTTTTTTCAGTATTCATCTGCAGAGCACATAAGATTGTTGAAAAGCCAAGAATGTTCTTGATTTAGCTGCCTGCTACTGATCACCTGCAGGGCACTCCTTGACAAATCCCTGATATCAATCACTCGACCAGCCTTCAGTACCACTTTTGGCAGTCTGTTCAGAAACTGATCCACTGTCAGTTTCTTACCTGTCAAACAAATTCAAAGAATGAGCCTCAAGGCATTGGCTGTTTTAAGTATTTCTGAACCTATGTTATTCAGACCATGTTCAAGTCTATGTTTTTCAGACCAGGTACTGAGCTGATTAAATTATGAGTTTTTTTACTCCCCTCCAACAGCCTGTCCATAACCAGGAAATGTGTCCCTCAGTGGCCTCATGATAAACTCCTCATTGCGCCTGTCATGGACCTAAAAGATGAAAGCCCTTTACAGTAGCATATTTCCACATTTGCTTGCGGACAAATGGAAAGTCAGACACACCTCAAAAGGAACACCATCTGGAAACCTTTCCTGTAGCTCAGATGGAAAATAGCCATCCATCAGATCCTGGATAAACTGCTGTAAAAACAACAAATAGAGACGTAAAACCACCCAAACATATTTCAGTTTGCTGTATTCATCTTTTAAGTTCAGTATTTATGAGCTAACTTGGGTTTTCTGTTCCTGATAAGAGCAGAACGGCCTGTTAGACATCACAATGCCATTCCGGTAAAGGCTCAGCTGAACTGGTTTCTTTTGTGCCAGCTGTGCTCCTGTAGTTGTTGTCTGGATGTATGTCTCGCCCTCTCCTGCCAGGACATTCAGCTCCTGTATTCTCTTCAGGACCAGGTCAAAGTTCATGTAAAACCTTCTATTCAATGGTTTCCCTGCGTAGAAGAGACTGTTTATGTAAAAATATGTTGGCACACCTAAAGTTTATGTCAAGTCTGCAAACTACCTGGCAGTCTCCATAGCTGGTCTGAGCTGTGTTTCTGCTCACATTCATCTGCTTCACTTGTGCCTCCAGATCCCACCCAGATCATGCCGTAGTCACCGAGAAAGCTCTGTCAGACGGTGTCAGCAGCATTCATCAAAATCCATGCTAATCGGTTAATCATTTCCAAAGAAAGCTTACCTCCATTTCATGAACTTGCCGCTGTAGCTGTTGGCATCTTGTCTCAAGACTATCTCTGCTTGTCATTTTGCTGGCATTCTCTACAATGACATAAATTGTTCTTGTTACCAATTATTAGTTTTCAAGTGGGAGTGGCCTTTGCTATGGCATCTTCACTCCTTTTTACAGCATGTGAATAGTTATGGTGCCCTACTGGGACCCTACTGTTGAACAATCCAAGTAACCATAAGTCTACAATAGAAATTTTAAAACAAAATCAATTTAGTTCATATTTCTTTGTTAAATACAAAATGTCTCTTTCTACTGGGTTTCTGTTGAGCTTGAAGTGTCTATTTTTCCAAGATACTGTATCAGATTGATGTGGTTTATTTTGTTCAAAAACAGACTACATTTTATACAATATGGGCCCAACATTCAGTAACCATTACACACTTACTTTTCTTTACCCTCAGTTCTTCCTCTAACGCTGAGATCCTTTTATCCTACATATGATTAAAGAAAACCCTTTTAATGTTAATGCTGAATTGTTATTGTACTTCATGACAATCCAAACACTGTACCTTGCGCTCAATCTCCCGTGCTTGGACCCTCACTCTCTCGTCCATCCTGGACAGTCGCTGCATTATCGCAGACATGTGTTCAGAGTTGTTTGGTGAGCTGCCTGTGAATTTGACTGTTTCATTATCCACTATTTGACATGAGAGATGTAGGTATAATGTGGTCTATGTGTGTGTTGTTGTGTACCTTTCTTTTGTGTGGGTTTGGTAGCATCACTGGGTTGAGTGTTAGAGGTTACAGGAGGATTTAGGTCACCATTATCAGTCACTTCTGCCTGAATCTCTGAAAAGCACTTTTTTAGTTTTGCTGTGTATTTGTATAATGCATTATTCCATTTTCAACTTACGTCTCAAAAGATTCCTGCTGGATGGCATCATTTGTCTGTTCCTTTAGGTTCAAAGACAATTTCATGAACACAACCTTCAACCATATAGCTACAGAATGTCTTAATTTACAATCACTAACCATTGCGGCAGAGGAGTGCGCTTTGTTTTCTTCAGCATCGACAAAGGTGAACTCATTTTAGTAGACAATCAGACACTAAACTCACTTGAAACACATTTCATTTTCCTTGTTTTTTTAGTTTGTTTGGAGTGTGTTGTCAATGGCAACATGAGCAGGTTTTTCTGTTGTAATTCCTAATCTGTCCACTGTGGGTCGCTGTGGGAGCTAAATAAACGTAAGAAAATGACGGTATTTTGGTCATTATAGCATCACCTACTGAGTCTGTAGTATTTCTGATCAATTTAGTAAATACACCGACGTGCACCCAGTCTGAAAAATCTCTTATGAAGCCTTTATGATTACAATTTAATGAAGCCTTTTGTGTTTTGTGTAGCCGCTGGTGCGCAGAGCGGCCATACTGTCGGGCGCAGAGGAAAGTGAGCGGCCACACGGAGAGGATGATGCGGAGGCCTGCCAGTCCCGCTGCATCTATGTCATCTTTAACCCGGGGCTACTAGTGCAGGACTGGGCCATGGCGGCACCAATTGCACATTTCGACGAAGAGTGGTCGAATGGCGGTGAGTTGAGCCTGTTTTCGGAGCATGTTGTGCCGCAGAAAGACCGCAGTGTCCCCGGCGCCGCCGCGGAGCTGCTCCTGAAGGATGAGCTCCCGGACACAGGCACCCTCTCCCCGGGGGAAAACGGGGCATTTAGGTCCATGGAGGAACTTGTGAAGGATTTCGACGAGAAGTTATCCGTGTGCTTCCAAAATTATGACACCCAGACGGAAAGCATCGCCCCTGTGAGTGTGTTAAGTGAGGACACGCTGCTGGAGAAAGACGAGTGAGTGTTGTTTGTGGCCTGAATGTGTCTATGGCTATGTGTTAACACTGTAGCTCCATTCTTACTGCAGATTGTTTTGGATAAAGGCTATTCACAACACACGCTTAATCTTATCTTGTTTTTGTGATAGCCTATAATCTGAACAGTCCTATCTTTCATTCAGCTGCAGCAGCCTATTGCATCTAAACAAGCCCGTACAATGTCCACTGTGTAAAATTGTGTCATATAAAGGCATACTATACACGTATCTTAGTAAATAAACAAAACTGGTCCAACATCACTTCCCAATTTCATCATGTGAACCCAAACAATAGGTTAAAGACAGGCACAGGTTTCCGAGTTTTAAAATTTAACTTAATTCAATTCAATTGTATTTGTTTTTGTAATTGTTATTTGTAAACTTATAACTTAAGTAATGTGCATTTGAAATGTGTGTTGTTTTTTTTACTGCATCCAACATTTTGACACACTCAGAAATGGTATTGTATTCTCAAAGGGAAAAAAAACAGGGCAACCTTTAAAGCCACCCTATGTAACTTTTTAGCCCCAAAATATATATTCTCAAACTCATTTTGATGGTTTTAGACATGAGATCGGTTTAATCATGCCTATGTCACTGACACAGTAACCTCAGCTGGACAGAAACCTCCAATATAATTGATATATAATTCCTGTCTCCAGGATTCACAGACATTATGGGAGTGATACACTATTTAAAGCTTATAAAGAGGGAGCAGAAATAGCCCAATACACTGGAGCCTAGCAGAGTCGTATTTGTACAAACACCTTACCTTATGTTTATTCACTCCTCTAAAAAAAGAGTTTTTATGTTTGTTGTTTTGTTATGACTCAACACTGACTTCAAAAGTAATTATTCTCTTACAATTTCTTGAATGTATTATTGTGTAGTATCTCTAACTATAATATTGTAAGTAGCACTGTAACATGATGCAATAGCCACTCCATCTTTCAGCTTTTACTTTTCCATAAATTCTCATCATATTCCACTTGATAAAGGACAATGTTAGGGATTATTGCAGCATGTCATAATTTGCCAGCATTAAAACAGCTTAATCCGATTGCGATATATTTTTAGAAAATGCTCCTAAAACATTATTTTTGCAGAGATTCTATATTTATTTGTAATCCTTTGGTGTCTGCAGATGTTGTTATATGTGTCTGTCCTTTCATTAGGATATGGAGCGCTTTAACCCACAATTACGGCCAGGTGATGCCGGTGGATTGGAAACAGTCTCGTACCTGCTCGCTTCACACACCAGCGTTTAACCTGGAAGACAAAGCAGTGCGTGACTCCATTACCCCTATCCTTCCTGTCCCACTTTTCTCCAGCCCCCCTTCAGGGCAAAATCTCTCCTCTAATAATGTTACAAATCTCAAATATTGTGCCAGGGTTTAGCGCTTTGATTAAATTCTCCCTGTTGTGCTCCGGACAGAGAAGCAGCGACGTCACGGCCGAGCTATCGGACGACGAGGAGCTGAGAGAGCAGCTGGACATGCACACAATCATCATCTCCAGTCACACAGAGGAGCCCCTTTTCACAGCAGAGCAGGTAAGTGCCGTCTACAATCAGCCTTTTAATGTCTGTCTGCCCTGACTCTGTCTACAAGGATCCGTCCTGTTAAAGTAGAGCAGCGTGTTAGCAGGGCGAGTATAAACAGATTTATCAACTAATGCCCAGTGGGATTTATTGACTCTGTTGCCGGTGTAGGTCATTGAGGAGATAGAGGAAATGATGCAGGACTCTCCGGACATGGACACAGAGCACAATCCCTCACAGTCAGACCTCTCCATGCTCTCAGTGGACATCCAGCGCATTATCATCACACCTCACTATGAGGAGAGTAAGTAAAATATACCCATGCATTCAAGGCCATTTATTTTTATGTGTTTTTTTTGCCAACCTTACTGCACAGTCATAAATAATAACTTGGGGTAGGACAAAATATCAACTGGATAGATATATAAATGGGGTGACTCTATTTGTTTTGTTGTTTTATTGACACCTCAGCCACCTAAGGATATCTGGTCTCATTTTGTTGCATTAATGTATTATTGTTCAGTGTCATAATACAACACTAGTGGTGACAAATCCATACTATGAATGCCTGTAACCTTTATTGCAGTTCAAACAGTCTTTTTCAATATGTATACAGGCTTTGCTGATAGTGGTACATATTATTTTTAACCCAACTGAAGGCATACGCTTAACACGTTGCAATATTTTCAGTATAAAAGTGATATTACCTTCTTACACATCCATTTGAATGAGAATATTCTGTTGCAGGGATAAGGACCATGACTGTTGCAGAGTTGAATGAGCGTCTGGAGGAGACAGAGACCACCATCAGGAGGTTCTCAGAGGAGCTTGTGCAGCAACTCGCTCTCAGGGATGAACTGGACTTTGAGAAAGAGGTGAAGAACAGCTTCATCTCGGCGCTTATCGATGTCCAAAACAGACAGAAGGAACACAGAGAGATGCTGAAGAAGAAGAAGAAGCTCAAAGGTGCAGCTGGGACTTCGCAGAGCCACAACGAGAAGTCATTTGGATCAGTCAGTATCGAAGTCCTTTTCAGTCCTCAACAAACATCCTTGACCCCTGCTGACTTTCTTATTTCTTTTTTATTTTCTTCTTTTTCTCCCTGCTCACTCCTTTTCTTGATGTGTGGTGCTATAATTTCTCTCTCCTCAGCGCTTCAGCATGGAGGGACTTTCTTCTGTCATTCAAAACAGCTTTCGGCAAACGTTTGGGGGCGGGTGCAATGAAAAACAGGTTTCTTTCTCCTTCTTTCTTCAAGGCATCAAGTTAGTTCTTGAACTGATGATGTCGTGATGTAGCCATTAATGTCTTTTATTTTTGTCTTGTGTTTGCTTCAGTACTTGACCACTGTCATCCCTTATGCAAAAAAGGGGCATCCTCCTTCGATTGAAGACTTACAAGTCCTGACCAAAAGTATGTTTCTTTTGCGAACAATAAAGCTTTATTCGCACTTAATATGCCAGCAGCCTTAGCATCAATTGTCTATTTCTGCTGCCTTTCAGTTCTCCTTGCAATGAGAGATGACAGCGACAAGGTGCCCAGTCTGTTAACAGATTATATTCTCAAAGGTGAGGCTTTCTCTTTTATGATTGTCAGATTTATATTTGCAGACCATTACTGTCATGTTCCACAGTAATCAATAACCAAATTAATTTTACTGTGTGGATCGCATTTAAGTTTTGTTAGTGTTACTAATGTTACACGAGGGAGTTCAACATGATCCACATTTGTTTCTTTTTGCTGAAAGATTAATTGTTATTCATACACAATCATAGTGTCATCTCAAATTTTGGACTGAATGTAGGCGAATGTCTTTCTTCATTCTCCTGAATACACATACAAATCAAAAGATACTCTTTTTTTTTAACTTTATTTACTTTACTTTTACTTTATTTTGATGTAAACAGCTCTGAAATCCCCCCAAAATCCACCTTATCTGACTTTATTCTTTGCCTGCTTTACTCTGCACTAGCTCTGGTGTGAGGGATGGACACAGAGGTTTGTAACACGTTCACTGTGATGTGCACTAATGTTGTGATGTGGGAGAGCGCCCCCTCTCTGCCACCAAACTGTAGTGCAGTCTGACCCTGATGTTTTCCTTTTGCTCGCGCACACACCCCATGTCCCCAAATCCCCACTTCCTCTGTCCCACAATGACTGGCTGCAGCATGGATGATCCCTACTTAGTGTCTAGAGAAGGGCACACACTGTAACCCACAGTTAGATAGTTACATGGACTTGTGTGGAAGTGTTATTAAGATGGTGACGCAGTCAGATCATGTGCAAATTTAACTCTGAACTCTTAAATGTAGCAAGTGTCAATTCAGTTTCAGTAAATATTTAATTTTACTTTGATGTGTTTTATCTATTGTTTATTGTTGTATTGATCTTGATTAATATTTATCTATTGTTTTTCAGTGCTTTGTCCAACATAGACCAGACGCTGCCCAAAACTCTGCCGAGGCTTGAGAAAGTTTACCAAGATCAGGCAAACTCGTTGTATATTTTTTTAAAGTATGTTCATTTTATTTATTTCTGCACGTTTTACATCTTTTGTCTTTCATTTTTGTTTACATGTCATCATTTTGGCCTGTCCCTGTACAATTTTGTCAGTGTTTTACTTCTTCTTGCACTGTGAAAAAGTATTTTGTAAAGATGAATCTTATAATACATGAAACCAGCAAATATTTCATCTTTGCTTGTTGGTTGCCTACACTTAAATACAATAACAATTTGTATTTATCTGGGCTTACGGAGTCTAAGTGAAGAACAAATGCACAAAGTCACTGTGCACAGCTTTTTTTTCAGATTGATTTAACTGTAAACACAGCTGTTGCCGTAATGAAGTATTAGAAAATGTGAATGTAAAAGATGAAAACAATATAATGAAGACTCCTATGGAGGTAAGTGTAGCAATAAGAACACATAATCACAAGGAAACAAGGAAGAAACATGCAATATTAGTTTACTAAAACCGGTGTGCTTAAATGTAATGCACATTTAATAAGCACTATATTATTATACATAGTATTTTTGCATCTCATCAGCACATCTCAAATATTGTACCTAAAAAGCTAAATTAATGATGGTTTAGGGAACATAGTTAAAGATAAAAAGGCTAATAAACTAACTATGCAGTTGATTGAAGTTTAAATTTGTGACCTGTGCACTGTTTGTAATTTCATAGCTCTGACGTAACACTGAATCAGACATGATTTTTTAAATGCCTGCTGAGCACAGAGCAGCGCACACCGATCAACATTTGTATTATTGTTGATGTATTTGTGTATACAAGCTGCCTTTACCTCTGCCTGAACTTTTGTACCTTGTACTAAATGACTTATTTTCAATGACTCTATGAATGAATCATAAACTGTAACTGAATTATTTACATTCTCTGTTGTTATTTTGTGAACTCTGAATACATTGTGGAAATTACATGTCTTTTTTTCTCACAGTCAGTGAGTCAGTATTAACAGGTTTAATGTCATCATTTAAATGATGTCATATATAAAACTGAAGATTGAAATATCAGATTAATCTGTTTTTACAAAGGCCTATTAGATTTTGTGGTGTGGGACAGTCCCTGAAACAAAGTTGAACAAATATTGATTTCATAACACTATTTATTATATAAGGCTCTGCCACGTGTCATCTGCACCTACTCCAGCTCAACAAAGAGAACCAGATGTATTTCTGTGAGAAAAACCCAAAACACCCGCCTCATATAACAAACCCATAGGACAAAAACAAATGAGGCACTGGACAAAACCACCTTGCTGCATTAAACCTAAAAAGATATGAGGTGATGCTGCCACAATGAAATGTTTTCCTCTTTACTGGTATCTGCAAACATGTGGAACTACGGTCATGGTTGTCTGAACAATGAATGATCACACACTCCTTTTTACCATCCATCTTTGTGCCACACATTTAACAGAAAAATGCTGTAAAACATCTGTAAAGCATTTGTTCTGAAATAACATTTCCTCAGACTGGTGGAGTGTACAACAACAGTGTGTGTGTGACTCTGACCAGCCCTCTGCTGCAGGCACTTCGCAGTTTGGGGTGTGGAGTTTACACTAAAACACTTTCAGTTCAGTGGATTTAGAGCTTTAAAAGCAGTATGGAACCCAACGTTCTCTTAGTGTTTTGTCTTCTTTTGCTGGCACAATCCTCACTCCAGCAGACCTCCTCAAAGAGAAGAAATGGAAAGAAAGGTAGGATATTGAAAATCAAAACATGACATTTAAAGCTCTGAGTGCATTTACACACCACTGGACTTTTTCATTACATAGTACAAAAGTTATTTTGGCTTTTTCAGGCTCAAACAGTGATGCAATTGAGGAGCTGAAGAAACAGATTAATGACATTATCCAGGAGCTCAATTTGCTGAAAGAGCAGCAGGCTTTACAAACAGGTAATGCTTTGATAATAAAACAATGGACACTGAGAGGAGGTTAAAGTAGAACAATATAACTTTGGATTAGAAAATAAATTGCTTCAACAGTCAAGTAAATATATTTCTCATTTGAATTTAGAGCAGCATAGGTGCAGACAGAGTTGTTAACAGTGTTAACCCTTTAAAACACAATACCAACAAGTTTAAAATCCTTAGTTTGTCTGAGAGGCATGAAGGTCCTTGGCAAGTGTTTCCTGGCTGACCCCGTGAAGAAGAACTTCCACTCTGCCAGTGACGACTGCATCGCCAAAGGAGGCACACTGAGCACCCCTCTGACCATCGACGAGAACGACCAGCTTCATAACTATGTGCGCCAAAGCATCGGCCCTGAAGAGCACACCTGGCTGGGCATCAACGATATGGTGAGTGAAGGCCACTGGGTGGACCAGTCTGGGTCCAGTGTGCGCTTCAAGAACTGGGAAACAGAGATCACGCAGCAGCCGGATGGAAGGCACAGCCAGAATTGTGCTATTTTGTCCACAACAGCCAAAGGCAAGTGGTTCGATGAGAGCTGCCGAGCTGAGAAGGCGTCTGTTTGTGAGTTTAATATTGTCTGAGTGGATGCTTCTGCACAGACTCATGTCAACATGAACAATGAAATTATTTTTTCAGCTTTTGAATGCGGATATTACAAACAATGTGTCTGTGTAAACAGTATTAACAAGGCACAATAACACAAATGAATGTACTGTTATGCATTTATGACTGTATTTTATCTTCTTGAGGGTAATTGTCACTGTATGGATTATTGTCTATATATGTCTTTTATAATTTCTCAAATAATAACAAATACTTTATTTGTAGATTGTCACTACTAAATGCTTATGTAATGTTATGCTGCTTTAATTTTACTATGTAATACAAGTGTCAGCAGCAATACAATTTTTATTATTTCTCACCAAACAATACATCGGCTCTCTCCACTGATTATTCTACAAACTACATTAAACAACACAATCAATGGACTGTCTTTCACAAATATCAAAATACTTTAATCCCATTCTTTTGCCACAATCAATACATGTAATTTGGCTTTTATATAAATGTAATCAAATGATTCATTCATCACAGAAAATAGACTTAAAAGACTTACTTAAATATAGAAATAGCTTTAAAATTATCTCTAAACCCAAATCCAACAAACACTGAGCAGACAGTGTGACTATAATTGTTGTCTTTGTTTAGTCCACTGAAAAGATATGGCATTTAATGATGTCTCACAACAAGACAGTCTTTTATATAAATATGGTCTGCAATCCACTGCAGCTACAGTCATGCAAAGGCTTTTGGTTTCCAAAAAACACCTTACTAACATAAAGATAAAATATTTTGCCGTGTAAACATCCACAATGTCATAAACAATAAAACAATACACATGATATGTGCTGCTTTTAAAACAAATGTGCTCACACAGGACATTAATAATTCCGTCCAGTTTCAGCATGGTTTTGTAGTTATTGGCATAGTGAACTAAAATTAAGAAAACAGAGTTCTTGAAATGCACATCCGGTAATGAGAAGCAGATATGTAAATCCAATCATGTGCTCAATTTCCTCCCTCTGGCTCGAGCCGTGGGCCAAGAGACGGTGACTGTTCCTCCTCGCTCTGCTCCCCAGACCCAGACTCGTAAATGTCATTGTCTACCATGGGCTGCATGTGGCTTGGGGGCCTTTTGGGCAGCGCTGGATTTTGTTGCTGTGAGACAGGAAAGTCCTGGTAAATGCCCACTTCCATGTTGTCTGCACCACTCTCTGGGGACACCAGAGGCTTCTCTGAGTCTGTGTGGCCAGCAAAACGTCCATGAGTGTCAAATTCTCCATATATGCCCATCTGTGATCCTTTCTTCAGCAGGTGTGTGTAGACCAGAGTGTCTTCAATAGACTCATACACATGCTCATTGTCTTCACAAGATTTGGGAAAGCCATTCTGTCCTGGTAAGAAACTAGTGCCGTTTGGATTATAGATTGACACTTGATGATTGAGATTCTTTTTCTTCTTCCTGTCATCAAGACACAATAATAACAAACAGTAACAAAACATGGCATTTAAAAAAAAAGGCTTATATAAAATGTTATGTAGGGTACCCACCTGATCACGACACACACCACAACTAACAACGTGATAAAAAGAACCAGCAGGACAGCCACTATGCTCAGGATGATAGTCAGCAGTTGGCCTAAATGGGGACAAACATAAATGATACTAGTCAAAATATGTAGTTTATTCAGAAATACATATGCACGCTAAAGCAGAATGACTAAGAGAATAGTTGGACTGTGATAAGACATTTTATTTTGTTGTTTTTAACATGTCTACCTCTTAAAATATCCCACAGCAGTACAATGGCAACCACACTATCCCACTTATTAAAAACTTGTAAAAATGAAAATGCTGGCACAATGTGACTTACTCTTCTGCAGTGTGATTTTGGTGACAACGCTGAAGTCCCCTCTTTCGGGCATGCAGTTGGACATGTTGAGGTAGAAGCTCTCGGAAACAGTGATTTTGCTCTCTGCCTTCTCGTCCTCCCTGCGGCTGTATTCTTCTTCGAGCCTGCCCATTCTTTGGATCTTGATGTTGGTGTGGCGGTTGCTGCACTTGGGCTGGCTGAGGTTGGTGAACATCAGATGTGCCTCCATCTTTGGTGGGACAGTGACAATCCAGGACACTGTGGAGTAAGACTTCATCCCTTTTGGCCAACCTGGAGTCGCCACGACGAGAGGGATGTCCTTTTTTGGAGATACACTGAATATGTATGTTTCTAAATATGGTGCGGAAGAAATAAAGGTCGCTCAAAAATGTGCATTTCCTTAATGAATATGAACTAAATTAAGTTTTGTGTGAGCAGCTTTTTACCTGATATCTCCTCTTTTATACTTGCTGTTAGAAGAGGCCTGCTTAACGGCATAAGCACTTTACCCTTTGCCCCAGAGACACTGATGGACACATTGGTATGGATTTGGACTTTATGTATGGTTCCCTGGCGGCAGAAATTTCCAATAGCAGTACCATCATCTTCTGCCATTTTGATAGAGATGCTGTCATTACAGAGCTGCCCCGGTAGCTCCTGTCTGAGAGGTCCAGAGGGAGAGATCAGCTCCACGGTCCCGTCCTGAGGAGGGTTGATGGTCCAGGTGATGTTGCTCAGAGGGGCAGGAAGGCATGGAGGCAACAAGGGAATGGACAGGAGAAACTTTGGACAGGCTTTGATCTTATCACATCCTAAGAAAAAAAAAGTGATCTAATGTAATATAATTTAAATATGACTATGAGCCACAAACAAGATAAGCAATGTGCAGCTAAATTATGCTTAATACAAAATATATGAGATTTAATTTTAAAAACAGAAAAGACATGCTTGCTCCTGAAGAATAAAATACCTGTGGGATTTGTAGGTTTATATTGCTAACTAGGAAAACACCTCAACTATTTCAGAATTACTGTGAAGTCAAAGGCCAAGTAAAACACTGTAGGCTAAATGAGCCAAAACAGGAATTACCCATGAATTTTGAGGCTGTGACTTGTACATCTCCAGGGAGGCAGGCCTCAAAAGACAGCTGAGTAACGCTGCCTGGTGGAACCCTGATCTGATCCATTGGCACAGACTTTTGCTTCATGATGCAATCCGAGGACGGCCTCAGCTTCTTGATGTGAAGAGAGAAGCCTGGTTTCGTCATGTCTACTGCACATAGTACTTAAGGAAAAAAAAAAAAAAAGTATTTTTCCATGAAAGAGAATGCCCACACCAAGTCAGCTCATCACATTACACAAACGTAAAAAAAAAATTCCATTTGAGTGAGAAGCTCAAAGTAAGACGTGTGCTTCTATCGTTTCTGACTCAGCAGTGATGCAATTCCAGAGGTCCCCTAACATGCCCCAAGGACTCCGCATCTTTTGTCATTGTTCAGTCATTTTAGAAGTGATTAATAATAAACATTGACACACTGAACAACTATACGGACACTATTGCAACATATTAGAAATAACACTACTTTATTCTTACAGTGATTCCAATGCCTGTCATAACACGTTTGAGACAATGTGACTCCAAACCTCTATCAATGGAACCACTTTTGCTTTAGCTTTTAGGCAATAGGGATCTGTTTTTGTTCTCTCCTAAATACAGGCAGAGCAGTAAAACTTTTAATGAAACAAACAAAGTCAAACAACGAGAAAACTGAAATTAAAACGTTAAGTGTAGCAGTCTTTAAAAGCTCATGGAAACTGCTTTGTAAAGTGACTGATATTCAACATCCCCTCTAAAATTCACATACAAGTCCAGCCAAGATACATTAGCTAAAATTAAGTTTACAAACCTGATGAAGTTCTCTTTGAAACAGACACCTTGAAATTTAACGAGAGCCCAGAAGACCCAGTTTGACTCCTATCCATCTCACAGTTTCTTAGGGTCATGGAGAAGCTCCCCAGATCCTGGTCGGGCTGGTCATCTGTCAGGCCGACGACCAGAGCTGTTCTCCCCAAACTGTGGTACTCCACTGCCGCCTCTTTCTTTAAACACCGGGGCTGAGTAAGGTTAAACAACTGAATAGATGCCCTGTGTTTGACTGGGACATCAAAGTACCACTCCATTAGGTCGTCATCAGGAAAACTGCCCGGATAATTGGGAGAAAACAGCTCTAGGGATGACAGGCCTTGTGGCAAAGTCAATGATATTCTGGCAAGAGCTGGAAAAGAAAAAGTGAATACAATTATGAACCACAACATGTGATAAAAAGAGTTGATGGAATGAATCTAAAACAGACTTACATTTGATTTCTTCCCCAGTGGACACAGTAAAGTAGATGTTTTGAAGTGTCTGGCCGGCGGGAACCTCAAGTGAAAACCTGCTCCGACCAAGAGCCTGAGCACTTGTGATGGTGCCCGTTCTGCAGTATCTGCCCACAGTCACATTTCCTGAATCCTGAAAAACCTCAAAGGTGTATGTGTGCTTGTCAGGGCAGCTCTCAAACGGCTGAATTTGTCTCAGACCAGTCTTGGTAAAGTCTATTGTGGCTGCTTTTGGGGCAGCACCTTTTAGGTTCCAGATGAACTTGCGATTTAAATTCAACAAAGCATCTAAGTTGGAGTCTGCCTGGATATTACTACTGCATGACTTTGTGGTGCATTCTGCGAAGACAAGATGATATATAATGAATGACAAATGCACAAATAACAACCAAATTAGACTTCCATTTAAAAAGACAATACCAATAGTCTGAGTGGCTTCCACACTGAAGGCCCCTTGACGTTTGGAGCACTCCAACTCTATTGAGACAGGACTGTTGTCTTTTAACAGCTGAAAAGTATTACATTGTCGTGTGTGGCCGAACAATGTACATACTTTACACCCTGAGCCTGTGGTAGGAGTGCTGCTGATGTTTAGAGTGGCCCCTCGGTCAGGGGTAACTGTCAGCTTTTGGACATCTGGACAGAGAACAAGAGTTATGTAAAAATAAAACAAAATTATCATTTTCATTATTATCAGCATCATTTTCAATCTGTGCTTAAATTCACTATTGCCTAACCTTGGCACCATAACTTTTATGACTAACCCCCTCAACAAGCTACTGGGCCACAAATTCACAATGAACAGCTCTTTAGGTGTAAATATGCACTGCTTTTAGCTCTTGTAGCATACATTTGTGTATATGTTCCTAAGCAGAACTAATACAACACAATCTTACTTCTTTTGACACATAATACAGGACACATTTGTGTATCATGCCATTTTACACTACTCTGTTCAGTCATAATCATATTCAAAATCACAGCGGTAAACAACAGGTAAATAACAGGAATAATATCAATGGTATGTCAATGACTTCATAAATTGGGCTACTTCTTTTTGCTGTGAGGTTAAACCCTGTCATTTTCTAAAATAAATACATTTCATCGTAAATTGAATCATAAAAGCATTAAGCTTGACTTACCTGATACAACGTGTGAGATTAAAGTCAGTAAGAAGAGGGTTTGTATTACGGCTGTGGCTTCTGATAAGGACATGCTCTTTTTCAGTTTCTCTCATTTATTTTATTTCCCTGGAAAATCCGTGAAGCTGCTGGCATAATTGACAGTCTCTCCTTATCCAAAGACGCGACTGAAAAAGACTTTTCTTTTCGCCACAAAACTTGGCTCGGAGTTCTTCACATAGCGCACTTCCGGTTGAGGGTGACAGCTGTGAGGTAACTTCTCAGGTAAAAGGTGTGGCCTGGCCGCCATTTTGGCTCGTATGATATATTTAAAAGACGCGATAGCACTGTTTAGTATTGGTCTCAATTATCTATTTATCCACACTCATTTAAATAAGGAATGGCAGGTTTGAGTACTACTACTAGAAAGAAGTTACTTATTTATCAAGACTTTGTTGCTGTCTAATGTTTATTATAAAGGATTTTAATAGATGAGAACCTCTATTCAGGAACAGAAAGCCTTGGCCAATCACATGCTCGCAAAATCATATGCTCGAAAAAGAAGTACTCCCATTGGTCGACACCGGCTTTTGATATGAAGTTCTATGAAGTTTAATAGCTGCCGCTAAAGTGTATTTTCTGCAACGAATATCATTTTTAACACAGAGAAACAGCTCAAAAAAATAAAAGCATATAATGTCAATTCAATCACATGTTTAACAAAGTCGTCACTAAGCTAACGCTAAGCTCTAAATTTCAGTTTGGTGAAATGTATTTGTTTTTTGTGGAGGAAAAATTGTTCCGGTTTTATTTTTATAATAAAAGGGAAGCAGGAGAGGTCCCTTGACTAGTTTTGGGGAGGAGTGGAATCTGAGACAGGAAGGGCAAAAAGAAAATCAGGTAGTGGAGCTTAAAGTAACATTTCACAATATGGAGTTTTATTTTTACTGTTTGTACTTTAATGTTACAGACTTTGAAAGACTGCTGATGGGTCTGGAAGTCATACATCTCTGACAAATATTATTAAAAAAAAAAATACTGGGCTGGGAAAAGTGGGCTATGACTTCTGACCTGGCTGACTGTAAACAATACAAAAGACCTGGAGTTCCTAAAAAACTACTTCAGACCTGGCTCAGTGAGTCCAGAGTCACCCAAACCTGTGCTTCAGCTGAATGTTTATATTTAAGTAAATTGTTTCTCATGAGCAAATATATTTACATTTTATAATCATGGCCTGATTACTATGACATGAAACATCAAAAATATCTTTTTACTGAGTGCTTTTATTCTTACTAAGTTAGTAATAAGATATCTATTCTTTCACATCTCATAGGCTGACTATATAAGACTACCGTGAAGCTTTTAAGCCCTAAAAAGTCAATAATCAGTAGTTTTACCTCAAACAGCATCTCAATATGAGCCTATAACCAGTTTTATTTCAGTAAAGAGTTTTGACATAAATACAAATAAGCAGATATATTCAAGCTCGTATTATAAATCTACAATATAAATAGTGAAACTCTCTGTCATAAACAACCTGTGGAATTTAGATAAAAACTGTTAAACATAGACTAGAGATATGTAAGTTCAAGTGTATGTAAGTGACTACACATTTCAGGAAAAAGTCCTAAACATGAAATAAGGCAAACTTTGTCCAAAGATTAAAAACTATACAAACACCATTGAAGAGAAAATTGTGCACAGTTTACGCTGACTATAGGAAGAAGAAGAAGGCCTACAGGGTATACAAAACACACTGCTTTTGGTCCCATTATAACATACATATGCTTTTGGCTAGTGTCATTCTTACATTACCTTACAGGAGAAGGATCCAAAGCTAAAGCATTTATTTAAAGTGTCCCAAAACCTCCAGACAGACCTTTAATGGCTACAATACTAGTACTGTGTAGGCAGCACAAGTGACAGAGACTTATCTGGGTCTCCTCTGCTCCATGCCATTGGGCAGAAACCCTGCAATTATGGGCACTGGCCATATGAGAGCAGCAACGCTCCACACGATGATCACCAAAGTCATGAAACAAGCCACAAGGGTCGACTCGATAGGCTTTCTGTTGAGCCTCCAACTTTTGTCCCCTTTCAGCTCATCGAGGCTGAAATCCACGCAGCAGAAAGTGATCTGATCCCCAGTGTGCTGCCCTCTGGATCTGCCCTGTCCAAACCGCCTGTACCGGGACATCCCGCAGCCCACGCACAACCTCAACTCCTGCTGACCCCCAGTGACCCCCAGATGCTCGATGACCACCGGCGAGATGGCCCTGTTGAAAGACGCGGAGAAGAAAGCCCTACCGTGGTTGTTGGTGGTGTAGACGAGCACATCACACTGGAAGCCAAAGCTGCTGTCCCAGCGCGCCACCAGCGACGTGGGCAACAGTCTGTGGACACTCACGTTGCATTGGGACAGAGCTGAGGCGTCGCTTTCCTCCACTGACCGTTTGGAGAAGTGCACATCCACCTCTAGGTTGGCCAGAAACCTGTTGGAGGAGTTGATGGGCGGAAGCAGCAGGTCCTCGTCGCTCCAACCTCGGCATGGCTGGACGAGGGCGACCACGGCGCTCAGAGCGAGCAGCAGGGTCGGACCAATGTTCAGCATGGCACAGGGCGCGTCGCTGCTGCTCGCATGGTGCTGCTGTTTGGATATGTCACTCACCAGTC
Organism: Rhyacichthys aspro; assembly: GCA_036850595.1. NCBI lineage: Eukaryota > Metazoa > Chordata > Actinopteri > Gobiiformes > Rhyacichthyidae > Rhyacichthys > Rhyacichthys aspro. Next base: position 10,767,885 of record CM072163.1, on the reverse strand, counting down.
ACTGTCCGAGAGTATGGACTCCTCCCTTTTAGTTTAGATCATCTCCAAACGGCGTCTTGCACAGGGCTTAACGCGGGAGGCTGAGCTGCACCGTGCGCTCTTCCTCTGCCACTCACCACAGGTGTGAGCGCTCCGCACCAGAACAACGGAGTGGGGAGCAGTAGCCGCCACTGCGCAGGGACAAACCGGCACACCGAGCAGCAATGATGAACATGGATCTGCTATAACTATTCTCTATGAAAGGAAAGGAGGTGTGGCTGTTTCTGCTTACATCATGTGGGAACCCGAGATGACAACTTTTGTTTTATTGAGATGAAACACAATGTTTTAATGGATTATGTCAAAGTTGACTCTTCATAACCATAAAGGACAGACATAAATATTTTATGACTTTCTTTAAAAACGTAGTTTTCTATAGTCTGGGTAACAGACCTAAAGAGCCATTTAGACCTCTTACAAACAGCTTAAGATACTGCTGTAGGCATGCTTTAACAAGACTGGGAAGAACAAAACTATAAAAGTATGCATTCATACCAGAATGGTATGACTCTCATCAATAAAAAACATTGATGAGGGAGATTTTAGGATATCTGATGGAAACAGAGTTGCAACAATCAGTAAAATTTTATGTTTCCTGTGAGTGACTGTGGCTCAGGAGATAATCTTAGGACCATAAAGTGCAGATTAATTTCTGAACCTGTCCCGTGCAGCCCCTAATCTGTCTCACAGTCACAGATTGATGTAGTCACCTTGAATATGCAAAACGGTGTGGACATATTTTTTATAGATGCACTCACAGATGCATTCAATTGTGTAAAATGTATGAACAGAAGTTACTATAGTTACATGAAAACTGTGAGTATATTCCAGTTCCAGAGTGTTTTCACATTTTGGCTCTGCTTTGTGGAAACCCTCAACTATTTGATGTGATGGTTGACATAAAAGCCCTGATATTTGCAATAGGTTTTGCTCAACCCAGCAGTGCTTAATCTGTCACTTGTTTGTTCATCTGTTCTTCTCACTGGGTGATTTCTGTATGTTGGTGCTTGTTTTTCTCGGCTGTATTTTGCAGCCAGACACATCGATAAACACACATTACAGCATTGTGCTGTAGCAGCAGGGGTTTTGTGCACAGCATGTATCACCTGCTCTGTGACACCAGCCTTGGTGGTACAGCTCCTGCTGCAGAGGACACAGTGCTTTATCACAAACCTAACATCTGACTACAGTCACAGCCTGGGACAGAGATGCACTTAAATCTACATCATTAACAGTGCTGATACAATATTACCACTTGATTTATTTTATTGAAGCAATAGTTCCCATGTATCTAAACATTGCATTGATGGTAGTGTTTATAGATACACATTGTGTAATTTTTATTTAACATGAGTTGGCAGTTGGCCATATCAAAGCACGATTAATCCAATTGCAATGCAAATAAGGATTTGGAAGTGGCAGCAGAGTCATTTTTCTGTCCCTTTACCCAGCAACCAGCTCAACAGAGTTAATATTCATTGAAAGGATTGCTACTTTTATACCAGAAAATCCTACTCATTTGACTTATCTCACCTAGTGATTGTTGCTTTATGTTTTAATGAGTAAATGGTTATGCTTTCATCTTCCCATTAATGTATATTGTATATAATGCATCAGAAAGCATAATAAGCAATTGACACAACTGGATCATTGACTGTAGGCAAAACGGGTATGAATTATTCTCTTTCATCTTGGCCGCGCAGTAACTCTGAATGGCACTTGCATGAATTGTTTGCTTTTAATGGTGTAATTTGGTCTAGTGGCCTGCCTCTGTGTATTTGATGTGTGGGTCAGCTGAAGAGAAAGGGACATCGGCTAATTAGCACCTGAAAGACTGCATCCTTTTGTTCTCCTTTAATTTAAGACATTGCATAATTAAGACAGAGTATCTTTTTTATTCAGCTGTTTTATTATTATTATTGTACACAGTGAAATATTTCTGTTGTGTGAACAAAATCTCTCACACATTTGATCTTGACAATTTATTGGTGGGCAGAGAAAGCAAATGGAAATGACTTCCCTGTTCATTAATTATGCTGTAAAATGTAAATGGCTTTGGCAGAAAAATGCAAATGAGACAAAGATAAAAGTCTCCTGTGCAAAAGAAGTACATATAAAAGATGTTTTTTCCTAAATTGTGGTTCTCTGGTCAAGAAACTAAAAGGAGACGCTGTTAGTATGTTCTGGTTTTCATAGTCTTGTTTCAGGGACTCTCTGCCTCCCTTTAACAGCTCACTTAATTACACTACTTGCTTTATATTTTCATATTCAAGTTTAGGCTGCACTTTAGGGTCAGAGCCTCATTAATCTCCTGTCTGTGTCCATGAGATTTGTTGAACCAGCAATCACAACCAAGACTCATCACCACGGCAACCGGCAGTATGTGCATTATGATGCTCACTGGGGACTCATTGAACCTGTATTGATAACAGTAAAACTAATAAGATTGGTGTTGCTATTGTCATGTTTGATGTAGCAGAGATTAAATGAGGCATTAGTGATGTCTCTATGAAAATCAATGCACAGAACTGAACACAGCTGACTATCAATGAGGTCCATCAATAAACCTCAGTTTGTACGTGATGTTAGATGGCATTACACCAAAGTTTGAGCAAACACATCACAAAAGTCTTTATGTAAGACAAAGGCAATGATTCTGACGTAAAAGCAGACAAAATGTACCTGTAATTATTGATTCATTTAAAAAAAAAAAAAAAAAGCATAATAAGGAAACACAGTAAAAATGAATGAAGTTACATGAAAAGATGAGTCTGGGACACACACAGCTGCAATGTGAAATTGTTTTTGGAAATAACATCACACTTATCAGGATTGCGAGCATTGGTCAGAGGCATGCAGGGACCTCAGCTCGCTCCGCCTGGTCTCAGAGAGATGAGATGGTGTGAGATTGCTTCTCATGCTGGTGCCACAGCACTGGCCTACTTCTCAACGTGAATCACACACCGGCCCATGAAAGGTCTCCGGTAGAGACGACCAGATGTCACCCAGTGCAGTGTGCCTGTCTCGGCCTGCTCAAGTAAGTCCTGGTGATCGTTTGTCATCTGGACTTCTGGTAGTGAGATGCAATCATCCTGCGGAACAGCGAGAGGAGGTGATTACCATGTGTTGTTTGTCACTGTGGAACAGGAAGGCGGATGTGAGAGGAAAAAAGCTATCACATATGATTTGTTTGAAAAACAACTTAAGGCTTAGTAGGCTAACACTTGTAAGACGGCAACATACAATTTTACTGCAACCAAAAATAAATGAAAAATTATTTTTTGTCAATTATTTTTTAAATATCATCCTAGAGCAGTTCAATTTTCACAAAGCTTACAGCTCAACACAATAACAATGTGTTGTTTTTCTTCATGAATTCACAACTTTAAGAACAGTGATTATTTTTCTCTATGCACTTTTGAATACAAAGTCCTCAGAGCTAATGTTGCTCTTCAGGTTGAGAGGAAGACAGACAGTAACACAGAACTTTTTAAGACAAATTACTGTCCACAAGAACTGGAAACCGTCTGAAATATTGGTAGTGTTTGGTGTCCTTTGCTTTGCTCTTTGCCACAAGTGTCTACTAACTTGTGATATATACTTCATCAAAACAAGTGGTGTCTGAGGGTTGCTAGAGCAGGTGATGAAGTAAGAAGCACTCTTCCATAACAAGTGGCTTGTTCGTGCTAGTTTAAAAAAAGAAACGAAAACGATTGTAAAAGAAAAAAAAGTGGGGCTAATAGGTAACTGGAACAAATAAAAGGCCAAAAAAACGAAGTCTACATAAAAGAGCACATACGTTTTGAACCTGTGTCGTCATTGTCAACGTAAGCGGGCTAATAAAGTTTATTCAAAGCAAGATGGCGCCGCTCATAGCGAAGTCGTGAGCTATAGAAACGGGTCAAATACATTGATTTCATTCATAGATTTTACATTTTTGCCATGCATCCATCTTTTATTATCAACACAACCCTATTCCGGACGTAAAGCAGATATAAAGAAGTATAAATAAACGGTAAGTCTTTGACTCATATATGTTTCGTTTGTCGGCAGTCATTGAGCTCAGAATAAAAGGCATAACTAAGTCTAGATTTGACCAGCCTGGCTAAAAGAAGTTAACCTAATCAGCCCCTAAGGCATTTCTTAAACTCTCTACGTTTTTTGGCCTTTATTGATAGTGTATAGTAGCTTGACAGGAGATGGGGTAAGAGAGAGAGAAGAATGACATTGGGCAAATGACCTGACCGATCCCCCCCCGATATCACACAAGATAGATATATGGTTAAATGGGCTCCAATCAGTTAACAATAGTCGCCTATTCTCTTTACATGATGAAATACTTTAAAAGTCAGCTGTTCAGTATCATTTTAAAATGACATAACATTCCGTAACTTCAACAATAAGTTTTGGTCAAATTATTATAACAAAGCCAAGCTTCACATTTTCAGAGTTGTAAAATTACCTTAACCACTAATTTATCATTACTAAAGAAATTTACCTCCTATTGCTTTATTTTCTTCCATACTTCTGAATTCATTATTGTGTGTCATAAAGTCTTCCTAATGGGTGCACTGACACAGCAGTGTTTGCAGAAGTTTCCCTCGATTTTACCAAATACACCCAAGTGGATGAACCCAGTCGTCATAGAAACATTCCCTCTGTCTCTTGCCTCAGCCCACTCAGTCAGTCACTCTCACACACACAGCCTTGAGTGCTTGGCTCTCCCGTCTGAGGGAGGAGCGCTGGCTGCTGTGATGCCTCCGTATACTCGAGAGAATCTAGTGAAAAACACATGATCCTCACAAGCAGGTGGGTGGCACAGAGGGGAGCGCAGCTTAGATCCTTTCTTACACGTCTTCTACACTTCACTTCTACAAATCACAGGAAGGTCTGTCCAGTGCTTCAGGCCAGACATTTTCTTATTTAATTCATAGAAACTTGTTGATTACTATAGTCAACTTGCCATTTGCTTAAATCTTCATATTGCTCTTCTTCATTGAACTTTTGTTGAGCAGCTTTCCCTTCTACCCCGCTGTAATCAGGGGTTTTCTTATCACTGTAGATGACCTTTTACCAATTTTCCCACGTTTATTTACTTAATTTACATTTTTGTGACTGTGGGATGGATATGAGCTGTTTGTCCACTTCCTAGCCATAAAGGTCTCGCTGTCTGAAATCCAGATGTGTCACTGTGGAGAAAATACTCTCTTGACTGATCAGGTCAATAGCAGTCGTCCTCTGCTGCTAAGACACAAAACAGAAACCGTGGAAATGTCTAGTTACCATGGAAACCATGTTTATATACGTACCTCATATCTCAGTAGTCTGCATGTTGTGTGAAAGACAAATTTAGGTCAAATGATTTTTCTCTCTTACTTTGACCTACATATGCCTAAAGAAAGTCTGCTGGAAAAGTTTTAGTCAGGCACACGTAGAGCAATGTATAACGCAGCAAGTGTAAACTGTAAATTGACACAGACAAGTTGCAAAGCAATTAAGTGATTGAAAATTCCCGTCATGCATCTGAGCTGGCAGCTAGTTTAACAAGAACAGGCTGTCCAGAGGCCCACATAATCACTTCACACTGAATAAAACCTCTTATGTGGCTAAATCGTGCTGGTGTCTGAGTGACGAGGTGTGAGGAACACAGACTGTGAAGCAGCAGTTGTTAAAAACATCCCTGAGGACCGCCTGTCACTCATTCTGGGCTCAATGAGACAAACTGTTCATTTAGTAAATTCAGTTTTGCATCTCTGTGATGTTGTAATGTGCATGTATCTAGTGTTAAAGTCAGTGTATTGTTGAAGTCACTGGGCAACCCTTGACATGTAAAACAATCTCTTTACATAGGCCTCCTGACATAGTTTAAAACTTGTTTCATAAAGTCTCTTGGAAGAGAAATAAAATGCCTTCAAGCTGAAAGGTATGCCTTCTTTTTTGACTACAATATGCAAGGGTTAATCATTGAGGTTGTGTATGTTACTCAGTTTTATAGGGTCTACAGGCAAAACAAGGAACCAATGTGAATGGGTTGCCCCCACAAAGTGCACTAAAACTGTGTAATGGACTGATTTGAGCTGATTAACCCTCTTTTACTATGAACACTAGCTAAAAATATTGAATCTATACATTAAAATATTTAAAAATACTTTAGTGTAAATAATGTTTGGCTACATTTTTTCTGACAATGAATGTTTCATGTTGGTGCACTTGTGTTGTCAGTTTGCTTGTTATCTATGCTATTTCTATCATGTTTCCACAGCTATGCAGTTAGTTTTTATTGGTTACAGGATAGCTTGGCAGAATGAAGTGCATATACATGGTTTTGTTATATATTTGTCAGCCATCAGAAAAAGTATTGTTTAAAACTATGGAAAACCATGACCCTGGCAAATGAAAATCTTCACAGACATATTGCTACAAAATGATATTTCGTCACACTGAATTTCTCTCTCCTAATTAAAATAATATGGCTGTAAAAATGAGGCCACTGCAGATAAATAATGGCTGTAGACTAAAGCACTAGATTAATTGCTGTGGTTTCCCATCTCTCTGTGTCAGGTGAATCATGCAGTGCTCTATGAGCAGGCTGGCTCTCTCTCTCGGTGTGGTCCGACGTGACTCCATCAGAGATGTTCTCCTCGGCCGTTCAGTCTGCTGCCTGTTCCCTGCCTGCCGCACTCTCTTCAGTCAGACTGGTGTGTGGCACAAAGACTATCGACCAGAGATCCGGCAAAAAGTGGAGGAATGGTGGCTCCCACGAATTATGGAGCAGTGGAGAAAGGATTCACTAGATAAGGTTAGAGGGCACTGACATAGTGTATATGACATAGATATAGTGTAGATGCAATAATACTGGCCCCAAGAGCTTTTAAACATCATTGTTTTGTTATTATTTTTGGACCTCCTTTAGCATAATTAATAGAAAAATATTTCATATCTCCTATTGTGCCTATATTTAAAGTGCATGACAGATATAGTCATGATTATTTGTTGTATGCACTATATTTGCAGTATGAACAGCAAAACACAAAACAATTATTCAGTACAATATCAATATAAAATGTTCAATTAATCATGATATAATTTTTTTTATTGACCAGTTGACATTGAATGTCTTTGATCACTTAAGATGTCCGTTGTAATAGCTGCAGCATGGGCCATTATTGCTCATCTCGGGTCATTATATAGGGTAATGGTCTCCTTCCTGAGAAACGCTGACATTGATGAAGCATGTACGTCTAACCCCAAGGGCCTAATTATAATTCTCTTTTTTTTTTTGTCCGTGACTCCTGTAATGATTCCTATATCTATACAGTATATAGCTGGGTCTGTTGCCTAGGTAACTGTGTTGTCACAATCCTTGATCAGTTGAGACTCTAACATTAATCTTATTCATTCATTTTTTACCGCTCATCACGCCCATCCCAGCGGCTCTGGACATGACGCGGGGTACACCCAGTATGACAAACAGTCGCAGGGCCAAGACTTAGAGACATCCACAGACAGACAACCATTTACTCTCACATTCACGAGGGGCAGTTTATGTACATTAATGTATAGAGAACCCATGGTATCACGGCGAGGACAGATAATACATAAGATAATCATGTGCATTTAGAGCCTGATACTGCTGAGGACAGTGATGTCAGTCTGTCGTGGATGAATCATGCTCCTGTCCTGACCTCTTCAGGTTAATGTTGTCTCTTTAGTTCTGGACTGAATCAAAAGCCAGAGAACAAAATACACATTTCCAAGTCTTTGTGACTATCTCATTATTTTCAGGGCTCAAAGAAGAAGTTTTATGTCCTCTCCATGTTTCCGTATCCTTCTGGAAGACTGCACATGGGCCATGTGCGAGTTTACACCATTAGTGACACAATCAGCCATTTCCAGAGAATGAGAGGGCATCAGGTACAGTATGTCTGCTCAAACCATTTTCCTCAGGGTGAACATTTATGAGCTGCTAATAGCCTCATTTTACAAGAAGCCAGAGGAAATCAATTTGTTTTGTTGCTCATCCATTTATCTTGCCATAATTCAAATATTTAGGCAGTAGTTACCATTTACATGATTTTAATTTAAAATAAACAGGGGTTCAAAAACAGTGTAACAAGTGAATGTTGTTTTGGAGAAAATTGTGAACAGCAGCAGATTTAACATTGTGTTTTTGGATGGGGAACTGCTTCAGGAGGTCTTCATTTATGGTTTAAATCAGGTGTAAACAACTACAATCCATACCCTTGACCCAGGCAGTGAGTATGTTATTGATGTTGCTCTGTTTCAAATCAAAGTCTTGCAGCCAATATTCAGCGCTCTGTTTGAGCCGTTTAAGTGCAGGAGAGATGAAGCTGTAACCACTTCTTGTTTGAGCCAAACAGAAACTGTGTTTAGTCTTTGTCACTACATTTGTCTCCAACATCACTAAAGAATGAATGCTTCTACTTTCTGTTGTTTTCTTTGCTTTCCCTCAGTAGGTTTTTTCACATTACTCTCTAAAGAGAAAATGCCTTCTGCTTCTGTCAGGTATCTCCCTGAACAGAAAAATGGTTACACACGACTTCCTGCCCAGGAGTGCTCTTTTCTTCCAGCATCTGTCAGAAAGCAAACCTTGTTCTGCTTTATGCTCACATACTCTATTCACTTGTTAATTAAGAACTGCACACCGTCTGTGTCTGTATTTTCAGGTTTTTAAGATGAGTATTAACTGAGGGGGAGTTAGTTAGAGCTCATTTTGGCAGACTGCATTTATGGCACATAGTATAGCTGCGTGATATTTATAAAAACCCATAGAAATCCCAAAAGACTGCTTGAACTTCAAAAAATCCCTTTATAATCCCCACAGAGAAATTCAAATATCACAAGCCATACAGTCACTGCAATATTTAATGCATTTTCAATATGTTTTCAGATATGTTGAAAACCAGTATAAAAATTGTTTAGGTACTTTCTTCTCAAATAAAATGGCGTTGCTGATTAGACAAGAAAATGTTTTATACCAAATTTTTCACTTCATCCATGTCCCTGATTCTGTATTCTCATTATTAAATATATTAAAATAACACTTGTTGTGGATTCAGTGATCTATCCATTAAATGAACAAGCTGTTAGTTTTACAAATTGAATACAGAGTTATTGAATATTATGGTATTAATTGCTTAGAAAACTCTGAGTGATGGCAATACTGTCTGTCTTAAGCTTTTGCAGAGTTGTGTGGGTGGACACTTGTGTGACACCACAATCACAAAATCATTCTGCCAGCTATCCTGTCCTTCTCCTTGTCAGAGAGAAGAGCCTGCAGCCAGTGATGGATGAATCTGTCTCAGGTTGGCACTTACTACACTTTACAACAAAGAGATCATAAGAACATCATGAAAGAAAAGGGCTCCTCTGGCTCCCACGTCAATTTTCTCTCCTGCCTCTTGTCACTCATACTCAGGAAGCCTTCATTATATCAAGTTAGGTAATAGATTGACATAAGGATACAGAAGTATTTAGAAATGGTAATTTGTCTTTGCAGCTTCATACATGGCAAAATTAAATGCAGTCTGCCAGTCAAAGCAATGTTTTGTGTCTGTTTTGGTGTAGACACAAGGGTCTGCTTTGCTGAGCTTGTGCAGGCTAAAACCATCCAGCACTCCGCTATATAAATGAGGCCCATGCAGTTACCAAGGATACCGATTCGTTTGAACATCAGATCCGTTAGAGTCCGTACGATGATCCTCTCCAGTCCCTGCCTCCTTGTGGGTCGGTTTTCCCCTCTTTACTCATGCTTCCACTTCTGTGCTTTCATCTCGTTTCCCTCTCAGTGAGTAAAAAAACAGCAGAAGAAATAAGCCATAAAGAGATAAGTGAAAGAGATGTCATCTTGACTCTGGTGTGATATATGCCAGAGAGGCTGTCAAGGGATGAAAGGGAGAAATAAGTAAATACAAATACAATTGTTAGATATTCTAGGATATTCAGGACTTGACACTTGTATGTCTTGTTTGATATATAGACTGTCTGTACTATTTGTAACATCTGTTAAAAAAAAAAAAAAGATATATAATTTCCAAATTTGCAAATTCTAGGGGAACTTTTTGGAGCAGGTGACAGAGCAGGCCTCTTTCAGGCTTTCTTCTTAGGCATGTCGGTGCCAAAGGGTCAAAAAAGAAAGGTGCACACAAGAGAATGACAGCTTTTTTATCATTTTGAATGTGCACTGTAATTTAAAAGAGAAGCTACTTAAGGCTTTTTAAGCCATCAAAGTATAGTGTGATTTTACACTTTGGTTTTACATTTACTATACTTACAATAGATAAAAAAATTATAGTGATTTATGTAAGGCATTTTTCCCTCTTTTTCAAATAAATAAATAAATGCAGTAATTTGGTTGTTTGTGCATGTGCATTAATTAGATATTCACAACCAGGTAAATTCCTGTAACCAAAAAAGTATTTGAGTTGTCATCGTTAATCATTAATTCAGATCTCCTTTACACATTGGCAGGTGTTAAATCCCATGGGTTGGGATGCTTTTGGGCTTCCAGCAGAGAATGCAGCCATTGAGAGAGGCCTTGATCCAGAGGACTGGACCAAAAAGTATGTGAAATTGTACTGCTTCCATTTTATATGCTTTTATCACCAACAATGGAGATTCTGTTTCTTTGTTGTAGAAATATCCAGTCTATGCGGGAGCAACTGGACAGTCTCGGCCTGTGCTTTAACTGGGATCGGGTGAGGGGCTGGACTATATCAGCAACACTAGGTCACTTCATCAGCTATGCTCATTTTTAGATGTGCTTGACATTTCACACCCGACGGTCTTTTTTGTGGCAGGAAGTGACCACTTGCCTTCCAGACTACTACAAGTGGACCCAGTATCTATTTGTTAAACTCTTTGAAGCAGGGCTGGCCTATCAGAAAGAGGTACAGTACAGTTTGAACAATTCATGTCCTGTTTTTGCTTCAGTGGTAATAATATGATGCTGTCTCTGAATCCTCTGAAGGCAGCACAGCTGACCCTGCAAGAGGGAAATGAAAGAGGCTGTATTCAAAGAAGCACTGTAATAATGTGTAATGAAATGTGGTGACCTTATTATAAGGCTTTAGCCTGTATAAGTCCAGCATTTTCATCTAAACCAGGGATCACCAACCTTTTTGAAACTGAGTGCTACTTCAAGGGTACTGAGTAATACGAAGGGCTGCCATTTTCATACGCACTTCTGAAATAACAAAGTTGTATGGTTTACCTTTAATTATATGTATTGTTATTAATAATGATTAATGATATTCATCTGTGTGAAGATAATGTCTTATTATGTTAATGATTCCTCACAATAATGATTAACAATGAGGAGCTCATTGGTGACTACTCGCGGGCACCTCATGTGGCCCATGTGGGCAACCTGGTGCCCGTGGGAACCGTTTTGGTGACCCCTGACCTAAACAGTGTGTATAATTTTTGTGTGTCGTCCAGGCGGTGGTAAACTGGGACCCTGTTGACCAGACAGTGTTGGCTGATGAGCAGGTGGATGAAACTGGCCGCTCCTGGAGGTCTGGAGCTTTAGTGGAGCAGAAACTGCTCACACAGTGGTTCATCAAAACCACAAACTATGCCAAGGTGTGTGCATGTGTGTGCCATAAGAAGTGTGACTAGTTTGCCAAATGCAGGCCAAAATGAGCAGAGCAGTGGGCCTCTCTGATAGTAATCATGGCTAACACTTCAGTAGCAGCAGCTGCAGCCATGCCTTTCTGGTTGTGCAATCAGACCCCTGGAGACTGTCATTTGTGGCTTTCAACAAGCTCGGAGAGCGGGAGGGGGCACAAGTAATGCTACCAGGCGGCAGGCAATCTGATGAGAAAACTTCTCCCCACAGAGGTGAACAAGCCGGCACAGAGGGAAAGCACCCCAGTGTAACCTTAGGCTGTCACGAACATGACATTTTTGTCGGTGATTAAATCTCATACAAATTGTGCATAATGATTTAATATGTTTTTCATTTTGGCTTATTGTAGTAGCTTAAATACAGTGTTTTATCTTTTCCAAATTTGTTTTGCTTGCCATTTCAGTATGTGGGTTGGAAATAAAAGCTGCTTAAGCTGACTAATAGACATAGACCAGATAGGTGCTTTTGCCATATTAAGGGTTTGTCAAAATCTGTGGCCATATCATCAGTGATCAGGCCTTGCCCTGTTGTATTCACAGCTCTTAAGTCAGCCAGGCTTGTTTAAGTCAGAAGTGTGAATGGAGGTGGAATCTGCCTGCTGTGACAATGTGTTCTTGCATTTCTAATTTTTGTCGTCAAACAGAAAAGTGGGAAAGAAGGAAGGAAGGAAGGGGAAGGTGTTAAGGAGAGAAGTGAGAAAGACAGATGGAGAGTACAGAGGACAAAATGGAGCATGCCAAATGAAGGCTCTGTAATTGTGTTGTGCTTTCTTGCCGGTGCATTGCTTGTTGGTACACGTATTTCACTCTGTTAGACAAAATTAGGTTCAGACGGGATTTGCTCAGCATTCATCAGTTTAGTTGTCAGGATCAACATTGTACCCAAGAGTTTCTCATGAATCATTACCAAATTGTTCCCTTTAGGACACAGTTGAATGAATATTATTACTAAGATGGATTTAATCACACTAGTTGCTCTTAGGTATGCATGCTGCTCAAGATTATGCAGCTTTCACATCTAAATAACAAAATCCAGCCTTGTGTATTGAAAGGTCATAAAATTGCTTTATAAGTAACAGCTTTTGAATGTTGTGCATTTGTACACGAACCACTGGAGGTAAAATTGTGAACTTGAGACCTCGCTTCATCAACAGTCACTGACTGACTGACTGTTTTATTGTATCAGAATTTATCATCACAAGTCGGTATGTCTTTTATTCATACAACATACTTTCAACCTCAAGCTTCAAGTTACCATGGAAACTACTGTCCTTTTGTAATTTATTTCCTTGGTACTGTGGCAAACATTAGACTTTCTCTTTTTGACTATTTGATGAAGGTGCAGCAAAAAACATTTGCTACTTTTTTTTTACAGCTTTACCAGGAATTCCTTTGTCCCCTGTGTAACTTAAACTAGAGTTTGGAGTTGTGCATGCAATGACTACAGCCACTGTTTATGTTTGCCGCTATATTGCTGTGATGCATCTTGGCATGCTAAGAAGGATTGTGGGTAATAGATTGTGACAGAGTGAAAAGGAAATGAAGTCTTACAACATTTTTGGCCTCAGCCCAGCTGTGGCTTTTTGGCCTCATCCTAGTTAATATGCATAGCTTCTTTTAATCATGCTGAATAACATTTGAGTGTGTGGTGACTAAAAAGAGAGACAGTGCACTGCTGGACTGTATTCGGCTTTTCAGTGAAGTGGGGCAAATGGAGGTCAGGATTTTTGAAAGTCCCTTTTTGTCTGCATATTGTGACCTGTTTGGCTCTTCTACTTTGTCAAAATAAATTGGTTAGTCTTTAAAAGTGTCAATGGGCTTTTATAGTCAATTGCATTCTTAAATACAGTTATGTAGTTACAAAGACTGGTCAGACCCCTGCTAAAGTCTACTATTCAAACAAAGTACAAAGTGTTAAACTTATTCTGGTGCACTGTTTCATAGTAAATGGTTACCTGTAGAAAATACAAGTTAGTAATTTAGCCACACTTTTTATGAAATTTATTTAATAAAACAGTGTAATTTCCTAACAATTTACATAAGAAATAAATTGCAGACAATCTTAAAGATCATTTCTTTGTTTGCCTTTCCTCATCAGCCTTTGTTGGATGCCTTGGCTGATCTTCCAGAGTGGTATGGGGTCAAAGCCATGCAAGCCAACTGGATTGGGGAATGCACTGGCTGCTATTTTGATTTCAAGCTGAAGGTGAATTTCAAGCCCCTCACTCCCATTTTAGTCATTCATTTATCCTTTTTGTTTCACTTTATCCGCCAAATGTTTCTTTGTTGATCTCCAGTCTCCGGCCTGTGTTTTTCATCTCTGTGTCTGTATGCACTGATTGTGTTCTGTCTTTTACATAGAAATTTCTTTTTCTTCTTGTATTTGTATCAAAATTATGTACCTAAACATCCATAGCCCTTTTTGCTTTTCCGATTAAATGGATACACAAACCTTGAAAAAGCAGTTTAACTCTAAAGATTATGTGAGTAATTAGTTTCCATTAAATTTTCTAAGAGCCACACGTTAAGTGTTTCATTTCAACCAGTCAGACTAAAGAGCTCCCCCAAAGCAATATTCAGGCTTATTAGGCCTTTCTATTAGAGTCAGTCCTATTTTTATAGTTTGACGATGTGACTGAATTCTTTCTTTCACTGAGAATGAAAAGCATGTTACATTATATAAATTAGGCCATCTTTCTCCTCCAGGTACTGCTTACTTCTTCAGTGAAATGGGCCATAGACATAAAATAATATGGTCAACCACCAAAAGACACCCTGTCTTTATCCAAATCAATATAGGTTTATATTGTACCATAATAGATGATCACTTCACGGTTTCTGCCTCTCTCACATGTGTGAAGCCACTATTTCAGTTCTCTGTATTGTGCTTTTCTATGTCATTGTGTTACATGATGGCCATTTCTCTAAATTACACATACTATTCTACTACCATCCCAAGTGCAATGGCACCCCATTATAGACAGTCCATTTAGTGACAGACCACTCAGAGTCATGTCTCATTTTAGAACTGCAATAATAAATCCTGTGAAAATACTAGTTCTACACCGTTTTCATTTCTCAGTTTTGTTTGATCTTGCCTTTTTACTCATTTGTTCTGTTTGTCAAGTTATGTGTAGTTTCTCAACTTTTTTACTTGTTTTTACTATGATGTAATACCATTTTTATATTTTGATTTTTTAATTGTATGTTTAGAAGAGTTATTTATATGAAATGAACAGAAACTACAAAAGCAAAACATAGAACACTGAAGGTTGTTTGTCATTAACATCTGTTGATGTACATTTTCTGCACTGTCTCCCAGTTGAATGGGGAGGAGACGGGGGAGACACTGTCTGCGTACTGCTTCTCCCCAGAGACAGTATTCGGAGCAGCTTATCTGGCCATCCTCCCGTCCCACCGACTGCTGCATGGTAGTAGCTCTGTTCGTTCTGCCCTGGAAAAAGCCCTTCATCCAGGAAGAGGTGAGCTCAAGTTGCTTTGACCCCAATGACTAATAAATGGATAGATGCAACCGCTCATATCAAAAATGTCTGCAGTGTCAGTACAGTGAGCGTATGTTAATTGGGATTCTCTTGCGGTAATCCCAGCCTCTGTCCCAAGGTGCTGTGATTGTTGATGATGAGCCCCCTGGGAAAGAAAGTCTACCTCTTAGACATGTTTTTGGCTTCTCTGTTCTCCCCAGACTCTCTCACAGAGGTCACTGCTTACAACCTGTTCACTGGTCAGGAGCTTCCCCTCATCGTTTCCCACAAAGAGGCATTTGATGGCTATGTTGATACAGTAATTGGTAAGTTTTTATGAGGGCAGTAGAGCTTTGCAATATACGTACATTATGGTTAGTATATGATGCACATTGTAACCTCATGCACATTTCCTTAACTAATGAGATGCATGTAAATAGTAGGATTGCACATGTAATACCTTATCTATATGACCTGTTGTTATACAGACTGGAGATGGTACCTAAGGGACTTTTCAACATGTTGAAGCGCCGCATTACAGGCTATGGGAGGTTTCCCTTAGCCCCCAAGAGGCCAGTTGTGTTTCTGTTCATGTTTGTTTATGCATGCTGCATCTGTGTCTCTCAGGTGTCCCAGACAATAGTGAGGAGGATTTGTCTGTGGCCAAAGCTTTAAACCTGAAATGGCTCACCGTTCTCAAAAGCAATGACAATGAGATGGAAACTCTGACTAATTCTGCAGAGGTCTGTGTGGTATAGTGACATACACAAAAATCCAAAAAGTCAGCACTGTTTTTATTTATTTATTTATTCTTTGCAGTTTTCAGGCCTTAGCAGAGCACAGGCTTTTGACTCCATTACCCAGAAGGCCAGAAAACAGAAGGTTGGTGGTTACCTGACCAGCTCTAAGCTCAGGGACTGGCTCATATCAAGACAGCGATACTGGGGGACACCTATTCCTGTGGTGCACTGTGGGGCTTGTGGTCCAGTTGCTGTCCCTGTAAATGAGTTACCAGTTACTCTACCTAAGCTGGTGTCAATATCAGGAAAAGGGGCCTCACCTCTGGTGTCTGCCCATGACTGGGTCAACTGCAAATGTCCAAGGTAAAGAACACTGTGCATTCAAATATTTTGTATACCTTATTTTGTATACCTCATGATCTTGTGATCATGGTACAAGAAACAAACTTATGTTATGGGTTTAGCTTGCATGATGGAAAAATATATCTGTTTGATGAGTGAAAGAATATTTTTGTTTTACATAAACCCTGTTTTTTGTGCTAATCAAATCCATGCACCCCAAGAGAACGGATCCAATGACAGGACATCACAGGACACAGAGAGCAGACCTGCTACTTGTATGATTAATCCTTTGTTCTGACCGGGTTATGCAATGAACAGCATTTCTGACCACGAAAGCCTCATTATGAGATGATGATGCTGGTTATATAAGCCTGTTCTGCCTTGATCCACGCACACAAATACTGTATGTGGACATGTATGAAAAAGCCTCATTAATTACACACACATACACACCTCAAACCGCACAGCGTCCACAGTTTCGTGTCTCAAAATGATTCAGAATATAGAGTGCCTACTTAGGCGTCATCTCCAGGGGCCTTTGCTGACATGGGAATTCCTCTCTGAATAAGACTAATCACCGTCATGGCACCATGTTGATTAAAACAATGGCCTACTCAGAGGAAGATGGCAAGAGTCATCAGATTGTGTTCTCTCTCGTCCACAAAGCTACTATAATTTGTCCCATCAGCAGTGATTGATGGCTATAATCGCATAGACGCTGTTATCTACCATCGTCTGTCTCTCTTCCATTGTTAAGTGTCTGTGGAAATTTGTTCTCGTCACTTGCCAACCATGTCCAATTAAAGACTGACTGAACACAGACGAATAGCATGATGAGAAATGTGCGGCAGGCACAGTTGTATCTGTCCTTGAGGAAGTCATTTCCTGTATGCTCATCTACTTTCTGACCCTCTGCACCAGTGTAAGCCAGGTGACCCTGCTTCAGCTTAGACTGGCAGTGGGAACGTGCATGCAAGTATGTGTTATTCCTCAAATTCACTGGTAAAAAGGGACCAACAAACATGCACGAACAGTCCTAACAACACACAGCAAATGGAGAGTTCTTTTCCATGGGATGAGAGCCTTTACAGAGTGGGCAGCTGCCTCTTTTGCCTCATCTGTTTGAGAGCCTTTTGGCTCTTTCTGATGTTGGAAACACACACACACACACACACATACACACACACATACACAGTAAAGATGCACACAAGTTATTTCAGATTTAGGGAACCAGCTCTTCTGTTATTCTCCTGTACCTACAGTTAAGTTCCTGTAACCAATTTTCTGTCAAATTACCAGTCTGGCCTTAGATTTTCTTGCCTAATGGAGAAGGAAAAGCTCAATTTTCAAGTTAAATATTCTAATAATTACTTTTGTTTGATTGTGCAAAGTTTCCATTTCTGGATTCTTTTGTAAGGGTCTTCCTTATACAACTGAGCTTTTTATCAAATGGAATAACACCTGGCTTCCCAATATTAACCTTGCTACACCTTATCCTTGTTGCTAAGCAACCTCCATCACTTACCTCATCACAGCCTTATAATAGAAGGATATGATAGGTGGCCCAGAGGTTTTTGCCTTTTACTGTTTAAATCTTGTCTGGGTGAGACTAAAAATGTTGTCTTTAAAACAAGTGTTTGTTATTTGGGGGGAAATAAGGCATGTTGACTTAAACACAAACCGTAAACCCATCTACTCTATGTTATAGCTGCTGTCTAGTGGCACTGAGCTCTTTCAATTTTCTTGGATACAGAGATGCAAAAGTCAGATGTTTTCACTGTTCGAGTAAGTGACAGCAACTTTTTGTCAGTGTCAGATGTTGTTGTGAATGTCCTTGTTTGTATTGTCAATCTGAGGCTGGCAGACTCTCATCACAAACTATGTTTGGCTTGGACGGAAAAGGGGCATGAGGTACTATTTCCAACACAAACACATGATGTGTGTTAGGTCTGCCTGTGCATTCCCTGTTAGCACAGACTGTTAGTTTGGGGCACATTGTGGGCTCTGGTGCCAGCCTGGCTTCAGCTGTGCTTCTCTTTAGGGACATGACCCTAAGAGCCAGATGGAACTGCACACAATCTCACACAGTCAAAAATACATGACATAATTTTCCATTTCAGAGCATAAAAGAGATGTTGTTCATTTGTTGGTTTTGTTATTTGTCGGTAAAATAAGCACTAATTGACAATTTCTAATGTCTTTTGTCAGATGTAAAGGCCCAGCGAGAAGGGAGACTGACACAATGGACACGTTTGTGGACTCAGCCTGGTATTACTTTAGATACACTGATCCTCATAACACAGACAGGTACTTGTAGACGTTGGTCCTCTATTTCTATGGTTCCCTTACCAACATTTCTCTTTTGGTTTTATTACAGTGACTGACTAAATAGATGCTTGTTTTGGCATCTTGCCTCAAAAAACACAATACGCTCAAACTCACAATTATTGTTTGTAAGATAATACACTCGTCCATGATCCATTTCAGAAATGCATTTGGCCCTTGTACTCTTTTCACACATTGGCCTCAGTTGCACCGCCAACAAAGATTTTAGAGGCATGGCTGTCACCTACTGGGATCGTGGTCATACCCTGAGCTTAACATAAGAGATTAATTTTCTCCTGCCCTGACCTAGCCATAAAGCTGCTTTAAAGAAGCTTTATCCTTCACTTTTCCTCTGGACAGATTATAGCACAACAGAAAAAGTAATTACACTATTTGTGCATTTCACTTGGCCTGCTGAGCTGACTTGAAACCAATGAACAGGTTCAATTATTTTCAGCTGTGAGAGTTTATAGCCATTTGCCCTAAATCATTTCCCAGACTCCATCAGCCTCAAAAAGGGGGCTAGAGCCGAGAGAGTAATGGATGGTGTGAAAGGTGACATACAGAGATAGGAGTCAGCCCTAAACCATTTAGTGAAATACCTGCCAGCGATGAGTCTTGTGTGTGTCTGTAAGAGAGGGAGAACAGCTGAAGGATGGCACGGTAAGCTTCACTTCAGTGTATCAGATTTAGTCTGCCCCCTAGAGGATGAGGCTGGTCATATAAAAACAAACAAAAAAATGTTTAGACGTTTATGATGTTGCTGTTTTAAAGGAGAATTATTACTTGATGTTACCAAAAACTGCAATCATACCACAAGTAAGAAAAGGACTATGTATTACAAAGCAGCATAAATAATGTAACATTAATAATATTCAGGACCTAAAAGCATTGTATAATGTGCTGTGTCTTACACAGTGTCAAATGCTTCAAAAAGGCTATTTACAGTGTAAATTATAACCTCACTGAAGATCAGCAAAGCTTTACAGTTGACATTTGTCCTGTCTAGACCTTTTGAGCGCCACTTTGCGGATCACTGGCTGCCTGTGGACGTGTACATCGGAGGGAAAGAGCATGCTGTCATGCACTTGTATTATGCTCGCTTTCTTAGTCACTTCTGCCGGGATCAGGGTCTCGTGCGCCACAGGTGGAGTATACAGTCTTATCAGTAAATTATTTGCATATGTTATGCTAACAGTAACCTATGCATTTTGTTTTCAGAGAGCCATTTCGTAAGCTGCTGGTCCAGGGCCTGATCAAGGGACAGACATTCAAAATGGCTCAAAGTGGGCAATATTTGAATAGAGAGGAGATAGACTTTACAGGTACAACACTGCCATAATCTGCTGTCAGTCAAAATATAAATTACTAATGATTTTAAAAGTGACCAGAGAGTGCATCGGGGTTGTCCGTTATCCGTTATGATATACAGTCACATCTCCTGTGATTAAACACTTTTCTGTCTGGTACTTTATTCCCAGTAAGCTGCAACAATTGAAGCAACAGAAAAAAAACCTAAGGCCTAAAATGTAGTGTCTTTTAATTAGCTTCACACCCGAGGACTGCCAACTTTTTCTATTGCCTAGTAACAAGATAAGCAGGAGACAGTGGTGGCTGATCAAGACAAAGGGGCATGCTGAGCCTAGTGTTATCCACTTGGATAAACTGGGTTTTGTGTATTTTGCTCGAAAGCGCATGTCGTACAAAATGGGAATTCCACACTCCCAGTATAGTTCATCATCAGAAAATGTTTTGAAATGTGCCATGACTTCTTGCTAGGTAAGGAGCCTGTTTCACTGAGTGGTGATCGTCTTGAGATCACATGGGAGAAAATGAGCAAGTCGAAACATAATGGCCTGGATCCTCAAGAGGTGGTGCAGCAGTATGGTGTGGACACAGTTCGACTCTATATCCTTTATGCTGCTCCACCTGAACAGGACATCCTCTGGAACGTAAAGAGTCAGTCATTTTCATTCCAAGTATCCTACAATATCTGTGGGCTTTAAAATCAATGTTTTATCAGCCATGTGCTCTTTATTTTGCACTTTGTTTATGAAGTTCTTTTGTCTGTGTTTGCCATCTTAGCTGATGCTCTCCCTGGTGTTTTGCGGTGGCAGTCCCGACTGTGGCAGCTGGTTACAAAACTGAGGGGAGCTCGACAGCTTGGAGACATCCCAAACCCCTCCCTGCTGAAGAAAAAAGAGCAGACAGAGGCCAAAAGAATCTGGGAAAACAAGAACTATGCCATTCAAGAGGTACAAGTATCCAATTGTAAGATCTAAGTGCCATTAAAAAACCCTTTTGTGTAAAAGTAAGTGATGTAAACAGTGCTAAAAGGAATTATATCTATCTGGATCTCTCACTATGAGCAGCCCTAGTTTTATACCAAATTGTTCTGAAACCATGGATTCATCAACAACATGGACCAAACTGCTACTGGACTTATTAGTAGAGCAGTATATAGCACTCAGGTCTATCCAGTGTTTAACAGCCATCTGTAACATGAAACCCCCAGAGGAAAGAGTGAAAAAAGGAGGGGATGGAAATTGATTTTAAATCCACTCTGTCTCCCTTCACACTCTTTAAATAGACTCCTTTGGCTGCCAGGTTTGATTCTGTCTCTCCTCCCCTCAGGGTCGTGCTTTAAAGGGCCTCAGGCTGTTTGCCCTAAGCCCCAAAGCAAAGTGTGTCTTTTGATCTAACCCTCAGAACAGCCTCGCTGATCGACCTTTTACTCCCTCGGCCCCTTCCCAAATGGGTTATTTTTTCCACAAGGCTAAACGGGGGAAAGTGGACATTCTGTGTGCCGTCTCTGACTCTCCTCCAGACTTGTTATTGTTTGCTATTAATTTGTGGAAAGCAGAATTAAAATCACACAGCAGCCAGTTAGCCAGACCTGAAGCAGTCATCTCGAGACACATTCCATAGTGAAATTAACTTAAATGTAATATAGAGTCAGAGATTGTAACATGTTTTGTTTGCTGGTGTTTATAGGTAACTACTCACTTTACAGAGGATTTTTTGTTCAACGCAGCCATTTCTCGTCTAATGGGCCTGACCAACACACTGAGTGTAAGCATCCATACTATGGCCACAATACAATGCTCTTTTCTTAATTTAAACAGCTACATTCAAGCACTCTATTTGTTTGCTTAGAGTGCAACCGTCAGGGTAGTGCAGCACAGTTTGGAGTTTGAGGAAGCTCTTGCTGCACTGGTTTTGATGACAGCACCAATGGCTCCTCATCTGGCTTCAGAACTTTGGGCAGGTTGGTTGAATTACATGCACAGCAATCTTTAAAAGCATATTTCACACAAAAGCGTTTGCAAAATCGCAAGTTTAAACACTAGTATTATTAGCCACAGCAATTAAATACCTGAATCAGCTCTCAATGAATATTAGTTTAAAGACACTGAAATATATTGACCGTTTTGCCATAGGACAACCACCCTTTTTAAGTATCTTTAAGAGGAAGTTGCTTCAGCTCAGAGAAAAGTTGCTCAACTCATACAAATGAACATTCAAGAGTGATGCAATACCAGGAACTAAAAACATAACACATAACACAGTCCTTTCTTGTTACTTTTAAATGTCATTAACAAATCAGTGCTATTTACCTAAAATGGATTAACAGCCTATAAAACAAACCAACAATCAGCTGACTTGAGAAAAAAAAACCCCCACACAATTCAAAGGAACATCTAGCCTCATTTTCCTTGCCTCGTGCTGGCGTCTTGGACATCTTCTAGTTGTTGATGACACATACACAACTTCAAAACTGAAAATCCCCTTATTAGGAAAATGTACTTGACAAATGACAGAAATTTAATTTTTTTTGGTTTATTTTGAAGTGTGAATTTTGTCTCATTTTGTTATTCACAAAGACCTATAAAAAGGACATAAAGTTGCAAAAGTACATGTGACCTCTGTTACACTCTGCCATGTTGCACATTTCACTCTCGCTCGTTTTCTGTAACATACTCACAGGATAGGGGAAGTTCACATCCTTCCCGTGTGCCCCCAGTGGGACACGTCTAGATTTAGAGGAGGGGTTGCAGGGGTATCAACTGTGACCTTTTACTCTTTATCAACATATTTCTCGGAAACACAAGCAAATTACATTAAGTAGAAGATAACACAAAGATACTCAAGCTTTTAATGTTAAGGGTTTTTAAAATGTTGTCATTCGTGTTTTGTCCTGTGCCTCTTCTAGGTCTTTGCCAGGTGAAATACCCTTTGAGCCCTCTACTTCAAGAGGGAGATGTGTTACTACAGCCCTGGCCCACTGTAGACCCTGAGTACCTGGAGGCCCCTGACTTTGTAGAGCTGTCCGTATTGGTATGCTGACATTCACAAGATCACAAGACTGTTTCCCTCCTAAGCATTTACTAATATATCCTACACTAAAATACTGCACTTCCCTTTTACTGGGACACATTTTGGTCAGCCATATTTCTGCTACTCAAAACTCAAATTCAGATTTTGATGTAAAAAAGAGCATTGCCGTGCATTTTAATAGTGTCATTAAAACGTATTCTATATGTTTTTTAACATCCTGTAACGTTTTCACTCAAACCAAAGGCTTCGCCCCATGATTACATTTAGAGCCTGTAATTTTCAGAAGAGAGCCTATGATTAGTCTATGTGAGTGTTCATGCCTGCATGTATGCGTGTATGTGCTGTGTAAGTGGTGCGCTCAAAGCTAAATTGACAAGCCGGTCAATAATTCAAAACCAGGAACAGGGCCACAATGTTAATCCTAACTCACCGGTATTCTCTCGGTGACATTTGTTGTGTTTTTTTTAGCTACCATGAGCTCAACAGTAGAAATAGTGCCTTAAGCCTAGTATTGTGTGTCATTGACAGAAGAGTATACCTCATAAAGTTATTAATCAGAGCAGACATTGGGGTGTAATAGAAAGGTTTAAACAATGAACAAGGCTCTCACAGAAAAAAGCCTGAAGTGCTTTGATCTAACTGTTTTCTCCCTATCACGTTGTATCTCTTGAGGAAACTCTAATCCCTTCTTACACTTCAGTACACACGATCTGGGATGAGCACCAAAACAGTCAGCTGACAAACACCATGCACTGCTAAATCAACCAAACACTGTCCTTATATACTGACACAATATTCAACAATATTGTACCAGGTATATCTGGTCTGTTTTAAGAACTGGGTAATAGAGAACAGGATACCAGACATTTTATTTTTAGTTTCTTGCAAAGTGGACGGAGTAGGACAACAATGTTACTGACTGAACACTATAAAACAACTGTTTAGATTTTGAGCTATTTAACTCTCATTTAACAAATACACTAATTTTCAATTAGATGTCTTTCATAATTATGTTTTTCTTGACAAAGATACAACACAAACAAATGTACAAATATTGATCCAAACTCCTTGTTCCCAGCAAATATGGTGTTGGTTTTCTTCTGAATCGTCTGTTGTGGGCTTTTTCAACTCAGTGTGGTTCAACCTCACTGCCTCTGTCCTTTAATCACGCATTCGTATTTGTCCCAGAAGAGAGGCCTCAGCCACAAACCCAATGCACAAACAGCTGAAAACATATGCATAAACATACACGTAGACAATAGGCCTTGACCATGTCGAACATGATCATGCACAAAAAATGTACATGTTCACATAAACCTAGTGCAAGTTTAAACAAACACTGTTTGCTCTTGCTACCTCAAACATTTTTATAGCATATGTGGAGTGAGAGGTGGAGGCTATTATTACTCGACTTCCTATGGGGCTGCCAATAGAAGAAAACAAGCACAGCTTAAATGAGCACCACTTACCTAAAAATAAAATAAAACATGATTTTTTTTTAACATGAACGTGAATGCTCTTTGCTTCTGACCCTTAGGTAAACAACAAGGCCTTTGGGAAAGTAACTGTGCCTGTGCAGGTGACCAAAGATCTGGAGCAAGTGCAGAAGCTAGTCTTGGACAGTGATCTTGGACAGAAACTTCTGAGTGAGCGGAAAATCAAGAGAGCAATACTATCTCCAAGGACAGCACTCATAAATTTCCTTACAGATGAATAATGTTAAGGCAAACATGTATTGCTTTTAGCTGCTAAAGGTCAAATGGATGAAAGATCTAAAGAGAGCGGAGATTAAATATTTTATGCAACCACCATGACATACGTTGTAAATATGTGTAAAACTATTTATATTTTTAATAAAAGATTCCATGGTCATTTTCTTTTTCTGTTTAGATATTGCCATGCTTAATGCAGCACCAGAGTCTGTCCCATCATCCTCATATTTAGTTAGATCCTGTTCACGTCACATCAGAGCCTAGACTCCACTTTAGATGCCAGTCATTGTTTATATATCTCTCGTTATACCACTTTTAGAATGACACCTCTCTTAGCCTGTTTGCCTGTGTCTTGCCTCAGTCACATTCCCCTAATCCAGCCTTATTATTTTCTGTGTCTGTCCTGGATGCTGTTGTTAGTTATCCAGCTCTTCTGATTACACACATGAAACAGCTTGTTGCTTCTTGATGTTCCACTTTGGTTTCTGAATGCTGCCACAGAAAGAGAGAATGTCAAGGCTCAGTACCAAACTATTACATCCATTGTTGTAGTGTTCTTCTCACCTAACAGTGTGTTTTAATCAGCTCAGTCTTGTCTTTAGGCTGACATGACTCAGCTGTTAGATCTCTGCTGGCAGAGGACAAATGCCAGTGGCACTGAAACAGATCTGCGGGACTGCCCACTGGTCTATCTTTAAATGCTGTGTGAGTCAGCACTTATCTGATATGTTTAAACCCTTCACATTCAGAGGCCACATTCTTTGACAGCCGTATAAGTAGAATAATGAACAATCTTGTCTGGGGTCATTGCAAGGAATAAAAAGGGTGGGTTTGCCTCTCCGAAACTACAGTATGAGAACTAAAGTTTCTCTAAAAGGAAGTAGTTTTGTTTATGTAGCATAAAGTCATCATGTGACACACAATAGTTTTGTGAACATAGGCTAAGGATTAATCTCTATTCCCTAACCTTATTTTCCATCTTTCTATGCTCTATCTCTGACCATCAGGTGACAGGAAAAGACTCTGGAGACACACAATAACAGGAAAAGAAACTCAAATGTATTGTCAGATATCTAGACTAGAAAGTGTCTCAGCAAAAGCTGCTATGCAGAAACATGCTATAAGCTCCTCTCTTTAAGAGCAAAAATGTATTATGCACTCTTGTTCACTGTGTAGGTTATTACATTTTGTAAGCCCCATTGTCCTTCATTATAAAGTTGATGTCCCCACCTACTTCACAGGTCTATACTTGCCCCGGCCCGATCTGTGAGCTGCCAATTCCTTGCCAATCCACTGGAAACAAGCAAGATTGAAACATGTTATATAGGCCGGTCAAATGTATCTGTGAGGCGTGTGTCAAATGTAAACAAATAACTAGTTTTGCTATTTACAAATACATATATTGGTTAAATGAAATCTCAAATCTACTGATATAGGCCTACATTCTCTAATAATAAATGTTGTCACTAACAACCTCAGAGAAGTTTAACACATTTCCTGAGTGCTGCAGTTTCCATGACGACCAGGATTATTAAAAAGCAACAGTTCCTCAGTGACTCACTTTCTCTTTGGACGTAAGCTGTGTTTCTGCTTGCACGAGACGAACAGCATTTGTTGTATTTAATGAGTTAAAGTTTTTAATCACTATCTTTCCGTTAAGTAATGCTCCTGGTGGAAAAGGGTGTGGTCCTTGAAGCAGTCACAGTTGACTTTGGTTGCTCCATATTCTCAGAAGGGACTCAGAACTATGGATTTGGTCATGAGTTTTAAGTGTAAATTGTGGCACATGAACATAAGTAATGGAGTGTTGTATCGTTGCATTAGCAATGACTCTCTCTCACTGACTTTGGCTGTAACTGCACAAACACAAGGTACAATTTGCTTTAAAGTGGCCAGAGATAGATAGATTATTAAAAACACACATTTTATGGACACTGAGCCTTAATTGCATTTCCACAATTTATGTATGTGTTACTGACAATAACACTCACAGACTGTTCTCTTCTTTTAATCTGGCAATAATTATTTCAGTAAACCAGTTAATTTAAATGAAAATCCCAATTATGTGAAGTTTTCCAAAACCACTGCTGTTAAAATAGTGTCACCATATTTTCATGAACTTGACTTTGAACTATGGAGTAGGCCTTTTGCAAAACTCAGTCATTGTGGAACTGAATGAAATAATTAGACCTCTATTGTTTTTCATGAATGCTGAGGTTGAGGATAAAGTCTTGTCTTGACATTAATATTATGTGATTTCTCTGCTTAATAGATTGGTCTAATTTAAAGCTCCATTAAATAATTTTCTTTTTGTCGTCCCAGTCTCAGATTCCACTCACCCCCAAAAAGTAGCCAAGGGACCTCTCCTGCTTTTCTTTGATCAAAGAAAAAAAACTGACTAATTTTTCTTCCTCAAAATACTAAGACATTTCACTAAACTGAAGTTTAGAGTTAGCATTAGCTTAGCTGCAACTTCAGTGTCAGTACGTTGTTATCTCCTGTTAAACATTACATGATTGAATTGACAGTATTTATTTATTTACTATTATTATTTTTTAACTTTTCTTTTTATAACTGTCTCTTTGAAATATCCATGTTGTCACTCAGGCCTTTTTTTGCAGCAGGACATGAGCTGTTGAATATTAACATCCTGGGGGCAGCTGAGGGGTGTTTTTTTTCCACATGATTTAGCCCTGTTGCACCTCATCTCACAACACAATGTAGCGAGTCCCTCAGCTCACTGAGGCCAGGAATGTGAGTGTGATGTCAACAAACCAAACAGGGCAGAGCCAATTAAATAGTTATTATGATGTTCAAGTCTTGAGGGACATTTTTGGATGTGTGACACTGTGTTTGAATATTTCATTTAATAAGTTGTTGTCATATGAGAAAAGCACGTGCCTGGAGACTTTTACTGCTCCAAATGAAAAAAAAATAGTTATCTCTGATTTCACTTTCTGCCAATTGCTATAGATATCTGAGTACTCTAGGACACTACCTCACGAAGAGCTTTCAGTAATGCAGGAAGCATGATTCGTTCAAATGAAGGAGGCAGATTAGGGGTATTTTAATAAAGACAGGGTTAAACTAAGCTGCTGTTTTGCTCCATTCGGCTGTGTCATATTAGCCCTGCCACAGCTGCGGCAAAACTGAGCCCTGCGCCTTTAAAAACAATCTGTTTTCAGTGGCAGCTTTCGACCGGTGGCCACGTACGGCTCCGTGCTCTACAGTTACCCCTCGGTCCTCGGTCAAAGACGCATTGCTTTAATTAGCCCGTTGCGCGCCATTATCGACGAAAAGGATATTTTAACAACAACTTGAATAACTTTTTTTTAACACTGTTGTGGAGGACAAAGTTTTGAATGAAGATTTCCCAGTGGGACTGTAACGGAGGAGGGAGGGGGCAGTTATAGCGGGTCCAGGATCAGGTCTCATTTCACACACACAGGCGGTCTGTTCGAGCAGAGCTGAGCTGGACGCACAAGAGGACAGGCTCTCGAACACGACGACGACGAGGTTTGAACTTTTTAAACTATTTACCTCGGATTACAGAAACGATATAAAGAGCTGAAGTTGCATCTGGACTCTGGACTCCTGTCCTGTGCCGGGACAAACCGCTGAACTGAGAGAAAATCGTCTCTCCGGAATAATTATAGACTGCTTTGACTTCACGCTGCCTACAAAATGGATAAGTACGAAGATTTGGGACTGGAGGCAAGTAAGTTTATCGAGGACTTAAACATGTACGAGGCGTCCAGGGATGGTTTATTTCGAATGAGGAGGGATGCAGGAAATAACCCCGACTTTGAAGAGACTAGAAGAGTGTTTGCCTCCAAAATGACAAAAATACACATGCAGAAGCACCAAGAAGAGATGGCAAAGAACAATCAGGCTATAAAAATGAATGGGGGTCACAAGAGCACGTATTATACTAAAGACAGACCGCCTATTAACAGCTTCAGACAGTCAGGCGAAGCTGCAGCAAAGCCTCCAATACTTTCTGGTCCAGTGCCCCCTGTCACTGCTGGGGGTCAGTACGCACACTTTGACGGCCAGAAACACCACTCAGGCGTACAGCCAGAGGCTCCAGCCGCAATGGCATACGGCTACGGAAACAATTACGATAATAAGGAGTGTCTGGAGCCTCATTCATACCAGCTCACCACTTCTACAGCCCCCAGCCCAGGAAATGCGTCTCACAGCGCGCCTACACATCATCAGCCAACCAGCCTCTCTGCTTCCTGGGCCCCATCCACAGAGGGACAACTTCCCCAAACTTTGTCTGGGGCCAGTACTACACCTCAGCAGTCTGCTCTTCCCATCACCAGCAGCCTTTCATCACAGCACAATCAGCCTGAAGCTCCAACACCAAACCGCAGTAAAGGATGGGCCACGGACCACCAGAACTCGGCAAAACCAGAGCCCATCCCCGCCCTGCCTCTGAGTGCCTTCACAGGAGGAGTGGACTTCCACGTGCGCCAGGCGTCCTCACAGCAGCCCACACCTCAGTTCACACCACCATCTCCAACTTCAAGACCCTTAACCAGCCACAACGGCCCCTCTCTCGTACCTCTGGACACACTGAAAGCTAAGGAGGGCCCGTCAGCTGCTTTGATACCTGGCAGTGTATCCAAAAGTACCAGCCAAGGTCAAAGTCAGAACCAAATGCCAAACAGTGGACTGGCCTCCACTTCTGAAGCCCCTAAGCCTGTCCAAATGCCTTGTCAGTCACCTCTCACACAGCCCCTCGACCAAGGGCCCTCTGCAGCCGAAATAAAATTAGAAGCCATCACAAAGCGCCTGGAAAAAGAGATGGATACACAACCAAAAGCAGACTACTTTGGTAAGATTTGTTGTCGACCAAAGCCAAACAGGGCGGGCAAACTCACATAAACTACCCAGCTGCTCATATAGACAGGTTCAGTTTCATCAGATCCTTCTTTGCAAAGCTGCACACGTAATTCATTTGCTTTTTTTTTTAATTTATGATTCTAGACACAAAAGGAATGACTTAATGGTGGGTAAGAGCGATTATGATACTTAAAATGTGTTGTGTGTTTAAGAAAAGTTTGCTGTTTGAACATTGGAAAGTAAGGTAATGGAAGAGACATTTTAGGGTCTGCCGCTTCAGAGTTGTGTTTTGAAGGCACAAAGTGTGTGTAACCTCATACCCACAGACACACAGCATTCTCACTGCTGACATGTCTCAACTGTAATTCACAGCCATCCACAGCCCCCCATTGGGCTTACATTGATGTGTTGGAGTAAACGTACCAAATGCCACTGTCACGACAGGACTCATAAATAGTGGAGTGTTCTGAATATTAGGCCTGTGTGGGTGAGTGCAATGTGTAATCATGTAGGTTTTTAAGTAAAGTGCTTTATTGCTATTTTTATTGAAATGATCCCACATATAGCCCACACAAGGTTCCTGAATGAAGTTTCATGCTAGGCCAAGGCTCCTGCTCTGAGTCATGCTTTAGCGCCACAGGAACTTGTAAGCTAGATTTCTGCATGCAACACATGTCTAATTTAAGGCAGATAGTTGGTTCAATTTTCATATTAATACGCTAAAATAGAAATGAAAAATGATGAAATGTCACATGACAAAATTGTAATGTGTGACTATCAGGTAACTAACCATATTTTAGCAGTGGGATTATTTCAATTTAGCTGTGGACAACTAATAAAACATAACATTCAGAAACTCTAGATGACATAAATGTGTCAAATGAAGATTATAAGGAGTTAGATAAAGATTCAGTAGAGAAAATTTACGATCTTATGAATTTGTGCACACTTTCAACTAGTGTTGTAGTCAAGATTGCACTGACTGAGACCAAGTCACGTCCGAGACCAGAGTGTATCGAGACCATTAAAAGACTTTTAACTATCGAGGCCGGGTCAAGAGACCATGTCAGGGCAAGATCAGGCCAAAGCCAAATCAACACCAGAACCAGTTTACAATACACTGTAATAGATACAAGAGAACAGTAAAAATATCTAAACAGTCCAAGTCCAGTCTTAGATCAAGTCCAGATTCTTGGAGGTTAGTGTTTGGTGAAGGAGGCAGATTTTTAATTGAATATTAAATTATAAAAATTTTGTTTAATCCCAAGAACAGACAAATATGTCATTTGTGGTCTTGGTTGGTCTTGATGTCTATGTCTTTTAGACCATGACAAGACCAAGACCTTTACAAAATGTTATGAAGGCAAATAATATAATTGTTTATTCATTGGGATGAAGATAAAATTTGTGATTTTGTTAATCCATATATAAACGTTGTATAAAATACTTTACCTTGCGCTGCAGCTGGATTTTTGTGGGATTTGTGTGTTTATAAACTTACAAACATTTATCTTTAAGTATCCGTGTCCGAACCAGCTGGTGGTGTGATTAATGAGGTGGCAGCATTGGCAGTTTTGGGTGTGTTTTAAGTTTAAAAATGTAAATGTATGGTTACTCACAGATGATAAATCCACCAGCAAGGTATTCATTTAAAATACCTGCCCTTTGTAAATACTTTCTATGGAAGCCCTGCCAGATGGTACTGTGGAACAGACTATCTGGAGGTTATAAATACTTTCAGCAAATAGCCTCTCTTAAAGATATTTCCATGATCCAAAGTGATGCATTTAATATGACTTTATTAGACAATTAAGCAGCATTTCTCTCCGCTAGTGCAACAAGTGGAGTGCTGATGGCATAACTACAGATGGAGGTTCTGGGAAAAGGAGTCTGGTGCCAAACGGCTGCACCAAGGGAACACTGAGGAATGTCTGGAGGAAGACAACGAGGAATTTTAGAAATGAGGGTTTAAGATACAGAGGGAGGGGAGTCCCAGATGATTCAAGAGGTGCTTGTGGTGCAGCTGAATGGATGACTGGACAAACGAATAGATCTTTGGGCAAGTTTGTGGATTCTTCTTTGTCCTTCACCACAAGGGCTTGAGCGCGTGAGAGATTTATAGACCCAAAAGTTCATCCTAGAAGGCAAATGCGTGGTGGGGTATCTTAGTATTATGCCTTTTACACACACACACATTCAGTTGAGCGTTTAGTGTGGTGTTTACATGGAGCATTAATTTATCCCATCTGGCAGTAAAATATTATCCAAACGGTTCCCAGGGATTTTTGGCTTGCTCTGGTGGGTTTTAGAGGCTAACTTTATGTTTCAATTTGACTTCCTGTCTTTTACATTGCTATGCGTGTGTTTAGTATTTCACTCACATAAGAAAACACAGCTCCATTCATTTATATTTTCACTCAAATTTCAGACTGTTTAAGTTCTTTCATAGCTCTTAAAGTTGTTTTTTATCCTTGATGTGAGTGGCTTATTGTACAGAAGGTAGCCATCTCTGAGTTTTGACAGCTGGGAAAGGTGAGGGGGGAAGGAGTGGAGAAGTTTTGGCTCCATGTTTTACTTCCCCTCCCCCCAAACCTACAGCAACAGTTTTTAGTCCCTGAATAATCTCACTATTTTGGAACATGGGAATATTCCCCGGTAGCTTGGATATTACTATAAATACTGAATAAGAAATATGTTTGTTTGTGAATGTAAAGATATATTACATTGTAGCTGTTTACAAAAGTGAGTTTGTGGTTTGCTGGTCAGTTTCTCTTTTTGTAGTTTTAGGGAGTGGTGATTTTATTGTGTTTATGTAAACAAAATAACGTACATAAGAACAGCACTCCTCTGCTTTCTAATAATACCAAACTTTTATCACTAAATCTTTTTTCCAGTCGCTGAGGCCGCTGATGATGTGTCCACACTTAGGGCATTAGGAGAGTCTCAGTCCTTTTATTTATAGCCCTATTGTATGTTTTGTGGTGCTACTGGTCTATGAGAGGAAACATTGGAAGAACATCACTAAACGTAACAGTGTTTTTGGAGGCAGCAGCCGCGTGATGGTTGTTGGTTACAGAGGAAACAGAAGCTTCTTTGTCACTGTGAATAGGCAGGACCAGGACAAATCTGCTGGAGTTTGTTTACTCTGTTACCTAAGAGAGAATCTCTATAAATGTGCATCTATATTATAAAAATAACGTCATGCATTCGCCAACCAAAAGAAAAAAATATTTAATGCCATTGCCACCGTTCCTGTAAGATAATATCTCATGACTGTATGTTTGTAATATATCATGTCTGTCTGAGCTGGTTCAGGGTCAGCCATGATCGTGTTTGTCACTTGTCACAGTGTGTAAGTCACTTGTCATATCTTATATAATGTTTGTATGGTTTGATAGCTGCACAGGAAGCAGTAGGAGGATGAGAGATGATATAGAGCAGCTCAGATTACCCTTTGTTTGTCCTGAGTTTCCAAGATTCAAAAACACTAGGTCAAAAAAAACGTTTTAGTGAACTGACAGTTTCATTATCTGAAAGCCATAATGACCATTTTCTGTCATCTCTGAGCCAGATCAAATAAACAACTTGGGAAATATTTCCTCTTTTAATAATACATCTCGCTAACCAGCTTCCTGACTTTCAGGGAGTGTTATTCTGTCTCTGTGTCCATTGTACTAGTGTAATGAATGATGGACTGTAGTATCCATACGTATTTTCCCCCTTTTATTCATGTACAATAACAGACTAATAGTAGGATGTACTTTGATAATCCAGTTTTATTCTGGGATTTGGTGGGATAATACAATATGCATGTGAACTCCTGCCAGCTTCCTGTTCATTTTTCTGACTTGGCTTTATGTTTTGTTTTGTTTCAGGAGTCTGTGTTAAGTGCAACAAAGCGGTGTATGGGGCTAACCAGGCCTGTCAAGCCATGGGCAGCCTCTACCACGACAGCTGCTTCACCTGCAGCGCCTGTAGTGAGTACACACACCTTCACACAGTGGCCCCCCATTCACTCTTAAGACTTTAATCTTTTGTCCTGGATTATTCCCATGGTGCCAAGACTGTTCTTATAGAATAAAAGTGCTTCCTTTTTCCCCACTCACCACTGCCCTCAGCAAAACCACACAATTATTCTCAGATAACTACCCTGTACTCCTGGTGTTTGGTTTCTGGGTGTGTCAGTCACACCTTAAGTCCCTACAAAGACACACAGAATAAGACTTTTTAAGACATTTTGTCTAGATGGTCCATACCATTTTTAATTTGTATATATGTATCATAATCTAGCTGTATATAAGTTATCATGGCTTATTATCTTTGCTGCATTGTCATTAGTGTGCCTGTAGACCTTTACTGAAATAGAAGCTGACTAATTGGGATTTTGATTGCTATTATTCCACAACACCTTTGACCTCACCAGTTACAGCCCCAGATGCATGAACAACATTCAGTTTGTTTTTGCCTGTCCTCTCCCTGAGTGTGAGAGACAGAAAAAGAGGAAAACTAGTGTCCTATAGGTGGACGTACGAGTTTACACACCACATACCACTCATAGCTCGCCCCATGTGGGGCCGGTGAGGGTTATGCATGCAGTAGCTACCAGCTCCATGGAAGGCATCTCAGCTGGGGCAGTATGCAGGCATGGGGTCTCACATTCAGTGAACTCCTACAGGACACTGGGAGCTGTATGAGTATGTCAAGGACGCTGAATGTGACGAGACAGGGGTGGACATTGCGACTATTCAGTGGAAGCACAAGGCCTACCACATGCAGACTGTTTTTGTGAGACACTTCCCAAGAAGGTTTTCCTCTGACTTGCACTGGTTTAGTTTCCACAATATTTGTAAGGAGGGGGAAGGACATTCCTGCTGTCTAAGGGAGCTCATGTCCTTCACTGCAGGGGGGCGTCTCACTTGGCTAATCATTGAGCGTTTACTAACACTTAAAGGCTCAGGCCTGGTCACTTGAAGACTAAGCACTGCAGGTTTATTAATATAACTGGTTTATACAATAAGCAGCAAATGCTAAGTTTGAACTTCCTGATTGTTCATGACCGGAGCTAAGTCTCATGGTATGCTCACATCTGGTAAGGAGATTTCAGGACTTTGACTAATCGTCCCAGGTGCTGTTTTCTTTTAAAGTACAAACATCTTTTTGCAAAATTAGCAATGCGACATCTGTCTAAGATAGATACAAATACAGTCAGAGACTTTTATTTGGAAGTAAATTGTCAGTTTTCTGAACAGGATTATATAAACAGATCATAGAAGGTTTAATTAGAAATACCACTATGTTTTTTCTGTCCCTCAGGTATTTTACATCTTCATGTAATATTTCTTTGTGCCACCTTTCAAAGCACTTTTCTGACTCCTCACTTTAATTAAGCTCTTATCTTCTGACAAAGCTCTAAGCCTTTTCTCTTGGAAGTAAAGACAGGAATGTGAAATAGAGGGGTGGCCCATTCCTCACTGTCATCCCCTTCATCCCCTATGCCTTATAGTCTGACAATGATTAACTTGGTTGGATGTCCAGTATTAAGGTAGTTCCTCTATTATATTAGTAGAATTCTAATATAATAAAAGGTTAAGAGGAAGGCATCTGGGCATAGATTGATTATTATCTTTTTAAAGGCAGATAATGTCATTGTCAGTAAAAATTTTAATTTAATTTGCCTCTGCCAATTTGAATCACAAGATATATTTTTTCCCCTCAGTAAATGCATATTATCCAATCCTGCTTCCAAAGTTCCTGAAAAACAAAATAGATTAAAAGACATCTACAAAGACAATAGATAGAGTGAAAGGAAAAAGACTACATTTTGTTAGCATCATATTTTACCTTAATTAATTTCTTTTTTATTTTTTTATTTTACTGATGAGCAGAAATCTACATTGTTTGAACATTACCATGAAGTAGTTTCTCCACTGAACACAAAGAGGCAGGTAAACGTAGCATGAGATAACCCATGGCAGATATACAGGGCCCATGTTCTCCGTGGTTAACCCCTCGATGCCCCCCTTCACCTCCCCACTCAAGAAATGTGAGGAATGTTCCCTCTTCCTGTGGGACCAGAGCATGTATAGTTACATAAAGCACACTATGAGGTTGTGTGTATGGGTGTGTGTGAAGCTGTAAAAAGCCAGATCTAGACTGTAAACAATTATAGACAGACCGGAAGCACGTGTATCAAATGGAAAGAACCTAAAGTGAGCAGCACTGAAGATCTCAGCCTGATCTTACCATGAAATCTAATAGAGCAGGTTGTTTAATGCGTTGCACCTGTCTTGTAATTGGATTAAATCACCAATTTCCCCAATGCGTTTGGTCCAGATGTGGTCCTGGTCTTACAGTAGGCTGCTCTGTGTCCATGCAGTGTTATATTAAGACACCAGCTCTCCATAGTACTGCTGAGCTGATGTATTTGCAGGATATAATTAATATTGCAAGAGGCTCCATTACCTTCCAGTGGCTGCTATTAATCACCAAAGTCATTATGCTTAAGAGCCGTAACTATTTTCTGAGTCTGAAATCATGGCTGCTGAAATTTTCCACAAGGTACAGTTTATTGTTGAGTTTGATCTTGATTCTAAGTGAGTGCATCTAAATTAGCAGATTTTAAAGTAAACTGTTATTGTGTTGCTGCAGGTCGAAGGCTGAGGGGAAAGGCGTTCTATTATGTCGGAGGGAAAGTTTTCTGTGAAGAAGACTTTCTGGTAAGTCATCAATAGCTTCTCTCACTAATGCATTCAGCCAAATACCACCTTTCTATCATACACCTGTCTCTTGTACCTATGGAATTGGGTTATTAGATCCTTTTTACACCCTGGTCTTTAAACTTCTTCAGTAAAATATGTTTAGCCTGTCATCCTTTGTCCTAAATGTAAAATTTGGGTCAAGGAGTGTGACCTTGTAGCCTGCTTTCAGCATGTTATGATTCCTATTCAGATCAGTTTCCTCCCCTGGGTGGCAGTGAAAGGAGGTCTGTAATTGGAGGAGCTGCTTTGCTATGGTTTATAGTCAGGCCACTCACACCAGGACAGTGTGAGTTTACAATAACCTAAAAATTATTGCTTTGACCATCTCATCCATTTTATTGTCACTGGTATGTGTTTTTACACTCAAACTTTTAGATTCCTAATTAACTCAAAATTAAACCAGAGTTTCATTTGCTCTGGCTCTGCCCTCTTTTTCCTCCTGTTGCCCTATGAGTTTGGCCTTTCCCTACTGAAGCTGCATACATGATAGCAGGTAATGAGGCTTAGGACACTGGGCCAAGTACAGTACAGAACAGTACATTCAGATTCTCTTGTTGCTTAAAACCTGCCTTCAGCAAGAGGAAACAGTTGCATCATAATGAAATGGTGGTCTTCAAGCAGCCTTTGAGCACTGATAAGTACTTTTAAATGGCAACACAGTGGTCTTTTCTCTGTTAAAGTACTCTGGCTTTCAGCAGTCTGCGGACAAGTGCAACGCATGTGGACATCTGATCATGGACATGGTGAGTGCCAGTGACTTCTCCATGTGGTGTGTGGTTTTGTGTGTTTTCTCTGTTTTTGTGTGCGTGCTCTCTGTAGAAACT
Organism: Rhyacichthys aspro; assembly: GCA_036850595.1. Taxonomy (NCBI): domain Eukaryota; kingdom Metazoa; phylum Chordata; class Actinopteri; order Gobiiformes; family Rhyacichthyidae; genus Rhyacichthys; species Rhyacichthys aspro. The sequence goes on along the minus strand of CM072163.1, from coordinate 10,730,825 downwards.
CTCTGTTACTTCACCTTGACTGAGCTTTCTGTGGTCACATCTGGATAACGACTCAAGACCACTCTTGGCTTTGCACATGCGTTCTCTATCCAGTCTACTTCTAGGCCTTTACAAATGAATGAACGCATGGCAGCATTTAAAGATTTCTTTCTTTACATAAGCTGACGTGATGATCTTGAATTTTGCAACAATCGTGTGTTTATTATAAAGACTCACATATTACATTTGAAGATAAAACCTGACATATACCCTTTGCTTGTCTTTAAAGATCTTGCAGGCCCTGGGGAAGTCCTACCACCCTGGTTGTTTCCGTTGTGTTATCTGTAACGAGAGTCTCGACGGAGTGCCTTTTACTGTAGACACTGAAAATAAGATCTACTGTGTCAAAGACTACCACAGGTAAACATTACACAGCACGTCCTGTCTAACTCGGATCTGTTTGTGTTGAATTAGTTGAGAGTGACACTGTTAAAAAATATCTCAGTTTCATCTTCCATGTTGAATCTCAGCTCAGACTCTTAACTTTCCCTTGCTACTGCGGGATCAGGTTAAAGCCTGTACCGGCTGATTGAGTTTCCCTCTGCCACGTGTAGCTGACACATGAGAAGTGCAGTCAGGAATAAAAGGAGGGGTAGAAAAAAATCACTGTCCAGTTAGAGGTGTGAAGAGTGGTCTGTCAAACAAAGTTGACACTGAGTCCTGGACAAATATAGAGCAGCTTTAAGTAAAGAAGTCAAGCTGTGTAATGAGACTTGTGTTGTGCCTCTTGGCTGCATTAAAAAAACAGACATGTGTGAAGAGTTCCACCTTAAACACCTAAACAGCAGCTCTACTCTTACAGCTGTTGTTCTTCCTGCTGGGACATCATGTACAGCACAACAGAGCACATGGCCGTCCACTGTCTGCCAACTCTCACATGTGCGCTACGCTGATTAAATCAGACAAACCTTATTGTGTATACAGCTATGTGCTTGACTCTTAACCACAGTCATGCCTATCCACACTCAAAGGCCTTTTGTTATTCCCTCAGACCTCCAGGTACTTACCAGCTGCTCACATCTGCTCAGTAATATAAATACATTTTTGACAATAAAACAATCACATATTTGAGGGAAAGCCAACACATCTGCAAACGGGCCTGCCATTTCCTTTGTTGAGTCAGGATTTTTATTCTAGTTTTTGGGGGTTTTTATTCTAGAAAGTGAGGAGGTTGAATGTGGTTATAAATACACTCTTTACAACCTAAATTTAGATTTTGCCTTGCTTTTGTTTTAATGAGGAAACAAATAGGTAAGTGATTTTGAACAATCACTAAAATATATGATCTTTCTGTCATACTTATACAGGGTCCTGGCTCCAAAGTGTGCAGCCTGTAACCAACCCATCCTGCCCTCTGAGGTAAACTGCTTTTTATTTAAGCCTTTTAAATGGTGAGAAATATTTTTAATGGACTGTAAGCCTCAGGTAACTGACCATGACAAAAACAGTAGTTGTAGCTTAACAAAAATATCATATATATCATATATGATGTTTTTGTACCAGGTAATATTGTATGTTATGCACAAGATATGATAACAAATGAATACAAACCCATACAAACGGGGAATGCTCTCAAAAGCAAAGAAATGTCCAGAATTAGCATTGACTTTTCTGGAATGTCCCCTTCTACCCTCTTGTAGCCTCCATGACACCCCGCCCCCATCAGAGTCCTTATTCAGAAGTATGTTTGGGTGACTATGGTCTGGGGCTTATGGTCATGAATGTTTATGTAATGTGTTCAGGGGAGCTCCCTGTTGTATGTAACCTGTGATCAGAAATCCTGAACACAATGCACACGCTGTACAAGTACAACAAGCTTTTCTTAATAATTCTTTAAAAAATATCTTTGTATTCTTGTCTATTGTGACAAAAAGACTTCTTTGTGCAAGTGTTGGTGATAAATGGCATACTCACTCCATTGCTTTGGAGCTTTAGTCTGGAAAACAACACACTGAAGTATCCTCGTGTGATATTGGATTGTATTGCATTGTCATTTTTAATTTCTTTGCAGGGGTCTGATGAAACCATTCGAGTTGTATCAATGGACAAAGACTATCATGTCGACTGCTATCACTGTGAGGTAAAAGCCATGATTGCTCTTTTATAAGGGTGAAAATAAAGCTTTGAACTGAAGTAAACTGATGACTTACATGTGTAGCTTCTGTGAGCCATAGCCTCTTTAAACAGCTCATTTAGAAAAATCACTGCATCTATAATCGTAATTATAGTCATGACAGTAATTATCATTACCATACTATTTTAATCTTTCCTTTTTTCCAAGGTTTGATTGACAGCTACTTTTATTGATTTAAAAAATCAATTAGCTTAGTGGAGTATTTTTAAGGATTTAACTAATGAATATTTCATTAATAAAATGTGGTGTTCTCGTTAGATGGTTTTCAAACTCAAGGCCTTGTGCCACAATTACATTTTGGTTAATACGTTGGGACCTGAATATTTGGAGCAATAGATTATTATTGACAAGAAATGCTGTGAAGAGAGAAATAAGGCTTTGTTGTTTTTTAGGATTGCAAGATGGAACTGAATGATGAGGAGGGTCACCGCTGCTACCCTCTGGATGGCCATCTTCTGTGCCACTCCTGCCACCTGAAGCACATAGAGTCCAACAGCTCCTCTTCCATCCCCTCTGCCTCTTATTAACACTACTGTAGATGGAGAGAGACATCTGCTGGATTTATGGGCAAACTGAAGAGCCTGGCAGCACAATGGACAGTACAATTCTTGTTGTAGAGGATTGGTGGAGTTAATACTTGGAATAGCACTGTTTAAATGTTTATTTGAACACATATGTTAGGAAGTACCCTTTATATGCTTCAGAATCATGAAAAGGTAATGAACCATGATGAAGAACTTTTACACACCAAAGCCTTGATTTTGAACATAATATTGCAATGCCGTCTGTCTTTGCAGAGTATTTGCCAAATCGTCTTTCTATTACACAATTTTTGCAATAATTCTTTTTGAATAATGTGCCTTGAAGTTATCTTACTCTGTGGTTTCCAGTACTTTCAGAGTATAGTACATATACAGTAAAGGCACAGTAGAATAAGTCTATTCCTCTTAACAAAACACAACAGCTGTTGTTAATATCACATACCTATTAATGTGCTGTAACACATATTTGTCAAGATACCATTTTGTTCAAAATTTTGAGTTAGTTAGTTACTAAAGTAAATTTATATGAATAATATAATATAATCTGGTATGTTCTTAGCACTTAAAAAGATGGTCCGGTCTTCTCAGCCTTTCTCTGTGCAGGCTGATCATTTTAAATAATGTTACTTTACAAACACACCTGCAATCATTTACTACTATTTTATTTAAGCTTGTGTACTCCCCTTGAAATTTTTATTTTGTTATGCTTTAACAATTACAGTTGTCCGCTGTTGCTATCCACTATAATCACAGGCTATGCAATCTGAATTTACTAATACAAATGTTGTGATAGGACCTTTTCAGCTGGATGAAGAACAAGTATACATTTGGTGACTGTAAAGAAAATATTTAATAAATGCATTATAATACATAAAAAATGTCACTTTGTCTTTCTTTATGTTGACAATAACTAGCTTGTCCAAACCGAGGTAGGAGCGGTTGATTGTTAGCGTTCATTTTGCACTTATAATTTACTGGCACATTTTTTGATTGTGATTAAATGAACAGATACACCCAATGATAACGAAAGGAGTTTGCCGGTTTGGAGTCTTCGGTGGATGATTGATGCAAAAATCGAGGTTGAGCTGGTTTTATAATTTTTTTTCCACTTTGTTTATCGTTTCACTTTCGGTTTCCCCGGAGATCTGCTTTGGCTGGGCTACTTCAGGTGCTTAAATCCGGATCAAAAGAACCGAGCCAGCCAGGAGTCGAACCTAGAATCTTCTGATCCGTAGTCAGACGCGTTATCCATTGCGCCACTGGCCCGATGATGAACTGTTACGAATCGGATATTCAATATATAGTTCCAGTACCGTGCATGATTACATCGTAAAAGTGGTTTCCAGTGTCACTAAAAACAGGATATTTGACGGAGGCGAAGTAAAAGCACCACGAAAATCTTAGCACGTGTTACGGGTTGTGACTGTGGTAATGTCCTTCTCTGTCTACAGGTTTTGCTCATCGTATCTTCTGCTAAAAGTAATTTTAAAAAATAACATCGCAGTGCTACGCTGTAAGGCTATGACCATAGAAGGTGGAAAACATGACAAAGTGATAATAAAACAGACCAAAAAAGTCACGGGTAGTTTGACGGATCAAAAGAATCGACCTCAAATTCTTTTGATCCGTGGAGCTCCTCTGCCGCCTGCCGACGACATCAAGCATCACCCGGAGCCAGGTCAATCACAATCATAATCGCGCTAACCCCTCAAGACTATACTATATACCAGGGGCCTGAGAGCTACTTCAACGACCTGGTGCCCGCGGGGCTATAATGTAAAATATATTGCACTATTTTTTTCTGCACTGCAGAAATCCTATTTTTGTCATGTCTATTCTGATGTTTATGTTTTGTGTTTGAAAAAAATTACCAATAGATTCTTGTACTCACTGACAATCATTCAATTTTCTAAAAAAAACATTTTATCCGCTACTTAACATTTATGCTTTTTTCCCTTGCTTGAATATACAGCTTACATACAAGATCTGTCAATAGCTTTATTGCAAATAGCCACTTGTTAGCTGCAAACTGAATACAAATAGAAAACAGAAAAGGGAGAAGCTGTAGAATAGTTATTATAATAGGCATTTTACACTAATTTAACAACTTATGGAGTTGTATTTACCAAGAATTGCTCGATTCACCCACAGTTACATAAACCAATGTACAAATCTTCATCGCTACCAACAAACATTTATAATGTTAATCATCAGTAAAAACTATCTTGGCTGCTGTAATAAAATTGCTGAATCCTTGAAAATCGTGTGACGTTCTCTTTTTCCAACCTATGCAGTACCCACTTTTGCCAGCAGATGTCGTAGGATGCCAAGGATGATCGAGTCTCACGCAAGGCCTTAATCTAGTCTTGGTTTGAGCGCTGTATCGTATAATGACTATTACTCAGACTCATATTAAACTCCCAATACTCAGCAAGTGTTTTATCTTTACTTTATCTTTATCTGCTAATTTACTTTGTTCTATTCCCGATTAAGCCATTCGTGGATTAATTAAAGCCTACTGTCAATAAGAACACAAAGACATTTCAAGATAATGTGTTTCAAATTCCAAAATAAAGGTTCAAACGTTTTTCTACAGCATGTGACCCACCCTTTCTATTTCGACAACAAGTTCACGGTGTGCAGTTGTACATCCTATAACCACACCCCTCTGGTTAACTCCCCCAATGACGACAGCCAAGTCCGCCCAATGCGGGGGCAGTTAGGATGGGCACTGGCTGCAGCCTGCGCCGTGGAGAAAAACGTGCATTCATCCCGTCTGCTGTGTACTGTCAGCGACAAACAGACGGGTGTCCGCTGAGAGGGATTGCTGTTTTGTAACAGTTCCAGAGCTGTAGGGGTTCGTAAAGGATGCATGCATGCACACGATTGTGTACAAAGGCTGAAGGTGGACGCTAGCCCGTTTTCTGTGGTGGTCCTCATGGAGCGGCGGACGCACTGAGGCGCTGTCACTTCTGACTGCATACATTGTTCCTGATTCTGGGAGATTCCTTCCAAACCATTTAGGAATTAAAGGTCATCGAGTCTTCTCAGAACTCTCAATGGTGCTTGAAGGGTAAGCACAAGCAAAGGTGTCAAACACTGTGCATTCAGTGACTAGTCATATGCATGCGCAGATGCATGTGTGCATGCCTTTGTTTCCATTTATCAGGGAGTGTTTGTCAGAAAGACAGCAACTGCTGCAAAGCATTTTATACACTTTACAGAATGCATAGCCAGTGCTTTTTCTCAGAGTATAATGACGTCCTTTGTGTGGGGCAACAAAAACAGCGTGGGTCTCTTGTGTTAGCAGTGAGATGGACGGCATTGGGAACACCATGCAGAAGAAGGCTGCAGAGCTGGAGCGCCTGGCCGAGGTCCTGGTGACTGGAGAACAGCTGAGGTACAGTAGATGTCAGCCAGATTTGTGTTCCACTGGGCCAATGTGATATTGGTCAAAGTATTTCTGAGCTGGACTTTGCAAACTAACAAATCAGCATCCAGTGTTATAAAAGATTTTTCCCACTTGTAAGTACTGAGTGAGTGTTCCTCTGTCAGTTTTTGGGCATGCAAAACATGAACAAAGACTCAAATGCTCAAATGCATGCTCTAAACATATAGAAAGCTCAACAGATTTAACATCCTTCAGATACAAACTGCTTCTTTCCTTTGCATAAAGCTTTTAGAGCCTGGTTCTGGTCTTTCTGAATTGTTTGTACCTTTACTAACACAGTGACATGGCTTGATGATTCACCTTATTAGGGAATGGAAACACTAATGCTGGCAGTGTTGTTTACTTTGGCCTGTCATATGTAAAGAAAGACCCCAAAAGCCTACTGAGGTCCACTGGCTGATGTCAGTGAATAGGGGCTCAGCATGGCATCGGTGCCTGGAAATGCAGCAAATGAGCACAATAACACCACTCAACTGTGTCTTTCAGCTCAGTATGATAAACAGTGCTAGGTCCCTTGTTGTTTTCGAGGAAGTACAAGCTGTTACTGTTTTGAGAACCATTAAAAGTAACACTAAAGTCAAGAAGTCTGTATGCACTTGTTAGTGTTGTTGCAGCATCATTCACTTCTGTGTTTGTATACCTTGTGTGCCATTTCCCTGGCACAGCTCTCTAGTGAGCGAGCCAGCTGGCTGTGTGACTGCTGTCAGAGAACAGAGAGCTGGTCAGGGTGGACAACCTGGACGCCCCAGCCTCTCAGATGCTGCTGTTTGGATGAAGAAGACACAAGGTTGTGACAATCAAGACTTAGTCTATTTGACACTGCCCTTTAGTGTGACGTGATGTAATAGGGGACAAAACTGATGGTCAATTTCTAAACAATAGGACAAAAAATTCATACTTGATATTGAAATAGCCAAAGGAAAGTATTCACACCTCACATATTGGATGATGTTATCAGAAATAAAGCATATGAATCAACAAAGGACAACATTGCAACAACAGCACTCAGATTTTGTAATAAACTGTTGTCCATGCATCTGCTGTAACAGATCATGTCATTAAACAGACAAACTGCCTTTTACAATGCAAGACACAAAATCTTAAATTAAGGATTGTTGAACATGTAGTAGTATTAATTTAAACCTTAAATTTATATAGAGTTACAAAACAGCACTACATGGATGGTTGCCAAACTTGTCCTGACATATGTAACTTTTGCAAACATCTTGGCTTGTTTTTATACTCACTAGCATTGTGTGGTTCTTGCTCATGTCTTGCTGGGATGATATGTTAATCCAGAGAGTTTCTAGCCAGATACACACAAACCCAGTGTGCACAGTGTATCATGTAGCTGCAGGAAGGTAAGCAAAAAGTTGTTTTATAACTGTGTGTAGAAAGAGAGTTTATTTACCATTTGAAACCAACATTTAGGCCCTTTTGTTTGAATGAGTTGTTAAGCCATCCATCACACAGTATGGCTCCATTATAAATCTTAAAAAGGTGTTGATAAAGTGAAGCTCTGACATTAACAGTCTTTGTGTTGGTTGAATGACATTTAACAAACTGACATTTTGGTGCTGTTTGTTTCCCAGGCTGCGGCTCCATGAGGGAAAAGTGATTAAGGATCGGAGACATCACTTGCGAACTTACCCCAACTGCTTTGTGGCCAAGGAGCTCATTGATTGGCTAATTGAGCACAAGGAGGCTTCAGACAGAGATACTGCTATAAAGATTATGCAGAGACTTTTGGACCAGAGCATCATTCACCATGGTAAGGCTGTTTGCTTGTATTTCTTTCTCACACTTTCTCCCTCTTTTTCTTACTTGACATGTTCTGGGAACGATCTACCTACTCTACTATTATTTCCGTATTATAGCCAGTTTGGCCCTAGTCTAGCCACTACTATCTTCACAAGTGAACACACTAGACAGACACAGAGTTAGTTTGACCAAAGTGTAGGAGTGAAGAGTAAAGTCTGTTTAGTATATTTTGTTTAATTTATTCTTTATAGCTTTATACATGGTGACTTAAACTTAATCAGGATGTTAAGTTGGTGACGCTATAAAAGTTGTGTGAACATTTCCCATCTTTGTGTGTGTTCTCAGTTTGTGACGAGCATCGTGAGTTCAAAGACATGAAGTTGTTTTACCGCTTCCGAAAGGATGATGGCACGTTTCCGTTGGACAATGAAGCCAAGGTCTTCATGAGGGGACAGAGGCTCTATGAGAAGTACTGACACACACCAACACACATCCATTGCCTTTCACATTTATAGCTACAATGAACCTGCATCTCTTATTTTCAACTGTAATGTAATGTATGAAAACCCACCCCATTTATTTCGGTTTATGTGATGGTTATTAGTTTAGTTTTTAAACATGGTAAAAGCTTACAGGAAAGGTAAAATTAGCTACTATAGAAAAAACAGAAGTACTTTTCACAGTGAATTTGCTTTTAGAGGACGTCAGATAACAGTGCTAATAGAAATTTATATTTGTCATAACAAGGTATATTTACTAATATTTTCACCTTGTTCTGACATTAAAAAACGATTTGTGTCAATCTCCTAACAACATGTGCACATTGACACACTATTAAAGGACAAGGCCTATTTTTTATGTTCACATCTACAACACCCTCACTTAAGAGCGGTTGCATAAGTAGAATAGTCCAAGGGGAGACATCTGTTGTCTCAACTCCCAATGCTGTGTGTTTATCTAATCACCACAGTGCATCCCAGGACACTGTCTCTTTCACACAACAATTTTTAACTGCAACAAAACCAAAAGTGATTTTTTAAAATTAATTTACAAATGTATACAGCCAGCCCAACACTCAGCATTTGTATGTACTTTAAATTTAACATTTTAAAAATGTAATATTCTTAATGGTGGTTCATTAAGTAACTTTTACAGGGTGCTCTATGTTTCCATTGGAAAAGCATGCACTCATAGATTTCTGATGCTGTTGACTACCACGTTAACACACCGCAAAGTCCAACAACTTACAACAATTTATTTTGACTATTGTTTTGACAGTGGTTTCTAAGCAACAAAGGGTGTGTGTTGCACTGCCTTTTAAAATCACTGTTGACAAATGCCTGACTACAACAAGGTTCTGCTGATATGCATGTTTGAGTTATGCATGTATAATAGTATCAAATATATGAAGCTACATGTTGTTTGATGTAAGTTTCGTCAGGGTATAATGAAAAGATATTACCATAGAACATCAGATTATAGTATACATTATACTATATATATTATAGCAACTTACTCTGTCTTTCATATGATTAAGTCAGGCCAAAAACATCAGCTGCTTTTCCTGCTTAAGAGTAGGTCCAAATATTAATGCATGGAACAGTATTTTACATTGCTCTTTAAACTGGGTCTCAGCATTATGTATGGGAAAATTTATGTAAGCACTCTTAAGACTTGAGGTAAGACTAATCTGAAATGTCATTTTTTTTCTACCTCTAAGTCTCCCTCTGAAGTCTAGATACCCTTATATAATATATGACAACTCATATTATGTAATGTATATAAATAGTTTCAGACTGGTCATAGTGGTAGCAACATCTAAACAGATGTAATTATCAAATATATAAAATCAATCAAATATACTGCACTTATACAGTTTAATAAAGAATGTTAAACCCTACATTTGACCTATATTAAACTTCCACATTAGCTGACATGTGTGCTGTCATTCTTCCTCAAAAGCCTCTCTTTGAAATGACAATGAAGACATCAGCCCAGAGCCATCTGGCCCCACTCATATCCCATACAAAATTCCTATTCAGAAACGTTGTGATTCATGAAACATCGTTTGAGTGACCCCTCAAGTTGTTGTTTTTTTATGTTTTATGGTTTAAATATGCATAAACCTCCATGCTATCCAAATGTAAATGTATGAAAAAAACGCTAGTTATCCTTCAACATGATGCCCACAGCTCATGCTCAGTTAAACCTGCTGACTGTTGTAGTTTGTCGAGTGCTTTTTTAGGTCAGAGCAGCTGGTCTGCGCCAGCCCAAATCCCAGTGAAACCAGGTTTTGTTGAAGATAAATACCTCTACTAAAAGATGTCAAAAGAACCTTACTTACCTAGTATTGTACTGTGTAGTATATTTATATGATATAGTATTCAGCATTTCTGATGAGACTCCGTAATATGTGTTATTCTGGATTAAACCACTGCTGTTGAGTGTTGTAGGCCAAGGAGTTGACCATCATGTCTGAAATTTAATTCCCGGTCACAGTGACATTTATTGGATACTGTTTATCTCTCTCTCTCTCACAAAACAGACCCTCTTCACATTACCACGATGCAAAAATACAGAAAAAAACATAAATCTTCTTCTGACAAGTGGCCTGCAGGTTTCTGTTGGCCATTAGTCATCTGAGCTTCTAAATATACTGTATGAAACACATTCAGACGGCACAGATTGTTCTGGTTTATTCAGCTGACAGTTTATTGAGTAACTTGAGGTTACTGATAGCAAAAGCATTTGTTACTTTGTATAGCAGTAGCGCCTGTTTTGACAAGTCCAACAACAGGTTTTGCAGTATGTTTGCTGTGACTGTATGATTAACGCCTCTGGATATGAGTGGCACATGTACTGTAGAGTCAACGCTGTTTTGTGACTGTCTTTGTTGTGTATACCATCAGAACACCTTGATACATATCTTAATTCTTTTTAAGCAGTTTGGTAATGAGCCATGAGAAATACGATATAAACAAGTAAATTATACAGTGGAAATGTTTCACAGAAATGCCTCATCCGCAATTTCTGTATCCTGGCTTTGTAACTAAAGTTAAAAATGAAAACCTTGTGTTTTAACAGGTTGATGAACACAGAGAACAACCTGTTACAGACCAGGGAGGAGGACAGTGGGACATTCGAGCGAACACTGGTGGCCTCGGAGTTCATTGATTGGTTGCTGCAGGAGGGAGAGATGCCGACCAGAGGAGAGGCAGAGCAACTGGGGCGCCGACTCCTTGAACATGGCATAATCCAGCATGGTAAGCACAAGCAAAATCTTGTCAAATGTTAATTACCATTTGCTACCATTTACTTCTAACTTAAGGCCGTGCGATTTCCATAGTGACACCCTCTGTGAATCACCCTTTGTGGTAGACTCCTTGATCCATGTGAAAATTTTTTGTTCGGCATAATCCTGTCAAAAGGTACATCATTGCATCAGATTTTGGTGCTCTAATTTTAGTGTTGTGTTCCTTTCATAAGGTGAATTCCGACTAAAGGCGTGACTTCACAGATTCACAGATTCTCCTTAACCTGGAAAGGGAAATGTTTACACATAACACTAGGCCTTGCTGTTTTGTGCAGACAAAAACTATCCTCACAATCTTATCTCTGCACTGCAACACACACACACACAAAAGTCTTAGCCATGCCCATTGAGACTTAGCTTGGCTTTTTTGCGTTTTGAATATGCCAATCTCCAGTTTGGCAGTGTCAGTGTGGCAGCAATTATACTTAAAATTGTTATTTTTATCCATAGTATGTGTGCTCTTCACACACGTCACTGGAGTCCTTCACTGACCCAGATTAAGTCTCGCTGGTTGACATTGTTTGGCACTAAGCCAAATGGCCTGACCTGACCTGAGCAAGACACAGTAATAAATAAGAGTAAATGTGGCCCTAATGGCATATGAGCTGGAGGTCAGTAAGTTTACTGGCTATAGGGGTCAAAAATGAAGCCTATTGATTTACATCGGTAAGGCATACTCACAACTCACTTTATACTAATATTTGTATTGAAAGCAAACTCTTTGTGTATTTGTGTAGTGATCTTCTTTATGCTATTAAAAACTACATTATAAAAATCTAGTGTAACAAAATGTAGAGGAAACATAATCTGGGTAAGTTTTGCTTTTAGATTATATGTGGTCTTTGTCAGCTGTCATTTGTCAGAGATTATTATTGTATTTAAACATGGACCTAAAATACCTAATAATAGATACAGATTTTCCTGAAAGATTATCTGTTTGGTGACCACATGACATGATTTAATTAGACCGTGATGTCTGTGGTTTGCCTATGACAAATTAAATTAGCTGCATATTGCTACAAAGAAGTCACAGCTGCTTTATTGTAAAATAGTTGATGGCAAAATGTAGAAGCAGGGTGAAAATGCAGAAAAGAAAGAGGAGTTATCATGACAAAAACAGTCTTATCTTTGTCCTTTCTGTTGTTTAGCTTCTATTTTCTTTTGCCAAATAGCTCCTTGTTACTCAGCAGGCCCTCTCTAAGTCCATCTCTAACAGGCAGCATCTCTTGGGCAAAGGAATGTGTTATGTCGACACTCACAGAAACACACACTGCACTGCTGTGTGTTGTCACCTCACTCGGTTAATGTAATACAGACTCAGAGCCGCTTCCTGCCAGCTGCACAGAGACTTCTTAGTGTCACTGTCCCACTGGAAATAGCCTCTGTATATGGATGACACAATGTGGGCTGTAGGCTGCAAATATTATTTTATTCCTCTTTGTCCAGAACATAACGTAATTTTTAGATCATTTGTTTACAGGCTTTTGGTGCATTTATGGAGACAACCAGCCTATCCTCATTACTCTTCTTTATCTTCCAGGGACGAGGTCATGTAGTGCTTCTTGACTTTAAACAAGTAACGCGCAGCGACTCATGAAAAATTTAATATACACACAGTACAGTTATCCACATTTTTTTTAACTTGAAATAAAATAGTTAAAGCATTACTTGAGTCTAATTCGTAATAGGTGTGTGCTACAGGCCAGACAGTTTGTCCACATTTCTTCTTTTGTCACATAATGAAAGGTTTTTGTTTGGTTCTCAATGACGTACATTCAAACTGACCACAAGCTTCTTTATAATATTGGTACTGCTCTTTATTGAGAGAGGTACAGTTCATGTAACTGAAAGAACATAGTGCCTGTATTGGTGCAACAAATGCTGTGTCCCCATTTTCCAGATTCCGCTCTGTACTTTCTTTTATCTCTAATGCATGTTCACCTGGTCTCTCTGCTTAAGCTTTGATGGGGAAGGTCAATGCTCTTAGTGTCCAGAGTGTGTTTGAACAACAGATGATCTCTGCTCTGTGGACAGTTTGTTTAGCTCTGCTCAGTTGAATTCAAAGAATTTCAGGGTCATCTGAGCTTAAATTAGGTCAAGTGAGGATAGGATCTCTATAGGCGCCACAATTAAAATGTGAGTAGACTCAAGTAATAACTGACATCCATTAATTTATTTCATCAGTCACCAACAAGCATCACTTTGTCGATGGGCCTCTACTTTACCAGTTCAGGATGAATTTTCGACGGCGGCGACGACTAATTGAACTTCTTCATGAGCGCAGCCGCACCATCCCAGAGAGCCACGACAGCCCCTTCTGTCTGCGCAAACAGAACTCTGATGGCAGCAACACCAGCTTCCTCTCAGGTAGATACTCAGTAGGATTAGTCAATGCAGCTTTTTATTTACGTTTAGAGACAAAGTGAAGAAAGCTTTTTAATTGTGTCCTGATTGATATGTGAAGTAGACAGTTTTGTTCAAGAGTTCCAAGAGTTTTTTCTGCCTCTTTCTGAGTCAGTGAGTCCCACTAAAGAGATAAAGGTGGCAGTGGGAGTTCGTCGCAGCAGCTTGAGCAGCAGCTGTGGAAGCAGTGGTTATTACAGCAGCAGTCCAACGCTCAGCAGTAGTCCACCTGTCCTCTGTAACCCCAAGTCTGGTAAGATCCCGTGCCATGTACAGTCTCTTTTTGCCTCTAAAGAAGGTATATCGTTTGATGTGATAAGGAGAAAAAGGAAATATTTTTAAAAACAGTATAGTAATGAGAATAAGGCCAGTAAAATGTCACTTGTCCACTGCTGAAAAGTTTCCTTTGATGTGTCTAATTCTTGACAGTCTCTTTGTAGTGTTCAACATAAACACTCACACGCAACAACACGGGAAAAGGAAGGCAGACATTTGGACACACACCGATTCTAGGGATTTCCCCTGCTTCACATGAACTGGACATATCACATAATTGAAAATTCAAATGGTCCAAACATCTACAACAATCATTATACAGTAGAATGGTCAGCATTAAGTTTTAACCTAATAATACATTTATATAAGAGATAAAAGATTTTTCAGAGTCCTCAACAACATTGTTTATTGTCTGTAGATTGTTGTGTTTGCTTCTTTATCTCTCTATATCATACTCTTGATAATATATGTGTAAAAAGTCACACATTTCTGTTTACATAGAGTTAGGTAACTCTGCATAGAGGAAGTTAAAGGAGGAGATGGGTAGTGTTTCAGGAAGCATGGAGCCCCCAGGCCTTTTAGCATGTGACTCACATTAGCCCTTTCCACACATGTTTTTCAGTAGTTACATTGTTGTGATTTACATTGTACTATATTTGTTCTTGCCTGTTTGTTTGTATGTGAGTTTTCAGGTATATGAATGCCTGATTGTCAGGACAGCACCTAACATGTTGCACTGTTTTGGGTTTCTCGCCAGTTCTGAAAAGGCAAGTGAGTCCAGAGGAGCTGCAGGCACCAGGAGGACCATTTATAAAGAAGACATTCACAGTATGACATTCACACAAAAAGCCTTCTAGTTACACATTCCTTGTGACTCACAATTGTGAATGAAGGGTTTCTCTAGTCGTGTGCATCTATGTGCACAACTGAACCTAAATATCTTACAATCACAACTTCATGATCAGTTGTGGTCTTTAGTAAATGCTAATGTTGGAAGAAAAAAGTTTCCACACACTCACTTAAAGACAAACACATAACAGATGGTTTAGATTTTTTTTTGGCTTAGATTAAATATAGTATACGCCTGGGTTTATTATAATAAATTGCATATTGTTTTTTCCAAGATTGTGGGGGATGCTGTGGGCTGGGGGTTTGTTGTGCGAGGCAGTAAACCCTGTCACATCCAGGCTGTGGACCCTGGTGGACCTGCAGCTGCTGCTGGCATGAAGGTAAGATACATATAGACCTATCTAACTCCAAATCCCACACAAGAGATTGCTCTCTAAATTGTAAAATATGTTGTAAAATAAATGTACAACAGTTTCACACAGACGGCAGACATTATGTAATATACCATTACCTGAAAGTAATTTTCCTTTTTGGCTTGAGAAATGTCCAGCGAGCTTTTTTTTAGACTGTTCTGAGAATATAGGAAGTATGACAATGGTCAGGACAAAAGAGAAGCTTTTAAAGCAGGAAAAACAGGTAAAGAGAAATAAATAAAGTCAGGAAAGAGGGCAGAAGGGGGTTATGAAGGCACAGCTGGCATGACGGTATGTTTGTAGAGTGGCAGCAAGGAATTCTGGGAATGCATATAATTGAGCCACTCTAACCACAACATTTAGAGTAAGGAGAAGGATGTATGATTTTGAGCAGAGAAGAAACTGTAAACACAAAAATAATAATCAATGTCATTTAATGTAATTCATTTGATAATGAATTTAAAAAAAAGTAATTGGATCCGGTTTAAAAGGACATGTAATATTTACAGCTTTACTGTTTTTCTTCAAGTTGGACTAAAAGAGGAAACAGAAATATCACTTCTGCTTTGGTTACTGTTTACTGTCATATTTTATTACCATGGAAAACGATGTCATTGTCAATAATGAGCGCATGTGCTCATAAAGTGTGTGTTTTTATGTTCTTGTGTGTGATTAGCTGTTAACCTGAAAATGACCTGGTTATGTGAATTACATTGGGATGATTAGCACTGAAAATGGCATCATTAAGTTTTATGTGCTAATAATCAACTAAACATTAATAGATTTAGGTAATCTGAAGTGATTAACAGTGTGTGCTGCAGTATTATTTGCTGAAGTTAAGTCTATACATGTACATAGTTTCCTAGAGCATTAGTGCTGTTTCTTTTCTCCGAAGTACTTTTATTGGCAGGTAATAAAGCAGTAAGACAGCAGTAAGGAAACATGTTAGTCTTACAGTTCAGATAAGAGGAGATCATTTATACCCAGTGACCTCAGAGGACAGCTCGCACAAGCATCACTAGCCTCTTCACGTCTCTACTTATACCAAGGCTTTCAGAGCTGAGCATATGGACGTGTCTGCACCTTTTTCCATTCGATGCTGTAACAGAGAGGAGCACTCACTCTATATGTAACCACTTAATACATCGCCCTTGAGCCACAACTAATGTGCTTGCATAAGACTTTAGGTAGAGCAGGGTGTTCCATATGTGAGTATTTTGTTTGCAGAGTACATGCTGTATAAATGCATGTATTCATTTACAAATAATTGAAAGTTAATTCTCTTTAGCCTTTTGCACTCTCAGTGGTCACATCTTAATGTCTGCTCTATTGATGTTTGCTGTGGGGAATTTAGACTGCCTTGTTTTTGCTCTTGGGGGAATTTAGTTGACATATTTTAAAAATGTTCTGCAACAAAATAAAAGAAGTGTGCTTTTAGTTCAGGCTTTTAGATTTCTTTAGAACTTGAAGAATGGCCTCATGATCTCCATTATCTGAGTGCTTTCTGTAAAAGAAATAAAGTAAAAAAATGTATATATTACATACAGCTGCTGTCGCTGCATGTGAGTTGAATATCACTGCGTGGTATCTGCACTCTTTCTTCCTCTCTGTGTGTGAGAGTCATTTTAACCCTCTCAGTGCAAGGAACCATTCATTGCATGCAGCTGGGGCCCAGCCAAGTCTAACAACCCTGCTGCCTGAAAGAAGAGAAGAAGGGGGGAGGTGTTGGACGGAGTTCGAAAATCAAAAGTAAAGGTGGAAAGGAAACAAAAGTGGATAGAAACATAGGAAAATGTATAATAACGAATGGCTCAGTATTCATTCAGTGTAATATCATATATTTATAGGCTATACATAATTTATTAAACACTGGACACTCCTCCTTGTTTACACCTAATCTGTTTTTCCTATCATTTTAATTTAAAAACATTGACAAGTAAATACTGTGATTGAAATAGTATTGTGTAGTAATGGACACGAAATATAGACTACTCAATAAAACTCAACATTCATTCTTTTTTTTATTTTTCCTTTACCCATCTATAAAAATAACCACTAACATGCATTATTCATCATAAATGTTTTGGATGAAATGGGGGTTTGCATGAGTGGGTCCTCCATTAAAAGCTTGCAAAGCCAAACCACAG
The DNA here is from genome assembly GCA_036850595.1 of Rhyacichthys aspro. Lineage (NCBI taxonomy): Eukaryota > Metazoa > Chordata > Actinopteri > Gobiiformes > Rhyacichthyidae > Rhyacichthys > Rhyacichthys aspro. Next base: position 10,713,497 of record CM072163.1, on the reverse strand, counting down.
GAGCAGAATCATGTTGCAACAGACACAGCTCATGGGCAGCTTTGCCAACATGTCTTATTTTTATCAGCGTTGTGTTGGAGCAGTGGTTAAATAACGATAAGGAAGGTAGAGTTCAGGCGTGACATGGGAGTGATTGGATCATGCTGTACCGTTGTAAAATCACAGTGCACTTTAAGTGTTGGCTAGTTCTTTTAGGTGTTGTAAAGACTGCCTAATATTTCTCTACAGTGTTATTTATATTTCATCCCATTTAGCATTAGAACAACAGCATTAAGACCATTGTCTCTGTGTGTCTTTTTGCAGGTTTGTCAGTTCGTGGTGTCTGTGAATGGATTGAACGTCCTCTCTCAGGACTACAGAATGGTCAGCAACCTGATCCTGACTGGACCCAGGACAATTGTGATGGAGGTGATGGAAGAGGTCTAATTTTTCAGGGCAGAAAAAAACAATACTGAAATATACATAGTAGTACACTTTCGAAGGAAAAGAATGTGTCCTTGAAAAACCAGAGCAGCAGTGACTTGAAACACAACGTAGATCCTCTTTGTTCACGCTGTTTGGACAAGGTGGATAATGGAGAAAGCTTGATGTTTAACAATCTATGAGTTAAGTAAATGATTCTTGGAAACACAGTAAAAAAAACTGTGTCCACAGACATACGCACAAAAACTGTGTAACCAAACTGTAACTTGACTGTTAAAAACACACAATCTCTGTCTCTGTTTGTGAGAGAGTCTGAAATGTGTCAGGACTTTCATTCGCAACAGGATTAGAGCGTAAAATGGATTTCCCTAGTCTTTAATACAAAGCTAAAGATGAACCAGGCTTAAATAAATCACATGCAATGACCTCTATCCCACATATTTTCAACCCTCTACTCTTTTGGCCCTGCACTGCCCTCTGCTGGGAAGAAAAGAAGATTGGACATGATTGGTCCAGAAATGACTGCCAATCGAGTCAAACCTTGATACACTTTACATGATGTTGACATTGGTGCAATGAACATAATAAGATACAAAGGAACACTGCTTTTGTGATGATACCATGTCAAATGAAAAAGTGAAAAGGAAAAATCATTCATACCCACATTTAAGGTTAAATGAATCCTACCTAATGCTTCCAGAGTGAGAATTATAATATTGTGTATAATCTTGAGATTGAGATATTAATTTGATTTTTATTCCAGAAATTTAATTCTATTCTTACAGCTAGGAGCACAATGACCAATACTTTTAATTAGCACAAGCACTTAAGTGACAAAGCTTTCCTTAACTGAAGCCTCATCTTACATTATGTGTGTAAGATATTACATTTGTTAAATAATCACATGTATAGTAGGTACATGTCTAATCTTCACCAAATTACTAAAAATATTTTGCTGGCATTTGTGATTTGCCAAAACAACAATGAACAAAAATAATTTGTTTTTTTCCATCATAATATTTTATTTCTAAGACGGCATTACGCCCAAAAGAAATGTAATTCTGTATAAATATATTTTAACTATAGGTTAATGGCTTCGCTTTTTACATTGAGATAAAGCAGCCTTTAGATTTACTTAAACATAAAGGTTTACTTGTGCTTCCTCCTGACATCACATTGGTGTATATTTAGAGTAAAGCTTAGACATTTGAGCATAGATTGTGTATAAAGATTTTGAATATTCAAAACAAGAGCATGGCTAAAATCTGCTCCCACTGCTTCTATGTGTCTGCAGTGTGTAGTGTCCTAGCTTGTTTTCAGAGCTAATATGCAGTGTTAAAGCTAGTCCTTGACATCATCAAAGAATAGATTTATTAACACAGAAAAGATCATTAGAGATAACCCCATAGTTTTATTGCTTGCAAGTGTCTAAAGTGTGTCCACGACCATCTCATTGAGAGTCAATGTTGTAAGCAGTGAAATGGAGGATTTATGGAAACGTGCTGATTTAACATTATCCTCTAGCTACATTCATTCATTTTATAGTTAGTAACTCCTAATTGTGAATCACACCATGTCAGAAGTGAGGATTCAAATTGAAAAAAAGGATCCTTTGCATCATGTTTTCATTTTTTCATTTTTTAAACCAGCTGATTTATCATTGAAAGTAATTTTTTCTTGGAGGGTTGACTGTGAGTTATGATATGATACAAATGTTGACATATTTTTCTGTTAATCACGGCTCAAGGAAAAATACTGTCACTTTTCTGAACTCAGCTTATGCTCAGTTTTGTTGAAATGTAAAACTAGACTACCCAGTGTTTTCATGTGTTGATAAGCTGGATTTTTATAGCATGAGGAAAATGGTGCCTGGGAGTGTTTTCTTGAATATGTGAAGGGGACAAAGGTTGCAATGGACAAATACAATAATGCAGGTGTCTAGTGTTTCCTAAGACTGCTTAGAAAAAGGTAAAGAACGGGTTTTTAAGGTCAAAGCAGGTAAAGGGTTCTTTGACTGTTCAACAATAAGCATTTGCCTTAACAACTTGTTTTGCTGCTAATCACACTTAGTGCTCATCATCTTAGCTCTGTCACTCTGTGCATTACACATCCTCTGGGAGCTCTATGTTAAATCATCATTTAACTGACAATCAGTGTTTTGTAGACACCATTTTAGGAAGCACAATGGAAAGCAAAGGCAATGATGTGACAGATTGTATTTCAACATTGACAATATTCTGTGTTGATGATGCATTTATTTGAATACAAATGTGTTCATTTGCTTTGTGTTCAATCTGCACAGGCTGTTTTAGTCGGTACTGCTGTGTTTATTATTATCTCCAGTGAGACATGTAAGAGTTGAAGACAGTAAACTGACAACACTAGTCAGTTTTTGACAAAGCAGCTAACGTTCATTTTGTGGTTTTAATGTAATTAAAAGCAAACAAACAAAACTGTCCCAGTGCCTTCTATGTAGATGCACTACTGAAAAGTTCCAGCAGGAGGCAGTGTTACACCGCTCCACACAGAGCCCAGAGCTTCATCTTTCAGTGAAGCAGGTTGGATTTCTGGGCTTTGACTGATTTTTATATATAAACAGTGGTCCATATTTAAGAGCTGGTGTAAATTCACTCAGAGAATAAAAAAGTATGTGAACTCCAGAAGCAAAATGCTCTTATCATATGGATGTTTTTTCTATTATTGAGCCGGGCCTTTCATCAGAATGGAGACATTTCTCAGCACATTGGACACTTTCTCATTTCTTTCCTTTTGCCATTCAAGGAGACTCACAGATAAAGAAACCATAGCATGTCTCATCTGATAAATGAGACACATAGCTTTCATCTACCTTCCATTCATTTGTCTTTCCTTGCTCTCTCACAGCTTTTGATTAGCTCAGCCTGCTCTTTGTTACAGCAGACTGTACAGTCATATTTGCACACAGGAAATTAGAGTCTATGAGGCACACTAACAAAAGAGCCAGGCTGACTCATTCCAGAAAAGTCAAAATTTCAAATAGACATGCAGAGCTGTATTTTAATCACTCGGCTCATACCCTCATCTTTTACGGCCCAAAAAAGTGATAGCCAGCACTAATGAAGTTACGCAGGAACACTGACTTTTGCATAGTATATTGTGTTCCTTTCAAAACCCCTTAGAGAGTAATGTGTTTATACAACAAGATGAAGCTCAGTCACAGAAAAAAAGACTCACTGCCAACTTGAGAAATCAAATGCACAGGAGATCAAAGCCTTCACCAAGTGGCATGTATTATAAGACCATATTAAGGATTGAAAAGCCCAGTTGGCCTAATTAGGGCTATGCAGAAGGAAGCTGCCAATTCAAAAAAATAATTTAAGATTAAAAACGAAGACTTACAGAAACAGCAGCCAAAATAAGAGAAGAGAGCAGAATGATGAGACATACTGTACACATGGCACTGAGCAGTCTTGGTATAGATTTATCAAAATAAAGCCTGTTGGAGAGACCAGCCTCATTCACAGCCATGTTTCTCCTTTTATGATGAAATGTGTTGGAAATTTCGTTGTCTGTTCTTGTGTCAAACTTCAAACCGAACATGGAAAAATCTCTGTCATCAAGCATCTAAGCAATATTCAGCATAATGCAAACAATATGTTAACATACAGTGGGCCGTCTTTATGTGGGTTGGTACTGCTCATTTAAAATAAAAAAAATAGACAAGCAGAAGTAGTCTGTATTGGAGATGGGAAGTCATTGGTCAAAAAAAAAAAAGAACAGAAGCTGAGCAACAGTGTTTTTTGAATAGTGGAAAAGATAAAGAAAGGCTCGATTGCTGCAGCTAGAGTCGAAAGGTATGTGTCACTCGGGCTGAATGCCTTCGAGGTGTGATTACAGTGCTTCAGCTGAATTGCCTCCTGTCCCCCGCTTCCCTCCCCACTGGCTGAGGGACTGAGGGGCTTTAGGGCAAGTCACAGCAAGACGAAACTTTTAGCCACTTGCCAAAATGCTTCTTTTTGTGGTTTCCAGCTCTGTCCGCTCTGGCTTGTCACTGTCAGCAACTTCAGAAAGGTAATATTGAATTTGCCCCATATGAATAAAACACTCGATACCTGAGCTACTGGGAAAGCCATTCAGCGGCCATCTATATTCATGTCAGAATAGAAATATTTATTCTTAAAGTAAAGCACAGGTAATTGATCCCACTTCTCAAAGACCTGTGCGACCCCATGGTTTTTCTTTGTCGTTGGAGTATTATTTTCCTGAGAGGTGGAAAAGAGGAATGAAAAATACAAGGATCAGGTGAATACACAGTATGTCAAAAAGACTTTTTAGTGTAAGTACTTCAGCAGCTGCCCCACATCATAAAGAAATATATTTGAATTGAAGGAGAAGCGTGCTGCTCTGTAATTTTGCAAGCAACAAATCAACAACAAATTAAAGTGGATAAGCCTGCATCTTATATTTATATTTACAAGCTGAGAGTTGTGTTGTTTTTGTCTGTAAAAGGTTTTATTTTTAGGGAACAATCAAAAACAACTGTATTCTTTTAGTAAAAAAATAGATCTTTGAATGAACAGACAGCCTATTTCTGGTTCTTGCTTTTGAATTGATAAAAAAGGCAGGTTAACAGCAACGCAAAGAGACAGGGACGTCCATTTTATTGACTGAAAACTGAGGAAAAAGTGTAAAAAATCTTTCCTATCTTTCCTTTTTGACCTTTCCCATTAGTCGCTGTCTGGGAACAAGCCTGGTGCTACATGAAAAGAGTCCTAATAACTGTGTCAACTTGGACTAATCAGAGGCTGGGTCACTGCCCTCATATTAACCCACTGCTTGTTATTAACACACAGCTCACACCGAGGAAACTCAAACAGCATTCAAGGTGTGTCCGAGCGTCTGTATGCACGCCGTCACCTCAACTCTGTTTGAACTCCCGCAGCTCTTTGCTTGGGCTTTAAAACAAACAAGCAGTCCTCTCCAGCGGTGCTTTAGTTCATTGTGTGTATGACATGGTGATGTGTGTTTGTCACTGCCGAGTGTGCGTTGAGTCCTGAGCCTGGGTTTATCACTGAATCTTAAAAATGTAGGGCAGGGGGCTTCAGGTGTGGCGCTTCTGTGTGTTGAAGCGAAAGAGAGAAAAGAGTGGGGGAAGGGTGGATTTGAAGGGTCTATGATGGATAGCTGGGTAATGATGTAATTACTGAAGTGGTCAGTGCAGCTCCGGTTTGGAAAAGCAGACAAGAGTAACAGGCTGTCAGTCAGGTGTGTTGGAGAATCACAATGGGCTTTTTGTTCATGGTTTAGGTTGAGCTTTTGTATTAGTGACAAGAAATTAGACACATTCTCTTAAAAACTTAACCCTTATCAATATATTTTTGTGTTTTTCTTTGTTGCCTAAATGATTTATGGATTAATAATTTACTAGGATTTCCCAAAAAAGGGCCATTAACAGAGGTTTCCAAACATTTTACAACAAGGACCACATTTGATGAGAGGAAAATTTACAAGGGCTGACAGTCTCCTCTGATTTTATTCTCTTTCCACAAGCACAGGTTTATAAATGGATTTGAATATGTCTTCGTTGGATTTGAACAGGTTTTGGATGGATTTTTATTAGGTTTTAGTTGGATTTGAATAATTATTTGTTCAACCTGCACGTTTTAGATTTGAAAGGGTGTTAATTGGATCCAAACAGGTTTTAGTTAGATTTGGACATGTTTTAGATGGATCTGAATAGTTGTTTTTTTTTTTTTTTATTTGAACAGATGTTAGTCAAATCTGAAGAGGTTTATGATGGATTAAAACTGGTTTGAGTTGGATTCGAACATGTTTTATTTGGATTTGAGCAGGTTTTAGTTGGATTTGAACATGTTTTAGTTGGATTTTAACAGTTTTTTGTTGAATCTGCACGTTTTATATAGATTTGAAAAGATGTTAGTTGGCTCTGAACAGCTTTTACATGGATTTGAACAGGTCTTAGCTGGATTTGAACTGGTTTTAGTTGGATTTAGATATGTCTTAGTTGAATTTGAACAGGTTTTTGTAAGATTTTAATAGGTTTTAGTAGGATTTGGACATGTTTTAGATGGATTTGAATAGTTGTTTTTGTTTTTTTTATTTGAACAGTTGTTAGTTGGATCTGAACAGGTTTTAGATGGATTCAAACAGTTTTTAGATGGATTTGAACCTGTATATTAATGCTGTGTGACTGAGCTGCTGTTAGGGACATAAACAATCATTTTTATCACTGAAGCTGATGGCTGCATAAAATCTCACCTTGTGCCATGTTTGGCCCCTAAATCTGGCTTTGGACATGTCTGGCCATAAACAAACCTGTCTTTTGTTTCTCTGTGTTTCCTGTGAACTGTCTGAGAGCTACACATTCGAAGGTGAGAATAGTAGTCTGTGCGTAATAACAGGGATGTCCATTGTTTAATAATTACGTATAATAGTCATGAGTTCTTTAAAAAGCTGATAAAAGGATGCTGTTTCCAGGGTGAAAATCAGCACAGGAAATTATGGTGTGTGCTTTTCAAGACAGGCCTGTCATAATTATGGGTAGGTGACATAAGAAATTATAAAGAATCTTTATCACGTTTATTATTGCAGCATTTTTTAATGTAACCAGGAGGTGTAAGCACAATGCAATAACTGCTAATTACGAGGCATGTAATAAATACAGTGGCTGCATTTTTAAGAGAGATGTCAAAGCCTATACAATACAATAGTTTAACTTGTGTGCTGTGCCACAAATCAGCAGCAGACACCCACAATAAGACATCCGACCCCTCTGCACATTTTTCTAATTCCTCCGGATCCATCCATTTATCTTCCGGCCAAATCTATGTGTCTGTGCCAGAAGAGGTTTTTTGTTGGAAAGATAGTTGTTTGTTTACTGTCGCACTGATGATTGTTGTACGAGAAGGAATCCGAAGCAGATAACCTTGAAACCTGTGGTATTAAACTTTCAAAAGGCTCGCAGGTGAGCCATATGGCGCTGAGCAAAATGACCTGTGGATCAACTCTACTGTGTGACTGATGCATTTATTCAACAGAAGCCGTCGCAGAGGACAGTGGCCGGGATCTAAAGATGCACAAAGCAGAACAAAGCAGGGAAAAAGAGTGGAAGATAAAACGTTGGAAAAAGACAGACACGATTTGAACAGAAAGAAGACATCAACAGAAATAAACGTTTGGCAAAAGGTGAGAAAAGAAAGGGGTGTACAGGGAAGACAGCAGTGTGGTTCATCTGTGGGGCATGTGTTTAGCTTTGTTGGCCTAAATGTCTGCAGTGAAGAGCTGTCAGAGAGAAACACCTGGCACTGCAGCCTTTCGGATTACAATGCTGCAAATCATTACACAGTGTGAGCTATCAAATTAGATTTTTCTTCAGAACACTCAGTGCACATCAGATTTACTGGAACGCAGTCAGTCATGGCCCAAATTAGACGCAATATGAAATTGTCAATTGTATGTTTTTACTCAGTACCCCAGCTTCAACAAGAATCCTTTAACACACTTGCATTTTCGGATTTATTGATCATTGTATTACTTTGGTGCAACAAAACCTCCAAAACTGAGTTCAGACTTTCCTTTTCCTTTTTTTTTCCTTCCTCCAGCTTCTCTATCCTTTGCAACATGGAAAACTAAACCAGTGAGTGTTTACAACACATCAGAAATCATGTCAAAATGAATTTAAGTTTTGACTTTGTGAATAAATGAATAAACTGACATTGTCTCATTGGTTTTGTGTGTGGTCTGCTGCTTTTCAGAAACAGATGAAGCAACAGAGCACTGCAGTGGGACAGGAAGGGATGAAGAGGCTGCAGGAAGAGAGAGAAGGAAGGAGGGAATCCTTTTGCACTGATTATAGTGTTTATGGCTTCTGGACAGTTGTTTAGTTAAGGCGTTATGTGTGTGGATCTGTGAAGGGCCTGTGTGTGTGCTGTGGACCCCCAGGGACACACCTGGAGTGGAGCTATTCAGTGTTTCAACTCATTCGGCCGCTGGCACATTTCTCATGACTCCCATCCATTCTTTTGGCTCGAGGCAAGTCACTGAGACCCTTCAACGGCAGCACAGTGTATAAACAGGATTACAAAGAGCAGAAGGTCCCAGTCCACCACAAAACCAGCTCCGCAGTGGACAAGAGATTACAACGAGCCCCTTATTATAGTGTCACATGTTGCTTTAGTCTGCTTGTTATGAGAAATGTACGTTTACAGGAAGAACTATCAGGATACAATTGTGTGATGCTGAACTTTCAAACCTCAGAAGTCTGCTGTCTGACTGATGTGCTCACGTCCAGATGTAAATACATCATAAATACATCAGCGCCCCTCCGAGTGCTTCTCTCCTTGAAAAACACAGTGGTCAGTGGTGTTTGAGGTCTTTTAAACACAAGCCAGATCATACTCAGTCACACCTCCACAGATATCCAAACACAGGCTTTCCAGACCACCTCCAAATGTGTCTCAGAGGCACTTCAGACCTTGCATTTCAATTTATCTCAGCCATCTGGACACATGAGGCCTGTTGACTCATTGTGTTCACACCTGGTACTAGATTTGATGGAACCAAATGATTTTTTTTTTTTTTTTTTTTATTGATCAATTTGTGCATTTCTAGGGCTTTTCCTCATGAATAACTGCTGTTGTGACTACTTTAAAAAAACGTATTAGTGTGGAGAAAACACAAACCAGGAATAGATGATATAAAAAGCCTTCTCTTGGCTGCAAGGGTTAGTTTATTTCCATGAAAACTTTCCTCTGTGAGCCCTGCGTCACTGTGTCTTTAACAGTTCCCAGCGCAGATGGATGCACGGCCAGGCACCTGCTCCGAGCGCACAGGGACGCACAAGTGATACGAGTTTGACCACGCACACCACATGGCCCCCGTAAAAACCACCTTAAACACCCTCAGACTTCTGCGCCAAGTTGAAACGCACAGGTCGGTGGCGTGCTGCTCGCTCTACTCGCCCATTCCTCCTCTTCATCCTCTGCTGAGATGAGCTGAGGAAAGAAGGGTTGGGACAAGGGGAGAATAGCTGGAGGGAGGAATGGCTGAATAACGAGCAGAGAAACACCCACTCCGGACTGACCGAATTGTATCCGGACAAGAGTGAGAAGAAAGAGAAGACAGACGGGGGAAGGAGAAAGAGGGGAGCAGTAGCGGCAGCAGCAGCGTTTGGTTTCCCGAGGATTTCGCACTGGGGATAATAATAGGACGCGTTGAACTCATGTTTGGAGAGGTACGGAAAGGTATTTCATTCATTGTGCCGTTCATTCAGCGTGGAGGAGGTTTTCAGGTGCGCACCGTGGGACTTTATTTAAATAAATCTTGCGCAGAAAACGTTTGAAATGAGGATAATCGTGTGCTTTCCGTGAATCGAAATGGGTCAATTTATAGGACTTTTTATTGTGTGGCTAAAGAGCACTGGCTATGAATTTCATTGTGAAATAATTAGGGTTCTATAATTGGTCTAACTAGACATACATTCATCGTGAATGCACAAATAGCTTAAAGGGGACAGGCGTGTTGTAAATCTTGCTTTTCATTAACTGCTAGTTAGCTTTAAGTTGCCCTCTGGACTGTGTTAACAAGGAAATTATGCAAAGTGAACAGAGCAGAAACTTCTTGGCTTAATGCACTTTTGTTATGGCTCTAATAAACATAAAAATACATTACTTTAATCCTAATTCAATCTGTACACTCCCATGTGCATATGGTAAAAGGGGAGCAGAGGTTACAGAGAAACTAAACTATTCTTGAGTATTACCTCTTAAATGTCTTTAGCTTGTGTCTTTATTAATGAATCTGGAATTTTTCTTGCTTTATTGACACAAATCTGAAGAAATTACCAAATGTATTCAACATGTAAGATGTGTTCATGCAACAAGTTTGAAACAGTTTTTTCACATGTCTGAATGAGCATCTCTGGGGAAAACTGATAAATTGGCCATGTGCACTGCTGAAGGGGAATAACGCGGGACCAGGGAAAACTGTTCGGTACAAGGAATCAATTTGAAGAGGGTAAGAAGAAGTGAGGGCCTGTCCCGTTTGCCCTAATCTCACACAACGACGCTCAGGTCTGTCAATCACACCACTCTCAGTATGTTTCTTGTCCATCTTTGCAGTTCTTTTGTGAAATTATTCGCTTCTGTTCTTCTTCTAAGACAAAGTCCTCCACTGTTTCCCCTTTGAGTAGGCGTGAGCCCTAACCGCTGCTCTGTGGTCAGTCTAGACTGTTAGACTGCTGCTCTGTAATTGTATCAAAGTGGATATTAAACAGAGCGGCCGACTCCAGATCAGGGCTAAGGGCTTTGTGGGGAAGGTGGATGCTTCGATGACCCAGAGTCTCAAAGGCATTCTCGCTGCTTCTGACAATTCTTGAATTCTTTCCTTGTTTCTTTGCTGTATGTTTTCATCAGTGATATCTTTCATCTGTCCAGGCCTAGGCTGCTGCTCGAGAGGATGTTGTCAGTCGGAAGGATCAGGTGGTGTTTGTGGGCCCCGCTGGTGTTACAAGCCCTGGTTTCCCATTTACCCACTAATGCACAGGATAATGGTGAGTATTTTTAGGAGACGTTCACCTTCTTTGTCCTGCTTTTTCCCCAAACCCGGTCACCCAATGTCTTCCCATCTGTTTCTTCATTCTCCCTGCACCGCCTCAAGCCTGGGTTCACCTTATTGACCTTCTCCATTTCCAAATCCTTCTCTTTTTCCTCACCTGAGCCTTCTCTTTTCCCCCTTTTCACATTATTTGTCTCTGTTGGATGTGCAGGCTTAGTCTAATCACATCATATCATGCTCATGATCATATTGTGGTGCCATTTCGGCCTGGCAGCGTGGCAGCTCTCTCAACCTGCTGCCGATGCTGCCACGCTTCATAGGAGTTTTAATAAATGTGTTGTACAGACGTGCTTCAAGCTGAGATGATTTGCAGTGCAACGTGCCGTACAATATATATCGCCCCACTACAGCAAACCTCATTTAATCAAACTGAGCCCCATCTAAAAGTGTGCAGTTTTCAGGTTTGTAGAGTTTTGTGAGTGGCTGCAATAGGTTTATAGTTTAGGATTATGCTACAAATTCCAGAGATTTTATTAAGGCAGACCTATTTGATTATATGTGAGCTTTTTACCTATACTTAAAATAATAGTCTTAAGGGCATCGCAAAAGCGAGCGTCATCCAGAGCAGCCTGTTATATCACTTTGTACCAGTAGATAGAGTCTTGCACAAATCACACTGTACTTTATTCAAACTAGGTTGATTTATGCTTTACTGCAGTGGTTTGCTGATACAAACTTAGTAAAGTAAACTTCAGAATTGTAGAAACATAACGTTCACCATTTAACCGCACAGTTACTAGCTGCACTCAGTCTTCTGTTGGTCTCTTGCTGATGTTCCCAGAGCAGCTCACACAAAGCATAACGCCAAGCCAAACAATGAAGCTCTGATGGGGTTGAAGTATTTTAATGTCAATGCTGACCTATAATGTTGGTCCAAATCAATAATTCAGAAGTGACAGTCCAGTATCAGCCTTCCTTTAAAGTTGAACTTATAGTTGGTTACCACTCTGTAAAATACATTTTCTTTATGCAATTGTGAAGGCTGTTTTATATTTAGTGTGTTTATTGACAATTGGAAGTCCTCAATAAACAGCAGTTGCTTTGAAATGAAAAGGCTCTCCTTTTCATTTCTTCAGTCCCTCTATTACATTCAGTTCCCAGACATTTTCTGTTCTCATGTCACTTTGTTCTGTGCTTTTTCTCACCATCATTCCCGCTCTGTTTCCTGTCAGGTATTTTACTGTTTTGCCATTTCATTTTCTCTCAAGGTTTTATTCCAACTCATTAGCAGTTCTATAGGTCATACTTTTCATATTAGTGAGTCAGAAACAATAGGTGCGACAAAAGTGACAAAAGCAACATAAATTAACTTGGGATTTGATCACAGTGAACCGGACAGAGTAGGCCGTCCTCCCAGACGTTATGGGACTGTGGCCTGCTCGATCCTATCAGTAGGGATTGTGTGATAGCTGTTAATTTAGCTGAGTCTGTCCCTTTAAGCTGCAACATCTGGTCAGAGGGGATTTGAGATTGTGGATTAGTGTGTGTTCTACCCATGGAGGATGTTTGTATATACAACACAAATGTCAGCATGCTGATAAGAACTCCCACTACCAAAGAGTGGGCCAATTTGGAAAATCTTTTCACTATAAGTAACAAGCACTTCACATTAAGATTTACAATTTAAGTTTTGGTTAAAAAAACATTGCATGATATTGCAACCTCATACTGTACATATTTATAATATAGCACTGATGTCTTCCATTTAGCATCTACAGTTTTTATTATGTAGTCTATTTATCCTGGCAAGTAAAATGTAAGTTAAAGTTAAATGCATCATGGAATGGGATGAAGTTTTCAAAATATCTCAGTTTGTGAATGTAGTTGTAATGTAGCATTAATAATGCCAGATGTCCAGATTTTGTGAAGCTGAGAGTTTTTTCTCACTGTTGCCTTTTGTCTTTTGTCCTAACTTAGGAAAGCATTGAATAAGGAAATGTAAATTTAGTTCTCTCAGCTGCTCTCTGAGGAGCAAGGAGTGACCTGGCAGCTTTTGATGCTCTTTTCAAAGCAGCAGTGATTGAGAATAGAAGGAAGCATTATTACTGACTGTGGACTTTTGCCAAAGTTTTATTCAAACTATGGTGCAAGTTTTACAAATTAGAGGACTTATTTATTATTCATTGTTCGGTTCCCCATTTCCCTAAACAAGTTAGCCGGGCGCCGAGATGCACATAGCTGTTAATCCTATGTGAATAAACTGTGTGCATAGTTAATCATTGTAATTGATTTTGCTGATTGGCTGACAGCTGGGTCAATACTGTGCTCCAGGACAAATCACAGCAGATTATGCACTCAAGAACACATTCAAAAAGGTTTTGCCCATTTTCTGTTTTATGTGTGTGTGGTTACGGGCCAGAGTACTCAATTAGTATGAGTGAAAGTGTTGGCCAATAACTGTGGTTATAATGAAGAGAGAGAGGGGCCAATGAAGAGAAATCAATTAATCATAAACAACCAGAGGATGAGATAAAACAACCTGTTTTGAATTTAAAAACTGGTAAATGATCCAAATCCTGCAGCCGTTACCACACCTCACCCCTGCTGTTGACGGTAATGCACCTTGTCATTATAATCACCCAGTCTGGACAAAATGGAGCAGAGAAATGTTTAATATGCAATATGCACAAAGCTCTCTAATTTTCACATTTGTTTATGTCTAGACAAGTGTAAATAAACAAAATTAAATTGATGAGAATTTAAGATGATGAGGATTAAAGAAAAAACAAAAAACACCACAAAGCACATATAAGGAGTAGACAATATGCAAGTCGATAGGCTATAGTTACTTTCTCCTTTGAAAAGGCCCATTTTGAAATGTGCTATTAAATCACACCTCACTTAATATGACAGCTCACACATACTGTTCAAACATTATGTATATCAAAAACAAATCAAATACATAAACAGACATATTCTCCTGACTTTTCAGATAAAACCTGAGTGAATGATATTGATTGCAGTACTTCCTTCAGGCCTCTAGGGGGCAGTGAAGGCGAGCTGTGAACGGAGTAAAAACGCCTTTTGACGAAATTGTGTTTGCAAAATGTTAACATTAAATTGTCTTATCTGTGTTACATCAGCAGAAATATTTGCATTGATCGGCGTCTCTTGGTGTAAGTAAGGGTAAAATTCTCCCTTTTATGAATTTATTCTTAGCCTTATACATGTTAGCAACTAGACTGAAGAAAACAGACAAACTTAGGTGCTTTGGGCGCATGCAAAGTTATCGTATTTGGCTCAACACAATACAAAAAAGGGCTTAATGAGTCAAATGCTAAAATAATGTGTGTATTAGTAAGTTTCACGTTTAACTCATTAGCAGAAGTTAGCTTAATTAGGCTAGATTTCGGCTGCGCACCTGGATTCATTTCAGTCTGATTGCGAAAATGAATAAATCAAGACACCTGTGTAATCGTAGTTGTAAATCAGGGACATCTGTAAAACTTCCTTTGTAAAAAGAAAATGGAAAAAGGGTTAGTTTTTCCAGCTGCTACTAATAATAATCTTAAACCTTTCTCTGCTTTTGTAAACAAATCACAATATTGACCTCTACCTCAATGTACCCCTTTGTAAAAACAGCCCACGGCATTTTTCTACTGCAGCTTTCCTATGTATTTAGTTGCTCATCTGAATGAACCTAGTATTTTATCGTGATACTATGTGCACCACTGGCAGCCATGCAGAATATGATGGCTTCTTTCACAAGACTGCACATGAAGTGGGCTCATCCTGCAGACTCTTAATGTTCAGTCTCTCTTTAGAGATTTCATACTCACGTACACACAATGCAGCAGAAAGATAAGTGCTACACAGGTAAGCGGTGAAAAAAGGGAAAGGCATTAAAGCCACTAAGGATAGGAGTAAGTGAAGAGAGGGATGCAGGATAAAAGAGCAGAGGAGGAAGTAGCGGAGACAGTTTAAAGCCCAGGATAAAAAGAGGAGCTGGTCCGTGTGAGCAGCCGAGGAGATAAAAAAGGCAGAGTAGATTTGGGTTAAGCACAATCTCAGTGAGCAGCATCGTTGTGATACCAATGAAATGCACATGACATCAAACGGCAAGTGCTGCATAGCCACTAAACACACACTGCAAGTACAGTAGTTATCTCATGGTGACAAGGCACTACGAGCCAGCTGCTGTCATCCATGTATCCAGTGTATTAGTGGAATGACTGTAACTAGAATACACGCTCTGGTGGCAGTATTGGGCTAATCTGGAGTGAGGGGGAGGAAAACATGGAATTAATAGGTAAAGGAAGGCTTGAAAAGAACTAAAAACAGAAAAAAGGAGAGAGAAAAGAGCAGAAGATGAGCAATGAGAAATCACATCAGTTGAGATGGCATTTCAGGTGAATCAAAGTCAAGGCCTGTGTGCCAAATGTGGGCCTTTGTGATATTTTTGCTGGTCCACAGATACAATTTGTTTGTTTAATATGTTGGTTGGTGTTGTAGGTGATAGATAAGTGACTTGACATCTGGAGTTAGAAGGCTTTATCAGTTTCATCTAATACCAAATTACCTCATTACCAATTATCTTGATATAGCACTTAGATATTGTTTCCATTTACTTGGGCGTGTCTGTGGATATTCTCAGTCATCCAGGTTCATAGTAAGCAGGCATCTGGGCATATTCCCTGTTTAATTTTGTGATCTGTCTTCAGCTTGAATTGGACATGGCTGGTATTGCAAGCAACAAAATGGTTCAACTTCAGATAAATCAGAATAAAAAGTGATGAGAATTTGACAATAAAGATGAGCTAGAGCTATACCCCAGAAGTATAAGCAGACAGGGGAGCTACAGTTTAATGTAAAAGTATAAGATAATTAGATGGTGGGTATTTTATTGTTTGAAACCTGGCTGTCCTGTTATGACGTTTTCACTGTAAGCCACATAATTCCAGCTCATTGTGGGCTGACATCTCTAACCCTTCCCTCTACGACTGAGGAGATTACTCGGTTCACACTCCCGATCAGCTCATTTAAGCTGCGCACAGCTCAGACATGGCTTCGAACAGATTGATGGGTTTGCAATATTTTCATTAAGATTCAGTGACTCAATCCACTGTATTTTCCCCCGGTTGCTGTTGCTAAGCAGTAGTCACTAAGGCTCAGCCAAAGGGCTTGCATTTAGCCCCTGGCAAGAAGCTCAGTCAGAAGCTGTTAGGGGCTCACCGACTCCAGCGCCATAAGTCTTATAAATGAACACTTCTGGTTTATGAGCGACACATGAGTATGCACACAGATAACGTATAGAAGTGCTGAGGCCATCTACTGTAGGAATAGTTGGTATTGTTCATGACCATGCATATATGAACAAAAAAAAAGCAGATACAAAACAAAAGAACAGATCCACCATTTTTTAAAATAATCTTTCTTCACCACCATCTTCTGATAGCCATTGTTTTGTCCATATTCATTAATTATTGTTGCTGCCTGATACTGAAATCACTCCAACTTGTTGACTTTGACATCACTGTAAGAAGGTCACGTTGCTGTTCATTTAAATGATAAATCAGGGTGTTGTGTGGTAGAGAGGGTTCATTGACATGCAAAGCAAAGATCACAGCATTCAAGGCAATTTTCAGACTGTTATTAGTATCCTGTCTGCCAACTTAATTCACCTAATATCGAACACATTAAATGATATGAGAGTAATAATCTACCCGGCTACCCAGCTAACCTAAATTATTCATAGATTCTTATTGTGCAGTGTAATTATGCCTTCTTCATTCTATGCATTCTGAGCATTTGCAAAAGGTTAAAATGTAAAAGTTATGAGCTGCAATGTCAAATGGCATTATTGAAGAAAGAAAACAATCATTAACAATTTAAGACCCAAGTGATTTTTGATGTTTGGCTTCTTTAGAGGTTGTACTTGTCATGAACTTATGAGATCATACCATGACCAAAGTCTGAATGGAGCTTGGTGACAAGTTGTAACTAAAATAATTTATTTTGGAGTTTCTCTTAGAGTTTGACTTCTTAGCGAGGCTCTTCAGTTTAAATAGTGAAACTTTTTCCATCAGTGATCACAGATGTAGTTTGTAGTCTGATGATATGTTCATCTGAGGGGAATGTGTACTCAACAATACAACATTAAGCTCACCATGTTTACTATATATATCTTGTTTACGTTGGTGCAGCTGTTTCTGTGGAGTTTGGTGCAGTCAGATTCTGTCCTTCTTTACCACCTCCCCATTTTAAAATATGTGCCTCGAAGAGTGTTTGTAAAAGGTTTGGACCGCACACACTCCTACACACATAAACACAGGCAATGGCTGCTGTCACCATTTTTAACCACAGCAGGGCAGGTTTACTGCAGACCTCAGCCTGCAGTACAATTGTAAAGCATTCATTTATCTGAAATATTATACAGATAGTACACACGGGATTACACTCAGTTTATCTTATCGGCAGAAGATTTTTCCTTAAAGAGAATTTAAACAAAAATTGTATTTTCTATTATACCTTAACTCCTTCCTTTTAAACTGAGCTGAAATTACACACAGCTCGGTCATGTTTCTGCTTTATGTGTGTGTGTTATTGTTGCATAGAGCCTCAACAGTGAATATCACACACTGGTCAGTTGCCTTACATCTTTAGATCTAATAGAACTGCTTAGGGGCTCACAAGAGTTGACTTCTCATGTTCACACTTCTGACTAACCCATGTCAAATGCATTTTGCATTATTTTTCCATATTTTTTCTAACCTGAATATGACCTCACAGGTTTTATTGAAAATAGCATTAAACCTCTTCTGTTTTTGTTTTTTTTTCAGTCCCATCTCCACGAAGGTTACGCTTCAAAGTGCTGAGCTCAAACAAACTACTTGTTTCGTGGAAGGAGCCCAAAGGACACATTGACAGCTATTTGTTCCTCTACAGCAGTTCACCAGGTAAGGTTATCTCATTGTAAATACACTTGAAAACATACAGGATGGACAAATACAGCACATTTTTCAGATATGACTTGAGGATCCCGTGAATTGTGTGAGTCTGTCAGAAAGGATTATGTAATTTACTTCTTATCAAAGGCAGTATGAAGGGATTACACTCTGAAAGATGTGGAAGACTCCACATTTGTTCTGCCCCTCAGCCAAGTTTAGGACAAGGCAGTGTTATTTCTGCACACCCAGGCCCTGTCAGCACTTTTCAATAAGGGTCTGATAGCACCTGCTGCAGCCTGATTGAGTTCAGACAGGGACAGCTTTATGAAAAAATGTGTCCCCTGTAGTTAGAGTTTAAAACTGCATAATTACTGTATGCTGCTGTATATGTCTGAGATGTTAATTTATCCCATCTTTTGAACTAAACACTAACTTGTGTCTGAGTCATTTATAAAACTATTTTAAAGATGTGGTGGTATAAAACCAGTGTCTGTGCTGATATTGAGCTTGACTGACAGCAGTTTGGTCTTAGGTTTTAGTCTGTGAACACACTGATCACGCACTTACCTCATCAGACCTGCCATACCCTTGAGTAGGATTTATCTGCCCTCTCCAAAGGCGTCATTAGTCATCATCCAGCAGCGACAGGGGACAGAGGAGCTGAGGAGGCACACATGCACTCTCACACACGCCTTATTCAGGGCCAGATTGATTGCAGGGTCACGATCAAAATGGGCTGATAATGTGACCTGTTGCCCTGATGGGGATTAACTGCTGAGGAGAGGGCACCAGTGTACGCACAGCTTTTTGATTTGTGATGAACTGCAGTTTATTTTAGGAGAATGTCCTTTTTCAATCCCTGCATCAAAGTCACGTTCATTCAACCTGAAGGCTGTGATTAATCAGCCCAAAACTACAGCATGTTTTATAAGTCCTGCTAATATTAAGATAGACAGAAACAGACACATACTGTATTTAAGATGATAGAAATGACTGTGACTCATTCTTGTCTTTTGTTTTTTTGTAGGTGATGGTCAGAGGGAGATCACTGTACCGAAATCTGAGAGTAAGGTGCTAATAACAGACTATAGTCCATCCAAAGATTATACTGTTAGTGTGATCTCAGTCAGCGGCAGCCACCAGAGCAGACCACTCCAGGGCACATATAAAGGTTGGGCACTGTTTTTTTTATTTTATCATTAGGTTACAATTGTAGCTGTCTTTCCGCTGTCTGTTCCCTCAAATGATTTTTCTCTAATAAGCAATTTTGCACCACTGTATACTTTCCTCCGCTCCAATTTCCTTCAAATTTCTAATTCTGTTGTTTTTCCTCATTCAATTTTTCATCTATATTATGAACAGGGGTATATATTTAGTAATAATTCAGTCCTTTTGAAAGCGCAGCCTTGTAATTTTGTTTTATCTGCTGCAGCTGAAAGAGACGATGGCAGAGAGCAGAGTGAGCCCCAAAGGCTGACTGAGGCAGTTGTCCTTCCTGACGATGCCAATGAGATCTCTGGAGGTAGGACACACACACACTGTTTCCACAAACCCTGTGCTTAAATAAACATATTAATAAAATGAGCCGCAGAGTTGGGCTGTACTTTAAGAGTCCTCCAGTCTGTTGTCATGGAGATGTTTATAACCAGGAAAAAACAACAGTCGTTACTCTCTGTAGCACCTGATTAATAATCTACAAAACCAAAAAACTAACCTGACATGGTGGATATAGTGCTTCTTCTGCATTTGTGTTAGCAAGAAAACACACCTTTTAAACACAGTTGCACCTGGTGGCCTTGTTATCTATGTTAAAAGAGATGCTATAAACATTTCTCATTGTGGTTTCTCATTGTGGTGGACTCACGTTTTATATCCCACACTGGTTTAGACCTCCGGTGTCTCTGCTTCCTCTACTCCATGTCTCGGCAGATCATAAAGGTGCTACTCTTGTGTGTTGTTATCAGATCCACTCACAGAGGTGACCTTGATTGGTGTTTGGCTTTGTATCTGTTACAGATTATAATCATATTCTGCTGTGCTTCAGGAAAACGGAGTCAAATTTGTCCACGTACCTTGGGTTGAAGTCTTTTTCTTCCTTTTCCCATGGTAAAATTAATTCCACAAATATTCATAGCGTTCATCTAAAATGTGTATGGAATAAATTAGAAATGCCTTTCTACGTGTGTTCTCTGCAGTTCCTAGGTCTTGAAATATTTGCCACAGAATACACAGTTGTTTTTTATGTAATTGAATTTAATAGCATAATACATTTAATTACAAAGAAACTTACATTAAACATACAAAATAACAATGGCAGCCAGTCCAGGAAATGTGTGTCTTTGAGCGTGTTTTAAAACATGTGCCTTTGTGTTTAAGTGTAACGAGAGCAAAAGTAGATAAAAGAGCAGCTACAGTGCATCCTCTGCGGAAAATTACTGCCTCTGTCTGTTCTATTTTGTTGTGAGTAACTTACAGATTACTTAACTGTGTGTTGTTGCGTGTAAGCAAGGGTTTCATTGAGCTAAAACAGACTATCCACTCAGCAGCAGCTTTAAGGGAACTAATTGTCTGTTCTTGAGTTGTCATTAGCAGAGACTGGCTGTGGGCAATGTGGATAATTTCAAGGGAATTATAGTGTATATATATATATATATATATATATTACTATATTAATCTGGGAAACCAGTCCTCCTCAGACTGAGAGAAGGTAAAGATATTTGCTGCTTCAGTACGTGAAAAACAGCAGACATTTCAGAGGACCTTGTTTGTAGGTTTAAATACAAGTTCTGATGACACTAAAAGACCAACTGCTGATTGAAATACATCTAAAAACTTTGGCATCTTTCTTTGTTTGGCTCAGTCGTTCAGATATAAAAAGTCAAATGTTTTTAGCAGCACCAATGTCAATTTAGGTGAAAACAGTGATTTTATTAGAACTAAGGTAAATTGGATTTCACAGTCAACTGTTTCACTTTATGTGAGAAACCAATAACAATTTCAGTCACACATAAATTTACTAGGGGAATATGATCACAAAGTGTGCTTATGAAAGAGGAACATATCCAGTAAAGCTCTAGCTTCAAGAGTGTTTTCACTGAGAATTGAGTCTAAATAATGTTTACTTAAAGATAAGGCAATATTTTAGACAGCTGCATGATATTAGGGCAGAAGACCTCATCTGAATGTGTTTGTGTGTGCAGTAGGTGTGTCCATGACTATATTTGTTTCAAATGTGGGTCAGTAGCCTGCAATAGTAAAACAGATGGCTGTCCCTCTGTAACTCAGGTCATTAAGATCCAGCAGATAGAGAAATCAGCGGTGGCTTCTTCTAATGAAAACCTTATTCAGTGGGAGCAACTTTGGTAAAACCCCAAATCATGTTTTATGTGATGTGAATGATCAATATACGTACAATTTGTGTATTAATAAAATACTGACACATTACAGCTCCCAAATAGTACTGTGTAGAAAAGAAACTGTTGATGTTCTTGACATGTGCTTGACATCCATGTCCCTGTTAGTTTACTGAATGTCTGAGCGCCAAGTCAGCAGCAGACTTTACACTATAGTCGTTGTCCAATAAAGAGCTAAAGCCTCTTTTATCCATCCACTGCGGTGCCTTTTTAGTGTCTTAATGCATATTAGCTAATAAGATATGAGCAGAGTGTTGCCTGTGTCTCTGACTGAAGATTCAAACCTCTGTGCACACACTCACAGACTGAACCCCAGGGACAGTGCTGTGAAAGTTGAATTGGAGGCCAATGAGATTCTGTTGACTTTGAGCGCTCTGATTCAGAGAGGGACTGTGATATCCATCACCTGTACAGAGGCTAACCAACACACCTGGAGAGACACTTTTCTCTATTTATGGCTAACCCTGATTGCTATCATAATCATTTATCGAAATGCTGCTGGGACTGGATTTCTACGTGTTATGTGTGTTTTTGTGTCTCTATCTATCACCATGGTAATCCCAGTTGTAACATTCATTGATGCAAAAAAAAAAAAATTGTGCCAGTGTGTGGTTTAGTGTAAAATCTTTCCTGTGTATGTGGACTTTTTAATTTCTTATCTCATTAGTTCCCCAGAATTAGCTGTTGTTGACTAGCATTTATTTATATTCGCTAGATATTTTACGCTGTATATCAAAGGATTGAAATATCTGGAGATAGCAGATAACAGAAAATGAGGGAATTACAGATTTTATCCACAGCTTCTGCATGAGTCAAAACTGCTACACTCCTGGATAAACTAGTGATGATTTACTGCAGTTATCACTTCTTTTATATGTACTGTATTACTTAAGTGCTTCAGTAATAGAGCAGTGATGGTGGGATATATAGACCACCTGAATGTATATGAAACCTATAATTAGTTCTGCAGCTGATGTGAAAATGTCATACAAACTCAAGCTTGGGTGTAGGGCTGTAGAGGTTTTTAGCAGAACTGTACTCCTAAAAATGAAAAGTGAGGTGGCAAAGAAAAGACTTGGAATAAAAAAGTCAGACAACCACCTCCCAGAAATTCACATTAGGCCCACGTTCATCTTGTCTCACTTTACACTCTTTCCATCATACATATTGTTTAACATTTTGTGTTGGACCATGGCCAACTATTAAATAATACTCCTTTGAGTGCAACTCAAGAAAGATCCTCCTCACACACAGTAAATGGGCGTTCAGAGACTTGAGGAGAGCAGTGGCTATTGCTCTTTTTGACGTGAATGGGGTCTGCATTCGCCTAAACCCTGTCCTTGTCCTCTATTAAAGAGGGGGGCTGTATGTCATGGCTGAGCTGAACTAATTGTGTATTGGTGGTTAACAAGAGCATTTGTGTGTGACAAGTGCATTAATGTGTTAATGACTTTTAGACCATTAGTAGCAAGGACCCCTTAAATGCAAGGTCAACTTGCATAATTAGCGTCCACTTGTCCCCATATTTGCTCATTTAGCTCCACTCACTGTCCCTCTTTGTGTGTAGACGAACAAATGAAGTTTTAAACTCTGCTCTCTTTGATTTGCTTTAACATACAACAGTACTTAAAATGTATTTATTGTATACAGGTAGACTTAGACTCTGTTGGGTGTGTGCATGTATGCTGCTGTTTTGGACAGAAACTTTAATTATTATGTCCTGTTTGCTGCCTGAAACATTATTGTACCATCTTTTCCGGTGTCCTTTGTTAATTTTCTATTTTCCTTTTATAGTTCTAAACATATGACTCCTCTAAATGTCTGTTGATCAGAACAGCTTCTCTTTAAGGTTGGTGTAATGATTGCTATCCCCCACTAACCCACTATTTAAACTGGGACTCGTTTATTTCCCAGAAGAAGAGTTTTTAAAATACAAATTTATCATTATGGAAAACAGGCAAATTATAACACTGCTTTGCATATATTTCCATAATTTTCCTGTGGGTAGTAATAACTAGTTCAACTGTAATAAATTCTCTGAATGCAGTTTGTTGGCTCATCCCTTCAGCTGATAAATGCACACATCTGTCAAACAAAGACTTGCTTGTGCTTGTGAGAGGAGAAATGTATTGCTTGGTGTTTTGGCATAAAAACGCTCTTCTTGAAGATTGACTGAAAACAGTCTCCTTAAACCACTCACCTCAACGTTTTTTTGGAAGTTTAGCATTGGGCTAAAATATAACCAGAATTGATAAGTGGACTCTGGCTTTTGAAAAAGAAGCCCCACAGTTCAGGAGGTGGAGAAAGCCAGACAGGGATTAAAGAAGAACAAACAGAAGAGCTGAAGAGAAGCCAGGCAAACAGAGGCAGGTATGCAATAAGAAAGTGCAATAAGAAGAAAAAGACTGAAAAAGTGATTTAGGTTATGTGTTGCTTTGAGACTACATACAGTGTCTGCTCAGTCTCTGTGTATTCGTTGAAGGGGAACATAGCAAGACACTGGATTAAAGATCAGCAGGCTCGAACAGGGAAAGGTCCCTATTGAAACGACACAACTCGTCTAAAAACAGCTGTCGGATTACACCTTAAAACCCGACGGATCACACTGTGCTCGCACAGACTCAGATAAACACACTGCCACACAGGCCCACTGGTGTCACCGATGAATGTTTGTGCCTGTTGTTCAGAGGGTCTCTGAGCAAACGGCAGGTGTATCAATCCATCTCTTGACTGAATAAACAGCCCAATAAGCCTCAGCAAATGTTTTCTGCTTTTGGCGCACTCCACTTGTATTATTTATTTGGGACTAGACTGCTTTAGGCAGTGCTGAACAAGGACTTGACGTTATTTGTAATCATCCAAACATAATTTCACGAATAAGATAACACTCTTACTCCATCCATACAAACTGGTTGAACTGCTGCCTCCTTTTGAGTGAAAAGATAGAGTTCACATTCATTTTCATTTATTTGGTATTCAGTAAATGTGTTTTTCAGCGACTCAGCAGCATCAACATGAGCAAAGGGAAAAGGAGATCATCTGAGCAATCTTTGGAAAGCCTTCCTACTGACTAAAAAGTAACTTGTATGGGGTAATATGCAAAATTGTATAGTGACAATCTCAAATTTTCATTGAAAAAAAAAAATGCTCTTATTGGTCCGTAACCCAAATTAGGTCTTGTTCATTTCTTAGAGTTTAAATGTGTGTGTGATGTATATTTTATTGCAATCAGGCAAATAACAATAACTGTGCTTTGCAAACAGTATACTTGTAAACAATATTACTTATGTACATCCTAATATGGAGAAAACAAATTACAAAAGAAAAAAACAAAGGCTCTAGGAATAGTCAGTGAAAGAGGCAAAGTAAACCTTAATTAGGTCATTAGAGTTTCATGCTTTAGAAAACTATTCACAGATAATAGAAAGTAAACCAAAGAAAATGTCTGAGTGGTGTGGGGATGTCACAGCCCTTATCAATTTATCTTAGGGCCAGTCAGTGCTCTCGGTGCTAACTCCAGACGATGAGACACAGTCTTGGTGGCGGGGGAAATAAAAGTTAACCAGAGAGATTGAAATGACTGCGCTCTCTGTCTGATCTCTGGCTAAATAGGGGTCAGCAATAAATCAAGGCCAACTGGGAAGAGCCACTTTTAATGAGAAGAGAGGAAGAGACAAGAGGGGAAATAGAAAATAAATAACATTTAGTGTGCTCACGTTTTATCCTAGATAAACCTTTGCCAAAGGAAAAAAAAAGAAAAGAAAACTGAGAGAAAGTCGTCTTTTGACCAGGCCAGTGCCTACATATTGTTTTATTCTAGTATCAGCACTCTAGACTTCCAAAACAATCCGGTATTGACTTTCTTGTGTTGCAATTGCTTTGCCGATCTATATGTTTGTGTGTGTTTCTTGGCAGAAAATGTCTTGGCAACCTGCTATTCTTTAATTAATCTGTCCTGCTTTGAGAATAACACATCGGCTTTGTGTCTCGATATGCTTTATTTGTGTCTGTACTATCAGTTACCGATACTTGAGCTACTTGTGTATCGTTTGTGCCCGCTTGTGTAGAGCCTTTGTCGATGCATGTCTGTCTTTGCTTTGCTCAAAGTTGCAGCCAGCCAACAGTGGCTCCCTTTGTGGCAGCCTCATTCTAATAACCATTTCTTTGCTCCTACACAAGTTAATTCAATTGTCTCAGAGTCACATACTTTTTTCCCACAGCACAGCAGATTGCACTGTGGGCTGTGAGTTGTAAAATGCGGCTGCTCACTTGCAGGCACCAGGTGGACAGTCTGTCGAATCACATGCACGTATGCCAATTAGAGTTGGTGCTTGTCCAAAATAGGTTTGGTGATGGCAATGCTTTTTCTGATCTTGTGCTTCTATGCAAATAAGGTTCATCTGCAGTTCAGCCAACCTTATGTTTTGTCAGCAATATCTGACAATCAGAGAATATAATTCATGATTACAACCTCTATAATAAGATTCTTTAATAAACTACAAATTAATTTGGAGTTTTTTATGCATGCTTATATTTAGGCTGTTTGTACAACTTTGTGTTATGGCAAAAAAATTACTCGGGCGCCGATGAGTTTGTGAAATAAAGGCTTGCCAGTGTTTTATTTCTCGGCAGAGAAAGTTCCAACCATCCAGTGACAGAGTCACGGTGAGAATGAAGTTGGACCCTGCCTGTCGGTTCAGACCAGTATTATACAGCGGTAACATCAAACACAAAACCAATAATAGGTGGGGAGAAAACAACAGGGTTAAGGAAGTTTGAAACAAAAGGAAAAACAACAGATGACAATACATTACAAACTATTGGGGAGAAAAGGAAAAGGGAACTTTTAACTAACACGTATGTGCTAATTTGATTCACACTTAGATGTAAAATCATTCTTGAGTAGACCTAAACAGATTATGGCATTTGGCAAAAGTAAAACAGATTGGAACAGAATGTTAGATTTGACAATTGTATGAATGTATCAATGACTAATTTCCACAATTGCCTACATTTTACACATCCATTTTTGACATGTTTGTGATTTGATTGCATATAAATTTTGTAGATCATTACCAGTGTTGATTATTTTCCAAAACAGTGGCAAATTTATAACTGATTGTGAATTTTTATTCCGAGTAATGTCAAATGATGGCAACAGTTTAAAAGTGATGAACTTCTGGAGCACTATCCAGCTGCATTGTCATATTAATCAAATGCAATGTTTACTATTGTGGTTCTGTATACGGTGAAATAACATAAATTAAGGTCACATTAATTACTACTACTACTACTACTACTACTACTACTACTACTACTACTACTACTACTACTACTACTACAACTACAACTACAACTACAACAACACCAACAAGAGGGAGCATGGCCCTTAGAATCAGATCAAATGTAAAACATCAGTCTTGATATTCCCAGCACTCTGCCATCAAATTACTTTGTATTAGCTAAGAAAATGTAATTAGCTGCAATTACAATACATCTAATCCTCTGTTTAACATCTCCACCATTGGCTTTTCCCACTACAGAGTAGTCCCCACTCCTTGTCAGACTGCTGGTTGTTTGTCTGAGTGTCTTTCACTGTAAATACTAATACCCCCTAAGTGAGCTCCCCAGTTCACACTTTTTATGTTTGTTTGTCCATTTCTGTTCTTTTAAAGAGCCTTTTTGTGTTTTGGTCCACTGTTTGAAATCTTAGAGTTTTTCAAAGGTCATGATCATGCTAGTTTGTTTTGCTTTTTGGTCTCTCACCTTTTTGCCACTTTTCTGAAACAGTGACATTACAATGCAATACAAGTGCCTCTGTTCTCTTTAGAATGAGAAAAAAAAACACCTTTATTTGGCTTGCTTTTGGAAATGTCCTTTTTCTAAAGAATGCAAAGTAAGCTACACTTTGTATATATAAGACAAAACTCATGCGCTATATACACTACTACTCCCTTGAGTTTTGTCTTAATTATTAAGTAGTTGCTCATTGCTCATTTCTCATTTCGACAGCATTCTCCTTTACAGCATGTTCAGAATTATTCATTGAGATTTTTGCAGACAAATAAAGATTTATGATATGAACTGAAGTGGATATGTTCATTTTTAGGGCATCATAGTGAGCTGATAAGCAGTTAAAGGATAAAGAAAAATGTGCATGTGCATGACATAAGAGGTAGAAAGAGGGATCTGTAAGTGCATGCGGTTTACAACTTCCACTATGCTAATTATACAGTTATACAGTGTCATGTTCTCTGTATGCTGTTTAAGTAACATAATTTTACTCAGAATGGGGATTTACTGTGACTTTAGTCTGTGTGTAAATAACTAATGCACTTAATTGGAAGTGTTTTCTATTTCCTATACAGTATTTGTTATTAATGTACTTTGTTTTATGAATTTGCACTGAGAGACCTGAGTATTGTCTCAATTGAATACAAAATGTAAATGTCCCCTGTCTTCTTATTTCCCAGTGGATCAGTTTGTGTGCCGCACTGAAGCTATAGCAGACATTGTGATCCTTGTGGATGGCTCATGGAGCATTGGGCGACTCAACTTCCGACTGGTCCGAATGTTCCTGGAAAACCTTGTCAATGCTTTTGATGTCGACATTGACAAAACAAGAATAGGTCAGCTCTTGCCCCAACTGTCTCATGGTTGCTTAAATGATTTGTACTTTAAAGCTATTATGTTTCTTTGCTCGTGTTTGTAGGTCTGGCTCAGTACAGTGGAGATCCTAGAATAGAATGGCACCTGAACACCTTCAGCTCTAAAGATGCAGTTATTGATGCTGTCAAGAATTTGCCCTACAAAGGAGGAAACACTCTTACAGGTGATTCTCTGATACTTTTGCTGTAATTTTGTTTCCCTTCTTAAAAACGTCCAGTCTTATCTTACCCTATATTTTTCTCCCTGATATCTTTTGTCTTCCCATAAGGCCTTGCTCTGACCTACATCCTGGAGAACTGTTTTAAGCCAGAGTCTGGCTCACGAGTCGGTGTACCTAAAATTGGAATCCTCATTACGGACGGAAAGTCTCAAGATGATGTTATACCACCTGCTGAAAGCCTGCGAAATGCTGGAGTGGAGCTGTTTGCTATTGGTGAGAATATTTACAGATTATAGTGTTGGTGTTATCATCATGCTGACAATTACACCGTATGCTGGCGTTCGCAGGTGTTAAGAATGCTGATGAGAATGAATTGCACTCCATTGCTTCGGAGCCTCATGAGTCTCATGTGTACAATGTGGCGGACTTCAACGTCATGAGTTCGATTGTGACAGGGCTGACCCGAACTGTTTGTGAACAAGTGGAGCAGCAAGACAAGGATATCAAATTGAGTAAGTAAAAAAGGCAAAAAGGAGAATAATGGACAAGATATTATTTTATATTTAATTTTTTAATTTATAATGCTTATTAAGTTCATGGATGTTTGTTTACTCATCCGCCCCCAATCTTTCATCAGAATACATCCCAGAGATGGTGGGGCCACCTTTGGACTTGGAAACATCAGATGTCACGGCCCGCAGCTTTCGGGTCTCCTGGAGGCATGCTCCTGGAGATGTAGAGAAATACAGAGTAGTGTATTCTGCTCAGGAAGGAGAGCTGCAGGAGGTACAGTGGGTTTTTCACAATGAAGGAGGAGCGTTTTTACCAAACAAAACACATGCTTTCAATTGTAAAAACTACATTACACAAAAAAATTAAAGAACTTATTGCCAAAAAAACACCTTCAAATAATGAGGCAAAGATTACTCCGCTATCACATCCCATTCATAGTTCAAGTGTTCAACACTAAAACATGCACATGGCTAAAACTTTAAAGTCAGCAATTGGCAAAATGAGGTTGTGTTAGGTCTGGCGTACGCTCTGCTTTTCCATTGTATTTACTACACAAGTGAAAATCATGACGTCTCTGGGCATGTGTGCGGGTTAAGTACTTTTCTTGAGTACATGGTGGCATCATTCATTTGTGCTACACGGTCAACCCTCTATTTATGAATTCCCATAGCGCCTATACCCTGGCAGGTAGTTAAAACTCACCAGAAATAGTTTGGCTGGTCCAGACACCTGTTTGAATTTCCAGAGCATTTGACCTCAGAAACCATTAAATCTTTTGCTCAGCTGGGTTTGGAGATGCCAGATGTTGTTGAGCTGCATGTGAGGTGACCTTTCCAGCTGGATCTTTCTCGAACTGATCTGTATCACAACTGTCATCCATTGGCCAAAGAAATAAAGAATTAAACCTGTTTCAGATATTTCCGCTATTCCAGGCCTTTTTTAAATTCTTCTTCTACTTTTTTTTTTGTCTTGTTTCTTCTGTGGTTTCTTTTTCAACTGTTCTTTTACACCATCTTCTTTTCTCAACTTTTGAACCTCAGGCTGTAGTGGACGGCAGTGAAACATCAGTATTATTAGAGCATCTAAGCTCTTCAACTGAATACCAGCTGGCAGTGTTTGCAGTTTACACAAATGAGGCGAGTGAAGCTCTGAGAGGATCAGAAACAACGCGTAAGTTTAAGTTTGAAGTTTCATGTTCCTGCACTCTAAGACATCTGAGATTACTAATGGGTAGCTGTAATAGTGTAATATGTTAATCTTTTTTGTCCTACTAGTGGCGCTTCCTGCAGTTACGGGCCTTCAGCTTCTTGATGTGAGCCATAGCACAATGAAAGCAAGATGGGACAGCGTTGATGGAGTGTCTGGCTATATGATACTGTATGGACAACTTACTTATGAGGGTGATGCAACTGAAAAAGAGGTAATGTTTATGTTGAATATGTTAGTATAAATAATACGAATTATTAACGATTTATAATAGACCGGTGAAAGGTATTTTATATTTGCACAGGTCAAAGTATCAGATGCTGTGACTGAGATAGATCTAGATGGGTTGACTCCTCACACAGAATACACTGTTACTGTCTATGCCATGTTTGGAGAGGAAGCCAGTGACCCAATAACAAACCAGGAAACTACATGTAACTTCTGCACTGTTCACACACAAACTATTTATTTATCACTCCCTCTTTTACTAATTGATTCTGTTCATTTCAGTGCCACTGAGTCCTCCCAGTAACCTTCAGTTTTCTGACATCACACATAACTCTGCACACATCGGCTGGGACCCCGCCCCTGACGGAGTCAAAGGCTACCGTATTTCATGGGAAAAGACAGATGCGGCAATCACAGAGGAGGTATCTGTGTCACTAGTTTATTGCTAAACAAAAATGTATTCTAAGTATGAATTGTAGAGTAATTGAAACAACAATATGTAAATAAAAACCGATATTGGTAAAGAGGGAGACATTATAGAAACTCACAGAACTTTAAGATGACATTAAGGCCCAAAAGGACTGCAGGACTGACCATATTTTGTGTTTATGTGTTTTCTGCAGGTGCTGGTGGGTCCAGTGACCTCTTATGACCTTCGTGAGCTGACTTCTCTAATGGAGTACTCAGTAGCCATCTTTGCCTTGTATGATGAAGGCCAATCTGAGCCACTCACTGATGGATTCACTACTAGTAAGACACTATTATTTCACATTTAAATGAATGAGATTAGCAGCGATTATTTAATGCAGATGGATCATTACTAGGTGTGTTGTTTATGAAATATAGATTACTACAGATGAAGACCAATATATCAGGCACGTTCATTTGTTATTTTTAACTTATTTTGTCATCAACATTGTGGCTGCTCCATTCTCAATAAACATCTCTGCTGAAGGCAGTTTTGTCTCAATTTTCTGAAAAGCTGTGTCAATAGCATCTGAAAGCATACCATTTTTCTTCTTGTGTTAGACAGTGGTGATTTTATTACCCGTAGTGGTCCGTTCTCATCTACACCTCAGCAAATAACCCAGTCACATTAAAAGGTCATTGTCTCTGAATATTCTGTCACGCTAACACGTATTGATTTGGAGAAATATCCCTTTCAGCAACAAGCATTTGAGCTCCAGTGCTGACTCAGCTAAAAGAATAGTTTTTTCTGGCAGGCAGCTATTAAACCACTGCCTCTCAAGGGCATTCATTCATTCTTTTATCTTTATTCAAGCATCTGTTGGTGGAATGATTATTTAGCTGTGATACAATAATAAAAAACAAAGAAAGTGAGAACTTGTCCATTGCAAATAGAATTTGGAAGTTTAATAATGTAACAACTGATTTTTACTGTTTATGTCAGCCCCGGTCCCTGGTCCACTGAATCTACGGTCCAGTGATGTCTCAGTAGACAGCTTCCAGGTCAGCTGGGATCACTCAGCCAATGACATCGTCATCTACAAACTCTCCTGGGCACCTTTCAATGGAGGTGACACAGAAGAAGTTAGTACCACCATTAAAACAAGAAGTCTTATTATGAGTGAATTGCAATAAAATGGTCTTAGACATTTTAACAACATGACATAAATCTGTATTTCTCTTATAATATAAAATGAATTCATAATCCCATGGGTTTCTAAATACCATCATTTCCAGAGTGGATTCACTTCATTTCCCCAGATAAACTGCTCTGTAGACACTGTGCATGTACACCTTACAGTGTCACTGGTAGCTGGTAAAACCTCTGTCATGATTATGTTTGAAAAGGCTAAATAAATCTAGGAATTAATGGCTTGGTGTCATATTACCGTGGTCTGTGCAGCTGGGAGGCAGTGATAGAGCCTTTACGTCTGTGAGACTGTGTGCATGTGTGTGTGTTTGTTGAGAGCCATCAGAGCTGAAAATAACTCCCTGGAGAGGAAAAAAAAGATGGGCAAAAGAGCATTTCCCCACAAACCTGTACCTCACACTCACATGGAATGAAATAGTGTTTAAACATAGTGGAGTAGTATGTACCAGCAGTATGTACTATCATTGTCCCCACCAGCATTAATCACATGTAACTGTACACATTATGTTTTCATTAAGTAATTTGAAGTCATTTCCAGTAAATTTGAATTCTTAAATCTGTTTTAAGGGAACAGTGTGCACTTTAAATGACTTTGCTGTATTTACCTCAGGGCCTGTTTCATTTAATGTCTCACACATTATACTGTAGTGGTGATTTGGATGCCATAACAGCAGCTGGTTAAACTGACTGACTTATTTAAGGGAAAACATTGTTCTTTCTTAATTACCCCAGGACTGAACCTTGCTGAGAGACTAGCATATTCATTTTGTTTATAAACTAAAGGCTCCATAAATAACCAAAGTGTTTTTGTGGACTCACACTGCAAGTGAAAATATTAATTGTCTGGTTCTTTAGGTGATCCTGACTGGACTTGATAACAAATACACCCTGACCGGTCTCAGCCCATCCACTGAATATGAAGTTATGTTGACAGCTGTATTCAACGATGAATCAGAGAGTGACACTGTTTCTCTGATTGAAAACACATGTAAGGAAACTTAAGCTACTTTCACACATGCACTATTCTCCTTTGTCCAGACTTTATCTGGGGGCACTTCATGTGTCAACACAATCCACTCAAAGTTCTTACCTGGAGGACAATCTCTGGAGGGCTGTGAGGTGTGCGCTTTTGTGCTTTGGGTTATCTTCTGCATCTATGAGTTATTTTGCATGTGTTTGTATCAGCTTTTCTATATTGTCAAGAATCTATTTTCAGTTGTCTTACTGATATAAACAGTAAGAGTGGTAGGCATTTAATAATTTCTTCTGTGCTTTGTGTTTTTCCTCAGTGGCCAAGACAACAACTACTGCTACAACTGCAGGTAACATCTGCCATTACCAAAACAAACACACTCAGTGTATAAATGACATAAAAATGCATGGAAATGAAATGCTCTTGACAATTTGTTTTATGCTCATATGCATACATGAAACCCGTTTTGCCAGTGTGAACTAAAAAAGCTTTAGTGCTTACAGTGCAACAACAATGTCCATCTGCCATTACTTTGTGAAACCACAGCTTTAGCCAGTGCATGCTAATGTTGCCCGGTGAGCAACCACAAGTTCCTATAAAATAGTTTTGATTTCCAAGTTTGATGTAAAGTAGAATTACCAACAGTTAAGAAAAGCTTCAGATTATCTGTGCTAACTAAATTGATTGGTATGCTAAAGCCATCATTTTCAGGTGTTAATGCATCTTTGAAATATTAATTTCATTAAGACATTTTAACATCTTTTGGCATCAAAAAGAAGAAGTGGTGAAAGCTGGATTAACTCAGCGGGGACGCAAAGGCCATCTGGGTTGTGTTTAGTGTGAAGAGTAGGCTACAGATAATTGAGTCTGAGTAGTTTTTCCACTCACTCTAAAACTTAAAAGCAACATGTCTCTACAAGTTAAAGCTTTAATTTAGTGTCCTAGAAACTTTAAAACAACAATTGTACACACACTAAACAACTTAAAATACTAGACTAAATATCGGTAGCAGCAGCTGTTGTAGTAAAATGTTCCATTATTTAGTCTATGTTATTTTAATGAATGCTAGACTTAAAGTATGACTTAAAAGTAAACCTTTAACAAACTAATAGTGCTGTTTAAAATTTAGCACATTTTTATATTAGTGTCATAGATTTAGGACGAATTACATTAAGGTCAACTGAAGGTGAATATCTCAAAATAACATTGTTTAGCATATGGTTATTTAAGTATTTTCCTGATCCATGGTTTTCACTGAAACACACTGGGGAGTATGTAGCTGCAGAAAAGATATTGTGTTATGTTCAGTAAAGTACTGATATATCATATATATATCAACACTTTTGACACTATTTGTCATGTGATATTTCAGTACCACGGCAGGCAGTTCAAAACCTTTATTTGAGTGATGAGACCACCCAGAGTTTAGAGGCATCATGGGAGCTAGAAGACCCCTATGTGGAGAGCTTCAGAGTGTCCTATGCTGCCTTTGGGGGTGATCACAAAGAGAAAACTGTAAGTTAATCATGCCATGAGCCATTTCTGTTAAACCAAAAGTTTTAGTTTCTGGTCCATTAACTGTTCATAAAATATGTTTATGTATACTTTTCCACTGTCATATTGTCATATAGGTTGCTTTTTTGGTGCATGGCTCTCAAGTTAACACTTGCACACTTAACACTTGGGGGTCACTGGTTGTGTGTGTTTGTGTGTTTGTGTGTGTGTGTGTGTGTGGTGGTGGTGGTGGGGGGGGGGTGCACGCTAGAGGAGTGGTCATTGTCGAGTCATCTATTCCAATCATAAAACTAATAAAAAAAGATTTTTGCCCCTGGTCCACCAAGTCCCTTCCTTTCTGATTCATCTATCCCTGTGGTAAGAGCCCTTGAGCTCAGTGCCATGTACTGACCCTGATCACTAATGCACACACACAGTTTTTCATCTGCCCAAAGTCTGCTTCCTCCGCTTTTCCTCTTGTCTTGTCTTCTCCAAAGCCAGACCCCTACTGTCCTCCTATCTTCTCCTTTCTCCTTTCTCCCCTTTTTTAATTTCCAAACGGGGTGTGGAAGATGGAGAGGCCAGGCTGAGCCAGAAGACATTCCATTATCTTTTCAGCAGCCATTTACCTCACTGAGCGCAGAGACGGGGGGCAGCAGTGTAAAGTGCAGAAGCAACTGAGAGTTGGAAAAAAAAAACAATTATTTAACAAAATGGGACTTTAGCCTAAAACTTGTCCACTGGCTCATAGGTAAAGGTTGTTCCAGCTTTTTTCCAAAAACGTTGAATGTTATTTTCATGTGAGAATGTCTAGTTTGTTAAACAGTTTTGTCACTTTCTCTGGGAGTGGACAGCTCCATGTATTTGATTACAGTACGTGATTGCTACAGCTTTACCTGACTTTGGTGTTATAGTTGTAACTCACACTAACACTTGCATACTCAGTTTGGTTACAAGTCATGCTTTAAAAACTTTATAAATTATTGTCTAATGTCATTGGCATTGATAGAGATTTATTTATCGATTCAGCACATACAGTAGGAATGTTTGGGTGTGGGTGATCTTTTTTTGTTATGTGCATGCTACATCCTGATGTTACTTAATTTGTTGTTCTTTTTGCATGGTTTCTAGGTGTTAATTCCTGGTGGTCAAAGAAGAGCAGTGTTACAACCTTTATTGTCAGACACACAGTACAAAGTGACAGTAACACCAGTGTATAGAGATGGGCAAGATGGCATTACTTTATCTTCTCTTGGTGCAACACGTAAGTTTCTAACCTAATCTTCTTCTTTCACATTCACTTATGTTTTTTTTTCTTCACTTTAATTAAATAATTGTTCAATCCCAGACGTGAGGACATGTTTAATCATTATTTAAGTTAATGAAAATTCATTTTATTACATCAAGCATATTGTTAATTTGCATTGTAGCATTTGTAATTTTATTTTCATTTGCTTTCCCAAAGGAGGTAAATTAAAATGAGGAGATACACTAATGTATTCTCCATCGTTTTAATGAAGGCTGTTCATAATTACGGCAGCCTCTTTTATTAATAAGATGATTACATTATTGTGCTTAGTTCTAATAGATTTTTTCAGTCATTTTACTCGTTAACTTTCAGAAGCTGCAGTGATTGTCTTTTCATCGTACAGAGAATTAAAATGTCACACGTCTCTTAAATGACGTGCATTTTGCTACATTATGTTAAAATCAAGGTATCCTTGTGTTGAAAGTGTAACAGAGTACAAGTTTTGAGATTCCATACTTAATTTGAATTTGATATAAAAATGAATAAAAGTATGATGTTAATAAGACTATTCCTTCACACTTAATCAGATGTTTTTGTGCACCTTGTCTTTTGCAGTGCCGCTCTCATCGCCGAGTAACCTACGTGTATCAGAAGAGTGGTACAACCGCTTTAGAGTCTCCTGGGACCCTCCACAATCTCCAACAGAGGGCTACAGGATTGTCTACCAACCGATTTATGGTAAAGATAAATATAGACAAAGACACCTAATGTTGTTTGCTTATCTCTAGGATAGAGGTTTGTCTAAATATACACCAAACTAAGGACCTGGCAGCAATTAACGCACTAATCCACGTTTACTTTTGCTAAAGATAATTTAACAGTGTTTTGATTTCCCTGTTTTTTAATAAGTTTTTACTTCAAAGAGTGGTGTTGCCAGTTATGTGCTGTATAGTTTACATTATTCCAGTACTGCTTCTTTAGTGTTGTTAGTCTACCAGACTGTTTTCACACCAACTCAATCTTAGTATTTCTCACGATTCAGCTCACAAGCTTACATAATGAATGCCTATTTTATCAGTATCCTGTTTATAATGGAGAAAAGTAGGATAAACTTGTCTTTGCGTGTCCAACACACCCACAGATATAGAGCTGCAGAATAACATATGTAAATATAAACACAAAGCCTAAATTTATTATGATCTTATCCTTGGTCTTTTGTTTTTTGTTTTTTTTATTATTATTAATTTATTATAGTCTATCTTTATAGGTTCAGAGGATGTGTATGTGTTTATGTAGGCTTAAGCTCCTCTTTAACTCGGTGACAAAAACAGCTTTATTTGATATTAAAGCTCTGAATATGAGCTTATACAAGGGTTTATGAATATAATGCTCACATTCTTTTATGTCATTTTCAGTTCCAGCACCAGTTTTGGAGACAACCGTGGGTGACAATGACAATTCTCTGCTTCTCTTCAATCTCCTCCCTGGGACAGAGTACAGTGTTCAGTTGACAGCTTCCTATCCCACAGGACAAAGTGAACCACTGATCGTTAATGCAAAGACATGTAAGTAGCCCCAGGTTTTATCACTCTTGGACCTTGTAGGAATAATTGTGTTGGCACAAATGTAAATGGAAAATCCACTTTTTTATTAAGAAAAAGGTTAATAATAAAAGCGAGCTTTGTAAAATGAGATCCTTAATGTTTGTATTGATCTTACTTGTACTTAAAATTCTCTGTATTTATTAGGATATGTGTGGCTAATTGAAAATAAATGCAAACGAGTTGGAATAAAGTGAGATTATAAATTGAAATGAAGCGAGGTATAACATGTAAATTAACTGCCTGCTGAAGCCATATGGTCTAATTTCCAGTGAGATGTTAGCAAACAGACAGAGGGATATTAATATCTTCCCGTGGCTAGAGAACACAATCCGTTTTGCATATAGATTTGGTGTCTGCAGGTGCAGCAAAAAACTAATGAAGGCTTAACTTTCCTCTCGACTAAAAGATGAGCTACTCAGAGGTTTAGAAATGCTTACTACAGACAAAAAGGCATAGACAGATAAAGATACATTTGAGATGTGACATCTGTTTAGCAATTTGGTCTTTAAACTGCGTAATGTTGAGCTCTGCCAAGTCATTCTGTGCCTTGTGTATGCCTCGATTGTGTGACCTCCTAAAAAGTGCTGTCTCATCCACTCTTGTTCTGAGTTTACTTTCTGATTGGCTAAAATGATCCAATAAGAGTAGATCTTTCATCACAATTAAACAAACATACTGAAATTTTAGTAGCTCATTAATTTCTCATATAGTTTAATGCTTGATTAGTATTATTTACTGTTAATCTTTTTAGATTAAATGGGGAAAAGTGCAGAAAAGGAGCAATCTATTCAATAGGCTGACTGTGTTTTCAGCAATGAAAGAT
The DNA here is from genome assembly GCA_036850595.1 of Rhyacichthys aspro. Taxonomy (NCBI): domain Eukaryota; kingdom Metazoa; phylum Chordata; class Actinopteri; order Gobiiformes; family Rhyacichthyidae; genus Rhyacichthys; species Rhyacichthys aspro. The sequence continues at coordinate 10,675,623 of CM072163.1, read as the reverse complement.
CAGTGAATACTTACTAATAAAACATGCATTGTGTTATTCATTTTATTAAACCACTCAAATTCCTGTTTTATTTACATAAAGCTTGGGTCTTGTAGACTCCAGGAATAAGCAGTGCTTGATTTGTAAAGCTGGAGGTGGGGATTATTTGGGAGAGTGTTCCCTGAGCATTGAGAAGGAAAAAAAGTAATAGCTCTCTGTATCTAAACTATGCCTATTTAACAGAATGACATATACATATTAAATTTATCTAAAAACAACAGGATCATACCAGATTTTTAGGCCACATGAACTTTTACTTTGACAAACTTCTCCCTCAAAGAAGAGGTGCTGGATCCAGTCAAATAGGTCCCAGTTTAGGTGGTGGGGCAATATGTTCTCCCTTGTTCCCCCACAAATTAAGCCCTGGGAATAAGACAGCATTTATCAACATCACAAATCAGAGTATACATCAAAAAGCAAAAATCACAAACCGTCTCCCTAAAGAGACATCTTTGTAACTCACTTATGGAGCCATGTGGCATGTCTGCACCAATTAATGACACAGACTGACATGGAGCATGAAAAGGTATTACCTGATACAGTGCAGTGTATTCGAGGACATGGAGTTAATTAAGGCAGATGATTGCAAATGTTTGGCCATAAATTTGGCCGTAAATACTGCAAACAGTGGGGGTGTGTATGCACTGTAGATAGTACACTTCTTTTGTTATCTTGTCTTGGATGATGTTTTTCCCTTCAGGTTACAGCGGGTTAGTCAGACTCAGTTGCGTGTCAAAGTGCAAGGAAAGAATATCAAAAGCAGCTACAACTGCCCTAATATGTAATATTAGATAGATAGTCTAGATATATTACAGATGTGCAAATATGGGTCAGACAGACATACTTCTGCCAATGGAAGATTTACAGTATTTGTGTATGCTGTTTGTCTTTGTTTAAATTGTATTATTAACATTAATCTATAAGCATATTATACATAAATAAGGTTATTATATTCCATCAGCAAACTGTGTTAACAAGAGGAGAAAGAGGGAGAGAGTAAAGAGCTGAGTGGCTCCTTGGAGATCTGCCTGCGCACTCTAGACTGAATCCCTGCAGTCTCTGCTCTTTAAATTTTTCATTAATGTTTTTTTTTTAGTTTGCTGTAATGTGTATGAAGCTAATAATTGTTTATGGGTTGTTATTATATAGGTTACTCAACAAACTGAAGGGTTTTTATTGGGAATAAAACAATGGTTTCTCCTTTGAACCTCTTCAGTGTTCCTTGGTGTTTCTGGCCTGTCGACCTACCAGGTGCGTCCTAACAGCATGTGTGTCCAATGGCAGCCGCTTCTACATGCCACGTTTTACAGAATCTCCATACAGTCTACACTCAGTGAGTAGCTTCTGTTAAAGGGTATGTTTGAGCACATGCATGAATATGTGAAGTGTAAGTTTGAAGTAAATTCACTCTTTAATTTTGCTTTCACCTTGAATGTCTAATGAGTATTATAGTGAGTAGTAATAACAGATGGACCTTAGTTAGTGTCCTTAACATTAAGTCATCAGCTCATTGTCACTTTTGTCACAACTCTTGCCCTAAATCTGAAGTTTTACAAGAGATCTCAAAGTCTGAGGCTGACTCTATTCTAAAAGTGCCTAATATTTATTATTTACACAAAAGGTCAAATCAGGGCACGTAATGTTAATATTTATACATAAAATGACAGCTTATTACTAATAGAGGTCTTGAGAGAACGTGTATTATACTTTGTTGTTTTGATACAGGCTAAACCATCTTGATCTTGCTGGAACTTTTTTTTTTTTTTTTTTTTTTTACATTTGTAATTGTGATCATATAACATCCAATTAAATATTATTCTTTTGTTTTGTAAATGTTATTTACCGTGGTGCTGAAAGATAAAATAATAAATAATTAGAATATAAAATATAAATAAGGAGGCATTTTTCATTAGCTAGTTTAAACCTTTGTGTACTCTTTTTAATAAACTTTTAAAACATTATTCATTTTTGACACATATCCAAGAAATCCCAAGAATGCCATTATATTTGTGTGTTTGTTGTAGATGGCCAGAGGCAGGAGGTGAGCCTGGGCGGCGGGGCTTCACGACAATGCTTTTACGACCTAACTCCCAGCAGCCAATACGAGATCAACATTCACACGCTAATGCAGGAGATGGAGGGGCCTGCTGTCTCCATCACCGACATGACGCGTATGTTTTACATAATGTACACATTGTATATTTAAATTCTCATAATCTATTTGTTTTCTTTTCTTTCCCTTTTGCCAACTTCTGCCACTTAAGGGACCTTATCGTACCACTGCAACTTTACCGTAAAATCCAACTTTTTTAATTCCCTCTTTTTCCTCAGTCTCAATCTTCCTGAGAAGATAGAGGTTGCTGTTGCAGTTCACTGGTTGGCTGATGAGCTGAGGTGAACAGCACAGCTCCGGGGGGAAACTAGGTCTCCGCTCAGGATCAGGATAGAGCGATAGAAATTGTCTTTGTCAACCCATACACACCTACTCATCTGTTATTGTTGTTAATGTTGCAGGGTGAAAAGAATGATTGATCAATATAAAAAAGGACACTGAACATACCACAGCATGCATGATCTTTACCCTCTGGTCTTGATATAGACTTTACAAAAAATATTTCTTTCGAAGACCAGGCTTCACCTGTTGGGGGTTGTGAATTGGATTAGGAAAGTTTCCACTGAAAGAAAGTTTGCTGTCTCTCATAGTGCACTTTATCAATTGCAAGGAAAGCCTGTGTGGTCAGCAGATAAACCCCAGATGATGCTACTTGTAACTGTCATTGTGATTGATGAACTTGTCTTTTTTTGTGTTTGTTTGTATGTCCAGTGCCTGCTCCCACTCAAGCTCCAACTGAACCTCCGGTCACAGAGCCCCCTCCCACCATCCCACCTGCTAAAGAAGGTGAGAACAGAAAGCGTTAAAACTACATGCATTTTATTGACTCTGCCAATGTCAGACTTCTTTTCTAATAGACTATTTCTCTGATTCTACTTTTGTTGGTTTATTTTATTAGGCTCAAGTGAGTTAAATTGATCAGTCCCACTCAGTTTCAGTTTCACAACAAAAATTTCATTATATTATAAATCTCACCTAAATTATACGCCTTGAATGTCTTGAATCATATAAGATCACTGTTGAGGAGTCTTTGACAAGCCAGAATAGAGGTTCCTAGTAGCTCCCTCACATCGGGATGATTCTCCTCATTTGTTCCTGTCTGGAGCACTCAGGTAAAGGTTGACCCAAAGACAGAGGCCCACTCCTGCTGGGCCTGTCTACAAGCATTTCTGCCTCTGTTTCTGACCTTTGTCAAACTGAAGAATCCATCCGTAATGACAACAACCTTTACACTAGACTGAACCACCCAGATGCGAAAAAGACATGCACAGTAAACTGCTCCTCGGTGTCTCAATGTAGCAGACAACACAGCAAACAAGTGTGATTCAATGCGTTGAAAACTGTGAGATACAAAACAGCACATTAGAATAGAGGGCCAAATCAGAGAAAGAAGGTAATGCACTTAACTGCACTTAACTCTGAAACAGAATGGGGTTTACTAATATGGTATGTTTGACCTTAAACAACTGCACAGCTGCAGAGTTATTTAGAAATCTGAGAACAATAAAAGCAAAAGAAAAAAGTCTCGACTAGACTTATGAGTTTATGAATATTTGTGAGTATTGGTTATTTAACACAGGCTCTGTCCTCTTTTGACAGTCATTTGATCATGCAAAATGTCAGATGTATTATTGAACCCATTGTTTATGTCTATTTGTAGTATGTAAAGAAGCAAAGGCTGACCTGGCATTCCTGGTTGACGGCTCTTGGTCCATTGGAGATGACAATTTCATGAAAATAACACGTTTCCTCTATAGCACCATGGGCTCACTTGATTTGATTGGACCCGATGGCACCCAAGTAAGTCATTTCTTTACCTTACCAAACCTAAAGTATGCCTCTCTACCTCAGATGAAAATGTCCTACCTCAAGAGTGAAACAGTAATGATGAGGAATGGTCTGAATTATGTTACAGTGACTTTCTTCAGGGTGCTGTTATTCACATTTAGGCCTACTAGTGGTTCCTGTGTCTCGCCTTAATGTCTATGTCTAGTGAAAAGTACAGTATATACACTTTTCTACAGAGCTATAAATTACCCTAAAGAAATAAAATATGCCTAATAGTTTAAATTCCTCTTCCTTCTCTTTGTAATTTGTTCTCTTCGTTATAACATTATCCTCTGAATTATGCATGCTTATGGAAAGTGCATCACAAAGCAGATGCTGGGGATCTTGCCAAAAGCAGCCACGCTAAACCCATGAAATGATGAAATAAAGAAATAGCAGTATGACTCCATTCATACTTGAGAGCTGGTGGTAAGACATTATCTAATGTGGTCATCTGGTCTGCATGTTAAGCAAAATTGGGTGTTTTTGTGCTTATTTTGAGTTAGTGTAGTAGTGTTTTGCTTCAGAGTGAAAATTGCATTATTTATCTCACCACTGAGTGTGCCTTTTTTAACAAACTTTGTTTTGTTTGGGTTGGACTCATTAGTTATTTCATAAAGGCTGTTCCTTTGGCATTATTTGATTTTAGAACATTGCTTTACAGTGGTTTGCCAAGTTTTGTTTGGCTGTCCCTTTAGGAATCAGCTGGACCACAGCCTTTTATCTACAAAGTTTAGAGTGAGGAAGAACCCCTAGAGAGCTTATCTCTGTTTATCTCTTGTATTGAGCACTTCAGCAAGCTCTGTTCATTTGCTGGCACTAAGACCTGTGCCTGGAAACATTGCCATTCTTGATAGTTGGATGGTACTGTTTATGCTGCTGTTAGATGATGCAAAAATGAGCTGTTTAGTGTTTTTTTCATGGCTTTTTTTTTTTTCCTTCTTTTTGAGTTTTTCCTAAAAAAAAAAGTTTTTGCCCCTAGAAGGGGCTCTCTATGAATCCCTCTGAGGCAACTGTTGCTGAGATAGGGTATACATCTGAGTTGCAAAATAGTAAAATTAATAAGTCAGGCCTAGACATATTAATAATTTAACATTTAATAATCATCAATGGCACTACCAAAGTAATGATCCTTCCATTCCTCCATTCCCTGCATAGTTCCTACTTTGTCTGGGAAGCTCAGCTGATTCATTGGTTTTGTTGGGTACTTAATATAGTTTTTCTGTTAAATCATTTGCTGCCCTTGCCGTGCCCCATAGTTTTCTGGCAGTAAGTGACCAAAAGGAAAACAGTGGGTGTAATGTGAGAGATTTGGCTATACAATAAAGAGAGAGAGTTGGCTTGTAACAGTAGCTCGCCTTGAGCCAACAACAGCACCATTAGCAGTCTGGTGATAATGATAGTTGTACACCCCTCACAGAGAAAGACCATTGTATTGATTGTATGTCTGAAATTTTGCTTTGAGAGTTATACAATGCAAGGCAGTAATAATCATCATACTTGACCTAAAGAAATAAAACTATAAGCCCAACTGAGATGAGCTGATGTATTTAGTAATCATAAGCCATGAACTAAGTTTCCTTTTGCATAAACCTAAATCTACTGGAAAATGCAGTGTATCCAGGTGTGTTTAAAGTTAGCTCAAACTTTGGCACCTTACTGTAAAAACAATTTAAGAAACAAAGCATAATCACTGTCTGTTTCTCCCTCCAGGTGGCCATTGCTCAGTTTAGCGACGATGCCCGGACTGAGTTCCAGCTGAGTTCCCATAGCAACAAGGAAGCGCTGCTGGAAGCTATTCAGAAAATTAGATACAAAGGAGGAAACACCAAGACAGGTCTGAACTTGATAAGTAATTATTTTGTATTAGTAAGCCTAATGCAGTAATAGAGCTTGAGGACAAAGGCCACACCACATTACAATTAAAGTCAAATGTTTTGGCAACGGCTCTTTCTGAAGTGAAGAATAGTATAATATAAAAGCTGACTCTGAAATGGCTGTTTGAAGCATGAAAACAACTTCTGCTTGTTTCATTTTGTCATACCTTTCTGTCACCAGTGCATTTTACAGATAACACATTTAATATTTTACAAGCAGTGGAATCCTTATCCTTTTGATTTGCTGTTCGCTCATGACAGCATAATTTTGCATCTTTATTCACTTATCATTCCCCTGGTTTACCCATGGTTTACTTTTGTCAAAGCCATTAGCACATTTCTTCCTCTCCTCTCCTCCATATTTTCAAAATCTCTATGCCCTTTGGTACTGTTGCCCCATTCATTAATTCAATCTTTACTCAGTTTACCACTTGCCTCAAATGCACCTCTTTCCTTTGTCTGTGCTCTCATTGCTCACTGTTATCTTTGATGCCCTTCTCCTCTAAACTTATTTTTTCTTTCATTTTTTTCATCCATTCTATTTTTACTGCATTTACCCACAATGCATCTAATCTCTAATCTGTGTGCTTCGTGATGGAAACAGTCAGCATCTAATATGACAGTTCTGTTTGTATAATCACACACTGTTGGTTTCCAGCAAAAGCAAAAAGAGCTAAGAAATTTTATTTTTTGCACATAAAGGGAAAGATGACACAGGCATCTCTCCCAATACAATTCTATCCTACTCACATTCACACATACAGTTTAAGCACTTTCAATACGCTTGGATTATAATTAATCTTCTCAAGCAGAGAAAACCTCAAGCATATTCATCACATAGTGTCCATTTTTTTCATTTTTAATTGATGTTTTTATAAATAATGTGTATTTTGGGATTGTCACTTGAATAGACTGAGGTTGGGTATTTTCTTTAGTACTCTTTAAAGTTTTGTTTAAAAAAGCAAACCCAATGGAAACTTTTTTATACAATTCATTTTCTTTGTTCCTTTAAATATTGTGTTAGATCATATGGTTTGCGGCTGTTATTCGCAGCAGTTTACATTTCTTGTTTGCTCTGCTGAAGCCCACACAACTCTTTTCGTTCTTAAACCACACACTCTCCTTGCACACCCTATCAGGGCCCCTCACTGTCTAAATCCCTCAAAGCTGTACAATAAAACACTGCAGCTGTCACTCTCTTCTAACCTCGGTCCTCTGGCAGCCACGTCTGTGCAGAAACTGACAGCTAACCAGCAAGAAACCCCGCAGCTTTAATGCGTTCTTATGTTTTTTTATTGGAAATGGCTACCTATTATGTGATATCCCACAGCAGGTCCCAAAACTCTTTAGGTCAAGTCGACACATTGAGCATATTTTCTCACTTATTTTCAAACCAGCAAGTTTTTCAAGTAATTTTAACAGCCCCGTCTGCTTCAGTGGTATTTAAAATGTTATACATGTACAGTCTACACCAGCTATTAGGTGTTTTATATATATATATATATATATATATATATAGTATATGTTATTAGTTTGAAACGCCGGCTCCTTTGAGCTGATGAAAATGATGCAGCTTTACAGATTAATTTCTTTCACTAATTCTTAAGAAGAAGGAAAAGAACACGCGTTCAGTATGCTGATGTTGGTGTACAGGGATTTGCCTTTTTATTATGCATTTATTCATTAAGGTATTAAAGAGCCTTTGACCTGCTTAGTGAGTGATTGATTTAATGTTGTGGCTTGTGAGAAGTATTCATTAAATATACAAGAGTGCATGAATGCGGATAGTGGATTTTTACTGTTAAGATGTTTTGATGCTTTGCCTTGATGATTCATGTGTTTCCTGAAGTTTGGATGAGTTGAGTTGAGTTGGCTGCAGTTAGACCACTTATTTTTCACTGCTATGTTTTGTGAGATACTTTATTTTTGCAGGCTGTATTACATGTATTATAAAGCAGCTGTCAGTGACCATTGCCCAGTTCAGTAATTTTAATGACACAAGAATAAATGTACAAATGCTCTGTGAATAGATTTTTATTGGAGAAATCGTCCAAATCTGTTGAGTATTTTCAACAATGCTTTAAGCAATTTGAATTTCTCTTTGGGACTGAATCAATAAATGTGTCACAGACATTTAACCTGAAGAAACAAAACATACAATGATCAGCATCTTGTTAAAACAAATTATGATTAGGCTGACTATAAAAAAAAACAGTCCACTGTTTTTTTTTCTCACTTCACACAGTCTAGTGTTGTTTTTGAATTCCTTTTTGTCTCGTCTCTGCACAATAAGAGCTCCACATCTCATTGCCCTCGTATCTGCCCTCCTGCCTGCCTCTACCACCCACTCGACACATCTTCCGTCTCATTTTCCCTCCTCATCTCGATCCTTCGTCTCCCTTCATGCCTGACTGGCTCTTGTAATCCCAGTCTCTTCCAGCATGATCAGAGGACAGTGTAGAAACAGATGTATATCTTGCAGATATCTGACAAAACAACACCGTTTCACACATTGTGTCTCATCACTGACATCTCTAAGAAAAAAACAGGAAGGGATCTGAGGGCTTCAGACACACCTTTCTTTCTCAGAAGTGGTCACACCATTCACATAGAGGCCGTTTACATAATCAATATATTTTTGTGGCAATCCTTTTTTTATCTTGTAAAAAACTATTTTGAGAAGAAAGGCAAGAGACAAACTTTTAAATAGAAGAGGATTAATGATAATTGTCTGTATGATTACCAAAAGGTCAGACAGAGATGACCATGTATGCTAATTACTCTTTTTTGGGGTACCTGTGGGTAGATCGCTTAAATGTTTTCCATTTATTTGTAAGTGACTGTACTATGTAATTAAGAAAGAATAATACTGATGATAATTACAACTCAATTCTTTAACACACTCAGTACATATGCATATATTTCCCAATACCTGACTACTGTTAAATTATTCTTTATGATATTTTCTGACAAGCTTGAAGCCCAGTGACTCACACGAGGCATTGTGAAACAACAAATCTGTCAGCGCCCGTGATAGTTTTTTCTGGGTGGGCCGAAAAACCTTTTCAAGCTGTCTAGACATATTTTATTGAGTGATTAAGTCCATTAGGAGGTGATGTGGACCTGCACACCATCAAAAGTTTATCCAATTTTATCTTTATGACATGTTGGTTTGACACGCATTACACATTGTTGGACATATTTAAATGCTAATGGGGCCTTGACACAAACTGGAATTCAGGGACTCCATGTAATAATTATAGACTCAAGAGTATTTTATTAATATGAAAAATACATTAATAATTTATTTCATTAAAATTGTAAAGAATATCTGGCTAGCGGCAGTGAGAAAACTATGTTTATATATTGAGCTGGAAAAGGAAAGGGGTTTAAAGCTCAGGAAGCACTGCCACTGTGTTTCGTTTTTAATAATTACTCTGAAAGGTTAAACATCCTTTGCATTCTGTCTTTTTTCAGGCCGAGCCATCAAACATGTCAAGGAGTCTATCTTTACCTCTCAGGCTGGAGCCAGAAAGGGCGTTCCTAAGGTTTTAGTGGTTCTCACTGATGGACGATCACAAGACGATGTTAACAAAGTGTCAAAAGAGATGCAGATGGAGGGTGGGTTATTTGTAAATTATTTATTTAGCTCATTTATTATAGTTTGGTTTTTTAAGACATATGTGTTAAAATGTGCAGGATACATCATTTTTGCCATTGGCTTTGCGGATGCTGACTACGGAGAGCTGGTGAATATAGCCAGTAAACCCAGCGACAGACATGTCTTCTTTGTGGATGACTTGGATGCTGTAAAGAAAATAGAAGAACAGCTTATTACTTTTGTCTGTGAAGCTGCCACTGCCAGTAAGTAACCCAAAGTTTTCAAAGACACAGATTAGGTGTAAAAATGTAGGCAGCTTAAGACAGAAAGTTGAAGACGTAACTCTTAAAAAAAAGAATAGGTTGAATGTACAAGAATGCCTTTTCTTTTATGAACTAACAAAGATCCCTTTTTTCTACCTTTCAGCTTGTCCGTCAATGTTGATGAGTGGCAACACACTGGCAGGTAAGGTGCCTAAAGAACAAAGGATCAGCTACACAGGTCGCTCAAAAGGCCTTCTGCTTCTTACTTTCGTGATTAGCGTTTTTCATAAAAGTAATTCTGTTCATATTCCTTGGAGGTTTCCGTATGATGGAGAAGTTCAGCCTGGTGGAAAAGGAATACAGTACTATACCAGGCGTTTCTTTGGAGCCAGGGTCATTCAATAGCTTCGCTTGTTACCGTTTACACCGTGATGCCCTGGTGTCCCAGCCCACTAAGTGAGTAACACTATACACTTTGGTACTACACATTAAAGGATGATCTTCAGAGCAGAAAAGACCGCAGTATTAAAGATAACTGCTTGAACTTTTGGTTGAACTGTAATTCTTCAGTTTGTGAAAAAGTCATAGTGACAGGGATCCTAAAAGTTAAAGATGAACGGGAAAGGCTCAAAGGCACAAGAAAAAGGCAGCACTGAAATCAACAGGAAGGGGCGCTGAAAGACAGCCTAAAGCATTTCAGTGAAGCAGCATCACAGTTTGATTAACTTGATACATGTCTTTAAAACATCACTAAGCTTTTTATTTGTGTGCACTAGATATCTTCATCCTGAAGGGTTGCCCTCCGACTACACCATTTCTATGATGCTCCGCCTACTTCCTGAGACCCCACAAGAACCATTTGCATTATGGGAAATCCTTAATAAAGACAATGAGCCGTTGGTTGGACTAATCCTTGACAGTGAGTTTGGTATAGTTTTTCTGTTTGCAAATGAAAAATATGTATACAGTACATGTTATGGAATAGATTGTTGTTTTGAACCATTAACCACAAAGCAAATAAGAATGTGCCTATGGCGTCAACATCAGGTAAACAGTAAATTCATCACCTATAATGACCAAGTGGTAACTAAAGCCAGTGTCTGGAATACAGACATTTGCAGTTTCCTGTTAACCTTGGCTTTATAAAAAGACAGAAAAATGAAAGCCCAAGAAAAATTTACCAGTGCTAAAAGACAATCCTCATTATTTTCATTTGATTTGTGATAACTGCATGGCAGCATTTGCTTTTTATGTCTCATTGACATCATTTCTGTGTGCCTAGACTCTGGAAAAACGTTGACATTCTTCAACTATGACTACAAAGGAGACTTCCAGACCGTCCCATTTGAAGGACAGGAAATTAAAAAAATCTTCCACGGAAGTTTTCATAAGGTTAGTCTTAAATTTAAATTTACCACAAATGCAATGAGTCAGGTCTAAAAGGAAATTGGGACACGTGGGAATCTGACTGTAGTTTTGTGCTGACTGTAGTTTTGTTTAGGTTTAATTCCTCCATCCAGGTTCTGCTGGTTTGTGAAGTCAGTTCAGCAGTCCAATAAACTAGTGACCATTAAAGTTCTTGCCACTTTTGCTCCATTCATCTTGAAAATGGTACTTCTGCTGAAATCATTCTGAAAAGCTTTTTCTTTTCAGTAACAAATAAATTAGAATCAGGTTATATTATATTTGAGTGGATTTGAGGTGAGTGAGTTAAAAAGTGAGGTTAATATGATGAGAAAGGAGTACTGTACTGAAATGCTTCTCTTATGTGCACAAACAGTACAATGAAAGTGTTTGAGATAATAAAATGTATTAGTCATTCTTCCTCAATGTAAATCTTTAATTCAGTGGTTGCTATATTACAGTGCAATATACAGGAATACTCTTCTACATTTAGTAGCAGCGGCTTATTAGTAACCACAAGACTTTAGATACACAACTAAACTTTTCACATCTAAATACATTGCAGCATTACAGTAGAATAATCAATACAATCCATTTCATTTTCTACTAAACACTATTGGCCGACCTGTTCATCCTACATGTAGTCCCTACTGTCACTGGAAGGCTTTTCATAATTAACACAAATAGTGGTATGTGGAATATATAAATAGTTGTGGGGTTTTATTGCTTATTATTGACAACTTTAAATAGTAAACATGTGGCATGAATAGGGTGTTATTTCATTAAAAGTGCGAAGAAATAGACATAAATGTTGGATTAAAAGATATTTAGCCGTTTTCATCATTTTGAAATTTAAATCAACATGTGGGACCATGTATTTCCCCTGCGTCATTTGATTATTACAGCTTCACAATGTCACTGAGAAGCTGTCCATCATCTCTGGAGTATTTTCTCTATTGTGTTGTTTTCTGTCTTTTTGCTGACAATGTTCAGAGAGGGAACAGATGCAGTCGACTGCCCGGCCTGAAGAAGTGTACGTCTCTGTTTAGACGAGATGACAAGTGTAAAAGAGAGTGTTTGTTGTGCTTGTGTATCTGTCTGTTTGTTTTGAGAGGATTTCCATATAAAAACACTTCATGAGAACAGGAATACAGTCTCTGTTCTGTGATGCACACATTGAGAAACCGAAAGAGACACAGAAAGCACAAACAAACAGGTGAAGGAGAGGAAGCAAAGGAAGATCAGATCATAGGGAAATTCCTAGATAGTCCTCTGAGAAGGTAAAATGGAAGTCAGCCACATTACAGCTCACTTAAATATAAGCATTATTTTCTTTACAGAGCTTCCCACTTAAAGAAGCATATATAATGTTAACCTTCAAAACAATATGAACAGCAAGATGATCATGTTATAGCCTTTAATATTCCTAAATAACTATAATGCCATATTTTTACTGATGACATTCAAATTTTGGCAGCAGTGTTGACCAAAATATCGCCCGCATTGTGTTGTCTATAAAGTCTGAACTAATATTTTTGAAGACCCCAAGCTATCTTTGAATTGTGTCAGCAGTGCAGATGTTTCTTGTTGTTTAAACTGGCCCATCCTTAAATTGTTCCAATATCAAGGACAGCTGCCAAGATTGTCAGTATTGGCCAGTTTGTTCCAGTGAGACAGTACATCTGTGTTTGAGATATGGTTGTCTCTGCAGAATGAGGATAAGGCACACTGATCACTAATTGCATGGATTATATGAAGAGTGTATTTTTTAATTTTGTAGCTGATAACTTAAATAAACTTGATTAAAAAAGAATCTAAATGTGAAATGGTGTCCTACCACTGCAAAAAACACAAAAATACACTATACATAGTACACACATTCAATAATGCAAATGTAAGTGGGCACATGCACCATTTTAACTGTGGGCCTGAAAATGCAGAGTCAGCAGAAATGCTGTTGGGTTCATCTAGTTGAACCCACATCGTCTCACACAGTGTGTTTAAAAAGTGCCATAACAATCCCAGTTCAAGTGAGAGAGCCATTTTTCCAGATTCATCACGTTATCTGAGACTTTGCTTCATCTGTGTATACTTCATACCAGGCCGTTATAAATCTCAAGCTTTCTTCTCCTCATAAATTGCATGTCTTCTCCACTGTCCTCTTTTGCCCTCCTTATTTTTTCCCCTTCTGTAGTTTATTATAAAGAAAGAGACCTGTGTTATCTAATATGACAAAGTGTGCATTGTGTGATGAATAGAACTGTCTAAAATGTCTGCAAGAGATTATACACTAATGCACAATGCATGAATAATTCTATAGGTCTGTGTCATTTGCTTTGTTTTGACATTTCTTTTTGGAGATAACGTGACACAGATAGTTCAGTGTTGTCGTCCAAATAGTTGTTTTTCAGTTTGTGAGATTACAGACAGAACCCACCATGACAAAGATAATACAGCACTGTCACTGGTGTGAAAAACAGAGAGTAATTTGTCTTGTCAGGAAAATGATAAGAATAAAATAATTTGGATACAGAAAAAAGGAGATGTGAACAAATGAAGAAGTGTGTGTGACCCCAGTAGCAGACTTGGAAAAATGAGGGTGAAAGTCTAATTTGTTCTCTTTTGACTTACCAGTGAAATGCAACCTGCTGAATTTCATGGTTCATAGCAATGGCAGTAGTATTTTCTCAAGTGGATGGTTCAACTTGCAGACTTCAATAGATCAGGCAGTTTGTGGGAAGAAGTCCTTTCAGCTTGTGTTTAAAAAAATCACCAAAAATCAGCAAAAGCACTCGTCATTCATGTGATAACTCAGTAATCAAAACGTTCGAGTTTGTGAAATCATTTGTATTCAGCCCAGCAGATGCCAACTCTTTTAAGCTGGACATAAAAAGATGCAACAGCTCTGTTTTATCCACTCAAGTGATTCAGCTGTTAATTGTAAAGCAAGAGTGATGGGTAAAATAGGGTAGATGGGTTAGGGTTACACTGGTCTAATCCCATTTGAATGCTTACAGACATGTTGTTCACATCAACCTTTTTTCTTAAAAAGCCTCTAATGGACAGGTGTTGAGAATCAGCATGTGTGCTGTAACACTCAAACAATGCATCTGGTTTGTATCAATGTATTTGTGTTGTCCATATTAAATAAATGAATAAATAAATAGACTGGTGGAATTTTGTTGTATTATGAAACTACTACTATTATGAAATCTCCACTGCAATTAATATGTCTGGTGTTATATTTTCTCTCTTTCATACAGCTACATGTTATCATCAGCAAAACTTCTGTAAAAGTGGTCCTAGATTGCTCAGTAGTTGGGGAAAAATCGGTGAGTGCAGCTGGTAACATCACCACCGATGGAGTGGAGATTCTGGGACGCATGGTGCAATCTCGAGGCAGACGAGACAGCTCTGCTCCAGTCAGTATCAACTTTGATTTTCATTTTCATATTGTGTTTAGTCCAATACTTTTTGGTTTAAACCAAGATAAAAGAATGAATTCAGTATGAACTGATTATAACATAGAAATTATAATGTCTACAATCAATGTCTGTGTGGGTATTTGTGAACCATTATTGCCTGTGAAATAGCAGCTATAAATACCGAAAACCATTTAGTGAGTCACTCACTAGAAATTCATTTTATTTATTGCAAGTGAAAAGTGCTTAACATATACTTTGCTAGCTTTGCTCAACCAATTATGTGGCACTCTAGGCACATGCAGACGGGAGAGAAGGTGAGGTGTCCTGGGCTGCTGGGAATACTAAGCACTGCAATTAGTAAATTTATGAACTGGAACTGCTCCAAGCAAATTTGTTTGATTGAAAATGATACATTAACAAGAAGGGAAACAAAGACTATATAATATTTTCGACACACATAGTGCCCTTTGCTCAGCATTGTCACATTTAGAATCTTGCTTGTGTTATTCTTTTCAAATGTTAAAAACTGTCCTGGTTTGAAACAGGGAAAGAGACCTTCCAGAATTTGTTTGCTAACATTGAAAGAGTGTTTTTAATAAAGAAAATTACCAATTAATATGTAGTTTATATTTTAATTGACTGTTCCATTTATTTTAAAACATTTTCTTAACTGGGTCAAAACCCTAAATCAATCACAAAAAGTCCTTCTTGAGGTCTTATTAGTTCCAGTTTGGCTGTTTAAGTGCCCAGCTCGTTTAAGTCTGAGACCCCCTGTGACACTGTAAAATAAGGACAATAATTAAAGGATAAACCATTTTACTCGACAGGCAGAGAAGCTGTTTCTTTTCTGTTTGACACATTTCTTACTTGAATTCATATATAGCCATAACTATTCTGCAATTCACATTTTAACGAGGCTCTGTTTAGAGATACACAGTTAGCAGCTGAAGCCTGATAATGGAAGTTACCCTCTTATTAACAAAAATAAGAATGTTTGGATTCAAAACATTAAAAAGTTGATAGGTTGTAAATATTCTCTTTTGATTGGACCGGTCAGCTACCATGCTTCTATACAGCTCAAAAACATATAACATATCAAAGTAACAACAATGAAGTTTTGTTTGCCGTTGACCTAATTTAAAATGTGGTGTAGAGCCTATTACTAGTGCAGCCTCCAGGACACTGTTTATTAAGCTATCAGCCAGACTACTGTCTTTCTCCCAGAATATTTCAGCCACTCATTAAAGCTGCACCCCTTTCTTATTGACACTGCAAAACACACCATTTCATAAGGCTGTGGTTCATATTGCATTTCTGTTTTACTTTAGCTAAACATTTTGTTATAGAAATGTAGCTTTTATTAAATTGTTGTGTGTGTTTATAGTTTCAGCTCCAGATGTTTGACATCATCTGCAGCACATCCTGGGCCAGCAGAGATAAATGCTGTGAACTGCCAGCACTGGTATGAAGCTAACATGTTTTTTTCAGTTGCATGACCATATGCAATAATGTGTCATTTATTAACACTAACACACTAATGTGTTAGTATATAACATTACTTTCATAATCATCATTAAGATGAAATGAAAATTATTGTTACTTCATGACAAATAATTTGAGTAACAAGGTATACAAATGGATATGTTCATTTGGGTTCTTTGCTCTTAGTTCTCCTCACACACAGGCACGCTTCACTTTGAATAACATTGTTTATATATTTCTAGAGAGTTGAAGAGCAGTGCCCATCGATGCCTCATGCCTGCACCTGCTCCCAGGATAGCAAAGGACCCCCAGGACCCTCAGGACCACCTGTAAGAAATTAACTTTTTTGTAATATTAAAGCCTGTTGTGGGGTGAGGTGAAAGACCTTTACAGACATAGATATACATTTTTGAAGGGCACTGTTGTTGCCATGTCCAGGCTGTGCCTGATATCATTAAAACAGAGGGCTGCATTAGTGCGGCCAAATAGATGTGCTTGTGACACAGTGATATTCTTGTCACGCAGCAGCAGGTAAAAGCTGATAGAGGCTGACAGATGAAACCAAGTAAATGAGCTCATTTACTGCCTGAGACTTTTGTCGGGTTTCTCTGTTCTTGTTGTCACTATCTACGGCTTTTCCATTTCATTTTTTTTCCTTTACCCTCTTCATTTATAGGCTTACTTTATCCATTGCTCACTTGTTGTTGTTCAGGCCAAGAGAGGGGACAGCAGCAGTGTAGTTTGCAAAAATAATTATGTACTTCATTTAACAAAGCCAATTAAAATGCTTCAGTTCATCCTTGTTTGAAGCTAGGTCTACTAATTCATCTGTAGAGTTATGCCCAGGAGCCACAAAACATGGTTCTTTATCATTGAAGAGTCATATAAACGTTATGTGTGATCAATATTCATAATATATCAACACAATAAAGTGGATGAGTTATTTGAAATGTGGAAAAGCAAAGTTACTGTAATGATGCAAAATAAATAGCTAAAACTTGGTCTAATGTAGCCATGAAAACAAATAATTATGTTATTTTTATTTTCTTGACTTGAATTTGTAGGTTGAAGAGGTTGAATTCATTTTACCACCTTACTGGTGTTAAACGCAGTAATTTGTCCAGATGTTTGTTAACTAAGCATACATTAATTGCTGTCTCACAAAGCAGCACTTTGATAGATTTTTATTTTATTCTTTGACTCTTGTTTAAAATGAAATTGACTGGCCCAGCTGAATTGCAATCTGTACTGCCTGATTTGGTACTGAGTCCACTGAGGCCACACTGATGCTCAATACTGTGCATCAGTCTACAATCAGTCTGACATTAAGGAAAACAAGACATGCTCTGCCCACTATTGACGTTTCTTAAAACTGAATTGCGCCTATGCTGCAGACCAATTTGATGCTCTAGGCAACTTCTTAGCTTGCACCCCCACGCCACATTCAGTTCCAGTAATACATCCAATAATTACATTCATCTATCCATTTAGAGAGTGTATGTGTTCATGTTTGTGTTGTAAAATACTATTGTGTTATCTTATCTGAGGACCCTACATTATGCTAGTATCCCCAGTATATAAGTTGTCCTTGGATTGAGTATTAAAAACATTAAATGACATTTATTTATATATCCTTATGTGCAGTGTGCATAGCTTTTGCCCATACTGCCTATACTACATTGGCAAATTCATTGGATTTTTTGATGTAATTAAAAAGTTAAAACAATTTCTTGTGATGCTGCTGGTGCTAATTATTCTGCTGGTTTGGCAACTGTTTGCCAAGATAGCTCACATTGAAAAGAACAGATGAGTCATTGAAATGAACAAGAGATTAATTTATAGGATTTCCTTTTTTATTTAAACTTTAAACTTTTTTAAATTGCAGGTAAAGATTATTTGTTTGTAGGAATGAAATCAGCTTGAAATATATACATTCCAGCCTGACATATTTGTTCATTTGTGGTCCGTTCTCGTACTATTTCTTGTCTTCATCTTACAGGCTGTGAGCATCACTCTTGTCCCCTGTATGTGAATATGGTGCTGTACTACTCTATTATGTCCATAGAGATCTATTTCAGCGAACACATGAAGAGTATGCATCGCAATGGGCCAGTCGTTATCAGATGTGTTGAGCCTCTCCACGTTTAAACTTTGAAGCTAGAGGGGTCAGTCCAATGTTTACTACTCCTGGTGTTACTTAAAAGTGCAGTGTAACAAAGTGCAGATCCCAGATGAGAGAAACAGCCCAGATGAGCACTGGCATCTCACCCTATCTTTCTTAAAATGTGGTTTCATTGCACCACTTTCTATGCAAACAAACATTTACTGTGGGTTTTTGTTTATGTTTCAGGGTGGTCCTGGTATAAGGGGAGCCAGAGGAGACAGGGGAGAGCCAGGAGTGACGGTAAGTGATCCTTCATACTATTTTAATCCTGCAGATCACTTATTTTACAAACTATCTATTCAGCATCTTTGCTGTCCATGAGTCATGACAAAGCAGCCCCATCTTCTGTTTGTCTTTAAGCCTTTTCACCTGCAGCCCACCTACACCACATCATCCTTCATATAGAGCCCCATAAGCCAGAGGAAATTACCAATTTGGAAAAGCCTATAGTGGATAGTTTTCAGGGCTTCCTCCTTCTTTCGTTTGTCTTGTCACAGAGAGCTTTGGGTACTGTTACTGTCACATTTGTGACAACACCATAATAATGGCTGTTGGTAAGCTCTGAAACTACTAGAAACTATACTTTTTCAGGACAAATACTCATGATTGTTATCCAATCTGATTTACTGTGTGTGTGTGTGTGTGTGTGTGTGTGCGTGTGCGTGTGCGTGCGTGTGTGTGTGTGTAATATATATATTCCAAAAAATGATTTTAAAGCACTCATGCACAGGGCTGTCAATCAAAGTGAGGTTATTTATTTCAGCCATATGCCCTTCTTTTAACTCAGCTGACTGACAGTGTATCAAATGCACAATGTATAGTTGCCCAGCCACAACTGAAAACAGATTATTTTTATTTTATTATATTTGCTAGAAACATTTCACAATATAGTTTGAAAATATGGGTTTTCCAATTGAGAACATGTGTGTTGTGTTGAATGGAGGTAACTGTGTTATCTTTGGAGTGAGATTAGATTTTCTGTCTTGCATGCACACACTTATAGAATAGCACATGTAGATATTAATTCATGTCTCACTTGTCTTAGCTCAGCAGCATTTACACCACTGCATTCCCAGCCAACTTTATAAGAAAAGTTGGATTATTTTTGACATGGGAGCACCTCCTGCATTAATTCAGCCCTATTTATCCTCACTAATCCATTTCAGTCTATTACCCATTAGAGCAGAGGTATAAATTCATGTAGAAATAGGTTGCACAGAAACATGGAAACCCTTTTACTGATAACTTAGTTCTGGTAAATTTATTTATGTATAAAACCATTTCTTAGCACATTATTGAGTTTGTTTTCACTCATGCTTTGACAAATATCTCATTCATGGTGTTTTGATTGTTTTGACAGATAATCACAGACTTGAAGCCAATAAGTGCATGGGTTAACAGTAAAACAATAAATGTAGAGTCAGAGTGAGGATTACTTTGTCTACTACTACTACTGCTGCTGCTGCTGAGCCAACAATCTACAAAAGCTACAGTTCAGGAGCAGTTTACAGTAAATTACTCTTTTTGACATCAGAAACACTCTGCTACTTTTACACAAAGATCAAATAATCTGCCACTCCAGCACAACTTGGTAATAGATGGACAAATGTCTGTTTCTGGAGTCAATTATGAAAGTAAGCTACTGCTTGTAGTTGTGATTTTCATCTTGGTTTGTTGTTTTAAATTGTCAGGGTGTGGAAGTGCTGCTGTTGAGATAATAGCCTCAATTCTATTACTTGCTGTAATCATAGTACATTCTTTCATGTTTAATGTCAAAAGTGTCTATTATTATTTCTTTTAAAACGGAAAATGGGATATTCTTCTGGTTTTATTAGTACATTCATTTTATCTCTCAGGGACCTCAAGGACCTGTTGGAGAGATTGGCCCCCCTGGACCCTCTGGACCACCTGGCCCTCAAGGACCCAGCGGGCTCTCTATTCAGGGGCCTCCAGTAAGATATCGCCTTCTGTCTAAGTAGAGCTGCCAATGAAAATTTGTCTTAGATCAATGACAGCATGGGTGACCAACTCAGATGAGTCTTTTCAGTTCAGGTGCACACAGTTTTCTTGATGATAATAAGAATTGCTTATTGTCACAGGGATCTGTCGGGCAGAAGGGGGACACTGGTGAGATTGGGCCAGCCGGACCAATGGTAAGACATTTCTCAAAGGCTTTACTTTTACAAGTAGCAATGGAAACAATGACAGTGTTGCCTTATAACAAATTCAGCTATGATAGAACACTTATACTTTGCCTTCTGCTGTAGGTGTTAAGAATACATGTCTTATGATGTGACTTTTTGCCTTATAAAAACTAAATGTAGAAACCTTATTGCCTCCTTGTTAGAATTTTTTTCGACTTTTTGAGTTGAGGGAAATGTCCACTGAATAGTTTTAGAGTGTGGCCTGTTTCATTTTCAACACACAGTGTGGTCTAATGCAACCATCGAGATGTAAATGATCATTACTTGTGTCGCTGTTACCAGGGAGTAGACCAATTAGAAATAATACTGAGTTAATTTAATGGTGTTCTACTGGGAGCCCTGGTCATCAGCAAGAACATCATCTGTGAATGTGACTCTGTCCCAGAGAGGTTTTGTCTTTCATTTCTCATTAAATTTTGCCTTCTGTGAATAATAAATGTGACATCTTGTTAGCTGCTGTATCTGTTTGTGCAATCTAAGCTGATTATCTCATTATAACTGCATTTAAACACACTAATGAATAATAACAATAATCAAGCTCACATTTCATATATCTTTGAAAAGTTCTGTTCGGTCTCTTTACCAAATTGCAGAAAAAGCCACTTGTTATAAAATGCTCTTTTGGCTCCATCACAGTTGCACACAGTGAGTCTCAGTAGTGCAGTTATCTGCCCCTCTGTCTGCTGCAGTGATAGAGAAGGTCTGTCCTTAATAATCTTTATACTTACATACAGTATTCATCTGTAGAAGCTCCCCTGGGATTTAATATTAATCTTGTACCCTGTCTAGTGTGTATTGTAGGGTTGACCAGATCAAATCAAATAATTTAGCAAATGCATTTACAGTACAACAGTAAACAAATATTTATAGGTCTTAGCTATAGATTTGCTTTGACAAATTTGGTCATGGAGTACTGTCCACGTACAAATGATATTATACTTTAAAAGAAATATTTTGTTTTTCATTCTTTATTTTGGCTGTAGTTTTAGAAAAAACAAATATCCACAAACCGTGTATACAGTGTATGTTTTCGAACAATGCTGCAAGTTAAACTTTAAACTGAAAGCAATAGTCAGCCAGTGCCCAATACATTCATATTTAATATTTTTGGCAAATCACGAGTTAAAGTTTCATCAACAGGTCTCTGTGTATTGTACAGTTAAACCATAGGATACACCTTCTAAAAAAACCTTACTTTAATTCTTGAATTCTACCTTAAATTAGTTAAGACTTCATAAGAAGATGAAAAGGTAGCATTCAGTATCTCATAAAAGGGAAATAAAGCAACTCACAGAAAAGTGCAACCCTACTGATGCAGTACTATCTGGCACTCTCAAGCTGCACAGCCCTATTAATAAAACCTGGCAGTGCTGCCCTGTGCTGCACTATGTTACTGGGTAATAATGTGTTTTGTCAGAGAGAGGAATATGAATGGCTGTCTGTGCGTGTGTTTTCAGTGGGTGCCTCTGTGGGGGGAATATTGTAGCTTCCAGGGTCCTGTTGTAATATATGAGAGACCACAGAGAATATCACAGCTCTAAAACATCAATTACTTCTCTTGGTCTTCCTGCTTCTTTCTCCCTCTCAGTTTTCTCTTCCTCAGTCTTCATTGCTGTAAATACAGTATACCTTAGTGATCAGGACTCCAAAAGATTTCTTTTAATTTGATTTTGTAAATGTGTAGCTAGTGTGTTTGTTTCATGTCTTTCGTGTTAGTGCCTTTATAATTATTTATGCCGGCATTTTATATAGCCCTCACATTTTGGGTTTTAAACACTCCTCAAAGGAAGGTTGAATCCTGTTCATTCTCCTCTTTGGCCTTACACAGCATTTTTTTCAAGGCCTACTTCAAAGGTTGAGATAGATTTGTTTATGAGATTTTATCCCACAAAGGCTGTTCCCTTGAAAATACCCAATTATTATCCAGGTATTTTGTGCATTGAGAGTTTTCAAATTAAAGAGCATACTTCAAAGCCTTTTTATTTACTAATATTTTTAGTTTTCTTAATCCAAGAAAACTTTGAAAGTATTGGCTAAAACTCTTAATATAAAAATCTGGTTTGCTAAGCTTTGTTTATCCCGTACACAATTTTGTTTACACACTAACTGTGTGTGTATTGTGCTGACAGTCAGTGTGTGGACAGAGAGCCGCCTGGTACAATACAGTCAGTCCATATCTTACTGTGGAAGTGCCTCAGCCAAGATCTGAACAACCTCATTAATCATATGCAGCCTGTCTACAACAACCCTGTTCCATAATTTGCGAACCTTTAACAGCTTTCACTGTCTTGTTTTATGAGCTCTTCAATAGTTTTCAAGTGTGGACATAAATTACCACCACACTTAAGCCTTGATCAGCTGAGTGCATTTACCTCTGAGAGGTGAACTGTCTTGTTTCTGGAGGGTTCAAATTGTCTTATGCAAATCACATTTATGTGCACTAGTGTCAAAGCATAGTTGAAAATTAGATTTACATGCTGTTTAATGGAATGTTTTAACATATAGGGCACTGAGAGCTCACATCATTCATTTATATACTGTATTTCTCCACATGTCTACTTTGCAGTGTCCCCTATTAATAAAAGTTGTTGTTAGTAAATAACATTATGTATAACATGAATTTGTGTGGTTCAAGGGTGTTCCTGGAGGCCCGGGAGTACCTGGTAGAGATGGCCCCCCAGGCCCAAGGGTAAGATCATGTGAATAATGTGACACACTCAACACGTTATGATGGTGTACATTTTCACTAATACAATTGTCTAGGCCTACTCAAAGTACAAAAACACAATACTGGCTGTTGCTGGAGTGTAAAGTGAACATAACAAGTGAGCCTTGTTATGGATGCATTGTGCATACGTTTCGGCCAGATTTGTACAAATTGAGTTTATCCATACATGTTTTTCAAGGTTTAATACTCCAAAAACATAACTCCGAAACATAAGCAAATTAGACTTCATTCATGAAGACTGTTGTAGCAGCTGGTTATAGTAGAAGCTGACAGATAATAGGTTTTTACAATGCCCTGCTGTGCTGTAAATAACAAATTAGAGATGCAGGCAGAGCCTAATGTATCAGCATGCAGAAAGAGGAGTAACATTATGAGACACAAGAGTTTTGTCCTGGCTCAGCTTGAGATGAGGTGAAAAACTGCACACATAATCCATCTGCAGTCCAAGTGCTGGATAACAGGTGTGCAGACACTCATCTGCTTGTTTTCAGAATACATAGCTTCAGAGTTGATTGTGGTGTGTCTTTGTTAAAATATTGAAATATTTATATCTGACTGTTTTTTTATTGCTAGAGAATTAAATGCAGTTCAGGTTGTATCCCATGTAACTGCTCCTTTCAGCACATGCTTTGAAAACAGAGGGGAAGAGCGTGTAATGAATAGTGATGAATAATAAGAATCAATTTACTAGAAGTTATCAACGCAACAGCAATCCCTGCTATCGGTGTTAAATTGACAGCCATTCAGTGTGATGCAGCCAACTAAACTGTAATTATGGCCATAAAGCAGCACTGAATATTCGTTCTCAATGCTTGTGCTGCGTTTTGAGCTATCAGTTAATTACAGATACCTGTCTGCTCCAGCCTGGCCAGCTATACCTACTCACTTTAGAGTGCAATCAGTCTGAGATCCCTTCTCTTCACAGGAATTTCTCTTGGTATAAATTTTGTTAGACCAGTCATGACTGTTTATCTAAAATGAAATTAGTTTATCCTGTTATGTCCAGAAGCAATTTAAGGAGCAGTTTAATTTGCGTCTGTTGAGTCTGCCTAATGGAAATCTAACTTGAATCCATAGAGACCAGACAACCTTTTTTGTATAGAATAGTAAAGAACTGGACTGGTTAAATTGTGTCTTTGCTCCAAAGCTGTTGATTTAGATATATTTAAAAACAACAGCCATGAGACACACCCTGTACCTTAATAATTATATCTGTTTGAGAGCATTTTACCGACAGAAGCTCCACATTGGAATGTGTTTCGTTAAAAATACATAACAATCTGAATTACATTAACTTTATGCCATGTAAATGGGTCTGTTTTTCCTGTTTCCATTTTTTGGTTGTGGAATGTTAAATTATGGAATAAAGGAAAAGCCTGCGCATGTTGTCTGTCTTTTAGGGTCTGTCTGGTAACGTTGGACCTCAGGGGCGACAGGGACCCCCTGGACCTGTTGTAAGTGGGCCTGTTTTGTCTGTTTTGTCTGTTTTATCTGTGTCTCTTAGAGGACGCTGTCCTCATTTATACCATTTTGATGTTTTTTGATGTTTTTCTTTTAGGGTGCCCCAGGAGCACCTGGAGCTCCAGGCCTGGGTGGATCTGCAGGATCACCTGGAGATCAAGGAGTTCCTGTGAGTTTTTATAAAGGTCATGTTTTTAAAAACTCATTTCATTAATTGGTTTATTAATGTTCATTGTAACCTCTCCAACTCATCATCGTGCTTCTTATTTTGATCCTCCTTACATCTTTTCCTCTTGTCCTTCTGTATTTATAGGTTGCTACAATATCAGACCTCTGAGTAAAAGTATAACTAACACAGAGCTCATGTTGGGAAATCTTTTATTCCTTCAAAAAAATTTTCATTGCACACAGAAGCATACCTTGTGGGGTAACTGGTGTTGGCCTAATGCAGCCAAACTTGCCACTATTTATTATAAAATGAAATTAAGTTTGTTCATAAAGTTTTTTCCAAGTTATATTTCATTAGTAATGAGAAAGGTGTGAAAAGGACAATACTCTTATCAGGGCTTTAAAGCTAACAGTAACAGATGACACTTTGATGTCAGGGACAGTTAATCTATTCTCGGCTGAGCTCTGCCGGCCAGCAGCAAAGTTTGGCTCAAAGATGGAGAGTAATAAATCATCTCAGAGCCTTACACAGACACAGATGTTCCACTTTAGACAGAGCAAATGCAACAAATATAACCAGGAAGTGGTCTCTTCTACCAAGTAATTGCACAGAAATGATTAATTTTGTTCCTGGCCTCCACCTTTTCAGTGACATATGATTTTCTTAAAAGTGCATTTTGATTAAAAATAGCTGCTATCTCAATTTAAATGTAAAGTCAAAAGGCTCATTTAACACAGTTGCAGATGACTACAAGGAGACAGTCATTAATTTAATACCTACTGTCAGTAATATGGTTAAGAGATGTGCTGCAGTCCATGCAATTCACTGTCCTGTTAGGAGATATGCTCTGGCCTTTATTATCTTCCATACTCACATGTGCCTTCACTGTAGTTTTATAGGATTTTCACATGTCAACATGATAAGAAATAGACATTAATGTGTCCAGGAAGATTGATGAAACCCAGACACACAGAGGAGGTCCAGGAAGGAGACTTTTACTGTGGAGACCAAGACTCCGCATGAACTACTAATACTGGCACAGACACAATATCATCTTCAATGTAAAATTCATGAAATGCCAGATTTAGAAATACAACAGTCTCTGTCTACCTATACACACACACGCACACGTACACACAGGCTTAAACACACTGACTTCCAGTGAATAGTCAAGGACATGTTCACCCAAGATAAACAAGCCTTCATTCAAAAGCTGTAAGAGCATCAAACTGATATTTTTCATATCAGCACTTGCCTTTGTGGCTCGGAAATATTTGTCTTTTATTTGCCTCAGTGCATTACGCTCTGATATGCATTCTCAGGCTTTATGTACTTGGCAGGTTATGAACGTGCTTTGCTGATACATATCTGTGTGCTTTACAGTGCTGGCAGTGTCAGTGCTAAGCCCTCCAGTGGATTAAATTTTGTAGATCTATTATGGTGGCATAGGTGATGTGTTTTCTAAAACCAAAAGCATGGACATACATTGCCAGTCTAAATGCATTACTTGCACCCGCTGTTGGATACAAAAATAAGAGAGGTGCGATACAATGCTAGGAGGTGGCGATTAATGGACAGGGGACTTAAATGTAGAAATGAAAGAGTGTCTGTTTGTATGTGAATGTTTATTATATCCCCCTCCTTTTGTGCTTTTATGTCCTAGGGTCCCGCTGGCACCAAAGGTGATAAAGGAGAAAGAGTAAGTCATTCCACTTACCCTTCCTTCTATTTTGAGCAAATCAAGTTTTACTGCTCCATTTTGTGCTGAAAATATTGTTATTTTGCTGACGTACAGCTGCACAATCTTTACAACCATGTTTGATAGAGACAGAATCACCTTTTCACTAACTTTTACATTAGTTCTCTTTTGTACTCCACCACCCTTTTTCCAACAGATCAGATCAGTGTTCATGTTAACACTCACAGCAGAACAGACTGAATATTTTGCTGACACAGCCATTACTGCATAAAGCTTAAGAGACAGTGACTTGAATAGAACTTGTAATTTCTTTTTTCATTGAAAATACTGTTTTCATTTATTGTACAAGGCTCACCTGAAAGGTCATGACAAAATACTTGCTTATTAATACTTTTTAATGATACACATTGCCAGTTTAGCTTGATGGATTTGATTTGGTTTCTTTGGTTCAATAAAACATAATACAAAATATGATAAAGAAATGGTACATCCTTCACTTCATGATTTAATGTATGCTGCAGTTAAAAAAAAGGATTACATTTGTTTTATTTGCCAGAAAGTTTTACAGTATTTGAAAATGTTTGTTTCTGTTGTCAGCTCTGCACTGGGATTTTACAGAATTGTTGTCTGGTTCTGTCAGTGTAAATGTACAGGGTGGTAAACTGTGGAAAAAAGGTGGAGTATGGTCATTTTAAGGCCCCATTTAACAATTTATCAACCACCGGTCTGTTTGTTTTTTCCTGCGGTTTTAAAAAGAGGGTGGCATTAGTCTGCTATGTGTAATTTTGTCAAAGCACTGTGTTTTGTTTTCAGGGTGATGTGCAATCTCAAGCAGCTATACGTGCCATTGCAAGACAAGTGTGTGAACAGCTCATCCAGAGTAAGCATTTGTGTGACCGTTACACTATATTTACTACTGCTTCTTTGTCTGCCATTGTTGAAGTAAAAGTCTATTTATCCTGCTTAAAAGTTCTTCATCTGTTGCAGGCCATTTATCCCGTTATAACTCCATCCTGAACCAGATCCCTGTTCAGTCGGCGGTGTCTGTGCGAACGGTACCTGGACCACCTGGAGAGCCGGGTAGGAGAGGCCCCCCTGGCCCAGCAGGAGAACAAGGTCCTCCTGGCCGGCCAGGTTTCCCTGGCACCAATGGTCAGAGCGGGCGACCAGGAGAGAGAGGTGAGGCAATAAATATGGAATAGGAAAGATATGTTATGCAAACTGTAGTGTTATTTAGAATAAAAGCATCAACACAATTTCCAGTATGTTTTATTGTGAGATGGCTTCACAGAGCAGACTTGTGTGTCTGCTCCCTCTAAAAATTTAGGGAATGGATACAGTTTTTTTTTCAGAAAGCATAATAAATTATGAAAAGTCAGAGAAAAACTATTTGGAGCTGCTTGCTTGTTTGCCTATTGTTTTACTCTGGCCTGCTCTGTGACTCTTCAGACAAGCTCAGTTAGGGTTTAAGCTCTCCGGAGGTTCAGTCCAGGCCAGAAGACAGTAAGCTCAATATCCATGAGGTCATTCCTTCACCAGCCGTCAGAGGAGAAACAGCTTTATGAGGCCTCATCACTAAAACATCCAACCCACACAAAAGTGGAGCACTACAAATGACGTGCACACAAAGTGAAACAGAGCAGCTCAAGCACTGGCAAGAAACGTCCAGTGATGTTTCCCCCTTCACCAAAGACCTTTGAATCTCTTCTCTAACATTTGTAATCTACAGATATTGGTCTACCACACACCCAAAACACAGTTATTAAATGTTTCATAGGCTGAGCTCAAACCAGAGTGTCCTGAATTTTAGAGAGTATGCATTGCTTATTTAACAAGATAAGATGTGTAAGTATAATTAGGTGTTAAATATTTTTTTTCATTCTATTTTACTGAAGCTTTCAATGAGTCATTCTTAAAAAAAAGGGTCAACAGGATTACTAGTTTGTGGTTACTAATATTAGCACATAAAATACTGCATGAGGTCATTTAGACCACCACTTCACTTCTCGGTACTTCAGGGATCACCATTTATTACGTTAATATATCCAGAACATTTCATGTGTGTTTTTTGCTTTTTGACAGAGCTGTGTGTTCACACTGATCTGTGAAGTTTGGTAAAAGTGTTATGTGCTTGTAGGTCCATCAGGAGAGAAAGGAGACCGGGGAAATCCAGGTGTGGGCAACCAGGGCCCGCGAGGACCACCGGGACCTCCAGGTAATATGTGCCAACATTTTCAGACAGTTTGGAATGTAAAGATCCAAAATGACACTCAAAGCACAGAAAAATAAAATTAACTTAAATTACATTTCATGTGCTGTTGAAGCACAAAAACCTTCTAGTGCACAATTGAACTAAAACTACAGTTGTCATCATTTTTTTAAAGTAAAGCCCAAAACATTTAAATTAGATTTTAACAACTGAATTATAAAACACAAGTGTTTGCCTTTGTACAGTCTCCATCAAAGCAGCCGACATTTTGGAGAATGAAAATAATTCTCTTTATTGATTTCCCTGTGTGCAGCCAAGATAAGGTTCATGTTATGAAAATATGCGAGGTTTTTCTGTGTATGGTTGTGGAATCAATACTCGCACAACAAGCTGACAAGAATCCCTGGAAACTTCTCCGCTACGGTTTGGGGCTGTGGCCCTGTGTGGTACTGGCTTTATCTGTTGTTCTCTTCAGGAATATTTGAGAGAGGGTCATTTTAGTGCTTGGCAAATAATTTTTTATTGAAAATAAATATTGATTTCATATTTCTGCTGAGTGCTGAAGTGTGTCCTGTAGGAGCCAGTCCTCCTGAAAACAAAACCCCTCTCGCTAAATTTGACCAAAAAACTATATTATTTCTGCCGCTGCATTCAGGACGGCCGCTATCCTGTCCTTTATCCAAAAATTACAAGCACTGCTGCGACGCAATGTACTCTAAACCGCACATTTTTTATTTATTTTTCTTCTTTCCCCATTTTTCTTTATCCTTTCTAAGCAGGTGCCAAGTCAGTCTGTTTATTTAATAATGTATGACTTTTAACACAACATTTTCTACATCAAAAAGGCTTGCCAGGTGAAGGACGGACCGGCAGCCAAGGCCCCACTGGTCGTCCCGGTAACCCAGGGACACCAGGTCGACCTGGAAATCCAGGTAGTCCAGGATCAGCAGGGCCCCCAGGGTACTGTGACCCCAACTCATGTCTTGGGTACAATGTTGGAGGTGAGCATGTTTCTTACCTTTGTATAAATGTGAACTGAAAAAGATACAAACAGGATCTGTGGTGTGCTGCTTGGGTCGCAGCTGTGTCTGTGTGAGGACAAATGATCAGAAAAACTGTCAAAGAAGTCTGTCAACTTCTGGGAAACTTTGCAAAAATGTTGTTTTTGTATTTCCCAGAAGCTGCTGAATAAGTGTTATGTCTACATTCTCCAAAAATAAAATAAAAGATAGATTATTCAGTAAAAATAATACACTTTGACAGTTAGACCTTTTGCAAAAATGTGTGATCTTTGAGCTCTGGGCAAATGTTAGTGTAAGTGAAAAAGCAGTGTCTTTTAACCAGGAAAAATATATTTTTGAAAATGACAGCAGCCTCAGACATGGTTATTGTTCTCAAAAAGCTCTGGGAGAATTGAAAGTAAACTGGATTTTATGGCTGTCCTATTTGAAGTTTACACATTGGCGTCCACAGAGGCGGATTAAGAAGTCACGACTGTCACTGATGAATACATTTGTGCCAAGATCATCTCAAACAAACAGTATTCATAGAGATGAGAATGAATCGCTAGGACACCGCACCTTATGACAGGTTGGTGAAATGTCATCCAGAAAAAAAGATGATAGATGAGACATTACTTCATCCATCAAACCAAATTTATATTCTGTAAACATAAAATAAGCAAAATTTATGACTTGGCTGTGATACTGCCTCCCCAACCACTTAAAAAGAAACTGCCAATAGAAAAAAACGGCACAAGTAGCACAGTGTTCCTTTCAATGAGGCTGCATTCAGAGCTTCTGTTTGGGAGTGCTTTTAATGTTTGGTGAGTAGCACTGCAGATGTGTGTAATACATTTCAATGTTTGGCTCACGAGGCACGTTTCTCATCGAGGAGACTGGTTGTAGAGGCGATACTCCTGTTGTGTGTCAGGAATTTTTATTTATGCTTTCTCGTGTGCAGAAAGAAAATAAAGATCCAACACATTCTTAGCCTCAAAAAAATTTATGAATATCTTAATACAATATTTAAGCTCTGTCTGTTGTGTGTCTTCTTAAAGAGAAAGGCAGACTAATTTTACATCCTCCAAAACTGCAACCCACACCAGCTGGGAAAGTTGCATTTTGAGAGGTTTAACTTTTTGGTGTCATTGGGTTATTAACATTTTATTTTTCCTTCCCTGTGCTCCCCTCCCTGTCTCTGTCTGACTTAGCTCAACAGGACTATGGGAATGATTACTGAGAACAACTGTAGCACTCAGCCACCCTCCTCCTCCTCCTCTACACCTCCTGTGCTCGCCTCCCTCCACCCCTCTCTCTCTAAATATGACTGAAAACTGAGGAAATTGACAAACTCAATAATTCCCTCAAGGGGTCCATATTTCTGTGGGTGGGTAATTACTCCTGACCCTGGTGCTTAACCTCTAATCCCTGCAGCAGCTTCTTTCACTGGAGACGTTTTCCAAACTTTTCTTGCTGCCTAACTCTCTTAAGCATAAAAGTCTGGTGTATGTTTTTATGCACCTAAATAAGACACATTTTATGTATCTGTATCAAGTTGCATTGATTGTATAAGGGAGCCTTTTGCAGTGTTAAATATTATGGTCCAGGTTCTGATACAAATCATGACAATGTTCATGTATGTGCTTCTGCGTGGTTCAGCATTAAACTGAACCTCAATCATTTCCACTTTTAATTGGGTTTGTCAACCTTGCTTCATGTGAAGTCTTCAGTCATAAGACAAAAAAGGTTTAGCTTACTTTCCCCCAAGTGAGAACCACTCCCCACAAAGCCTCAGTGATGATCATTATCACTGCTCACCGTGCCATCTGTCAACAAACAACCGAATCTGAAATACACACTGCTTCTCTGGAGCTTCACAGTGTTTGAGGCTCAGAGCCATTTGGAGCTAATCTCATCTTTCACATCTTAATGAATCAACTAAATATTGATGCTGATTAGCTTCATTTATTATCTGTAAAATCAAAGACACAGTGCTAGTCTTTCTGTGACCCAAATGTGAGCTTGCAATAAAAAAAATGCAGCTTCATTAACCTACTTCTCCACTAACCTAATCCTATGGATGCTATCAAGGGGCCCAAATCTGCTTACGCATAGTCCCAGGGCACTCATTTCAGCTGTTCAATAGGTAAGATAATAGACAGGCTAAACCTATGTGGACTAAAGGGAATTGATATCTGGTGCATGCTGTGCCCTGCATAAACTGTACTAAAACTCTGCTTCTCCAACGTGTGAACGTTCAACGCTTGTAAAGCTGCTGTAGTAACACAACATCTGTACAATCCACTGACCCACATATTCCCATCAAACCAGTACAACCTCTGCCTCATGGCGGGTACCAGCCCTACAACCCACCATACAACCCTGCTGCAGTGGCTTACAACAACGACCAAGGAGAAGAGGAGGAGGAAGAGCAGGACCCCTATTATCGTGGCTACCCCCCTCAGTATTACCCCCAGCAGCCTTCTCAGATGCCCCATGGCTACCATTCAAACCCCACCCACTCAGAGGATGTGGAGCTGCGGTCTCCAGGTGTGGTCAGAAGGTTTTCACGTGACGTCGTGAAACAGGAGAGCGATGACATGGTTGTCATGGAGGAACGCCATGAGGGAGGACTTTAAAGGCAAAGGATAGACTCACCTCAAGTGCTTAAGCACTACACAAGACTCAATCTACACAAGAAAACTAATTGGACCCTGAGTTTGTCCTGTACACATCCAAAGCGAACCCCCACCTGTGTGTACCTTCACCTGGTGAAACTGTGTAAATAACCCTTTGGATTCTTGTACAATATTTTGTGGGAAGAGGAGATAAAAGTGCCTGATAAATGTCAGCATCGTCCAGTGGTAATGTAAAGGTATGCACATTTTTCCCATCTTTCAGATTTCAGGATTGCTTTTTGTAAAATTGCATGTATTTCTGAACCAGTCTGGGTGTGTAACTGGCCGTTGATCTCAGTTTATTTGTTTGTAACTAACGTAACAGGATGGAAACATTTGTACAGGATGCTTTTTATAAGAATCAAGTCTTAAGTTTGCAAAAAACAAAGTCCAATTTGCTATTTGCCATGGTTACTATAATTTTGTTACATTTCAGTCTCTTCTAGGATTTTTATTTCATGTTGGACTTTGTGTGAAATATGTGTTGTGTCTCTCACGTATCTGGCCTACTATGGTTTGTTTATTGTTCTTATGCAAAAGTCAGGCCTGCTCACTGTGGAAGTGTAAGCTCACTGGTTGCCCTGTGACACCTTGTGGGAATGAAACCTGTTCAGACTATACTGTTACCTTTTTGTGAAGCCAATAAGGACTGACCCTGGCCTTTCTGCACTGCAGTATGAAAAACAAGCACTACAACATTTGACTGTGACCTGGTCCATTTTACATTTTAACTCTTAGACTAATAAAACAGTATGTGTCACCTTCACACACTTCAGCCCATAATGATCCTATTTATTTTTTGTTGTTTGCTTTTCTAACAAATAAATCTGTGATAGGATGACAAAATATGTGTGTTTATTTAACTAAACCAGTGTTAAAAGGGCAAATTTAAAACTACATGAAACAACAATAAAAGATGAAAACAGGTTCATTAAAGGTTTTACAAGCATCTTTTATAGTTCACTCAAAAAGATTTACACGCCGCACCATGACAGAAAACAGTCTCCAGATTTCCAATTCTGTTTTAAAGGTTTCAATGTGAACTTTAAAGAGCCTCAATAGCTTGGTCATCTATAACACACAATTTGACGAGCAAGATCAAATAATATTGTATTTGTACAACAGGGAAACCCAACAAATCTGACTTTTTAATCATACTTTTTCCACAAAGTAAAAAATCTCTGGCCATTCCTGGCATGTCCTGGTCTGCTGTAGTTGAGCCAGTATCTTGTAAATATTCCCACAGAGGCAGTAAGATGCAGTGTTGATGATGTTGGCTTTTATTGGTCTAGTAAAGTTCATTTTTAGAGCACAGAGTCAGTGAACTCAGCCAGCCAGAAACCAAACCTTTTTGTCAACCAGAAAGATTAACATAGAAGCACAGCTCCAGCCAAATCTGAGCAGAAAATCTGGTATAGATTTACAGATCAACTGATTCAAATCAGTCAATTGCACTTTTCATAAACCTGTTTGGCTTCCAATTGTGTACAATGCCACAAATAAAGTTGACAGCAACAAAAAAGCTTCATTTCATCCTGTAATCTTCAGGTCTGTGGAGAAAACACAACATAACACATTAGTCTGGGAAGGTAGAAAAGTTCTAAAAACATGGAGGCAAAGTGACAGATGAGAAACGAGACAGATTTTATCTTTTGGTTTCAAAATGAGACCAGACACAGCCCTCTCTTTGTGTATTTTTTCCTGTTTAATTTCAAACTGAGATTGCGAGGGACTGATATTATCAGGGCATGCTGTATTGGTTTTGATACAAAGTAGAAAAAATGTTATTATCAAGTGTAATAGCTCTGCTATCAACTATATCAGCATGTTTACATTGTCGAGTCTTTGTGTTGCGGGAGAGGGAGCACAGCCGCTGCATCTCTGATCTTTGCCTCGACTTCAAGGTTTCTGAGAGAATATTAACCATGTGTTTAATAAAATGCCCCGATTGAATCGCCCTCTGCAACCTTAAAAGCCTCCCCCTGACACTTTCACATATCCATTTGATGAGTGAAATGAATGCGAGTGAGTGAATATTAACTAGACTCAGGCCAATCTCTAAAACAAAGCACAATAAGTTCGACCTTGACGACCACACAGTGACAGGACTGAGAGGACGCACCGATTGGCTGAGGAGATTGGGCCAGTAAACAATAAGAAGTGGCTCATTTATCATTGCGCACACAGTCTGACAGCGACAGAACATAATGCAGACATGCTGTATGCATCAAAGCAATGCGCACTCAAGACAATAACTGAATGCAAACATAGTCTTTTGTGACAGACCTACATTTGCTGACATTAATTCATACCTTCACAATTTGTATGTAATACAAATGGGTTCAACTTGTGTATATATTAAGCCAAAATTAAGCAGCTGTCCTGAGTACAGGCAAACCAGAAACATGCAAAAGAATCACATGATTCATCACAAAAAAAAAAGGCCACAATGTCAGAGTAGTCTGCAACCAGGAAAATATTAGACCCTAAAAAGTCATGAATATCATTACAGTGTATAACAGATGCTTTCCAGGATTCCACCAGGAAGCTGTGACTGTCCAGTCAGGAAGTGATTCACCACAGATTCATTCAACCAAGCTTTTTAAAGATGTAAATGCTATTAGAAATATTAAGCAACCAAGCAATGTTTAAAAGATATTTTAACACCCCTCAATTTGTAGAACTTACTGACCAAGAGCATTTAAACAGAGCACAAAGGAAGACCGTTTTTTTTTAATAAAGAAATTAAAATAACTGTGACTTCATTCACACTAATGTTTGTAGTTACAATAACACGTGTCATTTTATTTTCCCTTTATCAGTAAAGAGTCCGTGTCCACAACAGGGTCAGCAGGCTGCTGAAAACATCTTATGTGGTATTATGTGCTGTTAAAAGTAAAAGCACACACACTCAAACATAAATACTGATCTGAGCACAACCAGGCGAATGCCTGACTGTAACCAGAGCAGACAAGAGCCAGAAATATGGCATCTAGTTTGCACATAAAACAAAGATAAACAAACACTGTACACAAACAAAATAACAGCATTCTCATAATATTTGGAACACAATGAATGGTAAAGTGGCAGAGACTGATAGGCTGATGGTCATAAGTACAACAGACACGTCACATAACTGAGCTCAATGGGATTTGTAATGAGCAGCACAATGAGGTTCTTAGCTCAACAGCACCACCCTCTGGCTGTGCCTGTCTAAGACAGACTGTGGCTGAAACCACTGTACATCTGACCATTTAGAATGTTTTGTGTAGACCCATAAAGAAACTGTATTAATATTATTCATATTTCTGTTTAAACATAAATGTTGAGTCCAGGTCAAATGTGGGATGTGAACTTGGCATGCTGAGATCATGACCTGGTCAGTCTGAGTGGCTGGAGATTGTTGGTTTGTAAACTTACGGCGTCCAGAGCCGGGGAAAGGCGTCTATCTCCTCTTGTGTGTATTCACTTAGTTTGCGAGGAATGTCTCTGGGCTGAGGTAGTTCCTCTGTCAGGTTGGCACTGATGTCATCTGGCAGCACCTTGTGTGATGTAGGGTAAAGCAATCTACAGTGATTATTTTTACTTAAATAGGTATGAAAAAAGCGTCTAAAACCACATACTAAAAAATGCAATTAAAATATGAGCTTATGGGTTGAGACCAATGTGCTCGCATGTGACTGTCCCTCTATTGTTCTCAGTATGCCTAAGATATTGGAGTCAGATTACATAGATAATTATTGTGTTGTCGGCTAGGACAAAGACCAGAGGAGACTTACATCATCAGGAAAGATGTGTAATCGCTGCATCATGGTGCGACGGTGCAGATTCTTAGGGAGCATGCCATAGACTGCCAATGTCAAAATCTGGTGATAAAGCACAAAGGCAAGGCTTGAACTTGATGAAATATTCAAATCTTACAGTTTTAAGAAGAAAATGTCTGAAGTCACAGCACATTTTCTACATTTCTACCAGTCTAGGTTTTTTGGTGACTGTTGGCCACCTGCATAAATTCATCTTGGACAGAGTTACTGGACCAGGACATTGGAGGAAAATATTGGAGAGAAATGTTGGACAAAGGCATTACTGAGGAGTCATCTGTCCAATCCCATTTCTCCTTCCTCTACTGCCAAACCTCTAAACCTCAAATGAACAAAACTGCCATCAGGACACATGTCTGTGGCCACCGCCTGGACTCAAATCTAAGCCAGAGGCAGAATTATAAACTACAGACTGAAAATTGGAACCATTTCATCTTACTTTTTGTAGGATGAGTGACCAGTTTACCAAATATGGGAGCAATATCCCCATCTTTAGTTAATTTACATTGTGTTCACAAGTCAGCAAACACTGGCTCCAACAATCAGACTAAATAATAGATTTAGGGAAAACATATCAGGTTTTTGACTTATTCAGAAGTTAAGTTCTTTTTTGACTTGCCAGATATAAAAAGATCTTTTTTTTAAAAGAGAATGTTATTTCTGTCATAATATAGGAATTAACAAAAAGTTACAACAGTGAAGAAATACAAAAGGCAAATTGTGAACAAAATATTTGTTACAACTGGGATGTAAGAACCTCTATGAAATCAGTCCACAAGAGAGGTACATGATATCTAGTCCACATTTCTGTTCTGATCATATGCTCACAGGAGTTTAAGAACACAAGTTACAAAAGAACACAACCTTAGGTAAAATGTTTATCCAATATCCCTGTTCAGATTTTATAAGCACATCACCATCACAAATAAAATCCACCACTTCCCACTTCTGTTCACTGCAGCTGAATACACAGGTGTTAAGCCATAAAATACCATTAAGTTCTGAAATACAGCCTTTTAATAAAATGCATAATTATGAGCAAAAATTTATAATAAATGCAAAGCAGAACATACAGCTTTTGGATCCTTTTGGTGGAGCTGAGCAGCTGTGACCTGTTTGAATCCTCCTGGATACCTTCCAACAGAGATAGTTATTTCAGTCATGTTAAATTACAAAAAGGATATTAATCATTGAAAGTAAATCAACAACTGAATGTTACATGTGCCTACCCTGTGTGAGAGGAGTACACTTTCTGTTCCCATTTATTTCCAGAGAAAGCTATTTCTCTACTATTTATTATTACCACATGGTCACCACAGTCACCTGCAATGACAAGACATTTCACTTAAAGATATCATTCATATTCTGAGACTCACTTAATGCTTAGAAATGTGTACAATTTGTAAAATCAACCATAAATGAAGGAGAAAAAAACCATGCTGTAAATACATGTACTCACTCAGTGCATGGTAGATAGGTTTGTGTTTGCCTTGGAGTCTAACAGCACACATGGTTGCTATCTTTCCTGGAGGCTGCATCCTGGCATCGATCAGAAACCAGGAACGAGCAAATGTTGCCCATTGCTGAGAGAAGAAGATAACAGAACAAATGTGACTGGTATAAACAAATTGAATACAGAAGGTCAACCCACAATGAATCACACTGAATTACAATTTTCTCTTTTCTTTACATTAATGTTCCGCAACAAGAAAAAAAAAGAAAAATAATGAGTCACATCAATGAAAATAAGAGAAAACAACATTGTATCCTCGATCTCCATTGTCACGATTTATATGTAACTTGAAAATGCTAAACTATAACAATATAAAATTGTGCTATCTAACATAAAAATATAAATATCATCAATTAACTAACACTCTTGTTATCGAGACTGTATTCACAAAATATCAACCCATGGCTGTAGACGCTAAACGCTAGCGGCTAGGTTAGCTCCTTAGCCAGGGCGCTAATCCTTTACCGCGTCTACTTTTAATTTATATAATAATGTTGTAATGACTTTAGCCCTGTAATGTGTATATTTACCTGGGCAGATCTGGAAAAACTTGACATAACGAAAAATCTATCAGCACATCCTCCTAAAAGTATTTGACCCCAGCGTGAGCCTAAGTGACGGTCCGTCCTTTATTCTTTCTCGGCTAAAACACGAACCGTTTTGACCTTTTCAATATACTGTGCTTGCTCAATATATGAATGTTTTTGAATGTGCAGCGTAATGAAATATAAATATAAAGATAATAAAAGTATTTAACTAACACCTGTAGACACGCAATAGTGTCCAATATTATAGCGTTTGTTCAAAAGATGTTTCTGCACGGTCTTATTTTGACGCTAAAATTCATTGTACGTAACTTCCTTTTTAGACAGCGAAAGCGGGTAAATTTGACAGCCACAGAAAGGGGCTCTTGATCAGAAATACTCAAGTTTATAGATACTTCTGAAATCGTAGTAACATTTTTGTTAAACATGCGGACTTTAGAAGAAGTGCAGGCCACTCTGCAAATCGCTAAACTAAAGGAGGACGATTTACAGAAAACCGTTCAATGTCTGTCTTTTGGAGAAAACGTTTCGTCTGCGGACTACTGCTTAATGGAGCTGGATGACACGCTGTGCAAACACATTGAAGCTGGCCAAAGGTACAAGGATTATATTAAATTATTCAACTATAACGCTCCTCATTTTTTATACTTTTTATTTTAATTCTTTGAAACTACCTGAGTTTTAAGTCTAATATCTTAATAGTCCAGCCTAAAAATAGAAGCAAATAGTTTAACTTGATATGGCATGATCAAAACTAGATAGTTTTACTGAATCTTTTTTTTTCCAGTGTGGTGATACGTGGAGATAAAGATGAGCGGGCCGTGTTGTGTAGTGGAGATAAGACTTATGATCTGAAAATAGCAGACACATCCAACTTACTGCTTTTTGTGCCGGGATGTAAAACACCAGACCAGCTCCCAAACGACCCAGAGAGCCCTTATGTGGTTCATGCTCAGGTATGGTTATTAAAAAAATTGACATTTATAATGTAAAAATCTACATTTAGTCTACAATGCAGAGCTATGTGAAACATAGTGGTTTTGTTGTAGGTCTGGGGCTTTTGTAACAGCTACTGGGAACTGCGGAAACAGCGCCCCAAACTGAAGAAACTAAAGAAGCTTTTAATGGAGAACCCTTATGATGGACCTGCTTTAGGAGGACACGAGGAGGTCACAGAAAACAGAGTAAGTACAACACACAAATGGTAAATGTACTTTTAAGTACAGTTTCTGATATATTAGATCTTATTTCTTGGTTATCTCTCACTATTGCCAGTACACAATGATGGATCTGTTAGAGAGGATCCAAGCCAGTGAGGAAGAAATAAAGACCCATTTGGAGACAATCCATGCCTGTCAAATAGATGGTAATTACGACAACATCAAAAACACAAAGTGATAATGAGCTAAGGGTTGCTATTTGCTAAACTAAACAGCTTTGTTTCCTTTTAGGATACTGGCGTTTGCTGGACTTTGACTATGAGATGAAGCTCCTGGGTCATGTGACACAGCTGGTGGATTCTGAATCATGGTCCTTCAACAAGGTCCCCCTTCAAAACTGTTTGGAAGAGTTAGCTTCTCTCGAACCAAAGTACATTCAAACAATACTTGTTTAGTATGTATAGAAATGATCTACAGTATACACCAATTTTACTTTATATCATTTACAGAGAAATGATAGAGCACTGCTTAAACAATTATGGAAAACGCCACATTGAGAACGGTAAGGAATCTGCCACCAATAGTTTTATACATTTTTTGTCATGACATTTGTACTGACCAGTTTACCATCATCTCTATACACATTTTTACAGACCAAGTAGTTTTTGCACTACATGAGGATAAAGTTTGTCGAGCCCTTGCACTACTGTTGCTGCAGAATGCTGTCAAATTCAACCTGAAAGAGTTTCAGGAAGTCTGGCAGCAGAGCGTCCCAGATGGCATGAGCACCAGCCTGGACCAGCTCAAGGTGACATCATTGTGTTTAGAGCTTTTTAGAATCTGTATAATGTCATCATTGTCACAGTGTTCATCATTGATTGTTGTGTTCTCTTTTTCTATTTCTTCTGAAAACTGTTCGGGTGTTCTCCAGAGTGTAGCGCTGGTTGACCGCACCTCTCGCCCAGAGACTATCTGTCTGCTGCGAGTGGAGGACCTTCCAGAGGACACTCAAGAGCGCTTTAACCATCTCTTTACACTCAGAGAAAAATGGACCGAAGACGACATCACACCATATATAAAGTAGTGCTGTTTGATTAGATAATTGACTTCTCCTTAGTATATTTAGTAGTTATAAATTCTATTTTCCTCTTTCAGGGATTTGTGTGGAGAGAAACAGACCACTGGAGCACTCCTCACGAAATATGCTCGATCTTCAATGCAAAATGGAATCAAAGTCTTTAACTCTCGAAGACCTGTAGCTACATGAAAATGTCTTCAAACTATTTTGATTTACTAAATGTTACACCCAGATTATCTTGATTGCTGTTTTTATTCTGTTTAAAAATAAAATTTTGATGGTATAAATGCTAAATTTTCTTTCTTGGTACATCTGCATTGTCTGTAACAGTTTGTCCACAAGGGGGTGTCCTTCAAAGCACTATCAGCGTCATAGTCACTATCTTGTTAACATTTGCCACAACAGTGTTACGTAAGAGTAAAAAGTAACACTTAAGACAGTTTTGATTAACCAAGCTAATTTAATAAGTCATGATAGGAACAGTTCCTTAATGGGTCATGGACAGACTTGTTCAACATTACAACACAAAGTACATACAATCCAAATGTTATTTTATGATTGCTGTTTTTGACAAAGAGCTAAAGTCAGTCCTGTTGGTTCTATCGGTCGTTTCTGCCTCGTATGTGTTTGTGTGTGTGTCACTGAATGATAAGCATCAGACTGTTTCTTCAGACCATCATAGTCATGGATTGTTTTTGAATGATTCACTGTTAGAGGCAGGGGATAGGGAAAGAACACACCAGACACAAAAAGTACACAGATGTCCATGTTTCAACACACCAACCCACCTACACATCCTGAGTTTCCGACATGACCTATTATACATTGGCCTGCTGACTAACCCTGACATCAGCCCCAGGGATTGCTGACTTATCAATTTATGGGCTCAGAAAGCCCAGGTGGGTATGCTAGTCAATCTGCATTACCCCTGCTAAATGATGAATCTCTTTACTTCTCCCTTTCCTCTGCATAACCACACATCTTTTTTAACTGTTCCTTATTTTTCTATTTTTACCATCTTCCTCCTTTTAGAGGCATTACAGTTGCTCGTTTAGTTACATATTCTTCCCCTTGAATAAAAATAACAGCTTAAAACTAACGTATATCTCTCTTTAAAATCTATACTTTCATTGATCTAGAAAATCTAAGGCATTGGTTCATATACACATTCGTTCACATTTTATAATTCAATTCTTTGTTCTTTGTAAATGTGTACATAATCTATTCATCTAATATTTCCAAAAGCTTTAGCACATTGTGAACTTTGGTTCACTGGAGAATGATGCAGCACTATCTGGGTAGCATTTCCTGCAGGTCAGCCACAACATAAGCAACTATGGTCCACAATGCTGAGCACAGGTCCATGTTATGAGGGTCCTGAACAGTCATGGTGTCACCTTCACTGTGGTGGAACCAAAAATAGTGACTGTCGGCGACATGGAGGCTGGCCCCTGGATGACAGAACAATATATTTATTAGGGCACGGGAATGCTTCTTTTGTTAATATCAATTAACTTTTTCTTTAAAAATCACAAAAAGCATTGTCTAGGGCCTAATGCCTTGGCTGAAAAAGAAGTGGTCAGTGTCAACAGCAACTGCAACAAAGCAGTCAATGCACTTATGGACCAAAGAACTGTAATGCTGGTTTATTAAAAGGTGTTGGCAGACTGCTGCCATGTGGTCATGACACGTGACTTTAGATTATATACTTTATGTGAGAAACTATTCGCATCACTGCATTCAAGTCCATTCTACCAACACTATAAGTGAAAATAGAAATCTAAAATTAAAAAGCATATTCTCTCCAACACTGCATGAAAAACCAAAAAAGTTTAATGAACAGTTTCCAACTTCCCCATGATCTTTGTCTTTGATATGATTCTGTGTAGAGAGCATTTTTACAGGCACTATTTCCCCACAAAGCTTGAAAAAACCCCACATTTTTTATACTTTAATATCATACTTTTTAAAGAGTAGTTTAGTTACAAAAACACAGTTACTATCTCTATATTTATACTATATAATCAACCTAAAATAGCTAAATGTATTCATACATAAACCATGTAAGAAATGTGCAAAATGAATACTATTTCAATTCATAAGTATTCTCCTTTGATATATAAGCTTACAGACAGAATATTACAAATCTTACCTGGTATTCCTGCCTGCATCCAGGGAAAAATGTCCGTCCCTTCTCCGTGAGCCTCGAGTTTAGTTGCATTAATGGGAGCCAACAGTTTGACCACCTCCTCCATCACCTGTTCATAAGAACAGCAAGTGCTATTTTTATAAACACACATTTACACATAGTCAGTATCATTATATCATAAAAGATGTCCATATCACAAATAATGTTATTTTGTGTAAAATGTATTCACCTCAAAAACTAAATAGTTAACTCAACATAATGGGCTGAAAGTAAAAGTAAAATGATATGCATTTTGCTAATGTTCCATGAAATAGGATTTACAGTACAGATATAAAGCACAGTGTTCTCTTAATACTAAATTTAAATTTGAATTTACAAAACAAATAAGCTCTGCTAGAAGAGAACCTCTTCACACACAACAGTCTAAAGGTTAAAGTCTGGCTTTTAAGTCCTCCTCCTGTTAAATGAGGAGCACACTAAAAAGTTTGTATAACCACCTTCCACGCTGCATCACTGCCAGTAAACTGAAGAGCCAGCGGTTTGAACGTCCCCAGGTCGGACTCCATGACCAAGTCAAAATCAGACAGGTTCACCTAACAAGGAGAGGATGCTCATGTGAGAGGATCGGGAGGAAAACTATCTTCAAGTGATTATTTATACTTTGGAGGAGCATTTAGAAGTACCTTGTGCAGATTAAAATACTGCTGTGCTCCCACTCCACCTTGTTCTTCACCAGTCCAAAGCACGGTGCGCAGAGTTCTCCTTGGACGCAAACCTGAAAAAGTAAAATTAGGTAAAATGTTTGTCTGTTGGAACTTTTATAGAGTCTATAATGCAGAAATTGTCTTCCAAAATAAATACCCTCTTACTGCGTGTTGTTCTTTTCCCGTGAGTGTCTTTTCTAAGTATGTGTGTTTTTGCTCCAATAAACATTTTGAGGAAATGACTGTTTGCCATCAGGGGAATTGCTTTGTAATGTGCCTTTCCATGTGAAGTCAGATCAGTGACTGGTAGTATTTATTTAAGAACAAAAATGAAACATTTAACATTCCCACTTAGATCTTGTACACTTTGCTGGTCCTGTATTGATCTGTACTTGTTGTTGACGCTTGCTATCTACAGCCAAAAGTAAATATCAACCTAACCTTGTTTGTTTTTAGGATTGTGTAAGATGTCTGTGTGTCATCTCATTTATTTATACATATGCAAGTGTCTGTCAAAATTACCCAAATCTTTTATGAGTGACAGGGCTTCCCAAGAAATCATGGCCCCACCCCCATCATCCATAGCACCCTGGCCCACATCCCAGCTGTCCAGATGACCACTTAACAGGACAACCTAGAAGACAAATCAAATAGGAGAAAACAAAAAATATATATTGTGGGACAACCAGTCTAGGTGTGTACATATGGCAAGTTCTGTTCTTCAGTTTCTACACATTGAGAAGTTAACTGGTTAAATAAAAGGTAATGTCACTTTTACAGTTTCAAGGAATTCAAAAAGACCTCTCTTGACCTGATGAGTCAGCTTCTAAAACACACTGAACAAGGCTCCAGGTACACACCTTGTATTAACCTTCAGTCAGAGTTAAAAACAGACATAAAACACAAAACTATATAACACAAACTTATCTTCTGTTTTGTTTGTGCTTTTCAATTATTTATTTGTGTGTGTGTGTGTGTGGGGGTGCACACTTTTCAATAATAAAAGTATTTAGATCAAGAACAATGGCTTCACCACATTTTGTTCCAAAAAAAAGAGAACTAAATGGAAATAACTCACTAAGCCTAAAGGGTACATCTTATTATAAGCAGCATTATGAGAACTCACACAGCAACCACAAAAGCTGCTACTGCAACAGTACAAATTCTCAGAGCCATGTGTTTCATTTCCCTTTCCTATAGAGACTTCTGATTCACTGTTCAGAAATAACAGCTTACATCAGCAATGTTCATCATTTTAATGAAGGATGAGTCACAAATAAAAATAAATCAGCCAACGAGAGCATGTGCTGCTCTTCTGTCTGCCGACTAAAAAGAGCAAACAAATAATAGTTTTATTTTTCTTATACTTCATGTATCTATTAGTATATGTAATAAAAGGGAACCTGATTTACAATTATTTCTGCAACAACAGTAAAAACACCCTGCCTCTCTGTTTATA
Organism: Rhyacichthys aspro; assembly: GCA_036850595.1. NCBI lineage: Eukaryota > Metazoa > Chordata > Actinopteri > Gobiiformes > Rhyacichthyidae > Rhyacichthys > Rhyacichthys aspro. The sequence goes on along the minus strand of CM072163.1, from coordinate 10,630,850 downwards.
CAGTATGTAATATTCAAATGGTGACACAGCTTTTTTCTAAAGCCCTTTAAAGGTTGATTAAGCCTGGCTCAAGAGGACAAAGTAACTGCACTGCTCATAACCTTTGTGTATCAGGTGATCTCTGATCAGAAATGAACTGTATAGTGGTTCAAATGACTTGTGTTTGACCCTTCCAGTGAACTGCATCAACCCTTCCAGTGAACTGTCAATTAAACCAAGTTATGTGTTGCATAAAATAATAAATAAATAGATAAATAATTTTTTTTTTTACTTACAGGCCTCTTCATTAAGTTCTGTTGTCTGCCAAAAACATGTAAATGGATGTTTAATCGAGCGGAAGTTTGATGTATTTTGGATTACAATAAGGTTTGAGCCACTATGCAGATAAGACCTCAAAAATAAAGGTAGACAGAACTGCTGAGGGAAAGTTTAGTATCAGCAAAATCCATCAGTCCTCATGAAACTGAACCTTAAGAAAGTCACAAAGACAAACAGTTAACATTTACTGAGTAACTGTTAATATAATGTAGTCTATATTCTAAGTCTACTTTGCAGTTTCATCTCCCAGCATAAACAGCTATACAATTTACTACTTTCTACACTGTGTATATTATGGTTCTATTAAGCAGATACAAAACATTTGGGGTGAATATTTGGGGGAACACCTATATAGATATAGATTACAGTGTAGTACCTGCTCAGGGTGCTGCCAGCCCTTTATTTCAGCCACTGTGTTGAAAGAGTCGGCGTCTGGCAGAGTGGTGGCTCCCATTGTGACTTTTACAATGATTGTTTCTCCTCTCTGAGCCATACGCCACATCAGCTCAGCATCTTCCACTGTGATGCAGGCTGTAGGGATTTGTTTCACACCATTTTGGTAGTCCTGCCAGCCTGTGTGGGGGCTGCAGAGACCAAGGAAGAGACCCTACCTTAAACTCAAATTATACGCAGTGTCTAGATGTCAGTAATATTTCCATCTTTAATTGATTTCTGTTTTTGATACCTGTTGATTGAAAAAGGAGTGATAGATCGTATGAGTGTAGCCACAGCGCCCAGTTTGGCTGCTTCAGAAGCACCATATGCACGATAAGCCACTGTCTGTCCATAGCTGACAAAAGGCTGGTTAAAGACCACAATCTTCCCTTTGGCCTCACTTCCTCTACTTTTTAGTTCATCAAAAGATTGAACCACTAGCACTTCTGCCTGAATACCTGCACGTGTGACAGAAGCAGTAAGAGAACAGTGTAATTCCACTCATATATTTGCATTTTCACAAAAATATATAACATTAATACTGTGAGTCACCTTCAGATGGTGTTCCGACACTGCTACCGAGTCCCAGTATAGCCAGGTTTTTGGCCCTGGGCTTGATCATTTCAGCACTCTCTTTACCTCTTATCCAATGGGGGACTTTGACTGATTCTGAAAATATACAGAAGACCCAAAAGCAAACGTCATTGCAACTTTCAGCTGAGATCCTTTTATCATTTAAGTATCTACTCACCCAAATGCACATCCAGGCCATCCTGTGTCATGGCTTTATACATGTATTTAATAGCCATCTCGAGGTTTTTGGAGCCACTGACACGGTTTCCTATTGTGTCTGTGAAGTCTGCAAGCCGTCTGTAGGAACGATTCTTGGCCGCTCCATTCACAGCCAAGTCGATAATTTGTTTGGCCACATCTGCATAGGAGGCCACCTCTGCTGCTACACCAGTGGCTTTACATGAGGATGACAAGGTGTCACATTTACTCACAGTACAGACAATTAACTTTGAAATATGGCGTAGTACTGTTAGCATCATTTATGTACACTTCACTGTGTGTAATTTAAAGGTAATTAGACTAAGCAATTACACATTTCACCACAACCCATGGAATTGCAAAGCAGACCATTATGTTGTTTTCAAATCATGTAAATTGAGAACAAACTATTTAAGTATGGGTTGAAAAAAAAGAGCATAAAAGCACATTTGTAAAACCTGTAAAAATTGTGTGTAGGGTCAGGATACCTTTTTTAGATGTTGAATTGGTTGCATGAAGTGAGTAGGGGTGACAATCACACAGAAATGAACCAATGTAGAGGAAAGTAATGAGAAAAAGGACAAAGTGAAGTCTGCCTTCCTGAGTCATCTGCAATCACATAAACATAAACATTCCACACAATCCAGTGCATCAAAATATAACAAAGGCAAATAACAATAACCTTTCATTTCTGAATGAAAAAGAGAAGAGAGCATTAGAGAAGGCACAGTTTCTCTTCATCATTTCACAAAACCTGATACCTACACTTGATCTACACTCACCCTGTCTCCTGTGTTCACAAAAGTAAAAATTCACCGCTTTTATCTTTGACTGGAATGGAACAAAATATAATAACTGAAGTGATCGATTGATAGAAAATTAACTAAAGTGAAAGTAAAAACGCCATTTGCAGAAACACAAACTGTCACCACTGACGTATGGTTAAGCGACTGGCTGCTCAGAAAATACTCGTGACACTCATAATACTTTTACTGTGCAATTACAGACAGCTAACAATAAAATAAAAGTTACATTAAAACCGGTCTGTTAGGTTTCCGTACTCGTGAGGTCACGGCATCTAACCGGCAGACTTCCGGTAATATTCAAAATAAAAGAAGGAACCTGTTTTGGGTTTTGTTTTGTTTTGTTTGTTTTGTTTGTTTGTTTTTTGTTTGTTTTACATAGTATTATTGACGTATAGGTAAATAAAATGCAAATGCAAGTGAAAATAAAATAATTGAATAAAAATAACTGCATGTTTTGAGTACTCAAAAAAACCCTGGTGATGCAAAACATAATTAGGCCCACCGCCCGAGCCCCAGACCGAGGCCCCACACCGAGGCCCCACACCAGCACTGTGTTCTCGAACTCTCGCCTGCCATCGGAAACGCATATTTGAGATCGTAAAGGCGCAAAGCGCACTTAAGTGAATGACGAGCACAACGACTATGGACCAAGCGGCTCAGACACGCCCTCATAAATAGTCCTCACGTAAGGACGCCACCATACAGCGATATACCTCCATCCACCAGGGGGCAGGCTCCAAAAGAAGAATTATATTGTAAAATCCAATTGCTACTTTACCAGTATAAAAAGCCCTTTTACAGCCTGGTACAAAAGATGGTTCTGGTCTCTAGAGCTGAGTTCTTGTTACGTGACAACTCTGGGGGGAGTGAATTTTTTTTTAAATTCTTTGGTTTGCCCTCAGTTTAACTTTAGAGTTATGCATAATTAAGGGAGTGGCTACTTTGATTGACAGGGTGTAATTTTGCATGGGCCATGGCGGCCGCTAGCCTGTACGGTGCTAACGCTAGCTGCTAGTTGTTAGCTGTGTCATTTTTTGCTCTTCAGATAAGTTTTGCATAAAACTATTCTGTAGTATGTGCCCTTCATTAACAGACTGTCCAAGAAGCTTGGCTCCAGTCTTTTTGGCAGTGGTGGGCCGTCAGGGCCAGCAAGGCCTTCTCTGCAGGCCTAAACATGCTCAGAAAAGTACATTTATTTTATTTCATAAATATGTAAACAAAATTATTCCCTGTACTCTTTATGTCATATTATCTCCACTTAGTTGAGTGGCTTCCAATGTTGTTTATTATGGTAGAGTTTTTATCCAATTATATTTCAGCTAGCTTGTGTTGAGACCTTCAGAATAAACAGAGCAGGCCCCTGTGCACTGTAAGTGAACGGACACAGTCAGTTGCAATAGCCAATCAGATCTGGATTCTGCAGACCAGGGCCAGCTAGAAGGTACGTTGAACTGGACATGTGCGCGTCCTGTGATTGGATAAGCACTTGCTAGAGAATTGCAGAATAATGTATATTTTTAACCCATAATGGCCAAAGGAGGAGAAGAGATTGATCTGGCTGCAGATATACTTTCCACGCCATTTTCAAGACGGACCTTTCACGAAAAGCTGGATATTGTGAGAAGAGGTCGGCCAACCCCTGTGCTAACTAGCCTGTCCCAGCAAGGAAAAGGGTTTGTCCATCATTTCCAGACGAGCAACTATGAACGGTACCTGTGGCTCACAGCTTCTGAGAAACGCTGCAAATTGGTGGCATTTTGTTTGGCATCTTTAAATAGCCTTTTTATTTTTTATTTTTGACAGTATCTGTGAACTTAGTTTCCTACTCTTAATTGTGAATGCATGCTTATAGGTTTTAAGTGCTCCTGAATTCAGTGTTGCTTGACTAACCTATATTGAGGTGATGTTGTAATGTGTAAGTGGGACGTCACTGAAGGCCTAAGCGTGAAATGCACGGCCTGCCACTGCTTTTTGGTGAGTAACATTCAAATTGTATATTTGCTTAAGTCTTTATTAGCAATTTATTTTAGCAGATATGCTAACAGCCCTTAAGGCTATTACCAGAGTTATCAAAGCAGTTAAAACCAGTCTCAAAATGAGATGGAAAAGTCCTATATATTTTGAATTTCAAGGAATATTTCTATGTTTATGTTAGATCTGGGGAAGTGCAGTTTCATATAAAAAGATGTGGTGGCATTATTATAATTGTTTATTAAGACATTAAAATGTGGTTATCATTTCAAAAATGTAAGTAGTTAATGTAAAGCCAGAACATAGTTTTATAATATTGACTGGAATTAGTAAGTTTATTTGTCCTAAACATAATAAAATATTTTGTGATTAGACAAAATTGAGGTTAATGATACAGTACTGCAATTTTTCACTCTCTCATGCAGATTTAAATCTTATTATTGCTATTTTGAGGCAAAAAAAAAAAAAAAAAGCGTTTTATATTGTATAATACAGTAATTGTATTTCACTGATTTTGTGTATTGTTTCCTAAAGGAGGTGATTTAGACAAACCTGACCAGTGTGTGTTGAAGACCAGACTCTTGCCACTCTTCTATTTCATCACAGACATTTTACACAATATAGAATAACAAGCATTTGTTTGTGTGCATTACAGAAATGCTATCTTAATGTACTATATATTACAATACATACTTTTTCACCTTACTTTCCACATGTGCTGTCACAGTTTGCAGTCAATTAAAAATGAACAATGCACGGCCTTATTTTTCATTTCTTGCACTAATTATTCACGCCACTTCCTAATTGTGGCCTGAGCATAAAATCCTTAAGTTTATTTAGGGTTCTCATTTAAGATCATTTTAAAACACTCTCAGGCAGCAGTTAAACACTGTAAAGTAAATTGTGTTAATAAATGTTACAAACATCAGAAAAACATATTTAATCTGTTCACATTCTGGTTGATACTACCTTCAGCAGTTAATTATTGGGAGTAAGTTTTTATCAAATCAGATTCATGTGTTAAATTATGTAGACCATGTCTAGTTTAAAAAGAGTGCAGAGCCATTATGAACAGTAAATATTAGTAAGAACTAAATAAAAACACAAATTCAAATATAATAATTCAGCTTTATTTTCAGGGCGCTGCAGGTGAAGCTGGTCCATGTTCTTCTTTGTCACAGGTTTGACACAGGTCTAATCTTCATGTAACTGCTCCACAGAGGTTCACAGTCGTCCAGCGGACAAAAACAAAAAAACAGTATTTAATGTTTAGTCAATAAAACATGTAGAAATACAAAGCTGTTGAAAAGGCTCCTTTCAGACAGTAGCACTGCCTCCTTTAAGAAGGGGGCGGAGTCAGCAGCTGCCGGTGCTTGAGCGAGTGGAGAGAAAGAGAAGAGGACGCTACCGGGGAATTGTCCTGAAGACACTTTTTCTCAAAGTCTGACTAAGAGCCACCCCTGCCCGGGGGCACTCGATTCAAGCCTGCTGCCCTGGACCCGGGGCAGTATGGTGAAACCAGCTGAGCGGTGGTGCCCCGCTCTTCCACACGGGCTACCTGGTTGATCCTGCTATAGTACTATGTTATATGCTTGTCTCAAAGGTTAAGTCATGTTGACTGATGAACTTAGCCTGGGCCAGGAAACTGACCGCCGGGGAGAGCTCTCTGCCACTGGGGGGCCCCGCGCGCTTAGCTCCGAGGGCATGCACGGGGCGGCGTACGCGCCAGTCTGATGGGGAGGCCCGTTCCTCCCGGCAGTTTGTCAGCTTTTACGCAGCACGGTGTGGGGGTCCCACCGCGCGCCTCTGGGTACCCAACTCTCCTCTCCCCCCCGGGGAGAGGCAGGGGGGTTCAATGTCTCCTACCCTGTTCTGACCCGGGCTTAACAGGATGGAGCGCCTGTGAGGTCCTTTATCAAACTTGAAACCTGTCTCTGAGTTTGTGTCCACACGAAACAAGCGCATTAGCGCCTGTGAATTATGCATGGGTTACCATGTCCCCGTATAACTCATATCCATGTAGAATCAACCAAACACACAACCGTAGAAAAAGAGAGATGGAGGGGGAAGAAGAAGGGCTCAAAGGGTGGAGTGGTGGGGGGGCTTAAGCTTGGGTGAAGGAGCGGGTGTTGTGGGCTATACGCCGGGGAGTGCGCCCCGGGCCTGGCTCCTGCTCTAAGTTCTGTCACGGAGTACCAAGGGCACAAAATTTTACGTGTGCGTGTATAGAACCAGGGGCTGAGCCTGGGCCTGGATGTGGTGCCTGGCCCTCTGATGGGCCAGTGCTTCTGGAAAGGAATATTAACATACTTCTGGCATCATGACGTCAATAATAAAGTCCAGATTTCTGAAGTTATTGTAATCCAGAGCAAGTGTTGTTTTGATGATATTAGTCAACTCCTCAAACTGCAAAATACCACAATATTAGGATTCCAAATTTATTCCTAGATAAATGTGCATTACATTATTAAAATGCCTATATAAAAAACTACTGGTTTTTCACTGAAACATGAGGATCTTCCATTTAATATTTGTTTCAGTGAACTGTTTTGTGTGAATATCAATGATGCAAAGTGGTAGCACAATCTTTGTGTAGCCAACCATTGCACGCTTCACATTTCACCAGTGGTGGGCCGTCGGGGCCAGCAAGGCCTTCTCTGCTGGCCTAAACATGCTCAGAAAAGTAAATTTATTTTATTTTATTTTCATAAATATATAAACAAAATTATTCTCTATTCTCTGTTCTCTTTATGTCATATTATATCCACTTAGTTGAGTGGCTTCCAATGTTGTTTATTATGGTAGAGTTTTTATCCAATTATATTTCAGCTAGCGTGTGATGTCAGACAAATTTCATTTGTGTGAGACCTTCAGAATCAACAGAGCAGACCCCTGTTCACTGATCAATCTCTTCTTCTCCTTCGGTCATTATGGGTTAAAAATACAGCGATAGCTGTTGGATCTCCAGGTTTAGTTCGATATTCTGCAAATTGCCGCCTTTCAGGCTCTAGCAAGTGCTCATCCAATCACAGGACGCGTACACGTCCAGTTCAACGTAAGACATTCTAGCTGGCTCTGGTCTGCAGAATCCAGATCTGATTGGCTATTGCAACTGACTGTGTCCGTTCACTTACAGTGCACAGGGGCCTGCTCTGTTTATTCTGTTTATTACTTTTCCTTAACTGTATCTCCCCATTTTCTGCAGTTATCTTATTTGGAACTTATTCCTGTTACTTGTATTTACTTTTCCAGAGCACTGAGCATTGAAAAAACATTGGTCCATTTGGCTTTTAAAAAAAAAAATTTTAACTGGCATTTGGCTTGATTTAACGCCATGGTTTGAAAACCTTCTGGCACCTACACTTGTAAAATAATGGATCTTACGACTGGCAGAAGGAAATGTTTTTCTGTGCCTCTGTACAAACAAAGGGAACAAAACGTTTAGTTAAGTGTTTTTACCTGCTTCTGACCTTACTTATCTTTTGGCACTTTCTTTTTGCAAAGCAATCTGAGGATTTTCCTGCCAATTTGGGCTCAGAGCCAGTCTTCAATCTGCACGTGTTTTGGATACAGTACAGCCCAAAATGACTATGTAGAAAAGTGTGCATAATAAAGTAAAAATAGAAATCTGGTGTAAAAAGAAACAATATATACGGCTGAGCTTAAATATAGCCAATGGCTGAACAGTGAACACAGTCAGTGAAAAAGTAAAAGTATTCACCCCAAACCAAAGAAAGACAAAGAAGAAAGCATTGCATCAAAGATACAGCTTTTATTCAGTAGTGAACCTCATCAAATACACAGCTCTGTATTGGTGGTCTGTAGTCCCAACACCCAGTTTGGTGGTCTCCACTGTTATGAAGGTTTTACTTGGTTGAAGCAAAAGCTTTAGTCAATTTATAATTGCTTGGAATGAAAGCTAAAATAAAAGCTGCAATGTATTTACACATAACATATTTCAGTTGTGAAATTGAGCCATACAAAAGGCTATTTCTTAAAAAGCAGCTAAAATGAATTGAACCAGGGCTTGTCAATGCAATAAATAAGAACCTGAACTGTAGGCACAAGTCTAAATACTGTACATTATTCTATAGATAACACCTGGATTAGTGAAAGCAAGTATAAATTACACTAAATTTATCAAAAATCAAAATCAACTAAAATATCAACATACTGTGTACAGAAAGTACAGTTGCAAAGCATTGTGTGTCATCACATGTTGGATGGCCACTAAGTGCTGAGCCATTCTGTTAACCCTCTGTGGAAATGAGCAATGTCTCACATCACTTTGTTGGTACTGATGACACATAGACTTCCATTAAACCACACTTTCACAATCAAGTCCCAGGTTGCTTGAAAAAGAAAGCATGTCAATAACACTGAAAAACACTATTGTTCAGTGAATTCTGAGGCACTTTGGATCATTACATTAACAATAAATCAGTCATTATTACATATTCCTTTTATTTGCAGCTATTGATGATAGGTAGTTTTTATCATTTTCATTGTGATCTAGAATAGATAATAACCACCATAATCACCTTCTGCTTTAGCAAGTACCCAACATGAACAAAATGTAACCTCATGCATCAGCTTTGGCTTCTAAAGTGCCTCATTAAGGCAGTGGAAACAGACAAGGACAGTGACCTATAACACATGAAATGACCTATGACAAAGCAAACCACAAGATCATTATAAAGCCACCACATTCACAGCAGAATATCATATTTGGTTGGAATTACTCCCTTTTACATGTGGAAGTGTGTAAAAGTGTAGATAACTAAAAGTAAAAGCTGGTTTATATGTTGACATTTTTGTGTCTTTACCACAACTTCCCCAGCATGTAACAAATATTTGGAACAATAGTATAAATGAATTCCAATAGTCTGACTTTATAGACTATGTAAGGCACTTTCTTTGTTGTTTTAATGTTAAATTTTCCATTACATAACAGTATATAGTTAACAGGAAGAAAGGAATGCTCTTTGGCTTTCGTCAGAACATTGGTCACTTCTACAGTTTCTAAATTATAGTCATTAACTTTGCCGCAACTTAAGCAGACCTGTCCCAAAAACTTACTGCACTCCATATTTCACTACACTGTACGTCTTAAATGCTAATATTGGACAGATGTAACATGAATTGTCGAAAATCTCTTCAAAAATAGTTAGTACAAATATCATCTCTCACAGCTACTGAAATATTTCCAATAAAAAATAAAGAAAAAATATATTTGGTCATTTCTACATGTGTACCTGCAGAGCAAAAGCTTTCATACCACTTTCATACTTGCAAATGAATTAAGCACATTATTTTCCTAAAAATGCAAATTAGCAACAAAGGCATTTTGAGCAAACAACAAAGAAATTTAAACGATGTCCAGATATTTCCTCAGAAATAATAAAGTTCAATCATAATACTTCTTTCACTGGCCACTGTTTCAGTTAACAGCAGTTGAAATGCATAAAAGTTGCGTTTCTATTTACTTCAACGTTATTTTACACATAAAATTAAGCTGACTTAGACTGATATTAGTAGACAATCATTCATTCTGCCAGTAACGAAAAACAGCTTTAACTCAGCATGATTCATTTAAGAAATCAAGAGACACAGTATTGACATATGGCTATGATTGTAGTATTATTCTAGAGAAATCTTGCAGGTTATCATTGTTCAATTCCTTCCCAAGAACAAAATGACAGAATGCAGATGAATAGGCTAATTTTATTCCCTTATATCCTCTTTTAAACAGTTTGGTAAAGAGGACCCAAAAGAAGGGAGAGATAAAGGCGTGCGGCAGTTGAAAAGCTTGACTTCAAACTTCAACAGAAGAAATCATCTTCAGTTCTTGCAGATTCAAAATATATCCTCATTTGATTACATAGTCCATTTAAAGTTTCTCATTTCAGGCGTAGAACTCTTTGGTAGGTGCTTTGTGATATGCGGTGTTGGAAAGTTTGGTCTCTCCCAAGTCATAGCTACCTTCATCTTTTTTCTTCATGCGGTAGGCGAGGAGGAGCAGCAGGAACACGGCACACAGAAATCCAACCACACCGCATGCAATTACAGCTGGACAGAGTACACACAAAGATTGGATTTAGAATATTTTCTCAGTGTTCACCTGTGTCAAATATTCGTGGATCATATAAATACAACATAGTAAGTGTGTCCTACCTGCTAACACTTCTGTCCGCTCCCACAGGTTCTCAGAGGTGACGTCTTTAGGAGAGTCCATCTCATAAATCCTGCTGCCTCTACCATCTTTGGCCAAAATTTCATTTCGAGCACCATTTTCTGAGATGTCAAAGTCACTTCTAATGTTTGTTTCATCAATATCGCTGTCTATGCTGGTTGCAGTGGCCATGGTTTCACTTGGAGGCACACTGGGGGTAGATGCTTGTGTGGTCAAGTCTACTGTGGGTCCAAAACCAGGCACCTGAGGAAAAAAAAAAAAAAAAATCAATTTCCAAATGATAAAGAAAATGGTGTTCTTTTTATCCATCAGAAAATCAGAATATGTCACCATACCTCCTCATCCTCGTCGCTGCTCGGCAATACACCTGGTGTCCTTTTGGAGTCCCTCACTGTGGTTGCTGGCTCCTGGCTTTCTGCTGCAGTGGTTGGTCCATAGTGAGGGGAGTCTGCTGTTGGCTGTGGCTGAAAAGGCTCGACTGAAGGCATTTCTCGGCTGAATGTGGTTTTAGTTAAGTTAAGGAACTTCAGGAGTTCTGCCTCATCTGTGTTGTAAACTGAACAAACAAACAAAAAATGTACATTTTCCTTTCTTTCATTTATTGAAACCTTTACAATGTCAGTCTGTTGTATTTATGTAGAGTGTAAGATTTTGTTTAAGACTGAATGTTACGGCATACAAAGTAGATGAGTCATTTGCAATAAGAATACGTGACATCTGTTGGCTTCTCATAAAAACTCAACTGGTTCACTTCACATCACCGCAGGTCAAACATCTGGCATGTGTCTGTGCTTCTGTGTCTGAGTATATACATGACTCAGGCAACTGCATGTATCAAACATTTTTTATTGCCACACATTAAGTAAAATGAGTGACAATGAACTTACCATAGTCTCCAGATCCAGAACCTGAGCCATCATCGTCACCATCTTCATCATCAATAGGAAGGTCACCTGATGTCCGCCCCTCCAAGTACAGGTCATCTGCTGCAGGGGGCAGTAGGGACGACACCGAGATCTGTGAGGGAGAACGTTATTTTTCAAAAGCAGGCCAGAAAAAACACATGGATAGACAAAGACGCACAGATCAACTTCGTTCACACTTCCAGCTTCTCTTGCACTAACTAAAAACATGTGACTGCCTCTATAGCTAACAGTAAGATGATAGCTCTCAATGGCCTGCGCTAACCACATAAAGTGCGCTGGTGTGTGAAAGTCTATAGCATGGATTGCATCCAGATTGTAGATTGTACAGTAGGTGGGGACGAGCTTCTTTTCATTTCATGTTGTGGCAGTAATTTGTGTCCCTTCACAGAGCCAGACAGCAGAGATCTACGCGAAAAAGGCAAAGGGGGAGATAAAGCTGCCTCACAGAGGAGAATAGCAAAAGGATAAAAAAAAGTTTACATATAAAATAGTTGCCAGGGATAGCTCTCAACAACCCAAACATAAAGGGTATGACAAAACCAAGGCCTTGATGTCTGTTTAAAATGTGTATGGCAAAACAAAGCAAGTTACTTTTATCAGCAAACTCTAGTCTATAATTCCAAAATAAAGAAGACTCAGCAGATGTTAGTAGTAAGAGAGGCAGACACACTTGTAGAGGCTCAGAGACATAGATGAATATGGTCTATTGAGGCCTGAGGTATGTCTGGTATGTATACTATGCTTCCACTAACACAGGTGCTGAAGAGTGGGAGAATAAAGAAGAGAGGGAGGAAAGGAAGGAGAGAGATTATGATTCTCATAAAACAGGTGCTAAGAACTGAAAAGGAGTGTCGACGTTGTCAACCAAACTGTCTTGTTGGACAAAAAGCCTTAAGTAAGTCTAAAGTTAGAGTAACTTAAAGGGTTGTTCTTATTCCCATAATTTATTTGGCATAAAAGTATACACATGCTGTAAATTAAGTATATACTGCACTAATAAAATCTGCCTTTTTTAATTGGTTCCATTGTGACTTCTGAGATATCAGATTTTTATTTGAACCACTGAGACTGTAACAAGAGAAAGACATAAGACAAACCAGCTGTTGTGTTGTCATAGTGGTGAAACAGGCCAAAAAAGTCTTGAACATCATTTTTCAAAAGACAGTGGTCTCACAATGCCAGGGTTGACTGAAATAGCAGAGGGGGGATCTCACATTCCTGCTGTCTTCAACCATAGATTACAAAAGCAGATGCTCTACTTGTCTAAACTAAACACACAAGCACTCCTCAGATTTCAAAATACACATAAAACTCTAATGACTGTAATGGCTTCTTATTTGACTGGGTTTTTTTTAAATCATGTTTTAATACCTTTTTACATTTTAGCACAGTCACACTTTACTTTAGATGTAGCAGCAGAATTTTAAAACATCTGCATGAACATGATACCATGAAGCATTTCAATCAATCTTGGGAACAATATTTTGATGTTGCACTGCAAATAAAAAAAGAATCTAAACCACCATTTGTTACCATTTGTGCCACCACAAAAGACTTGTTAATGCCTTCACAATTACACAAACACCTAATCATTCCAGAGCATGATTCATCTGGAAAGAATAGTTTACATATGGAAAAACGCAGCAGGAAGTAACCATCTGGTTTGAGTGCCTTGTCATAGCATAGACACTTCTTTGAAAGAAGTAAGGTATACTATATATATGTACTTTATTTTAAAATTAAAATGTTTTTTGTAAAGGCCCAAAGACAAGATAAATTCAACAAGTGCTACCCTGGTGAGACTGAAGTTAGATTAATATTTGGATAGACTGACCCGTATTACCACATTTTCTTGCATTTGGTAAGATAAGATCACAAGTAGAGCAAAGGGCAGTATCAAAAACTAAGTCACCTCTTGATTGACCTCACAATTGTACCCACAATTACTTTTATGTGCTACTTTTGAATAATTATTGTGAACCATAAAAGACCATTCAGTTGTAGTGAGTTGATCCAATATTCTCATCAGACAAAACATGAGACCAGATCTTTACAATAGTGAGAGCAGAGTGGAAAAGTGCCTTTATCCTCCAGTTTGTTGCGTGTCTGGACTAGCCCACAGGGACTCACTCTGACTCATCCATCCAGAAAATGACCAAACTACCGGCTCACAAAGTGACACACACATAAAGCCAGTTTCATCATTCATCTCTCAGGCACAAGCAGAATCAATGACTAATCAGTACTTCTTCTGCAACTGTCAGAAACAGACAGAAATACCATAGAACTTTTCACACCTAGCTATTTAGAACTGTAGTCAGTGTGAAAGGACAAGTACAAAACCAAAAATAAATGGCTTGTCTGTAATAATATCAGTTTGGTAGACTATAAAAAATGTGACAATGCAAGGAAAAAAAAAGACCTTTTCTTAGTGTCTTCAGTCTTTAAGTATTTAGCCACTTTTGCCAAGTTGTAAGTTTCTGCTTCACATCCCACAGGGACAGTCTCAGGTTTCAGCTCACTCCTTTTCACAGTATATGGTCCATAAATCATAAGCATAGTGGGTTTTTGAGAGGCTTTCTTTGGGGACTTTCACAGTCTATAAATCAAGGAAGCAGCATATATTTGCACTTGTGACAAGGTGCAGAGCCATGTGGGTCTTTTAGCCTGTCATTTCCAGGTGTTTTCCAGCATTTCCAGGCACACACACATAGCAAATAAAAGGGAAAAGAGATTTTAATGTTTGAAAACAAGGCAACGCAATTTAAGGAGGGATTTGGCATTTCTAATATTTAGTATTATAAATAGCATTAGAAACGATATTGTTTATATAAATGATAACATGTTAAGTAGTAAGAGGCAAGTTTAAAGTGCCTTTGTGAAATTGACACCAAGTCATATAATACTTAACGATAATAATTAGTGTCTTTAGATAAGGTAGCTCCATTTGCAGATTATTCTTAAACCATGTGCACAAACCCCTCAGAGATCTCCACAAATAAAAATAAGTCATAAGCCACTACTGTGTTGCGTTGAAATCTTTTGAGTTTGAGGATGTAACTGACATAATGAACCCAACTTAAACGTAACAGTTCTAATAAGAGTTATGAAGGTTTACATTTAACACAGACTTGAACAAAAACAGGGGTTATGAAGGTTTGCCTTTAACACAGACAGAATGTACCCAACTTAAACAAAAACAGAAGTTATGAAAGTTTGCGTTTAAACTGACAACCGCCGATAAAACGTTACTTTTATGGTAAATTCAATATAAAATGCCAAACAATTTTAAATAAAGTGCAATAAATTCAAAACTGAAAGCTACTTACTTCTCCACTGATGAACTCAGTCGCCAATCCGACGAGGATCACCAGCCAAAGATTCCTCATCTCAAATTCCTTAAAAATGACTGAAAAAGAAACTAAAAAAGAAGGAAAGAATCTTATAACTAAAAAAAGAAATAAACGATCAACTATAATCCAAGTCGCGTTTTGCTAATTTCTGTTCACTTGGTTAAATCTGCGCTCTCGCTAAAGACTCGTTGTGATGTGGAGCTCTGGAAAAGTTGTTTGGTCTGGCTCTGGCAAACAGCGTGGCTGCGTGATGACGTCAACCTGACGTTCATTCAAGAAAACAGGGGCGTATCGCGACGTATTATGGACAATGGAAGATGTGCCCCTCAAAGAAAGGAAAGGAAAAAGGGAAACAGGCCACCATCAAAGCCATATTCATAATAATTTATGATTGTGTTAATTTTTGTATAGTCATCCACACAGTGGTATTTGTGTACAGTTACAAAGTGTGTTAATCAAATAAAGGGTATATTGTACTGCAGGGGTCATCAATTAAACTATTATAGATATATAATATTATTATAAAAAATATATGTCTTTGCTTTTTCTTATTTTTTTCTTCACTGTTAAATCTTTTTTTTTTTTTACTAAAAACTTTGATTGCCTATTTGAAGTTGTCAAAAAATAAAACATTGAAATTAACAAAGAGAACTTCCAATTTCTTAAATGTAGACAGAATAAGTCAAAAACAACACTTGAGTTCTACAAGAGGAAGAATAGTTTTAGTGTTGCACAACTGTCAGCTATGACAACTCAGTCCCTAAATGGCATTGATTAAGTGAGCCTGACTTAAGTCAGCCTGGTTTACCTTGTACAGTTACAGACTAGTGTAGGTCCTGTTTTAATGTGCTTAGAAGAAATGTTACATTATTTGTGATTTTTATTTTGTAGTTTTCAAATATGTTGCCTTGTGTTAACTACACTATACATGTTATCTGAGTGTATAGAGTAAGTAAGTTTATATCCATGATCCATGATACTCATCAGATAATTTCCAGAGTTATGTTTTGTTCACATGTGTAATTTTAAATATTTATACATGAATATCAATCTACGACACAAAGAGAGAGACAGATACACACATTAAAGACAAGTGTGTTCATACAAAAAAGATGCAATCCTGACCTCTACTGGATTTTATCAGACAGTAAAACATCTATGTATGAAACATGTAATGCAGCCTCTGTTGATAATTCAGGAATATTGCAATGTCCAACCCCACAGGTCCAACACCAGAGTAGCAGCTCCATGGTATTTTACAGAGCAAAGATAAACATCATCTGACTCCAGCTTTTAGATTTCTTTTCCAAACTGGAGGGATCTACAAACAAAAAAAGTGTGTGGTTATAAACTCCATATATCACAATGTTTTGTGACTACTAAAGATGAATTTAAATTATAAATAAAAATATGTATTTTACCAGTGGAGGTGTTGAGGGCTCAAGATGACGTCCCAAAAATGAGAGAAGTCTCCTCCATATTAATCCACTACCCAGAAACATGAAACCTGTAACTAACCAGAAAACTCTGGGATCCTGGTAAAGAACACAAAAACATACAGCATGAGGTTATAAACATACCAAGCAACAAATACATAATTTGACAAAAAAGTATTTACCTCTTCAAATGATGACTCCAGATTCATTCCAAAAGCCACTCCGATTAGACCAAACAAAGAAAGGGAAAAGGTTCCCATTGTCAGTTGTAGATTTAGACGCATCATAACATTTCGATGACTAGAAACAGAACAAACCAAGTAATAATAATAATAAGAGACAAGAAAGAGGACATTTCTAAAAAATTATGTCAATGCTGCATGTACCTGTCCAGATTGATAAAGATAACACTTTCAGAGTCATCTATTAGTCCTTTTAACTCTCTAGCCTTGTTCCCAAGCTCCTCAGCCTGCATCACACAGGTGACAATATATATATAAATAATATATTGTAATATATACATACATGCAGTATTTTAGGTCCTATTTGAAATGTAACTTTTTAGGAAGCTGTAAATAACAGATAATACTACAGAATATCTCCACCTGCATGTAATAATTCTCCAACAGCAGCTCCATCTCCTCAGCATGGTCAATACCCAGACTGCTCTCCTCACTAGAAAATCATGCAACAAGTCAGACTTAGATGCATCCATAAACTAAATCTTACAAACAATACATATAGCAAATTGTTAGAGGCATTTTTGCCAAGGTATTAAGAACCAACAAAGTGGACACATACAGACTAAGGGAGACAACAACTAAGGGAGGAAACATTTAGCTTAGTGAATACATTACTACACTACATTTACTTTTTAGGCACTTCTCTTCTTAAGTCTCAACATATGCTTTTATAAAAGCTCTTTAAATACTGTTAAATGTACATAAATGTCATTGTTTAAGTAACATACAAAACTCTGGGATCAGTCCACTTGGTCAAACAAAGTTCTTCAATGATCTCATCCTCATCCAAGATCTTCAACAATGAATCCTTGAAAACCTTTATGTCTGTTTCCAACTCCGACAAGCTTGTGAAGGGCAGAAAACAGGAGAAAGTGGATCTTTTTCAGTAATGGCTAACGAGTGTTATGCTTAGAGTTAGTGACTGCACAGTAGTGTGTGATACCTCTTGCTGTTCTGTAGAAGAACATGCAGTTTACTTCTATCAGCAGAAAGAATTTTAGGATCCACAAGAGATTCCAGTGTGTCCAATATTATTGGTTCAACTTCATTTAACCGAGCATGTAGAGTGTTTACCTATTGACAGACGTTACCTGTGTTAGGACTTTGCCTCTTGTCAATTCATGATCAGCTATGATGAACATTGTGTTCTCACCCTGTGCTGCAGTATGGCCTCCAGTGCTCTGAACTCAAAAGGCAGGGAGTGTGTCTGAGATGCCAGTTGGGGGGCAAGCTCCAGTACCAACCACCGTTCCAGTCCCACACCTCGAAAGTCCAACACCAAAAGGCACTGAAGGGTCACAATGGCTTTTAAAGACTGGAATGAGATCAAGAGAGAGATGATAAGCTTTAAAATGATCAGAACACCAAATAACACACCTGCTTTTTTTTCCTATGAGCTGAATGAATAAGAAGCCTTTTCTTAATACATCATTATTCAAGAAGTGTTGTTGGCTACATTCCACTAGCTGACCTCTACTTAGTAAATATTTGCTTTAGATCAATGACTTCAAACATGCAAACACAACAACTTTCTTTAACTGGTGTTCTTCCTCGTGCTGGATTTGTTCTGG
Organism: Rhyacichthys aspro; assembly: GCA_036850595.1. Taxonomy (NCBI): domain Eukaryota; kingdom Metazoa; phylum Chordata; class Actinopteri; order Gobiiformes; family Rhyacichthyidae; genus Rhyacichthys; species Rhyacichthys aspro. Next base: position 10,612,828 of record CM072163.1, on the reverse strand, counting down.
GGTTTGGACGGTTGGAGACGCACAAACAAGAAAACACAAAAACCAAGGTAATTATAATGTACTTATAATGTAATCAGAATAATGATGTTCTCTCTTCAAATACTTTAGGCACATTTTCAGACATGCTGTAAGACTGCTTTCAAAATATAAAATGTAGCCTTTTTCCTTTCTTTTTATCAATTTAGAAAATGCAAACTATATGTTCATGTAAAGTTGCTGCCTTACTCAAGAAGAGTGAATGTATTCTCTTGGTTTGTACATTTGCATTATAAAGATACATTTAATCAAAAAACAATGACAATATATACTTTTTTTTAATTTAGGATGGCTGGTAGGCTGTTTTATTTCTGCCTGCTGCTGCTGAATCTTTTGTGTCTCGGTTGGGCCAGAAACCAAACCTGCCTAACATCTGCCTCCAGCTGTGACAGATGCATTGAGTCCGGTGCAGACTGTGCCTGGTGCATTGACCCTCAGTATAAAACCCGCTGTAATACTTTGAAAAGGCTTCAACGGGCAGGCTGTGCTAAAAATCATGTGTATAACCCCAGAGGCAAACTGCTAATTCTCAGGTATGTATCAGGTATGAATAGGCAAATCATGTCAGCTTCAGTTGACACTCTGATGGCAAAGGTGAAAGATAATGCAAGAAAATGTATCGTATGTGTGATATTTCTTTAAGCTGTTTCCAATATGCGCAGGAATGAACCAGCAGATGGCAGTCTCCTCTTCCTCCAGCCCCAGGAGTTATCTCTTGTTTTAAGGCCAGGAGTAAGTCAGGTCTTCTTCTTAACTATCACCTCATCCAGTGAGCAACCTATCAAAGAGCTGACGATGGAAACTACCGCTGTACCTGAAGGTGTCAATATCACATTCAGCAGTAGCTCTACTGAAAACCCTATGGTTTTTGAGGTCAGTAAACAGCCAAATAAAGATAGAAATAACTTTCTTATAAGACCATTTAAATATGAAGGTAGCCCTTTTTCCTCTAGGTAAACGTCAAGGCTAATAAGTGCCCCAGTGAAAATGATGAGTCAAACTCCACACAAAACAAAACCGGACCCTGGTCTGTTGATATTAAACCCAGAGGTTTTCCATCAAGTATAAAGTTACAAATATCTTTAGAATGTAAGCATTTCTAAAATATTATGCTTTAATATATTTAAATGCCATAATTTAAACATCAGTGTCATAAAGTCAAACATGTTACATTGTCTTCCACAGGTCAGTGCGAGTGTATGAAAAAAAGTGAGCCGAACAGTCCGAAATGCAGTCAACACGGGACTCTGGTGTGTGGTCAGTGTTTGTGCCAAATGCCATACAGTGGACAACAGTGTGAGATGAACTTAGACTCCATGAATTCAGGGAGCGATGACTACTGTCGCTCAGGCCCAAAAGCTCCAGTCTGCAGTGGAAGAGGGATCTGTGACGAGGGCTTTTGTGTTTGTAATATGCATGAAAACCCTGATGAAAAATACTTGGGGCGCTTTTGTGAGTGCAGCAACTTCGACTGTCCTCATCACAATGGAAGGTATACACGCTATGTAAAAAAAATCCTTTTAAACAAAATTAGACGTAGAACAAAAACATTTGCACATTGTTTATCTAACAGAATATGTGGAGGCAAGGGCAAGTGCGCCTGTGGAGTGTGCATTTGTGATGAAGACTGGACCGGTGAGGACTGCAGTTGCTCCATGGAAACTGCTCGCTGCATGGCAGAAAACCAGATGCTATGTAGCGGAAGGGGAATCTGTGATTGTGGAAGATGTAAATGTGAACCGCCATACACCGGACCAACCTGTGATTTCTGCCCTACTTGTCCAAATAGGTGCCAAGCACATATGGACTGTGTTGAGTGCAGAGTATTTGAAACGGGACGGAAAAAAGACAGGTAAGATTAATTTTACTTGGGTACATTTTGTTCAAAGGACATTATACTCTTTTTCTAAAACTGACAAAAACCTTCATTCTCACTTGTCATTAGGTGTGACATAGAGTGTGGCGACCTTACTGTGACCAAAGTGGAAAGCAGAGATGATGTGCCCGCACCTCTCTGTAAAATGATGAGCCGGGATGACAATTGTTTTCTCTACTTCTCTTTTTCTTCTGGTGGTCACTTGACAGTAGCACAGGCTAGAGAATGTCCTCGTGCACTATAGTCATTTAGCTACAGGAGTATGATGGATCAATCTACCTCATTTGGTATAACTCATACTTCAATTTACTGTATTATGCATATACCTCTTTTTCTAATGACATTATTATAATTAGTTAAGGAAATAAATTAATTGTCAAACAATTAAATTGTCACAGTATTCTCTGTATACCCCATGCAATACCTTTATATACTTCCAGTTCTATACAGCCCATATTGTTTAAAATGTATATAATCAGACATGAAACGAGTGAGACAATACCTCCATTCGGATAATGATACAGTTGTTTCTCGCTGTGAGGCTTGTACTGTGCTGAAAGCGAAGATCTCTGGCCTGAAGACTAAGCTCCTGACAGAGCTCAGTCTTCTTCTTCTCTGTAACAAGAAAACAGGAAAAAGGTGCGAGAGAATGTTTACTGTTAGAATAAATGTTTTGAAGTAAGAAGCTCTCCACTTAATTCTTAAATATGATATAATATAAATATCTAAGGTGACTACAACAATGAGTAATGTAGAAGTAAACTACAAATATGATTATGGTAAATAACTACACCCTGTGGAAAAATTTGGTCAAGGATCCGACAGTTATCGTACCTTATCTCCACTTATAGAAAGACAGAAGGCAAAAGAGAGTTATAGAGGGTGATTTGGAGCTAGTTTGAAAAAGTAATTATATGGCAACTCCTTTTAACACAGACAATGTGTTGCCCCAAACTGGGAATCAACCTGAGGCCTCTATATGTATGTGGTAAAGATTACACTAATTAAGCTTTGAAGATGCCTCTTGCATTCTACCATCTTTATCATTCTTTTATGGTCATGACTTACCAAATGTTGTCACAGTTCCTTCTTGGTCAAACTTCATCTGAAAAAAAAGAAAGAAAATTATCAAAACATACACCATAATTGTTTTAAAAATCTCAAATTGAACATTTACTTTTTGTACTTGCCCTAGTGCTGCCTTGTGCAACACACCAAGGCAAGTACTGTGGAAACATTTCATTTTAGCTAACAACAATAAACAGATACTGGTTATTTACCTATAAGTAATAACCACTGACACCCAAGGACATGGATATGGTCAGTAACCACACAAGGGTGACTGGTTAATGGGCTGTTTCAATGATGTCCTGAACTTACCACAACAAACGATGGAGCCACACTGGAAAGAGGTGCTTCTGACATCCCGTGACGCATGTGGGACACTGTTGAAAGAAGTTAAATCTAAACCATGGACAGGTCAATTAAAAAAAAAAAAATCTTAATATTTCATGTGTTTGTTTTACCTGACCATGCTGCTCCCACTTGTAGTAGGCTCCTCTTTCCTGATGCACCAGACGGATGTTTTATTTGCTGACTCAAGCATGCACATGTATTAATATGACAATGAGTCCTGCACAATCCCGGTTTTATATTTCCATGTAGAGCAGTTGTTTTCCTGAAGGATCCTGTGCGGCTGCTATAAAGGACAAAAGTTCGAAGCCCACCCAAACTTAAAGCTCTGGAAACATTTTGTGGGTAGAAGTTCATACCAAATGGTAAGTAAATCCTTAAGCCGGTCATGCAGCCAGAAAACAGCATCTTCAGCTCCAGAAAAACACAGTCTTTAAAATTAAAATGACAGCAGTGACAGACAGATCGTGTTCAATTGGTGAAAGTGGAAAAGCTCCTGATGATGTCTGGTGTCTTCTCTTTTGATGTCCTGTTGTCAATGGACATAGTGATGCTAAACAATAGGCTATAAGACAAGTCCAAGGTGAGAACACAAAAGAAGTCACACAATTACAGCCTTTTCATGTGGACGACAAAAGAAAAAAAAAATTAACCGTGTGCTTTCCACTCTCTTGTTAGCCAATTTCACCGCTGTCAAATAAGTTTCCGCACATAGTTTGCTAATTAGCCGCTAGCTGCACTTAGCTCCCGTGCTTCTACAGCCTTTAACAGTATTGACACTCTGTGTTGACAAAATAAAACACTTCGACAAACCACTTAAAAACTGGAGCAGAAACGTAGAGTTCTTGTTTACACAATGAAGAGCACTGACAGCGGAATCCGACAGAAGCAGCAGCAATGAGTTTGACCATGATGCATCGCGCTGTCGGACAAAGATCGTCTATAGAGACCCCATAGAGACAAGTACTACTCTCACTAAAAAGGTCGAGAAAATAGATACAACGGTTTAAAGTAATTATGTATAAATTTGGTGAAGACAGTGTTTTAGCAAGATGTAAATGACAAAATAGACAAATCGGACTTATCAAAAGTAAAAGATGAAGGCTAGTTCAAACTGAAAGGCATAAATTGAAAACATACGTGAATCCAGTAATATAGTTATAGCCTTTACATGTGTAGCCTTTGAAGTAAAGTAGCTGTGAAACGCATGGGACCCAAGGTGAGAATTTTGTCAGCATCAGCATCCGTCCCGTGGATGCAGATACCGGAAGGATGCTGTAGCGGAGAGGAAGCGCCTGCTTTGTTGTGTTGAGACGCTCTGAAGGACAGTATTTACTTTTCATTCTTGTTGTAGCGACTGGATTAGATTGTTGCCATGTTTCCATCGTGTTATTCTAAATCGTCGGGCAGTGTCGGAAAAAAGAGCTCTTTGGCTAAGCTGCTGCTAGGTGTATTTGTGGTTTACATGCTCCACACCGCCTGGCTGCTGTACGCTTTCATCAACAATAAGCCCTGCGACGGAGGAGAGCACTGCATCACATCCTACCTGACAGCAAAACCCAGACTACAGGTCAAGCCTCTGTTCTTATGTCCTATAGGACAGTATATTGCGAAGTGAATCGTGATTCCATTATTATTTGTAAGGGCATTGTTTGAGCTTTAATGTCCACAATACTGTTGTGCTGTAATTTGAACATACTAAACAGAGCATTTGCATTTCTGATCATATAGATATGGGTAAGCATGTGCACATATTTCAGTAAAAAGTGAAGTTGTAGAAGTATTTCTTTCTTCCTTATTAAGACTATTGTATTCTAATTCTGTAACATTTCTGTAATAACTTTTTTTTTTAGCTGAGTGTGTTCACCTGCCTCAAACCAGACAACAGCCAGCTCAACCTTGCTTTTAAAATAGATCCATTTGATCCACACTCTACATTTCAAAGGTTGGTTACCAAAACAGAGAACAGCAATAACTCTTATGTCACTATCATCTTTTGTGACTCAATGTCTCTCTTTAGACAGGTTGATATCTTTGTGCCAGAAAAAACTCGAGCTAATGGCAGCCTGTATGCTGTTGTTTATGTTCACAAAGCCGGAGTTTCTCCTCTGGATGACAGTAGAGAAGTCCACCACTCAGCTCAGCTCACCACCTACATCACTCCCACACAAACAGAAGAGGACAAGGTATTATGACATCTAGACACAGTTAAAGCTGCTGTTTCATAACACAAAAATGAGCAGGCTTTATATTTTTATAAGTCTTACCAAAGAGAGTATTGTATAGTCCATGTTTTTTATTATTGTCTCAGAGGAGCACTTCTCGGAGAGAGACGTCTGTATCACACTGGAGACCCCATCTGTCTGTTGTAGTGATGTCAGAGGCATTCTCCTTCAATAAACCAGGGCTTCCCAGTGACGTACGCCGCTACATGAGAATGTGAGTCTGATGATAATTAACGTGCTTGTACATACACACATATATAATCTAAAGGAAATGGAGGAGGTGTCTTGGGAGTTAGAAGCTCTTTAATACTCATTCACTCTATGTTGCAAAGATTACTAACATGACTTTCTGTTTCTGTCGTGTAGCTCTAAGAATGAAAGACAGATCATTTACCTTCCTCTTCTTCTTGTGAATGAGCTCAGCTTTAGAGTGAAAGACCTCATGGTGGGATTTTCATGAGTTTCACTAGACAGTGACTGTAGTGTTTTGAATAACACTTCACATATCACTGGTAATCCCTGTCTCTACAGGAAATCAACCACAGCACAGTGCACCTGCCTCTGACCGTGTCCTATGAAGGAATATCTTTAAGGAGATTCAGGTTTTTGATTCATTTACAGGACATGGTTTATTCCCTTCGACAGTTTGGTGAGTCATTTAATATTTCACATTAATTAACCTGTTTCTGTGGCATCTGGAAATACTTGTGTCTTTATAGGCTTTACAGAAGAGAACATTGACGAGATTAAAGAAACACTTGTGGGATCAAACCTCTACCTCTTAGTGCTCACCGCTCTCATCACTTCTCTACAGGTGGGAAACATTTTGCACAGCTTTGCAGACAAACTACGGCAGATGTCCAGTATAACAAATATTTTTATTATTTTTGTAGCTTATCTGTGAATTCCTGGCTCTGAAAAATGACGTCAGTTCATGGAGAAAAAAGAACAGCATGGCGGGAATGTCCAGAAAGGCAGGTGAGTATTTTTTATCAATCGAATACTATTTTACTGTGTTGTTTCTTAATAAATTGTGTTATATCTAGTTCTGTGGCGCAGTCTTGGTACATTACTGATATTCCTGCATCTGCTGGAGGAGACAAGTCTACTGGTGCTAATTCCTGTTGGCTTGGGAGCATGTGTAGAGGTACAAAAACTTATTATCTAGCTAAAAGTTAAAAAAAAAAACGCACATTGGTTGGTTCAATATTCTGATGTTTCACTCTCCTAGGTGTGGAAGGTCTTTAAAGTGTATAAACTGCAATGGGAAAGCTTTAAACTTCATGTGAGGATGATACATTGCCATGCATGCTTGATTTGTGAGTGTACAATAGTAATATGTATTTATTTATTTCATTTCACCTTTACCTGTGCTTAGATAAGCAAAATGGATGATGAAGAAAGAAAAACAGTGGAGTACGATACACAGGTAAATGTTTACGAGCACATCTTGTTTTACCATTTGTTGCTTGGCATAATATCAATTGTCCTGTTTTCTCCGTAGGCTTCCAGATACTTGTCCTACTTGGTCTATCCTCTGTGTATCAGTGGAGCTATTTTCTCTTTAGCCTACTTACGCCAGAAGTGGTGAGTTAATCAACTATTTAAAAGTAGTGTTATATTCACTTTTAAACCATGTGGGCCAACTCTTTCCTGGTCATACTTGCGTTAAAGTTAAATCAGACATCCACATTTAAATTGTTTTTAATGTAAGATCATTCAAGTGCTTTTTAAACATGTAATTTAACTCAACTCAAGTTATTAGTGAATGCCATTATGTTTCAGCTACTACTCCTGGGTACTTAACACCCTGGTGACTGGTGAGTTAACATTTATGTTGTCAGACAAACTTCATGTATCCATTCTAATGTCTTTTATCCCTGATTGTAACTTCTCCCCATCTCAGGTGTGTATGCGTTTGGCTTCCTGTCTATGGCTCCACAGCTCTTCATTAATCACAAGGTCTGTCTATGTTACATTTATGATCATGTGTATATATTATATGTGAACTATGCTTCTGAGACTTCTTTTTTCATTTTACACAACTTTCCTCAATTGACAACATTACAGCTGATGTCTGTGAGCCACCTGCAGGGGGCAGTGTTGATGTACAGAGTGAGTAAACACAATGAGTAATTTACGAAAAACCTCTTCTGGCTATTTACAAAAATCAAAGACGCAATTCATTACTGTTTTTTAATCAAAATTGATTTTTGTATTTGTGTAAATCCTGATGCTATTCCCTTCCTTTGTTTTACAGGGAGTGAACACGCTGATCTCAGACTTGTGCTACTTTGCCTCCTTTTTCAACCCTACCACGTCCTTAACATCCTCTCATCAACTCTGCTGCTTCAGAGATGAACTCCTCTTTCTACTCTACCTTTACCAGCGGAGGTAGTAAACTATAAAAATACATTTCAATTATAGGAAAATGTATAAACACAAATAGCATTGCTATGTTACTAATAATATACCGTGTCTATATATCAGGCGGTATGCTTCCAAAACCAGAAAACGAGACTCTGGGACCCACAGCAAGAAACTGAAGACTCAGTGAGGATCTATGTTGGCCCTTCTGATAAAAAAGGCAAAGCAGACAAATAATCTAAGAAAACTAAAGAAAGAGAAATGGTCAAGTCATGCATTTCTCATGTTGCACTTCCTTACATTTGCATAAATACTTAGGTGAGAAGTTTATTTGCTTTAGTTGTAAAGGTTGAAGTCATCAGATCCAGTTTTGTCATTTATTATTTATTATCAGTTACAGTATATGAATGTGATGTAAGGTTAAGGGCCATAGGATATAACAAAAATACAGTACATAGTCATTTCAAACACATGATGCAATTTATGTGTACATTACAGAAGTATTTAAACCGAAGTGGCATCTTTTTACAGCTTCATAAATATCACGGTTTAAGTTGCTTGTCTACGTTATTCTGAAGACTAAGAAAGCTGCATGTAAAACACAGTCGTTAATGTCTGACTCTGTGAAAGCCCTTTAAAACAGTTAACCTCATGTTGTACAGATGTTTCCTCATGACACAAACAAATCACATCACAATTGTAAAGCTGACATCCCACTGGAATCTCTTCCCTTGGGGATGGAAATATGTAAATAATTTCAACAATTGGTTTCTGTTGAACCAGTATCATTACCAGTTAGTGTATTTATACATTTGATTACTTAAGGAATATATATTAACAGATGGATCATCTTCAATTGTATTGTGCTTTAAATTTTGTGTGTGTGTTTCTGCATTGCTCTGTTTTAAAGGAAAACATCTGATTATTATGAAGGCTTTTCATTGGATCATTTGATCTAAAAATACAATATGTTTTACCAAATCTTTCTTTAAAATAGTAATTATTTGTAGGGAATATTTCAGGAGTATTAATGGCTGCACTTATTTTGCCTCTTATAATTAGTCTTTAACCACATGGTTCTTACTTTGTTAGTTACTTTGGTGGTCAATTTTATGTATATTTTCTGTTATAGAAATTAAAATAAAAACTATGAAGGAAACATACTGAGAAATAGATAAATGCACCTGAGCAGCCCGTCTGCTCTGAACAGACTACATTGTGTCTGTGACTGGCAGAAGATAAATACAGAACTAGATGTTGGACCTCACACCTGAATGTATTTGAGCACACACACATTTATGAAATACTATTTGGTTTATGTCATGAGCAGCACGGAACTGTTGTGTGGATGAAGTGCCTCTGTAAAACAAACAAGACAAACCGCACACACAGCACAAGGCAGACAGGTGGCAAGCAGACAGTAACTGCAGATCTGTTATAAAAATGTTCCTCTTCCTCATGCTCCTTGGCCTTGTCTTCACACCAGATATGTGGCTGACTCAAACTAAAGATAAACAGGTCAGGGACTTCTTTACAAACTCATTGACTCATTTATAACCGAGGGCAATGGTTAATATGACAAACAACCTACTCATCAATAGGTAAAGGAGATGAAGGAAAAAATCAAGGGTGAATAATTGTAACTCAATTATGAGTGGAAAAGGTATGTATAATTTTCCTGTGGTTTGGCTCAGTAGATAAACATACTGTAAATATAAAGGAAGCAGGCCTTTTTTTTCCTTTTAAATGCACCTTTAAGGATGATATATGGACATTCTGTCCATAGTTTTTATGTCAATTGTTACAGCATGCTGTCTATTTAAAAAAATTGAATTATGAGCATTTTGTTAAATTTTGGGACATGCACAGTCTTCATTATATTGTTGAGTAAGATGAGTTTCATTGAGGAAGCTGTAGCTTGACAAGTTTGAATAAAGCCGTCTGTGGAAGTTGCTCTCTTTCTATTTCGGCTATTCTCATTCTATACTTTGATCCATTCATGCAGCTTGCCAGTCATTATACATTCCTTTTATATGTTCAGCACTACAGCTCGAGTGTTATTGTAATATATATATATATATATATATATATATATATATATATATATATATATATATATATATATATATATATATTATATATATATATATATATATATTATCGAGTGTGCAGTTCTGTAAAAAACAATAATCAGTGCAACCAGAACACTCTGAAATGCCAGACACATGCATGTTGACATCATAGATGTACTCAGATACCCACAGAAGTAAGAACAATGACTTTAGTGTATGTGTGTATATACTATGATGCCAACGGAAGTGGCAACATAGTCAACCTCTGCAGCAGCTACAACCTGTGCAACTTAATATTCAGACAACACACGACACCTCTGATGTCTGTCTCTGGAGGGTTGCTGCTACTGCTCTCTCTCTGAAATCAGACCAGGGTCAAATGTAGGAGATCTTTAAAGTTAACATGGGTTGTGTTACTCAAGGCAGAATTAGAAGAAATGCTGCTGTATAGTAAAATACAATAACAAAATTGTATATATTATGTAATATAACGTATCATGAAAAGACATGGGCAATGTACGTATGCACATATTATTTCTTATTAGCTTCCTAACATGAACAGAGTACACTGCATAAATACAAAAAATACAAACCATTTTTTGTTTCAATATTATTTTATTTCATTGCTTTTTTCCTCCTATTTGACAGATGGCTGCTTAAGCCCAGAAGACAAAATAAAAACCAGTGTTTACTAGTACGAGTTCTGTACAATTTACTAGTGATACACACCAGTATAGCTTATAATATACCAACAAGAGCAGATTTACACAACAAGGAGTTAAAATAGATTTTTTGTTTGTATACATTTTTAACCCATGATATCCAGATATGTAATATCCAATATTGTTGCTGGCAAAACAGAAATTATCTGGATGAATCAAGGTAAAAATGGTTTCATATTTTGGTGCTGTGCAAATATGCTATTCACCACTATACCAGTATATCATGCTATACCAGTATAGCCACCAATACATTTCACATAGCAGTATGTGATACTCCATGTGGGCTCAAAATAAACAAAGACACATGTGCTGTATGTTCAGTTCAGTGTTTTGTGTCTCAAAGACAAGTTCCAGTTTTGTGGCCACATTTCATGTGTCTAAGTTTCCCTCTTGTTGGGGTGATTCAAGGCAGGGACCTTTTATTTAAGTGTTACACTGGATACTTGGATTCATAGCACAAAGGTTATGACTGTGTGGCCTGTGTAGTGTACCTGGGAGCTTACTTTGGGACACTAGTGGCTGATGCATGTTAAATTAGAGGATACAGAGCCTATAAATGTCAGTGGTATGTTTGGAACAGAGCACTATCCATGACAATAATATAAAGGCATCTTGCCAGATAAATTGAAAGTATCTAGTGGCTAATTATAAACCACTAGTTTCTGATCATTAAAATCAATGTGATGACTTCAAACTCCTGCCTATATTTGTAATAAGACACTAGGAGAAGAAGACTTTGTGTGTGATGGTTTTAATATGTTTCATACCACATTCTAGCTGAGGAAGACTGTAGAACAATGAGGAGCTGGGAGACCAAGCAGAAAACTGAACCAGAAATGGCTAAGTTTGTGTTTCCAGCAGACAGGCCTGCTTTAATCTGTTATAGCCATCTCCCATCCTGTCCGTCTTCTCCTCTGCAATTTCTGTCTATAAATAAGAAACCAAGAGACGGAGAGAATATGGGAATGAAAGGAAGAGAGGAGGTTTTCGGTTTCGTCCACGCAGCAGTTTGCCAGAATTGCAGATGGCAGGAAACATGGTTTCATACACTCACCGAATTTTGTTGTGGAGGTATATTGGCTGAAAAGAAAGGTAAATTCCAGAAGCCTAATCACATGGTAGGTATGCAGTCTGGTCATAACATCCAGGACTCAAATCATGTGGGTAACAGAAGTTTCATGCAAATCCAAATCAGGTTGTCATGGCTTTTTAAAAGTCCACACTGCAGACTGATGTTTACATGATAAAGTTTCTTCTTTTCAATTTGTTTGAACCTGGGATTCCATGAGTTGAGGCTCATTTATGTTATATCCAGAGTTTAAAAGAAATCACCAGATACTGGTCCTCTCTAGCTCCTCTCACTGTTTTATTCCAGTCCAACCAGAGTAGAGCTGCCAGGTCCCTGATTCAGGAGTTGATTATTTACTCTTTGTGTCATAAGAAAGTCACAGTGGTGGAGAGGTGTATCCCAAATTAATGCACTACCTTGGTTTACACAGATTTGAATAATTCTTCACAGACTGTATCAAAATATAAGAGCCATTGTTTCTCCCCTGTGGCGCAGCAGTCTTCATTTTCTCTTATGACAAGAGTCACAGCTAAAATCCAGGAGTCTTTAGTGCCAACAGTAAACACAATGATGTCTTCAAAATGGCACTCCAAATCCTGTTGGTCAACTCAAGCTGTTTTAAGCTAGTGTGGGCGGGACTGGGCCATCATCTTGAGCCTTGATTGGTCGATGACATCTAGCAAGTTCTTGGCATCAACAGCGAGAGCGTGAGCTGCTGTCAGCATCTGTTTCTTGTAGTCCTGCTGGAGACTTAAAGGTAGAAGAGGTCTTTAGTTCCCAGTGTGACCAAATATATTTATAATTAATTCAATATGATGGTTCACAATGCTCCAAAAAGCATATTTTTTTACTGTTGTATGGTGTGGTATTTGGTACCTACCTAGTCATCACGTATTGCTGTGCTAACTTCATCTTCCCTATCAGCTCCGCCAAGTCAGAGTTTAAAAGTTTTTGTGCCATTTCAATCTGTAGAAGAAAAAAAGCCCCAAAAAACTAACAACATAGTGTCACATGTAACTGATCATAAAGTAGGTATAAGTGTTACCTCTCTGTGTGTGCTGGCTGGAAGTGTTGGAAGGGTCTCATCGACTGTGGCCAATAATGTCCTTAATGCAAGACCCACATCCTAAAACACAGACGTAATTACTAAAAACACCCAGTTACAACGTCACATTATAAATGAAATGTCAGGCATGTAGTATAAGATGACATGACCCAAGAGACCTTCAATTATTCATCTGATGAAAGCTAGATATTTTAATATTAATACCTCACATGCACTAATTACTGCCTGCTGAAAGATGTAGATGTGAGGGTAAGGGTCAAATATTAAACGAATAACAAATGCTTTAGCAAAAGTTCAGCATTGTAAGTGCGCTACGGGGCCTATTATGTGGACATACCACATAGGCTTATGTCCAACAAGTCAGGTTTTTGGGAATCCCAGCTTTGTTAATTTGCTTCATGTTGTGTCAGTCTACTTCTGTCACCACCTAATTAAAACTAAAATTCTGGTTTAACAAGAGGAGCATGTGCAGTCTCTTGTAAAGTCTGTTACCTTGACCATGGGAACGTATTCCTCTGGAGGAGCCGGCTGGATCTTGCTTGACATCTCGATCACGGCTTTGACCAGTCCTGTCACATTCTCGTATACCTTGTCATTAGAGCGGTCCAGATTGGCAGTGGGAGGTGGGCTAATCTCTTGGGGCTGCAGCTATGATAACAGCAATGAGAAACATGGATAAAGTATTGTGTGGCTAGCTGAAAGTACCACATAGTAGTCAAAGCAACAGTTTCACATACAAAACATATCATTTGGCTTGACTCATCCTGAATAAAAACAATACAGTAAGTACTTTAAATCAACACATTAAATTCACATAAATGTTGAAAAGGTGTTAATGAGTTAATGAATGAGTAAGAGACTGAATGGATAAAAAAAAAAAAAAAAGAAAGAAAATGTTTGAGCAGGTTAGATATAACGTGCAAGTGTGTCAGTTTATGTTTTTACCACTAGGTAGCACTAAGGCATTAAGGATAATTAGAAATTCAATCTTTATCATATTATCGAACTCAAGAATATACTTTGAAGAACAACAAAAAAGATTGATTTTTGAGACTGAACTAGTAGTAGTACTAAATGTTGCTTTCAAAACATTTAAAAATAAGATAGGGAAAAGAGAAACTATATTATGAAACAAAAGTGATTATTTCAGAGTGATAAAAGACAGAATGTGACTATAAGAGACAAGACGTACAGTAAACACACACAGACAGTTTGCTGCTTACCCGCCAGGGCTAGGGTCAACAGTAAGGCAGAGTGCAGGAGGGAAGAAGGAGGGACAGAGTGCATCCATAAAAGAAGATACAAGGAAATATTAAACCATGCAATGTGTATTTTAAATAAATCTTCTCCGCCTGTATAGCTGCTGTTAATAGTGGTAGTTGTAGTAGAGTGCATTAATAAACCTGTATTTTGGCTGCACCATTGGTGTGTCATTTTTTCCATAAAATATGTGTCCATGTGTGGACATCACTGTGTGTGTATGCACCTTCACTCCATCATTGTAACTGTCTCCAGTATTTACACAGGCCAGACCACACACTTGGCTGGGGGCTCCAGGTCGAGGTGGTTTCTTCGGGGGTGCTGGATGCTCTACGGGAAACAACAAAGAAAAGGAGAATTGACTTACCATAACAGTTTATTTCTTAATCAAGTTTGATCGTACAATTAAAAACATCCTAAATGTTATAACTTTTAAATTTAGATTTATCTTTACAGATTTGTTTGAAAACTCCTTAGTAAAACTATTTCAAAATTAGTCCATTGAATTGAGCCTCTTTCATGGTTTGCATATTCACAATATGAGCACAAACCCCATTATGATATTTGTATACTGCTGCCAAATTATATCCTAACACAGGTTGCTTTGCTCAGTTGCATGCCAAAAGGCTGCAGAGTTTATAGTTTGATTTGCCATTTGTGGACATCAACAATATATGTACTTCAGTTTTAACACCTTATGAAACAATAAAGCTTCCTATTACCTGCTTTGCCAACTGGCTGGTATATGTGCTGGTTCCCTGTCTACACAAACAAACAAAACATTAGGTTAGCAGTCACACATGATCCACTTCACAGGAAATTAAAACTTCACGGGCAAAAACCACGAGTTGTTTCTGAAAAATGTAGAGAATTTAGTTCGATTCTCTTCTCACATGGCACCACATCTCAGTTTGTTCTCACACAGCACATCCAAAATAAATAAAACTAAAAACAATAAATAATAACTAAAAAAAAAAAACTCATTACATTACATTACAAAACATTTAGACTTGGTGCCATCAGAGCAAGTTGACATCCCCGACACCCAAAAACACCAACGTTTCATTCACACACTCGACACACACAAACAAGGGAGATTTTCCCACCACAAACCACAGCCATTCAATGGAAGGAGGAGGAGGACAAGCAGAGAGGTGAATTACAGAGACAGAAATATCTACCCCATGGCAACTTCAGACTACTGTAACAACCTCTGCTGGCATCGGGCAGACATCAACACACACTTTAGTTTTCAAGATTGCTACTTTTGGGTAGAGTTAGATATAGCCAAGCTCAACAATGTAATTTAGTGCTTGGGCAAAGAAACAAAATTAGCAAAGACAACCTCGGAGAAGTAGGAGTCTAAATAAAAGTGTTGAAAAATTCTATAACTGTTCATGTCTCAGGGTATAATTAAAAATAACTAAGTCTGAAATGATTGTGGGAGCAGAAGATGAGAGAGAACATTTGTTTACAATTGTGTAAGAATGACAGAGGATGCTATGGGAATAAATTGACCTCTCTTTGCTGACTCTGGCCCATACAGGTCACTTCCTGTGCCGAGTTCATTACCCTCAGTTCTAATCAAAGCAAACATATGCTGTAGCTAGTTCAAGTATGTCCAACTCATGTAGATTTTGTCAACAGCTGACTGTTAACACAAAAAGCTTCTAAAACTTAACTTACTTAGAAAAATAACAAGTCATCGCAGGTCATTGTGAAAATTCATTTTCACTGATATGACATGCTTTAGACAGTCACTTACTGGTGGCTGCAACCCTCCGTCTT
Organism: Rhyacichthys aspro; assembly: GCA_036850595.1. Lineage (NCBI taxonomy): Eukaryota > Metazoa > Chordata > Actinopteri > Gobiiformes > Rhyacichthyidae > Rhyacichthys > Rhyacichthys aspro. Next base: position 10,596,934 of record CM072163.1, on the reverse strand, counting down.
CTCTGTCCAGACTCCCTCTAGAACTCCTTGTGTCTGGTTTCTAAACACACACAAATTATGAAAGACTTAACATCATCTACACTGATTGATTATTTTCATTGATTAATCATTAAGTGTCACATTACGCATTAATCTCCCCAAGTAAACTGCTTTTAGACTTTACAAAACTCTTTGCAGAAAAACGCTGACATAAACGTATTCATCCATTCTTTATTTCCATAAGCAAGAGCAGGAACAGACTGTACGAAGCTGCAGGATATCTTAGCGAAAGACATCCACTTTTAACACACAAAAACCACACATCCCACATCATAATAAACTTACAGCTTCCATCGCCCCATGAAGCTAACTGACACACTTCGCACTACTTTCACTCACACCGCCGTTCCCTACCAGTTTTCCAAGACAGGACTTAAAGACCAGCATTTCCAGTGTGTTCATCCAAATTCTTTGACTAATTGTCTGAGATGAGGTGTTTCGTCTTGTCTATGTTCTTATCCTTCAAAATGTCTCTACAGCCTTTTGTCTAATGTTTACTCCTATATGCCATCTTGTCTAGATCTCAAACCTGTGACAGTTTCATTCCGACAAGAATTTAGACTGAACCAGCTTCCTGCCTCTTGCATGCTTATATGTGACTATAACTCATGGAAAGAGGGGAAGAGAGGAGGAGTAGGAGGAGGGAAGGAGCATGCTGCCAATGAGCCAGCAGTCTCTGAGCACGTCCTATCCTTTTTTCCCCAAACCCGGCTTCCTTTCTCCTCCCTTTTTCACCCTTCTCGCCCCTCAGTAAAGTGACAATCTTATAAAAACCAGCCAACCCTGAACCCACACTGTCACATATGCGTGGCCATATACACTACTCAGCTTTTCAGTAATCTGTGTGTTGTCAGCTTGCGGTTGTGGCTCAGAGACAGACTCTTGAACAGTCTGTCAGATTCTCCAAGCCTATCATTAGCCTGGAATCCACACAGGCCACACCTGCCTGCAAACTTTTGCTCTTTCACACACACTCACACTCACCCTTCGATCAAATTCACTTTTTAGATACAACTGAGCTCTGCGTTTCCTCGTCCCTTTTTAGGTCCCAGTGTCTTTAAACCAGAAATATAATACAGCAACATCTTTTATTCTTGTTACTTTTGCTGAAAATGACCCTAGCGAATATAAATATACTCTTACAAGCCTGCCTAACTACTAAGCAGATAAGTGGCAATTACTTCTAGTTCAGAGCTGCCCTATTTGGATTTTTGCTACAAGCTAATGAACTTTACCCCAAACTAAAATTAAAGGACTTAAATAAGACACAAAACACAAGTGATTCGAGTTATTTAGTTCTTAGGGGAATAATAAATAACATAAAAATGGCAACATGCGAGGTAAAGCTGAAAAACAAAAGAAGTGCAATAACACTGAGCAAAATAATAAAAATAACAGAAAAACATGAAGCAAATAATTACTTTTGCCATGGAATATGTTCATATACTCCCTTACAGAAAACTCACTCAACCTAAACATTTGTTAGTTGATGTCATTTCTATCGCCACTGTGTATGCTGTGTTTTTTACCAGCAGCCTTTCCTCCTGTTCCAGCCACCTCTGATCCTCCTCCATCTGCTGTTGTTGTATCATCAGCTGTTCCTCCATTAACAGACACTGCTGGCCTAAACACTGCTGCATGTCTACTGCCCTGTCCTACACACAGACACAAACAAAACAAACATGCACCACAGGACGAAGCGCAGCAAACGACATGCACACCGACAACACATGGAGATGGACAGACACATATACACCAGACACATGAGAACTGAAATGGTGAATATGCAAATGAAAAAAATAAAAAACAATGACCAAATTGCAAAAATCAGATATGTCGCTTACATCTAACGCAGAGCCCCATACAACCATGTCCTGTCCATGAGGCAGTGGATGGTGTTGTGCGTGTGAGTGTCCGTGAACATGGTGTCTGGGGTGTGTGTGGGCATGGTGTGTGTCCACCATCGCGGCCTGTGGGGGATAGAGGGCACTGGGAACAGAGGGGAGCGTGTGAGGGCCTGGGTATCCAGCCATCTGATGTAGAGATGGAGAAGCAAAGACATTGTAGTCATTCTTTGTTATGACAGAGAAAAACACACATACAAACAGTAGTCTTCATACCTGGTAGTGCCCTGGATGTTGGGGACTGGGATAAAATCCTTCACTTGAGCGTGGACTGGGATAACCTGGTCGACTTGGCTATACATTTAGAAGTAGACAAAACAGACTGGTGAATACATGAGTCGATATAATGGTCGATATAAGTTATAAAGTTACAACACTTTTTCTTCACATTAACACTACAGGACACTTGTCATTAAGACGATCAACACACAAACCACGGGTGTTTGTGTGGCTGAGTTAGCTGTCATTACAGGGGACACCCACTGGGCGGCAAGTCCAGCAAGCTGTTAGTTGAACTGGCACTGACTAGCTCCTCTGTCACAAATGTAAAGACACAATGAGTTATTTAAAACATTAGCTTTAAATGTTAGATGTGATGTAGTGTTCACCAAAGACTTCTTTTTCAAGCACGAGCTTCTTCTAATATAAACAAATGTTTAATCTTAAAAGAAAATGAAATTTAAATAGTGCTTATTAAATATTATGGATCCATATGGACCTGCTCTTTGTCTAATGCTAAAAACAGAAGCTCCTGGTGAACTCCCAAACTCATATTGTAGATATTGTATATATTTTTTTGTTGTAATTTTAACTGATATGTCCAGCACATTTTGTAACCACTACCTTCCACAGTCTCTCATAGTAGCTTTCTCTGGACCACACCTCCGACAGCGAGACAGACACAAAGACAAACAAGGAAACAAGAGGGTAACAGACAGTAGAAACGCAAGACGACGCAAAAGGAATTAAATTGGGAGACAAATAGAAGCACACAAGACAATGAGGATGGGAAAAAAATTCAAATTTTCCGCACAAAAAGGCAAACAAACAACAAGGATGGTTGACAAGCTAATGTATGGTATGGAGAGTTACATATTGGAAGGTTAATTTTGCCTTAAAGGGCCGATAAATGGGAAGGATTTCCTGGTAAAACAAGTGTAAAAATAGAAAAACACAGGGAAAGCAGACAGACAGAGGGTGACGTTAGACCAGAGAAAGACAAAGCATCCAGAAAGTTTTAAATCTATGTATGAGTGAATATACATTAATGAATAAATGACAGCACACAGTGCCAGTGATGCAGAGCTGGCTATCAGCAAGACACACAATGTTGTGATTATATCCTGAAAATAGATTGAATGTATGGAAGTGGGGGAAAACCAAAAGTTTGCAATCAACTTTGTAACCCAAAAAAACTATAATGCTGCACAAACTACTTCATGAGTAATAACCCTAGACAATATATCAAGGTGACAAAAAACGCAGAGTAAACAGGATTAGGCAGAAACAAACCTTTGCCTTACATTTGTGTTTATAGTTTGCTTCAGTACAGTGCATGCCTTATAGTATATTAGTAAGCAACGCAACTGCTAAAAGAAATATGACCTCGGCAGTGGAAAGTCTTTGCATTGCATTTGGGTTCCACCTAATGTAAAAATGTTCCCCACATAATTTATTAACTGTCATTTCTTTAATGTCTGTGGTATTTAGAACATGACAACAAGATTTATTATGTCAACACATAATCTGTCAACTTGCGTTCCACAGCAACAACAAAAGTTTCACAGTACTAGTTATCTAAGGTCAATAAAGACTATAAGCCCAGTGGAATCAGGATTCATCACAGGCATCCTGAAGTGACTGGAAATAGGGTGCAGTAATCCAAGGACACATCAAACTGTGCTTGACAGAAACGGACACATTCATTTGTGTCATGGCCAGGATAAAGGACAATGCAAGAACGTGGCCTACATGACCTTAGCAGCATCAATCATTACTAACTACATCCTACAACACACACATATTCATTTTGGTTAATGTTGCAACAATATCTTCTGTCACAAGCTGAATATACAGTTCAATTCTATTAAACTATTAATTAGAGCATAGTTTCTACATTTAATTACATGATGCTTAAATAAATTGTCACATTCAGATGTTGTGGGATGGGTGGGCACATGCAAGAGGCTTCTGAACATTTTGTTGTAGCTTAATATATGATGTATAAGAACACCTGCCTTCAGTGGTTTGTGCATAGGTCTTTCAGAGCAGGACATGTGGTTGGTTACAAAGAAGCTGGGCAGTTGACTGTGTGGAACTGGGCTAGCTGAAACCAGTGCATGGGCAGATGTTACAGGGAGGGCTCTCTCTCGGTCTGAGAGTGAGAGGGGGGCAGGGGAGCCCAGTGGGGGTCTGCCACATGGCTTCACAGTGGGATGTTCAGACTGAGGGTCAGGCTCAGGGGTACTGAGATTAGTTTGGCAGCCAGGAGGAAAGATTTGTAGGGTCTTAGGATTAGAATTAGACTGCAGCTGGATATTTTGGAGGGTGTGAGGACAAATGTTTGACATGCTGTAGGGCAGAGTACTAAGGTTAGGACTGGAAAGGGAAAGGACTGAGGGGAAGTGTCTCGGATGGGAGTAGGAGTTGGAGAGGAGGTGGCTGTTAGAAGAGGGGTTTGTCTTGTGGAAACAGCTCCCATTGGGCAGAGTCTGTGAATGTATGTGATCAGAAGAACAAAATCGTGCATCTGAATCCAGAGTGTTAGTTTGAGATACAGTGTTAAAATCAATACGATGCGGAGAAGAGTTGTTGTTAAAGCTGTATTGAAGGGCGTGTGATTGAGAGTGAGAAGTGGGAGTGGAGGAACAGTGATGAGGAAATGGTAGAGTGGATGACTGGGGAATGAGTAGTTGGGAAGAAGTGCAGTAAGTTGAAGGAGGAGGGTTTCCAAGGCAGAGGGAAAGCTGAGAGGCAAAGCGCTGGTTTGGATGGCAATGGTGGTAAGGTGAAGGGGTGGACAGACAATCCACTCTAAAGGCTGGCTGCAGGGAGGGACGGCGGCTGGGCTGCAAACAGACAGAAGAGGACAACAGGCAGAGGGAGGAAAAAGGCATGAGGACAAAGAGATGAAGGAATAACCAAGGCAAATATCAGAGTAATGAAAGAAACAAAAATGAAGCAAGGCAGAACAGAAATCTGTGGGAAAAATGAATGAGTCCAACATGATTAAATCATGAAGGAAGATGTAAATTAAATGACTCAAATGTGAAGTCGTATAACAGAATTCAAAGACAGAAGAAATAAGTGAGGGTGAAGCAGTGAAGGAAATGGAAGGGGATGTTATGATGGTGTGTGGTTACAAATGATACGTCAATAAATGTCTTTATAGTGGAGATAAACAGTGAGATATCCACTGTCCATCTGACAATATAGTAACAATGTCTGCCTTATTTTTATATTTTATGCCTGGACTGTCTTAGGTTATAATATTTAGTGGTTTAGAAATACGATACAAATAATTGTCGAACAAATATCAGTGTGAATAGTCCTGGTTTTAAGCGTGATTATGTTGTATTAAGCAAAAACATGCGCACACAGCCAGCCCCACAGATATATGTGTGATATGTGTGATGTGTATTATGGGCTTACTTTTGGTGGTGCTTCATCAGACCCTCCAGAATCCCAAGAAACAGTGACTTGTCTTCTCATCTCCATTCTGTTTCTTTCTTTCTGCTGGACTTTCTCCTCTTCCAAAATAGTGCTGGAACAAAAACAGAAAAGGCAAAGTTAAGCTGCAGCAGATGATTTGGAAAGAAGAAAAATCGTAATTCAGTGTCTTTATCCTTAATATTGGTTTGAAATACAAATTAACTAATGACTGATTAAGCATGTATTGATTTGTTAATGCCTGAAATGCCCTCGATGTTGCCCCTGATGAAGACACTTTTTTTTTCATAAAGTGAACCTCTCAACACGAAACACATGGCACAGCACAACACTCAACAAAACAGCTGCTAGTAAAATCAAAATGCCAGTTTAAGTGGTTTTCCATCTCCTGCTGTAAATGAGGAAAATCATTTTAAGCAAAGTACTTATGGACAACTGTAATGTGTGAGAGGTTTAGCAGTTTTTGAGAAAAAAGGAGTACACTTAAAAACAAGTTATGTTAATCAGACTGACCTGTTGAAAAACAAATTGAGATTTCCTTAATAAGGAGATGCTGCAGTTGGTTTCACAAATGAAATAAAGCTTGATAAATCCACAACGCAAGTCCACACTCACACACACTTCTGCCCTCATTCCCTCAACAAGACTAAATGCTATTTGTAGAAACATCACACCCTTCTTCTGTCTCCTGCTGTGTGGTGATACATCTGTGTGTCTGTGTGTGCGTGGTGTGTGCCTGCACCTGTCCAAGTCATTCTTTTGTCTGATGCTTTTTCCATCACAACATCCATACACGCATTTGTAACAATACTGCATTAACGGGTCCTGTTTTTCTAGAGTAAGCTATAAAAACAAAACAACACTTTTACCTCCAACAGATTTTGCAAATGGTAATTGGCCGTTTGATGTTATTCTTATCCAACTTTGAACTGTACAAGAAACAAAAATCCTAAAAACACCATTTAATTAAAATACACAAACCAAAGAGCTGTTGTTTCATTGCTTCTTTAATGTATAATTAATGGGCCTCTCATTAGTGATGGATTCAAAAGTAACCAGTGATAATTTTATACCACACATGCCTCACATTTAACACCAACAAACCCAGCAACTAGCAACTTAAGTGGTGACTGTCTCCTCCCCCACTGACACAACTCCACCACCTGGAACAACAAGGTCTGTTCACTCTTCAAAACTGAGATCAAATTCCAATGAATGAGCTTTAATTATTGGTTTCCTCTAAATTTTCTCTGTTTTCTCAAATTTTCTAAGCTGCAAAATCCCTCCCAGTATGGCACAGTCCATTTAGCTGACATCTGACCATCCACATCCTTAAAAAGTCAAGGATGAACACAGTTTTTTCAGGTTTCACAGCAGTATTGTTGCATCCCCTCACAGTATGTCTTACCTTCAGACTCAGACAATCCACTTGTGTAGGAGGCAATCCTTTTAACAGAACATATCCACTAACATGACAACCGACCAGCAGCATACGCCACATGGATATGTTACTGAACCACACGCACCAACATTTAAAAATGGAGCCTCTTCTGCTGGCAGTTTGACAAATATTAAGTTGTAGTGCAGTTATAGCTAAATATTAAAGGCCACAGGTAAAGCTAAAACAGACCACTTGATCTGCTAGCTTTCAAACTCTGAATACAGCACTGCAAAATCCTACTTTACCTTTTACCTCCTTTTATTCTCTCTGTCTATACTTCTCTCTCTCTCTCTTTTGCTTCTTTGAGAGACTGTAGCTCCTGGCAGCTGCCCACTAAGTAAACACACAAAAAACACACTCACATTCATCTGTCTAGGAAAACTGTAGTACTAGCTGAAAACTGCATATTTGGCAAGGGAACCCTATAATTGATATTATGATATAAAAGCTGCCCAGACCAAAAGAAAACTAATTCACAACCCCTTATATGGAATGAGTTCTACTATTAATAGCTAGTCACTGAAGCGAACATGGACAATATTGACTTGGTTTCCAAGACACTGAATAGGGCATATTAAAAGTTCCACCTCTCTGCTCCATGGTAATGTCTGTGTCAATTAAAAGAAATGCCATTAGGTTTATTTGCTTAGCACCCAAATCCAGCACAGGCCATGTTCCACAGTGGGTTTAGCCTAATAAAACATGTACAATATACACAACTCAGACTAATGAGGAGCCTCAAAGATGTTGGTTCCACTAAATAATCTCAGTGCAGAAAAATACTCACTAAAGACCCCAAAGAAGAAAAACGGGAGAGAGATCTGAGTTAACCTAAAGTAAGAACAATGTACAATGGACTTGAATGTTAAAAGACAAAGAAAAGGCGCTGTTGACATAGACGACAATGTGGGGGATCATAGAGATATTTAAAGTGCGACTCAAGCTGATTTTTAGCAACCTCATAAAACCACAGGAGGTTGAAATGGTTATTTTCTAGTTACTGTGTCTCAGGGAGGGAATGTACATGTTCAAGAAAACTGAGCTAGTCTTTGAGGTGCTCCTAAAATTGTTGCACAAGAGGCAGATGCTTTCTCGACAATTCTGTTACAACACAAGACACTGACATCATTCTTCATGTTCATGAAAACCATCTAAAGCATATCCTTCTACTGAATGTGTAATTCTTACTCAGTCAACTCAAGCTCAACCATTGCACCTTCGACTACAGGTCTGTTCATGTTGAATGCTACTTTGAATTGTTGAGTCATTACAGCTGGTTTAAGCAGAAATCCCACTATGTCCCCACATGCACCTACAATATTGAAAATACCATTCAGACACAGAAATACAAAATGGTATGTAGTTTTGTTTTAACTGGTTATTTCCTCACAACTATGCCAAGCCATTGTAAAGCCATGGAACATGGACAGATCCTTTTTATATAAGAGGAATATCCAAGTGACACACAAAATAGGGGCTCCATTCGCAACATATGCTAAATATTCTCTCAAAAAATATTGTCTTCCTCCTATCAGATTTTAGCAAAGCTAGATCCAAGGCAAGTCATGGACCAACACATCTAATCTAATCTGTCATCATCACAAAGTTGTAACCATGATGATCACATAAAACCACATACATGAAAAAAAAACAGAGTGTAACACAAGTCAAATCACGTTAATGTGATTAACATGTGATTTGTGTGTCTTATGCAAGGAAAAAGTTTTTTAAAATACATTTTTTTCTACAGTTACAGTATTTACACCTATATCCACAAATTCTAATGTCCTCCCTGTTTAAACATCTAAGCAACTGAAATCGTAACTTTTGAATAGGCCTCGGTATGTTGCTTGGACACTGACAGAGTGACACCTGCTGTTAGAAAGGTGTAAGAAAATAGTCCACCAAGCGAACAATGATATAGTTTGCTCATACTTACCTTAGCTGTGTTTTGAGCTCATTGAAGCGCGGCCTCTTGCTGGGATCGTATGACCAACACTTTGTCATCAAACTGTAGAGAGTAGGTGGACACTGCGGGGGCATAGCCAGCCGCTCGCCATTCTCTATCCTTCCTATTACGTCATTGTTTTTCACACCCTGGAAAGGCTTGATGCCATACATAAGGATTTCCCACATACAAACACCTGAGAAAGAACATGCTTCATTCAGTAATCATTAGTTCTGTTACAGAAAAGAAGAATACAAAGAAAAGTAGAAATGTTAACAAAAAACAAGTCAGGATAAAAACAAGAATTTACCAAACATCCACACATCACTTGCTGTTGTAAATCGTCTGAAGTTAATAGATTCTGGAGCCATCCATTTAATGGGTAGCTTGCCTTTAGAGGCTGTCGCGAAAGAATAAGAAAATGTGTTACACTTCACTGCTCATTTTGATTCAGATGAGTTCCATGAATACTAATGCAGTATCCTGAACTGTATTGTTACAGAAGAAGAGTAAGACAAAATGTGAATTTATAGCATTGTTATGTATGTTGTTACAATTTACCTTTATAATAGGAGCTATCTTCCATGTACCGTGACAGACCAAAGTCCCCTAGCTTTACACAGTCAACTGTAGACACTAATACGTTTCGTGCTGCTATATCCCTGAAGATACAATAATACAAAAGTTTAACTTAAGTTAGAAATGTAGATGATTTAAAATGTATTGAAATGTATTATATCAGTCAAAGCACAAATTTATTAAAAAATGGAAACTTTATTTTCAATAGTAAAATATGTTGCATTTTATGAATGCCATATGTATACCTATGTACAAAGCGCTTGCTCTCCAAATAGGCCAGAGCTGTGCTGAGCTGGTAGGAGTACAGGATGAGTGTGGCCAGGTCCAGGCTATACTTCCTCACCTGGAGGAATGAGCGCAACTATAGGGGCCAAAGAAAGAGGAAAAACATGGTTTACATCACCGGCGCCCTGGGTGGAAAAGTCACATTGTCCTTGTTGGCAGTGCATGAGGGCTATAAATCTAGGTTAATCCTTGTGCTTTCAGACAAATGGACACATCCATCTACAGTTCACATGGGCCTGAGTCATACCTCTCCAAGTGTACAAAGCTCCATGATGATCCAGACGGGATTGTCTGTGATTACACCCATCAGTTTAACAATATGAGGATGGTCAAACTGACGCATAGTCACTGGAGGGGGAAAAAGTTTATAAAATATAATTTTCATCCAAAGAATATGTAGATTCATTTGCTAAATTCTACAAATTAAGATTTAAAAAAAAGTATAAAAATAAGTATATAATAATCACTAATAACCACTGATTTTAAATAAGATTAAATAAAACAAATTTAACATGTTATGTTTATGATCTGCCCAGCATATAATTTATGTATCATATAAAGAAACTGTGGATTTAGTATTTACTACTCCTTAATATTGTGTATTTATTGTTAAGTATGACCAGAATTTGTGGTACTAATGTTACAGAAATTAATGTAGCAACTTACATGCTTCTTGAAGAAACTTTTCTCTAACACTGTCTGATGTTGAGTTTTTACAGGTCTTTACTGCCACAGATAAGGCTGGATTTTCCTGTAAGATATGTAGAAACAAACATGGCTCTAAATAAGAAAGACTGTTCTAAAAGTCAGATATGATCAAGTTTAATAAACAATTCATAAAAACACATTATTTACAATTTTCCTAAAATGTGAATAATGTAGTCATTTGTACTGAAAAGTCTTTTCAAGTGACTACGTACTGGACTGATGTAGATTCCTTGGTGTACATCTCCAAACTGTCCTTCACCTATGCAGCGCCCTAATTCAATACGATCCCGCTGAATCTCATAGTCTCGTGCTGGAACAGGCAGATACACACAGACAGAATGAGACACAAGATATATACACACAAACATTTGCTTCTTATTCAGGGCCTGCAAATAACCAATCTTGTCAGAGAGCTTCACAATTTAAATCCAGGCATTAATTTCATGGCTTTGACTGCAATTAAAGAAAGTAACTTCAGATTGATTTGGTGGATTAATTCTCTTTCAGCACTAATCCACTGAAGTTGCCCATCCATCTACTCTGACAAGCTTGATTTTTTATTTTTGCAAAGAGAATAGCTTGTCAGTATCATGCAACAAAAGCATCAGCAAACCACAGCCAAATATAGTATGAGGCACAAACACTAACATCGAAGAGAGATGAACATAAACTCTACATACAAATATATGCATGTGGATAAAGTCAGGCTGTTCAATTGATAACACTAATTACAAGTAAAATGTATGTTATTTAAAATAAAAGTTCTGGCCTTTTTCGGCAGCTGAACGGCTGGTGCTTTGCTTTGCATGACACTGTTGACCTGACTTTGTCCATGTAAGTGGTATATGAAGGGGACAAAAGGCTGTACATGATCTTTTAAAAGGATTTTAACAGAACCCTGACTTGACTCTGAATAGCTCAGTACTTATGCAATAATTACAGACAGCACATGACTAGTGGAAATAGGAAGCAGCATACTGTAACAAAATTGTACAGCTGGCCATAATTATTCCCTGTGTAAAATGCTGTCCATAGAACTTGATCATCAAATACTCATGCATTATGATTTAACAATAAAATGGGACTGCTCTGTCTTTAGTGGTGGAGTTACACATTTCAGTGTAAATATATATGTCTGCCCTTCCTAGTCCTATACAGCAACCTTAATGGGATTATTTTACTTTTCTTCTACCGCTTAGTCCCATCAGGGGTCACGGGGGCAGGAGCCCATCCCTGCAGCTTCGGGCCTTAGGTGGGGTACACCCTTAACAATGACCAGTCACAGGGTTAACACACTATTTACTTACTAACATTTAAAATGTGGATCAAAAACAAGATCTTTTGAAAAATGGAGAGTCAGTTTTGCTATTTCTCTCCTAACTGACAAACACCAAACATCAACAGAGGGAGGTCAAGTCAACAGGGTACAGATAAAGAAACAAATCTGTTTTTAGTGTTAAAAAATGCAAGCAAAATGAAAATAAGGGTCACAATCACCAAATCAAAGAGGCATCACAATACAACCAGACTCTGTTCCAATCATTACCTTGATCTAGTCCATAGTATTCTGGGAAAATGGGTTAGTGATAAGAGACAGACATAACTAACTGTGAGTACACAGATGCAGAAAGTTTCATGTATTGAGGTGTAATGCTGCTTTGTCAGGTGTAGGTGTCACCACTGTGTAAATATTAGATTATACCAAGACAAACACAAGCCATGGTCAAGCTAGTTTAGTGTATGTTTTTTTTCACCATGTTAAAATATTTCTCAATAGCTTTATATGACAATGTTATACTTGCATGAATAAATGCAACATTTCTGACAAAAAAGCAACATTTTGAGATAGATAACTTACGTAATTTACAACTAATAGCCTGTTCTTTCACATTTTTTACAAATTGTCTGAATAGTGCCCCAAATGTTGCCTATGCATGACCACAAAGTCTTGGACGTAAGCAACAATTATTAATCATTTTACTTCACTTGGACAGCCAGCACTCAGCAGCGACATAAGCATAGCACAATACTGTTAGCTTTGTTTATGTTTTTGACTTCCGTATCATTACATGACATATAAACATTTCTAACCAACAAAATTGGGAAGCATGTGACATGTGATGCAATGTCAAGTAATTTTGTTAGCAATTATGAATTAAACTAAAACTCCTCCACTCTCAAACAAACTTATTGTAAAACAAGTGCAAATATGCTGGTAAAAAAAAAGTGTTCTTTTCACCTTTACTATTTAGTGCATTATAACAAATTAATCAGACAAAATCCACTCAGTACACTTGTCTTTTTAGCCGCCTGTGATCCAGGTCAATACTTACTTGAAGGCATGGTATAGGTGTCCTCCTCGTCTATGATTTCAGCATAGTCATCTGTTTCTGGAGAGCCAAAAGAAAGAGCAAAAATTGATGCTATTAAACATCAAAAGAAATAAGCATGTTTAAAGTTAAAGCAAATGAAAACCACACAAATAAACTATTCAAACAGTTTGTACTATCAAACATCTGTGTTATATGGCAGACAGATGAAGCAGAAGAAGGTGGGAACACAAGAAAGAAAAGGGAAGGAATGTGTTCTTAACTTTTGTCAAGGCTAAGACTGAAACAGTTATGCACACTGCAAATACACTTTACTACTGTAACAAAACATAGACCAACCATATTTTTAGACATTTAATTTAAAGAATGCTGTTTACCATCGCCACTAGTATGACCTGCAGAAGCAGCATGCACCATGACACACAGAGGGAAAGAGAGACGACAGATTAGTTTTAGATTGTTGTTACTGAAATAAACATGATATACGTAATAGTACAGCATATTAAATCTTGAATGAAAGTTATTTAGTCATTTTGTTCCACTGGTAGTACATAAGAAGTCAGTATAGGGTCAGAACAGATAGTGTCAGTGACTAAAGCCCTCCCTATGGACAGCTGGTGAGACAAGGACTCTTCACTGCAGACACAGATGAGGCATAATAGGGAAAAGTGCCTAATGTGTGCACACATATCTATAAACTCTTTATCTGACTCTTATAAAGCTCTAAATGTCATGAATGACAGTGATTTAAAGGAAGTCAGGAAATTTGTACCTGAGACACACACAGCTCGGGTTCGTACACCATCCATCCGTTTTTCCATCCGTTTCTCATGATTTGAAACCCTGTTGAGAACAAAGAAAGATGTTTTAACTTCTGCCTATTCTAAAGCAGATGCATCAACCTGAGTGCACATTTTATTTTTAGTTGTAAAGCCTGAACATAAGTTCTTAAATCCATAGCGTAACTTATATGAATAACCTGTATGCATAAAACTGGATCACAATGACTGATTTATTATCAAAAATTTCTGAGACTACAACCCACTTTGATTGACACCCTTCTCCAGAAATCACTAAGCATCAGTAGAGCATCAGTCCACTTACTTTGGGATAGAAGGAAGAGCTCTGTCCCCTTCTGCAAGACAAAATAGACAAACAAATAAAAGAAAGAATAATCTTTTTTTCTTTTTTTTTAAAGACATAAACTAGTTATTTAAGGTGACAGACATCAAGCATCATTTGACAAATCAGACATGAGTTCTGAGGTTTGGCTACAGGTGTTTTCTCCAGGCACAATACATGGAACCAAATGATTGGATGTTCAGTTTATGTAGGTAATAATGCAAAAAAGTTCAGTTCAGTTGGCTTTATTTGTACCTGTAGGTAGATTTGTTTTTCAGCAACAAACCAGAGGCTGGCATTCACAAACATTCACAATGACATATTTTACAACAAATTACAGACCAAACACAATAACAGACAGACAGGTAGGCCTGCTCACAGTTTGGCAAATACTAAAATTACAACTAGGGTAAAATATAAATTAGATGATAGCATAAACTTTTATAGGATGAAAGAAAAAAAAACTTAGTACAGAGGTTGCTGTCCACCACAATGTAATAGAAAATTGCCATGAATATAGTGAATGTCAAAAAGTAGAGGCTTACCTTTATGGACTCGGACAATGAAGGAATGAGAAACTGAGGAGACAAGCCGACAGTAACCGTCGATAAGGTCAGCCATATTTTCCGCTGTGGTCAGCGATGCTGTGGTGACTGTGAGAGGCTGCACACACACAGAGCACAGACACAGAGTTGCTTCACAGTGTAATAGGACACAATAAGAGCTTTATTTAGGTCAACAACATCCTCAACAAATCCTCAGTAATGCATATTTCTCAATAAAATGTCACATTCTTGAAAATTACTCAAGTTAAAAGAACAACATCAACTTTCACTATCAATAATCAAAAACATTGTACCATTGGGTACAATGCTGCTATAGATGATTATACAGTAGCAAAGAGAGAAAGGTGTATTTACCTCTGGTGCTCCGGCTACATTCAGCTGCAGCATGCCTTTCCTATCCTTTTCTTCTAATGATGAATACTGGATGGACTGAACCTGGTTAAAATTAGCTAAATGTGTCGGCTGCAGAAAGAAGGTAAAGCAGATGTAATTCATTAACATTACAATAAATTAATCTAGAAAACACTTTCAATTATGCAAAAGGAAAGTGATTAACACAAATATAATGCATTCTATAATAATGAAAATGAACCAGTAGATGGCAGCAGAGCTAATTACTATTGTGCCTACCTGTCTTCACTCTTAAAAGATTGGTCAATTGCTTGCTCTTTAGCACAAAATAATATAAAAGAGATTTTAAAAGCCCAATATCAAGGAGCAAGAAAACAAAGTTACAGAGAAAATGTAAAGAAGGATCCTCACCGTTGAGCCCTTATCTGTGAGGTAGCTGATTCCTTCTTCTGGCCCGATAGCCAACTCCACTGATATTACCCAACTAGACTGAGAGAGAGAAAAACAAAACACCATTAAAGTAAAAGTCAGATACTGTCTGTCATCTTCTTTTCATTTGGTTTGTGAAAAGTCCTTGTGATAAACAGTCTTCATGTACTAAATCTGTTATCTTTATTTAAATGTCTACGAGTCAAGATCAAGGCTTACATTTTGCACTTCTTATAATCAATATTACTGTCTCAGTGCAAACAACAACATTACACGGTTTGTGCAAATGTTTCTTTGTTGGCTCTGGCATAATATTTAACTTAAAGATAAGCTTTCACTCATTCTTTATACAGCACATACTAAAAAATGTACAAATAGAATTGTATGCACTGACATTTTATGTACATGTTGTTTTCATGAGGTGAGTGTTGTCCTACCCCCAAAGCGCACTTGAAGCACTCTTTGTCAAAGCGGTAAATAGGTGTAAGAATCTCAAAGAATTTATGGATGCTCTGCTCATCATTGAAGTTAGCAAACTGCTTAAACGTCTGCTGGATCTGCTTACGAAGAGTTTTTGCCTGAAAAGATAAATTGATAAGATTTTTTTTTTTAAATGAAAAAACAACTGAAAAACTAAAAGGACATACAGTGACTGAGAGCAGTGTTTGAAACTCATCAGATAATCCAGCATTAAGACAGACAATAATCAGCTGCCTCCTTGTCAGTCTGCTCAATCTAACAATGCGTCAGCTCCTAGCAGCTTGTTGAGGCAGAGCCTCATTGCCTAAGAAGTGTGCTTCAAGAGCATGACTATAACTTTTATTTGTTTTATCATACCTTTAGGGAGTCCAGCAGGCTTTTAGGGAAAAACCTTCTTAAACCAACGTCTTTCCTAAAAAGATGAAGAATCATATTATATATCAGAATCAGCAGTTGCGCTCTCAATAAAATATAAATAAACATTTAGTCTTACTCTAGTAGTTCGTAGTTGGATTTCTTATCCAGAGCATTTCCCGGCATTTCTCTAAAAAACCTTCTGTTTATTTAAAAAAAAGATAATAATGTTACATAAGACGTTTATTAATATATTAGTAACTTTTAACAAGGAAACAAATCACTCTGGTAATTTCCTTACCTAATTTCTAAACATCCAAGTTTCAAAGCGATGTCTTGATCCACCTGATCAGCTATATGTTGCATGTAGTCACTTTTTACCTGAACAAAACATAATAAACATTGTTAAGAGATTGATAAAGAATGTCAAAGTAAAGTGATAAATGTGGTATGGGACATGTAAAGGGAGTTAACTTTAAATTCACAGAGCAAAACTCTGCAAGGAGCCCACCTGGTGATAGAGGTAGTTGAGGGAGGGTTTGTCTTCAGAGAAATGACTGAGGTAACCTTTAGGAAAGTATCGCATCCGCAGCTCATACCTGAGAATAACAGAGAATATCATAAACTGACTAGCAGCCACAAAGGCTTCAACTACTAAAAAAAATAAGCAAAAAATAAAGCTCTCTAATTATTCAGAGCCTTGAGGAACAGAATCTGGGAGTGCTTACTCATACATGCAGCTGATGCAAGCACACACTGCAACACATTTCAAAGGCTCCATTCTGGCTCAGTATGAGGTATATCCTGAATTGTTAATGAATGTATGACACCCACGTTCCAGAATAGATCTGGTTTCAGTTCATATCAAGGACATGGCTTATAAGCAGTCGGCAATGCTTCTTGTTGATTATTTTGCTCGTAAATGACAGTAAAGTACAATAGTAATAGTAGTATGTCAGTAATGAATGACAGTCTCATTTTGTTGAGATGAAGCACTGTCAATGGCAACTCTGTAATGCTCTAGACTAAAAGCAGATTCTTCTAGATAAACCTGCTACTTAGTGGAGTCCTTGAAGTAGCCACATGAGCCATCTTTGATTATAGTGACACATTATTTTAAGACTGGTATATTCCAGTGGCCACAGGGAGTGAAATGGGTCAGGAGTGTAGTTTGCTAAGAGCTCCTGTGATGTTTCAGCCCATAGTTATATAGGAAACAAAGGAAATCAAGGTTGAAAACAAAATTAATAAAACATCCTCTATCTATTATGAATGAACCAAGAAGAGTGTGAGAGAAGACAGAAACTGATGCATGATAGAAATAAAAGAGCAAGAAAACACAGCTGTAAAAGATGAGAGGAAAATGGATGGATGGGAAGATCAAAGTGAAAAAGAGCAAATGCGAGTGCGTGAGTTTGAATGAGAATAAGCATGCTCAGGAGTGAGAAAGAAGTGAGATAGAGTCAGTCTATCCCCTGGGCTACTTTTGCTGTTCTAACAATAGCTTGGCAGCAGCAGAAGCTCCTGTGGGCTTGCATTGCTGCTGCCCGGTGAGGGAGATGTATCTAACAACTAGCAGGGCTCGTGTGATGCATGTCAGTGGTGTGAAGAAGTCTGTCATTACCATTTTACTTCAAATTTAATACAAACTGCAAAACAGTGGATTGAACCACTAAGATTATTGAGTGAGGGGTGAGGAACACCTGCACAGTTGATATACATACAAGTTAAAGTAATGCCTCACAAGATCAAGAAAATATATGTGATAACAATATGACCTGGTATATTTTACTTTACTCTTTGGTATAGTGAAGTTGAACTGAATTTTAAAATAATATAAAGATGTTTGACAATGATTGATGTACAAAGTGTGAATAAACATACTTTCTAGCCTCTAGAAAGTATTATATATAATATTAATATTACAGACATCAAAAAAAGATAAAAGAAGATAAATAAATCCTTTACCTCCACTCCTCTTGTGGGTGCTGCTTTTCATATTTCTCTCTGACATGGGACACACCTAAGTCCGGGTGCAACCAGTGAATAGCGTCAGAGTGTAGATGGGTCAAACGGAGACCCAGGGAGGATACACAACGCAGTTTGTGGATCTCTGCAATTTTCTGGATAACTCCCTGTTTAAACCAAAAGCAGGGTGCAGAGTAAACAAATAAACATTCAGATAACAAAAGAAGTGTTGTGTTTTTCCTTACCCTGACATCTGTAGCATCTCCATGCCTAATATTACTAGCCCACGTACAAGGTTCACTGTTTGTCTCAAAATAATGGAAGATCTTGAGAACCCGGTCCATAGAGCCTGGGGGTCTTTCAAGACCTCCAGCAGAGCTGCTGGTCCCAACACCAGTTCCAACCGGCATCCCAGAACGGGATTTAACCCCACAACCACCCGCCGTGGAGTGGTTGAGGTTGGGTTCCAAGTAGGAAGACGACGCCATGCCGAACTCAGATGCAGGGGCTAACTGGCTGTCATATTCTGCATGAGACAAACACAGAGACAACAGCAAACATTTACAATTCATCCTCTATCATTTAATAAGCGTATTAAAATATACACATAAATGTGTGTAACACACTCCTCTCTTTTTTCAGTATTTAATGAAATAGAAGTATTCCTTTAGAAAAAAAAAAACTGCTACTACAAGTTGACAGATTCTGACGTGTGCATATTTCATCTATTTTGGGCAATTTTAGATCTGTCTTATTTCTCTCTTCTCTTCCTCTTCATTCATATCCTTAGCTTTAAACACAACTCTCTTTAGATAAAACTTACTGTAGACTGTATATGGCAATGAATGCAATAATGGAACTGCTTTCTTCCCAAATATCCAGGGCACTAAAATTACTTTCAGAAATACCTTTTTATCATTTATTTGGTTTAAGTTTAATTTTGAATGTATGTATCTGGATTGAGACAGTAATACAAGAAGAACAGATGCTTACTACAGTCACTAATAGTATACATGACATCAGTGCATTTTTGTGGGTTGTGTTCAAGTTACCGCCAGATCATATTATGTCAAGAAGAAACCAAAATAGCCATTGGTTCCACACTTTGAGCAATATGACCTACCCAGGACTCTTGAAAGACAATGTCTGTATGAAAAGGGATTAAATTAGTCTTCCTTGGATTACAAGACTGGTGCCAGAACACCATTTTCTATAATCTGAGACCTAAAGAGCTTGAAAGTATCAGGACATTATAAAAAAAAACAAGTTACAGCCTACTCATTGAAGGAGGGTTATCATACTTTCTTTTATTTTAATTTGAGGAGTTTCTTATGCCAGCATCCTCATTTTGAATAGAGGCCACATTAAACATGTATTGGGGACATTATTTTGACTGCATTTTTAAATAGAAGCAGTTACACCAGAAGAGCTATATAGTCACAAGCCTCCACCGTCAGCCATATGCTCATTCACTTCAGTAATCAGATTATGTCAAAAGCGCTGAAATGTTGTAACACACCACATCATACTGCAGCATACAAAATCACACTCATGTAACCACAGCCTAAATACTTTGTACAGCTTTAGAAAATCGTATTAGACAAGGAGACATACCTATATGACCACAAACTCAATATGAAAAGAAGGGGAATCATACCAACTAGGCCACTCTGGCTGTGTGGAGGAGCCCACTGAATCCCCACAGTGGGGCTCCATTAACTGACAGGCAGCCGTGTTATCACTACAGAAGGCTAGAGTTGAGCGCTGTCCCATTGCCGCAGTATAAGGACAATTTCTCTCCCTCCTCTAGCTCGTATCTGGGTTACTGGGGTTAGCACAATCCTAGGGGGACTGTGACTCTCATCTTTCTTTCTTTCTTGTTTTTTTTTTTTTTTTTTTAAATCCATAATTGGTTGTTTCTTACTTTTATGATCTTTTTTCCACTGTTTCGTTTCCCTTCTCGTATGTCATGTCTATCCTCAGTAGTTCTTCTTTCACCCCCTCATACTCAAACAAACCTTTTAGATTCTGTCTCCATTTCATTGCACTGTCATATCGAACCGCCGTGCTTCCTTCCTCCTTCTCAATTTTCCCTCATCCTCAAACACTTTCCTCTGCCCTCCCCTATGCCATATGCTTTCTGCAGACAATGCCATTTGAGCTTATAACAGGAATGTGAATCTACTCCTCTGTAAATAAAACAGCTAAGAGACATAAATGTTCAGCACAAGTGGATGTTTTGTGTTACACCTGTGCATCTATATGTCTCTTCCCCATAATTAAATCAATGTTTTTCAACAACCGTTGCCCACAATTTCTTGCATCAACCTAATTATTACAGCTAACAATAAACTGTAATCCCGGCAAACAAAGTGAGGAGAATTTCATAATTACATACCTATAATTTAATAGTGTTTTAGAGGAAGTGAACATTAAGACACCTGCACCTGCTTTATTACACATAACGGGCAATGTTAAGGAATTTACCATTATGCATGTATGTCTGTATAGGTTGAGTACATACTTGGTAGGGGGTGTTGTGCATAAATACAGGCCCCCTTGCTCCAACAAAGGGGGATACAGCCACTGTTCTCCATTCTTTGTGTAGCAGGCCAAAGGGCCCGGACAAAATTATCAGGGTCCAAAACCAGCATGGAGCCTCTGACTGGCTCCTAATGTAGATTACAGCTTGCAGCTTTCAATCCAAATAGTAGTACGGTTAAAAAAAATCCATAGTAACTTTCTCAGAGAATAAATCAAAGCCAGTGCTCCAGGATTGTCAGTGACTTGAGGGAAGCAGGAAAAGGAAGATGTTGAATATCCTCTGTACAGTGAAAGTGGTGACACAGCAGATATCCCATCAGGAGGTGGAGAATACAACACAAATGCACTGTCTATTCCTCCGCTGACACTGATAGCCACTCCAGCGCTTCATCCATTATCAGGGTCCAAGTCCAGCTGATAGAGATGCTCTAAATGTTTTCACCTCTAAACGACAGATAAAGTCTGACTCCATCAAGTCACAAGTCTTTTCAAAATGACAAAAGGTGAACTGACTATGTGTTATGACCCAGCATTGATCCAAGTCTGAAACCAATGAATACTCTTTTCACCTATTAGGCAATCTATTTGTCCAATAAATCCTCTGAAAATATGAAACACTGATTTTCAGTGTAGAGATGCTGGTCCATATTAATTCTTGATGTCAAATTCAAGGAAGGCCACTTCCCTGTAGCCACAGTTACCAAGACACAAGGTCTGGCACTCTCTATCAATAATCCAAGTAACATCAGCCCAATGCCAAAAAACAATAATCTATTTTCTTGTATCACCATACACTGTCCACTAGTAGTCTTCTTTTTTAAGTCCACAGTGTCGAAGACTGCAGGCAAAAGCAATCAATGAAAAAGGCGAATGTAGGGCATAGCGAAATAGAGCATATGAGGGCAAAGAGGATAAGTGACTGACGCAGCCGGGGAAAAGCTTCGAAAAAGATAAAAACAGACGGGACCGTAGACAGAAAAAGGTGAATTGGGAAAAGAATAAGTTATCGTTAAGAAGAAAAATAAACACGAAAACAGAGAGGCGAGACGCTGATCCTCCAAAGCTTTCCCACAGCACTCTGAGCCTGCAGGACTAAACCAGGTCAAAACAGGTATCTGATGTCAGAGAGAGATTGGCTAAATGACACAGACCAAAGGAGCGCAAGAAAAGAACGAAGAAAACACTGCAACAAAATGGATGTATGTAGGATTCTCTTGTCCAAAATGTGAATTATTAGGTTTCCACGTTAGTCATATTTGTCGATGAGTCTAGCCTTGCTTTTGTTGCAGAAAAAAGAGCAACATCTTGCCGCAGACCAACACATACAAACAGTATATCCAGCAAAAACCTCCAGCAGCAGAAGTGAGTGCGCCACAGAGACTGTACAGTGAGGGAGTGTAAGCCTGAGAGAGTGGACGTATACAAGAGGGGGAGTGTGTGCAAACCGGTAAGCAGGAAGTTAAATATGTGAGGAAATTTGAAGTAAGAGAGTGTGACAGCAAGGGCAGTGAAAGCATGTGAAGAAAGTGTTTGTCCACTGCCGTTTGGGCATTTGGTGTACACTGCTGTGACCACGGGGGCAAAAAAGCTGCTTTGCTCGTGAAAAGGCATTGAGGGAGGGGCATAGAGCAGGTTTGTAAAGGGAGGGATAGGAGGTTGTAAGAAAATATACTGAGAGAATTGTTGCAGTGGAAAGTAAGAACACGGATTGCTGCACATAAATAAGCAGAATTTCAATCCAATATTTTGAAACAAGGACACACAAACTCAGCATAAACATGTAAACACAAGGATTTATCAAGATCACAGCTCATTGACTAAAAGCACTAAAACTACCATTTCTATTAATCTAAACATTTAAGTTTTAATCAAGGAGCCTTGGCTTTTACTCTTGCACTAAAAATGTGTATCCAATTTGTCAAACTGTGTAGCCCATTGTAGGCTGGTGTAAAGCTTGTGTTTTGAGCTAAATGATTATTTTGGAAGCATGACATTCTTTCTTAACAGAGTTACGGAGCAATATGTATTGTGAAGCAGGTTCTCCACTTAAAAATGAACTTGTGAACTTATTTAGAAGAATGAGAGTACTATGATGCCAGCAAGAGGCTGTTTTTTGCCAGTTGCTGCTTATCACTCTTCAATGAGGCAACAGAAAACTGGCTCATTAAAAGTTTTAGTTACCCTCAAACTTAACCCAAACTTTGGCAACTCTTGTAACTTAGGTTAAAAGCCAATATGAAGATTAAGACGTTTAGAAGAATGACACTTATCCAGCTTTAAACATGCATCATCCTAAAACATAAGATCATCAATTACCTAGCAACAGCCATGGAAAACTCAGGGTCATTATATATTTATTGTTGCCTAAATGTACTCAGCAATGTCTAATTAGTGCAAGTCTTAATGAAACATAAACTTCAAACTTACATCTTTCAGCTCATTTTACACAAAATGGCATTGGTGTCACACTGTAAGAAAGTAAATATGGTTTTTATGAAGGTATAATTAATCATGTCACCACAGAAGGCTCTATGAGAGGGGACCGTAATCCCTCTGATGAGATGCATTAAATAAATCTATTTTGTCCTGTAATACAGTTATTGTGCTAAAATGGTCAAACAATACATTTGGTTTGTACAATACGTCTCAAAAATGTTACTCACCGGCGTAGTATGATATTCTGGAAATATCTGAAACACAAAGAAATAAAGGATAGTTTTAAAAAAATGTAAATGTATGGACACATTTTAGGAAATTTTGACAAATATATGATTAAAAAATGCTGCATTAAAAGGAGCTAAAGCAGGGCAGAGACTATGACAGAAATATACCATCTCCATTACGCAGTAATAATAACTTTACGCACACGCTTCTACAATATGCCTCAACACCAGAGACCTTTCTGCTCACCTTACAGAAGAAGATATGGTCAACATCTATTTGGACTATTCATGCACCTGTTACTAAGCAACAGCGATGAAAACTATCTGGCAGTAAACATGTACAACATGGATTTCACAATGAAGTATATATATATATATAAATATATATATATTCATACTCATAGTATAAACACTGACTGGTTAAGTGACGTTAGAAGTGTAATGTGCAGCATGATACACAAGACTTAGTACACAGGACTTGGTTTTATCTTTCTCTTCTAAATGTGCATGCTGCCATATATTCCAGTTTGTTCATGGCAGAATCTTGATCCAACTGGTGGCTACGTAGGATGCCACGAACAAAACTACATCAATCTTGGCAGTGGCCTTGTTATCACACAAACTATGTATAAAAATAACATGTGCAGCAATGACATTGTAAGCCATTTCTGTGACTGGCACTGGGTTCAGTTTATAAAATTGACTTTGACTGATGAGGTGTCCAGAAAAATGTTGAAAATACAGTACATCTTAATTGAGCTATACTCATTGTTCATTGTTTCATGTTTCTTTGTTTCTAGCTATATGTTTATTAGAGAACAAAACATGACTCAAGCATTTAACCTTGCTCTTGTGTAATTTGCAGAAGTAATAGACAAAATTAAAACATTCAAATCCATATTGAAACATCAGTAATTTGAGGCAGTAAAATATTTTCAGATGCATAAACTCTCCAGAGCTTCTCCCTCCTACTCTCATCTCATTTCCCTCCTCACACGCCGTGCCTTTCTCTTTCCCTCTCCCACTCACATCAGAAATCCATAGCCTCTGGCTGTAAACCACAGAGGCTACGCTACAGTTGACACCATGCTAACAGCATTGCACAACTCCAATCCAACATCCAGACAACAACAGCAGCCTTCTGCAGCTTTTCTGCATTGATCAGTCAGTCACAGTGGAGTGAGGCAGGACTGAGTTCAACATGACAGACAGGGCCGAGCAGCAGCTATAGCTCTAATGAGATATCTGGAATTATTGTTGCTTTGATACTACAGCAGAGATAGGAAACCACAGCATTTACAACAGCACATATTTTTGAATTGTACTTTAAGGCTTGAACAAACATTTACATGCTCTTCATTATTACATTTATGTCTAAGGATTAAATTATGAAATGAGAAAAAGATAAATCAAGTCATGTAATACATGTAATACAATTCTTTATTGCATTCAATGTGTGGTACAAGTTACATTTTTACTGGTATTAGTTCCTTCAAACAAGTATTTTTACAGTATCAACACTGATACAGTCAGTCACACAAGTCCCACAAATACCTTTTGGATTTGTTTTAGAAAAACAAACCTCTTTCCTAAATATTAATATTAACTTTTGAGTTAGAAGTTATAGAAAGCGGACAAGCAATCTCATTTATTATCATTGAAGAGGAGAGGGCAAGACTAAAAATGTACACTTAATGTTAACAGTCATTACATTATAATACACCACATAACCTAAAAAAAATATCCTTTAAAACTTAAAAATAAACTAAATAAACTAAAATAAATCCATACAGTTACGTGTACCTACTGATGCATTTCTCCAGAACTATTTTTTTCATGCCATCATACCAGTTATGAAATGCATGAAATGTATTCAGAAACAGGTGTGGGCAGCAAAACCCTTTCTTACATGTAGAAAAGCGAGGTAATGAAACTTTTGTCAAGAAAAACAAGATAAGTTCATATTTGCACACATTTGTCATATCACAACTAGAGAGCTTAACAACATGCCTTGTGGGAGAGGATAAGCAAAACAGCTAGCAATGCATGCAAATAGAAAAGAATTATCACAGACACAGCAACATTTTCTAGGCTAACTTTACTGCACTATTGCTGCTATGGAAGAGAAAAGAAAAGCAACAAGGCTTTTCATAAATGTTTTTGCAATTGAAACAAAATTCTGACAGATAACCACAACAATTCACAAAGAACTACTAAATATCCAATCCAAGTATAACGTCTACTTTAACCTGACAGCTGCAAAACAGTGACACAACCCATCAGGTATCTCAACTATACCTATTAGTGGAAAAAACAGAAAATACAGCCCCAGGCACAGGATGGTTGTCAGATTAGACTTATACTGCAATGCAATACAGCACAATAAAATGTAACCACAACTGAGGCAAAGGCACGAGACAAGACACATCTCTGATAGACATACTGTTGCGTATACTAAATATGTCAAACTACTAGAGACAAAACAAGTGTCTCATTATAGTCATTGTTTAGCTTTAAGTTGCCACAGCTAAAATGTTTGCCCTGTGTCACCTCACCGTACAGCGCTGTCAAAAGCAGGATTAAATGCAGCGCCTTGGACAACAAAAGTGACATATGATCATTGTGGCTTGTGGCTGCATTTGGTGTATATGGGAACAGAATCGGAACTTTAACTCTTTGATTAGGAAGTAAAAGCTATTAAAAAAACATCTACATATCTGCAGCATTTGCTCATAGTAAACATAAAGGCACTGAGCACAAACTTAGCTTTTGGCCTTTTCTTCTCATCTTCATTTGTTCTTATTTTTGAAGGGTGTCATAACTAAACGCATGTTTTATGTCACATTACCTTTATTTCTATGGGGAATAACAACTCCAGAGAAATGTGAAAATGAGCTAATAACAAGAGAAAGATTTTAGGGATGACAGTAAACGTCTGAGTACGTCAAACGTCAAAGTATGTTGAGACAAGCCCTGCATACAAAAAACAAACACTTCCTTCCATCCAATTTATCCACTTATAAATCCTGTTAATGATCATGAACAACCAGGTTTAGCAAAGAAAAGCAGTGCAGGCACCAGAGTAAAATATTCTTCATTTTTGTCTGTGCGCCACACTCTACCTGTCTGTGAGGTTTTCACATGCAACTGCTTGCACAGCGGTGAGCAGCACAAATTCCTTTCAAGCTCTCAACCTACCAGTATCTCAGTACCTGCTTATACAGCACCAAGAACCCAAATAGTAAGTCCAATTAAAGCCGGACACAGTCAGACAGCTGTTAGTATGTCTCTGCATGTACATACCTCCATTGGCGCAGCCCAGGAAATCCCAGAACTGCATTTTGGCCGTCAGTTCGCGGGGCTCTACACCTCCGCTAAATCACACAAGTCTGTATGTTCCTATTCTGTCTCACCACTTCCTAGTTGGAGTGTATGCTGTCACTTAAAGAAGAGGAAAAACGCCCGCCCACTGATTGTTTTGGACTGACACACCTGGGGGCTGAGTTTCATTACAAAACATGAGTGTGCTGCTCCAAAGCACACTTCTCCTCTTCATTACTCAGCTTCAACTTTGAGCTTTTGTCTGTGTTTTTTTATTTCACCTGAAAACAGACAGGTGTAAAGATCAGTGTAACATGCTCAGTGAAGCTCTCTCCATCCCTGCCTGAACAGATTAGTGAAAGCAATAAAAGACACAAAAAGCTACTGAAGAATTCAAAAAACATCTGCACAATGCAATTCGCTGATCTCAATACAAAGCTAGACCAAACCAGCACTAGAGTGATTTAAATGAAGGATACACTTTGGGCCCCCGATATACAACTTTATTCAGGGTCTGATGTAGATATGGAGCAACATTCACATAACAGTGGGGGGAAAGGCAGAAAAGCTAAGGAGGAAAACAAGAAT
Source organism: Rhyacichthys aspro (assembly GCA_036850595.1). NCBI lineage: Eukaryota > Metazoa > Chordata > Actinopteri > Gobiiformes > Rhyacichthyidae > Rhyacichthys > Rhyacichthys aspro. The sequence goes on along the minus strand of CM072163.1, from coordinate 10,569,645 downwards.
CTGTAGGAGACATGACAAGATGATTCCTCAAGAGCCAAGGGACACACTGACAAATCACAAGTACCACCAGTGGCACTGTTTGGTAAATTTCAGCACAGCGCTTGTACGGTGGTTTAATCTCATCAGGTGACGCCAAAGAGGTATTTTAGAGTCCTAAAATCCAAATGCCTTCACATATTAATACATTAAATGGGCCTGAAACTGTGGTGAGTGCATAACATTGTGGCTGACAAGCAACCAAAACACTTGAGACGCACAGGTTTGTGAAGAACTGCATCCCTTTGTCTTGAAATTGCTGCTTTTTACAATAAGCCCAAGCATACGTGCACGTTAGGCAACATAAGACAGATGTTTTCTACAAGACTTACACAAATCCTCCTTGGCTTGGACCTTTGCACCTCGCAGAGAGACACAGAGGGGTGGATTCGGCCACTGCACCACTGTCTGCGAGGAATACAAATGACTTGACGGTGCCAAAATGACCAGTCAGACGCAGCAATCCCACCACAATATTCTTCAACAACCCCTCTTAACCTCTCGTAATAAATACAGCAAATAGTCCTTTATATGTGTGATACTCATTGTCTGTGTCTGTACCCCCATTTAATGCTAAGCTAGCACTGCTAACGGTGGGCTATTCCCACTCAATCCGCCCCCAAGAAGGATCAATACTCACTTTCTCCAGACCCAGAGCCTGGCCGCACCTAATCTCCGGATCCAGCCACCTTTTCCAGGCAGTATGTTCAAATGTTAGTCATGAAGCCTCTGATATGAGAACCGGCTCGGTGTCCTGGAGCTGTCTGTGCTTTGATTCCCTCTCCCAGTCTGTTTTTGTCCACAACAGCGCCGTGCCAGGCTGTCGGTGTCCACTGCTAGCTGTTAGCACTGTGGCTGCTGTGGAGCCTTAGTTTTTTCCAACATGGCTGCAGCTGGCAGAGCTGACAGACTGACAGGCAGGGGTACACCAGGTGGTCCCAAAATGTGTCTGCATTACACACCTGTTTGACACAGCCCTGGGTGTTGTTGCCATGTTTGAAAATGACTTATGTATAAAAATCTTTACTGAACACAGGCCAGCAGCCATGGGCTCCGGGGCAAATGTAAGAAACCATCACAAGTGACTTTAAGTCTTTATCACATAAAATACAATATTTTGTGGGCCAATTACTACTTTTAAGGCAAGATATGTAGACACAGGAAAATACTGATCAGTTCTTTAAATTCTCATTATCAGCAGGATACACTTTGTCAAAGGTGCAAGTCCAGTTGCCTATTGCATAGCATGAGTTTTCTTTTTTTTCCCCTCTAACACCCTATTTACAACTGCTGCCTATTTTCTTCTAAAACATCAAAACATAAAAGGATGCCTCTGCATTTTTAGTAAATATAAACTGATGACAATGACAGAACTACAAAACACCTCATCATATAGACAATGATGATTTAAATACTAGCTGTAAAAAGGCCAAAATCTTTTCTGCTTTGGTGTCATTTTAGTATAATGAATCATTAATCATTGTGTTGAAGAGCAGTCATAAAGCTACTTCCCAAATTACAATTTACAGTCAAATTAAACTAGATACATACATGGTTGCACTTTGTACTTCTGCATTCAGTCATTCATTATTCATTACAGTCTCATTGTGTAAGTCACACAAAGGAGGCTTTGAAAACACCCACTGAGAATACAATTATTTAGACTTAGAGGCTAAATACCATCTTTTTTGAATTTCTCTTGCTGTCACATACCAGTCTGCCTGTGTTATGGGCTAATACACACACAAACTCCCACAACCAGTAAACGGCACTGAACAAGACTTTTATTATAAGTGTGACCTTAAGTAGCTGTAAAGCTTTAAGGCCTGATGCCTACGGATCCATAATCATCTCCCCCTCGTGCATGTTTATCTGGTGACGTCATACTCAACAGAATCTATAATACCATATTTTTGTCCTACATTTCATTGTAACATGGAATGAAATAACAGGTATTTCCTAAAATAGCTAAAACACCAGTGGAGAAAGGGACATTTCCTCTGAAGAAGGATATTAATATATTAAATATTTACATGCTATGTTTGAGTATGCTTGTCTAAGTTCCCTCAGCTTCTGCTAAATGACCAGCACACTCCATTTAGGCTGTCACACCAATGGCCTATGCTGAAATGACAAAGGGTTATAAAGGTGTAAATGTATAAAGGTAATTTAAACAATTCCTCTGTGCTATTGCACGTTCATAGGTTATGCTTCTCTCTCTCTTGTATAGTTGCTACAGTGAGTTGCTCATATTTGACTTCACACATATTACTGTTTTCAGAAGAGAAGTCATAGCCCCCCATCTAGTGGACATATTTGAAAAGTACACTTAGCTTGGTACAATGCCATCAAAAATGGGTCAGTGTGGGGGCAGATTAAGAAATCTAGACAAACTGCACAATGTACAATAAATATTTACTTCTGTACAATGTCTGTCGTTCAGGTCGTACTTGCAAGGTTTGACACATGACAAGGGAAGATGCTGATTATAAATGTTTAATTGTAGATATAATAAAAGATACATCTGCAGTGACTGAATAAATGTTTATGTCATAAAGCATAAGCATGTTTTCTATGTTACTACACCATTAATAGTTTAATAGTTACAAGTCTATGTAAATATTGCACTTAATTTATCAATATATGTGTGTTTCAAGCATAAAGCATGAATTCATCAATCTTTTGTGTTGATGTTAACTCATACAGGCAACAAAAATCTAGACTACATTTTAACACCCTTAATCCTAAATTATTATCAACATGAGGAAAGAAAAAAACTAAGAGCACTATTCTGATTATAGATAAGCAGCAAAATGAAGATGGGAAAAACAAAAATTGAAAGAAAAAAGAGGGGGCATTCTGAAGATACACAGCAGCAGTCCAGGGCAGCATACAGAAAGAGGAACTAGGCAAAGCTCAAGCTAAAATAAGTACAATAAAAGAGTGAAGGATGTAGGAAACACACAGGGAGTAAGTCACGTCAAATGTCCTTAATCCTCTCAAAGAAGCACAGTGCACATGTAAAGGGCATGACAGATTACAGTATATAGATTATAGAAAGACTGTGGTACCTAACTTTGTGTTAAATCATCAACATGCCACTTCAGTGGACTTTGCTATGCGATGATCGATATTGCTGTTATTCATACTCTCCATGGAGATATCAGTGTGAGAGCGCCCGCGCTTGTTCTCCGTTCCACGCTGTGAGTCATTGGTGTGTGCACGGCTCCGAGAGCCATCAAACGATGAAATGCTGGAGTTTGAAGTTGTCCGTGAACGAAGTCTGGTCATACTGGCACTGGACACTGGAGAACAGAGACAAAAGATTAATATTGGGGATGTTTGTTTATAGGTTTCATTTATAGATTTATAGATTAAGCCATTTTACAAAGCACATTGATGAGTTATTTAATAACGTACAGTATCCCAGGCCTTGGATGAAATATTTGAAGGCTTCAATCACTTTGGCTGGCTGTGTACAAAAATGGAGAGGCACAGAGAATAAAATAATTCAGGACCAAAAATTTGACAGTGTTGCTGTTAGTGTTGAATGAAACTATGATTTTACCTGATCCACCTGAGGAAGTCCTCCGCAGTCTGCCATCTACAAGAAGTACAACACAGGGTCAGGTTCTGTCTGTTAAAGGCACACTTTTTCTATTTTTAACACAAATAGACTTGATGACCTTGAGGAGTGTGGTCTTTGTTGGATTAAGTTTTGAGTTGCAGTCAACAACAGGGTCCACAGCTGGAGAATTATCTCCTACAACCAGCAGAGTGGAGCACCTGCAACAACACACAGAGGAGTTAAGAGTGAGGTGTAATGAAATATGATCATAACACAAAATTAAAAATTGTACTAACTTCAGAGTGCGGACGTTGATGTTTCCACCAGGGACAGGCCTTTCCACCTCCAGAGACAGTCTATTGTTGTAGGAACGGAAGAACTGAGTGAGATTGGACTGGTTCATATTTGTTGTGATGTGGTGACGGTATGTAGCTATGAGATCATGGTTGGTCTGGATCTCGTCCTAAAAAAAAAAAAAAAAATTAGGGGCATCTATTCATACATACACAGTAAGTTCAAACTATGATACAGTAAAATGTAATAACTTACCTTTCCAAACAAGTGTGCAATGACTGTATCTGGGAGAGTTTGTGTCCATTCAGTGATCTGTTAGACACATAAAAATCATAAATACAACCTACAAAAACCATATTCAAAAGCATTTTGGATTAAGAAAATAATAGTTAGAAACCACATTATATAACAGAGCATCTTGCCTACCTTGTTTGCGACAGTGTCCATGAGACCTTCTGCATTGGGGTTAATGTTGACCAGTACCAGTCCATCTACCAGATCTGGATGATTCAGCTACACACAAATACATTTGATTTTGTTGTTTTTGTCGCTCTCAAAAGAGTCAACCACTTACTTTAAGCACACGCATAATAATAATAATTGCATGAAATCATAAAATATGCAATCGTTCTCACAGCAAATTTGGCCAAGATATAGGCTCCTGCTCCAACACCAAATCCAATGACACTGCGTAACCTGCAGAGCACAATCACAACAAAGTAAATTGTAAGAACAAAAAGCTCTATTGCTATATAAGCTATGTTTAGATTACTGTGTTTTTAGCACTATAAGTGTTTAACACTATGAGTTTTATCTTACCCAAAGTGTTTGATGACAGTGGGCAGAGTTTCAGATAACTGGTCCATAGATGGGTAGGTGTATCTGTAAGCGAGACATAAGATGTGGGGTCAGTTAAATATCTGAAAATAAAGTGATGCCATATGTTATAAAAGATAGATGTACTAACGCAGCAGGAAGAGTTTTGGCTCCCTCATGTTGTCCAGGTGCTTCGACGTGACAAACAGGAAATTGTCTGAGGATCTCCTGCATGTCCTCATGGTTAAAGAGGGTCTCAAAACAGGACTTGTCTATAGTCAGCAAGACAAGAAAGACACAATATAATACAATAGTTGTTATCTGTTCTGCTGTCATACATGTTGCGCTGTTTCCTATGTCTAATGAGTTGTTGAAATATTTGACCTACGGTTGAGTCCAATATCATGGAAAGTCAAGATGACAGGGCGTTTTGTCCTTGGAGTCCCTGTCATGACACAGTGGACCTTTCCATATTGAGTGTCAACATCATCCTCCTGCAAAATAATAGACATGCTCTTTAATGTTAGAATTATTATTAGAAAAATAATATTATTTATTAGAAATCCCAAACTCAGGCCAGTATTACAATTCTCTTTCATTAATTCATTTTCAATACAAACAACCAGAATACATCTAAATAAAATTAAATACTTACAGTGACCTGGGGCTCAAAGACTGAGTCGCACTCACTGTCCTCAAGAACCATGGCTGCTGATGCAGAAGAGACAAGGAGATGAAAAAGAATAGACTTGTAATATCAACTGTAGAAGAGGAGATGGCCTGTGTGCAATCTACAGTTATAAAAAAAGTTCAAACAAATTAATCTCTAATTATTCTAGACATCAAAGTTTCTCTTGTAAACAACAGAGAGCCTGTAAAGTCCCCAGTGCTGCATGACCAGACCATTTGTTTGAGCTGGTTTATATACTGACCACTGATCTGTCACTAAGCCCTAACCCTAACCTGGTTCACATGTGGCCAACTGGCCTCCTCCTGTTTTAATCTGACCTAAGTCTGCTGCAGTTTAATAGAGAGAGAAAGAGAGAGAGAGAGAGAGGCAAAGAGACATAAACAATGCTCTGTACAAGATTATTTATCATATGCATGATTGAGCCAGTCATCTACATTTACATGACTACATACACTTGATGAATGTAAAAGAAAAAAAACAAACAAAAACTAAAAACATTCAAAATTTGATGTTTTTGTAGAAAACTCAAACAGTCGTGTGAATGCATAGACTTATTACTAATGACTTAGCATCACAGCTAATATTTTCCTCTGAGGAAGTGAGGGAATCACAACACCTTTAGCCAAGCAGTGATCAGGTCAGCTGGTTAATCTTAGTCTGCCATCTGTTCCTTACAGTAAAATGTCATGTTCCCCACAGGGCAGCTGACCTTCACCCTCCAGCTAACTTTATAATACACAAAGCACTTTGTTACACACAATGACTTTACTCATGAATAACTTTACAGTTAAAGTCCTTTAACAGCAAAGCACTCCCAAATGCAAGTAAACGCGTTCATAAAACAAATGAAAAAAGGCCATATCTTACAGGGCTATATTACTTTTTCAAATGTATACCCATTTTAACACATGAACTGTAAATAATCTTTTCATAAGGTATCCCTTCCCAGACAGACTAAGTACAGTAAGGCAAAATAGACAGGAAGGTAAGCTGCGCACAAGACATTAACAGCTGGCTGAGCGGAAACAAAACAGACCGTGCCCCGTGACCACCTTCCTTAATACATAATGCCACCACTGTTTTCAATGCAGACAGCTATGGAGTGCTTTGTGAGAACCAGGTGTAATCCGTTTAGAGATGGCTCAAAAGCAAAGGGCAGCAGATGGATCTTACACAGCCTCACGTCAAACAGAGACCATTTTAACTCCAAAGTAACCCTGAGTAAGCTTTGACCTGCTAGCCTATTTCAGTGCTTACGAATGGCCCATATTTGCTGTTTTGATGAGGATAATCTAATTATCTGTTTGCAATGCACCTGATCCTTAACATTTGACATTGAATAATAGCATATAGTTATCTATTTATGAATCAACCCCTTGAGTCACACACTTAGAAAACTGAATAAGTGTAAATAGATAATCTTGTAATCTTCGAATTTGAATTCTCAGATTATCAGTGTTTGATAATATGTCATTTTTGAACAAGAGCCACATAAATTACACGTGGAAACAAATAATGGGATGTTGCAGTTGAAATATTGCAGTTAAATAATAAAAACTTTCAAAAACAATCCAAAATAAGTAAATCCATAAGTCCATCCGTCTTGTTGTTGTGTTCCTGAGCTGTCCAGTAGATGGAGCTATAGGCGTACTTTCTCCCCCATGAGCAACATTTTGGTCTTGAAAGGTAAGGCTATGGGTAAGGTTTTCACTCAGGGCTTGTTGATCTCCTGTCAACCTTAGAGTGAGTTAATGTTTATGCATCTATTGATGTTTCAAATACTTCAGTGATAGTACCCTAAACATGTCTGTTCTGAGCAATTGTGCCCTGGTCAAAATAAACTATGCTACTACTTTGGATTTAGAAATGGCCTATTTTCAAAATCTTCCCAAAACTTGAGATGTATGCCAGAGCTTCAGATCTATTGTCTGACTAAAATATTCAAAACTAGAGGTAGTAAGTATTTCTGTAAGCTGTGGAATTTGTTACTTGACCATGACATACAGTAAGTAAACTAAGTCTGGCATAGGCTGCAGAATGAACTGTACATGCTGTCAGTACATGTTATAGATAGTTTTAGAGCTGCCCATGCCTAAGTGCTATGTTTCAAAAGGCTTTCTGGGGACATGTATTACACTTGGTACAAGTCTTTTTCCTATTGCCTCTGACAGTAACTTCTTGACTTGAGGGCACCAGTTTGACATAAGTATTGGCTTGTAATGAAGTGGCATTGTCTTGTGACTGGTTGTCATAGTAACTACTCATTCTGCAGGTGAGTGCTGTGCCACTCTCAGCTTTCAAAACATTCTAATTATAAACACAGCAGCTGCTGCCGCTCGCTACATGCTTGACTCTTTGAGCTGTGTGCTTGTGTTTTGTTGTTTGCGTCAGTGTGTGTGAAGGCTAATTCTTAGGCCCTTACTGTTTTGTAGGAATGCATCACCTCAGTAAGCATGTTTTTCAGTGTGTGGATGTCTGGGTCAAAGACCCAATGGCACCATTAGTGATTACAGATTATTACGCTTAAGGTCTAACTATTAATAAAAACATAATTTTACATTGTGAAACAATTTCAGACTTATAAACATTTTAAGTCGCCTTCATTTATGTCACAATGTCATAAATTATCTGACATTGTACTCAATGTCTCTACCAGAGCAGGACAACCTTTTATCAAACTGCAACGTAAGATGTGTTTGAATTAGACATTCAATGACAAACGCAGTAGTTATGTCTGTGGAGTTTGGGTCCAATACCAAATTTACCTCCCGTTCCACTCCAATCCTGGGGATTGCAAAATAACAGCACGGCTCAACACAGGAAGGAACAATGGATCATCTGATTCTCCCCATTCATGTAAAAGGTTTCTAAAATGCAAGATATGCACAATAAACAAGTTCAGCAATTACCCCTCTGAAGTTCTTGCATGATGTGTAGGAAATTATTAGTGGGGGCCCAACCTACAGGAAATACAATGCTTCCTTTTCAGATCCAATTTCTCTTTAGTTGCTCTGGGAATTACATAGTATTTCACACCACTGAATGATTGGTATACCTTCAGGACAGAATTACCAACTGCCCCAGAGAGGAGGTCTGGTAAATAGGGAACAGAAATGTATGGTAAATATTGTATGAATTGTACAGATGTCATGACACCATACCTCTGGAAGCTTAGACACATAGTCACAAGACAGTCAAATGCCATTTCACCAGAGGGTTATTGTGCATCCAACTGGCAGAAATACAGTAGCAAATAGCTACTGAGCCAGATTAGAGCAGATTTAAATAGAAACAAACATTGCAAGATTCTAAGAATAGTAAACGGCGAAACCAAGAACAATCACATGAAACAACAACAAACTTATTTTCTTTCACTAAATTGTATGTAAGATAAATAAATGAACAAGATAGATTGTGTGCCTTTTATAATTTCTTAATTCAGTTCTTGTAGGTCCTGCTTTTGTGATTGTGGGAAGGAGACTATAGCCTTCTAAGTGTCCTTCAGGTGCCTCAAAAAGTGTAAGACTGTTAGCTGAGGTTTGACCTACAGGGTGGCAGCTCACATTTCCTAAAACCATTGCAGCAACCATGTTCAGGCCAGGGTGCTGCTGTTTAGATCATCAAAACAGATAGTTACTGGATGTAATGGACTCTGTTAGAGAAGTGATAACAGCATGTTAACGTGTGAATTATTAGTCCATTGTAATATGTGGAGGAAGTGTTAAAATTAAGTATTTATGGTACAACTCGGGTTTAAAACCTTGTGATTTAAAACATGTCAAAATAAACTAGACAGAAAATGTAATGCTAGTACCAGATCTTCTTTAAAATTAAACTAGAGCTAATTCTTCTGTAAACCAGTAAAAGGGTGCTTTTTAAAGAGTGAATAGACACATTGACCTTCAGTGATTGATAGGTGAGGCCCTGTGCTTTAAAATGTCTGAGCCAAAGAAGGACCACCTTGTGACTTTTAGTGCATGCCAAAAGGCAGTAAACATATTACATAAAACATTAAAAGAAAATGGTTAATGTCTTCAATTGTAAAAATGCCACTATTTTCCATTTTTATTGGCAAGGAAGCTCTGGCAGAGGTAAAAACAAACAAACAAACAAAAAAAAACAACAAACAAACAAAAAAAAGTTAAGAGTCTTGAGTTAAAAAAACCACTTAATGTCACTTAAGGAGAAAGTTACTTCCATGAACTGGGACTCAAAGGTTTGACCAATCAGTCTAGTGGCTCAAAGGGCTGTCTATTTTTAGGCTCAGAGAGGGAAGGGTGAGAGAGGGAGGAAAACAAGAGAAGACCCAGACAAAGATGGATTTGTTCCACTGGAATACTATAAATTATTGTAGCTGTGTTTTTATGAAAGACAATGTAAACCATGTTATGGATTTGTTTTTATTTATTTGTTGTGGATTTGTGTTACATGTGCCTCCTTGACTGAACCTTGTAATCATCCTCCAATAGCACAGTGTATGTGTGGGTATTAAAAGTGCACAGCACCTCGTCTTTACTCACTGAGTGGCTGTGGAAACAGGGCTGGAGTCAATGAAGAGGAGGGGGAGTGAGGCTCTTCCCTCTCTAAGAGCATTAACTCTAGAGTGTTCTGGTGGTGACAGGGCTGTCAGGGTCAGATGGCTGCTCAGCCTGATTAGACCAGCTCACAGCAGATCCTCAGCCCAGCACTGCACTCCTGCAGAAAGGTAGAGCTGGCACTTACGGCACACAGCGCTACTACTGAGCACAGCAGATCAGTGGAGGAAAGACAGGAAGAGGCAGACAGCTCTCTATTTCAGGGTTTGAGTGGGGCAGAGCAACAGGTTGTTACACACAGGCTTTACTTTGTGCTACTTACATTGGCTCAGTCTCTGACTTGTAGATATTTTAGCTCCAGACAGAAACTGGAAACAGTTGGACTGGCAAAGATACAGAAGAACTGATGTTTAGACTGACATTGAAGAGTTAAGCGGTAAGGATAAAATTCAAGAGACACTTCTCATTGTTTAAGATACAGAATTTGGGAAAAGTATCTGACTCATAGCCAGGAGTGTGAAAGTGAGTAGATTAGATAAGCTTTGAGTTGACTAACTGGATATATTCAACAAACATTGTGAGTAATGTTTCATAAAAGTGGTTCTATCAGGTAATAAATTAGGTTAATCACAAAGTCACTGTTGAGAATAGGTAACAAGGTATTGACTAGTGTAGGCAAAGCACTTCAGGCAGATTTTCCACAAAAAAGTGGTTGTGTCATAGACTTTGCTGCTAGTAGAGATGCAGCTATAAATACAGCTGCAGGTATTTGTGTCTACAGGGGTTTACTATAACAGGCAGTCAGCTGGTTGCATGTCAGCACTCAAACTGTTGTAGGCCACAGTTTCTGCTGCACTTTGGTGTAACTGTCAGTCAGTGATTTGTGGATTTCCCAGTTCAGCAATCAAGTTGTCCACTGAGGTAAGGGAGAAGATACTATTAAGATACAACTTTAAATTGAGTTGTTTAGCACAAAGTGTTTGTGTATACCACAGAGCTACAGAAAACGTAATGGAGGACTGCACAGTCCCCTTAAACTCCTGTTGGCTGACTCGTTTACTTCAATAGACTGTTTTATTCTGCCTTATCCAAGCTTGAGTAAAATATTTGGCAACCTAACGCAGCATTAAAATATTACTGGGATCCATTTTTAACCTCTTTGGGTCCTGACCCGGCATTTGACAGGAAAAGAGCCAGGCAGCCAGTTGACCAACTGTGCATGCACCTATTTATACTTTCTAAACTGCTCTAAGGTAACAGGGAAGATCAGCTTTACAGTTTTAATTGGAATTACTGATAGTGTCTTGCCATTTTCTTGAGGCTCCTAAAATATAATAATATAACTATGACTATATATAACTATAATGCATAAATTGTAAAATAAATCTTATTCCTTATTATAAGTCTTTCATTATGTCACCCTCAGCTGAGATTTATATTTAATCTAATCTAAACCCAATGTCTTTTTGTAATCTAAAAGCCGACTTTTCTTAAAAATCTATAATCTTCATTAGTGGCAACAAGGGATAAATGTCTAATTACAGACAGTCAACAGCCTAGAATAGACTACACTTACAATAGAATAGACTACAAGAGGGAGTGAGTAGTAGGCATGTGTGTGTACTATTAAAGGTGAGGTAAAGAGGTGACCACAGATTACCTAGATTACCTCTGGGCTTTCCCTGGTTGTTTGTCTGAGAGTTTAGATATGTGTGCAGGAAAACGACAGCACCTTTGGCAATCTTTTATGTTTTTAAAAAACAAAAACAAAAGGATAAATGTACGTTGTGCAAAATCATTAAAGTAGCAAGACATAATACTGTCCTTTATCTATTGCTGAAAAAACATGGATGACAAACTTCACTTTTGACTCTTGTCTAATGTTGAAACTACATTTAATAGAGTAATAAGGACATGTTTCCACAAACAGTGGTCAGTTTAAAACCAAGGCTTAGTCAGCACTAAATTGTGTTATTTCAACATTTCAGCTTCTTCATATGGTCTGAACAGGATTAGAAGCACTTAAGTATAAACACTGAGGATATAAACTGTACAAAAACAATGCATTTTACTACTGGTAACAATTTACAGTAGGGAGCCCTTTATAAAGGGTTTATAATAGGTTTACAAATAGGCTATAAACTTGTTCTCATTAAGTTTATACCCATTTATAAATCATTATTAGTTCCTGCATCTTATACTGCAACACAACGGCTATTAATACATTGTAATTTATATCATATAACTATATATCTTAAGAGCTTTTTTAGATAATGTCTCTCTTTTGTGTTTTTTTGCATGACAGAACTGTTGGTTGATGGAGTTTGTGCGGCGTAGTGGTGACTACTGCCACGCTCAACACAATTAAATTGTACCTGGGATGAAGCTGCATCATGTTATCGTGGGACTTTGAAAGCTGAACACCCATCACTTTGACATCAAGGCCAGCCAGCTGATGGGGTAAGAAGTGAAGACCCGCACACTGAAGGAATAGAAGGAACCAAAGAGTGGACAGAACAATAACATTAAAGACAGAGTTAAAGCTGATGCACTATAGCCTCTGGACTCTTGGATACAATCGTCTGATGGGGTAAACGTTTATCAAGACAACATCACAGGAAAAACGAAGATCTTTTTTTCATTAGAGGTTTCATTCCATCAGACAAGAAGAAACCAACAGGACTCACACTGAGATCCAAGACACTGAGAGGACAAAACAGCATTTAAATCTAAACTAGAGGTAATCAGAGATCTTTAGAATAGGCACATTTACTACTATTTTAAGTTGTGCCTAAAAAGACCTTTACTTTTTCACTAGTTAGATTTATTAAGTTGATGTTTACATTTGACATTGAGCTTACATCAACAATAACTGTTACAATATTCTCAAAGGTCAACCTGTCACCATGAACCGCCCAGCTCCAGTAGAACTATGCCACAAAAACATGAGATTCCTAATAACACACAACCCCACAGACAGCACACTTGGATCCTTTGTAGAGGTAAGAAATTCATACTGAAATAATGTATGTGCTGTATTTAGTATTGTTGGTGTCGAATGTAATCATTTATGTATTTTTTTAATCCAAAGTAACTAATGTAATGCTTTTTTTTAACATTTGTAAAGAAACAACTGTCAAAAGGTTAATATGATCTTCTTTTCTGAAGGACCTAAAGCGATATGGTGCCACCACAGTTGTTCGAGTTTGTGACAGCACATATGACAAAACACCCCTAGAGAAAGATGGCATTACTGTGGTGGTAAGGAGACAACATGTCCTCTGCAAAACAGGATATTGTGTAAAGAATTAGACAATTCATGGAGGTTTGCGTCCATACTTTTCAGGATTGGCCATTTGACGATGGAGCTCCACCTCCCAGTAAATTGGTGGATGACTGGTTAAGCTTGCTGAAGAAGAAATTTCAGGAAGATCCTGGATCTTGTGTGGCTGTTCACTGTGTGGCTGGTTTGGGACGGTAGGAGAATACAAAAATTAATGGCACTATATAATAAAAAACACAAATGATTGCAATTTTGTGTTTATGTGACTACTTTTGTCCAAGGTTAACCAATACTCTTCTGGCTTAATGTTTTCATCCTTGGCCAATGCCAAACATTTCTGCTAAGAGACATATTATTTAAGTAATTAATTCATAAATACAACCCATCTAACGTCTGACAAAAACAAGTTAAACATACCCATGCAACAACTGCTGTAAAAATATTTTCTTGCCTACTCAGGGCTCCTGTGCTGGTTGCTTTGGCTCTGATAGAGAGTGGAATGAAGTATGAAGATGCTATTCAACTCATTAGACAGTAAGTATATGTTGTTTATCTACTCACAATATGAGAAAATCCTATAGTTATAAAATAATGCTATAGAATAAAAATTTTCTGTACACTGTGCGCCATCTGGTGGCGACTGTGTAGCATTATTTGTGCAAAGTGGACTATTTTTGGTCACTGTGCAACTGGGATTAGATATAAAACAAACAAGTTAAGAAAATACATTGTTCTGTTAGCATGCTTTTATAGGCTATAGCCAAGGTTAAAAATGGACTGTGTGTATTTTAGGAAGCGTCGAGGAGCCATCAACAGTAAACAACTCACTTATCTGGAAAAATACCGATCCAAGCAGAGACTGCGCTTCAAAGACTCACATACTCACAAGAACAAATGCAGCATCATGTGAAGTCCAACACACATATACATTTTTGTGCTCAGGAATTCATATGTACAAGCCCTCTTCCCCTAATTTGGAGATTAACAGACAAACCATAGTTTTTTTTCTTCTCCTGTTTGTGATTATTCTAATGGTATGTTTAAGTCATGATACAGTTCCATGTATATATCATACGCTAGATCTTAGGCACAACAAGAGAAAACTTGTTGACTGGCATGAGGCATTGGGCCTTCAGGGTATGTGTAATAATATTGGATGGTTCTTTAATATTACCAAGAACAGTTTAATTTTCACTGTGCTTAAATAGAAAGCATTTATCCTTTTTTGTTGTCCTCATCATAAAAAAAGCCACGTGTCAACACTGTAGTGTGAAGCTCCAAGTGTAAAGTACCTTCCAAATAACTTAAGAAATAGTAAGGATGAGTTATGTTGGGTTACTAAATCTACACTGAAAGCTTAAAAATAGATGAAATTATGTTGCAGTTTTCAGTTGCTCACAATCACATTTGTAAGTGTGGGGGTTAACATAGCTTTCATAACACTAAAGCAGTTAAAGCTTGTATTAATGTGAACATTTCTTGTACATTGTTTATTACACTGTGCTCATCTTTTTGTTTACATATCAGTGTGTGCATTACCATATGCTCTGTTTACTGTCATTCTACTGTCAGCAGAACTCGAGTCATTTGTGTTAAAAATAGAAACACAGTGACATCAATCTATTACATACTGTATGTAAATTAGATGTAAATAATAATCAGTGGGTTCCAAAAATGTACATGAGATTGTTTCAGGTGTTTGTATAATATAATATATTTATCTGGTCAGGAAAATGCATTCAGCATTCATACTATTGAATAGACATTCATTTAAACCACAGCCATTACTGGTCTGAGATGGTACAATTGGGATGAAGTGTACTGCTATTGTTTTGCATCTATTAGACTTTGATTTGTCAGTAGCTATTTCCTTTATTTTGAACAATGCATGAAATGTTCTGTTCTCAATTATTGCTTACGGTCACTGATGATAGCCTACTGCATGTACTTTTTAAGTTTAAGTTTCTTGCTGGACCTTTATTTATCACTTAATTTCCTGTACCGTACCATACCCTAAACCCATTCCTAAAAAAAATTTGTACACAATGATGATAATGTAGAGGGACAAAAGATACAAATGAGGGGAAAGTGCATTTAAATCAAATCCAGTTGGCTTCAGTTCTCTTTACCCTCCTTGTTTATATTGTGTGTGAGTGTGTGTGTGTGTTTTATAGCATTAGTTACTGATGATGAGTGAACTGTTCTGACATGGTCATTTTCTAATAAAAAATAAATGTAATTGTCTACTTTGTTTTATACTGAGTTGAGGTTGTTTGAAGTATGCTTATATTAATATTGAGTTGATGTTAGCGTATGGGCCTTCATGAATACGAATTTTACAAAGCATTATTTTATTTGTGAATATTTAACTGTGGTTTTACAGTAATAAATGATAAATAAAAAAACTGATAAAACTTTATGTGCAGTAAAGTCAGTCAGCCACGGGAGGCGCGCTTTAACCACAAGCTTTAGGCTTTGACGCAGGGTATTATGTCACTTCCGGTTATTAGACTTGTGTGTGCTTATGCCGCAGATTCGACAGACTTTTTCGTATAATGAAGCAAAATAAACCGCCAAATCTTATTGATAGCTATGCGATGGATTAAAATGAATACAAGTATTTAGTTATTTAATTGCTGAAGAATATGGATGGACAAATGGCAGGTATGTAGTCAAGCTAGCCCAGTACGAATATGTTTATCATGGCTTCATATGTCATTAGGCCAAAACAAAATAAACAGGTGCTTCTCTGTTTTAAAATTTACGACTCCTCTTTCCTCTCAGAAAATTGACTTTGAATTTTTATTTTAAACATATTAATGTTTCAAAAAAATTAAATACAATAGACTAAACACATTTTTAAACACAACTGCAATGCTGTGTGAATTTGAATATGAGTGCATTGTTTCAAACACTGGATAACCTTTCCTTTTCCATTTCTTCAGCTGGTGCTGTGTTCATGTGCCGGCTGTGCAACCTTTTTTCTCCCAGTCACTCTCAGCTGTTGGCCCACTGCTCCCAGGTGCACCTTCTGCAGGGACCCCCAGATGACATTATTATTTCACTGCAGCCACTCACTCCACACCCCGTAGAGACACCTGCAGGTTAGTGCATCAGGACTTACTGTGTTACTAGCACTGGAAACCGCATTCAAACATTTTACCTTTTTATCTGGTTTATTCCACACAGAAACCCCGGTTAAGCGGAAACGTGGAAGACCAAAAGGTTCAACAAAGAAAACAAACAAACCTGACTCTCCCAGTCACACCACAGACGACACTGAAAAAGAAGGGGAGAGGAAGGACAAGGAGCATCCACAAGGTACCCTACTGCTGAAGCCTAGGGTCCCTGTAGTTTTCTTATTCATATATTATTTGCAATATTTAATTTAACTTTTTTTGTGTTGTAGGCGAAGACGATGTAGAGATATCAGGGTTGGAATGTAAAGAGTGCCACCGCACTTTCAGTAACCAACGACAAATCCTTAAACACATTTGCCTCAAAGAAGTTGAGGAGAAAGAGGAGGAGGAAGATGACAATAGTATGGAATACTCAGCACAAATTATATAACTAGCTTTAGCTATATGTAGCTATTACACATTTTGCAATAATTACTTTCAGCTGTTAAAGAGGAGAGGTGTTCTCATTTTTATTGCATGCTTTGTAATATAATGAAAGTTTTGCCTGTGTGGAACCTGGATACAATACACATGGTGACAATAACCAGTGAATACAGTGGTCTGGAGATTTATATTGATTTATATATAATCAGTAGCTCTTATTGTTTGACATAGGCAGCTATGGATCCTCTAAAACTAAGAAAAGACGTCGGCCAATGTCTGAAGACCAATGTTGTATATCAAAAGAAGGAAGCTTATCAACAGCAAGCAAAAAGTCAGTGATCAAGGTTGTTTTAACTGAAGATGAGATACTTCCAGGTTTGTGCTAAAATGCTGAATGGTTATGTTAGATAAAATTACAGTACGTTTAGGACTTGTATTGCCCGTGTCCAATAGGTGTTAGTAAAATGGTCCCAGTAGAAGAAAGCTCCACTGAAGGACAGTCTGCATCAGTACAGGTTACAACTCAGGTAAGTTAAATAACACCAAACACCAAAAAATTATGTGCTCCTCCCATGAAACATGTATTCTCATGTATCTGTTACAGAGTAAACCACAAGACTTTGGAAGCGAAGTTGCTGTCGGCTCTGACAATCCTAAAACAGATCAGGAGCCGAGGTCACAGCCATAAAATGAAATAAGACAGAGTTTTTCTTCTTAAAAGTTTATTTTCAAATTTCCTTTATGTTTTCTTTCTTATGTACAGTATAAACCCAGCCACAGAAACAGTAACCAGCAAAGGCTTTCAGGAGTATTCTATTAGAGCAGATATTACAAGGTACAGTGTACAAACACTCAGATGTACCATATAAGCTGCCACACTGAAACAGAACAAAAGCCAAGGTAAACACTCTTGCTTTTTCAGCTCAGTACAGAGCCAGTTGAAGATCTTCACTTGTGAGTTCTGCAATAAGATCTTCAAGTTCAGGCACTCACTGGTCGCCCACCTCAGGACACACACCCAAGAAAAACCATTTAAATGTCCTCATTGCGATTATGCTTCTGCTATAAAAGGTAAAGATTCACTGATAATGAGACATTATTGCCTGTTGACATTGTTTCTAAAAGTTACTACATTTAAAATTATTTAAAACTAAAATATTACCAATAGAAAAACGTCTGTTTAGGTTGCAGCACCTTGTCAATGTTAGTGAATATGTTTTTGTTTTTTTTGAAAGCAAACCTCAATGTTCATCTGAGGAAACACACTGGAGACAAGTTTCTCTGTGAGCACTGTTCTTTTACCTGTCTCAGCTCAGGACACCTAAAGGTATTTTCTACCTTAGTTTCTACCTTATTACTTTCACTAGGAGATAGCAGTGTTCATTGTCTGCTATGTGACTGAATATTATGTGTTTTTGAAAATTATATGATTTAGGTTCATATTGAACGAGTCCATTTAAAGGTAAGACAGCATTGCAGTTTCTGTAAGAGTAAGTACTCTGACGTGAAGAACTTACTGAAACACATAGAGAAACATCACAACCTGAAAGACGCTGCTGTAAATAAGATCTACCAAGAGCTGAGGTTGGATTACCAGAATTATTCAATTTTTCTTCCCATCTTACCTTCTCATCCATTTAGATTTATTTTGTGTTTCTAGGTTAAAGACTCGTCAGGGATTGAGGCAGCTTCTTTTCCATTGTCCTACATGTAAGAGATGTTTCAAGAACCGGAAAGAGCAAGAGCGACACCTCCTCATCCATGGGCCTCAGCGTCCATTTGGCTGCATGCTCTGTGAATATGCTGCAACCAAATTATCTGCTCTTGCTGCTCACGTCAGGAAGCACTTTTTTCTATACGTATGCTGTGTGTGCAATGGAATATTTTTGAGCTGTCACCAACTTAAGACTCACCTGACAGTGTCTCACCCAGAACTAGATCAAGAGCAGGCTTTCAGTAATAGTATCAATAGCAGCTACCAACTCATACAGCCTGGCGCAGCCATGTGGGGCCACGATGCTGAGAAAAGAATAGAGGAGAAAGGCCAAGATGAGGATGTGAGGGAGGAGGTAGTAGTCAGTAAAGACAGTCAAGAGGAACTGCAGAGAGGGGTCACAAATGACCAAGAGACAGGAGAAAGTCCATCTCAAAGTCTAGAAATGCAGCAGGTGATCGAGCAAGGCATGCATTTGGAAAATGAAGCTTTATCACAAAGCAGTCAAACATCATCTTTGGAAAACACTCCACTACCTGAAACAGAGGATAAACCAGTTATGTCTGCTGATTGGACAGAAGCTGGTGAAAATTCAAACAACAACACATCTGAAAATGCAGAGGAAGGGGAGGAGCACAGACGGAGGGTTTCATCCCCAGAAATCAGTAAGACAGGTCTTTCAGAAGCCACTGACAGCAACCGAGAAAACATGGCCACACCTATTAACACCTGTGAAAGCTCAAATAGAGAATTGGCAACAGAAATTTTAAATGTGTCTAATGTGACTTCACATGTACCATCTAGCCATCAAGTAGATGATGACAAAACCCCACAGTCAAAAAAGGTAAATTAATAATAGTGCTCTGATGCATATTGTTTTCATTTTGGTGTTATCATAAACATCATGATTTTTGAAGGCTAAGATGCCTTTTCTCTCCTCAGTATATATATTTTATGTCTCTCCATAGGAATCTGAGGTCTCTTATGAAAACGCTTTCCAACAGGTGCTCTCGTCTCTTCAGAAGACTCAGCTAAATATCGAGACTTTAAAACAACTAAGGAAAATTTATGGAGACCTGGAATGTCAGTACTGTGGTGAGTTATGTCCTTAATTTATTCTATAATATTATCCCAGTATATTTATTGAATCTCTGTGCTCCACAGGAAAACTTTTTGCTTACAAAGTTCACTATAACGTCCATGTGCGCACACATACCAAGGAGCACCTGCAGTACTGTGCACAGTGTAACTATTCATCTGTCACTAAAAGCTCTTTAAATCGGCATATGATCCAGAAGCACAGCGACTTATTGCTGTCTTGTCCTAATGCGGACTGTAAATACTCGACACCTGACAAATACAAACTACAAGCTCATGTAAGAAGATTCCACGAAGAGGTAAAAAGTCTGATATTTAACTTGCTTTCTTTAAAAGAAGATATTATTGTGTACAGTAAACATATTTGGTTTAGTAGTTATATTAGAACATTTAATTTTGAACAATTGCATGCTATATGTCAAAAATAAGCAACTGTAAATGTTTGTGTATGTGTTTATTATATTTAGCATCAAGGACTTTATATTGTGACATTTTTCAACATTCACATTTTTTCAGACCAAAACTGTTGCCTGTCCTGTTTGTAACAACACATATCCAGAGCACAGACTCAGGCAGCACATCAGAAAAATCCACCCTGGTAACTTAACTTATTTTCTGAGCAATAGCTTAACAAAGTAGAAGTTATTAAAATGTAACCAAAAATTGCACCTTGCTATCACTGGCACAAACCACTGACCAGTTCTTTGGCTTCACACTGTGTTTGTGGGTTGCGCAGAGACCGTCCCAGCCGAGGGTAAGGGGCGGATGGAGAAGCGTGCAGATAAGTGCCCCTACTGTGACTCCTTCTTCCTGAAAAACAGCAATGACTTTCAGCAGCACATCTGGGCTCACCAAGGTACTCATTCACAAGCAGTAAGAGAATGCCAGTATTGCTGCGTGGGCAATAAATCTGTTTAAAGACATAATAGACACAAGTATTGGCCTTGAGGACATCTGTTGTCTCGCTGCCCTCAGTATTAGATTAGTACTTGCTTAAATTTAATAATCAGTTTACCTTGAAGTGGCATCTGTCTGAGGTCGAGGTACCTGATACTAGGTGCTGATCATGCTTGTGCATTATATTTAAGTAATGTAATATGATTGTGCTTACTGTATCTTTACATCAAATGCTATAATATACAGATTAGTGAGAGACAGACAGACAACCATTATGTAGGCACAAGTAGCAATCATAAAACTACAGCCCTGTTTTGTTTTTGATATTTTATATACATATTCAACTTATTAACTACTAACATATGATCTCTTTGTAGGTTTTAAGCCGTACAGCTGTAATATGTGTGACTATGCTGGCTATAGGAAAAGTAACTTGAAGCTTCATATGAACCGACACAAAACGGACAAAAGTCACCTCTGTGATCTGTGTGGTAAAAAGTTTAAATCTAAAGTTACACTGAAAAGCCACAGCCTAAGTCACAGTAGTGAAGGTAATTTCATCTGTTTTATATATGTATAGAGTGTTACATTTGCAAAAGGGGCAAAATTAGGACTACATTTAATTATTTTGCTGACTTTGTTTCTGACCAGGAAAGCGATTTCAGTGTTCAGAGTGCAACTTCACTTCATCTCTAAAACCCTCCCTGCTTAGACATATGGAACAACATGCTGCTGTTAAGGTGACAAGCCTTTTTATAAAAATTCTTTTTTTATTGTAAAATATTTATTAAATTAAAGCTCATGCTTTTGTTTGTGTAGCCTTTTCGGTGTGCCCACTGCCACTACTCCTGCAACAATGCTGGTTGTCTGAAGCGTCACTACAAGAAAAAACATCCAGATCAGGAATATCAGGATGCAGGAGCAGAAGTCTCTAACCCAGACGCCCAGAAACAGCAAGGTGCGTTCTTTTATTTAATCTGGTAGACAGTTTGAAAATAGTATTGTATGCAAACATAGCTGTGACAAGCACAATATAACTAATGTATATATAAAGGTTACTAATGCTTTAATGAAGGTTTTTTGTGGTGTACAGGTGCTTTAAAATGCCCTGTCTGTGAATTTGTTTATGGGACCAAGTGGGAGTTAAACTGTCACTTGAAGAACAAACACAACTTGAATGTGCTGGAAATTTCTTTTGAGGTAACTATATTTGCATATTCCCTGAAAGAAACAGCAGAACACTTTGGTCTGAATTTTAGCAGATTAATATGTCTGTCATGAATGCACATATCTAGGAGAGTGAGGCAGTCGAGGCACAATATGTGCCAGTGGAGAATGAGGTGCAGTTGACAGAAGTACCTGTTGAAACTTTACAAGACAGTGGTAATAAAAGCAACATTTGATAATATTACAATAACAATAATACAGGACCTCAGTGTAATATACAGGACATATATCCATATTATTGTTTTTATCATCTCTTTTTCCATATTTGTAGAGGCAGTTAATATTCTCCAGCAGATAACTGAGTTGAACTCAGAGACTCACAATGTTGTTACTCCTATGGTTGCTATGGCTCCAGGCACTGTTGCTGTAATGGAACAGGTAAACAAAAGTTATATATATATATATATATATATATATACTATAATTATTATAAAATATAATTATACTTATACTGATGAATAAAAGCATAAAACATAATAATGTGTTAAGTTGCAGGTTGCAGACGAGCAGGTTGTTAATGGAGATGAAGATCTTGCAGCTGATCAGGTGATGGTGGTGGAGGAGGCAGATGGCTTGGAGGCGCTGACAGTTCTCACTCAGGGAGACAACACTCATCACTACATAGTCTATGTTGAGGAGCAGACTGTGGAAATAAACTAGTCTGATTACATTTTGCTATAAAAAGGAAAAATTTGGATTTTTTTTTTTTTTACAAAGATGTAAAATGAAGCAATATGTTTCTTCAGGTATATAGATTTAACAATAAGATGTAATTACTGAAAGAGTTTTATTGTTTCAGTGTAATTGTGTGACTGTTTGTCATATATTGTTATTTTGTTAGAACCTATATTTTAATAAAACGTACTGGAGCATTTTAACTGTTGAAGTAAGACTTTTTCTTTTTCGAAATGAATCAAAATGTGTCTAGTATGTAGCACAAGGAAGCTGATGCGACATTTTTCTTGGAAGTAGCCTACTGCTCCAAAATTTTACTTTATAATTAAAGATTGTGTGACTGTATCTGTTAAAAGTTATTTGAACAGCAGGGGGCGATGGCGTGTCTTCTAGCCTTTAGCTAAGCGTAGTAGGTCATCATTGGGGCAGAAGAAGAGCTGGTGGGAAATTTGACAGTGCGCGAAACACACTGTTTTCAACTCATGGATATTGAACTATAAAGAGATACTATCAGTGGCTTTCCTTATGAGAAAACAAGATGGATCGCTACGTTTTGGTTGTATCTTTTTGCCAGACTGACGACGATCCGCATGACAATAATGGTAACTTTGTATTTAGATAAAGTTACCTTGACGCTAACACTGTGGCTAACCACTACGGTTCGTTTAACAACAGACACTAGTTTGGGATAGATTCATTGTTTCGAAAAATACATGAAACTGTGGGATAGATCTCTTGTTGTTTGTCTGTGCATTTGATTTCATCTGTGTAGAGCTATGCACATTAAATTATATGCTGTGGTCCCTTATGACAGGTCTACAAACAGTGAAAAAGATTTATGGCAAACTTGTGGACATTTCAACTCGTGAATCAGCGAGAGGGAGCTCTCTATTTCCAGGTAATAGTACAACTACACTTCTCTGATGAGCACAAAAACATATTCAACTTAATACACGGTCTCGCTTGTAATCTTTTGCACATAGCTTGCTCTCTCAGTGGAAGCCCTTCAGCTCAGAAATTGTACTTTGCTGTTCAGGCTTGTCAAGGAATTATACAGGTTAGTACTTCTTTAATAATACTGGTAATGACAGTGGATATTTGCAGATCACTTTCCCCATTCTCGGTATTGTTCCTTTTAAAAGTTTTAAAACGGCATACAGTAATCAGAAATTGTGTTGATGGTTGTAGTTCTGCAGCTCTGAATGGGAAGAGCTTGGTGCATGCCTTAAGAAGAATGACAGTGAAGAGGACATGCCCACTACTATAGAGTCTTGCATCAGCTGTTTGAGTGATCAGGAGACACTTGATCAAAAGGCTGATGATGCAACATTGACAGAGTGAGCATTACTTAATTTTCACTGCTATGTTTAGATTTGGGCTGCACAATATGAAAAACATACAAATATTTTAATCAATTTTACAATAGTAAAAGTAAAATTGGATGAACTAAAGAAATGCAAATACACTAGCTTCCACTTGCACTGGTTAAACTGCTTTCAGTAATTACTTTTTACTAATATAGTCATGCAGAGGTGTAATCTAAAGCTCTAATTGGTCCTTTGTTTTGACATACAAAGTGTTCAATGTCTATCACATGGAATGCCATAATGTTTTGGCATAGAAGCAGTTGTTTGCATTGGTATTGCAGTTGATGATATTGTGATAATGATAATTTGTGATATATTGTGCAGCACCTTGTTCATACAAATTACTTAACTTTTTATCCTGTGAATAAGCCTATTGGTGAATAATAAATCAGCATAAAAAGGTGAAGCCTGGTATGACGGTTCTTATTCATTAGTTTTTGGTTGCTACATTTGGCACAGGAGGGTTTTTCCAAGCAACTCTGTGTGTTTTGAACAGGCTTTTAGAGGAAGCTGCAGAAGGATTGCATTCATTATCAGACAAGCTCCCTCCTCCAGGTACAAACACCATTCCAATTTGCTTGTTTTTCTACTACTTAAATATTAATCTCTGCTTTGAGCATCTGTATTTGATGATTATGTATCAAACATGTCAGCAATTTAACAAAGATAAAGTATCTTTCAAGTTGGTGTTTTATTTTATGCTACATTAAGACATTAGAATATCTTTACTCCCCACGGCTGTTACAAAAGTTCTTTTAAATTGGATTTTTAAGTCTTTTGGGTATATCCTGCATTGTTACAACACAGAAACAGTCATATTATAGCATTGTTTGTCTGGTAGTTTTAAAGCAATTGAAGCAAAGCATGCACTTCATGCCAAATCAATCTTTGGGCCCTTGGATATGTACAATATCCATTTATTTTTAGGCAAAGCCCTGTTGGATGTACTGGTGTTGGGCTCTGATGTTCAGTCTGCTGCTACTAAAGACCTGCTGCCTCTGTTGGGAGCTCTCAAACACATGGCCTGCTGGCATGCTGCTCAAATCACTGTAGTGGCACAGCACTCCAGTGTGTAAGTATTTCTTACATTTTCACATTACTAAAAGGAGGCGAGAACATCTTTTATACATAAGTGATATTTTTGCCATGCTGTAGTTATGAGATACACACACACACACACACACACACACACTGTACGTATGATCAGTGTGAGTTTGCGGTGCAAAATTTCCCAATTTTACCATTAGGGGGAGTTCTAAGAATACATTTGAGCAACTTTTCTCTTTGCATAATGTATGATTTTAGTCATAATAAGCTCTTTAAACTAATAGCTACTAATTGTCATCACAGAGCAGCCTTTAATGGTATCATTATGTACCATAGTGGGGCATATCTGAAGCCTCTGTTCTATGTACAAAAAGTGTAAAATTCAAATTGACACATTAAACCTAAAAAAAAAACCAAACTTAAAAATAACTTTGGTAGTTCCCTGTACTAGTTGTTATCTGATCTTTTGTTTTTTAAAGGTGGCAGAAAGCTGCATCTTACCTGAGTGCTGGTGTGCGGGAGCCTGCTGAGTTGGACAGCTGTGTAGACCACAGCGAAATGTGGAGGGGAAGCTTGGTTATTAGAGAGAAAAAGGTAAGGATGTCAACAATACGAGAGCAGCCTTGTGGACATCTTGTATGCCATTTCTTTTGTATAACTCAGTGAGGTAATATATCACAGAAGTCATCCAGCAGTAGTGTTTGAAAGCACAATATAATGATTACAAACATAATGTGTTTTTGTAATAGAGGCTCAAGGGAGGAAAAAAGTCTTTATTAAAGAAGAAAGTGCAAGTTTAAGGTTAAGTCTGTTTGTGCCTGCTACAGCGGTATGATGAAGCTATTTGCAAAGAAGGTTAGACAGGTGAGACATTTAGAAAATATGTACACATGCTATGTGGGTGATAGCTTTTGAGGAAGAAAGGAAATTATTGTAAATGAGTTTCCTGTATATATCTTAGTATTAAAAGAGGTTGTGTGTCGTTCTGATTGTTTGAAAGGAGAACTTTGTTTGTAGGAGCCTGTTAAAGTTTGCAATGTGTTCTCTTTGAGGCCGTAGAGAAAACCTTGTGTTCATCATACTATCTTCACTTGTAGTTTTTATTATGAAGAGGATTTTCTAAGACTGCTAAGACTCTTAAAGAGAACATAATGTTTTCTGAGTAACAAGGGCTAATCTTTGGTGACCTAATACATGTTTCAATACTTGTACCTTTAGCAGTTTATATAAAAAAAATACATTTTCAGTGCACACAAAGTCGAAGGCTATTTTTTTTTTGAAGTAATTTTTACCTCAGTGGGGAATTATGAATTATCGAGCTGCTGAATGACGATGGTGGATTCACTTAAGGGCAGTAAAGGGTCATGGGAACTAGCCCTGCCTCCTGTCATTGCCCTTTGCTGCAAAGCGTTGCCCTAACTCAGCCCCACAGCTGAAACAAGTTGGCAGGAAGTAATTATTGACCATGACTTAGATATAGAATCGTGTTAGAGAAAACCTCCAAGCAGTGTCTTTCTTTTAAGGACAATTATTGAAAAAAACATATTTAATGCCTACCTGTGTGAACATCCTACTTTGAAACTGGAGCAACTATGGAGAGCCCAGTTGTTTTTCCATTTTTATGTTATGTTAAGACAGTCTGTATTTACCTTTTGTTTTGCTGTTGCTGTTCATAAGTCTTAGAATTTGTAGTTTAATCATTTGTAAAGTCTGCAATTTTCAGATATCTCTGTGAGGAAAAATAGGACAGTGTAAATTGACAATAACTGGCAAAACATTCAAAAAGGAAGTGCCAATTGAAGAATTGTGATTTTTTTAAATATTTTAAATTAAAATCTGATATATGCCAATACAAAATTAAGTGTGGCTGGCTATCAGATTAATTCCCAAATGAACCTTGCAGGTGACTGGTTACACACTGCTAATAATCTTTCCCACTTATCTTTGCTTTTTCTGTTGTGCATTGAGGCTGCTGAGGCAAGGAGGGAACTTCTCCTCCACTGAAGTGACCTTTCCAAGTTGCTGTCTTCAGAAATGAGTGGGTTCACGCAGTCAGTAAAAGCTTCACAGTTGGAAAGCAGAGAACAAAAGAGAATACTCACAGGAATGGGAGCCTGTAAAGAACAACGATTATCACTTTACTGCTGTAGCTATTCTTTGCATTACATGTTACAAAGTCTGATCAAGTATGATCAAGGCTACTTCTTTGAGACAAGTGCTTTTCATTTTGAAACATAACCACAATTGTTGCTTAACATGCAAAGTACTCTGTCCATATCGCCATAATGCAGTACTAATTTTCAACTATCTTATCTGATATTTGCCTCTTTTGTGTTTTGCATTTTAGTATGTTTCAGAGCTACGTTTTGATGGTTTTTCATTGCGCTCTCCATTTAATCCTGTATCAGAATCCAGACTCATTACCCCAACAGACCACAAGCTAAACTCTGAGGTGAGTCCTCAACCATTTACAACACTCACAGCTTTGACTTTGTCTTTTTTGAGAACTCAAGTTGAAATTTTATATAGAGTACCTGACACTACATTTGGGGACACACCAAGTGTTTGGGTCATAGTGGCAACACAGAGTACAAAATGAGTACAAAATGTTCTTGTGAAAGTGTTTTGACTGTGTCTTTTATTTCAGTGAATGTGGTGATTGGCAATTTGTATAAGAGATAATCACTAAATTTTCATTTTATAACAGTTTCTTTTAACCCCAGTACACTTAACTGCTGGCACACAGTTTCCCTTTCTAATTATTACCTTTTCCTAAATGGAACAAGTTCCAATTGGTTAGTTCTTGGCAGAAACCTACAAGAAAAGTCAACCAGTCAAATAAATCATATATATTTTTTCTGCAAAATATAAGATGACCTCTTGTATCTATGGCCCCCAGCCCAGACAGATCATTAGGGGGTAGATGTTCTCCAAAATACAGCATGTACTATACATTCTGACTGTATGCAGCAGTGTGTGTGCTTGTACTGTATAGGAAATGTGCAAGCAAAGGTCTTTTATAACAGTTGGGGTACTTTAATTGGGGTTTGGTAATAGGTTTTCAGATGTAGATTAATTACAAATACAATAAAAGCTCACAAGGGTTGCAAGCAAGAAGTTTTGGTCTCATATGGGGTTTATAATTCACATACATTCTTGGTGTTATTCAGACTAATAGCATTAGGACACAGCAGAAAGTATTTGAGAAATGTTTTCTTCACAGTCAGATAATCATTAACTCCTCAGGAGATCTGCAGTGCATGTACTTATTGTTCTATCTGTGTGAAATGGTTGTGTTGGTTTTTATTATATAGTTGTTGAGTGTTTGTTGTTGTGTATGCACAGCACATTTCTGTTGTGGGGTTGTCTGTCACTTGCACATCAAAATAGTATAACTTTAACTGGCTGTGCACCTGTTTGAGATTAGCATATGGTGTTGATTAAATGAAAAATAAACAGTTCAAATGACAACAAAAATCTCCCATCTCTAAACTGCTGGGATAACATGCAATAATTTATAATGACATTTGTACACACAGTGGGCAAATCTAAATTCTCAGATGCTCTCTTGCTGATTCCATTTTTTAAAGCTTTGTGTAAAACCTTGGTTAAAAAGCTAGTATCCCTCACTAATTTAACTGGAACCAGAGACTGCTGCTAACTGGGTTTCTGCTCATTGTCGGTCTTAGCACAGTGTGCAACTATACACAGTGGAATTACAAATGTTGAGATGGTAACCATTAATCTGAAGACTGGTTTCTTTCTTTCTGCTTGCAAACTTTGTCCAACTTTAATTGAGGGGCTGCTGGATCATTAAATTCTTCATGTCCTCTCATTCTATAGAGTCTAATATACTGTGTGTTGCTTCATATCAATAAATGATAAGACCAGATTTCTGGCTTTTTATGCAAATATATTTTAATGTAAGACATATTTATATATAATTTAACAAAACATATTCTCATTAAGTAAGTAGGGCAACTTTAGGAATTATATAGTCCTTTTGTTCATGGGTTCCAATAAAAAATATGATTTTCATGACACTAAATATTTTCCTAATAATTGTGATCACATACATGTGACTTTGAGTAACATGCAGGTCCCTTATTTGCAGTGTTAAATATTATGTTTGTATGCATTTTTCTTACATTGCTTGCTTTCTTTTCCCCAAACAACATATCTAAATGTATCAGGAGAACTTATTTTTGAAATTAGAACAGTTTTTAGCATTGGTTACATAACAGTAGGTTATGTAATGCAAGTTAGTTTGTAATGCCTTACTCAAAATTGCGTTGAGAGTACTATTAGACTTAACGTGAGACTTTCAGCTAGAAGACTTTTGGTAGAATTGTTTGTTCCATGTCTTATTTTGTCTGTTGTGTGTGTTTACAGGTCTTCCATTACTATGCTCCAGTTTTAGAGTTGGTTCAGTTGGTTACTATGTCAGACCTGCCCAGCTTTTTGATGTCCACCACCAATTTTGAACTGTATCCTTTTTTGTTTACTTTATGTGCAAATGATGTCCTATCAGATATTCTGTGTTTTTTACATTTGTAGTCTGTACCTCATGTATTGTTCCTTTATTACTGCCATGCAGAGGCCTGTCTGGAGAATCAGTAAAAGCGAAACTGTTTTTGGAACAGTTAAGATCACTGCGTGAGAAGGTATCTATAGTATGTGTATCCACTGAATACACATATTGAACTGTATGAGCTGTATGTTTGCAGAGCCTTGAATAACAGTTTTTCATTATGTTTGTTTGATGTGAGTGATGTGCATTTTCCTTTCAATGTGTCCAGGTTGGAGCATTGTTTAGCCTTAGCTGTACGGTCACCTCCATTGTTCAGCCTGCTGCTAACCAACTCAGCTCTCAGCGCTGGAGAGAGTTTCTAGCCACAGGACCAAAGTCATTATCTGGTATGACATGTTTTTTCCTTTTCCATTATCGCATTAAATAGATGACCTTTTAGTAACAACAGAGAGGGTCCATACCATTTTCCACCGGGAAAATAAATTGATAACTAGGACTTAATCAATATACTGGACATCTTTCCGAGGGAGAAGCAAACTCGGAAGTAGTACTAAATCAATTTTAAAACACCACAGGAAATAAAATAAAAAGGCACAATTTAATCCTACCCCAAGGATATGGGACTGTTGCCCCTGTGTACAGTTTGGTCAGAAAGGATTGTACTTTGATTGATTTACTTTTTGGTGGTTAATTCAAGTACAGGACAGGTGTAAATGATAGAAAAATCCTGTATGCTTCAAATCGGTTGCCTGAAGTAACCCTCTGTTTAATTTCTCCCTCTGCCTAGTGCCAGAGACAGAGGTGAAAGGTGAAAGCAGCCACTACTTCCTGTTGGTACAGGGCTCAGATGACAACGTTGGAACCTGTAGGGTCAGGATCTTGCACTCTGACAGCCAACTTAATGGATCAGCTGCCATGGCAACAGTCACTGGGCTGCTGAAAGAATCATCGTTACCAACTTCAGGTATAC
The DNA here is from genome assembly GCA_036850595.1 of Rhyacichthys aspro. Lineage (NCBI taxonomy): Eukaryota > Metazoa > Chordata > Actinopteri > Gobiiformes > Rhyacichthyidae > Rhyacichthys > Rhyacichthys aspro. The sequence goes on along the minus strand of CM072163.1, from coordinate 10,539,333 downwards.
ACTTTTTGGCATTTTGGTCCAGCTCAGGCAGAGACTGTAGGTAGACAGGATAGGGGTGGTGGGTAACATGGAGTAAAGGCTGATTTTGAAGTGGGGTTGCTTGATTTTTCCTAGTATCCCCTCAACCAGGTAAGCCACTGGGACATCCCACAATAATTTATTTAAATTCTTGTTCTTAATCAACACTATGGTTTAAAGTAATATGTGCTTAACTCTAAATGAACAGCATATTTCCCTGGTCTGTTCTTGTTTTGTTAATGCAAATCTGAGCATTGTTGCACTGGAGCAAAAGCTTTGCTTTATCTCAGGCATTGTGTATTACAGTGTTCTAAGTGCAGAGTTTGTTCCCTGAGCTGCAGTCCTATCTTCCCAGGCAGTTTGAATGAAAAGTGAATTAGCTAAACATTCTTCTTCTGCTCTTTACGTTGTCTTCCTTCACCAGGAGAAGCTGTAAGCAAAATTGTTTCCCTCCTGCCCTGTCTCCAAGGAGATTGCATGCTTAAGAGAGAGAGAAAGGTGACCCAGGTTCAAACACTGGCTCTTAAAGAATATCTGAGTAAGTGTTTTGTTCCTTATACCTATTTTAAATCCATAATTCTGAGTGGAACAAAGAGAGGTGTACTAAACATGTCTGTATATTGATAATGATGACTGAAGTACTGTAATCTTAAGCATGACCAAACTTCACAATAACCAACATCACTTGAGGTTGTCATAATGCTGCATCTAGCTGTTAACATGTATGCTTTGCAGAGTTAGACTGCTCTTAATTTGAGGTTATTTTGGAACAGCTGGTATATCTTTCATGATTCCCTGCTGGACATTTGAACTTTTTTGGCTTAGCTTTTAGCACTAAGCTTTGCATAGGCACTAACAGAAGACTTGCTGAAAACATAATTTTCTTACAGACAACCATAATGCCCCCTTGGCAACCCAAGATAGTGAAACACCAGCTTGATTAAAATAAGTGGAATATTTTTTGTCAGACTTCAGAAAGGGCTCTATATTTGAATATAATACAGTGTCTTGAGAGACCACAATCACAATCCATCTATGTTTAATATTCTAACTTTAAATTTGGAGAGGTTCTACATTAATAACAATAGAAGATATGCAATTCTGGCTTTTTTGACAATGTTAGGATTGTGGCGTTATTATTTTTTCCAGTTTGACTTTGCTCAAGTTTATTTATGTGTTTAGCCTGATGGTGCCTTTTTGTATTTACCCTGTCCAGCTGGAAAATAAAGAGAGTTAACATAAAGGAATTCACATTTGTTTGAAAGGAAATTCACCAATCTCTCAGTATAGTCATGTATTGTGTTTAAAACCCACTATTTGAATGTCTAGGACGAAGAGAAGAGGCATTACAGTCGAGTGTGGTGTCGGTCAGAGAGTTGAAGATCCTTCTAAATATGGCCAGGGAACAATGTCTGAAAGTGATTGACTCCACTCTGCCCTCTGCTTCCACCTATCTGACATATGACCATGGAAGTGTTGCTCCACAGTGCTCAGGTAGTGTCACAGAGCCAAAAACAAACAAATTTCTACTAAACAGAAATGTGTTTGCTACTCGCACCAGTGTTTCACTGAACTAGTGACCATTTGTTTAGAGTTCATCACACTGATCTTATATTCATAACACATACCTAAATAATGCTCTGCAGCTCTTTAATTAACAGCATAGACTTGACAAGAAAGAAACATTTTAGAAATCAATCTGAGGTAATGTTGCAATAAATTCTGAGCAATAAAAGAAGCTCAAGCCTGCCATAATGAAAGCTGTGCTGGTTTTAGAAAGGCAGCTTCAGGCCGCATAGTACTGCATTTTAAACAGTTTTTATGTCATAATTGTAAAATGTAAATGTTTGTCTTTGTGATCATTGTGATCTACTTGATAATGATCACAGTTTGATTATCTTAAGTTGTTGTCCTAGCAGTTACCATTAGAAATGAAAATAAACTACAATCCCTTAAACCAGGCCTTTTTTTTTTTACAACAGCATGTCACATCATTTTACATTATAGTTATGTAGTGAAGATGGACTTGAATTTAATAAAACTTAAACCTGCAAACATCCAAAACAATAGTGATGTGGCACATACATGAGCAAACACCTTACTGCAGTAAACAGCTTTAGCAATCCATCAGGAATGTCTTTCGCCATCTTCTAAAGGTGTGAATGACAGCGGTGTGGGCTGTCAAACCGCTGGCTGGGCGCTTCAGTCTCTTCATATAATGTTCACCTCCTAAGGCCAATTTTGTACCGTGAAAACTCTTGTGTCATCAGTGAGGCTGCTGTATCCAGTTTTATTTTGTCTTCACCGATATATATCTCCCTGCTCAAACACAAGGAAAATGCAGAGTCGCTGATTTTTTTGGTCCCATAGATTTCATCTCTTGAAGATCCTGTCTGCTAAGAGTTCACCGTGGTGACCTGGTTTAAATGATAGTTTGTGTAACTCTTGCAATCCATCATGTTGTACAAAGCACAAGAATTATACAATGCACTCAAAACGGCATAGGGTATTAAATATTTGTTAGTGTCATACTTTATAAATGACAATTTATAACTATTTTACTCTATATACAACTATGGGTTTGCTTACTTAAATTGTGTGGCTCATTTTACAATTCTCTGTCTTGGTACCATCATCCATTTTGCATATATCTTCTGGCATAATGTCAGTCAGTACACACACAAAACAGTTGCTTATGTACGGTAGGTTCATAAAAGCTTGTCTGTTTAAAAAAATAAAATTATGTTCTCGCTGACATTATATTGTTTATTTTGCAGGCTTTCAAAACACCTCCTGCCATCAGGCTGATTGGCCTGAAAGAAGTGTGCTCCACAACATAGAGAACCTGCAGAGAAGACGGCAGAAAAGGAGGTTAACTGTTTATATGTTGTGTAATCAGCTCATTTGGATCAGTCATTTCTAAAATAGTCTTACAAGAGTGAATATTCTGATCTTCACGGATGTTATTATGTTTCAGATTTGGCCTGTTAGGTCCTGGGTCCAGTGACAGCCTGCTAGGTCCTAAAGACAGCCAGAAGAGTTCTTTTGCTTTGCTGGATGCCAAGGAGCTTCTCAAACACTTTACATCTGATGGCGCACCAACTGGAGATCTACAACCACTGGCTCTTAATAGAGGGTGAACACAGCAGTATTGACACAGAGAGGAGTTTTCAGAGTCCAAGACCAAAACACAGCAGCAGTCCATGACAGATTTATACACAAAAACTCACAAAACAAGACAAATTAGAGCATATTGTCTAGATATAAACATCTGTATTTATTAGTTTTTCTCACTTGCCTCTTAATGAAGATAATGAGTCTATAATGAGGATTTGATTATGATCATTAGTCTCTTTAGCTGAGAATTTTTAGAAAAATGAATGTGTTTAGTGAAAACAAAAATGTTTTACTGCATCATTTATCTATTAGCTGTAATTGTTGTCAGACAAAATGTGTGTGTTTAGTTTAATAAATTCATACTTTTTTTTTTCATTTCCCAGTTTTATGGATAAAAAAAAAAGTCCAACAATCTTGGGTTTGTTCTTCTCTCCCTCTCTCTGCCCTTATCCCTGCTTCTCTGTTCAGAAATAATGTATTCCAGTTCTCACCAGACCTGTCTCCAAGCAAAGTCAGACAGATGCCCTTCAGCAAGGCCTCAGCCTCCCATTACCACGGCATAGAGTATGATTTTATAATCAATAAATATGTTTATGTATCTGTACATTATTAAACAGCTATAGATACATGTTAAATTTTTTATCTGTAGGTTCTGTTTAGACAACTTGCGGTCCTTGGACAGAGACCAGTCCTTTGTTCGTCTGCAGTCACGTTTGATACGTTACGAGACTCAAACCACCTGCACCAAGGAGCCCAGTGCCCTTCCATTTGCTCTGAGTCCTGCCCCTTCCCCTTCTGTGATGTCGGAACCAGGAAGTGCGCTTGACGGTGAGACTCTGCAGAATGCTGATGTGGCCAGACTCAAACGCAGGTCATGGGATACAGAGACTGTTGGCGGATACCCTCGCAAGAGGTATGACAAGCACTTTCAGAATTAGACCTCGATAACTTGAAACACCGCCCCAATTTTCTTATTGTTTTAAGGCTGGCAAAGTCCGAGAGCAGTGATTCGATCTGTTCCCAGAGCAGTGGTAGTAGTGGGACACACCCTGCAGTCAGGTCACTCAGAAGACAGTCTTGCAGATCTCATTCCACCACGTCCGCTCTTACCTCTACCTCCTCAAGAGGATCAACCTCAGGTAACAGAAGGGAGGATTTTTACAAAGTTAAAAAGTTGCAGTATGTCATGTCAGTGGTCTGTGACATTATTGTTTATTTTCTGACAATTATTACCCAGATACAGTGAACATAACCCCTGCTGACAATCCTAAACCGCAACAGCAGAAGACTCTTTCTGGGCAAACTGAGGACAAAACAGCAAAGGAATCACGTTCCCAGAAACATAACAGAGTGAGTGTCTGAAAAGGATTAACCTAATTTTGAGCTTTCCACAGTGAGTCACTAACTAACCCCCAATTTTTATTCCTGTAATTTGAATGTGTTTATGTAAAATTCATTCTGTTTTTAATCCTATAAACATTTTTGGGTGAAGTGTTGTTTGGACCTACAGTATTTTTGAGAAAGTAGGTTAGGTTAATATAACTAAAACAACAGTGAATTTTGAAGAAACCAGAGACACTCACTTAACAAAACTTACACACACACTGTCTGCTGTAGATGGGATGAAACGGCAGCAACAAAGATAAATGTTTAATGTTTTGCATGTGATCACTGCGAATGTGCATGTTGCATTACAATATCATGGTAAAAGCACTTTGTGAAATATAATTTATCATATCACCTGTCGCAGGCCTCTACCTCTTGTTCTCATCTCTTCACAGTAACATATACATGAAATGTGCATATTCCCACCCACACACTCATGGTTTCCTTCTGCCCCATGTACAGCTCCCAATCTATATTATGACCTTGACTTGTTCTGATTTCTGATTACCTTGCAAACAGGCTTATCATTCAAACCTGAGCAAAGAAAGTACTGTTGGCCTTATTCAGAAATAATGATTGCAGTTTATTCAGGACAGAGATTAAAAGCTGCCGTTAGCCACCTCATGAGACTGAACCAGCAATGGCTCACAATAATTTATAGCATACCTCAGAATAGTTGCTGTGACAAGATTAAAGTCATGTATTTATTTCAGGGGTTTTTTTTGTCAGCGTTTTCCAGTAAAGTATTGGTATGTTTGGAGGTTCACCCTGTGAATTTGCAGTACAGTGCAAGGACGTTCCCAGAAGTCAAGACATTTTGAATCTATCTAAAATTAGTTTCTCTGAACTGGGATAGCATTAGGTGAATTGGGAATAAACTAGGCTCTGTTTGATTTCACAATTGTGCTCTGACAAATGTGTGTGTGTGTTTTGTCTGTGTTCTCAGATGCTGCAGGAAGTTGTAGCTAAAACACTCAAACACCACGGGATCACTGCCGAGCATAAGTGCTTTGAGGCCTGCAGCAAAAGACTGTTTGATATCTCTAAATTTTATCTCAAGGTTAGTTTTCTACTGCCCACACAGCCTCAGTGACGCCTTTTTGTTGGCATTGTCTCTTATACCCAGAAATCACTGCAGCTTTGATCATATTCAGTTTTGTTGTAACATCCTTGCAGAAAATTTGCTCACATAATGCCTAGTTTGTAGTCTGTTATAATAAAACAATCAAAACTTTATACCGTTGCTATTTGAACCTACTTTATACTATGTTACATTGTGTCTCTTCATTACAGTGTTGATGTGACTGTATATGACATTAAGTATGTTTTATTAATGCCTTTTGGTCATTATGATTGCCTCATTCTGCCGTTTGATTTCAGGATCTGAAGACATCTCGAGGCCTGCATGATGAGATGAAAAAGGCTGCCAGTAGCAACGTCAAACAAGTAATGCCCCTAATCACTTTTAATGTGCTGTTTGGTTCCGTTCTTGTTCAATTCTTTATTAACACAATTTTCTTTTGATTTTAGGTCACTGATTGGGTTCTGGAAAAAAACTCAAAGAAGTAATGGTATAATTAAAGTGAAAAAAGACAAAATCAATTTCTGAGCTAATTGTACCATTTTCTGTTCTCTTGCTTTTTTTAATTTCACAAATTTTAGATTTTTAGAATTTTTTGTGTGAAGCTTGTTTTATAACCAAAATACTTTCATTATTTTAATTTGCTAATGAGTTAATTTCAGATATATTTTTGATTGCTTATTTGTACCTTATTTGTGCAACTAAATATGCTTTCAAATGGTATTAACTGCTTCAATCAGACAATCTACTTTAATGGCATACATAATGTTCCCTCTTTCAAACATGATTTTAAATATCTGAAAATGTTTATTTTGTTTGTAAATATCTTATGTTGAGTTTTATGCTTTCATCTACATTTGAAGGTAACAGAATAAAGTGTTTACGATCTTACTTTGTGGGAAGTGTTAACTGTGAATAGATCTGAGTGGGTTACACTGGCAAAGCATATTGAAAGGAAAATGTGCTGTTCTTAAGAAATATGTATTACATGATGTGGGCTGACAGATAAACACCTGGGCATGTAGCTGCTATTTAAGACAGTAAAGCAAGGCTACAAGCAGTGCTGCACATTACTGTCACACACAATCACCTGTACTCTGGTTTGTCCTGAGTCTGTGATCAAAATCTCTGCCAAAAAGGATTCCCACACAGATACTGTTAATGGAGCCAGTCATTTTACCACTGTGTGCTTTCTTTTATAGGAGCTTCATCTTCACAGTGGGACTTTTTATATTTACATTGTATAACCTATTATAGCTTCACATAAAAAGATGAGATGAGAGTTACACTTTGTGCCTGGGGACATTTCCCTCAGAAAAGTGTATAGTGCTATGCTGAAATTTTAAATATAATTATGACTCACATGATGAACCTCTAACGACACGAAGATGAGATATGCATATAATGTGTGGGTGTTCTAAAAGTCTCTAATATCTATCTGACGTTATAAAAGGGCTTGAGCTTGTGCAGAACCTCATCAAACAGATCTGTGTGGAAAACTATTTTACAAATAAAGGCATAGCTAGAGATAACTGAAACAGCCTGCTCTGGTGATGGTCATCCTACTGAGTGTGGGTTTGTATTTACAAGGAGAATGTAGCGAGGCTGTCTCCATGAGAGCAGGTGGAAAAAGTTAATTTATTGCCTTGAATCTGTACTGTCTATTAAAGAGCCAAGTTCCACAATATGGTCACTTTTGGATCATAGCCACTCGGTAAAGCCATCTGTTGATAATTGCTTCAATCGCATGAATTTTGTCAACCATAAAAGCAACGTTAAAAGTTTTTGTTCCATTTTTTATAGCCACACCATTAGATGACTAGTCTCTAACTATAGTGGTGCAAAATTTCGCCTCTAACAATTCCTTCCCTGTTGATATAATTCAATTCTGTGTTGGAAAATTGCAGACAGTGGCAGACCAGAATCACTGATTTTATGAAATAAGAGGACTTTGGCCAGAAGTGAGGGATTCATTAATCACTAGGTCTGAGATACACATGGATGAGCAAAGAGGTGTTGTGCCAGAATTGCCTGGCATTGATTCTACAAGTCTGTGGGCAGTGCACTAGTGTAGACATTAAAAAAAAAAAAAGATATCCTATAATTTGTTTTTTTTTTGGATGTAATGGTTGAGAGAGCTGGCTGTGGAATTGGAGTCAAAAATGCACATATATTAACAAGTTCATGCATATCTATAACTGCTTTCAGTAAAAAAAAAAGGTCTAATAACCCAGGGAAAAAAACGAGTGTCTTTTTAAGGTCTATAATGAGGACAGCTCTCCGTTCACACTTTCTGTTGCACTTTCTGATGCAAACTCAGGCCAGTAGCACTTGTCACACGTGCAGCATGGAGAACTGCACAAACACTGACACCGCTCAGAGGCAGTTCAAAACTTGTAAGGACTTGCCTCAGCTGAGGAATGCAACAAAAGAATGAGTCAAATACAAAGCTACTGTGTTCACTCCCCTGCCCCAACAAACACAAGTAAACAACACAAAAAGCCAGATACAATTTGCATGTCACGGAGACAGGACCCCAAACAATCCTGTTATATGGCTGATGGTTGATCGATTTGGCTTTTGTCCAGAACTGCCCCTGTTAATATAGCCTTCACTCTCTGACAGAAAAACAGACCACTGGTTTAAAAAGAAACAATGGTTCATTTATGTCTTTGTCTGGTTTGGTCTTCAAACAGGCAGTCTAACAGCCTGGTCCTGCCAAAATACACCCCTGACAGTGCAAATCTGACCTGTAGAGAACTCACATTTAGTTTCCAACTGAGACTCATTCAGAACGTACTGTGCAGAGATTTAACACAGGCTGGTATACGATTGCAACTCATAAACAAAGACAAAGAGTTATAAGTGTGTTGTGGGTTTAAATGGCCGACCCTCAGTAACTCAAATGTATCTGCCAGCTCATTACCCAGGAGTTAACAAGGGGAGTAAACATTGTCAAGACTCCCTATTGTGTAGTGCTGACAACACAATCACTCCCAAGCCTTTTAGCTCCACATAATCCTTTCTGCTGAGATCAACACATCAATAAAACACTAGTGTGTGTTTGTATCTATTTATATTTCTGTATTTACCTAATGATATCACATTAGAACAAAATAAAGGGCCCTTCTCATTTGCAAATGACATTTACATTTTAACAATGCACCTTAAACAAAATTATGATCAAGTGGTCCCTGATCTTTTTTGGAAAAATCACACAATAAAACTCACTTGTCACTTTTAATTACATGATTTATGTGAACAGATTTAGTTATAAAATAAGTTTTACAATTCTTAGTGACAGTACAGTAGCTGCCAAAGGCATAAGTGTGTTGCTCATACCAAATCAACCGTTGCACAAACAGTTCACTCCACTTGAGGTTGTCAGTAAGTCTGGATTCTTCTTTAAGGAAACATGTTATAATACGCTCCATAATTTAGTATCGATGTAAAGAGACACAGTGCGGCACTAAACATTTTAAATCTCTGGTCACAGTGATGTATGTGAATGGACGCTGGAATCATTAAAAAAAAAGAAAAAAGCAGAGTAATAATGAATAAAGTTCAAAATCAAAAGTCATCACTCAGAGCTGTTTTAGATTAGTTCAGTCTTAGTATTCAGTTTTGACCAGGACAGAGTTGGAGAAATTAGACAGAAATAACCTCCACTAATTAAAAAAAAAAAAATCAATATTAATGCCAAGCTCAACTAATAATTAATATTTTTATTGATCTAAATATCAAATGGATCAGACTTATTCATTAACATTATTGCTCATGTATAAATCTAATTACTATTCTCCAAAACTGTTCACTCATATGGAACAGCATATGCACAATTCATTTGTAATTTAAACTGTTTTGGTTCATTTGAACTTTTTGACTTAAACTGTCTAATTACACATTATAATGACACTTATCTTGCCATTAGTAAAATATGTACTTGTGATGGTCTATTGACTCAATTCAAGATGTCATGTAAGTTATAATTCATAAATGTACAAATATAGACAGTTTTTTATATCTTAATGAAACAAAGAATGATCAAGCTATTGTATGGTTGTTGTATAAAAATGTGTTACAACACTGAAGGTTCATGAGATACTGAGCAGCCAATGAGTTCACTGTCAGGTGTCGTGATCGCAAATGCATAGCATTCCACAGTGTTTCGTAAAGGAATAATGCATGTTTCATAACATATGGTAAATAAATTATTTAATTAAATGCATTTTAGAATTTGTAATTAAAAGTACAATCATTTCAGTGCTACACATTTCTTGTCTTTCCAACAGTAATGCCCAGTCTGTTTCTTTCAGTGTGGTCCTACCTTGTTCCACATCACCTTGCAGTGTTTTCTTTTATGATTCTTCAGCCACATTTCAGTTCTGGCAGCCCCTTCATGAATACATTTCACTCTTGGTAATAAAACCTAGTCTGGATGGGTTTCTCTGGTGTTCCTTAAGCTCTGAGCTTGAGTCCAAACTACTATCCAGGGTTAGGGTACATTCACTGATCCTGGGGTCCAGGCTGAAATAATTTGAGGTGGTGTGCTGCATGCAGTCTGCGGGCAGAGAGTTAGATTTCTCTTTTGACAGACAGTCCTTTCTGATGAGGCTGCTCAGGCCACCAGGCCCAGACGTGAGATTTTTGCAGAGAGAAAGGAGTGGAGAATAAAGACGATCGGCTTTGGACATGAGTGAAGGTCCAACTGCTGCAAAACAGAAAACATTTAAAAAAGGAATGAGACAGAAATGCATCAAATGAGAGGATAGTATCATTAAAAGATATAAAAAATTGATGGATAAAGAGGGTTTGTAAAGTCCACAAAACTTAAAAATACAGTGAAAACTAACTCCTCAGTCAACATTTCCTTTTGAGAAAAGGATTAGACAAACCCTAGCTGGAAGAAAGTTTGACAAATTCAAACACTGCATCAGTGCTAAATAATAGAAAAAATAACACTCATTTCCATGACTGGTTTGGTTTTGGTTACACTGAGATCTATAAAAGGTGCAAGTGCTGCAAATGCTGCAAGTTTAAACTAAGTTTAAAATGTATAGCGTGACTCATGGAGCAGGCTATGCTCCATGAGTCACGCTGTACATTTTATAAAAATCTAAAACTTTTACTTTGAACTTTTTCTTGATTTAATGTACAGTAAACCCTGCTGCTGTCATAATAATGCTGGCAGTTAACTGGTGGTGACATTGCACATTTGTTTGGGCTGAAAACTGACTGTGCAAAAAACCTATATTTAAAGAAAACTGTTTATCCAGTGCTGCATTTAATCTGAACTCTGAAATCATAGATTGAACATGGTATTTGAAATTGTGTGTCTTGTTTTTGTTTCACAACGCCCTATGAATGGTTTATCAGGAAAGTGTTATTTAATTCTGTGTTGGCATCAAATGCGATAGCTGTCTCCGACAAATTAGGCATACATGCTTCCTGCCAAGTACTGTCAATATAGAGAGTGTGGAAAAAATACCCAGCTGATTACATTTCAAACACTGAGCTAATGAGCCATCAGCCACATCCTCAAATGCTTTGGGAATTTAATAAAGCATTGTCTACAACTGAGCCGGGATCCAGAACCGTTATAAAATGCACTGAAATCTGTGCTGCTGAGGTAGCCAACAGAGGGGTTTCAACCAGATCTCACTGCTTTTAGCATCAACTGAGCCTTAGACTCCATCTCATTTCATTCACAGCCATCTAAGGACTGCCATGGACCAAGCAAATGGTTTCATTGTCTTCATTTGACACGCATCTTTGAAGTAGTAAATTTAAATCACAGTCATATGAGATAACAAAATAGATAATAAAATAATTCAGATCCATTGATTACTGCTTGAATATTTTTTATCATATTATAAATCAAACCTAAAATCTGTTCAAATAGAAATGACTAGGTGGGTGGTTACATGTCCAAACATATACTGGTTGTGGCAACAGTCATTCATGAAATACGAGGTGCGGGGTCTTTCATGGAGCAAGCCTCTGTGTGCTGCTAACAGATTAAAACTCTTAAAGTAACTGACAGGCCAGTTTTTTCTCTGGTGAAAACACCACTCTGAAAAGCTCTTACCAAGTCCAACCTAAGTGAATAGCATTTTATTTTAAGAGTTATTTTGTGATGAAGTGCTGTAATTTACTTTTTGCTGCACTGCTCCCTCTGCCTGGCTCTGCTACTTCTCTTTTAGTTGATATTTTTGCTTCATTTCCCAGATGGCCCCTTGAAAACCCCCGAGAACGGCTATGAAGTTGTTCTATTTACTGTGAGTTGTACAAGACCACACCAAAGCTGACTATTAGATGAATCAGTGTATTACATAAAGCAAGATTTTAAAGGGGTTGGTTTTTATCTTTATATTTGTGAAAACTAAAACAGGAATAATATCTGCTTGAAAATAATTTGTATATATATAAAAATGCATGGGTTGTATTGTGTGAAATATAGTCAAAATATTTCCTAGTACATTCTTGGCACCAGTGTAAATTAATTTGAACACCGACGCTTCTCTTGAAAAAGCTGTTGAAGCAGAACGGATGTCACATCATCTCTACAGGGCCAATTATCTGCATTAAACGTGATTTGAAAAGTGTGCACTGTGTTGGCTTTTCCTTTAGCAGGAGGCCGTTTTAAAAATTTTCATTTCTTATCAAAAGATGTGGGCAGAAAAAAAACTACTTTCACTCATAAATCACTCACAATCTCCCCCTCCTTCCCGCTGAAGTCGAGGAAAAGCATGCGGATTCCATCATCGGAGGACATCTTGAGTTTCTCAAACGGGTAGGAGAGCAGTACCCGGGGTTTGATGGGAGTTTGAACCAATCGAAGCTCATGGTTCTCATCGTCGAGCAGCTTGGGATCAGTCAACACAGAGAAGCCCTTCTCATAATGGATGACCAGTCTGCACTCCTGGCCCTGGTAAAGACAACCTGCAACACAACACACCAATTTAATCAATTTAATGTCAGTGTCATGTCATTACTAATCAAAAGCACATTGAGTATGTATTATTTGTACATGCAAATTACATGTTGGATTTTCGAATGGCACTAAATGGACTGTGCCCTTTCAGTGAAAATAATGTCTTTTGTTTGATGATGTGATCATGGATGAAGCTGACAGGCATTAATAATGTTTAACAGACTGACATTATTTTGTACATAGATGATTTAACAGCCATATTTTAGTCACAGTCCTAATATTTACAGTGAGCATACCACAGTCAATCTAGAAAACTGCAATGATAAATTCAACTCTAATTAAAACATGCATCAGTCTTATTTGATCATTTTAGACAACATGCATAAATAAAATCAATATTATGCAGAATAATAAAACAGAAAGAGTCCCATCTGTTGTCCTTGGTTCACTCTGTGGCTGTTCTCATACCTCACTTATTTATCAAAGTAGCCCCCTGTCTACATACATTACCCCCTCTCAGTAACAGACTTTTCTCTTCATGAAGCTGTGAGTGCTGAAACTACTGTGTAATTTATCTGTTCTACAACATTTGTCCTGTCTTCAGAGCACGGCAGGTCGGAAAACACAATGTACCATCTTTATCTACCAATTTACTTTCTCAGCTTTTATGACAGAAGCTGTCTAATCTGTACACTGCGATGGAGCTACGTTTTATCTTTTTTTCCCCCTCAAAGCTTTTAAATCAGAGATACACCTTTTCCTCTTCTCCTGTCATCACACCTCCACCTTTTTTGCAGATTAAAAGACCCTGAGTTAAAAAAAACAAACTTCTTTTCAGCATGATGTGTGTGTCTTCAAAACATCCATTCCTTCAAACTGATGATGTTTTCAAGCTTGAAAAATGGTGGATATCTGCAATATATATATATATATATATATATATATATATATATATATATTTTTTTTTTTTTTTTTTTTTCGTCAATAGACACTCTATTTCATCAATACATATCTTTATATTGATAGTTTATTCACAAGGCTACAAATGCTCTGTAACAGCAAGGGGTAGGGATAATGGATAAACAAGTAGAAAGAAATAGTTTGTTGATCAAATACAGAAATCTATCTCTTTGACCGTGTAAATACAAGGCTGAAATACAAGGTGTTTTGTTCAGTTGTGAAATCCTATCCTCGTCTACCTGAGAACCTTGATCTGTAAAGGTTTCCCACCAGAACTCTCCACACACAGGCAATACAAAGGGGCTTTCCGGGGCAGTTAAAAAAAAGCCCCTCTATCTGCATGACAGTGAGTGGAAAAGACAGGAAGTTGATAGCAAAGTGATTTGACTGAGAGATGAAGTAGAATCAATTAGAGAGAAACATTCGCTTCACATTGCTGCAAGAGACACGCTTTAAGGTCATTACAGGAAAGAAGCTCATTTTTTTTACAGTTATTTAGAACTTTTTAGATGACATTATGTGGTTTTTAAAGGTGCGTCCCACTGCGCGTGACTCTGGGTGTCACAGGAGGGTAACAGGTTCAGTTCTGCACAGCTGCTCTGGTTAAGTGCTTTTCACAGCATCACACACAGTGAGTCATTAAGCTGTTTACCTGTTTCTTTAGTGCATTTGACCTCAAAGTCAATCTTACACATTCTGCCAGACTAATGAGATGTCTGTGGTCTCACACACAACAGAATCTGAAATATATGAGCATCGTCAATAAAGAACAACGTTTCAAAGCCCTTCATTTGGGAAGTGTATTTCTCAAACATCACACCCTCACACCAGAACAGATGTATTTGCAGAAGATGGTTATAAGACATAATTAAAATCATGTATCCATCTTCATGTATTACCGTGATTGATTCAACATTAATTGCAACTTGGAGACAACCAGTAAAAAGCGGATATTTATGGTATGTAGCAGATGTGGCTTTAGACATTTGAAAGAATTAGCAGCGCTAGCAATATTTAGAAGTGAAGGGAGGCCAAGTGCTGTTAAAATTTGATTTCAGAGAAGAATAAATTACATTCCTCTTTAAAAACTCCTCTAAGAATGGCCCAGTGCCCAGAAAGTGATTGAGGGCTCATCTATCTGTGCAGCAAATCTTTTTCACAAGGCCTGACAGAGAATGAGCAGTGAAACGATCCCGGCAGTTTATCCGAATGTTACACAGACGAAAAACACTGACAAGGTCAACTCCATGACAGCCACCGCTGCACTGAATGCGCAGTGACGCATAATTACACTTACTTTTTTATTCTAAAAACAAAAACATGAAAAATTGTGATTAAATGCAGATATGGAGCCAAAACTGAAAACCTACATTTCTAAAATATCATAGCTATATCTGGAGCATCTCTACAGCTGAATACATAAAAAGCGGGTTCATGAACAGCAACACAACATTTGGATATTATATTGTTAGTGACGTTTTAAAGTGTAGACACCCTTTTGCCATTCCCTAATCTTTCGACAGTCATGGTCTTTTCTGTCACACCTTAGTGCTAAATCATAATTGAACGCTCCAGCAGCGTGTGAGGTCCTGCTGTTCGTATTAAAGTGTAATATTTTCACCTGAAGTGCAGAGATCTATGATTCAGGAGACTTGAGCCAGAGTTTTTGCTAACATGCAATACAGGAGCAGCACTTCACATATTCTGCTTCACGTGTGAGAAGAAAGGCAAAACCTAATTTGGCATGGTGTTCTAGTGGGAGCCATGCAGAGGCACAGGGGAGAAGTGTTGTTCCCAGGACATTTTGGGCCTGGGGAGGGAGAGAGCAAAGAGGGAAAGGAGGGTGCTTGGCTGTAATTCCCAGGACAACCAATGCCCAGTGCCAAACAGCACACTGAAACTCACAGAGAGATGGAAAAAAAATAGCATTCCTTTCTAATAATAGCAAGTGCATTGTCCACATCTTCCATATGGTTGTCACATTATATCACAGAGAAGGGATGTGTGTGTATATTCAGCTTTATCTGCAGGATTGAGGCTTTATTTTAAGCTTACATGACCTGAGGCAATACTTACTCTTGCAGCCTCTTAAATCTTGCAGCATATAGTGTTTTGTAAAAACTGGCCTGAACATGTATGAGGAAGCATAACACAATTCAGCGCAGTCCCCCGTGAAACTCACTCCAATCTACAAATATATGTTTAAATCTGTTCCTCTTTTTGAGGCCTTTATTTCTACTGATGTTATCTGAAATGCTGGTGTCACACTCACTGGTAGAGACTTCCTTAATCATCTCGGCTGAAGCGTGGCATCCGTTCACTATGTGCCTGGTCCACAAGGACAGATCTTTGGTGGTCTCAGTTCTGAACAGATGAGTCTCAATGCCAAGCCGTGTGCCAGTTCGAGTGGCAAAGTAGAGCTCTGTGCCGGAGTGAGGGGACCCCCGGTCAGGACCAGAGTGCACCAAACTGCAGCAACACACATAAGATCCTTTTACAGCATCTATAGCTATACATACATTCAAAAGCATTATTATAATTTATTAATATTTAATTTCCTGAGCAGCGGCGGCTGATGGGAACTATGTACTAATACTTTTACTTAAGTCCAGGGTATAGCGTTAACTAAAGTTAAATCATAATATTGTGTTTTGTAGATATTTTCAGATACAGCAAAGTTGAAAGTCAAAACCACAAATCTGTGACAAGACTGTAGACTGAATACAAAACAGTGCAGGATACATTTCTATGTGTAAGAGTGTGAGTCTGTATATATTAAGGTGGACCTACCGTGTCGCCAGCAGAGGATATGTGTGTGCAGGACTCTGCCAAGCGTCTCTGCCTCGTGGGAGACTGTCAAATAACAGCAGGTCTTTTTCAGTGAGTACCACCAGAACTGGCTTCCAGTTCTGCTTCTCGCTCTCGGTCTGCAACACAACCATAAATAATGAGACAGGACAGAGAACCTGCCGTCAGTGCACGCCTGACTACACTCATGGATAAAGAGGAAACAAACTTGCTATGTTGTTTTGAACTGTAGACTTAATACAGTAATGAGTCTCTAAATCTTATTAAATAATGAATATAGCTGCACCACATGCCAACAATGCCAACAGGGATTCTTTTTGAATGTATTAAAAACAAATGTCCAAGCCTGACCACTAGACTTCTTGTCTGCAGACCAAATACAATTTTGGTCAAGTGAGTGTAGATGCTTTTTAGAGTGCACCAGAAGTAGTGCTTTTCCTGTTTAAAAAATAGATTACATCTTAGAAAGCTTAGTAAACTATGCAACAGTACTAATGTGTTGGTCAATAGAATTTCACTTGAAAAATACTGAGAGCAAATTCACATCTTCATATTTTGACCCATATGTTAAGAATAATGATCAAATAGCAATCTTAACACCAAAGAGAATTGACATCGAAATTGTGAAAATCATTATCAATCATTATCTATTCATTAAAGTAATATTAAAAGCTCTTTTAATGCAAAAGAGGTGTGTTGAGTATGCTTCTGGAGAGAGCACTGATTTGTTTTCAAAGTTGCTGCATTTAAACTTTCTCTGTACTCAGCAGGGGGAGAGGACCAGTTTTTCTCTTTTTAGCAAATAAATAATGCAAGAATGCAAAATAGCCTCTCTGAGACTCTCCTGTAACAATGGTTTGAAAACAAAGAACAAGGCTTTTTCAGAATTGTTCTGGTATAAATTTAAAATTCAGTGTACCAGATCCAGTTAAATTACCCAAAAGAAAACAAGCAGTTTACATATTTTCTCTCTGATTGCCTCTTACCCACCAGTCCCACCTAATGAGCAGACCCCTGGCTTCTCTTCTAAAACACACACTGTTAATCTCTAAAGGCATACACTTTTACGCACAGCCGCAGAGTTTTATTTTACAATGCCTTTTAACTATTCTCATTATAGGAGCTTATCTGCAGCATAGCTATGGAATCCTAAGCTGCTCTTTGAAGTTGTGCCTCAGCCAATCACATCGCAAGACTTAGGGGGTCAAAGGTTAACTTTTTAACATAATGACAATATGTTGCTAAGTAACAGTATTGTACTGTGTGGGAAGGATCAAATATTGGCAAATTCATAGCGACTAAATTAGACAGGTATGGCTGTGTGTGTGCTGGTGTAGCTCGATAGCAGTGTGAATATTTGTATGAATTATTGCAGATATGTTAAATGCAAACACAAGCTGCACTCTAGCATACCAACCTTTCTAATTTTATAATTGTGAGAACACTCAGGCAGAGCTTTTGAGAGAGAAGAGGGATGAGTAAAAGTCCACATTTACTGACTCCAAATGAATGTGTTCCCTCACTAAAACTAACAGGTGCGCCACGAAGATCTGGCAATAAAAGACAAACCAATAAAATGTGAGAAATGAAATGTGGGTGTCCGTCAATCTTTGAAACAGGTGACTGTATAGTTTTATAATGCATGCATTTCACACTTGTTTCCACACATAAACAAAACTCCTACCTTTCCTGCCAGCCATCCCAGGTGTCGTATCTCTTTGCTGCCAGCTACCCCTGTCCTGGCTTGGTTCTGGATGACCTCTGCTAGTGCACGCTGTGGTATGACAACAGTTATTGCATTAGATCATGCTCAGAGGACACAGACATATCATGTGGTTGCGTAGAGCATATTGCCCTCTCATCAGTATACACAGATAATGCAGTAACAGTAAAGTACTGATTGTTACAAGTAAAATCCAATCAAAGACGCACCTGTGCTAGTGTGCTTGTGACGGAGTGCATGGCAGAGAACCAGGACAGGGCAGATGGTTGGTCCGGGCAGCGCAGCACCACAGTGTGTCTGGTGTCAGGGGAGTGTAGCTCCAGCTGTCTGGAAAAGGAGATAAGAAAAGTTTAAACTGCATTAACCTCTGATTTCACATGGTGTTCTTTCACATTTATGCTTTATAACTTTGGTGACAAAGTTTATGAATTTTCAATTGTTGCTAGTGTTGTCATCCAAGCCCAATTTAACCCTACGCAGTCTCCATCATCATTTTAGAAACCAACTGTTATGCATTTGTCATTTAGCTTCAACAGATGCGTGTTTATCACATCCACTCGGAAATGGGCACTCAGTCGAAAACAATAAAACGAATTGCATTGAAATTTGATTTTATTCAAGTCAATTCAAGAGACACAACAGGCAGAAAACACTCTCTGTGGGCAATATGACACAATGTTGTCTCCCACCAAATTTCCATAACTAATCTTGTGCAATGCATCTGCAGTACACAGCAAGCTCGTGAATGACTTAAGGATTGTGTTCGTTGTATATGAATTTTAAAAAGATACTCAATGCAATTTCTCTTTTTACAGTGCAGAATATAGTGCACCCGTGCTTTGGTGCAGCTCGCTAGTATATCAAAACATCACATGTTATGAGTTCACTTCTTTGTGGTTTTCTCTTATTGTTTGTAAAAGACAATTATGAGTGTGACACAGAGCAATGATACAGACAACATGGGACATATCCCCATGGTACAATGTTGAAAAAGTGAAGAGTAAATGAGTGGGGAAAAAAGATATGTAATAACTTGAAAAACAAAGCACTGCAGATCTAACAAGATAATGTTGACCACACACCACTGTCCAACTGTTTAGTAATTTAAAAAAAAGTCAAATAAACACAGAGTGATTTCAAGTCAACTGCAAATATGCCTTCTTAGCAGATTCAGCTTCTTACTCTCTGGGGATGTGGAAAAGCCCCAGTGAATGTGATGACTCTGCTCTTCTGTCAGGTGGGACCGTTCACGTCGACTCCAGGTGTTACTCTAAAACAGACTAAATAGACATCTCTAAAAATAGACCTGCAGTCTGTAAAATGTAAGCTGATTAGGGACAGGCCAGGACCAGCACAGAGGGGAGGAAAGGGGAGTTTTTTTAAAGGCCTTGTTTGTTTGATTGGGATTAAGACTCTGTGAATAACTGTGACAAGGACTTATATATATACTATGTAATGTTATATAAGTGTGCCTCTTCAACAAGGGGTCTCATTGATCAAGAGGGAACTGTTCCCAGTGGATCCTTACTTTATGGCTGTGTGCAGATATAGGAGCTGTCAGAGCATACAGATGATAATGATGATGAGAATTCATGCTGTCTGAAGTCCTTGAAGAGAAGTTGCAGTGTGCTAAGTGAGAGTCAGTTCAAAAGCTTGCCTTGGTACAACTCATTTAGAATTTCACCTCAAAATTTCAATTTAAAGTCTGCACAGTGTCAAGACTTGTTAAATGTTTGTGAGTGGAATTTTCGTTTGAAAACGGTTTGTGGAGAAAAGGGTACCTTGTTAGATTTGTTTTTACAATATGTTAAGTGTTTCTAATCCGAAAGAAATGAGAAAGTGATCTAGCCAAATAAAAGGATCTGATAGCGGAAAAACATGGTTTATGTTTACTTCAACAACACATACAGCATATTTTGCACCTCAAGTCTTTGACCTCACAAAAGCATTTATTTACTTCGAAACAAATCAAATATCCACTTTTTATTCAATACCACTTCAATTCTAGATGATGTGAATACAACTATTGTGAGACCTGGAGCATTACCAGCCCATTAGTAGCAGAAAATCTCCCTTGAAACTAAAAGCTGCCACAATTTCCTTGTGCCACAACACCAGCTGCACTATTATATGAGACTTTAAGAATAAAGACAAGCAAGGAGAGTAGTAACCTTTTAAAGACTTGTCAAGGTTAAAGTGAGGAGGCAGAAAACATCATACTGTGAGGAGTCGTGCTGTTTCTGCCACCAGTCACCTCATCCCTTTACACCTAACACTCTCTTTAGAGATGTCTGAGCTAACAATGGACTTCTAAGCTGTTGCTGCAGTAATAGCTCAAAAGGTGAACGCAAAATGAGTTTCTTTCTAGTCGTTTCTGTTTATTGTCACTTTTGCTTTATGACAGAGCTCCAAATGATTAAACACTGATAAAGCATCACTCTTATGTACGTCAAGTTTGAGTTTACTGTGTATATTATGAATTAAATTATTATAAAATATCCGAGGGAAATTTGCGGGTAAACAAGGAAAAAAAAAAGTAAAAAACACTCTTATCTAGTGTCTTATCTCCCTTCTCATCATTGCGCCGCACATTTTCCCCTGTCTTCTCAAGTCTGTCTCAGGCCTAAGCCTATAGTTTAAACAACATCTGCTAAAATCGGAGAAATCCTAAGAGGAGTGCAACCTGTGACAGCTGTTAGTCGGGGAAAACAAAGATAAGGAACATTTCATACATCATTTTGCAGCGGAAGCTAAAGAAAACTCATAATAAATGGAAGCGACTGACTATAATCATAAGCACCTTTTCATTCCAGCCTTCCTCTGTCAGGTAAATATTTACTGAAGAGTGAGTGTGACAGAAAACTGTCCAAACACTGTTGCTGTCACTTTTATCAAACCCCATTGTGTTATGTGTCAACAGAAACCTTTCCTTTGGCACACACAATTGGATGAGATATTAATCTTGACTCACTGTATAGCTAGCTGACCAATAAAGTCAAACTTATGTCCACTATAGTAAATGTATAACCCTATTGTGCTCTCTGGTTTAATACTTCAAGTGCAGTTTGTCACACTGGATCAAAAGAAGAACTTTCAGACTCTTTTTTCTGGAGCTTGAAGTAAAACATTGATGATGTTGCTGCCTATCTGCTTTCTCTGTTATTGGTAAGTTATTATTGTGAGTGTTTACAGATTGTGAAAAAGTGTCTCCAAAGAAATGCCTTGGTAACAGATTGACTTTGATGTTGCATTCAGCTTTGAAGTTTAGTTCTGTTTTACAATATCTGGCATCTATATTGTACTTATGCAAAGGGAACTGCACAAAAACATGATGAGTCGTGATGGAAAGTAAATGGCTCTGTAATATTTTTGTGTGCAATTATGAATAAATTGCATTACTTGCTTGCTTTATAATGTTTGGGTCTTAAAATACAAATACAATAAACAGATTGTCAGAACCAACCACCGTTGAACTGTTTCAGAAAAAATATATTGTAAAATGCCCAAACTGTTACACTTCAGTCATTTTAACTAAGCCGTGATTTCCATGAGAATATAACAAAACAAAACATGATAAGAAATAATAAATTCAAAGATATAAGGCCTAAACCCAACGAAAATAGGACACAACAATACAATGTTGTGTGACACAAAAAGAGTCCACCCTCCACAAGCCTCTCCTAGCCTGCTACTGAGTTGGGGCATTTTCTCATTACAAACCAATTAACTTGAGGACACCTCCTAACAGTACACCCCCTGCTGAGTGGAAATGGTCTACTTCAAAAGTCTGTCTTCAAGGAAAATTCCAAATGAACTAAAAAGTCCAAGGAAACACACAGAGCAATCCCTCCAGGAAAACCTTAGACAGCTGCAGACCCAAAGAAAGACCTTTCTTTTCTGTCACTGTCAAACCATGGGGTAAAGCAGCGATGAAAATTACACAGTGGTTCTTTATCAAAGTAACCATCTATTTCTGAGCAATTCAAACTAGAATATTTGTGGGGTAATTTATGGAAGGCTTTTAAATTCAGGGTGAAAATATAAAATGAGGGACACAGTACAGCCTCAGGATCAAGAGAAATTTTCAGTGTTTGATGACTGACCACACATGTGACTGGTTTATGAGAACGAGGACACACCTGTTGTCAGGATCTTCTGCGGTCATGGCTCTTGTGACATAGCACATCTTGAGAGGGATGCACCTCCGGTCACCGTGCAGGGACAGCACATGCTGGTGACTGGGGCTGGGAGGGTCTGAGGAAGAAGACGGGCTGCTGGGACTGTTGAGGCGAGGCGATTCTGGAGGAGGGGTCTCCCAGCCAATCTCTGATACAGGGGAGCCTTTCTTTACATATGGTGTGGCCTCACGCATGTACTTCACTGAACAGAAGAGAAAAGACAGTTTGAGTGTCATAAAGAACCAGTCTTGGAACAACACACAGATTTCTGAATGTCATGGATACATGATTTATGGCTAGACAAAAGTGGGTTTTTTTCATTTTATTTAATTTAAACATATGCAAACAATAAAAGACAAAGAAAAACACATATAACCGTTGCAAAAAATGTCAATAGGCTACTACAAATTGCAAAGACCAGATCTAGATCAAAGTCATAAACCACAGAGAGATTTCAAGACTGTTTAAAATGCCTTACTTGGTCTTGCCATGGTCTTGATACACTCTGGTCTTGGACATGTCTCACTCTTGGTTAGTGCAATCTTGACACTATTGCTTTCTACTCTCTATACATCAGACTAAACTGACAGTGGCAGTTACAGACACAGTGTGGTCAAAGATGATCACTGTAAGACAATTTATTGTCATAATGATGTCATTGTGTATTATATATAGTGAGCATGACTCGCCAGATGGTTCTGTGTAACAGACCACAGAAAGCATATGCAAAGGGTGAGCTGATGAACCACGTGGCTGTAACTGCAGTTTTTTTTGCAGTTTAAGGTGTATTTTAGAGAGTTTATGCATTTAAAAATCTAGTGACATCCCAGCTGCTGTGCAACTTTATTATATAGCAAAACACCACTTTAACTTCTACAAAAGCTATTCCATTTGGCAGGCATTGCTAACTTGCATGCCAATACACTGTATTTGTTCAGTCAGCTATGAGTGCCAATTTGACTAAAAACAGGGAAAAACATAAGTATTGCAAGTTAAATCAACTTCACAAAACTTAGAAGCATATTACATCCTGGAAGACTCCTCACCTTTGTCACCTGCAGCTGCTTCCTCACCTGCCTCTCTGGACCAATCACCATTGAGCCGCCTATATTTAAAGCACTGTCTCTGCTCTGTCACCCAGCTGTTCAGCTCATGTCTTACCCCTCCTCCAAACCATCACCAACTCAACTGTGAGGCATTTCTCCTCATCATCAGCACCAGCAGCTCTCGCCTCCTCATCTCATCACCACCACCAGTGTCTAGGCTCCGGGGGAAGACTTGCCAAAACATCTATTTTGTTCTTCTTCTATAATCCATCACACAATGTCTCTCCTGCCTGCGTCAAAGCGCCAAACTTTTACTTTCAATTTCAACATTATACAAATTCAGTACATCTATTGTCTGTTTCTGAGTCTCACATAATCCGGTTTTCATGCAGCTCTAGTATTAAATTTGTGGTAATTTAGGGATTAAAGGTTAAAATGTAAGTTTTATCTTGAAAGTCACTGTTTGAATAGTGAATGTCAAAAAAGAAAGCTGTCAGGAGATATTCCGAACTCACTGAGACTTGGTAATTTGGCTGTTCTACTGGTGATGTGAAATATCAAAATGTTCCTTGACAATCTTTTTGTAACGCTGGAATTCGCTGAATCTTCACATCTTGGCACTATAATGAGAGCTAGGCTGAGAGACCAAATAACACATCTGATCGCTGAAGGTATCAAGTGAGAAAATCCTATACTTTTAAACCAGTGAAACAGAAACCTGGAACTTTTCATACAAGTTTCCAGAAAGAATCAGGCAAAAAGGAGACAGGACACATGTTTCAAAAAAAGAGTGTGCTGAGATAGTAGTAGCTGTTTTGTGCTGAATGCTCTGAATCTCTGCTCTGGCCTGGATGTTAAATTGGCATATCCCACTTGTATGAGCTGTGCATAATTGGCATATGGCTGGTGGCATTTGTACTCCAGCATGTGAACTATTCTTAGGAGGTAGCACTACAGACCCCAACAGACTGCATAACAAGCCTAACCGCCAACCTGTAGAGGATCGCTGACAGGGCGACTCTCACACACAGGAGACGGCATGTTCTTAATGGACTCACAGCGATGGTACAATGTGGTTTGACGACAGAAAAGCCCACGCACCAGATCATCGGATTAAAGGCTGAGAATCAACTGATGGATTTGTTAAAAACCAAGAACAATACGAGCTGACTCAGAAGAAGGGAAATCTGGTGCAGTTCATTTTTTGGCAACGGTGACAAGACAAAAACATATGGGATTTAAATGTAGACTTAAGAAAAGGTTTGCATGGTTAAGACACACGTGAAGACAAAGAGACTGCAAAATAAAGAAGCAGTGAAACAAAAGCATATCTTGAATCATCGATGTGAAGCCTTTAGAGGGAAGATATTCTGAGACAGGTTTTGTTGGACCGCCAATGATGTCTTGAGCTTTTATTTAGGGCCATTTTTGTCCAATTTGGAGCGAATGAGATGTCACAATGAGGACATGTGGTCAAAATATGGATAAAAACACACGTGGACAGTGCCTTTAGTCTTTTGTATACAATTATAAAATATTGTCACTATTTTCTTATAAGTCTACCTTTATAAATGGTTTCAGATAATTATTTGGTTGTTATTGTTACAGAAATTGTGTCCCACATTATCTTTACTTTAATGATTAGTTCTTTGGGCTTTCTATTTGGCAAGCAACAGTGTGTGATTTTATCAGATTTGTTTTTATTTGATTTAAAACCTGCTTGGGCTATAATGAACTACGCACTTCCTGAAAAGCATGTTACATATTTAGAGCTTGGCAGCCTATTAACTCATTTAATCACAGTATATTAAGAGATAAGCAGATGAAGATAAATACGTTTGAAATCAGTCCATTAGCCACTTTACTGTAGAGATTAGTCTTCAGACACTGGGTGATAAAGGAACTATATAATAACATAATATATAAAAACAAGACAAAGGCAGCTCTCACACCAATATAAAGTCCGTCTGATGATGTTTTTCCAGTTAACATGTATGGCAGGGACATAGGGTTGTTGACTATCCTCGGAGTGCCTGCCCAGAAATAGAGTGCCAAGTGTTTCCAGCGGAGGGGAAAATAAACGGGTGGAGTCCATGTGATCATTACGGTGGAAGTGCGTAAATGTGAGCATTCCCTTGGGTCGTGTTTCTATTCCATTACAGCACCAGCCAACTACAGCCAACTCTGTCCAATAACCCCAATTGTATGATAAGAACTCAGAGTGAACGAGGCTCATTCTGCCAGAGCTTTGATTTGAAAGCAGCCGATGAGCCCGTTTACAGTTATTTGAGAAAAAGCAGATTTCTGATTGAAACGAGGGTTGTTCGTTTTAGAATTTCTGTTTTGACTCAACTAAACTAACTATCGGCATCAAAACATCCATTGGTACTGCCACTCAGAAGCTTTTTAGTCGTTTCTGAAGAGCATTCAGACCCATTTCCTTTCACATTTTACAAAATTCAGTTGTGTTTGGACAGCGTAGCAATTGTCAGTTGCATTTTAATATCATCCAGTGTATTTAAGACCTTTCCCATTGTGTTTTTCTCTTAATGGTGCTTTATGTTATTTAATGAGGTCTGAAGTCATGCTCCAAATGGGAATTGGTAAGAAAATGTACAAATGGAATAAACTTTGTACTAAGAACGTGAAGGGGAAGGAGTTGGAAGGAGAACAGAGCAGGGTAGAGGCAAAGAAAAGGGGGAAAAAGGCTCCTGTGATTGCAGAATGAAGGCTTTTTCTGCAGTGAGCTCGGAGCAGGTAGTGTGGCGTGATACTAGAGCAGCACAAAGACCCCTTACAAACCCCAGCAGCAAGGTATCGTTTTGTAAGAGTTGGACCGGCATCAAAAGAGTTCAAATATCACTTTTACTGTGCACTGAGTGATGACTAAATGAGTTTCTCACCGGCTCACGCTGACACATTCTCAGGCAAAAGGGGAAATTATGCTGATTTGACCAACCTGGATGACACAAAACTAAATCAAAGAAAGAACAAGAAGAAATGAGAAGAAATTTAATACGGGTAAACGTGGGTGTGTAGTAAATAATAACCAAAAAGTAAAAAATCTATAAACTATAAGGATTTAACATTGCTATAATTGTGTGTCAGCAAAGTTTGGCCCAAAATGTCAGTAGCTCTGAGGCTTAAGTTACTCCAAACTGATGACAAATGGTGGACTACTGTATGTATACAAATGCAAGTTGGCAAACAGCCCTAAGTCCACCTGCACAGATCTAGTTCTTAATTTAAAGTTAAAAAAAAGCACACTGAAAGCTATCAGTACTAAAAGAAAACTGGGCCAAAAACAAATAGGACACTGGCACAATGATTCCACCTGGAAAGAAAGGATTTTTTTGTGTGTTTTGTTAAATCTGAAAGGAAACGCAGCTCAGCTTTTCTGCTTTTGCTTTGGCAGTGTAGACACCAACAGAGGACAGGGATGAATGATTCTTTGTATATTATCGTCACCACAACAGGAAAGGTATTGTTTATATCATCATCATCATCATCATCATCTGCTTTGAGTCAGTCTCTGCAAACAGCGGCAGACGAGATGATAGCTTTTCTAATGACAAAATCAGTCAGCTGGTATCTGCTGCCTCTCACGCAGGGGCAGATACCGACTGTAGCATCGCTGTGGAGTCTAGACATTACGACAGATGACACAGACGTGCACAGTGCCGACCGGAGCCCACACACACACACAGATGTCAGACAATGACAGGTGAGTCTTGTTAAGGGCTCAACAGTGGAATATACAGGACACTGACTCACTTCCCGTCTGGGCTCAGGCAGATGCTCTCGTTTTATAGTGACGTGCTATTCTTACAGCTTTCTGTTTCACACTTATGAGAGAAGTATGTGGCAGCTAGTTATTAAGGCTTAAAATAATCAGTTTAAACAGGGTAAACGTAGACTTTTTACTGTGGAGTTCCAGCAG
Source organism: Rhyacichthys aspro (assembly GCA_036850595.1). NCBI lineage: Eukaryota > Metazoa > Chordata > Actinopteri > Gobiiformes > Rhyacichthyidae > Rhyacichthys > Rhyacichthys aspro. Next base: position 10,512,142 of record CM072163.1, on the reverse strand, counting down.
TGAAAGAGGCACTTTTTAAATAATAAGAATGATGCAGAGACCATTTATTTTACTATTGTGCTTTGCCTTGTAGAATTTAATACAAACATTTTGAAGGGAAGTTGTTTCTCCCTCCTCAGTCTTGAATTATTCTGAAATATTGTGCTTGTTGACATTTTATAAAGACAGAGAAAGAGACATCATGAACAAGACAGAGGAAAAAGTGGCTTGTCTCGATCATTTATAGAGGTCTAAGCTGTTGAGAGAAAGAAACATTTGACTGGGGTTATATTTCTGATAATAGTAATAAGCAAATAGCCATTTTCCACCTAAGCGCACTTTTTTAGTATTGGCCTTTAAATGCTGTTAGCATGAAAGCATCATCAGTGTTGCATTTTCATCATGCTGCCTCATTCGAAGGCATGAATTGGCACTGATTACAAATGATTCAAGTGCACCATGTTAGTGTTTCTTATTGTAGCTGAACTGGACAAGCTGGAGTGTAAAGTGGTACAACTCAGCACACTCCACCTGGAAATATATTTAGTTTTAATCAAGTCATTGTTTATGCATAATGATCAGCCCCTAAATGGACCGTTACAATAGCATTAGGCTGGTTGCTAGGAGACACCAGACGCAGAGGCTAAGTCTCTGATTGATCCCCGCAGGGAAATTCACTCTTGACTTGTTGAACTAGTCTAAACCAAGGCACTTTCTAAAATGGAAATATGAACTCGACATGTGGTTTTTGAACTCCCAGCGTCAAAGTAAATTTATCATATTCAGTCATGATGTACTTTGTCAAAGAGTGAGTAAAGAGTGAGACAGAAACATGACTTTCTGTATTGTCAGCTCAATTAAGAGTCATACAAAAAATAATACTGCACACGACACTCATCACTGTTTTTCTCTGAAACTGTACATGAACTGAAACTGTATATGCTTGACTAAATGCCCACATGAAAACCATTCAATCAACACAATGTAATGTCCTTCTGGCTTTAACATGCCTTTATCTTGTGCCCACTCTGTTTCCTGACATGCAAATGAACCAGTGCCGCTTCTGCTTCTCAGTTCCCCTCAAATTAACCCTTACTGTTAACTCAAAATCAGCTTTCCCCTTAGTTTCTGGCTCTGTATCTCTCCCTCTCAGCGTTCCCCCATTAAATTCACATTTCAGCCCCTCCTCCTGATTTCTCTCTCCCTCTGCGTGTCCCATTTGCTTACTGCTTCTTTCTTATCTGTGCAAGTTTTCAAATGGGACTAGCCTCTCCTTCTGCAGTAGAGCCCCAGTGTTCCCCTGGGAAGAATCATCACAGCATGTTTGCATGTGAATGTGTGTGTAAAAGAGAGACAGGGAAAGTTTCTTTCTTATGGTCTAGAGTTGGAGAGGCCTGGCAGGATCAAGAACAAAACTCAAAGGAGGCCGCTAGAGAGAAACATCTTAGTATGAGTGGAAAGAGCAAAATAATGCTAAGCTTTTTTAAGTGTTTTTTGTCACAAACTTTGGTTGTGAACAATGACAAAACACAAACAAATGTGGGTTACTGGTTGAAAATGGTTTTGGAAGAAGGCACATGAATATCCAGTGTCTCTTTCATCTTTCATCTTAAAACTATGTCCAGATGTGAGTATATAGTGTCCTGATGGATGAATACAAGCCTTCGCAGACATGTTACCAAATGAAGTCAGTAAAAAATGAAACTACTCCGCTGTTAAGACCTTGACTGCAGCCCTGAGAGACTATCTGAATGACCTTGCTTCAATCAAGAAGACAAGTTGTCCTGTACTCTACATATCACATATAAACAAAGTCAGATAAGTTTTTGCTGAATCTTAACTTTGTGTAAAATATAACCAACAAGTCATGTGAGTTCAAATCATCCATAAACAAGACTGCTATTAAGTATTATAAATAGTCTCCTCTAAAGCCATTTATTTACATAAGAGTGTCAGAAAAGCTTTCACATGTTGTGTCCTTCAATGAAAGCCAATTTGACACAGAAAAATAGCTTTTTTTCTCAGCCGGCATTATTAATATCTTCACAGTGGAGAATAAATCACATCCTGGAGCACTGTTATTAAGTCTGACTGTTAACACTGAGCTTCTGACTCTTTGCTTCTTTTCTCTGTTTTGCTAAATGAGGTTATGATCAAGCCTATGCCTAAATAATAATAATATTAAGTGCATGCAATCCCTGGGGCAGTAGAGGCAGTGTTGTATGCCCCAAACCCCTTCCCTATGAACATATTATAACACTCCTTTTATAAGTAGACCCTATATTTGGGCCTATCCTATGTCTAAGAGTGAAATTTGATGTAAAATTTATAGCCTGCATGTGGAATACAAGTTTGTGATTAGGGCCCTATACATGATATTTTCTGTAGCCTACCTTCCAGAGTGACCTCTTTCCCGGCCCGTTTGAGCGTCTGCACAGCCTCGTCGTGCGTGGCGTCTCTCAGGTTCAAGCCATTTACGGACAGGATGGCGTCTCCCACGTACAGCGCCTTCGTCTGATCCGCTGCCAGACCTTTGAATATCTTACTAATAAGTATTGGCATCTTATTCTCTTTTCCGCCCTTGATGCTGATCCCCAGTCCCCCGACCTCCTGCTTGGTCACCTGAACTGAGCGTTTCCTGTTGGCAATGGCCTCGGGTACTCTCTCGGGTAGGTCTGTAAACGCCGAGCGCACACTTTGGGGGGCATTGTTGGAATTTGCGTTATTGTTGTCCAGGTATGAGCCGTGACTGACGCCGTTGGAGTTCAAGTTGTCGCTCTCCTCGCAGCTCAACGTGAGAGTTTCCTCATTCACGTTTACCCAAACTTTATGCCACCGTTCGCGCACTAAAACTTCGAGAAAACCACTTTTTGGCACAACACAAGGTCCCGTCCCTATTATGAGAGCCATCTTAGAAGCATGTCTTTAAAAATCACATGAATTCGTTCCACTGGCGTGTCTCCCTCCCACGTACACAATCCGACTGGACTTTGCCCTTGTGAAGTTTTCTGCAGGACTTGTCAGAAGTCCCGTAACTAGGCACAAACTCGCCCTCCGCTCCGCCTGCTGGAGATACTAACTGATGGGTGGAGTTAGCTCCCTGAGGTCGACTCATCCCATCTCCTGAACCTGTGTGCGCAAAATCATCCCCATCATCTTAACAAAACACTTCTCTATAAAACTCATGCTGCATTGCAAATAAAACAGCATGCAAGAAGGTTTCCACTCAACACACCTACAGGACTAAATCAGGACTCATGTCTAAACACATACTCTGTCACGCAGCACATTTCGGCAGAGAAAGGTATTTTACTGATAAAAGCAGCAGCATCTCATTCACGTCCCCTTGATATTATTTCCAAAAGATTCGAAGCCCAAGCCCCAAACGATGAGCCCAAGTTTTCTCTGGTGATGTCCAGTCGTGGTGCCGTAGTAGGCATTGTGCCGCGTTCACGTCGGAGCAGCCAGAGCCCGGTTGCGCGCACACAAGAATGCGCCTGTGCCGGTTTGACGCTTCAAAGCGAAAGAGAGCGAGCGGGCGTTTTGTTGGAGAGATCTGACACGGAAAGACCCCCCTCTGAGCCTTTTTTCTTCGCTCCATCACTGTCATTATTATTCCATAGAACATCCCTGTACCTTGTTGATTCTGCTCACTCCTATAGTTCAAATAAGTGAACCCACACCCTGAAAAAAAAAACAATCGCCAGGTAAACCCTACATTGAGTCCCCCACGCTGTCATTCACCACCACGAGGTGACGCTGGGTCAAGCTGTGACCACGCGGTGTCTGAGTGACGGCGGAGAGAGCGTTTCAGAGAGCCATGACGCAACAAGGAAAACACTCCACAAGTAAACCATCTTCAGTCACTTCATCTGCAGCAAAACAGCAACTAAAACGCAGGATAACTGTTGAGTCCTTCCTTAGCGTTCACTTTCACTGTGTCTGTAATAACTCCACACATCAGTTTGTGAAGGCTACCAGTGACATCTAGTGGTTAGTCATGAAATTAACCCTGACCCCTTAGACGTGTCCAACAGTATGGTAAAAACTAAACTAAACTGAGCACTGCCCCTAGATTTCTTACTTAGAAATAATCCTAAAAGTTTGTATAATGCCATCATTTTAATTTTAAAGTCACATAAGTGTTGAATATATGAATTATGATTGATCCGCTCCTGTTCTTAGGAGTATAACAAGTATCTCCTGTAAAAACACCAAGCCAGGCTTTGCACCCTTTGCCTCTAAACCTCACTGGTTCATTACTGAACCGAGGCAATGAAACAGGCAGAAGAAAAAATATTTTTAGTTTAATTAGGAGTAGGAGGTGCAATTGATTTTTACTTTCATATGGAAATGAGATTTCAGACAAACCTTATCTTCTTTGTTGTGGTAATGACCTTCATAACAAATAAACAAACAAACAAAGAGAGAAAATGTAATCTTATTGAAGGTGATGGTATCTAGAGGTTGTGATTAAAGACATTTCTTATCATTCTCAGACGTGTGAAAAAGGCAATTTTATATTGACAGAATACAGCTGCACAGACCACTTAGATTCTATGTGCACAGGGATAGATAATGTTCATGGAAACTGTGCGAGTAAATAACACACCAAGGAAAAGCACGCAATGCTCTGCAGTTAGGGCAGTGGCAGATATATTCGGTAATTGATCATGTTCAAATGAAAATGCACGGGCAAGTCCAGGTTACAGTGAAAACCTATGGATCATCCCCATCTGTAGACGATCTAGTGCAATAACATCAGCAAATCTTACTAAGTGTGTTCTTTGATTTGGTGATGGGTATCAATGGGTATCAATTTTTACCCTGGTTTAGTAATGTCTCTTTTGGTTTGATTTGATTAAGTGATATTTATATTAAGAAGCATAAGCACAGCAAGCCTATGAGAAATAGTTACGTTGATGACTACAAACTCAAGACATGCAGGCGTTGCAATACAGGAAGTAGTGGTTGGAATTAAGTATTGCGCATACTTTGAGCTCCACGTTCATGCAGGCCTCAGCTGTGGGTGATTATACAATAGAATAACAGAGTCGAAAGCCTTTACTGTCACTCTATTGCAAAAATACAATGAAAAACAAACATAGTGATTGACTGTGAGAATGTTTGCTTGTCTGTTAGTTTGTAAGTGTTTGCCTTGAGATTCATCCAAGATGCACCCCGCCTTACGTCCAAAGCAGCAGTACAGAGAAAACAAATCCACACAACAACAAAAAAGAACAGTTACTGCTTACATGCATGTTTTGAACTTGAGTAAGGGACACTAATTCGGAGGATGGGTTTATCGGGAAGTTAAGTAAGTGTCACTTTTTTTTTTATAGGATACTTGAGTAAGGGATTGCGAAACATAATGTGGTAATTTATTTTAAAAACATTTCTCAGTGCCACAACAAAAGGAAGGATAGAGGAATATGAATCAGAGGAGGAGGGGCGTCATTTAATCATTTACACAGAAATGAAACTATAGCTCTGCACAAAAACAAAAAGCAAGGTTCGAAAAGGAACAAGCCAAACAGAGACTTCACATCAGGAAAGGTAAAGTTGTTGATGCTGTCATTATTGGATTTTACATATTTGTGACTTGTTTGTTTGATTGTAGTACATGTTATTTGTCAGTTCTCCATCCATTATTTAGTTACTTTTAGTTACTCATTTTGTCAACACATTTCAATGTCCCCCTCTTGTCCTAAAAGCCAAAAGAAAGTGTTTGTTTTGAGTTTTTCAATTTTTCCATTTCTTTTTCTTGTTGCAGAAGCTTATGTCATGTCTCTTAGATATGGCCACATCCAGCTGTTTCTTAAGTGAAGATCAGTTTCAGTGCTCCATTTGTATGGACTTTTTCACAAACCCTGTTTCACTGCCATGTGGACACAACTTTTGCAAGGCCTGTATCACCCGTCACTGGAACAACAAAGAGCTCTGTCAATGTCCATTGTGCAAACAGGAGGTCAGCAAGTCCATCAAACTTTGTGTTAACACTTTATTTCGAGAGATTGTGGACAATTATAAACAGGATTATGCTCCAGAAGACAGTGATAAGCCAACCACTCCACAGAATGTGCTGTGTGACTACTGCCCTCAAAGCAGACGCAAGGCATCCAAGACCTGTCTGGTGTGTTTGACGTCATACTGTAAGGCACACCTGGAACCTCATCTCACAGTAGCTACACTAAAGAGCCACAAACTAACTGATCCTGTGCCAAACCTGGAAGAAAAGATTTGCACAAAACACAACAGGATTTTAGAAGAGGTCTGCAGCAATGATCCAACCCCTGTTTGTGCCTTATGTGCTAACAGCCGGACGCAGAGCACTATCCCCCTTGAAAATAAGTGTGAAGATAAAAAGGCTCAGCCTGAGAAGCAATATGAAGATGTACATTGTATTAAAATAAACAGCTCAAAGAAAAGTAAGAAAACCAAGAACAGCAAAGCATCTTCACAGAGAAAAAGGAAAAACACTGATGAAGATTTTGACACAGATGAGGCTTTTATGACCAAGGACAGTGTGAATTTAGAGTATGTTTATATTTGGTTTAACCACCAGTTGTACAGGTATGCACCCCTCCCTGAAACATGTGGATTTTCTAGAGGGAGATTCTACTATGATGTTCAGATTGAAACTAACAGAAGCTGGGATTTAGGAGTTGTGAGTGAAAAAATGCACGGGCAAAGGATTTTCAGCCTAAACACTGATGGACGATGGATCGTAAGATTAGATAGTCATCTTAAATGCACAGCAGGATGCCCTATGGACTCAGTGAAGATTCCTGACAGAGTTTTGGTGTGTGTAGATTATGAGCAGGGGCTCATGTTCTTATGTGATCCATTCAACAAGCTTGTCCTGTTCTATTTCACTAACTGTAGCTTCAGAGGGAAAATCACTTTATTCTCACGCTGTTCTTCTATTACAGGACCTTACTTAAATTTTGCAGATATTTTGTTTGTGTTTATTGTTTTTTTTAGGTTTCTATATTTTATTTTTTTAGATTCTTAAGGTGGCATCACGTGCTGCTTATCAGTTATATTGAAGGTTTTGTTAAAAGTGTAGATACACAAATGGACATAATTTCCTCATTGTACATTTAGATCTTTTACTCACGTTTTTCTAATATGTCTACAAATATACAAGTTATGGTTTACAAAAATACAATTGTTTTTCTTTGTAAAACGTCTGTTTATTTCATCATCACAGTCTGTAGATCATAGGTCACTTTAAATCACGGCCACTAGAGGGAGCAATCCACCCAGACTTTCGAAGCTCAGTCTAAATAAAGCCATTAAAAGTTCACATATTTATACAGAGGGAATGGTCGCTTTTAAAAAATTATAAATTCTTTTCATTGTATCTCTTCGGGCCACAAGGCAGGCACAGTAAAGTTGGCCTTTATAAAAGCAAGATTTAAAATGACAGTGTTATTGTTTGATAGAATTGAATACATTTAAAGTTTCTGTGACAATTGACCATTCAGAGTTGAAAGTGACACATAGAAAGTATAAACATGTAGCACGTATCTCTGGAAGCTGTCTCGGACCAGATGTGTGGACCACACTGTCAGGGTCTTCAGACTCCTGCTTCAGATGAGCACAACTTTCCACTGTCAAGCTATTTTAAGAAGCACAAACTATTCCATAGGGAATAAGATGGTTTACAATGTGACCTCCCAGGTAGGGCTCACTCTTAGAGAAAGGTCAAAGGTCCTCAGTATCCCTCAGAGCTGCTCATAGGATTTCATGATATCCACTGATGATTTGAACCGGCTGCAGTGCTTAAAGGCTATCCCTGAGAGAATAACCTCAAAAGCAATGACTTGTGGAAGTTAGATGGTTTAAAGAAAATGGTAATATGAAAAGTTATTTTAGTCATTTTAGGTAAGTTACATAATGCTCAATGAAAAAAATATATAATTATGATATAGGCAATGGTCAGAAATAAGTCACAACCAAGTCTGATGCAGTAAGCTCATCTAAGACACTGAAATACTTGTCTTTTCATATTAATAACTAATTAATTTTGAGTATATAGTAGTAATATGAAATTTCAATACTCCAAAAATGATGAGAGCCAAAGCTGGTTTGTAACAGCCTGACCTTTATAAGACACACACACATAACATTTCAAATAAAAAACCTTGTCCCTTTTTTTTTTTTTTGTACATTTATTAAGTAATATAAAATGGTGTATTGCGTTAGTTCAAAAATACAGAAATGTCATTGTCCAAAAATATTTACATTTCATCTTTACATTTTTAGTAAAGAACTGTGCATTTGATACACACTCAGTCAAAAGAACTATACAGCGAGTATTTACAAAACCTTTGTCATTGTCAGATCAGCTCTTCGTCTGCATTAGTGTAATACTATTTCAAAACTAAAATACTTAGCATTCTTAAGCATGTAATTATCAGAGACATGACACGTTTTGCAATGAGAGAAAGGTTATGTACAGACGTTAGAAATGACACTAAGTTACAACAAAGACCCAGCTTTCATGAAGCGAGCCCTGCTTTTTGACCAGGTCAGAGAACATAGTCGAGTTATTTCAAAAATGTCTTTCATAGTTGGAAATTTTCCAACAGGATCCCTCATATTTTAACTGTTTTTAATTAGTTTTACAGAATAAACTGTATCTATATTATTATTTTTAAGAAGAGTTGTAATAAGAGATACAACTCTGTCTTTACATTCTTTTTAAAAATGATTTGATAACCTTGTGACAGCATGCAACCAGATTTTTTTGTATATATACACCCTGTGACGGTAGTCCTTCATAAGTTAACTTAGCTTAAGTTATTCAGTACAGTCCTGTCATAGCAGGCTCGAAAAGCAAATGCAAGTTTCACAGAAGGAAAATGTATACATAGAACATTGAGAGACATGTTGCTGTTTAAGAGTTAAGTGCTGGGATTCTGTTCAGCAATAGTCAAGGTTTTTTCCTCCACAGGATGTTACAAGACAAACTTCTGGGGCAGATTTAATCTCTATACTCTCCATCTCTATGAAGAAGACACGATTCTCACCACATAAAAAAGCATGTTTTCACTGTGGATATGTCATTAGGATTAGACCACAGTAAGTTTACTTACTCACAGATACATATTAGTATAAACTATAATACTAGTGTATTCCACTCCACATTGTCCTTAGGGCAGTGACTGTGGCAGACGCAGGTCAGAATGACCATAACTGGCCTCCTGGTGGTTTTACCATTGGAACACTGGAAGTCCAGCAAAGCGGTCCTGGTCCGGTGTGGTGTGCAGCAGCGACCGTCAGTACAAGTGCCGCAGTAGCGAGGCTTGTAGGACTGAACACTGGTGCAGTTCTTGTAGGAGAGGTGGACGGCTGTGTCGCTCCTCACAATCCTCTGACATTTACTGCCCCTCTGCAACGACACAATAGTGAAATCCTGCCTCTTTCTAAACCATACCACTGTTTAGATAGGTTTGAATTTAAAAAAAAGGAACCTTGGGTGTCAACTGTGCCACTGCTGTCAGGGGAGTCTGTTGATCGTCACATGGTCTGACCATACACAAACGACTCTGCTTCACCATCTCACATTTAGGATTCTTGTTGGTCACTCGGGTTGAAAGTCCCATGCCGCAGGTTCGAGAACAGGCTCCCCACTCTGTGGTTTGCTCAATGCAGTTCAAGCTTGGATCCCAACCATCAAATCTAACTGTTTCCTCTTGACGGTAGGCTGCAGAAAAAAACCCCATCAGGTTAAAAACTGTAGGAATTATTTTAAAATTATAGTGATGAAATGCAAAAGTGCCTCTCATTTCCTTTGTAAAAAGCATGAATTCTCATCATAAATTGCACCATGAATTAACTGAAGGCTGAAAAATACTTTCAGATTCTTTTCTTGCCTTTTTTCTTCATTCTTTTCTTCTCCTCTTTTCAGTAAAGAGGTCAGAGACATGTACATAACCTTTTCACTTTATGTCCCACACTATGGTGATATATTTGTCCGAGAAGAGCTTTTTTTTTTTTTTTTTTTAACTCATTTTCTTTGAGGTTCACTCACCCGCCATGGCAAAGCCTCCCAGGGCACCGGCCTCAGTGTGGGGTTCACACACCCACTTCTCGCAGCACTCTCCTGGGATATGGACTCGTCTGGGCATGGGGCAGTCCGGTCCTGGCAGCATTACGTCCACATTGCAGCGAGGCACACAGCCGATCTGTCCATCCCGGCAAATGCATTGGTATTTACAGCTGGGGAAGAAGATCTGATCATTCTGATAGACGGCCCCATCCAGAACACACACATGTCCCTCTTGAGCTGAAGATAGATATAGAGGAAGTTTATGAAACCTCCAACAACAATGAGAAGTTGGAAATTGGAGAATCACTCACCAGTGCAGATGCCAGCCCCCTTCTGGACATTAGCCGTGTAGTCACAGTGCAGCCCTTTGTGTGTGTCACAGGGATAGAGGTCAGAACAGAGCTGGCCTTTCTGTCTTGCACATACAAGGCAACATGCACAGTCGTCCAGGATCAGTTGTACCCCGGGGGCACACATGGGGGGCTCTTTGGGGCACTGGCATATACGAGGACACACCTGGGACAATGCCAGTGTCAACACCTGAACGAGAAAGTCAATTATATTTCAATTTTTGCAGACATGCTGATTTCACTGAGCAGTTATTTTAAACTTTATTGTCACGTTAATGCTTTTCATTAATCAATGCTTGGTTATATCTTGTTAAATCTTTGTGTTACTTTTTTTTTTTTTTAAGTCCCCCCCCTCCACTGTTGTTAAAAAGTCATTAAGCAAAACGTATTATTGTTGGTACATACCTGTGCCCAAAAGTAAATCACAAAAAAAGCTCGTGTTGACATTTTGGACATCTCAATCAAGCACAATCAAAATATCTTCAGTGTCAAAGGGTTCAGTTGAGAGCCTTATAATTCCCTTGGGTTTCAGAGTAGGCTCTTCTCGTCTTGTCTCTGTTTCTCTAGACTGTAGCAGAAGGCTGAAATCTCTTTGTCAGTGTGGCCCAGAGCTCAAGAGGAGAGGGCCTTATATAGAGGAGTGGTCTCTCTGGTGCTGTGACGACAAACAGGAAGGAATGTTGGAGAGATCGCCCAGAGAGCTGCAGGAGGATGAGGCTGACTTTTTAATGTGGGTTTATGTCAGAGATGGAACCATAAACACAGCGCACAAACTGAAAGAAAAGAGGTGTTTTGATTTTACCATTTAAAATTTACATTAAAGGTACAGTCATGTAAATCATATTAAAATAACTGTTTGTAAATAATAATAATAAATAACAAAAATGTAGATAATAAACTATCTATTTCTGCAACAAAGGTTATTTTTGTCGCGTATGACTGGGGCTCACCATAGACCCTCTGTTAGTGGGTGGTAACCTTTCACCTCTCTACTCAAACCCCTTCCTACGAGGTCACAAAGTAAAAGTCCTTTATTCCCTTGAGGGACGTTCCTGCTTCCTTAAATAGCTACAAAGTGGAAAATGTGGTTCATCCGTAGCTTTGAATCAGTGGGAGACTGACACGGAGCCCAACATGTGGTGAGAAATGTGCTTTGTCTTCAGCTGTTCTGCACAGAGCTGGGGATACAACAGGCGTTGAGATGTTAATGATGGAGTCTTGAAAGAAAAAGAGTGACCTATATACGAACGATATTATTACTTTTGCACTGGCCCTAAATAGTTCATAATTATTGAAATGCTGTAATTAAAAAACACAGTGAACATTATTGTCCACAATGTATTATTTTGACCACAATAAACATTGGATCTAATTAAGTTAAAATCATATGAAAATGTAGACAAACAAAACTAATCCTACATACGCCACCATTTCTTGCAGGGTGAATGTGACCTGCATCAGAATGAAATCTTTGTTAAGATGAGCAGATGTCACACAGTGTCATGGGAGTCTGTATAATGGTGGATGCATCTGCACAAAAGAAAGCCCTCACACACGTATGCGAAGGTGGATACCACATGTTGAAAGTTTATTGAGCATTTGCTGTGTTTAGAGCGATGGCTCCACTTTTAGGCGGTCTGTTTCAAGTGTGATATTTGCAGGTGCTGTATTACTCTCTGTGTTAGAAGGACATAACAACTAGCAAGTTTTAAAAGGAAATAATGTTAAAGAAGAATACATGCCCAGCCCTTGATACATCTACTGCCACACAAGGACAGTAATGATGACTTACTGCAGATTCACTGGTGCATAGGGATGTCCTTGGCATTACTGGGGTAAACATACACAGTGTGTTCTAATGTTTCAAGTAGACTAGTAGGTGTATCAAATTTATGTTGCATTTCCTGGTGGTCTGTGATGTCTTAGGCCCCTAATGTACATGATGCAATTGAAAGGTTTATTCATGAACCCTATCCAACTGCATTCACTGTCTGTGTGTTTTTATTTAATCTCTGAACTATTTCCACTCTTATGTGCCACTTAAAGTTAGAGAGGGTAAATATAGGTTGCTACATTTCATGTTAATATCAAACTCTTTGTTTAACACCATAAAAACATCCATCCTAGATATTTCAGTAGTACTTTAAACTGTGGTTTGACACAGTCTTTTCAAAACAAAGCCAGCAGTAAAAACACTGGATCAACAGTGGGTCTGTCGTCCTGGTAGCTGCTGATGTTGGACTTCAGAAATATTGCAGGGTGGTTAGGCCACACAGTGGATGAATTCACTTAAAGATTCATACAAACAGGACATAAATTGCACATAACACTTGAGGTCAGCTGTGTGTGGTGACATAAGGTGAATGAGTCAGCCTTGACTTTTCTGAAGTCACCATAAATGTAGGCTGATGATCATTATTGTTGCTTTCTACAGGTTCATTAACCAACATCAAACTCTAATGAGATAACATTGTGTCCCAGTGCTCAATGTGGACTTTGTAATAACATTGAGCACCAGAAATGTCAGCTAGCACCAAAATAATGGGCACATTATTTAATAATTTATTTAATAAAGATGGTTATTTAATAATAATAATAATTTAATCCATTTTTGCTCAAAGAGAAGAAGATGGAAATTGCATATTAAGCCATGTGCTACACAAAGACATCTCAAGGATGAGACAGACAAAGCAAAGTTATATGTGGGCATAACATTTGGCAAGACAGCTCACCTTTTCCTTTCTTGTGTATAGAGCGTTATCATTATCACCTACTAATAACTAATACAATGCTTTTATTATAATAATAAAGTTAAAGTCTAAAGTGGTTCGAATGCTTCCTTTTTACCATCCAGTGAATATAAATAAAGATTTCATTACTTCCTACAGGGTCCCACTTTTTAAAATTTCTCACTGAGCTGCGGTCAGTCATCATCTTGAACATCTTGTGTGGCCACCCCAGATCTCTCACTGGAGGTTTATTTGCTGTATGCAACTGTATGTGAGCTGAGACACTGAAACGTTGGGTGGCACTGGAACAATGTGGCACACTGTGCAGCAAACATGGGCAGCTTACTTCAGAGACCATAGACCTGCTGGACTATAAGTGGGCAAAGTGAAGTAATGCTCCATAAATCCTGACAAGACGAGGTCATCACCCGCTCCACATGGCTCCAACAGGGAGTTCCAACAAGAAGCTCCAACTGGGAGCTCCAACTGGGAGCCATGTGGAGTGTCCTCACAGTCACAGTTTGCAGCTGTAGGCAGACGGTATATGTTACATCGTTGTGTTTGTTTAAACTCTTTTTGTGCAGCGCTGAACATATGGCCACCACTTGGGGAAGAACTTAAAGAAAAACAAACTAAAATATTCAAATGTGTGACTATTTTTAGCCTTAAGAGTTTAGTTACCCAGAAAAACTGTCCAGGGAGGCCAGAGTGGTTCAAACTCATTAAACACAGGTATGCCATCCAGGAAGGAAGCACATATGCATGACAGCTTCATTTAGACCGACACATGACGACCTTTTGTTTGTCAAATGTGGCAAACCAACATCTTTCCAGTTACATTGTTCCTTCTGTATGTTGCCGGTGTACATTGGTTTGAGTATTTGGTCTAAGGTTCACAAAAGCTGCTGGTGACGTAAGTAAAGTGACTTCCAGAGGAAAACACCATGGCTACACTCTTTGCATTAGTGGCATAGCAGCTCCAGTTTAAACAAGTTCATTTATCTCCTGGTCACATATAGACATTTGACACAACGTCAGCATGTGGCATGACGCACTCATCAATTTTACAGAAGTAGTTACACTGAAAAGGGAGTTGGCACTTTCATTCACCTAAATGCATTGTCAGGAGTGTTTTAAATATAACTCACATTCAAGGCATTACAATAACCTGCGCAGAGTTGCTCAAATACGATTTTGTTTGATCGTATGCTATATATTAACAAAGACAAATTTCTTTACAGGTCAACATTTATTCCACTCTAACTGACCTTTAATTGTAAAGGTCACCAAGACGCTCACGTGAAGCCATGGAAACCAGTGACCCGGCTCATCCATATGCTATGAATTTTATTTACTGTTGGCTACATTTAGTGTCGCATTTTAGGAAAGACAGTATTAGACTTCACCTAGGAGAAAGAAAGACACGCAGCTTTAAAAAGGCCACAGGGAGACTTTAAGGGTGACAATTTACAGCACCTTTACTATTTGTTGTTTACTCAGCAACTAAAGGCGAGCACGGTAAAAAAGAAAAAGGAGCTGAGGGTCAGTAGGACTAGATGCTTGACCTCTGGCTCCAGTGATAACTTCAGTTCACTTCGGACTGCTTAAATAAATTTATCAGGGAAAACATTTTTATATGATGAAAAATGATAGAGGTCTGATACAGATCAATAACTCCTTTTCAGGGCATACATAATTACTATCTCTGGCATTTTAGCATTGAACAAGTCTTTTCAGCAAGGTAAAAAGAGATTATCTTTTGTGACAGGTAGCAGTAAAAAAAATTCTCATTGAAACATTGATAGTGGAACTTAAAAATATTGCAAATTAATAATACTTGGGGGTAACGGCCCAGGCAACGCGTCCTAATGTCCACTAGAGGGCACCATTGTAAAATGTAGCTCAGACGAGTATCACTTTTGGTCTCTGAGGTTCACTTCTGATTACTATCAGTTTTAAAACGATCACATTTGTCACTTGTTTAACATAGACATATTTAGAACTAACGGTTCCTTTTTTTTTTTTTAACTCCTGGTTTATAACACGTTTATGGGCACAGTGAGATACTTTGACACTGAAAAGAAACAGAAAATTGAACAATGGAGACAGAATTAAGCTTTCATGATCATGCATTTTAATGTAATATGTGAAAAGTGACAAGAACAAGTGAACAAAAGACTGAAGCACAACCCATATCTGCTCATCATTTATCTTTATAGCATAGGAAGAAAAGGCCAGATATTGTATTTACTCATAAACAATTGGTATATGTTATAATAACAGTCAAACATTGTGTACAGGAGACAGAGAGCTTTCATCTTAATGGGGAGCTGGTCTGTTTGCCTTGCAGCAGCTGCTGTGCCCACACATACTTACCCACAGCTGATAAGGCCTTCACTCCACACGTATGTGTCCACATATGAGTCCACACAAGGGCTTTTACCGTATCTAAACACAATGTGAAGCCTCTTTCTCTTTTTATTGTGCATCATGTTACCAATAACACACACATGTAGAGCTGAAGGATATCGTATAAGGCCACAGGATGCAAGACTTAAGAGCTCAATGTGGTCTGAGGTGGAGGAAAGCTTTTATCTCTGCACCATTAGCTTCCCTTTAGTAGCCAGAGGGGTTTCCATCCACTTACATGGGATGTTTTGTCTTCATCTGGCTTCAACACATGAAAGCTCAGTCTCTCTACATGCTCTCTACAACCAGTACACATGTACTGTGGTTGATTTTTACACACTAGCCTTTATATCTCCTGGAGCTTAAGTCAATACTGCACTGTTAAATCTACACTTCTTACAGCTATAACTATATATAATATGTAGACCAATCAAATCTTCAAATCTAATTTATCAGTTTTTGTTGTGTGTCATAGTTTGCTTATACTGTAGTTGTATTGTATTCATGTTTTACTCTTAATGTCTGTTTGTATTTTTACCCTTCCAGATTAAACTTTCACTGCATTAAATTAGTAAACAACAAAAAAAGATTCCCTTCTGACATGTTTTTATTTTGTCCTGTTATGACAAATTAACAATGACAACAATAGTACCTTGTTGACAAAGAAACATGCATGTGGCCAAACCTAGTGACACTGCTGATACATTAAAACATTAAAAAGAAAAGATAAGCCATACAAACTTATTAGTATTATACAAATCAACCACACTTTTCATTATCGTCATTTACAACATGCACAACGTGATTCATCTTCTCATACAACGGTATCACTTCAGGATTTAATAAAGCTTTATAAATATTGACCCGAAAGAGGACTGATGTGCATTAAACACACTGCTCTCAGTCCACAGGCCACTGAGGATACGACACACACTGTGATAAAACACAGCTCTGTGACTAAGGCTTGACTCCCAGACACAGAGACAGCTCATTCTTCTGGATCTTTCCATCTTTGTTGACGTCACAGTGGCGCAGAAGAACGGCCCGCAGTTTGTCCAGATCGGGACCAGACAAATTTGGCTACAGCAACAGAAGAAGATGTGTTCAAAACTAGTTCTATAAAGAAACTACTGTGTATGTTATCTCAGTGCCCTTTCCACTCTTCTCTCAGTGTGGACAAACTCTTACTGCACAAAACTAAAATCATCATTTTGTGATTCTTACCCTGACCAGTCCCATCATGTCTTTGACGAAGCCATCCACCTCTGGACCCTCCAGCGCTCCTGTTTTACTCTGTATCAACAAATACATTCTTCAAATTTATCACACTTAAACAATTCTAACAATCATCATTCATACTGAAGTTGATCAGTGGCAAACCTTGTGTGGACATCTATATCTGAGACCCCTCCTGCACTTGGTTAACATGGCTTTTATTTATTAACAACCCTTAGAGTCTTTAAGTGGTGAAGAGTTTGTGTGGTGAATGACTATGACACAGTTAAGTACTTATCCCTGAGAGTGAGTTGACAACATAATGAGCTCATTATCATCATAGACATAACACAGCTAATTGGACTAACTGTATGTAATGTGCTGAGTCTATTTCTGTTCTTCACCTCAGTGTGCACAATGTTATCAAATCTTCATTACTTACCACATCATAATGCTCAAAGATCTTTTCGAAGTCCCTCTTCCTCTCGTCTTTACTGCCAGCCTGCAAAAATATATGCAATTCAAATAAAAAATGCAGAGCTTTTATCTTATTGTTTCCAAATAAAAGAAAAAAAAACCAACTTACATCCATTTTAAACTGAAGGAGAAAATTCTCCTCCAAAGCCAGGATCCTAATTTTGAAAGAATGTGTTATTTTCAAGCATGCATCTCAGATAAACAAAATAATGTAAGAGTGGTAGGTTGCATCACAAAGACATAGGAACAAAGTCTGCAAAACATTAATTTGGTACCTTGCTAAATCATTCAAATCCAAACGCCCATCCTTATTTTTGTCAAAGATTTTCATCTGCAAGAAGAAAAAAATTTAATCTAAGAAACATCTAAAGTTAGTGTTTAATTTAGTCCACTTGTGAGCCAAATGGTTTTCACTGAAATGAACAATATTTGAAGATTTTTTTTCAATCTAAGCAGTAAAAAATATAATAACATCATAACATTTTCAGTGAAACGTGCTTCATTTTCGATTTCACTGAAATATAGCAAATTTTTCTTAGAAAAGACACAGTGTTAATCAACAGGTTGTACAGGTATCCAGACCATTGTGTCTGTGTACTCGTCCATCTTTTCAGCTGACACTTCCTTTTGGTGCTGCTGGAACAAGTCTTTCAGGAATGCCTGGGTGACAAGGTATTGAAAAAAAAAAATATTACTAGCAAACATAAATGGATGAGTAAATAACTATTCTGCATAAAAGAGCTGCATATTTCCGTACATGTTTAAACCATTACCTTGAGTTCCTGGGCAGAGATGTATCCACTGCAGTCAACATCATACTTCCTCCATATCTACAGAGACATCATCATCAGACATCATCTTCATCACATCAGTTTATTCTACAGACATTCAACAAGAGCTTTCTGTTGTCTATAGGTACATTATAGACACATGAAGTTTGAATTGTTTGGAATACATCATCATATTTGTGATCAACAGGTGCATAAAGAAAATATCAGCAAGGCAGCCATTATCTGCTTTGGTGGGAATAAAAAGGAAAATGTCTCTGTCACAGTCCAGTGAAATTAAACATAAACTCATTGGTAAATCTGTTAACTTTACTACCTTCATGAAGTCAACACTGTTGTCCAGAGGAGCCTCTCTGTGGAAAATTAACAGGAAGTTCTCATCCTCAGGGAGAATCATGTTGGCCAGCTATGAAGCAGGATAATAGAAAGAGTAGTTATTGTATATACTGGTCTCTGAAACTGTTAGGTGCCAAACCTACTTACATGTTACCTATTCCTTCTCAATATTATATGTTTGTCATATACGTATGTACCCAATGGCAGCTCTTCCTGACTATACTGTGTATGCTGTGTGTGTGCCCCTTTAAAAAATAGGCATCCATTAGTAAATTAAACTGGACCCATCTACACTCTCTTTAAAACACTGCATGACACTGCAGCCATTTACTATAGGCCATAGAGCTGAATTACTGCAGTAAGTTCCAAAAGCGCAATGCACCACCAATGATGCCAACTGTACGACAGCGGCCATTCAGGGAGCAAGTGCCAGAAACACTACATGTAAATACTGACAAAAGAAAAATGTGCATGTTCATATTGAATATGTCTATGTATATTTTGGAATCAAGCATCGTCATATCAGCTTCTACATCATTAATGTTTGATTGAAATGATGAAGCAAAATATGACAGGATGCTGTGGTTTGTTGGTCGACTCAGCAACTTCCTTTTCAAATGATATTCGCTGTTAGGGTTTTGCAATTCTATAATCTATTTCCTACTTTTTAACTACATTTATACATATATAGATTTCATGCAGCTTACATTAGCATTAAACATAAGTATGCAGGAGTAGTATAAATGTGTGTGTCTTCAGCAAGCTGGGTTAGCACTGCACTGTTTGAAGTGATGTAGTGCATGAAAGCATGGGCCTTTTGAATGGATAGTCTACTTTTGGAGGAGTTTTTGTGTGTTTGCTTTGATGAAACTGTCAGGCTGAGCCAACATGTCTCTTTCTGCCAAGGCCCTGATCACATTACAAAGCCACACACCTGAATATCAATGACTTTACATGTAGCCAAGCATGTCATGTAAGCAGGCAGTCTAACTGGCTGGTTAATCAATTTAATTTAATTGAAATGCTTCAATTAATAGTAAACTAACTTCATCAACCAGAAGTTAATTGCTGTATTGTGAAATATAGCAGGCCAATAACATATGTTTACTGACTTTCATATTGGGTTTTCTCCTGCTGAATATGTAACACCAATGTACTAAAAGATGCAGTTTTTTGATTGGCAGTGTGTTGTCTCCATAGAAACACAATGTCTGGTCATTAGCTAATTAAAGATGACAAGAAAGAGAATAAAACACAGTCTGAGAGATAAGCACATGCATTCTTTAGAGAAGACAGTGGGAGGGAAACAATAATTTAAGCTGCTAGTTTTGTAGAATGACAGTAATTCCGAGTGCAGATACAGTGCAAAAGCAGAAACCCTTTATCTGATCAATAAAACTGAATAAAATGCATTTTATAGTGCATTTGTTTCCTTCCTGAAACACAAATAAATACAGTATGTACAACTAGACAGACCT
Organism: Rhyacichthys aspro; assembly: GCA_036850595.1. Classification (NCBI taxonomy): domain Eukaryota; kingdom Metazoa; phylum Chordata; class Actinopteri; order Gobiiformes; family Rhyacichthyidae; genus Rhyacichthys; species Rhyacichthys aspro. The sequence goes on along the minus strand of CM072163.1, from coordinate 10,492,321 downwards.
TTTGAACATCAACAGTTTAGGAAGTGCTTTGTCAAAACTGTCACCTCTAACCACTTCTTGTCTTGCTGCTGGAAGGAAAGAGGTGATATGTACAAACTCATGTTGTACCTCCTGAATCTGTAGCCTGCCGTCTGCAGTGACATCATAGGCTGACATGAAGCGCTGCTTCAGCCTCTGAACTCTCTCCTCAGTCACTTTCTCCTGCAGAAAAACAAGAAGCAATCATTGATTTTCTGCCATTGTGCCAAGCTTACAAATGTGTTATGATTTGTAGTGGAGGAAGAGGACCTTTATTTATGTTACTCATGAACAAATCTTAAAAAAAAAAAACCCAAAACAGTTACTATGAGTCACTGTTATTGTAAAATGTGTCTCCATGGATACTTTAGGATTTTTTTTCCAAGGTCTGTCTCCTCAATCAGAGGCTAACTTTAGTAAGCCTATAGCAAAGCAGCTTTAGATCCTTTGATCAGTTATTTATAACTTCCTATTCTGATAAATGCAAGTATATTTACATTAGTGGTCTGATCTTGCTTTAATTAGCAACAGGCTGCCAAGAGAGCCAGGCTACATGTTAGCAGCTGAAACACAAAATGTCTTCAGAAGATGAATGAGAATAAATGTCTATTTTCCTGTTTAGATCTGTTTTTATCTCACAGATAATTAAACAACTGAAAGTGTGGTCTACAGTGTAATATTTAAAATACCCTGCTTAGCTTGATCATTTTCAAACCCCTAGTCATTGTCCTGTAACTATAGAAACTGATAAATCTGGATTTTAAGATTGTGATATTATAACTTCATGTGCTGCACACAGAACACTGCAGACTACAAGATACCACTGCTGCTCATTAACCAAAGACAACTGTTTGTTAACTGCACAGCTCTCACATTCTTGTTTAGTACCAACGATATCCTTTGGAGCTCATCTTGTGCACACATTAATAATGTATTTAAAACAATAAATGTTAGGAAATAAGATTATCACTTTTTAGGATGAAACACATGAATATTAACCTGAGGGTATGCAGGGCAAGAAGATGTGTGTTTGCCTATAAGCCCATTGGTTTACCAGAGAGCAGAAACACAGCATCTCACTAATCGTTATGTGGCATATTGCTTCAGGTGTAATTAGCCCCATAAAGTGCTCAATTGCAGGGTTCTGAGCAAACACTTTTTTGCCATTAGCAGACACAACATTAGTGTGTTTGGTCAATATGTAACCACATTAAGTGCTTTTCTCAGCGCAGTCCTCGGACAGACACCAAAGCTCATCAGTTACACAGTCACCCCACCCATCGGCACACCTTGCTTTTATTTAGTCAAAACACAACTAACATGATGGGTTTGATTGAGGTTTGACTCAAATATGACTCACCTGTGGACCCAGTCTCCTCATCATGTGGCGGAAAAAGTCATCAAGCTCATTGCCTTCAATGTAGCCATTGTCTGCAAGGTAAAAAGAAGGTGAAAGGGTAATGAAAATGGATGTGGCATCTTACACAGAAGTGGCTAACTCGCTCCTATTACTTTGACTTCATGCAGCTTACATTAGCATTAAACATCCTATCCAACTTCCTGTTGCTATTTTATTGACACATAATTTGCAGAAAGGCAATAGCTACTTTCATCATCTAAATTAACAGAAAAAAAAAGAAAAAGAAAAAAAAAAAAAAAAGGTCCTCACCATCTGCATCAAAGTGCTGCCAGATTTCCAGGAAACCAGCTGCATCCAGTTTATCAAACCCACTGTCCATATTAGTAGCTAATTAAGAGGTCAAACTCTTACACATGAACACAATAAAGGATGAAGTGACAAACTGTGTTACACTGCTCAGTGTCTGCAAGGCTCACACAGTTCTGACTTTGTACAAGCCACACCTTCTGTGACACAGAGGAATAGCCTGTCATACTGAGCATAGATTTGCCCTCTAGTGGTTGAAGTTTTTCACTGATAGCCTTAAGATAAATAACAGGAATGTAGACAGTTTCAAGATGTAAAATTATTTTAATAATTAATAGTATTTGCACGAATGGATTTTTTAATAAGAGTAGACTAGTGGAACATATTAGTCTAAGACAAAATAGAACAAATCATCAAGACTCATCATGAGCAAACATTATTTTTCCAACTCAAGGAAAAAACATCAACATTTTGTATTATTTTCTTTTCTGAAGAATGAAAGTAACAGTACATTGATTAAATTTAAAAACAAAACATACAGATAATTAACTTCAAACTTTATAAACACAATGTACACAGTGTGAAGAATAACAATGGACCCGAGGTCTACTTTAAATTCCAAATTATGTTATAAAGCCCTGGAGTAGTATTGTACTTAGTACCAATTAAAGAAAAATCAATTTGAAGTATTCAAACAGGTGCATGTATATGGCCTGTCCACATGGCAGTCATAGACATAAACCTAGTAATGAAAGCACATATACAAACAGTACAACTCACAGTGTCATGCAATCACACACAAGAAGATGCAATGCTACTGGGGTTTTCACCTGCTCCACTTCGAACCTTGGCCAACAGGACGAAGGTGCTCATTTTTTCAGAATGAAACCAAAAATAATTTGCAGCGGCACAACTGCTGCTCCTGAAATCCCACATACAGTAGAACACAATTCTACATGAGAAACTGCTGACTATACTTTAAAAACAACGAAGACTGCTTCAAATAAAGTCACAGCTACATGTCATATTGCAAATTGACCTCAACATAAACTTTGCAAGAAAAGGATATTTTCAAAATATTACCAACTGATTATTTTGGAGATAGACAAACTATGTACAAACTGTATTATTCCCAAGCCATAATTAAACAGAGCTTAATGAAGCCTTCAAGAAGACATTAAAAAACTCCAAAGCTAAAGGTGCAACAGTGAGACCTTTGGCCCTGACAAAACAGTATAGAAGACAAGCTCAACCCTTTTTTTCACACTTTTGTTTAGAGGGACTCCAGTTCACTATGGTAGATAATACTGAGAGCAGTACAAGTGGCAGACCACAGCAAAAAGAGCGTTACAAGAGGAAATAGAGGAATCAGTGAGATCTGTGTTGTTAGGGTGTAGTATTAGGTAATGAAAATAGAATACAGAAAAAGCTCAGAAAAGTATCTGCATTAAAAAGACATCCCTGAAGTCTCAAAGAGAAGCTTAGAAGAAGCATTGTCAAGGCTGGAGTCCCCTCAATGTCCTGCTTTTTAAACAGAAAACAAACTCAAGTAGCCATCGCTGTCTGTTATCTGCTTTCACTGGAAAATTAGCACACTATGGGAAGGTTTTTTAAATTACATATTTTATAGTCATCTGAATCTAAGAGGAAGTTGGAATCTTATAAGAAGTATGTAGTAAAATGTAATGAGGAAGTCTTAAGCACTTCAAGCAGAATAATCCTTGTCCACAGTGATAACATTAGTGTTAACAGTGCTCAAGCCTTAATGATTAGATATCACTAGAGTTAGTGCATTGTAGTCCTCATAAAGCACAGACACTTCATATAGTTACTCCAGCACCCTCACAGGGAAACATCAGTCTTGTAGGCGTGTTTGATATTAACAGCTACATCCTAAAGATATTTGAACTGCACTTGATTTCTGGATATTGAGCTGAGATACTCAGCAAAACCTGTGTTTTCCTGTAAAAAGTAAAAATTGCATATTGGTAGGTTGTTGATTAACCCAAGAAGTCCAGATAAAATGAAGGAGATACACCCTGTGCATCCTAAAATGTGTGCAGAAAATAATATGGAGACAAAATGTCATTGGGTCCTGGTGCATTTGTATGTTTTAGATACAGTACTGTGATACTGGTGTGGTATACAAGTGGTTGGTCCCTGGTAGGCAAGCTATTGCAACAAACATCAAAGAGGCATTTATGTTGAGGCATAAAGATTATTAGTGCAGGAACACGGTGTGAGATCTGCACTGATGGTCAACCATTTTCCAAAACATCATGCCTTGTTTGCTCATGAACTTCTGCAAAAGGCCTTTCATCTCTACTGACTATTTGCTCAAATGCTTGTCTCTTTTCTAGATACACATAAAGAAAGATATAGAGATATAGGGTTTGTTAAAGGAAGCTCTTAGGACAGCTTGCACAGTTTGGTTTACTAGGTAATGTTCAGTCATTATCAAAAGTAATCCTTCCTACTCAAACATGACTTTATGCGTATGTTCCAAAATGCATAACCCATTGCTAGCGTGAAAAGACAATTCAATTACGTTTTCCTGCTGGAAGAACTTTTGAGGCTTAGCAGGAAAAACTTAGTTAAAGTTAAATTAAAATAATTTCATTGTCTGCTTCTTCTCCAGAGTCAGATTTCTTTGCTCCCTTGTCCTTGGCGTTTGTGGATTGCTCTTTGTTTTTGAAGGGACTGTGATCCTCAGAGTTAGTTCGGAGAGGGTTGGGCCGTTGAACAGTGTCTGACGTGGCCTTCACTAGATACACACAAAAAAACACACACAACAGGTTTTAAGTCAGAAGAATTAACTTGGAAGAACTTGGTAATTTACTTGAACCAACCTTCCTGAGTGCTTTTATTGGCAGACCCCAGCTGCTGACCAGTCGGCCCATCTTTGTCCTTATCTGACAGACCTCTTTTCAACGTCGGAGGGAGACTTGTGATTTTAGGAGAGACACTGCTGGGAGAATCTGGGCTCTCGTCTAATACATTACATAAAAAGAATACTTTAAGCCTTTTGCTGAGAACTGAAGCAGATAACATTTCCAAATTTGTATACCTATGCTCTTGCTGCTGCTCGTGGTCCGTGGTTTCTGTGGGATGGTGGGCCGTGCAGCCAGAGCAGGCTTGGGCGGTTTGGGACTTACAGGGCCACCAGGGGAACCAGAAGAGGAGGCAGCCCTAAGTCGGGGAGCTGTTTCAGGCTTGTTTTCACCACAAGGAACAGATTTGTCCGAAGATGTATTGGTAAAGTCTGGTTTACTCATGGTACAGCTAGGAGACCTGTTTTCAGGAGTGGGGGGCTGTGGCTTAGCTGTAGACACACAAAAGGGTGTTTAGTTATACTGAATGATAAAATAATGTCGAATTAAATGTCTGTTTTAAGCTGTTCAGTTTGAAAAAATAAGGGCAAATTAAAGATTCATGATAAAACCTACCTGTGGCATTGCTTTCAGGTCTATCAGGACTGGAAGACTGGAGAGAAAGGTAAATATATAAATGAAATACTACTGTAACAGGAAAAATATGAACTACTGAGTGTATTGATGTGTAAACCTATCATTCCAAATCTGTCCAGAAGAGGGCGCTTTTGCACTATTTCACACTATTGTACACTTTACAAACCAATGCTTTAATACTACTGATGCAGATGAATACCAACACCTGGACGGCATCCAGACTAAGCAGAAGGATGTGAAAGCATTGGGGCCTATGTGAAAAAATAAATAATAAAAAAAAAAAAGGCAAAACCTCTTACTGCACGCATATTCAGATTAAAATGTACATCTAACAAAAACATTAGTGATATCACTGTAGCGTCCTTTTTCAACCTCAAATCACAGCTGTCTGCACTGTTACAGGTTATGTTTGTGTTTTTCTATCACAGTGCTCACAGGGCGAGATGCCTCTTCAGTTTGTGTCTTTGGGCTCTGTTCTCTCAGCTGGTGTCCTCAGACGTCCAAATGTGCATTTATTTATTTTTATTTTTTGAAAATGGCGCAGGCAAGGACTCAAATCTAGTTTACTCATTTAGTGGTGAAGTTAAGCCACAAAGGTGCTTCTACTTATTTTACCTACAAATTTATTAACATAATTGTAAATGCTCAAGCTTTAAAGTTCAAATCGGGCTCTTGTCATGGGCTCCAGATTGTCTATTCTTTTACCTTGTGAGCTCTCCTCTCATGTTTGGCCTTCATCTCTGCCAGGAGTCCGCTGCCGATCATCTGCACACCCGGATGCCTTTTCCCTCCCTGGGGACTGCCTCGACCGTCTGAGCCCTCCCAAGGCTCATCAATAGAGTCTGGTGTTCTCAGATCCTCTGATCGGTCCGAGCTGCTGCTGTAGTCTGTGGGCTGAGAGCGACTAGCGTTGTCCCTGTAGTAAAAACACACACTAACTCAGTCTGGGACTTTAAAAAAGTCTGTAGTTTCTGATGGCATTTGGTGGCTAAATTAGAAAATTTCAATTCCACACCTCACACCCTTTCTTTCTAGACTATGTGAACACATGTGAAAGCATTCTGTTTTCTATGAACAGACCAAGTAATAATAAGAAGAACCTTTGAGAAAAAGATGAGAGGCTAACTTAAAAATATGGACGTGCTTCTCTTCTTGCTGTATTTAGTTTGTCACGGGCAGTGGTTAGAACAGTCTGTAAGGGTCTTTCTGAAACGGCCCCCTACACCCACACCATACCCTACCTCCTGAGTGTTCATGCAGTGGGTCCATCTAAAACCATAGTGTCAAGGGTAAGTGGCTTATCAAACCCTTTACTGTGAGTTTGCACTTACCCACTACGTGCAACACTGGATTGTGCTTGTCATGGAAGATGCTCCATACAAATTAAGTTCCACATTCCTCATTGAGCATGAAATTCTCAAACTAAATTTTTTTGGTTGATAATTGACATTGATGAGTGAAAACTCTGTAAGGTCAGGGAGATTTTTAAAGATGCATTTATTGCAACAAATCATTTTTATTATAACATGTGAAACAATGAATGTGCATCAACGCAAACTGTGTCTTCAATGTTTCACTCATCTGGATTCACTCTTCTTCTCATTTTCCAAACAAGGGTGAACAGTATTACAACATTAGTACCTGGACTTTTGCTCAGGTGCTGGGCTCTTTAGCGCCACCTTTGGTGAGGAGGGCTCCTCTGGGATGATGGAGGATGATACTGAGGTATTAGTGGATGGAGCATTAGGTTGGTTCTTCTCCAACTTATCCGATTTGTCTGACTTGTCAGGTTTATCTTTAGAGGATCGTTTGATGAGGTTTAGGAATCCACCTTTCTTTTTCTTCTCTCCGTCCTGGGATTCTGAATTCTTCACAGAACGTCTAAGATATAAGAGTTGAGTAAATGTATTTGACATTCACAAGCTTAATGAATAAGAAGAATTACAAACAGAGTTTAGTGCTTACTTAGATTCCATTTTGGTGACCTTTTTAGAGAAGAACTCATCCACACCTTCATCCACCCTTCCCATAAGCCCATTCTGCTCCCCGTCCTGAGATGGTGTACTATTGAGTGTCTAAAAATCAGAATATAAATTAATGTCATGTCAACACTTTTTATCATATTTATATGATTTAGTTTTTCACAAAATTAAATTTAGAGTCAATCATTAAAACACATTTTTTAAGCTTTTGAACATACAGGTACTTTGCTAGAATGTGTTTTCTTGTTCCTCCGTGGCCGTAGTTTGGTAAAGTGCTGTAGTTTCTTCTCCTCCTCAGATGGCAGATCCACGATTCCTCCAGATGATCGCTGCTCCAGTTTGGATGGGACTGGAGATGGTGTGGGAGGGGTCTGAGATGTTGTGTCTTCTGTATGAACGGGCACATCCTCCAAGGCTTTGTCTAAGTCAAACTCCATCTCTGTGCATTAAAAGATAATCCACTCTTAGTTACGTGTATCTGAAGGATTGGTGGATATAATACAACTAATTATGAAGCTATATCTAATACCTACCGAAGGCACGTGACACTGGTCGAAGCATTCTACTGTGGATACTTTTCCTCTTAGATTTAGGAGTCATCTAAATGAAAATAAAACTCATTATTGAATTAGCTTTTAGCAAAATATATACTGCTTATCTAAAGCTGTGCACAAACTGCTACTGGGTAACTGTCATAGTGCATAGTGCATGGCCATTTGTGCAGTGGGGACAAAAATTCAGCAGTGAAGCAGTGAAATGTGGCCACTCCACAACAACATTCCAACGTTTTTGGTCAATCCAACTAAAAGCATCATACTCTACTTGTGCTGTACGTTTTGCCTATTAGTTTCTGGTCAGATCAAATCACGGAATGCAACAGCACAGAGTACAGCAGAGTAAGCAGGTGCAGCAAAATGAAAAGCCAAATAGAATCTGAACAACAAGCAGCACGTTTAAAGCAGAGAAATAAGTGGCAGCACAGAATTACTCACACTGGTGCAGCAAAGAGTCTCCAGGAGCAAAGAGACAGAGGAGTCGGTGCAAAAGAAAGCCAAATTGGAAAGTAAGGTAGATAAAACATAATAAGGCCTAATGCACACAAAATAAAATCAGAAGAGAGATCGGCTTTGTATTTACATTGGACACGAGAAATAAACAGTATAAAACAGAAAGAGGCGTTGATAAAATGGGAAGCAGAACGAAGAGTTAAGAAGCCCAGAAGAATATGCACCAGTACATCCTGATGAGTTGTTTTTGATTGTATATAACTAATCATGCTAGTAAACACTTAATTAGATTACCTACATTGTTTTTTAGTTCATTAGTATGAGAAGTAGTATTAATCAACTTTCAATTAATAGAATACATTATACAATTTTTCCATCTAAACAAGTGGGACATTTTTCATTAAAACAGTGTATTTCTACCACAAACAACAAAACAAGAAAACACTTTTGCTAAAACCTACCATGCATGACTCCAGATCCTCCAGCCTTTCTCCCTCCAAAATCTCAGTTGAAGCCCGTTTAGGAATCTTCTCTTCTGGGATGTCCAGATCCACAGACTCTTGTTGAACCAGTGGACGTCCTCGCCGCACCAGATGGTCTGCCTGAGAGAACCAAGCATTCATGGAAACTGGGAAGTGTGCAAATAAAACCATGTCAAATCTCATTTAAAGTGTTTTCTGTGAACTTAAACTTACCAGTGTATGTTGTGACATAGAAAGAGCTTCCAGAATCTCATCAACAATACGATCAGACATGAAGGATGCTAAACTCAGCTTCACCTCACTAAAACAAAGAGAGTTGATGATGGTCTTTGGTGTTAATGAAAAAAACCCCACTTCTACTTCTAATTAAACATAAAGAAAGAAATTCATACCTGATTTTGTTGATGATATCGATGCCTGATTGCTCCAGGAGGGTTTTTGTGACGAAACTCTTGGGCACGAGCACCTTGGCCGAGCTGGCCTTCAACAGCTCTGAGCGAAGGTTGCTCTTCTTCATCACATGTGGACACAGGTGCTCTGCTGTATCCACCATCGACTCCAGCAGAGTCTGCACAGAGAGTGAGACAAGTTGTGTGGGCAATTAAGTGATAGGGAAAATAATCTAAAGTCTTTTGTGGCTGACTTCCTTCACCTGCAACTGTTGGTCCATCACTGTAGTGACCTCACCGGCCATAGACTCCAGTTTCTCCTGAATAGGCCCCACTGAGGAGCTGTTCACCTCCTCTCTGGAAGACGATCCTAGATGGTACAGTTTAGGGAGCAGCTACAAAGACACAGACAGATAATAAAACCATTACAGGCTGCAGGGGCAAGGAAATTGCCTAAAGTTAACAGTATATTAAAATGGGATTTATTTTTTGCGCTTACAGTCTTTGAATTTCTGGCATCTTTGACAAGATTTTCAGCTGATTTGACATCTTCCAAAATCGCATCTGCTTCAGAGTTTCTTAAAGAGTTCAAGTGGTCCTGAACTTTCACACATATCCGGTCAATCATCTGGGTAGAATAAATAAATACTGTGTTAACTGATTTGTATATGTGTATTTGATATGATGGCATCAACAACTGGCTGTTTAGTAACACACCTGTTGTGTGGTTGTGGTTACAATGCCCTGCTGCAGTCGATAGGCCTGCTCCTGTAAGTATTTTCTGGTTTCATGGTTCCTGTACAGGTAATTCTCAATCTGAGGAGCAGCACACAAGAAATCAAAATATTAACAAAATCATATAGCTATTGTTGCATTTTATGTTATGACAATTTGTTTCTAGTCTAGCTCTTGAAAACTCCACAGTGAGGCTTGAGTCAATCTGAGGACTTGCTGACTCACCTTTAATAAAGCATCCTCTGTCTTCTCTGGATTCGCCTTCAAAGCCTGTGAGGCATCAATGATGGGGATTGGCATGAATCGAATGGTAAAGTTTCTAAAAGAGAAAAGAAAGATCAACATTTTAATAATACATTTTAACAGGATTAATAGGTCCAATTCTTTGCATCTACATATCAAATTAGTTTGTTTTGTAATGCATTGCTAAAATGGTAAGGCATTTGTTGTTTACGGGCATCTTAGACTGTGCCTTCTATCTGCTCTCAGATTAATTTACTACATAGGTTGTAACAGAGGTAACCAGACATGATTGATATTTATAAACCGACAGGAAGGTGCTGTGGCTTATTCTTGAATAGTTATATATTGCCCATTGAAAGCTGTGCATACATTATTTTGCAGTACAGCACGAGACAATAGCAAGAATATAAAAGCATTGAAGATATACAAAATCTATCTTTATAAAAATAACCACACTGACTAACAGATGAGAGCTTATATCTGTTTTTGTCCTATTTCAGTGTAGCACTGGAAGAAAAATGAAAACTTATTTTTCAATAATGCAATATAGCGCTGCCAGCAGAATATGATAAACAATGTAAGATGAGAAAGCTGCATGTACATATGAGTCCTAGAAGCCAATTCAGTTTGACGCACGTTATTTCCCCCACAAACAGCACAGACCGATATGAATCATAAAAAGTATCACTCAGTCTCTCATTTTAGTTTCATCTTCTTTCTCTTTGTCAGCATTTCTCTTCATTTCTGTTTCTCTTTGTTATTGTATTCTCTTTGTCACTTGTTTGTCGCTTTGGCCTCTAGGGGTTCCTCCCTCTCATTCGCTCCTCTCCTTTAATATTTGAAACACACCTCAAGGTTTCCTACTGCTCAGCACTAAGTGAAGTCATCTCTAGTATGCTACAATTCTCTGTTTCTTGAACCATTTGTGATTAGTAGACATCCTAGTGTACAGTGAACAAAATCGATTTAATTAGAAAATAGCAATTTGCATTCATAAAACAAATAAGATTTTGTACTTTTCCAGAGCAGCTGCTACATCCTGAAGACCCTGAGGGCTGGTGTTGTTTCTGTCCCAGTACACAGTCCTGTGCAGAGGAAAGTCAAGGGAAGTTTGTTGTCAATTATCTTATTAGTAACAATAAATAACAAACACATATTTGGATAAACGTTTGGCTTTATCTCCTAGCTGCCAGTTCAAGAAGTGGTTAGGTCTATGTCCCACTATGTTATTGGGTGTCAACTCACCTGAGTTTGGAGTTGATTTGAAGTGCCTTGGCTAACATTTTGGCTCCCATGTCTCCCATAGCATTTCCGCTGATGTCCAGCCTGGTGAGCGATGTGTTGCTGCCGAGTGCATTGAGAACGATGGTAAGTTCACTTTTTAGTCTGGAGTCTGCCAGAGATAGAGAGGTGAGGGGCTGGGGGGGAAGACACAGGGTGTGAATAGGAAGTGTTATAATAGAAAAATGGTTTAAAATCCAGTGCAGTCTGATAAAAACAGCTTTTTATGTTTGAATTTAACATTTCATGGAGTAAACAGAGGTTAATATAAGCATTCAGAACAAATGCTGTACATAGTGCAAAATACCAGAACTGTGTGGAGTGTGAGCACTATTTAAGTTTCTTTATTCATTGACTTCATCAACTTTTTTTTCAAATTTCATATTTTAACCACCTAATTTTCTGCAAATGCAGTAAACCACAAAGTAACCCAATCAGCTTTAAGGAAACGTATCTTGTCTATAAGCGGTAAAGGCTAAAGCACACTGTAACAAATGCACGGATATAACTTCTGACTATTAAAAAATGGATTGACTTTTATAACATTATGCTGCCTTTACAGAACTTAACTTTAAACAGAACAAAGATAATCAAAAAGTTATTACTGGTATTACAGGTATTCTTATACAAGTATGAAAAAGTACAGTCACCACAGCTGGCATGAAACCAAAATTACTGAATTCCCCCTGTACCATAGAAATAGAAATAGATCCATATCACACAATAAAAGCCTGAGTACAAATCATGTTCATAACAAGAAGGTCTGAAATGAAATGGTGGCTCAGAAAGTGCACAGTGCGTGGCCATATCAAGCTGTAGGCGCTGGTAATTAAACCACTTCACTCTCTTTAAAGTAATGGACAGTGATAGGGGCTCATTTACTCAGATCTTATTAATAAAAAAAATTATGAAATCATTTTACTTCTCTGCACAAATGTCTTGTTAAATTAAGCCATTGCTACAAAGCCTGACAAATGCAAATGTCCTTCGTAATGAGCCACACTCATGATGTAATATTATTTGCATTGAGTATTCTGCTACTAATTTATTAATCATTTCTGTAACTGATACAGCTCATCTTTACAAAATCAAATGGTCTAATACACAACAGGAAAAATGTGCCTTGAATTGAATTAGTGACTGCACATAGGCTCTGTACATTTTTTCAAGAAGAAAGACATGTTCAATAGTCATTTTAGGATTAAACCTAACCTAAAACCACCTTTCTTTAGCCTTTTATTTTCTTTTCACTATCTTTACATTCTTGGGCCAAGCACCTTTAACCTGCTGGTATCTTTTTGTCACAAGCCATCCATCATCTTAACTTTCTTTGTGTCACTGTGTCTGCACAGCCAGATAACCAGCTCAGAGGGCACGCACACACACACACACACACACACACACACACACACACACACACACACACACACACACACACACACACACACACACACACACACACACACACACACACACACACACACACACACACACACACACACACACACACACACACACACACACACACACACACACACACACACAAACGACAAGCTTCAAGAGACCAATCTGACACAGAGAGGTTCAATAGGATCATCAATTTAGCAATTCTAATCCTATGGGAAATGAAGGAGAGCCTGCACTAGGGCCAAATGTGTTACACCTCCCATGATGAAGACAGTGATAAAATGAGGTCTGGATGGATTGAGGTAAATCATAGAGAATAAATATCGAGGGACTGGAGATCCCTTTTTCAAACAAGTTTTCCTAAAGTGCTCCTATTATAAATGATAGGCTTAAAACTGATAAATCACAACTAACAGGACACTAGTCATATTGGTAAAAAACCTCCTTAATCTAGTGCAAACTTACAGCCAACAAAAGGAGACATTATATTGTTTTGATGCAGCTGTAAGTGACTGCGATGGTATTACTGCATTCTGGTTGTTTTGCCTCAATGACGCTCGAGCTCAGACTTGTGTATTCTTACCGATGGATGTATTTGTTTGATGGATGCTACATTAATGCTGATATCAGAGAAAATGAAATTGAAAAACTCACCGACTCCTCCTCCTGGATCATATGGACCAGACTATCCAGCACTGGAGCAAGGTTTCTATACAAGGGGAGGAATAAATGAAACACATAAAAACAATTCTGCAGCAGGTTATTGTTTATTTTGTAGTGCTCTTTGTGCAGATTCTTTTTACTTTGACTTGATGTTGTTGAAGTTCTTTCCTAAAGACAAGTGTCTGATGGACCGGTTCTTGGCCAACCACACCAGTAGAGTGGACAGATCTGAGTCTAGGCCTAGATGACAAAGAAACATGGTTGAGTAAAACTGTAAATCCTACATTACTGTAATATTTATACATATGCAATGTATGATTATCCACCATTGTCGGAGATATCCAGACTGGAGATGTTGGGGATCTCTGCAATGCATCCTTCAAGGATCTGAGAACCTCCAGATCGCAACTACAAGGACAAGTAGAAAAACACACACATAATGACGTAGAAGTTTATGGTACTGTTTTAAGCAAAATGACTTATACACTTTTACACATTACACTAATACTGCTGTAATTGAAGAGACACCTTTATGGAAATTGCTTAAGGCTATGTATGAGATTAGGTGTACTGACTCATGATTGTGATGGGAATTGGATATAATAGTAAACAGAAACAAAGAATATGACCGGGGAATAATGAAACATCTGCCAGACGAAGACACAAGTGCAAAGGAATAGGATGTTAATTATTAAAAGAAAAGGGTTTAGTACTTACACAATGGCCAAGCTTACAGAGGCATTATGGGTAGAGAACAGTATGTCAGGGCCAGACCAACAATTACACACAGTAAACACAGATGCTTAACGGTCATACTTCGGCGCACAGACCAACACACTTTTATCAAGGCACAAACATTTGTACAAACCAACACTCAACAGGGAGTCATACACAGCCCTCATTGTGATGCTGACAGCCCATTCGGAGCAGTTTTTGGGTTGCCTCCATGAAACGGTTCATTAAATCTGGGAAGATTTCTATGGGAATCTGGGGCTGGATTTCCTGTCTAATTTGTATTCATGTGATATCTTTAGCAATCCCACTCAATGTATAACAAGCTGTCGTTTTCTGTTTAAACACGGGGCAGAGATGAAGGTGACGTGAGGATGTGCATGTATGTGGGTGAGCGGTGATGAAACAATTAGAGAGGGAACTGCAGACCACTTTTTCTCTTCTTCTCTCCACCTCTGTCTGAGGCCTGCCAAGTATTCCATTACACAGCCTCTCAGCAGTGTCAGTGGCCTGTCAAATAGGCTTGGAGTAGATCCCAAAAGCTAATTGTATTGTATTGGATGAAAATTAAATTCAATTTATACAAACCACACCCACAAACTTTAGTTAATAGCATCTGGAAAGCCACTTTAACTATAATGAGTCCCATAACTAAATGTCAGTACAAGTGAAGTCCTAATTAAAACCCTAAAAGGCATTCTACTGCAGATCTATGATTGAATCTCCATTTTCTGCTGTATTGTACATTTTTTAAGTAATGGCAACAAAGCTCATAATAATGTAAGGCGCTATATTTTCTTTTTAGTTGTAAGTGAACCAACAATCAGGAATATACCAGAGTGAGTAGCACATATGTGAAGGGACCCAAATCCCTGTTTTTTTCCCCAATGTCATCCCCTTTGTCCACTTGTCTGATTACTGTCTCTATGAAATAAGTCAAATGGATCTTACCTCACAGCAGCTGAGGTCTAGAGACACATCTTTTACATTGGGATTACTAGCCAGGCCCAGGAGGAGTGCTCTAAAAAGGTAAAACATAAAAATTACTCAAAAAGTCTGAGTATGGTAATTAACTGCAGCGAATCAGATAATTAGAAATGGTAAAAGCTGCTTCTCAGACTCATTAGAAAATAAATGAATTGTCTCTCACTTGAGGGCCTCTGGAGGCAGCTTGGTTCCTGACACATTGACAGAACTGAGAGACATGGCACTGCTGAAGAAGTGTTTAAACGATGGCGGCACCTCTTTGCCTTTCCTAGATGGGAATCATGACAGTTTAAGGACAGAAGAAAATTACAAAACAAAAATCATATACGATTGATTTCCTATCTTTACTTATTCTTTTGAAAATTCCCAAATTTCCTACACTTATTCCCTTGATGAAGCCTTCAACTCCTAATAGAGAAGCTGGAAAAAGGCTCTAATTTATCTGCTACACATAATACAGTATGGTGGAACAAACATGAATATTGTCACAAGTACTATTTCACCAGCAGGTGGCACACCAGCTATGTACACGCTCAACTCAATTTCAAGCCATACAAAAGAACTATTACCCTTAGTCTAAACTATTAAAACAGCCATTAAACCATTAAAACATCAGTAACAGGTTAACACTGTAATATAAAATAATAATCTCAGTTCTTGTCCTAAATTTGCTTTTGTTGTTTGAACTCTTTTATAAACTGCTGAACAGGTGCAGATGTATTTATCTTAGCTATACCTTTTTAGCTGATATGCAAACTAATCTCTTTGCATGATAAATATATTGATGTGGATAATAAAGGAGGCCAGGTGTGGAAACAAACGCCCATTTATATTAACAAGTTTGCTTAACCGTGATTATGTTTAATCAGGGTTACATTACCGTACCTGTGGGGGAAGACACTCTTTGACACATTGAGCACAGAGAGATGTTGGACCGAGCCTCGCAGCAGAGCAGAGCAAACCTGGAAACACGCCAACAGCCAACATTACTCTAACAGAACCTGAACTCCAGTGGTTTTATGTGACTGAATATGATTTAAAAGCTAATCCATATCATCAGTGACAGGCTGACAGCTGGCTACATCTCGGACAAATCAATGCATGGATTTGGCTTGCACACCCACATCGATACATCAAATACAGTATTCAGAGCACTTTACTCATAGTGGACAGGAACATGGATTGAGTGGGTGCATATAATTGGATTACATTTGTTGCCACACATACATATATTAAAGCCATGTATTTATTTGTAATGTGAGACTGTAATTATTTGTTTACACAGGGTAATTGTTTTTGAGTGTTGTTCTTGGGCAATCATTTAAATTACCAAAAAGTTATTCATTTTATTGCATTGAGAGTCAAAGCTTTATGACTTACCTGATCCAAGGAGCAGTCTGTGTTGGACAGATCAAGGGTTGCCAAGCTGTTTGGTTGACCCAGGAAGTGGTAGAAATGCTAATAAAAATAAGATAAAAAACAACATATTTTGTATTTCTTATTGCTTTATTAATGTTTCCAAATCCCAAAGATATGATATACAAGTAAAATACAGTCATTGTGATTTGCAGCCTCACAATGGTTAAAGTAAGATTGTAGAAGCACTCCAAACAGAGTCAGTAGCCTTCTACAGAGTAGCATACTAACTGATTAAGAATGGTCCTCCACAAAAATGCAGACTTGTTCTGTTTTAATCAATTAGGTGTTATCTATCCCTCTTGTTAGTCAAACTGAATGCTGTTCGGGTTGGTACCTGCATGTCGTCTCCTCGGAGGATGTTCCCTGAGAGGTCCAGATGGACCAGGCTGCTGGGGATGGATGGATTGGCACTGAGTGACTGGCAAAGGCTGTTCACCCCTGAAACACAAACACATATATTCAGGCAGAGTCAGCGTTATCACAACCCACCAATCTCCACTTGATGTTTTGACAGTATATTGAAGGAAATAGCAGAGGAAATGAAGACTGGGTGAAAACGGCCAGGGTCATGATCAGAATGCACACTGAATGCAGGGAAAATGAAAAGTGTAAATGTAATGCTATACTCTTGCCTATGTCACTCAATGCTTGGATGCTGTTTATTAAATGTTACAAAAAAGCAACACAAAAATGAAACACAAGCCTGACTTTGTGAAGTGTGGGTTTGTGAGAAAAGAATGTGAGAGTTATGCATGGATTCAGCACAGTGTGTTCAGCATTTAGTGCATTCAACCATCATTCACATGGCAATCACATGCACTTTCATAACGCTCTGATTTGGCATGACTTTACTCAGACGTGTGAGAAAAAGTGAGTTTGACTGGATTCAGCAAATGATGTTGATATTAGCATCTCTGTCAGTTTATTCCACAGTTTACTCAACAAGTCAAATTACACACAAAAAATCTGTTCAGAAGAGACAATGTCCTTAATACTATGCCTCTGCAAAGCGTGGAGCTTTTGGGGTTAGGATTAGGGACTGACCCTTTAATTCAGTGAGCTCATTTTAAGCAGCACAGCCGTAGACTTTGGAAATGATAGCTGTTTATAGATTGGCTGAGAGATGAGCATGTTTACAGTGGGTCCCTACAGACAGAGCCCGCTGCCTTGAGCCAAACATGAATGAAGAAAGAGATTCAACCTTCAAGCAACTGTCGACCCCAAACTACTACATTTTTTTCATACCACTCAAAATCATGTTGTTATTCATGGTCCTGTCTTTCACTATTTTACCAGTCTTACCTTTGGGTGATAGTGAGGTCTTGGAAAAGTTGAAATGTTTGAGCCCCGTTTGAAGTTTGGCAAATTGAGCACCTAATGAAGAGATACCTACAGCAAAAGACATGAACAAAACCTTGTAATGGATTTATTTCTGACAATAGTATTCAGATTCATGCATGTTTTGTGCTTGTATCAGACTGAATACGTGCTGGCATGTATCTTTAATTTAAATCCCAGACAGACTCAGACACTTTGGGAGAGGTCATGAAATATTCAACTTTGTGCACTTGCTCAACTGTGACAAAGCAAACCACTCTTTTATATCAGTTGGGACGATTCTTTTCTGATCTCTCCTTTATTAGTTAACACATTTATATTTCTGTCTATTTTGTCTTACATATTCAACAGAGCCAAGTGAAACAGTGCAATCTAGAGGAACATGGCACTGAGTGGGACGGCACACAGATAAAAACATTGCACTAGATAAGAGTATACACCATACCTCTGTCCTCCAGAGGGTTGTTGGCAAGATTAATGGTTGTGAGTCCTGAGCTGGGGTTTGTGGCCAGGGCAGCAGCAAACTTTTGGGCAAAATCTCTGTGGATTGGGAGAGATAAGACTTTATGTTGCATGCAAAAAAACATTTGTCTGGAAACCTTAAATAGAAGTATACCGCTAACTGAAACTGTATCAGTAGAATAAAAGAGTTTATCTGGATAGTTTGTTCAATATTTTCTGTCTGTTTCCATCAACTGAAGAGACTAAGGTTGAAAAAGTTAAACTCAATTTTCTGGCAAAACAAACCAATGTCTCTAAATTAATCTAACAAATCTGAAAAAAACCCAATAAATAATCAGACTATATGAAGGTCTCCTATTCCTAAGTCTTAGCCAAAAGTCAATAGTGTTTGCTTACCATGCATAGCTTTACTGGTAAAAACATAAACCCAAACCCCTTAAAAGGAAATGTTTAAATGTGAAATTAATCCTACGTTTTGAGTCCGGCGTTGTCCAGAACAAGCTCTTCCAGTCGACTGGATCTTGACACCACCCTAAGGATCTCTTCACATACATCTGCAGACTAAAGACACATAAAAAGACAAATATTGGTAAAACAAAAACATTACCTCTAAGTGCAATGTCCAGAATTGATATAATTATGTTAATAATACTCTTTCCTCTAAACTGTAGCCAATAACTTCTTCTTTTCTTTCTTTGTTATTCTCATACTACATACATTTGAACCTCACTGATCTATTACAGTGTGTAGTTTAATACTTTTTTTTTTTTTATCAGAAGCTTAAAAAATATTCTAATTACTGAATTAGCTCCAAGGACAAAAGTGTTCTTATGTTAAAACACAGTGAAACTACTTAAGAAAGTAGTTCATTTACACTAATTAAAGCTGAGCTGCAGGAAATAAAACGCAGCACAGTGAATTCATGAGAAGCAGAGACTGGGGATGGCAGACAGGATGAGTCTCACGAAGCACAGGAGAAAGTGAGAGGAGCACTTATATTTGGAGTGAATTAAATATTCAACAGTTTGATGTGCCTGTCCTACCTAGATACTCACTGACCCGCTTCACTGTGATAGACATTCAGTTTGCTTTACTGCAGTTCCAGTTGATCACTAATTTGGCAGCACAAACTCATAACACAAAAATAGTCCCTTGTAATTGAATTGAACTTTTACTGGCGCATTGTGACGCTGTTATTCTTGGTAATTGACATTCCTGCTATAGGGGAGTGTTTCTCTCCGGCCAGTCAGCAGTGTCAGTGCAACAACAAAACACTGGCAACACTGTCAACATTGTCCTTCAGTGTTATCTCCAGCAAAAGGGGGAGGTAGGAGGAAAGACAAGGGGGATGAGAGGGGGGGAGAGAGGGACAGAGACAGTGTTGTTCATGTGTTTACAGAGGAACAATATGTATGCTGGGAGGCAGTGAGAGGTGACTGATAATAGCAAACGGGGAGATTTAAGGTTAGTGAGGGATGAAATGGAGAAAAAGTCCGGAGTTTGTCATGACAAGAAAAAAGAGTGACACTGGCAACTGCATCATTTGGCATTTGTTAAAGGCATGCTGTGCTGCTGTGCTTTTATGGCCCTTTGTTGTGCTGAAATATTAGACACTGTGACTGTGAAAATAAAAGGCAATCATGGGGAAAGCCAAGTCCTCTTATCACTGCTGTCCACTGCTCATCTACTCCTCCTCTGTCATTTACACCAGTGCGTCTTGATTAGAGCCACACAAACAGGCTGATTGATCTGAAGATGAGCAGAATAATGCCTCGCTGTGATAGCTCTGTATGTGCGCATCTTATTATCCACTCCATCGCTCTGAGAAATTTTTTATCTTTAAACTCAAATGGCTATCGAGTAATCCAAGCCTGGAGCAGCTGTATTCATCGTACCACAACTTCCTTCTTTCCTCTTTTCTTTCTCATATTATGGACATTAGAAACAAAAAGTGCTGGAGGATTATACCAGTGTGGTACAAAATACAAAAGCTAACAGGACAGCTACCCTTTAGTTGAACTGTGTGTGTCAACAGATTTGGCTGGAACATCAGCAAGCTTACATCTGGTGGTGGAAAGTCAAGTCTGCTTTTCCAAGCTGGAAAATGTCAAGCTATCTTCTTTTTCCAGCTTTACTCCTCCTTCGGATCTTTCTGGATACTTTTTGACTTGTTTCCTCCTTCATCAGGAAACTGTGTCCACTGACCTCTACACACAATGTCACTACTCTGTTCACTGTTGTCACATTCTTTTGCTCTACCCTCTTATAACTAGCACAAATCAATTACCAATCAAAGTTGTCTCATTAGTGCATTTTACATTTTTATAGTCTCTCAAATTAACTAAGAATTAAAAATAAGCTAAGTGCTACGGTTACTATAGTTACATTTATATGCAAATACACTATAGATGAATAAATTATATTATAGTTTCACAAGCATCCTGTGGCTAGTGTCTAGTTGCATGGAAAAGGACAGGATTTTAATATTCAGTTCAAAAGTGCCTGTCCATGACAGAAGTGCTGGATAATTGTTTGCACTAAGGAAATCTTATGCGATAATTGGTGCGACTGGGCAAAGCTTGGGACATAGTTGGTAATGAAGAGCTGCAGGGGGCAACAGCCTGAGACATTGAGCCTCTTTGTCTGTTCCGGATTAGGACTCTTATCACACAAGAACACTGTACTGATCCTCCATCAACACACTGCATGGCAACACGGGAAGCAAAAAGACATCTCCATATGCAGATTTTGTCATAAATGTGACAAAGGCAGAAGACACAGTTGTCTTATGGTAATAAAAACAGAAGTCATTAAAGATATACACTTCATCATTTTGAATTATTTGGTTGAATTGTGTCAGGGCATGTTTCAGATATCACATGATGGAATATAATGAGTGAACATGTACTGACCAGTTTGCAGTCCTTAGTGGACAGCTTGGTAAACCACTGGTTAAATTCCAACACTGCAATTATGGCCACCAGGTCCCTGCGGAAAAAGACAGAAAAGTCACAGCTGCAATTAAGCACAAAATAAGAATCACCACAAGGCAATGTCACACATTTTAAAGATAATAATAACTTAATATATCATCCAGTATGTGTCCTTTTTGATTCCATGCCATCCGTGTGCTGGAATAGCTGTCTTTGAGGTGTTTGTTCTGTCAACTCTTACCTGTTTTCCAAATGGTTAAAATCCTGCAGGTTAAGTTCTCTGGTGTCTTGTGTTAAATAGATGGTGTCGACATCCTGAAAAGGCAAAACAATTTTGATTGTTTGTTTTTAGCTAATTAACATTTTAAACCAATAGCAGAAGAAAAGCGTACTGACCCACTGCACCTCTTCTCTGTATGGCAGCCCAAGCCAGTCACAAACACATCTGTACATCTGAGAGAATCCACCTGCCCCGAGACACAAAATCAAGGTCAGTGAACACCAAACTGCAGTGAGCAATTGACTAAAAGATTTCACCATATGTGGTTTAGATACTGCCCGTCTAGCAACAGAAACTAGGACTGAGAGTCACAAACAAGCATTTGTGTTCATTTAATAAGTCATTAGTTCCTACCACATGGTCCAGGTTCAGCAGGCTTGTTGTTCTCCCATAGCGCCTGTAAAGAGCTCAGCCTGTCTGGAGGCTCCATACTCAGTTTCTTCATGATTTTGCTGTTAAAGAAAGATTCACACAATAGGTAAAAAGGGAATATACACAACATAAAAAGATCGGCGCTAACACACAAAGCTTAGTCTGTTGCTGAAGTTTATAGTTTTAAATCTCTAATAATTTCTGCATTTCAACTTTTGCTCCCTGTTCTTCACAAACAAAATAGGCAAAGTCTACACCAATGGTACATTCATAGTTGAACTCACGCCGGTGGGAGATCTGGACATATCCTCTGCAGGCAGTTTCCTATGTGAGCCACCACCTCATTGGCCTCATCTGTGGAGAGTAGCTTCAGAGAGAAGGAGCCACGCTCATACTCTATAGACAGCTAAAAGACAAACAAACAACTTAAAAATATAGCCCAAACCACAATGCACTGGCTACTGCTTCGACTTGATCCAATGTACCACCCTCCTATAAATGTCAAAGTGTAAAACTGTCACCGTAATCCACAGACTCATGTCAATCCCACGACTTTATCTGAGGTAAATGTAATGATTTAATGACGTTTACCAATGCAAGGCTAATTATGCAAATACTGATGCTTTTTCCATAGGCCAAAATTATCATAATCCCAGCTGCTATTTATTTAAGATCCGGGACCATCCGTCATGATAAGTAATGGACTGACATTTCTTGTGAAAAGTGGCAAAGAGGTTCAGCTGCAGGAACAGAGTAGTTACTGAAGGATTATCATATTTAATACGTACATCATGGTAAATGGCAGATGGTGAGCTCTGGTGCAAACCTCAAATTAACAAAGAGAAATAGAGAATATTGTACAGAAAATATCAGAGATCAACTCAGATATTCAGCTCTCATGGTTTTGTGATACTGTTAGCTGTGAAAACCTGTGGACCTGTGCACAAAATGCTTTTTTGTTGTGCATTGTTCTGTACCTGTGTAGGTTTATTGCAAGCAACCCCCACAATCTCCAGGTAATTAAAGGAGTGTTCCACCTGAAAAAAAACAACAAAACAAAACAAAACGATTTTAGGAGCTATTATTAAGAACAACAAAGTCATATCGTGACTAACATTTTGAGGAATGTCTGCTCCATGATTAGTAGGTTAGGGTACATTTCTTGTCTTTTCTGTGCTGAAACTTCAGTGAGTCACCAGCCTTTACATTGCTTAATCAAGTTATGCACATTACTTTAATCTTTACATTAGGTGTGTCAGATAAACAACACTTAAAAAAACAGCCAAGACTGTCCTGCATCCTCAGTTTCTAATTTTGTACCAAGAGGATATTTCAGGACAAAGCAAACAAAGAGAAAGAAGTTGCCTGTCTTTCCAGACCTAAAAAGGACAAAAGAAGAGCGTTTTCATGGAAGAGGGGGATTCGTGCATACAAATGCTTACTACTGTACAGAGAGCACAGTGTCTTGCTGCTCACACATTCACTCAGACAGAGACAAGTGCCTGAGGGCAGGCCAGGGAGCAGGGCCAGACTAGTCCAGGTGGGTGCTGTGTTCCTGAGGCTTGGCTCATAGATGAGAGCAGACCGTCTGTCTACTGTCTACTGACTACAGTATGCAGTCTGTATCTTTACACTGAACGTGTGTTTTAGTGCCTGTGCTTACTCACTTTGAGTGTGTGAGCTAAAAGCCCATTCAATGCATTTATATTTATATTTATATTTATGCTCTCAGGCTCTATACTCTCATATACAGTACAGAGCCTGAGATTTCATTGTGTATTTAATGTGTTACTGCGAACAGTGCAGAGTCCATCTTACCCAACTTGATCAAGGTCACTCAGGACATAAAGCATTAAGTGAGTAAATGGCACACTGAGTGAAATGAGCTGCAGCCAGTGATAAGTGAGCTGATAAACATGAACTGCAGCCAACAAGAAGATGTCACCCCGAGAGGTGTGAGGAGCAACAAAATGCCCGAGTGACTGCATCATTCACTCATTCGTTCAATGGCCGTCTGTCACCTTGACCAACGTGCAGCATTACATATAAAGAACAATAAGATGTTCCTAAATTCCACATGAACAGCTTTTTACATCAACCTTCTCATAAATTATGAGAAGAAAACAGGACAAACTGTAAACAACAGAAAGATAAACATCTATAAGAGGCTTCAAACACAAAAAACAATGGAGATGAATGAAACTGTGTTCATGTGTGTTTAGGTTTGTAACACATTGACAGGTTGTAGGCCCTGCAGCATCTCAGGAGGAGCCAAGCTATCAATTGCAGAGCAAACCCACTGAGATGTCTGTAGAGCTAGAGGGGGATTCTTATGCCACTGAGAACGGAGAAACAAACACAAAATCTGGTACGGTTTACTACAACTGCAAAGTAAAACTTCAAACAAAAAATCCATGGGCTCCACTCAAAAGAACTGACACTATTCCCAGCACAAGATAGTGATGATGTGTTGTTACTCTCATGGGTAAGCCTCCATAAAACCAAGTATAACACTAAAAAAATTCCTTTTTTGGGGGGGCTTTATTTGATAGACTCAGACAGGAAGCAGGGTGAGAGAGAGAGGAATGATATTGGGAAAATGACTCAAGCCAGAACTGAACCCAGGTCCCCGAAGTGTATGGTGCTCTACCAGGTGAGCACCCAAAAAATTCATTTTTAACCAGAAACATTAATAAACCTGATGGCTCACATGCTCCAACTGTGAGCAAAAGATCTCAGTTTACAGCCTCTCCACTGTTATATAGATTTTTACATAAGAAAATCAATAAGAAAAAAAAAATGATGAGAACAGCAGTCTGCTCATTTTTAAACACTTTTTGTGCTCATTTTTATGTAGTAGTGTAGTACAAACATGGGCATTTAATTCATCTAATTTGTTTTAATTGAAAATCTCTGAAAAACTCTCTCTGGATCAAACTTGGAACTAATATGTTATCACCATATGTTTAAGTATTACTTCATTAGCCAGTTCAAGAATATGTAGCGAATGGG
This sequence comes from Rhyacichthys aspro, assembly GCA_036850595.1. Classification (NCBI taxonomy): domain Eukaryota; kingdom Metazoa; phylum Chordata; class Actinopteri; order Gobiiformes; family Rhyacichthyidae; genus Rhyacichthys; species Rhyacichthys aspro. The sequence goes on along the minus strand of CM072163.1, from coordinate 10,467,446 downwards.
GAACAAAGGGGCAAGAGAGTAAAATAGTTCTGTGATGGATAAAAGAATGGAAAGATTATTTGTCAGTAATCCAGACGGAAAAAGGAAAATGATATGATGAGAGTATAAAAGAAGGGCTGATGGTAAACGGTGAGGTGATCTATGGTTGTAGTCTGGCTCAGCTGAAACAAAGAGAGGGAGAAAGCCACTTGTTTCTATCTGACCAGAGCCAAAACATAAATAATAGAGCTATCCACATGGAAACTCAAAATCCAAACAGATGCATGGGCTCTTCACATGAATTTTTTCAGGCTTTCACAACTGGAAGATTCCATGAAGTAGTAAAACCTCTTCTTCTTATAAAAACTGAAGGGTAGGGCAGACAGGTTGGCTGAGGGAGGCACAGAGGCAGCTTTTCTGGAGGGCTGCTTTACACTACACTTTACAAAAAGGTTTTGGGTCTGGGTCAAAAGGCAGCTTCAACCTAAAAACACTTCAATCCAGCTAAACAAACAGAACCACTCGCTCAATACATGGAAACCCTATAAGAACAGCGGAAAAAGGGTCAGCTGAGTGCTCTCTATGGCAAAATCCATAAATCCATAAATCAAACTGCTAATCAATCAGCTAAAGCTTCCCTGGAGGGATATTATTGACTATGAAATATATAGCTTTTTGAAAGGAAGAGCAGAAATCCTTGTTGTGTTAAATACATTTTAAAGGACTTACACTTCAAAATATAAATATAAAAATAAAATATAAGATACAATTTGGGCAGCTAAAGTAAGGGGAGAAAGGGAGGTTTTATGAGGTTGTAGTGACAATGCTGCTGAAGGTGACGACAGATGTTTGATCACTAGCAGTGGTGCTAAAGAGTCCCCATCTGTGTCACATTATGAGGCCAGCATTTTATGTTGGACAATAAATAGCAGAAGACAAAGTATATAATTTTACAAAAACAAGGCACACAACACTGCCACTATTCTATACTTAGACTTAGGGAAAAGAAAGCCACAACTAGTGCTTAGGTGGCAAAAAAGTGAAAACATGTAGAGGAGCATAGAGTGCTTACCTTGGCGGGAATGCGGGCTGTCAAGAGGTATGCTCGGTGAGATGCAAGAGCCTGAGAGAAAGATGAGAGAGAATAATGAGTATGTAGCTGTAAGTACACACTCTGCAGCAGTAAATATACACTAGTCTGAACCAAAAGAACAAGGAAATGGCAAAGAATGCAAAAAGCTCCCATGTTGACTCATCAACTTGAAAGGCTTGTGACAATGAGACATGTTTGAAAAGAGAACCAGGAAAAAAAAGAAACACTGATTAAAGAACATGGAACATGTAAGGACATTACAAGTCACTGTGGACACCAGTAAAAAAGTATAAATAAAATCCCACTGCTTAGAGCACATTTAAAAGAATATTTGCTACTTCTATTGTGTTTCTGGGAATCAAAAGTCAAGGCTGAAGGAGGCACGTGGAATTCAAAAACTCAAAATTCCACTCTAGACAAGGACTCCTGAAAAGGTCACTTGGCTTTGGTTTATTTGCCAGCTAACACATAATCTACTGTTGTTATAGTGGGGCAAGTACACAGCTAATGTCAATCCGAATGTGTGTAAAAATCCAGTCGAGTGAAATAATATAAGCACAGAATAGGAAATACATAACCATAGTGACAAAGCTAAACAAGTGAGTGCCCGTCTGTTAAAAAGGAGGACATAAGGTGAGATTAAGAGAGTCTAAAACAGTCAGTCTTTTTAAAGACTGTAGTGTTGGTAACATGAAAAAAAAAGAAAAGAAATGACTGATGGTGTCTGGCAGCCCTCAAAGGCTCCACTTCAAATGCAAGGTCTGAGAGGTTTGATGTGATAGACACAGACAGGCTGCGCTGGGTGACCACACATAACCTCTATTAAAGAGCACCAGCCACGGACATGGTTGGTTTTCTAAAATGTAGCAGCTTTTCAGTATGTTGTACAGTAATGCTGTGTGTGGAGGAGAGAAACGGAGACTCATATGAAAAAATACATAGGCCTTTGTGCACAGTCATATCTCACTTGACTGCAACATTTCTATCAAGACGTACATTACTTCTATTGCAACATGCTGCAGCCCAGGAAATTCCACAGATCAGATGATATTTTATTAGTCCTAATCATTTAAATGATTGTCAGTTGTTCTAATAAACACAAAATATAAAAGATGGGGATGACAAAGAGCAGTTCCAAAGTGGTGCACTGTGGTGAGCCCACACAACTTAGGCAGGTTTAGTAGTTTTAAACAAACTCTGAACCAACTGCACTGATTAAAAGTTAACAAAACTAAAAGCCTCTTCAAAGTCTTGACTTGTCTCCTGTAAATGCATGACTGCTCCAGTGTTCTTTCCTCATGCCCTTTGGAGTGGACAGAGCCATAACACCCCCCACCACGCCCATGACTCTGCCCTTCCACTCTGTTTCTGCCTCCTCTCTCTCTCTCTGACGTCAGGACCTGGGCTTTACTGTGAGCCAGAGTTTCACAGTGACCACCATATTGCCCCCAGCTTCATTCGGCCAACCAGATGGCAGCATGGGCAGAGCATGGCTTTGAGCAAATAGGGCATCTGCTAATGTTCTCTCTAACTCTGAAACGTGTACCGCTTAATAGAACACACAGTCGGGTAGTGCACAGGGAAGTTAAGTGCCACAAACCATAAAGGACTAGTCATCTTTTTGGCCTGTAGCACATGTCCCACACAGGCACCTCAACAAGACACAATTGAAAACATTATTACATACATACTATATACTTCTCTATGTAATAGTTAGTGGAGCACATTTAACTCATATAGTAAAGATAATATATGCAACAGTCCCTTGAGACTTGGAAGCAGTGCTTATTGATATATTATCTTACCAGAATTTTCTTGATGACAGCTGTATTTAATCACCATTAGCTGTGTTCATAGAAGAACAGAGCACATATTTGTACTAAAAATGTATTAAATACAGAGCCAGAGCCAGTTTACAACAAAGAGAAAATGTGGGAATAACATTGTACTAACAGAAACAAAAATGTGCAGTTTATCCACAGCATCACCATCCCAGCATTTCATTTTTCAGTCAAACCCTATCCAAGCCCCTTTCATTTACGCTCCCCACATGTGCACCCATTCACACACAGTCTGTGGTTGCTATGGCAATGGCTGGCCCATACTGCATACACACACACAAACTGATAGACATTCAGTTACACATAAAAGTATTGCTGTGCCAAGCCTCAAGTGAGAATCTCAATGAGTTTTCACCCCCTAAACAGTCATGATGGTCTAGACTTTCTCTTCATCCCTACTGTAGGCTACAGAAGACCGTTTCATCTGCAGTAGTAGCAGTCACAGCAAATCTATTCACACTCAGTGGGTCCCATCACTCACAATATTGCATCTGCTGCGGTCTTTTGGTTTAAGAAAGCACTTGTTCGAATTCAAGACACTCAGTAAACAGCTTCATTTTGGATTGGCCACAAAATTTGCTAAAATAAAATGAACTTCTTTGTCTATTCACTGCACTAGTGACTGCACACTTAAAGTTAATTGCAGAAGTAATGCCAGGCTACCTGACATAGACACAGAAGCGAGTTTCTGTGTGCAACGTACATGAGTCATAATGTGCTGCTTGTCAACTCAACACAGTGGAAACAAGGTATTTTTAGCTGATGAACAAATATTTATACATCTTGAGAAAACATCAAAAGAATAGCAAGTGGACAAAGGTAAAAGCATCATGTATGTGTATAAAAGATCAGTCGATGAGTGGACTCCAGGAGGCCACAAAAGAGGCGGCAGGGAAAGCCAGAGGAATGACTTAATAGATTGTAAGTGCTGTTTTGCTGATAAGGAGCCAAGGCTTAAATCCAATCAGGGTGTACATATATAATGAAGGGGAAGTGTGTAAAAGCTGTTTCATCTCTGTCTAACCCAGTGCTAAAGAGATGACCATATCCTTTCTTTGAATACAGTCAATCAGGCATTGTTGGCTCAGCAGTAGGTTTCTACCTCCTTTTCACTCTTCTTTTTAATCTCATAATATCTTCATCCTCTTCCAGACCTTGACACACTCTTTGCATCTTTACAGACTCAAAACTCCAACACTATTCTGTAGTTTTACGTGTGCTGCACTAAGAGTGTGTGGGTTGACTGTTTGCACACAATATACATGAAATACTACAAGCTAATTGTTTGAACAGTCATGGATGGTGCAAGAGAGAGGTAAGACTCACCAGAATGCTGCTTAATAGACCAATACAGAGCAGTGTCATGTATATCTCATATAGCTTTGTTTGAGAGACACATAATCTTCTAATTAATAATCAAATACAGTAAATCAATAAATGCTCATCAGTATGTGTTCAGGTGCAACTGTTAGGTGGCGATCATGGAGCTGGGTTTATCATATGGGCTAAAGGCGAATATCTGAACTAAAGCCAGGCAAGGAAATAATTTGTTTTACAATAAATTGATTTTCCACAGCCAGGACAAGCTGCTGACAAGGCAGCTGAGGTCTAGATCTCTAGACACTGCGCAAAAAAAAATGCTGCACAATTTGAGCATAATGTAGTAAAACATAACATACATCTGAGCGTCATTATAGGTTTGTAGCTGTACACATTACACAGCCTGTGCACAGAGCTGATAGCATCACAAAACACTGCTACACAAATAAAGAAAAAAGCATTTTAAACACTGACTCGTTTTTTAGATTACAAATGTTTGTAATGGTGAAAATTGAATTTCTACAGTTTTGTCCGCCTCACACTGTGCCAGCAGCCAAGAGGAGTATTAAGAGAGAGACATCAATTTTCTTTTATCACTGCCATGCTCATCATTATGTGTTTTACTGCTGAGGAGAGAAGCATGGTGAAGAACAAAGGCAACCGACAGTGGCACTTCCTGAACTGATTTGATTGGTTGCTCTAATCAGACCACAGCTGCAGAGAGTGGTGGCATGAATAAATGCAGTTCCGGATGGCAATGCATTGGATCATGTAGTTTATTTATATATTTATTTATTGTTGGCTACTGTTGCTTTGTTTAGATTGGCTACATACTGTCATCTATCTATTTTATTACAAGACAAATAAAGACAGAGATAAAACTCAAGAATTGTTGCCAGATTTCATTTGGATTGGCTTTTATGTTGCTCAACAAAAGCAGTTAAATATTCAATAGACACAAACCCCTACACAACACATCTAAGGTTGGCCACAGCTTCAAAGAAAGGGTGCAAGGATTACATGATTTGCGCTTTTAGATGAAGATTATAGCCCGCGTTGGCAGGACCCCTGTAATAATGGAGACGTGTCAGGGCTTTTATGAGCTCTATGGTGTCAGGATTGATGGAGGGGGTCCCTTAAGACCATTGTCCCACAGCAGGTCGTCCTCTAAGACCCTGTGTGTGTTTCACTTACAGATAAGAACCAGTGTTTGTTGATTCATCAGCATGCCAGCCAGACACAATAGTGTAGGCTTGTGCGTGCTTGTGCGTGTGTGTGTAGTTATGTGATGCCAAGCCAATGTTTTAAGATGAAAATAAAATCAATACAGACTGGAGAAAAAAAAAAGGAAGCATGGAGAAAAAAACTAAAAAGTGAGACTTGCTAACAAACTAAATAGCAAAGAAATACACTGCAGTACAAGAGGAACACAGGTATGATGGAGGGGAAAGAAGAGAGAAGAGAGGCATGACAGAGACAAAGAGAGAGCAGCAAGACGGGAGGAGGGATCAGTGGGTATTTTGTTCTGGGTTGGTGTTGGCATTACCCATGGCTTTCCACAGGAGTGGGGAGACTATTATTCTGCACTAACAACTTGCAGTGCCAGTGCCAATGTTAAAAATGAAGTAACCCAGGTTAACATCACAAAATATGGGTGGAATTAAATAAAAAGGTTGTCTTATCAATTACATATCAAAGCAAAAATGGTGAAAGGAAAATGGAGATGATGTAAGACTAATGCAATTTTTCCTGTAGAGGCTCTCATGTAAAACAAAAGGGAATGTTTAAAGTAGGCCATGTTTTAAATGAGGATGGTATATTTAACAGGCTTAAGTCTAGTAAATTGTAGTGATAACTTTGCTTGACTTCTGGAGCTAAAGTACGTCCTGATAACCACCCTCACGAAAAGCAGATGCACATGACTGCACACAAAGACCACTACAAAGTGACCAGGGTGGGTACAAGGGCGGGCATTTCCTCTACCCTGGCCACTTCATGGGATTTGAAGCTAGTTTCCTACACTGCACGTAAGATACAACTTACGCAGCACCTAACAACATATTAATATGCACAAATGCAGATCTAGCGGACAACAATAAAAAAGTCATTACAAATACAATATAAATTTAAGGAAGCAGTTCGCATAAGGCTTTGATGAAAAAACTGTTACACACCATTAACTCCAACAATGACATAAAAGCCATCCGTGCGGCAAAAACATATGACAGCGCTGCCCTAAGTCACAGTAGTCATTTTGCTGTGAAATTGCTGCTCACGTGCCAGCAATTGTCCGTCATTGAATCACAGTGCATCACAAACAGGCTCCCAGTCTTCTCTGTACTGGGCTTCATGAGTGTAAAAATGTCATTAACAGTAATCAATGATGGATGTTTCTGTGACCTAAAAACCTCATTCAATAAGACACAGTGACCAACAGTGCACCAAGCACGCCATGCCATTATTACACCATATACACAGTATGGCAAAACCACAGTATGGCAAAACCACAGTAGAGAGAAGATGATCAGTCACATCTAATAATGTCTGGTCTGAACTGATTGGAAAACCCAAACTCAGTCAACCTTTGACAAGAGACGTGTCTATTTTATTATTAAAACTATGTGAGCGACCATGACCCTGACCTATGACATAATGAAGATGAATGATTGGAGGTGGGGCCAGGAACTGAAGCTGGGTAATGTCTCTCTGGGGAAGTCAATTGCCTCAAAGACTATCACAAAATCCCTATCCAGCTGGGAGAGAACCACTACACATTTTCTCACCCAGTGGATATGGTGACATGAAAACAGATGACATGACGCTGCACATTTATAATGGTATTAGAAATGGTAACAATAGAGACACAATCTAACTAATGCAATTAACATCATTCAGTCTTGTCTGTAATGACCTGGTCCTATAGAAAACCCAGACTCATAAAAAATATTTGATACCCAGTTTAACCCCCTTCACTGTTAAATTATTTTTGGGTGAATTGGTCACAGTGTGAAACACAGAACTGAATGAGTCTGTAATCTGAATTTAAACCCACATTTAATCAGAAGCAGCAGGGTCAAGTGGACCCCTACATGCAAGAATCAATAAAGAAACTAAAATACAAAATAATTGCATGTATGGTATCTATTGTTTATATGTCTGCTTGATTAACTCTGAATGTCACCCCTGGTTATGGGGAGCATAAAGCAAAGTAAACTATTTATTAGACTAAATGTACATAAACATAAGAGCACTTTGTTTGAAAAGGGACAAAGAAAAGTAATAGAAATACTCTTCTTTATCCTTTTTCAAAATCTTACCCCTCCCAGGCTGTAATATGAGTGTCCCACAAGGCAGTATTCTGAGTAATCTACTTTTTCTTCTTCTTTATGTCAGTGATCTTCCTCTTGTGTGTAAATATTCAAAGTCTTAATTGTTGATTTAAAAAAACCAACTGTCTCTCCCCAGCTCTTACTGCTCTACTCCCAACAGTTAATACAAAAGAACAGGAAAAAGCCGCAAAGGAAAAAAAATTAGGAAAATCATTCTGTTTACTGTTATGCCATTCAATGACAGAAAAGAAAACCTAACCAGTAGGGAATTTGTGGCTTATAATCCGCCAAATCATGTTAGGACAGGTTATCTGAGGTCAGTTCCCATGAGTCAGGCAATCTGACAATAAAAGCAAAAATGTTATAGTTGATACTCATCACTACAGAGTTTTGACTAACAAGGAGGACATCTTTAGACATCATTTTTAAATATTTAAATAAAATGTTTGCTGATGAACAATGGTTTGGAAATACAACAATAATAACTGTTGTCCTGATGGATTTTGTTTTCATGAAGTGACATTCATTCACACAAAACAAATAATTTAATAACATTTCATTATTTAAACAGGCTGCCAGGAGAGGTTCCATCAAACATCACGTATAGTTAAGTTAAGAACTATGCAGTGTCTATGTATTGCATTGTTGTGGAGGGCGGTAAGCTTATCTGCCTAAAACTGAATCCAGCCAATAATAATATATGTTTAAGTCTGTTATATTTAACTGTTTTGCTTTACTGTGATGTAAGCCCTTACATAACATTTCTAACCACCAGATACATGCTGTAATGATAGAGGGTTGTTGCAGTGCATGTAAATAAATGTAAATTGGATCTATGGTGTTTATCAAGAGTATAACATTTGTTATTTCAGACCTACATTCTTAATATAAGCCTTTTATCTATGCAAAGGTGTAACTGCTAATAAAGAAGCCAACTTTAAGCTACTCTGCACAAAGGGCAAACTGTGATCCAATGAGAGTATGATGAGGCAATAATCTCTCTGTGGATACTGAACTCTTTCTGTCACTTTCACATGTATATAGTGTATTTACATTGCCTTGTACAAAATCTGTTGTGAGTTTTCTTTACAGTTCTGCTCTCTGTCCCACTGGACTTGTGTCTGTCAGCCTGCAGGAGTTTTAAGTAAATGTCTGTTTTATTCACAATTATTTTCTTTTTTTTACCCACTTCCACCCACCTTTCCTCCTTCTTCCCTCGGGAGTGTTTGATGGGCTGATGTTATTAGCTCTGCCTCCTTCAAAGCTGGGAGATGACTGTTTCTATCAAGCTTTAGTGTGCTTAAGAGACGCCTAGGGCACTGCAGTGTCCCACTATAGTCTGAGTAAAGCTTGGCTCGGGAAAAGGTTTCATCTGTGTGCCACAAAAAAGCATGTTTAGAGTAAACCTTCATTTTTGTTGAATTTGACTGCTGTAAGGTAATAAAAAGTCTTAATTCTTTATTTGCTGGCAAGTCTGTAGATTGTATACTAACTCTGTACAACATATCTGTATTTCATTTCTGCTCTCACATCACTGTGTAAATATTTGGTATTTCACTGCATCCAACAGTGCATTCTGTTCCATGAAATGTTATTTTTCTTGCAGCCACTTCCTTCATAATTGGTTTCTACAGAGCTGTTTTCCACACAACAACCAACACTGGTTTATTTGTTCAGTGCGGTCAAGTGGAGCGTTGATACAAACTCACCGAGTCATTCTCTGTGTCTGGATGAAATACTAGAAGGAATCCCTCCACTGGAATTCCTCACTTCCCAGTACTGACTCCCACAGTTTTGCATTGTTGTACAATGTCTCCATGAGTTTGTGTGTACACACAAGGTCTTTGTGTCTCCAGCTCCCACACTGTATCATTGTATTATCATATTCCCATAAGCAAGCAATAGTGAGGACAACACAGCTTTTAATTCTTATGTCTATATTTGTTTCTGGTGATAACTCTCTCTACTGATTATGCAAGTCAATCAAAGGCTAACAGGCATTTAAACATTATAACATCTTTGGGGAATCATGGAGTGCTTAAAACTAAAATGACAAGGGCAATTTATCTAACCTAAAGTCACTTAGGCCTGCTGCTCCTACCTCAGTGTGCTCCCAGAGCATTTAGCGACTACAGAGGGAATGTGTTAGCCAAGCTTATCATTCAGTCTCCCACCTCCGTCCCTAAAATGACTCACACATTTATTCTAGCAGCAACAACAAATATTTCGATCCAAATCAATTCTTAATGAGCAGACAGCCCTGCCTCAAGGCTCTGAACTTTTCAACCCTAAACAAACTCAGATTGAGCTGCAATACTTTAAGCCTGCAATCCAATGAGAACTGTATAGCTAAAGACTTCTATGTTCTCCTTTCTGAGTCACACTGTTCTGTCTCAAGTCCTAATTTAAACTTTCTGATTCCACTATAAAACTTTATGGAGCATGCTCAGACATTAATTTACTGGAAGGCTGTTAACTATCTTTAACTTTTCGCTTCCGTCCCACTTGTGAGCACGTGATTTTAATGGTTCACCAGGTATTAATTAGTCACCATTTATTGCATTGTAAGCCAGTTTGTTTAGGCTTTTAGATTTAACTCATTGTAACTTCATTTCACTGCTGACTAGATTATTAAATAAAAATGTGAGCTTTCATCAATATTGTTTGCTTCATGTTAAGGTCCAGTAGTTCAATGGCGCACATCTATGTGGGTAAAGTAAATTCCAAAAATGGCTTGTATACTGAAATTAAATTGTGACAGGTTGTACAAAGCAAAAAGAAGAAACCTTTGAGGTGTTGAAGAGTAAAAAAATGATTTGTAAAATGGTATTGTTCTCCTTAATGAAGGGGGGTAGGTTGGGTGTAGCAGCGTTTGACTCACCAAGACTCTGTTTTCTGTCTTGTCTCCTTTGATCTCCAGTTTAACTCTTCTCCTCAGCGACAGCTTTACCTTTCTCCCCACTGCATCCCTCACGCTGTCTGCTCAAACAGGTACAGAACAGAAAAAGAAAATTAGACAAGGAACACATAGACACACACATTAAATTGGAGGTAATCTTGATATATTGTGAAGCCTCTCCTTTGAGGGCACGCCATTCTCTGTACAGTCTACAAGCCAATCAAAATAGATCATAAATCAACATGTTTTTGCCAATAAATTAATGATTTTCTTTTCAAACACATATTCTATTCCATAAATAAATGTAGCTATAAATACAGTCGATTTATATCCATACACTGAGTTTGTGTTCTGCTGTTCAGATTGATTGTTCACGCCCACTAGAAACCTCCACAGACAGGCTTATGGCACAGAAGTGGGTCAGCCACCCTTCCATGCAGCAGCTGAGGGTCTGTCTGCACTCACATGTGTTTCGAACATAGACAGATTGTGTATACACTGGCACGTATGTATCTTTGCCAACAAACTTCAACTCTTTATTAAATCAAAGTGAAGCAGTGTAATAGCATGCATTTGCAAACTCTGACATAAGATAACAAAGTGTAGGATATTTGACACTTTTAAAAACAATTATCCAACCAAATTCTTTTTAAATGTCTTGTAAAACTTCTAATTTAACAAGAATTTTAAGTACTAGACATAAAACTCTCAAGGCAGATCTTTATGCAGCTTTCACATAACTCTCGACTGCTAATTTGGTGGTACACAAGTGGTACTTTTACTGGCAGTGACCATGTGCACTATAGGTCTCACTGGAGGTTAAGTTTCAGCAGGCACATATGCTGGGTGGGGTGATGGGAGTCCTATGGTCTTGTAAAGCTCAAACAAACTATTCAAATTTACAAGGCAGTAAAGTCACCCTCCCATTTACTGACCTCGAGATAATGAAAATTACATCATACAGGGCCTATTATTCTGTTTATATTAAGGTCCATTGAATAGAATTGCATTGTTCATACGACAATTGGGGAAGTACAATTTCCTTTTCATATTATTCAAAGGTTTTTGTATCATATTGTGTCTGACGTTTTGTAATCTTTATTCTAAACAGATTTCTGTGTCTGGGCTAGAAAGAATCTCTATCAAAAACACAACATAATACACTGTATTCAAATGGTACTGTGACTGGTATATTCTGTTATTTAATAGAGCACAACACCACTTAAATAGCTGTTACTATTTGGACATGTCTAGACCCAGTCCTTTATTTTATTCATAAACATGTTGGTGACACATGACCAATACTAAATTAGTAATCATTCAGGGGCAAATAAGAGATACAAAAATGAACTCCACTCGTGAGACAGATGCAGAGAGTGGTGACACATGATGCTGAGTCATGCAAGCATCAAGGAATATTTTAAACCTAACCTAACCTAGTTATACTAATATAGACAACATCATATGCCATCACTTTAACTGAATCTGCATTGTCTACTAATTTTATCTATAATGTCCCTGTCTATTTCAAAATTCTGGCACTGATGTTTACATAGACATTGTTTGCCATAGTAAGGTTGCCTTAGACCATATCTATTTACAATTAATAAGATGTCATTTGATCTATTGCGTGTTACCGTCAGTAATTCATGCACTCTTGAATAATGTTAAAACCTGATTATTTTTGGTCAATTTTAACATTTGGCAACCCAAAATCAATTCAACAATGTTTGAGCAAGAAAACAAAGTAGGTACAATGCGTCCTTTAATGGTCAACCTGTCTGAATGAAAATACTGATTCCTTCAATGTGGATAAGACATCAAACTGGCAAAACCACAATTCCTGCTTAAGCTACGTCCATAAAAAGTTCCTATCCCCAACATAGTAGATATCATAGCCTGGTTAAGTATGTTTGGACCTCACTGACTCAACCAGTGAAGGGCCACGTGACTAACTGACTTTATTATTGTGGTCTAAAGCAGTTAATAAAAAAGGATAGAAAGAAGTCAGAAAAATAGCTTGTCCAATATTGCACTAAGGTGTCAAAAAGTGAGCTACTTTGCCAAACAAAGAGAGTCTCAGTGTGAGCCAGACGCCCTGCAGGAGCCTAGGTTTGTCCACAAGCAGCACAAATAAGACACAACACACTAAAAAGCACTAAGACTGTTGCTCTTGTAGGCTGGAGATGTGACAGGACCGTGGGTGCTGAGTGGAAATAAGTTATGTTCACATGGGGATGACTGGCTGCGCACTCTCATGTAAACTATTTGGATTTTCTTCCTAATATAGACTCCAGACCATGCAACAGCCACTTAGGAGTTCCAGCGGTGACTGCACTGACTTTGATCAAAATAAATATATACAGACTTTAACTGCACTACTAAAACATTTACAATAAAGTCAGGAATTACACATGCACCACAAATCAAAAAGGCCCAACAAGCACACAATAAAATGAGTCTTTGCGCCTACAAGGGAACATCACTGAGGAATACCATTGTTTCTCAAACGCAAGCGTGGTTGTATTTTATGAATGGGGTTCATTTGAGTACAATAGGTGTGCACTATTAAAACTACCATGGAGGACAGTGATTGTTGCAGTGGGGACACATGGCTTCAAATAGAGAGCTTTTCCTTACCCACGAGTTCTTTGGGAACCTCTGACACTTCCTCGGTCATTTTTCAGGAGGTAAAATCCAAAACAGCGAGAAGGGTTTAGTTAACACACCGGGCAGCCTCGATAGTATCAGAGAGGAAAGTGTCAGGTGGGTTTCTCACGGTTACGTGTTCCTCTCTTTTAACGGTGTCCGGACAACGTTCCCTCGTGAATGTGCGCGCATCTCTACTTCTTCGTTGTGTCTCAAATCTTACGCGCAGGAAGAAAAACAATCAGTAGTGTCCTCTTAAAATCATCTTGGACCCTTAATCGCCGGGCACTTGAGCGACATGAAAAGACCACTGCTCGAGCTCATCCTTTCTGGTCGTGGCCCTCCCGTAAATCTGTGGCTAATCCAGTGCCAGCCAATAGTTGGGCGCGGAGCCCCTCCCTGCGCGTTGATGCGACAGCCGGAGAGCTGAGGCGATGCCGGAGCGGCGTGGCGTGGCAGCAGGAGGCGGAGTACTGTTGGTGTCAGCCCGAGAAGAATGAGTGTGGCTTCTTCCGCAGATTACCAGCGTCCTCTAGCGGTAGTTTGTTCAACACACAGGACCAATCAAATGGCTGAACCAAGGTAGACAGATTCCCCGTATGTGTTTTGGGGAAACTACCAAAATGAAAATAAAAAACTACAGTATGTTCTTGTAAATATTTAATCAGTCTCTTATATAAGTCATGTCTGTCTATTTCTTCAGTTTTGTTAAAAAACATACGTTGTTTATGTCGTGAAAATGTAATGTAAATGTAAATCCGGCAAGTGAGACATCTGGTGGTGATGTAATGAACTTGCAGTTAGTTATGAAAAAGGACACAGCAGATTTAATAAACAATTTATTTACACACCAATGTAAGTAAATAGTTTTAAAGTGATAATATTTTGTGTTGTGTATCATATCAATCCTAATATGTTATTCTCACATGAACTCTTGTTGGTCAACTGTTCCCGCAGCTGTTTGAGTCTCATCTCTAACATATCTGCGAGGTGGTTGAGCGCTGACCCCCTCAGCATTAGAGGGAACTCTTTCAGATGCTCTGGATCCTGGGACAGCAAGGATATGATCATGTCCAGGAGAGGACCTCTTTGTTTGCGTATACGAGCCAGGCCCACTGTGCCTCTCTTCCTTGCAAACTTGATGTACCTGTGAAAGAATGTTTGCATAAAAACAATAATAAGACGTAGAAATTGGACATAAGATTAAATGTTAATGAAAGTAATTGCTTTACAGACGGCTGCCTCACCTGTTCGCAAATCTCCTCATTTCTGTAGAACGCACCTTGCACGAATTAAATATCCCTGACATAAAAGCCTTAAATGATTCACCTAAAGATAAAAGGTGGAGATACATTAGTTTTAATTGCAAACATAATTTATTCAGTTAATTCGGGTATAAAACCACTTAGTAATGCCTGTGCTATATGCTTTAGAAGTTTATTGAGGAAAACTTTTAAGGTGAATGACCACACCTGCTTTTGTAAAATCGTCGCAGGAACCACACACAGTGTCGTGGGAGATGAAGCCCGGCAGAAGCACTAACTGACCGTTGGCGCAATCTTGGTGTTTTACGCACGAGTCTTGGGCGGAGCTTGAGTTGGAGAAGTAGCCTTCAGAACACGTCTCACACACAGTATTAGTCAGTGGCGTTCCTAACGAAGAAAACAAAATGCACTTAACGTGTCAGTATATATAATTATATATATAATTATTATATATAATTACGTGCGTCTCTTTAGTCACCTTCTGTTTTGACGCCGCTTCCTGGCTTGCACTCGCGGTGTCTGACACAGCGATCATGGGTCATGAAGAAGCCCTGTTTGCAACGACAGACACGGTTGCTGACTGGGGAGCACTCTGTCTCCACTTCCAGGTTGCGGAAGCACAGGTTGTTGCAGTAGAGGCACTTGGGCAGATAGTTCCACAACGCAGTGTAGTGCTCCTCTCCGCACGGCGAGCACTTGGTGGGCGTGGTGGCAGTGCAGTGCGCGGCCAGGTGAGTTCCAGGTGGACACATGGTGCAGTTGAGGCTTTGGCCTGTGGTGGGGTCACGGTGCTCGTACGTGGGACTCTGTTTCCCAGCCGAGGCACCAGAGAGAAGAACACAAAGCAGGAACAGCGCAGGTAACTGTTGATTAAAACATCAACACTAGCGTCAGCGTGCTGATAGGGAAGGTCTGATATTTTTATCTGACAGGCTGGCAATGGCCTTTGTGTTTGAAATGATGTAATAGTACTTTGTGTAATTAAAAACGTGACAGAAGTGGCTCCATTCTAGAAATAGACTTATAATTACACATCATGGTTAGCTCTGGCTTAGCTTTTAATCAATCAAAAGTAAATAGTCAATCAGTCAGCCAGACTGTAACATCTGTAATATAACTGTCCCTGAGCCCTCATCTATACCAAGTTACAGAACAGGACTTACCATGTTGATGTTGTGACATTGGTTGGAGAGTATTCTGCTCCATTTTATACTCTTTAGAAAGGAACTAAGATTCTGTGGGCGTCAGCTGAGTCTGGCCCATCTTAAAGGTCAGACTTCAAACTTCCACATTGTAAAATACAATTCAGCTAAATATAAACTGAGAGGCTTTTATTAAATAAAAAAGTATAGTATCGTATTTATATGTGAGGATTTGTTGTAGGTTAAAGAAATTGCGTATTTTCCGCAACAACATGTAAAATAGAAATTTCCCCTGTGTTAACACAGTATGCAAATTAGGGTTGGTATTTGAGAAAACCAAAAACCTGAGTTTCCATTTGAAAAAAAATAAAAATAAAGACAATAAAAATAAGAATGTGTGTCACCATTTTACTTGGAAAAAAACATTGTGAACTTAGGAAGAAATGACTGTATTGTGTCAAGTATTATTTTATGTTTCCACAGAAAGTAAGACATCAATGAGTGTGAAAACATTACTCATCCTTTTATGCAGTGTCATCATGCTGACAGGGAAGATCTGATACTAAGAGTTTGGTAAGTGTATCAAAATATATAATTATATATATTTTTTTACAAATTAATTTTAATCTTAGTGTTCACAAGTTACAAAAGCTTAGAGATGACTGTGTCACATATATACATCAAAATATCAAGCTCATACATTTCATAATATAAAATGAGATCAAAACAAATTATAAAACAAATATCACTTCATAAACTTGCAGCATTTGGAATCCAGTATTCAATGTAAAATAATAACAAGCCTTTATATATCCAGAAAGTCAAATTATTTTAAATAGAAAACAATTGCACTCCTTTGTACATTCAGCTGACAAATAAAAAAATAAATGAGCTTTACTTGCGAGCAGTCCAAAACAAACCAACAAACACAAGCAAATTGTAGAAAATATATGTATTTCATTATGAAACCAATTTTTTCTCTCTAAGTGAGAAAGCAATAATAAAACACCTGCTGGACCTTTATCCACAAATAATGTGCTATTTACATCTTAAATAGTTTTTCATGTTTCACAGAATCCTAATAAAAATATTTCCCACATGATTTTACTTCATTTTAGGGTCACATATGATACATATTTTTTACTTTTGTTCAAAGTGATTGCCACCTCATAATGGCATATGTTGAATGTGTAATTAAAACAACCTTAACTGGGAATACGCTTGAAGGACACTGTTCCTCGTTGGTACAGTTATTGTGACTCATGCTTTGATAAAAAATGTCCTTGAATTCACTTTTCAGTAATGTGTTAGTGTCTGATTTTGAACTTTTAAAACTCCATATATCCGCATCTGTCCATCATTCATTTAAAGGTTTATGATTTTTAAAACATGACTCATCCTGAAGCATACTAACAAACATCTTTTCATACATCTTATGTGCTGAGGTGGTTCCTATGATTCGGCTGATTTTTTTGAGGCCTTTGAGCAGATAACGTGGCGCCCCTTGGCTGCGCAGCACTCTCAGACTCTGAGTCAGGCCTTTGGCTAGATCCAGCTCGTAGTTCATTGTTTTCCAGAGATGAAGAAGCTGTAGGATGTACTGCTGGGGCGAGCATGTAGACACTACGGCCTGAACATCTTCTTGCTGGACTTTCACTCCTGGCAGGCTGTTTGTGATCTGAAGGAGGTCGTCCAGGGTCAAATTCTTGAGGCCATTGCATCGGGAGAACTTTCTCTCACAGTGGTTTACACCTAGGAGACCGCACTCATGTTAACCAACAAACACACTGTATAGAAATGAAATCCACGTATTTCCGCAGTGTACCTTGTATAATGCCATAGAGCTTGTCCTGGTCTTTGTTCTGCTCCCTCCACAGCCGCAGCAGCTGCAGGACCTGCTGCTGGGGGGAGCAGGCTTTCTTCAGTCTCTCAAGGCTCTTAAGGTCAACCCTGCGTCCTGGGAGACTCTCTAGTAGCCGTTCGAGAGGGACAGAGGAGAGTTGCAGTGAAGCTAGTGACTGGAACACTGCTTCTTCGCACAACGTGACATCTACAACAGAAGATATTGTATATTATTAGAAAAATGTAATTATATTAGCAAATCTGAATGTTGGTTTGGGGCGTGATGACACAAGAAACATGTGATCTTTTCTTTCAATTCCTGACACTATGACAAAGCAAACTAGCTGGAGCAGAGGTAAATTTTGCTGAAACGTCTAAAAGAGAGAGCCACATGTTTCACATCATTAAATGCCCTGTGTTTTTCAAAGTAAGGTACCTAAAAGAGGACTCAAAAACTTTAGAAAGATTTGTTGTGCTAAATATTACCATTGCAGATATAGAGGAGGATTCAAACAAGTTAGTAAAATAACTAATTGATGATGACAAATGACACTGACGCTATGAGATTCCCAACTATTTTTTTTAATTTGTTGCAGACTGTGGTTGTGTAGTTCACAGGAACACCAGAGTCCTTACTCTTTGCTCTGAGCAGTGGCTCAGGAGCTTGGAATCTAGCATCATTTTTGAGGTTCTCCTTTCATATTAATTGTCAGCATCTGCCACAGTCAAAATGTGAATTACAAAGGCTCACCAGCTCGTCTTGTGTTTCAGTGTACTGAGTCAGTTTCCTCTGTTATTGAAGATAGAGGATGTGACTTTTAAATGACTAATTGATCCATCATGGGTTATAACAAGAGCGGAACCATAAACATACCCATTCAAGCGTTTACATTTCTCTCAGTTTGGTTTTGAAACACACAAAAATGTTGGAAAATAAAAGAATATGGATAACAAACCTGACCGAGGAAATCCCCTGCCTCGAGGAATGACAATGGCCACATGTCTAAAATAATTTAGGTTTTAGCTGATTTTATGTTGTTAACAATTGCACTTTACACTGAAAGATCATTGCTGATGTGTGTTAAAACAGATTGACTGATCTCAACCCCAACCCCTTATTGCTGTGTAGTATCTGAGAGCTCACCAGTGTGACACAAAGTGTGATGGTGAGAGCACTCCAAAGCTGCAGTCTTGTCCTGAGTTCCACAGATACTGTCCATAGAGGACGTTCCCCATCTCAGCGTCTTGAGCCCCAGGTTGGAGCAGTTTCTATGTGGTCGGCATGGTTCTGTGGATGAATGTTCGGCAGAGAAGTGACCCGCTGGACAACGCTCACACACTGTGTCACTCACTGGTGTACCTGCAACATGCACAGAAATATAAACAACCATTTTGTAAGTATGAGATTTGTTCATACCACTTCAACCAAATGACTAGGCACATATCAAACACAACAGATTTTAATGTTAGTGTTAATGCAACACACAGGCTGTGATTAATTTGGAATTCAGTGACAAAAAAAACTGACAATTTTGAGAAACTTTACCAATAGAGGGATGATTGCATAGATTTTTCTTGTATAGATTAACATATAACAAGCATTATTACATTATTTCATTTACTATAAAAGCCGCCATTGACTTAGTTGACTCTTAGTTGAACCAGTTTTTCAGATGACATCCCAGATAGACTACACATCTTCTTATACAGGAGCAGGTTTAAAAAAAACTGAATAAAATAATAGTTGAGTTAATTATTATACCGATTATTACATCCCATAGTGCATAAATAGTTTTAAATAAGCTGAAGCGATTACTGTAAAGAGTGATGTTGGTTTTGGTGCCACAGCACATATGACAATGACATGTAACATCTGTGGTGGAACTAGTGTTTATCACATCCTCTTATTTTGTGAAGCAGTGACATTAAAATGTGTGGGAGTCTTCTCATTTAGAGATGTAACCTTTCATACATTTCCCGCTCACGGTAACACATGTTCTTATTTGAACTCTGGTTGAAATAAGAGGTAAAATAGCACAGAGTAGGGGTACATTTCACTCAAGCGAGGACAGAGGATATGTGGCACTGGCTTCAAATACATAACTGTACTTTCACAATGAGAAATTTGACTAAGAATGATTTCCTGTCACTGCAGGAAATCAACATACCACTAAACACAATATTCATGAGAATAATCATTGCTGGTTTATTGCATATTTTCATATTTACAACATTTGTGGGGTGTTTGTTTTTTTAATTGCTCAGTCAATAATGGTATTGCTATGTGGTGACAAAGTCATTTAAGATGTTTTTAAGGTGTTTTCTGACTTTTTACCAATACCAATTATTCCAACTATTTAGTTGTTTTTGATCTGGACAAACCACCTCATTTGAATAAACACATGAGAAGATCAAGTGGAGACAAATGGGGCCAAACAGACCTGCTTCTTGTGGAAGACTGAATTGGCTTTTCAAACATCGTGTGGTTTAAAATCCTTGACCTCAAGGCGTTACATAATGAGTTGTACATCCTCAGGGGAGGGGAATCCCTTGAACTGCTGTGTCACATCTGGAGAACTAGTGTGACTTTGGAGTGAGATGATGGATCTGTGAGGAATGCATGGAAACTGTTGTGTTTTAGTGCAGTGTCAACTCTGCAGGGGTTTACTGTGTGGTCGAGGCATTTCTGGAAAATGTTGCCTCATCATTTGGTCCAAAGGCAAAGATGAGGTCACAGGATGTACTGTGCCAGACTGGTTTATAGTACAGTACTAGTAGAAGTTTCAGATTTGTTGAATAGAAAGTTTGCATTCACAAACTCACGTGGCCAATCTCTTCATATCTTACATCCACTGCGAATGTATGAAATAACTGATTTGAAAAAAAAAAAACACAGGTGGTTTGATAATGGTGTATATTTGACCTTTTCCTCTCTGCTCAGTAAAAATAAAACAGCAAAATAAAATACAAAAAGTGCAACAGGTTGTCACCCTTCACAGAAAAACACTTAACATTCTTGAGGACCAACAGTTAATAGCTTTTCCTTTTACTGATAACTACTTTGTACAAAATGCCACAAAATCACCATTATCTCTTTCACCTAGTTACATATTCCATATGTATAGTAGTAATGGCAAGAGGCCAGCTAGATGCGTGCACTCAGCCGAATGTCAGAGTGCACAACATCATACTTAGGGGGGTAATAGGGTAATTAGCCACCTCACAGGTGATGTGTCTAAAGAAATGATCCATGTCACCTGACCCCCGTGGGTTCGTCCCTGTACATATGGAACATGAAACTGTAGAGAGACAGTCTCGATAGGGAATCATCTTTATCTCTGTCGCTGTGTGTCACCCATTTATTACTTCTGCAGCCACAACAGATTGCAAACAAAACAAGTTCTATTATTTTTTTAACCCCTTATAAGCAGAAGAAACATGACTAGCATAAAAATGGACTAAAAATAAAACATTCGACTGAGGCACAGTGGCTCAGGAGGTAAAGCAGGGCGTCCAATAGCCCAAAGCTTAGTGGTTTGATTCCCGCTCCCTCTGTTCATAGTGATGTTGTGTCCTTGGTCAAGACACTTCACCTGTCTTTCTTTCAGTACACAGCACTGGTGTATGAATGTGTGACTGTAGAGGTGAGTTTGGTGGTGGTCTGAGAAGATCATGAGCACCGTGTGTATGGCAGCAGTATGTATGTATGTATGTATGTATGTATGTATGTATAGCTAAATGGAAACATGATGTAAAGCACTTTGGGTGCCCAAGAAGGGTTTGAAAAGTGCCATATAAATGCATGCCATTAGCTATATGTAAAAATATCTAAATGAGAATCATCTCGTATTAGTATTTCCTTTTGCATATGGGTTATGGTTAAGATTCTTATTTTAGACATTGTCACATGGTAATACAGATGCATGATGCATTTTATGTCTTGCAGGCCCAAATAATAGGAGTGGAAAAGGGACACACTCTAAAATGCAAAATAACGTTTGAAGAATTGGCCAATTGATTTATTTGTTGCACATTTATGTATTAAATGTGCTTCTTGATATTTAAATTGGTGATCCAACCCCCAGCTCCCACCCCTGGCTTGACTAAGTGTTTTGGAAAAACTGGACAGTTTTATATTCTTTTGAAGTATTTTACTTGGAAAAAATACAGATAATTCAGCAAGGGAATTTTTGTTTCCTTAAGTCAGGCGCTGTTTAACCTAAATAACAGGTTTTGGTTAGAATGCTGTGACTGTCCCAAATATGATTTTTTTTTAATAGCAGAAGAAAAGGATGAGTAGGGTTATTATAAAACATTCTCTTGTACTTCATTGAATGGTTAGTCAATATTGAGCAAAATGAGAGTATTCAGATGCCCATTATTAACTCTGTCAAGGACTAACCCAAGACCTTTCATGTTGTGGATATTGCTGTTTTAGTCACACAAATCTTTGCATTCCAAGGCTCTAGCCTCTTTACATCTGACTCTTACAGTCTGCATGATTTTATCAGTACAAACGGCTTAACTGTAAATCTTACCTAGAGCTCTGACTCCAAATCCTGGGGGACAGGTGCTGTGTGCGATGCAGAACTCAACCACTAGATGGAAACCTGGAGCGCATTCACAGAGCTGGTCGTGTGTGCCGTTACACTCCTGCTTCACAAGCTGCTGTTCCTTACACACCTGCTCACAACAAAAGAAATAATGAATGTGCTGTTAGGGAAAAACATTTGAATGGACGTGAAAGACTGACTACATGACACTAGCTGGAGGTAACAATGTAATATCAAAGGTTTTAATTGTGATAGTACAGGCTGTTGACTTGAAAGTTAAATATTTTAAATGGGAAAGCAATTACACAATATTTATCTTTTTATTAAGAAGATCTCAGACTGGATACATACAGATGTGCAGTATTGGCATGTTTCCCCCCAATGCCAGTTCTCTGCGAAATGCCTCTCTGGACAGGGCTGGCACAGTGTGGGCGTATGAGCCGTACAGTGCTGCTTTACGACTGTGCCTGGTGGACACTGGTCACACAGAAGCAGGTCAGAGGTCACAGGGTCCCAATGCTGGTACTTCGGTGGCATTTCCTGCTGCTGGAAGGCCCAAGAAAGAGACGCTGTGAAGAGCTGTCAGACACAAGAAATAGACAGATTTGAAAAGTTAACCTCCAAAACAACAAGCAATGACAACATCTGTCATGAAAGCCATTACAGCCTTGGCTCTTTGTTGATGACATGGTTGAATCGTTTCTGGGAGCACTCGGCAGATGAACTATTCCAGTAAGACAGAGTTGTGAGACAGGCCAGAGCTGTAAAGTTGAAGCTCCTGGAGGACACAAAGTCTTAAAATGATTTCCTTTGTTTTATTGTGTGGTGTTCAGGGAATCTGAGGAGAACATTCAACATTACTGCATATTACCATAGTTTCAAAGTCTTTAAACTAAACTCAAAGTACCCTTTTACAGCGGTATTTTTTTGTTAACAACTGAAAAACTTGAACGAGGAAACACGACTCTTTTGCCTTTTACAATGTTCAGTGCCTCATATTAAGCATTTTATTCTAGTGAGATTTGATTCTGACAATTATTCGGCAATAAAGCGCCAATTTTCCAATAATATTTGACAATTTTCAACAATTGTATTTGTTTTGTGACATGTTATGCATATTCAAGTAATTTATATAAAGGACACACACTAGGTTGCAGTCTATTTTTCTTAATTTGATAGTCTCTGTTGCTTTGTGATCAAGAGCACTACCGACTTTGAGCAACAGTACACCGCACCCATATATCTCTGTCCCCCACTAAGAAGTAACTGTCCATATGGTTGCTCTGTAAAGTGGGTGGCCATTACTGATCATCTGAGACGGACATATGTAGCAATTGCCTCAAAAACAAGCCCATGTATCATCACCGAGCAGAAACCCCAAAAACTTTGGCCAAGCCTAAAGTGTATACTATCAGTTGCAGAGCATGTTTGACATGCAGCCATGCAGCTGGCCCCGGCCACATGTGGGCCAGATGTGACACAACAGGCCCATTCCACAAGGCTCTCAGCCATTGGCTCTGTGGACTTCCCCGTTGGCCCAGAGACATTCTCGCTGCTTGGACAAACTAACAATAGTCTGTCCATGCTTTGTGTGTGTGACTCTGTGCGGTTTTTGCCTCTCACCAGGTTCTGTTTGTGCATCTTTAGCTGAATGGATTGATACTGTTACCATTTACCAAACATTCATTCATGTGCGTGCAGCATTGCAGGAATGTGCACCACTGTGTGTGCATTTTTGCCTTGAATTCATGTCCAATTACAGTCTTCCTTAGTGTTAGTGTGCTGTGGTCTCTCCTTCTGCCCGCTGTTCATAAAGAAAACTGTTGGAGGTTACTGGGCTTTCCCCATCACCACCACAACACAAAACACTAAGCTTTGTATTCTATAGTTTATCCACTGATCACCATTGTTTGCATTTAAGTCATTTACCTTCAACTGGCCACATCAAAGCCTTGTCTGTACAAATGCATGTGTGAAAAAGAATAAAAATGTGAGATAAGGAGTATTGCTTTCAGTCTCTTTTTAGTTCATGTGTACCTAATCATCTCCCCAAGTCTATTGTGTTACACAAAATGACCATTAAATATCTTAACCAAAAATGTATATGCTTTTAATCTAGGTTTGTGTAGAAGAATGTGCTGTGGCTTCTCCTTTGGATATAGTCTTTGCTTAATGTTTTACATACAGTTACAGCCATCTTAGTATATTTTCAAGATTCATCGACACAGAGTAAAGCAAGGAATAAAAATAGGTTCTAAATACTTTTTTTTTTTTTTTAGCAGTCAAGGTCATTAAAATAGATGCATGGCTTTCACCATGATAGAAACCTTCAGGCTTCAAACAGCCTGGCAAGAGCAGCGGTTTTCCCAGCAAAACCTTTCGACCTTTAGTCTAACATTTGGTAAAATGCTTTCATCCAGAGGGAACAGTCCCATTGCTGCATGTGTTTGTTTGTAGCATGGGTGGCCCCAGCGAGAATCAAACCCATAATCATAGTCTCGCTCTTCAAATGAAGAAGTGTATATACACACTATTAAGCCCTGAGACCACATCTAATCAATTTTAAGACATCAGAAAGCAAGGGTAGACCATGGAAGTGACCAAAGAGGGTCACCTGGGTTTTAATAATCTGCCTTTGATTACATTTGTTACTTTGACTTCAATCTTTGGGCAGTTCTGATCTGACCACCAGTAGAAGTCCTGTATTAATATTAAACATATGGCACAGTTCAGTAGTTTAAATGTATCCCAGCAGTTATATACAGCACTGCACACAAGGGTAGATAAAACATTAGAACAGAGTATCCAGAGACCAGTGTGCAACATATGCTTGATATTCCATTAACCCTGCATAAAAATAATTGACCAATAACGTTGTTTCAAAGCCACTCAACAGTAGTTAGTGGAAAAAAAGCAGTAAAAATTAACTCTATGTTGAGTTTTCTATTAGCTTTATAGTCAACCTTTAACTTGCTTTAGCATTAGAAGCTGCCATTTGAGTATATGATGCTATAGCACTGGAAACCCCAATTACACAGTAGCCAGTGACCACTGACAGCCATAATTACAACATTAGCATCATCTGAGAGACTCACTAAGAGGTAGGCTATATCCTTGAGTAGCGCCAAGAGTAGTGATTCTGAGTGAATACGTAGGATACTGATGAAGAAAATGATGATTAAGGAGAGAAAGTCTGTGATTCTTCCAATTTGTTAAAGCAAATGGTTTGTGTAAAGTTCAAGGGAATTTAAACATGTAATTTGTATTTTGAAAAATCCTAAACTATGTTTGGACCATCTGACAGCATTAGTTGATGCATTTTAAAAGAGAGAAGCTTAAGAAGTTTATGCAAAGCACAATGATCTCTGGAACAGCAAGCATGTGTTCATTAGCAGATATTCAATTCATATTCATTCAGGCTTCAACAAAAGTAAAGGCCCCAGATGGGAAACTTGATTAATAAAAGAATTATGGTGCAGCTTAATGTTGCTTCATAAACATTGCTGATTATGTAAGAAATATCAATATTTGAGAGACTATACTACTACAAATATACTAGTGTAAACCCTCTTCAAATACAGGAAAATGGAGGAGAACATTACTTTATTATTACATTTAATCATTCACTCACTACACTGTGCATTTTAGAAAAAAAGTGATCCACTACACTCTGCATATGTGACAAGAGAGTTATATTATATTACCATATGATAATCTTCAGGAGTTTGCTTTTGGTCAGTTTTAAATCTATGGCATGAGGAGAGGACATGGCATAAAGGGACCAAACCACACTTCACTGCAGCTTATCCACCAGGCACATGGCTTCAGTTAACTGTAGAGCGCAGGTGGTCTGCGGGGGGATTCCAGCTCCTGTAATGTGTGTCCACATGTACAGTATGTGTGTGTAATGTCACATTAGCTCACCTCTGAAAGACAAGCCAATATGCTGTCATATTTCGTAGTGTTTTTATAATAAAATGACATTGTGGAAAGCTTATTTTTACTATTAATATGCCATACTTAACATTCAAACTGACTGTACAAGCGTGTTGTAACACACACGCCCAAGTTAAAATGTTAATGTTTTATTGCAATTTTTTTGTCCTGTAATCTCAATGCCACGTTGTGTCGAGCCAAGTCTTTAGTTAGCATAGTCTGTTAACTCATCTCCAAAATATTACGTCCAATCAAAGAACAACAAGTCCAACTGTAAAAAATAGCAGCTAACGGCATGTTGAAAACAATAGAACTGTCTTACAATAAACTGTGGTTAAATCACTAAAGCTAATTTGAATATGACCAATAAAGAAAGATAATTTACTCTCTTTCTACTCCTATGTCTTGGACACATGCAGTCAGTCAGTTCATAACTGGCCCACATACACATGTCTCACAAACTTCTGTTATCAGTGCCACTGTTGGTGCAAAAGAGGAAGTCGAGGGTTACTTCCACAAGTAATTCTAAACGTTTGGACTTGTTTGTTGATCATCACACGCCTCTCTTTGTCAAACACCCTTTCACACTCACTTCCTCACTTCACCTGTGTTCTGCTGTTTGGATAGACAAAAGACTTGCTGTGAGTGAACCTCAAGCTCAGTTTAGGGAAGTTGTTGCAGCTGAAGCCAACAACCACAACAAAGACTTGAGATGGAGAAGTTAAGATAAAGAGAGCATAGACCGTAGATCATAACGTGTGATTGATGGATGAATGGATGGATTCATGTTGGATACAACGACTTCAAATGTTATCATCTTTTTATAGATTGCTTCCCTATTGCACCCAGACAATAACAAAAAACCTGAATTTAATTATGTTCCAGTGACATCATCTCCAACTAGAACCCAAACAAAAAGGACAACCACATGCCCGAAGCACGCAGGACAACAGGAAGGACACGCAGGTGTACTGTGGACAAGGACTCAATGGTTTCCAGATGAAGCCAACACATCTCTATAATATAAAGCTTTCTCCATCACTGAAATAAATAGGGATAGAAATGCAGTCGAGGATGGAGCAGAATAACTGGGTGTACAGTGATAGAAGAGACTAACAAAGTGGTTTGACGAGTGAGCGGTTTTTGGCAAGGTAAAATGTTTTTGGAATTAAAATTTGACTTAACTATCCTGGTTAAAGTATATAATTTTACAAAGTGTTACAGTATAAAATATTTGACTGAAGGAACTGTTTTTATGCATGATATCATGTTAAATGTTATTCTAATGTAGACACGCACAAAGAAAAATGCACACTCTTTAACATCATACAGCACAATGAGGAGACAATGTGCTCAGTGTTTTGTATCTGGTGTACGATCTGTGTCTTACTAGATACTGATCAGTGCAACATATGCAAAACCTGTCAAACATAGCACAGCATGCAAATCCACAGAGGCAGCAGACTGCCACTACGCACATTAAAAAAAGATATTGAAGCATTGTAGAGAGTTGAATTTAACCTACTGGCGCCAGGCCATAACAGTCTATTTGGACCGAGACAGGTTCACTGATTTCAATTGTCCTTTGCTGAATCAATAAATAATGTTACAATCAAACAGCACTTCAATAAGCATATATTACAGGAGCTTTAGCCAGAGGGTCTACTAGGTGTACACATGGTATTAAAATGATAACAGTCATTTCTAACCAGCACAGGTTTATGTGAAGAAATTTCTTGCATGTTTGTTGTCTTTACATTAGGTGTTTCCCTATTTACACACGCTCAAGAAATGTTAATGTGCCAAACTTACTCTATAAATTATACAGCAAGGGTCAAGATCATTTTTTCAATCATCCGCAACAACACATAATCATCAGCCCAATAGATATAGCCTAATGTGACACATGGTATCAGATTTAATGATAACAGCCACAAAAACATAAAAACACAAATGAACAAAATCTGTAGACAGCGAGCAATTACATTTACTATGGTCCATATGGTTTATAAACGATATCCAGACATTTCCTCCTTTAAACCCTGCACAGAGCTGTATGCGGTGCCAGTTTAACAAATCACAATCGGATTTACATGCAGCTACTTTGCGTTCTCCCCTCAGCGAAGGCAAGTGCAAACGAGAACGTCCGGACGGTGCTGTATTAAAATGCGTCTCGTTCCAGAAAAGACTTAGTAAAAATCTTAATACTCCAGAAGCATTTTGCACATGCTCGTATAATTCTACTTGCAACGCTATATAAAATGAAAAAAAAATGAATGAAATAATGTTGGTCACTCACCACTATTAGTTTCATGGCTTGTTTGGATTTCCCTATCCGCGCGCTCATCTCCACTGCGTAAAAGTCAACTGGGATGGGGTCTCCATCACGGATCTGCTCTTATAGCCTACAGTAGACAGGGAGAGGGAGACGTAGAGTGACGGAGGAGAGAGAGTTGTGCCCACCCACTGTGCGCTGCGTCCAGATCTCACTGCCTTTGTCCGTGTTACGCTTTCATCGCTCCTAAAAATAAACCGCTGCATCACGAGTTGGAATTACGCAAATTAGTCGGTATGGTAGGCGTTTTGATAGACACGGTTTGATATGCACTTCTGGGCAAGATAAAGCCATTCACTGACCAACTTGTACAGCTGTAACTGAAAGTTTTTTGGTTTTTTTTTTTGTTGTTTTTTTTTACTAGTGCGCGTATATTTATTGGCAGCAGTAGCGACCCTTCTTTGGAAATAGGGTGTGATTGTCCTTGTTTTAGAACAAAGAAAAAAAACTATCATTTTTGGCTTGGTATTTTCAAGCTTCTGTAGCTCAGGGCTGGAATAACAGAGATGAAGTAACAGTAACTCTTTCCATATGTTTCGCGTAAGTTTGACAATGTTTAAAGTGCGCCTGTTGGAGAGTTTAGGAAGTCTGTAACTCACTGTTGTGTCGGAATCAAAAGTGTAACTGATGAGAGTAAATGAATGAGTTTCCAAGATAAATATTTTTGTCTGTCACTGATCCTGGCTTGTAATTAAAACGAGTGATGTGTGTTAAAACCAGCCAGAAATAATTTAAAGGCAACCGTAGTGCCTTTTTAAACTTAGAGAGAACACATTCAGGAAACTCAATGGGCACAAGGCAACTTTTGATAAAACTGCGAGCCATCTCATGCCAGCTGCAGAAGCTTAAACTAAGCTTCAGATGTCAGTGTTCAATCAGTATTAATCATACACACATTGGATGTTTATGCCTTTGAACGATAGATAACAGTGTTAAATCCAGTTGTATAGTACCATTTACCACAATCTATTGATAACACATAATCAAACATAAAGCAAAGTTTTTATTTGTCAAAAAGTGGGCTCAATTTCTATCATCACATGTTTTGTTAATTCATGACTTATTTAAAGTGACAATTATTAACAATAAGCCCACAATAATTCAGTTGTTATGAAATCTGACTTTTCGGTTCAAACCTAAAGCATGTAGACTCCCTTCTTTCCGGTAATTGTCTCCTGTTCTTGAAAACTCTG
The DNA here is from genome assembly GCA_036850595.1 of Rhyacichthys aspro. Classification (NCBI taxonomy): domain Eukaryota; kingdom Metazoa; phylum Chordata; class Actinopteri; order Gobiiformes; family Rhyacichthyidae; genus Rhyacichthys; species Rhyacichthys aspro. The sequence continues at coordinate 10,438,070 of CM072163.1, read as the reverse complement.
AAGGGAGTAAGTACAGCGCATACATAAAAGCTGAACGTCACTGTGAGCGCCAGGAATATCACAATAGAAAACCCAAAATGACACGTCCTGCTGGATGATCTAAACACATGATGTGGACTGTTGATGTCAAAGTACAATCCAGGTTTCCATTTGTCAGTGTGAGATGTGACGAAATGGCACCAGCTGCTGACAAAACAACAATGCTGGCAACAACGTCACTTAAGAAAATACACTAATCCACCTACTATTATTATTATACACCTACTACTAGTCGTAACTGCGCTGAGGTCACAGCTGGGATGGCTGAAAAGTGCACACTTCAAGGTCATCTTTCACCACAACAATAGTGGACCAAAAAAAGGGTGTTTGATTTTTAAAACACACATACTGTGCAGACGCAGCTACACACACAAACAAAAACTTTTTTGTTATTGGCAGTGAGGTTTGAAGAGTACGAGTCGAGTAAATGTGGGCTTAGTGATGTGAACCAGAGGCAACACACAAACATACAGACTAGCCAATATGCCAAAATCAATGACTTTCCATATGTTTTTTTTTTTTTTCCAACTATATGTTTCTGAGGCAATACATACGTTATATAAAGTTTTGTTCACATTGGTGTTTACCATATCCATCCAGCAAGCAAGAGAAAAGTGTTTCCGCCCTGCATGTAAATGTGTGATAACAAATCACAACAACAAATGAAAGTGAAAAAAAGTTAGCTGTTACTGCCAATTGGTGCCACCTAACATAAAACATTCAAATCACTCTTAAAAGCTTAAAATTACACCCTTAAAGCTGTCCATTACACCAGTCAGACTCCCCAACACTGTGTTCAGGAGTCTTTTACTTCTGAGTAGACAATATTGACAGTTTAATTTAATGCTGGCAAAGAATACCAGTGCACTTTTACCTCGTTATAGCCCTAAATGAGCTTTGGTCACGCTACACGTTAAAGAGAGAAACACACATTTCCACTCTCACTATTTTACTTACATGGCACTTGGGCAAATGAAGTGTACACTTACAAGTGTATTTGGTTACTACTAGCTAACAATGTGAGGGGCATGGTTTCTAATCAAAGGAGAAAGCTGGTTTAAGTGAGCTCTGTGGCAACTCAATTCTGTATTTCTTGCATTTTTACTCAGTTTATTTCTCTTTGTGTCAATGAGGTATGGTGACCTTAGTGCCACAGATTTTTTTCAGGAAACCCTAGCCACACGTTTTAATATGTGTTGTTGTATGGATATACAAAAACCATGTTGCCTTGTTAGGGTTCTTGACCTTCTCATATTCTGTTCTGTGACTTCCTGCGGTCCACCTCAGAGGTTTTATTTCAGTATCTGCTCACTGCTCAGGCCTCTTAGACAGAAATCACACTGGACAAGTCTTTATTTTAGTAAGTGATGAAAAAGTCTCAACACAATGTTTTCTGTAATTACTATATGTGGAAGAAAACACAGATATATATAGTAGAACCAATGTGTTAGTTGCCTGGAGTAACTCACACTGTTGCATTTACTGAAATATCTTTGAGAATAAATTAGACTTTTAAGTGTATTTACTGGAGCATATGTTAAACAATTCAGTCAATAAAATATATTACATTCTTTTTTTTTCAACTTTGGTTCAAGCACCTTGTAACTCTACTTTTACTTTTGGGTGCAGTTTTGGCTCCTCAACCCACTTCTGTTGATAGACAGGCATGAAATGGGGACGAGGGCTGCTGCCGACCTTGTGCCAGTGTTGGATGTGTTGCCAGTCAAAGCAGTGAGTCACATGTGACCTTGAAAGAAGAAATAACACCAGAGGGATCCCTGGACTTCCACAGTAGCTGATGTGGTCGCCTTGTTTTCCCTTGTGAGGTTTCTGTAAATGATTTAGGGGAAACTCGGTTGAGCTTATGAAACGCCTGGTGTTGAGAGTGACGCATGCAATAAGGCTCACTCTCAGGAGATGAGCACATGTTGAATGGAGAAGTGGGTCTCCTAGAATCACTCAATCATTGCAGTGAAATACTACAACGGGTTTATTTTTGATTCACAACTTTCCGTAGTAAGTAAACTCCCTTTTTTTTTTTGCCACTGCATCACTTACCATAAAAGCTATGTGACAAGCCTTCTAAAAATAAGGAAAACTGAAGGTCATTTGAGTTGTTAAAAATAGCTTTAAAGGAACACAGTGTTCCTTTAACTGATAACTTTTTATTTAAAAAATATATAGCAGTGTAGTTGTTTTCAGAGCACAAATCATAAAAAGGTGCATGAATATAAAAAGAAGCCTAAGGCAGAGAAAACAGGCCTGCTATAATCAAAAACGCAACAAAAAGAAGAGCTGGTTTGGAGGATGGTATGAATTACAGCTGCTTTACAGATTTTACAGAGTATCACATTTATTTGCAATGAACCTGGAAGTTTTTGACTTGTGCAGTTAACATGGCTCATTTAGCACACTGATGCTTCTGTAACGAGGCCAAAATAATAATACATCACAATGATGACAGGTCATTTTACATTCACCTTTTCAATGCCTCTTTAAATAGTAAAATAAGTGCATTTAGTGAAAACACACCTACCTTGTCACTAAAAACTACATTTGTTGTCCAGTTGAGTATCACAGTATCAGGTGTGGGCTGCTTTACTGAAAAAAACACAGGAATGAAGTGATGATCCACCTCCCAGACACTACCTGATGGGCTGGTGAGGAGCTCCTGGCTCTGGCCTGACTCTACAAAACAGTAGTGACACTAAAAGACAGGGGCTGTCTAATTGAAGTGGATTTTGCTCAAACAAACCAGGTATTGTTTTCAAATGGAAATATGAGAGTGCGCCTCGTTGCCATGATAAACTTTGTAGTGAACTAGACCGTGGACTATGCACTAATAGGAATTTTGATTAAAGTCCTACTTAGTTGCCATATTCACTGTAGAAGCAGGTGCATTGCCGTACAGGTCACAGCATGGTCACTCTGCAAATTACCTGTTAGGAACAGTATTATCCTGTCAAATATATAAATAGATTAACACGGGAAGTATGTGTGGGAAAGGTGTGTTTGACAGCGTTTTAATTATTTTGTCAATGGCGTGCTAACAGTGTCAGCCAGGGTAAAGTCAACAGAGAAGAGGCCTGCATTTGTGCTTGTCTGATTTATTTCATGAAAAAAAGTGCTGAATGTGTGTTTGTTCCTAATGTTTACTGCCTAAAATGAGTAAAAAGCAATGGTCCTCAGGCTTCCTCATGGTCTGCGATATACTGTGGCACAGATCCAGTGTAAAGCTGGTCTCACTCTGAAGTGACTGTAGATACACTGTGAGCTACAAGGCCTCACCTCTGGTGACCTTACGCCTCCATCAAGTAACCAAAGCAAAAATAAAACTCATCACATGGAGAAAAGGAAGTTAATGTTGGCTGCAAACCTCATGACTGTCAATAATGAATATTAAATATAACCTACATAACGCAGGAATTCCCCATAGGCAGAAATGTAAACAACAAATAAAGTATTCAATTTATCAGAAGCACAACCTGGTTTAACGAGGACTGTAACAAATTGTATATTAATATAAACATCCAAACATACACAAGATAAAGTGATGACTGCCCAGAAAGAAAAACAGAGGACCTCAAACTTTCCACGTTTTCATAAATAGTTCAAACATTTCATTCAGTAATTTTTCATCTCAGTAAACCTCAAAAAACACACAAACAAAATTAAAAACATAAAGGTTTCCATTGTCTTAGTATGTCTTCATTTTGGTGTTCCTTCTACATTTATTTCTGATCAACTGTATCTGCATGATTTCAAAATTAATGTTAAGTATACTTATTAAGAATAGCATAATCAAGACTTGACAACTGGGTTTCCACTTGAGTAGTACACTTTGTTGTCTTTTTCCATCATTATCTCAAGTATTTTCCACTGGGCTAATCTCCTGCTGTCTCTGGTTACCTTGGAAAAGATGACAAACAGAGCAGGAGCCACTGAAACAGCAGTGTGTTTTCCTGCTCTCTCAACAGGATGCCACTGGCATGCATGTACAGGCTTTCCCAGCACTGGGCACTTAGCTCCGCTCCGAGCGGCCGCCTGTGTGTTTGAGAGCACCCAAGTGGACGGAGGTTGTGTGTACTTGCGGTGAATAGAGTTATAAGTCACTACGTGTATGTCATTGATAAAGACACGTTATCTAAAAGAATTTTCATGCAGCGTGCAAGAAATACACATGGCCATCAGGTCAGATATAAGTCCTCTGTAATTCAATGTCTGTACTGTGGCAATGTGCCATCCAATCCAAGGCTTAATGTCACTGCAATTACATGATTAGCATTAGGCCAGTGGAAAGGACAGGGGTTATAGAGATGGTACGTTATATAAATTTCATGGTGGTTCATTTGGAAAGTGGATCTAAAGGCAAAAGAAAAACTGTTTACTCCTGGCCAAGAGTATTAAATGAGTAAATTGTTGTGTGTTCAGTTCAAAGTTGAGCTTTTTAAACTGTAGCATGTATAAAAGAACAATAAAACAGAAGTGGTTACTTCCACTTCACCTGAACAGAGCATGTCATCCTTTTGTTATTTAGAGTCATGGCCTCAGAAGGTGCTAATCATGGAAAACTGGAAACAGTCAATGCAGTCAGACATTTGTTTTTGGCAATGCTAAATATTTAATGGAAAGTGAGGTGGCAGATATTGCAACACTAATTCCAACAGGAGCAAAACAATACATACACAGTTTCGTTTAACTGACTCACACTTCTATAAAAACTTAATGGCTTTAGGTTGTTCCCCTCGCCTTATGAGAAAGGAGCTTTTGCAATCCCAAGATGGTCAAGCTTCTACAAGATTATTAGTGGTTTCTTAGTGGTAACAAAGATCATTATCAGATTTGTTTTCAGCGTTAAAATAAAAAAACAAATGTATGTACTACATTTCTACACAAAAAAGGAACCACAGTAAAAGAAGCCTAATGTATCAGCTGCAAATTGATGTTGCATTCCTCCTTCTACAAATCAAAAGGACTTCTTCATTTAAAGGCAGTTACTTAAGTTTGCTTTTCTAATCATGTGTACTTCTTGCCAAGGATCATTTCTATACCGCAGCTGATGACCCACTGCAGCGTGAACACAGACACTGCTACTCTCTACTGAGTGGACAGACTCACACCCAAAGAGACATACACACAATTTGAAAGAGCTAAATCCACTGATGGGTTCACTGCCAGTAAAAGGGCTATATTTGTCTGAGCTGGGGTCTGACTGACTGGAAACAGCACAGAGGAAACCCTTGAATCCTTAAAGGAAAGAGAAATTGATAGCTGCACTGATGGAGAAATGCCACAAAAACAGGAGAAGAAAGAAATCACACAAAAATAAATAAAAGTGATGTTAATCTGACGTGTAGATCTAGACTAGAGATGACATATAAGGAAAAAAAAGCATTGTTAAAGACCAGGAAAATATAAATATCACTGTATGCATTTCTTTGGGCCTTCACCACACCACGTATTTGTTTAACAGAGGTTGCGAGGAGGAAATTTTTGTTAAGTTTTGCCGAATCCACGAGAGGTTTGACTTTAAGGTCTCCCTCTCCGACCGCAGCGGTGGTCCTCTGATGGTCACAGTGTGGCTGATGTCTCAAGCCGCTCAGCCTACTTGGAGGAGGCCCTCTGACCACAAGAAAGTAAGAGGGAACACCAAATAGTTTCCTCCAAAGACCTGTAAGGTACTCATTACAAGACACACATATTGAAAGAAGAGAACTGAATAATCCAAAAAGTGGATTACAATTTATTGCAGGGAAAGCTGTCTGTCAAAATAGTCTCTCAAGTATGAAAAAGACATTTTATCAGTCTTTATCTGGAACAATTTAAATATATGACATTTGAATATATAGGGTGCATAATGGTAGAATGGTTAAGACTCCTGCCTTACACAAGATCGTTTAATCTCTGTGTGCAGTCTGCATGACCTCCCCGTGATACCGTGGGTTCTCTCCAGGCACTTCAGCTTCATCCCACTGTCCAAAGACATGCATATATGGGTGAGTTGGTGAATAGAAATAGCCCATAGTGAATAGGTAAAAGTCTGTCTGTCGGTGCTGGCCTTGAAAGTAAATGAGGATTGTATAGTGTACATGATAGCTGATGATGCTAATGTCAAGTACCATTAAACATCTTTCTTCTGACCTCTGACTGTTTGGAGGATTTTTAAAGATACATGTCAAGAGATAGTCCATGTGGTTTTAGTGAGCGACGGAGGATGGGCAAAGTATGTGGAAGCAAAGAGGTCAGAGAAACAGTAACACTGATAGTATGTATTTTGACATAAGCATGAGGTATTCAAAATGAGCAAACAAGCTGCAGAGAGTACCTGGCTTCACGTTTTGTGCAAGCCATACAGTAATAAAGATAATCAGCTTGCCAAGTCTTTGGTTGTATTCACCCTCTCAGGGAAATCCTGCAAAGGACGTTCATACATGACACCCCTCTGAGCATTACTCTATGTCACCTTGATGATGATCTCTTGTCCTTGTAAGAAAACTGATTGGGTTGTGTTAAGATATGCAGCCAGTCCAAATAAAGATAAGTTCTAGAGGATTGTGCAAGTTGCAATTGAATACAGCTCATTTGTATCTATCTGTATTATGTTTGACCGTGTTCAATCATTACCACTGTTGATTGTCCTCTTTGTATACATACTACCAGTGGCTCTAATCTGAAGTCACACCAGAATTATTGTAATTAAGTATATTGTGCTAATATTTAATTGGCAGAGTATTTCAAACTAAACTGAATAGGACCCAGGCTTGGAGTCAACCCTTACCCTTCAACCATAGCTTCTTCATCAGAAACCAATTACACGGTCCAACTTCTGTTCTGTCTACAGTCTATGTTTCGACAACATGTATCAACAAATCATATTTTCCCCCTGAACTCAAGAGTAACTTTGCATTCATAATGTGGAGAACCTGGGTCATCCTCTTTTGCAATCCATCTGTCATCTCGTTGAGCCGCAACCAGTATCTGCATGGGAAAATACATTTTACTGTACGCAGAATGAATGTGGGTAATAAGATTACTGTTTGCATTTGTCATCATCTGGGTTTTGGCAAGATGTAAGTATTCTTTTTTATGTCAGCCATAAGTGCTGTGCAGACAGAACTGAGACGAGAAAATGATTTATTCAAGGGATGGTAGATTAAGCCATTGAGTGGAAGCACATATCTTGTTATAAACAGTAAAATTTGATTGTTGCTCCTGTGTAAATGCATGTCTGGGAAGCCATAATCAGCAACGCTCTGGTGATGCCTCTAAAAACAGTTTAGTGATCCCTGTCTGGTCGGAAACTATTTATTTCCACATTGAAAAGGCAAAGGGAAACATAAATGAGTGTTCCCTTGTGGAATCGCTCTGAGTGGCTGGTAGCAGTGCTGGGAAGGCAGTGCGGGCCAGCCAGCATCGCCGACTGGTCATGAAGTTGTGTGGGCTCAGCAATGGGTGGTAGAGTGGAGGGAAAGCACTTATGTGTCAGGGTTAACCAAACAGTGAGGTCTGTTGCTGTAATGATGGCAGACATTCTCACACTTGAAATCACTGCATTTCAAGAGCTGTAAGCTTAAATGCCCAAGATGTAAGCCTTTATAACACCTATTTTCTCTTAATAAAACTGAGCTTTACTTTACATAATCATATTAACAGTGGACAGACATTACAGTGGTTAGTGAAGGTAAAACAAAACAGAAAGGGACTAGATATAATTCCTGAGTAACCAGATTCAACACTGTAGGTTTATGTTATTCTAAAGTATGAATTTGATTAAAAGTGACCAGAAAGGATGAAAGTATGTTTTGATTTCTTAATGCAGTACCATTTACCAAAAATAGCATGTGAAAGTATACAACACAGGAGTCACAATGCAACAAAAATAGGAAAAGGGAGTGTCCATGCAATACAAAAATGTCACAATGCAATGGTTCATTTCTAAAGTGAGTGTCTGCATTGGGGTGTGGTTTCTGGAAAAAATACAAACTGATCAATGGGAATGATTCACTGACACAGTTATGTTAATGTCAGTCAACAAACCCAAGCAGGATATTCCTGGTGTATGACTGGACAGAGGCCTGGAGTGAATCACAACTTCTCTGTGGCTTAACATTTTCACACCGTGATGTGAACTTATCCCTGTTCATTCTGTGTATCCCTCATGTTATTGTAGAAACAACACTGTCTATTCACCTCTCTTTCTTCTACAATTTGAGATTAGTGACAAAGATATCATAATTAGGGTCAATCTGAATATACTACTGCACGTATTTTTAAGGCAAAACCATCTGGGAGGGCTTCCATGTAAAGCATTTGCAATGGGCAGGTACATTAAATGAATACCTGGCTGGTGACTGGATTTATCATGTGTGATTAAGCACAGTTTTATCCAATCAGAGCCACACAATGTTGTTTACATTAGTAACAGTAAAACAGTTGCTACATCTTCAAACCTGAACCAGGCCTAGAACTGTCTACCACATTACTGGTCACACCACCAGCTGTTCAGGTGCAAATACTTTGCTTGGAGCAGTTCAAGATGGATTTTCATGAGTTTGTAAGCTCACAAATCTTGTGAGAATCCAGCTGCAGCAGTTTATAATGTGGTACTCTTTACACTACTGAACCTTATTTTTTTAAATAAGAGAAGGTCCTGTCTGAGGTTCGGTACTGCTCCCATTTATTCATTTATTTATTCCTTTTAAAGAGTACAGTGATCCAGTGAGGGGCATTCCCGACTCTTGTACCACGCAGTCATCGCAACCTGCCACACGACAAACAGCCTCCGTCCTTTCAGCCCCCACCATTAGCCAGATGCACCAAGCCTCTGAAGGCAACATCAGAGAGGGAAGTGTGGTCGCTAGTGGCTAACCAGTAACCATATTATGAGCTGAGCGCCTAAGTCTCACTCTAAACCTTGTGGAAGTTCAAAGAGCAGTGAGGTTTAGGGAGAAGGCCACTCTGTCATGCTCCCATTCAGATGGCTGAGTATTGTGGTCCAACATGAGTGTTTTGGACAAAACGGGACCATAGTTTATCAATGAACATCTGGAGGCACGGTTTGCATGTGGATGCAGGTTCAAATGGTCAGTGATTCTCTTTCATCGCCTACAAATCCTATTGTTTTGTACACTGAAACTGAAAAAGTTTGTCAAGAGCTAAGTCACACATGAGTTAACAATGTACAAGAATTCAACAACCCTTTGCACTTTTTACCTACCCTGATAAACTTGAAACTTTAAACATGTAAATGCACTGATAGATAGACTACAAAGTACAAAAAGTAACACTGGATTTCAAACATACCCTACTAAGACTTTAAAAGTATAGTAATATAATTTAAATGATGCATGACCAAATACAAGATGTTAAATTGTGACCTTCCGATCTCTTTTTGAGAGAAAGAGTCAGTATTTCTGTGTGTGTCATATTAAAGGTCAGGGCTCTCAGTAAAGAACTGGAAATCCTAAAAACATGTAGTGATCTTCTGAAGCCCTTCATGTTGGGCCAGTGCTCCTCCCTGGTATTTTCAAGCCATTTTATTCCTGACCGCCGCTGCCCTTTCTTTAATTTAAATCCTCTCTTTCTACTTTGGACAGTAATAATCATACAATCATCTTGTTAGAGATCTTGTTGTTAATACAGTTTCTGGTAAATGTAAAGCACACACAGATCCTGGAACTCTGTGTGCATATGATATTCCCATATGACTGTCAGTGACGTTTTGTGTGTTTTCTGGCCTTATGCACACTTTCTGTGTTTGTGTATCTGCTTTGTGCCCTCTGAAAATGTGGTTTTGATGTCTGTTTTGTGCCATGGGGTAATGTCTGTCTAACTTGGTCTGTTTTGGTAATAGACTTCCTGTTTATGTGAGACTGAAACAGCTAAAATGACAAAACATATTTTAATTAACCCTGGTCTGTGTGAACACTAAATTTGGATTTGGACCTGCAATGTTTTCCAGTAATTCTTCACTATTAATGCACTTTTTGCAGAGGCTGTAGTACCACTGTTTTGTTTTTTCAAATATCCCACAATTTTATGTGGCTGACATCCCACTAAAGTGGTCCAGTGTTTATCTCTGTAAGTCTTTCTAGTATTGTTCTATTGTCTGCACAAATTTCAAACATGTTGGTATTCTTTTACCAAGAGTGTATATATGAATGCCACAAGTCAGCTTGAACAATGTGATTTTTGGATAGAGCTGCAATAATTCTTTAAATTCCAGAAAAGATGTCTAAGGATTAGATAACGCAAGAACTACTGCCAGACTGATTGAGACAGAGTTAATTGAGAGGATGAAAGCTGAAAGTGTAAGTTGCGGTCCCGTGTGTGTGACACAGCGTCCGGCTGCACACCCTGCCCCAGCAGATGGCCAGGTCGCTTGCGAAAGAGGCACTGCCGAAAGCCCCTTTTGTTGTTCTGGCTTTCCCCTTCTTCTTTAGTGGGGCATATTAAAGTGTCTATGGCCATTCTGTGGTCACACACTGTTCCAATTTCCTCCTCTTCACTTTTTGTCCTTTCCTCTCCCTCACTCTCTCATCAAGGGGTCTTCAAATTAGACATCTGAAGTCACAGCTCTAATCAGGCCACTTTCTTTTGGTGCATCTGTATTTTTTTTCTTTCTTCAGCCTAAAAGAGCATTTCTTGTAAAACATATAAAAGACCCCTGAACAGTCAGATAGTATCTCTGTCTCAATCACAACAAATTACACTGGAAAAGGACAATTTTTGGTTTCAGATCATTTTGAGTGATTATAATGGTGAGATTGTATGACGATTATGATTATACTTATTATTTTTCTACAGAATACCTCTGGTATGCACCTAATAGGTATTATCAATGTATTATTTTCACAAAGTGAATCTTTGCTGTTTATATTGTTGACTTCAGAGCTAAAAACTACTTCATTTTTGAAATAGAGAACCAGCACTATTTTACCTTTACACAGCTCTGTTTAAACAAAATAAGTCTACTCTCTGAGGTGAAGTTCCGGGAATATTTTTATTTCAGTGATGGATGACCTCTGTAGTCTTATTGGTACATGAACGAGACCATTTAAAAAGTACTAGCCTTGGTTTTTCATAGTTGTTGCAAAGTGCAAATCCTACCACACCCAGGAATAAATCAGCTGCAGCCAAATATCCAAAAACAGGAAACAGAGTCGTAATGTTATATGAAGCTTTACATGTCAGACAAGAAAACCCAACAGATTTATTGAAGTTGCAGATTTTTCAAGTATAAAAAGTGACAGACAGTTGTGCTTCAGTTTGTACTCCGCTTGTGAGTTTTTGTGTGTGTCTATGTGTGTGTTTGGATGTGACAAGGGAGTTTCCAGACTCCGCAGACCCTTATGAATAGGTCACTGTGTGTCCACGGACAGTTTATGTCCATGCAGTCAACGGTAACATTTGCACACTCATTTTCTCATCAATGCAAAATATTCTGCTCGCTCAAATACTGATTGTTTCTCCTCACTAGCACACACTTCACCGACTTTGAAATAAATGATTAAGCAGAGTTTGTTACTTCACCTGCCAGACATTTCTTCTACTGCCATGCCATGGGACATTTCAGATCCAGAACATCCATTTGATGACTCACACCCACCGACATGGCATCCAGACACGCGACTATGACTAAATATCAACAGACATCCAAGCTACTGTGGCTACCAGGATTAACAGGCTAAGACAGGCACAAACCCTTAAACCTCAGTCAAATATGATGCATTAGGCTTCAGCGTTACCATGGTGATTTCTGTCCAGAGGCGTTGATCCTAAATGAAGACCGTGAATCTTTGAGACTTTGATGCTCTCACCAATGGCCAAACTAAGCTGATTTGTTACGCTGCAGGGTCTAATATATTCCAGGATTGAAGCCAGATCAAACTGATTAATTTACTGTAGCTCAAAGTTGTCAGGGTGTGGTGGCCTTTAAATATGAAACAAACGCTTTTATTGCATAAACACTGGAATCACCAGGGCTTATTTATTTATTGGTTCTGAAACTTCTGATATGGAAAGAGAAAACAGGTTTGATGAAGCCGAACAGTGGCAGATAAACTTTTCTCACATGCACTTTTTTGTGGTTTTGCCCTCTCTCTTTGTGGGAGCATCTCAGTTGCATTTTAAGTGACCTTTCTCGTCTGCTGCAACTGCGTAATGTTTTCTTCCTGAAGTCGCTCTGTCCCAGACAGTCCAACTGTAGTGCTGCCAGCGCTCGGTCTGCTCCTCTCATCAGAGCCAGCGAGACCAGAGCACAGTCGCTCTCTGTCCTCCTGCTTTTACTTTGACTCACTGTTTATTTCTCTAACGGGACAGTGACAGATTTAGCCCATCAGGCAGGGACACAGAGGCAATGAAAGACAAGGGAGGGAGGCAGAAAGACTCACACATCTGTCAAAAACAGAAAGAGAGAGACAAGATAAAAGGATGTTTGGTTGGATTAAAGCTGGTATAGCTCCTCTGGCTCTAATTTGGCCCCATTCTTAGAAACTAAACATTCTTGTCACTGCAAATGGGCAGAGCAGAGACTGTCTTCACAGATGTCACTTAACCCCAGTCTAAAGAAATTCAGCCAAAATACAGATATACATTGGCTTTTAATTCAGTCAAAATGCCAAATTCTAGTTTTTAGCATTATTGGTGCCAATTGAACTGCAGCTGCATGTTGTGAGGTTTACTCATAGGTTTTTGATGAAAGAAAGCAGGCCATTTCCACACAGAACATAAACAAAAAACTGATTAAAGGAGTAACTTCCCGATAGTGTGGTAGGCTTGAGAATGTGTTATTGAGAATATTAATATTAGGATTGTTAGTCTTGGTTTATTGTTACATATTACATGTTACTTCCAATACTAGATTATGTCATGCTTTATAGATAATGCTGTGTCTCATTTCCTTATATCAGACATTCAGACCCAAACACCCTTGTATTTGTTATGAACAGGGCTAGACTCAAAAGACCTTTAAACCCTGGCTACTGCTTTTCCCCCAAACAACCATTAAGATTTCAACACATGTATGAGTTACCTCTAGCGACAGAGAGCTGAGACACAGCTTAATCTCATGTAAATGAAATCTCAACATAGATCAGTCTTGTTGGACTTTTCAAAGTGAGCCAAAGCTATTGCTGGCTGAGTCTTTAATGCAGTGTGTTGAGTTCAGGTGGTGAGCCCTTTCAGCACAGCATTTGAGAAAGATTTATACACAGCAATAGCATTTCCACATGTTGTGGTCAAAAGTATCTCAAGATGTTTCTTTGTCAAACATCACATCTGTGTAAATTATGACATGTAGAAATATGAAAACCCTTAACTGTTTCTATCGTATTCCCTGTAGGCTATTTATAGTCTGGGCAATATTTCCTAAAAGAATCAGTCATTTTAGTCATAACAAAAACATTTCTAGTGCCAGTTCCTACCTAAAATAATTGCCAGTGTCTTAAATTAGTCACAGTTTTTAAAGGAATAGGTCTCAGAGGTGCCATATCCAGACTAGTACCCGAGTAGAGAATGTTTAAACCTAAATGAAAGACACTTTTCCTCTGCTCCTCCCTTCCCATCATTTTCTGTATCATGTTTCACCAAATTCTCCTGAGAACGAGGATGTACGTAAAACTTTCATCTACCGTTGACGCACTGTCGACAATGTTTGGGTGGAGGGAAGATGAGACGAAGTGTCAGCTCATTGTTGGCAATGTGCGAAACAGAAATCTTACCATCAATGATATTTTAAAAAGCTTATGCGGCAAGTGTGTCCCTGCAGTGTCTAAAAACCACTCATCTCTTCGATATTTCAGAGGTCAAGTTTCTAAATAAATTGATTTGGGGGAAAAAATGTGTGTCTTCTGTGTGGTGCTCAGATTCTTGTCAAGACAGAAGGCCAAGATGAGCTCTGGAGTGGAAATTTAAACCATCAGGACGAGGTGGAAACAAGGATGTGCTCATAATTATCCAAACTGCCTCATCCTGGGACGAGAGCGCATTCAGCACACCCTGCAACAGTAAAGGACGACTTTAACAGAATACTGTAAAAGTCATCTACTGCCATCTTGATTGACGGATTAAAAAATCTTTGTGGAAAAAAAAAATCTTCAGTGTCAGAGTCTGAAGATGAATTTCTAGGCACTTGCTGTGAATTTTTCCATGGCACCACCTCAGTGTCAGACTCCAGCTGTTTCTACTTGGGCCTGTCTCACATAACACTTAAGTGGTTGAGAATGTTGAGTGTTTCTCACTCCATGCACTCATTTTGAAATTGTCATCAAGCTCCTGTAATGACATTTCAGGCCATTAGCAATGGGAAAAATGTGTGGAAAAGATTTGCAACAGGAACATCAAGATGAGTTGCTGGAGTGTCATTGTTTGGTGTATAATTCCAGTTAACGGTTTTAACAGATGAATAAGCCTCTTACCAATCTCTCCTGCAGCCTTTACAAAATCATGATGAGACATTGGATGCATATTATTTATAAGTCTAGCATGCTCAAGAATCAAATGGACAACTGTCTGCAATAGGGACGTCCTAGACAGCAATCAGAATTCATGCACCAAATAGAAATGGGCCTAATGCAAAAACTGTGCATCAGTGTAAAATGCCACAGGGCTTTATCTACTGATAGAGAACAACACTGGCCAGTTTCCTCATGCTAACTCTAATGAATAATCACTGGATGTGCAAACAGGGAACTAGCAAATGAAATGAAATTTTAGCAGTTGTATAGTTGCCTTCAGAAACTGTAATAACTTGCTACAAACAACACCTACATATCTATTTTCAAGCTTGTTTCCTTGAGTTTACTGAATACTGCAACTTTGACTGTCACCCATGCACTTATATGCACCATATTTAACAGAAGCCGAATCATGAAAAGTTAAAGTGCGTTACTAAAACAGGTGGATTTCTACATTCACTTCTCAGTTTTCACACACTCAGAAACCTCACCGTCAACGTTTTTACACATTTTCTCATTTAAATCAAGTTTGGTTTTTTTTTTCACCAGAAAGAATGTGTCCCTCCACCCTTCCTCTCGTCACCGTTTCACAGTTCACCCGCCGCTCAGATTTATGGGGTGACTGCGACAGCACAAAGCCCAGCAGGTCTCTCTCACAAACTGTCGCCAGCATGGACCCATATTTCAAACAGCCTTTAAACCGCACATTATGATCTCAGCCCACACATCACGATACGCACTAGCGCCTTTACGTGACAAACACGCAGAGCTGTTTACAAGTAGTCAGGTGGTATAGTGCTGCATACCTGGAGTAAAGTAGCACCAGCGCCTGAGCATGAGTCCAACACACAATATCAATACTATAAAAGGACGGGCCGTGCCTAAAGCAACACCAGTGGCTCTAACCACAGTCTTCAAACGCTGCTGCAGTCATAAGTCATTCGCCACAAATTAAATTTTCTGTGTCAGTGATTTATGCTGCGAAGAAAACACCATAAAAATAAAGATCTCTGTAAATGTCCAACATTTTGTAGCCTGGTGTAAAATGTGTCTTGTAATTCCGAGAAAGTATTTTTGACATAAATTAGCAGCAGGTTATTTGAAGGGAGCTCTTGAGCACACTGTAAGGTTATTACTGGCATTGTGCTGCTGAGTTCTGAACATTTCTTTAAGAACAATAAAAAAAACATGCTTCACTAAGATGCTATAAATGTTTGTGTTCTTTTTGAGTAAGAGAGACGGATGTCGAAATCCATCATTCGGTCACCCTCCAAAAGGCTCAGTGTGAGACAAACAGGCCTCGCTGCCAAGACACTGAGGTAGAAGAGCGGGAAGCCTTTAAACTGCAACCACGTTCACAATGTGTTCAAGCAACCAAGGGGAATTCTCCAAAAGACTAATTTGTCCCACGGTGAGATGAATGCACAATTTAAGTTTTTCCATTATGCTGTTTTTCATCTATTTCACCAGTGTTCAACATACTCTTCCACAAAGTCACTAAATAGCTGAATCAAATAAACAGGCAATGATTAAAGGAAGCACATTTACTACATGTATCTGCAGTCTTCTACTTTTTCACTCATAAATGCTCATATAAAGATACCAGCAAGCTGCTTCCAACTAAGTCATGTTCATTTTTTGTACAAAGAGAGTGATTTTTCACCTGCAACAACCCAAGTCAAAATACTATGTATTTGGAGAAAGGAACAAAGGTTTCAGGACTCATTTCTCAAAGCAGCAGCCTGCTCAACAGGCCATAAACACACATCCACAACAGCTTAGCTCACACAAATGGATAAAGTTATTGTTAAGAGAAGCTCTGGCTAACATCCTTTACCTGATACCATGATGAACCTTTACCAAAGCCAAATCTAAATCAGTCTAAATCAAGACAACAGCTGAGGTACTTTACAAAGCAAAAATATATTAATACCATATAGACAGACGTGTGATTTTACTTTATTTTGAGGTTTCAGGAGTTTGTGTGACACTAAACTAACCTTAGTGAGTCTGTAACCCCTGAAGGCTGTCAGCAATACACACATAAAAGCAAATAATGCAATACATGAAACTAACCAAAATGTACTTCATAAATGTGTTCACCTTTTTAGTTTAGTTCCTAACTGTTAGGTGTTAGGTGTAGACACACAGAGGAATTCAGGCATAAGTCAATCACAGAGAGTAAGTATTATAGTGCGACCACAAGTCTGGATGAGGTATACTATAAAAATAGTGTGACATCCAAAGCTGTAAGGTGGAGTCGTGAGAAACACTCGCGACTAGAGGTGGTTTTCTCAACACCCATCTGACTCATATTATTTCATATCACCAGCTACTTCCATACACCAATTTGTGGTTTACAGCTCCCAATCTGGAGTAATCCTGTGTTTCATCGAGAGTGAGATACTAGATCTTGCTCAATTCATCTTCATTCAAATTACTGCACTAAATCCAGTATAGGAGGGGTTTAATCTTGATATCCGATTAAAAGATTTCTGCGTTTATTATTAAGATACATGTTGTGCCTAATGTCTCCATGTGGTTATGGTATTAGACAGAATTGCTACACTCTGGATATATTAATCCTATAAGTTTGATCTGTCAAAGCATTTGTGATTTAACTACCCTTCCAAGGTAAATTATATTACTGCACACCACACATACACAGCAATTACACAGCAATTTGACTAATATACAAGCTGGCAGTCCACCACGAAGTAGGTAGATGCAATAGTAAAGAATCACCATAATTCTGGAAGAAGCCCCTGTGTAAACATAGTCGCTGACATTAAAACATTAGTGAGTGTGGTTAAGGTGCATTACTGAACCCTGCACGTGCACGCTCAGTTATTAAGAGTATTTGTCTGTTTATCTAAGATATATCTGTCTGTAGCTCCATGTCTGCCTCCACTCTGATTATCCAGCCGTCTGTCTCACATGAGTTTGTCATATGCTCTCCCTTTACCAACATTATATGAGTGGCTTCTGTTCACATTTGATTGGTTTATCTTTTTTTTTCTTTTTGTTTTTTCAAAACCTGTTCAAACTTCCCCAGGGGACTTTCATAATGCAAATAACCCTCATATCATTATATAGTGACTATAGCTTTAGCTTCTCATATCTGCTGTAAACAGTGTATATGCAAAAGCATAACGCCTTTACACAATATTTTGTCTATGTGGTAAAAGTGGAACCATAAACATACTGCAAAATACAGACAAATAAAAAGCTTCATGAGCATTTGTTCAAAAGTCCCTGTGAGGAACAGACTATAGTGTGCTATTATGTAGTGTGTATTTAGAGTCTCCATTAAAGCAAACAGCCACTGTTTTTCTGTTACTAATTTGAATAGCAGGTTAGCATTTTAATATTCTGACCTTTATCATACACACAAAACTATGTTTGACAAACTTTGCTGAAGGTTAAAAAAGAAATCCATTGCACTGAATTGGTCCATCTGTCCTGGGAGTGGATCCATTCTTCTGTGGTTCTCCCTCAGGTTTCTCTTTTTTACCTTTACCTTTTTTTGTAGCTTTTCTTACCTTGATGGAGGGTCTAAGAACAGGGGGTCTTGTCTTGTACTGTCTGTAAAGCCATTTTTAGCAACTATTGTTGTGTGGACTATACAGAAATAAATGTCTTATCTCGTCACGTGTTGCACTTGCACCAACCCAGTTCACTTGTATTTGTGAAATTATACAAACGATGTATTTCTGTGGTTTGCTTCTCTGTGACAGAGCTGGATATTGAAGCAACGTCAGCAGAGTGAAAGGCAGATGTAAACAGCCATCCATCACATGACCACAGCACTGTTATATTCCATTGCACTGTTTCCATGTCAAATAATAGATGCTTACTCTTTAAACCAAAAAAGAGAAGAAAAATGTATATGGGTATGTCCCATATGAGCAATTTGGGTTTATAATAATAATTTCCAATCAGCAATCTACATAGGGATTAGTTATGTTTATTTATTTCCATAAATGCTTGGACCAATGATTTCATCAACTAAACTGCAGGGCAAAAAGAAGCACAAGACTGAAAAGACACATGTCAATCAGTGACTGTGGCTGCAATTTATTTGAACATGTCTTGCTCAATTCGGCGACCAAACCTATTGTAAATATATGTCACTTTCGCAGCAACAAATGGCCAACATTGTCACAAGATGAGGTTAGGCAAAAGTTTTATGCACAAAGCTTACGTCTGACTGGTTTGTCATCGACACATGTGGGCAGTTTACACCCACTTAGCTATTGTAAATGAGTTTGTGGCCCACAGAGAAACATGGCTGTTCTGTCGTGTGTGGTTACTGCTGTGGAGTCAAGCCTCAATCCAGGAGTGTGAATCACATTTATAATTAGAGAACACTATTTAAACCACATGTTAACAATTAGCCTTCAGGACAGCAGGCATGTGTGTGTATGTGTGCAGCATGTACAGAGCACAAAGAGGAGGAATGTTGCACTTTTCCAGACCTTGGCCAAAAAGTGTGCCAGAGAGTGCCCAAACAACTTGAACAAACATTTAAAAATTAGACATGATACAATAACACAATAAGCGTTGTCTATCATGGTTTAGTCGACTATACAGGCTTAAGTTTCAACTCTTTAGTAATCTATGGATGGGCTGACACAACTGAGGAACAACTAATCAACACATGACAAACATTGAAATGAGTTTAAGTTCTTGTCACTTTATTCATATACAGTTGGATGTTATTTTCTTCATTCTACTGCTCATCTCTGCTTCTCCAAAACGGGCATTCAGAAACCACCTTCTAAAGAAAGTTCTCCTTCATCCAAGCATCCTATAGAATCCTATGCACTAACCTTTAAATCATGAGGAGCAACAAGCATGATACAAGCAATTTTACTCTCAAAACCATAAAAAGACCCCAATAGCAAAACACACAGTATTCTTTCTGGACATTCCTGGATAGGAATGATATAAACTTAATATGAGCTCAGTATAAACCATTTTCAAATCCAAAAGAAACTTTTAGCAGACTTTGTCACTGGATACATCAAAAACAAACAAGAACAAAGGCTGATTAATGACTAGCTGAACCGCAGTAAAAACCCCAATGTGACTTTATTAACAGTTCTAACACAATTGAATTTAATTATAAGCCAAAAGATGTTTTCCCATCATTCATGGGTGTTCTGAGACATTTTATCTGTAAATACCAATAACATTAACTCAGGCCAAGCACAATAAACTCTGCAGCACATTTATCTCCTCTAATCTGGCTGACTCTCAGTGCAAGTACAAGCCAACACTTTCCTTTGGGGAACTACACAAGCCTGATGAAGATGAATCTGTTTTTCCAATTAATGAGTTCTTTCTTTTTAACATTAGCCACTCCCTGGACTTCAAAGACCACAACTCACTAAAGCCTCTGATTACTTGTCAAACCAAGGAAGAACTGCAGATAACCCATAATGCATAGCTCTGAAGGTGAGCCAAGTCACATGCTCAGACCACACACTCTTCCATACCATTGCTCTTTTGTCTTAATGCATCTTCATCTGTGATTATGTCTCATTCTTTCCCCTTATCCTTTCTGGTCTGTCTCTCTGTCTCTCGTCTTTGTTTTGCCACCCATCCTCTTCCTCATAAAGCCTCTAAAGCCCTGTATTTTCCATCATGGAGTGACAAACCAGAAGATGCAATTGTACAAAAATCAACAAAAAGCCTTTTGTTTCTCTCATTGTTTTCTGGATTTAATACAATGATAGCAGTTTGTGCAGTCACGCACTTTAGTAAAAAATACAAATCTTAAAATTTAAGACCCAGCAGATTATAATAAAAACATCAACAACATTGTGATGAACATCCAATTTTTATCCTTTGGAATTCCTCATAATTAAGTGCAGTAACATGCCCAAAGAGAAGACATACAGAGGAATGCAGTATGGGAAGTGTTGTTTGACATACGACAAGTCAGTGATAAGACTTTTGTAAACAAGAGCAGTATGTTGTGCTCATTAGTACCACACTCATTACTGCTCCAACAGCAGTGTACTTAAGTGCAGCGGTTGCATTCCAGGACATTATTTGGTCTTTCATAGCCATAAGCTTTAATATTCTGGATAATGGCTACAAAAGCTGCTGCAGGAATGTTGGTACTTTGTCTTTTTCTATTTGTTATTTACCTCTCCGCCTCCACCGAAGTGTGCACCAATTCACTTCTACCTGGAGCTAAAGGTAATGCTAACTGATTATATGCTCATTTTCTGTATATCTCTATTGAATGGCTAAATGGAAAATTCTGAGGAAACACCTATGTCATTTGTTTTTGAGTTTACAGTGCTAATCATGACAGCTGAAGGCATGCAATGTCCTGTCCTTTACTAGCATTGAGTCAGCTACCTCATCGTCTTTGGAGGGAAAGCCTCCTCTCAGTGTGTTTTCTGTTTTATGACATCCAGTAGCTTGTTTCCCTGCTGATTCAGACAGACAGACCTTATAAAATACACTGTAAACTAAGCTTTACTGAAAACCATGACTTGTAGTTTTGGCTCCGAAATAATTCAGAGAGATTTTCCTTGGGGAGCTGACATCATGTAGAAACTGTGGAGGTCCATTAATTTAAACTGCAAACCTTGCCCAAAGCAAAAATCATCTTTAAAGACAGCTTAGATATAACTGATGGAGTTGTGGAACATTAAAATGGACTCGCTCTTTTTTCTCCTTTTGAACTACTATGGACATACATTATAGATTATATTACAACGCCATGTGGCAGCATAGGCACAGCTAGTTGGAAATACTTCAACATTAAGATACAGTCGCTAAAAAGTGCGGAGGCTTGTGAACAGCTCAGAATATTTTGTCAGCTTCCCACTGAATGTTATGTAGCAGTAAAAAGTCCCATTATGGCTGTGTGTATTTAGACAGCTGCCACTAAACTGAGTGATTATTTGTACAAGACTCATCCAAGATACAGTTGACCACAGAGCCAGCTCTGATTGTGTATACATCCAGGTCATATTGGAGTGGGCGTCATATGTATATTTTAATACGAATTAAAATAGTAAAGCAAACATTCGTTTTTTGCTTGAAAATACTTTTTACTGGCATTTCATGAGGCCAAACATCAGCATAATCAAGGCTGTTTCCTAACAAAATGTTATTCAAGTTCAAATCATTTATTTATTGCTTCTTGAGTTTCATATAGGCCATCTCAAACATAAGTATGAGACTTGACATGGATTTAGTGTGTATTTCTTTTAGCAGCAAAAATGGATTACAGGATTATGTCTAAACATGCTGAAGAATGGAATAATCAATTTCCTTAAGTACCACTCCAGACTAATGGAGGGGGTTTACTACAAACCTCTGTTTCAAAGCATAGCACTGAACAAGATATAAAGTCTTCTTGGCGAGAACAACTCAGGGCCTCATTACAGCACTAATAGACACTCAAAAAGCTCTTGGCTGCCAGAGAGGGAGGACCAACCACAAACATTTCTCAACACCTCATTTTTACTTCCAGTTACATCTTATTAATACCATTTACAGAGATTTCCATCAACAATAATCATGTAGCTTCTATAAACATGGTCATATGGTGTGTAAATATTTCTATCAATGAATAAATGGTGAAATTATTTATTTTTTAAGGTGACCAAGGTGAGACTGGAGACAATGGATCAGAAGGAAACTTGGGGAAGAGCGGACCACCTGGACTTCCAGGTTCAAACAGTATCTTTGAGTCAAAGATAATGAATAATAAATAAATTAATTAATAATAAAATAACCTGAGCTTTTTCACAGAACTTTCATCAGAAATATAAATCACAGTTCATTCATTGCACATATGGCACAATGAAATGCAAAATGCAAGCAGGGTATATACCAGACATGAGGCTCATTCATAATAATAGAGCCCTATAAATGGTAATTCCAGACTATAGTCTGTAGCATTTTGAGTTTGGACAGAAAAAGTGTCACCTCCTTGTCTGAGTCCTACAATAATATTTGTGCTGGAGGTTTAACTGGACAAAACACCTCTCCAAATCTGTCTTACTTTTAAGCTTCTCTGCTTCAGTCTGGTTTTCTCTGCTTGAGTGGTAGATCCATGGCTGCAATGCCCTCAGACAGACAGCTCTGAACTGCTGCGTGTCTGTGGAGGAAGCAGACGTGTTAATAGCTGCTGGAAAAGCAGTGGTGTCCCACTGCACCATATGTGTTTCAGCTGCGTCCAACCCGACATACAGAGGAATATATACTGGATTAACTGGAATAAGTCTATGCTGCTCCCCTTGCTGCCCTTTTGCTCTGCACACATCTACACTGACTTGTCTATGTAAAAGACAAATGCCAGTGCACTTGAGCTTCTTCCAAAATAGTATAATATTAATATAAGAATATAGTGGACATGATCTCTGTTCAACTTTTCAACTCTGTTATTTGAAACCTATAGCAGACCTGTCATTATGGTTTTTAGTGTGGATGATTACAGTAGAAATGGGAGCAGGTCTGATGCATCTTGCTGCACTGTGTCAGCAGCTCAATAGATGACGCATGGATTCCTTGTCAAAATCAAGGTCATTTTACAGGAAACAGTTGCTTAATTTTGGAATCTTACAATAAAAAAACAATGCATGGCTGTTAAAGAACTGCTTGGCAATAAAACAAGTTATATAGAGTTACTTTTAATGTATAAAAACTGCTGTACGACTAAAATATAGTGAGGTGGAAATTTGACGGTAACCTGGAGCAGAAGTAATGTTTGTTAATCTCTGTAAAAATCTGCGTACCATGAAACATATGTCATGCACATAATGAGAGAGCTGAAAACCTTCAGAAAGTATTACTTACATCTGCATCAAACTATTTGCAATGACCAAACTAAAGGCTACATTATATGAATAAAAAATGTACTGATCAATGGCTTTTCCTTCCAGCTGATGGAGAATCCAGACATTAGACCAGTTGTTGACCATTATAAAGAGTTATGATAGGAAGGACTGTTATCTAAAGTCTAGCACTGCAAAAACATTAATCAACTTGTACAGACACACAAGGAATGGCAAAAGACTTACAGCTTCAGTTGCTCACTTTGACACTTTAAACGTGTCACAGTCCTGTCTATAGTCATTATTGTTCAGAATTTGTCTTTACCATGATTTTTCAGGCCGGACAAAAAATTGCAAACTTTTTCTTGTATTTTTTTTTTTATTTTTTTATTTTTATTAGCAAATGCTGTCTTCGCACAGTCTAAAGAGGAGCCACACCTTTCAGGAAAACCTCTCATTAATCATTAAGTAAAAAAAAAACATCTAAATGTCAGGGAATAGCAGAAAATAGCTGTATGCGATCTGTTGGTGTGTGGCAAATCCATCTACCAGCAATCAACCTCTCCAGTGTGTCACCTAGTATTCCAACTGCCATCAATTTCCAGTTTAATATTTTCCCAAGGAAATACTTTTTCAACTCCTGGTAGTAAGCCTCAGTCTGTAGTGTTTCTAAACAACATACAAACATGCTCACTGTTTATGTACTGTTTATGGGCACACATGAACATAAACTTTATATGTTTCATTTGTCTGAAAATCGACACCTTACTATACTTCATTACAGAGACATATTTGCCTTTTTTTACCAGGAATCCCAGGAGAAATGGGGCTTAAAGGAGACATTGGGTATCCAGGAAAGATGGGGCCAGTTGGAGACAAAGGTAATGTCGTTCTTTAATTTCACTCTTTTAAATTGAACTTTACTTAATCCTTATTAAGCTTGTTTAGATACCTCTTTAGTAAATTCATACTTAGTAAGTTCATACTTTTCCTATTTTATTTCTTCCTACTGTGGGAAAAACAAAAACTACAAGAGAAATTAAATCTATTAAGTAAAAATGATATCATTACGATAATCTGGCCTCACTAACTAAATAACTGAAGCTGAGCAAGTGTAAAAACAGTTGCATGCAAAGTACCAGTTTTACTAAACTGTTCAACGTCAAATACAAAGAAAGCAGCACTAATGTCCATTGTGACTGTTCAAGTTCTTCTTTATACATGCCACTCTGTTGTGATGTTTGCACAGGAGACTTCCCCATATGCACGGTTAGGGATGGGTCTCAATGTGTGGAAAGAGTTTTTCTCTTTGCACATACACACATTTCTGCATTTGAAAAACTATTTAGGATTTTGTTGACTACGTTAAAAAACAGTAGCGATATAATAGTCTTACCTGTCTGAAGTAAACCGTTGTGCGCTAGTTTTATCTGTTTAACTTATACTGCCACCAAGTGGAAATCTTATACATTACAAGTGTGTAATTTGTACTGGGCAATGAATTCTGAACAACTGATGTTTTGTTCAAAATTCGACAAATTATTAACAAGAACACAGATACCATAGTATGATTGTATGTACTATTTTACTGTTTATTGTTCACAGGTGACAGCGGTGATAAAGGCTTGGATGGCCTTGCTGGTTTCAAAGGAAAACCAGGTGAGAGAAACGTTTAACAATCATTTTGGGTTTTATTTTGAGAAATTAGGCCAGTACCTTGTCTGTTACAAAGCCTTACAAAACATGCATACCCATCAGGCACCACCTGTGACTGTGGCAGATACAGGAAGGTGGTTGGACAACTGGATATCAGTGTGAGCAAGCTGAGGAATGCTGTGAAGTTTGTGAAAAATGGTGAGTCCCTAATGCTGTCCTTTTTATGTAACAGTATGATGGTGATTCACAGTAAATTCATATGCAGTCATTTTGGGGCTGAGAGAAACAGAGGAGAGGTACTACCTGCTTGTAAAGGAGGCCAAGATGTTCCAAGAGGCGCTGATGAACTGCAAGCTAAGAGGAGGTATTCTGGCCATGCCAAAGACCAGCAACACCAACCGCCTTATGGCAGAATACATCAGTCAGGCAGGGCTCACAAGAGTGTATATCGGAGTGAAAGCTCAAAGCTCTGACAGTGTAAGTGCTCGGTGTATTTGCGGTAAAGGTTGTTGCATTTGACTGTGATTGACTGTTGTTATTATCTTGTTTCTTCTCCATCAGAATGGAACAAGCAGTTATTTTTACACAGACTCAAGCCCTCTCCAGGCCTTTTCAGCGTGGAGTCAAGACAAGGACAATGGTTCCCCTACAACAAACTCAAGCTGTGTGGAGCTGCTCAGCTCTGGGACATGGGGTCATATTGAGTGTGATGCCACCATGTTTTTTATTTGTGAGTTTTCCAAAAGCAGAAGAAGAGGAGGAGGAGGAAACACACCTACATTTGTGTCATGATGCAAATAATGTACAATGAACAAATATACATTAATACATACAGCATGCAATATTTCAATAGTTATTTTTTAAATATGAAACAAGTGTGCCTGACTAAGATTGGTCCTAATTTGTGTAGGGAAGGAGATGAATAAAATGACCCCATAATAATGAAACAGTTAAATTAAAGTATCTAGATGCTTATTTCTTTCTTGTACTGTATTACAATAAATAGTCTTTGGGGTAGAGAGTTTTGGAAAGTGTCTTAGCTAAAAAAGAAGACCTTAAAACAGAATCTGAGCTTCTGTTTTAAGGACAGGACAGAAGATATTTTAAATGCAAATACAGGTACAATAGTGTGCCTTACTGTTAATGTAATACTCGCTGTAACTGAATAGAAAACTCAAAATTAAATTGTCTCTAAAGTTGAGTCTTAGTTCTCCTTCCTAATCTATGAGAGCATAAACACTCTCTCTGACACACGGGTTGATTGCACGGAAATAGAAACTTTGAATGACCTCAAGTAACCCACTAATACAATGCCCTTTTTTTGCTAGCTAAGCAGAAATTGTTTACAAAAGAACTTGTTGTGTTTAAGTGGTATGGCTATCCAGGGCAGCAATCATTTTATAATCAAGATTTGTGTGAGTGAAATCTCTTAAACATCACAAAAATAAAATGTGACATAAACATTGGTCCCACAGGTTTTTACAGTCAGTGCACTTCCACTGTTTGTACTGTCTCCATTCCAAAATCCACCACAAAACCAGATAAAGCAGGACATTTTAGAGATTTCACATCCCTTTTCACACATCTGCATCTTCCATTGTGAACACATTCATCTGCTCTGAAAAACACAGTTCCTCATTTTGTGCAGCACATTCTTTGTGCGACAGAGCTCAAGAACACAAATCTGAAAGATGTCAGGGTCAGAGGTTTACAGCAATACTTTTGATTTGGAATATTGTGTGGATTTGGAGAAAGACAAGAGATTCAAATGTGATGGAAGACAACCAAGCACAGGTAGGAATACGTCTATACCATATACAAGTATCTACTGCTAGACTACAGCTGGAAATCAATCAAATCTCTAATGATAATTTCAGGGAGGAGGCCTGGAGCTGTCTCAGTGTTACTCGGACTTTTGTGTTTTATCCTCTTGGCTGTGATCTTAGGACTGGTTGCTCAAAGTAAGTATGGACAATGTGCTCATAATGAAGCCAATATTTCAAAAGTGTGTTTTGGTGACTATTCAACTTTGTTATGTCAGATTTTAGTGCAATCACTTATTGGGGCCAAAACCAAGTTAGCCGCCATGAATTTGAAAACTTGACTTCTCGCTGGATTGAGTTACAGATGAGTTTCAACAACTTGACTGAAAGGAGAAAGCAATTACAAGGTAAGTTAAAGTCTGTGAGTAAATCAGAGCTCCTCTGACAATAGAGACAGACCTATCTAAGATTCAATAATAGCTGAATTGTTTTGTTTGGCAATTACTGGTCAAAAGCAGTGTAATTGTAGCCTTATTCAACTCAAAGATTAATATTTGTAATAATACTTTTTGAAAGTCGCCCAATCGTAACAATGACTGGACTGCTTCTCTAGACCCCTGCTCAGTGGGATGGATAGGAATCAACAACAAATGCTACTATATCTCTGCTAAAGGAGTGACCAAGTCCTGGCCAGACAGCAAGCAAGACTGTCGAGACAGAAGAGGTCGTCTGGTCTCCGTAACGTCAAAATCTCAGCTGGAGGTTCTCAGTCGTTTCCATGACCATGCTTGGATAGGTCTGTCTGACCGACAGAAGGAGGGCAGGTGGATGTGGGAGGATGGGACCAGCCTTATGGTCCCAGAATTATGGATGGAGGGTGAACCCAATGATGCTAATAACAATGAGGACTGCGCCCACTTAAACCGAGTCTCTGAAAGTCATGTGGGTTTTAATGACAACGATTGTGGTACTCTCTTTTCATACATCTGTGAGGCTTGAATTTGAAAATACAAACTAAATGATTATGTTCTGTGTGTCAAATATAAATACGTAGGCCCTACAAATAGATGTATATTGATGTAACGTATGTAATCTGTATATAACATGTTGCGTACAAGTAATTCCCCAAATGTTCAGAATTAAGTATTTTTCTTTTCTTTAAAAAAAACCCAAAAAAACTAAAAACAGAAGCTAAGTTGAAGAACTGGAGCAGATGTAGTGAGAGCTCAGAGGTCCACACTTCTAAAGGTATTGTATGTTCAATGCCGAAACATAAGTGTCTCATTCTTTCTCTGAACGATTTCCAATTTACCAGTGTTTATAGCCTACAATGCTCCACAATGTCATATTGTGTGTGAGTGTAAGCCCCAGGGCGAGTGAGCACTTACACGAGGATACATGATGTGACTGTCTTATTGATTCCAACGATCAACCACTAAACTGAACTGAGCAGAGGAGCTCTCTGAGTTAGAGGTCATGCAAACATTGGTTCTCGTAATCCAAATGATGGCTAAACATTAACTAAGGCACTCATTCCACAGCAAAGTCTTAACAGGGACAATAAAGTGATTTACTTCACAAAACACCACTAAAATTAATAGTTGCATTTTTAATCTTTTACTATCATATTTTATTACACTGCTTTTGCTAATACATGCCGTGGCATGCCTATAATAAAATGGCTGTATTAATAATGAGCAGGTCGTGATTCATAGCCATTTGTGAAATGGGAGAATCGAGACTGACGTCCATTGTGCTTGAACTTTTCGTCAGCCTGTTTGGTTACATTTGAATTGTACATGACTCCTTTGTGCACAATCATTAGATTTCATTTGCGCTTTTTATTAACAGCCCAGAGGTTTACTACTTCAGCTTTGGGGCTTTGAAAGTGTAATGACTCTTCGATCGGAAAGGACACGGGAGGTCCTTGAAAGCACCACTGGTTTGCAGGGAGTGGCCGTGCACCTGTCCGACCTGTTCGGGGGACACATGACTCCGCAGGAATTTTTCCCGGCTCCTCTCGTCCATTGTTTAAGGCAGGATTGAGTGGGGGACAGAGGCGGAGAGGGGCACAAACAGCAACACAGAGAGATGTCGGAACCAGCCACTAACCCCGCAGCCACCTCCTTCCCTGCGCCGACCATTTCTTTGCCTTTGGGACTTGAAGTTCTTAGGACTTACTCGGGAGCCCTTATCTGCTTGGAGATAGTAAGTATAATGTTGAGCTGTGGCCACAGTGTTTTCTTTTTTCCATTGGGTTCGTTGTAAGCCCTTCATCGTCATATTCTAATTGGCTACATTACCAAATAGGCCCGTTACGCACTAAAAAAAATCTTAAATGAAGCCTGTTCTCTAACCGAGTAACACACCAACGTTGTGTCTTGGTTGCCAGGTTTCATTTTGCTAGTTCCTCACTTTGACAGCCCCTCAAAATGTACCTTCTAGGTAAGTTTCCTGGACCAGAGTCAATCACCTAGTGGTATGTGTGTCTTGGTATTGCCTAGTTTTATTCACTCTAACCCCACAAGGTGACCTCTAAAGCACAGCTGGTTATAGGTCTAAGCTTTTAGAAGTTAACTCTAAAAGGTTACAAATCTGAAGCCAAATGTTAATGTCTCGCTTCATCCTTGGCCTCTGTCGCCAAGAGTTAACAGTTAAACAGTTTAGTTATTACAGAAAAGTACAAGATGTTTTAAATCTGGTTTGATATCTGCAGCCACCCTTGTGCCTTCTGCTGAGTTTTGCACTGCTACATCAGCTAATGCAATAATTATATGTGGCAGAATTTGAGTAGGCTAGTATCTTGCCATCATGGACAAGCTATTCTGATGTTATAAAGTGTGTATTAAAGTGTTTGTACAAGTGATTGTGTTGGTACGACTTGAGAATGGAAAGAAATAAGCTGTCTTTCAACACATGTCTTTGTTTACCTCTCCAGCTGTTTGGTGGTTTAGTATGGATCCTGGTGGCTTCCTCCAATGTGCCAGTGCCTCTGCTGCAAGGTTGGGTCATGTTTGTCTCCGTCACCACATTCTTCCTGTCCTCTGTCTACCTCTCTCTCCTCATCACTGGACTGGCTGACCGGATCAACACGGACTGGAACGTCCTGGTAACGTCCTATTTATCTGTCTCATCAAAACAAAATCTAGGTTTTCGAAAAGCTTTAGCTTTAATGTTACAGTCTGAATATATGTATGTAATATTTTTGAAAATATTGTTACATGGTATTACGCCAAAAAATCCTTCCTAAATATGATTTAAAAAACCTGTCCATATGTGTAAATGTCAAAGAAAAGGAAGAAAAGACAGCTTTGGTGTGATGCTGTACAAAGGTGAATATTTGTCTGTGTTGGCCAGTGTTTGTCAGTTGCCAGGGCAGTAACAGTTTCTGGTGTTTAACACATGGATAAAATACAATTGCAAAACGAGTTATGTCTACATGGCAAACAAAGTCTGTGTTATAAGCGTAAACGCTAGTCACCACATAGTGAGCATGATGCTGCCATGCATTTTTCTATTTTCAGTAATGTTTTCCCAGTCAGATTTAGCCTTTTGTAGAAAGGTCATATTAGGAGATGTTAGGTCTGGGCTCACAAACGTAGACTGCCTCAGGTTTCATGCGCTGATCCTAGGAGTTGTCTGGCATGTGGAGTTGTTTGTTATCAGTCGAACAATGAGTGACGTGGATGATGAGCTCACACTGAAACACAACAAAAGGCTGCCTGTAGTCCCGCCTGACACACAGAGCCGACATCACAAACTTACATTAACCTTTTTTCCCTGATCACACATCCTCTCTCCTTTTTTCGTTTTGTATTTTGTATCTTTCTCTGACCTTTCTATGTCTCTAATTTTCAATTTTTTGTTTTTGCAACTCCCTTTTCACACAAAATTACTTTTCCCTTTTGATTTATGTGTTTATATAAACAGTGCATTTGAGTAATTAATTAAAGAATGGAAGAGATGTATCTTATGTTTAAGTAGTGGTAGATAGATTCTTTGAACTGTATGAGAATGTTGCCAGAGGGGTACTTGTACAAGTCTATCACTTCTGAAATATAATTTTTGGTCCTTGGTTTAATTTACAAGGCATTCTCTGTTCTTTGTTTCAGGATGTGCTATACCATTTTCTAGCACTGCTTTTCTACTTTGCTGCCTTTGTGTTAGAGGCAGCAACCACAGCAGCTAATGGAGGAGCTCACATCACAAACAGCACTCAGACTGTAATGTGTATTACATATCCTCGAGGCAACATTTTTACTGTCCTGACTGGCACTCAGTACAGTATTAATGTGGCAGCTACGGTAAGTGTGACATATCTTCACACATGGCAAGGATGTAATCTTTGAAAAGGTATGATAAAATATTCTATGACATAAGTTATGGCTAAGAAAGCAAAAGGAGCATTTGATGGGTTAGAATTTACAGCAATTAAATTAGACAGTCTCCTGAGAAACTGCAGTGATTCAAAAGCAGTAGTGTTTGTGACTATCCTTTTTGATGGACAGCTTAAGATGTTAATGACGTCTCTTGGTATGACTCACAAACAGAACATGCAAAAAGTGTATGCATTTGCATAAACAAAGTTACCTCCTTAGTGGCCTCTTTTGTTCCTGTTAAAACTTGTCTATCATGTGAAACAATTTCTTTGCAACATCATAAATACTGTAATTGCATGTTCTTTTATCACATCTCAGCTGACCATTTTTGTCTTCTTGGGTTTTGTTGCAGATTTTTGCTTTTGTTGTGACAGTTTGTTACGGTTGCAGTTTGATGATGGGCTTCAAGAGATGGAGAATGTAACCCACAACTCCAAAGCTATTTCTTAGCATCATTATGTACACTTTGACATTTAAAGCTATTTTGTAGTTTTGCTAGTTGTAAGTGACATTTTAACAACTTACTGAATCACATCAATGATTAATTGTCATTTCCATTACCACAAACTATGCCGATTGGTACTGGGATACCTTGGTGCTACCGAACTGTAAAATCAATTATTTAAGATAGTTTTTATTACATTTTTCATTGAAATTAGATTTTTTTTTTTTTACTGATTTTGCACTTGTTAATTTTTCTAACTTTTATTCAGTATTGAACAGGTTATTACACTTTTCGCAGATATAAGGCTTTGTAGATTGTTTAAACAAGTTGCTTATGAACAATAAAATAACCAAGTTATGGATTATATATTTGGAATAACTATTAACTGACTGATCTGATTTTCAGGAGTTTGAATGCTGAGTTGACAATTAATATTTTGAGCAGTGGTGTAATAATTAATTACAATTTGTAAACAAGTGGCACATTAAAAGCCAAGATGGTTTAGATTTATTTAATGTTTTGTTTTGTTAGTCATAATATTTGTAACCTTTTTGTTTTGAATGGCTTTAATTATATTGATACATACTTGTTTATATAATACATAAATAAAAAAAAGATAATTTGTCTCTATATTTTTCCACCACAAAAGATTTCGAACATGTTAGTTAGATGAGGAAAACAAACTAAACTCTCCACTTTCATTTTCTAGTTTATGTCATTCAGTTGCAGTTTTGATT
This sequence comes from Rhyacichthys aspro, assembly GCA_036850595.1. Classification (NCBI taxonomy): domain Eukaryota; kingdom Metazoa; phylum Chordata; class Actinopteri; order Gobiiformes; family Rhyacichthyidae; genus Rhyacichthys; species Rhyacichthys aspro. Next base: position 10,405,788 of record CM072163.1, on the reverse strand, counting down.
TTAGCCACTAGATGTCACACGTTACTATCAACTCTTTGCATTTAAAATTTTGTTTTATTTTTTAACATTATAATTATATTAATTTGACCTATTTTACGCGTGAGCAACAGAATAGTCCTAATAAGTAATCTCTAGAATATGCATGGAGCTATTGTTATCTAAGCAATTAAGACATGTTTAAAGTTGCTTACAGTGGCTATTCTTACATCTCAAAGGTTAATCTTAAAATTAAAATGTTAGAGGCGATAGCAAAAGCAGAAACATATAAGAAAACACAATAAAAACATCAGAACACAACAACAGCAAGGTTTACCTCCGGTGATTTTGCTCAAAATGAAGAAAAGCGAGGCTTGATACAGACGGATGTCAGGGGAACTTTCCTTCACAATAAAGGTATCACGTGGCGTCATCGAAAACAATAATGCAAAGTTTTTTACTAAACATACATCCTCATATTTCAAGAGATGCACAATTCAACTGTGAAGTCATTATAATAAAATCAAACAAGTTGGGCAAAGGCAATACTTGCATAATTGAACATGTAAGACTTTCAGCAATTGATAACTTTTACGCAGAATCGCAAACCGGAAGTTCCCCTGATCGTCTGCCGAGCTTGACTCTTTTCTTACCATTTATTTTTCTCGACCAGTGTTTGGGAAGCACTGAGTGACTCCAGTGTCGGCGTTAACACCACTTACCTGACAAACTAGGAATAACCCTAAAATCTGGATTTTTATTTTGCATTTGTGCGAGAGACAAACCTACAGAGGTGTTTACTGTGGATGGGCCATGGCTTTTAGCGGGGCATTGTGGAGGGGAAAGGGGGATTTAAATTTCTCTCTTCGTCCTTACGGCTTCTGTTCGTAGTAAAAGGCGCTGCACTAAGCGCGAGTTGTTTTGCACAATTTTGACTTTGGCGCCAGTGTTGTTTTTTTTAGTGCGTACGGTATCAGAGAGTCGTGACTCTTTTTTTTCTACTTTAAGTTTTGTTTTTTGGCTGAAGATCCGAGCTGGCGATCTGAAAGCACGGGCTGACCACTGGAGTTGGTCCTGAAAATGGAGGCTGTGATAGAGAAGGAATGCAGCGCACTTGGAGGACTCTTCCAAACTCTTATCGGAGACATGAAAGTAAGGCAAAAAAAAAAGAACACTTCAAACTTACTCTGTTTTACAGCAAACATTAAAGCACTTTGAAGATTAGAACTCGACTCCATGTGCTTTTTACTATCTGTCATAGTAACTTTTTAACTTTGTTGAATCTTTCCTACTCTGGCCGCAGTCAAGGTAGTTGTTGTTGGCTGACTCTACCTACTCTCCACAATTAGGTCAGACTTGGTTGCACTGTAATGAATTTGTGTAAATAAATTGAATTTTCGTCATATTATAGTTGAAACATCATGCTTGACTTTATCTATTTAACGATTAATTGTATAATGTTCCTGGGCATACTTCGTTTCCAGGGCATTTGTAGTGCTGTTTTCATGCTAAGAATATTTATTAAAGCTGAAATTTCTTTTATACATCCTTTATTAATTCTTATAATAACAATTATTTTTACAATGTTATTCTGCCCTAGATTCAAGTTAAGGAAATAGGGCAATCGTCAATTATAAAACTAGGGCATTTTATTTTGATCTTATTTTTGACAGAGCTCAAATGATGAGGCTATTAGCTGATTTCCCAGCTGTTGTATGGCCTGAAGGAATGTGGAGAATGTAGCTGTCAGGGTAGAAAACTACCCACAGGGTCTGAGAGGTTTGACACGTGTAGGTCAAATGGCGAGCCATCAGATCTACTTGAGTCAGAAAGTTTGTTATGAATACCACTCAGATATTCAGCACTTCCCAATGTGAGGTTTGCACCAGTCAAGATGCCCTCTGTCCTGTTTCAAAAATGATCCCATTCATGTAGAACCACCAAACTGAAGTGCCAGAGTGGTACTGGGACCATGGTAAATGTTGGAAGCTGTGAGTTAAGTTTGTTATTTGGTGCAATGTCCAACAGCACAACAAGACATTCCTCAAGACTCTGATGTTACTAACACATTGGTGACAAACATTTGGTCATACTACATTCATGTCCCTCAGTGGCACCCATACACACTTTCTGCTTTCTGCATTAGACCGCTCTGAGATAGTTTTAGAGAAGGTTCAACTATTTTTAACATAGAACTATTAGGTAAGAGTGGCTGCCCATAGGGAGCCATGCTCATTATAACATAATGTTGCAGTGACCTACTAAAGCATATAGGACAGTAAGTCTAAAGTCATATTGATTTTAATTTGAGTATAGTGTGTTTGTTGTAACTCATGAGGGAAAACAGAAATGTCTAGGCCTTGTTAATCTGTATTTAGCCTTGCAGGAAAGGTGAGGCCCCTGTGGCCCCATGTTGTACTTTTAAATAGTTATGTAATTCTGGGAATTGTAAAATCTGTTCTGATGGTTTATGTGTCCTTTTCCTCACAGAGCAGTTACCCAATTTGGGAAGACTTTATCACCAAGGCAGGCAAACTGCAGTCACAGCTCAGGTAAGAGTCTTTTTTAACGTGGATTTTTACCTCATACTTTACTTAACTTGTAGGTTTTGGATACAGAGCACTATATGTATGCAACTTTAGATATGTTTTATAGTGTTATACAAAATGACAAACACCAAAAAGATTAGAGTTCTTATGACAAATTACTCACTGTTACATAATGTGTCTGGGATGCACAGGCATTTAAACACCACAGATCATCAAAAGCCATGTGTCTCCAAACCTTACCAACAATGACAGTCTACATAATGGATTAATAAAGTAACAATACTGTGCAGAGGTCCTACTTGTCTCTCTATTAAAGTTCCATTCAAGTCTGATTTAATTTGTCTTTGTAACGTTGTAAATTGAGCACACCCCCTGCCAAATTTTCTCACTAACAATGGATGCCCATTGCCCTCTCCTAGTTGGTTTTAAGTGGCCACGTGTCAGGATGCAAACATCTTATGACAGCTGAAATAAAAGCTTATTGTTCAACAAGTACTGTAAAGACAGGTGTCCTGCAGCTCAAAATTATTCTTTGATTAACAATACATGGCAGTTCCCTTACTTTTTAAGTGTCCACGTGTCCTGCTACAGACTAATACTGACAGTCGTATAAAGGCTCGGAGCCTTAACAATACCTTCCAGGGGCCACTCAGAGTTCCAGTCTTCCATTTCCTCTGCACTAAACTTGATTAAATGTGATATGTTATTCCAGTGTCTCCATCATTTGGGGGTTAAGTATGTGACCCTGCCATGCCACAGCTCGGGGGACTTTTTGCAGCCTTGTTGCTAATGACTGCGTGTTTGTCAGTAGTCAATGTCCCTCCAAAAGGGATAATTAAAGATCAAATCTGAAAGCTGTTCTAGTGAAAGGTTTTCTCTCAGGTTTTTATTAAAATAGGAATGTTATGCTCTTCAATATTTGACAAAGTTAATACAAAAAGAATTAAGCTTTTAGATCTTTTTGAGTTATACACTGCAGTTCTACTGTCCTCATGACACAAAGAACTTATACCTACACTGAACCTACCAACACATTTTGCACTCATTATGGCATTTTGTTGTTAACCAAAGCGGTAGAGGAGAGTTCACTTGTAGAAATGGGATACATAAAAATGTGTCAGTTTCAGAATTTCATCCTAATTTGAGCAGTCACTTACTTTTCTTGAAGTTGGCCAAAAAATCTTGGTCATTCATTAGTCAAGTTGCAGACCAGTGGTGGTTAGTTCAGCATGGTTTTGCAGTACATTTATAGATCCACCGTGGTTGTGGCATACATGGCATACATATGGTAATGATGCTGCTATTGCTGGAGTGCTCAAAACATCTTCTATCTAGGCTTGTTCACAGTGACCTACAAATAAAGCATTCTGTTTGCTTTAAAGCCAGTGTCCAGTCTGGTCAAACTACCACTTTTCTGTCAACCAGACCCTGCAGTAGGACCCCTGTAATCTGCTGTAGGTTCATGGACACACATACACACAGTAAAGTACGTACACACCCACCATCCCTCCTTGGACTGGATAAGTGACCAACCAGCATATGTCTGTGTGTTTAATGACGTCCTTGGGCAAACTACTCTGTAATTTAGCCCCACTGCTCCCCTCTTACAGAGCGACTAGGAAATCAACCAATTAAGTGTAGTGCTTGTTCTGTCTATTTTTTTTTCTTTAAATATGGTGCTTTTTTTCTGCCTGTGTTGGCTTTAAGCAGCTATCAGACACAGTTACATACACACACAAGTGCTCACAAGTTCTGCTTTGAAGAAAGAGCGCAGGGAGGAATATAGGCTCCCTGATTTCTAATCACAGACCCCTTTTAACATGTCACTGTTTGGTTTGTTTGGTGGGATGTGGTTAATGCAGCTGTGTCAGAGCTAGACTCTAATTTTGTGCACCAAAAGGCAACCACCCCAATAATTAATTTAGCCTAGATCTAAATTTAGAATTTTATTCATCAATAAGTTTTACAGAATCCTTTTCATTTAGGTCATGATATCCTAGATTACTCTAGAAGTAGACATCTAATAAAGTTTTCCACTTTATTCCTTTTTAACTTTCAACCTTAGTGTGATATACTGGAATGGGCAGTGTATGTGTTGTCCACTGTGTACATGGCATAAATTAGCATAGTGTCGCTTTGGTGGCTTTGCTGGACTTTAAATAGAAAGGAATCTGTATGTGCCTGCGTGTATGTTTCTTTTTCCATTTGCAGGACACACCCCTAGATATTTTGGTCAGCTCAGCAACAACACAGTGCCAATTAACTGATATTACATTTCATATTCAAGCAATCGAGGAAGTGATCACTATCTTTATGTCTGAATGCCAAGAATAGATAGGATTTAAAGGTTGTATTGTGTCGGGGTTGTGCTTTTTATCATGTGACTCTTGTGTTTGACCTTCGTCTCATGAGGACTCTCTCAAACATTATCTGCACCTTCACCAAAAGCTGACAACTGTTATGCTAAGCAGTTGTTAAAACAATGTGGTAAGTCTAATGTACACCAAGTATTTTCCACTCATAAGTCATTTTGAGGACACACACTGTGTAGTGGTAAACATTTGGTTTGGCTTTGCTTGATGCTCCAGCTTTATTTTAACTGAAAGTATCATGACTAATGCCGCAAAGTCAATACATTAGGACATCTATTTCTATTTGCTAGAGCAACCTTTGAGAACATCTTTTATTTAGTTTTTCATTCAGAGTTTGTCCAGTCTACCTGCCTGAAGTGTTTGTGGAATTTCACAAGTTGGGTAATGGAAGATTCCTATTTGTTTCCAGATTGAGAGACACGAGCTGGTTTAGTATTGGAAACTTCTTGTGTGTTGTATGTAGGCGCCATTGTCCTTTTTAGAGCCTTTTATTTCTGTGTTTTGTTGTGTCTGAAATGGGATAGTTTGTTGGTTTGCCAGTGACCCAATCAGTTGACCTGCCAATGAAGCGGGCTGTCGCCATTTCCAGCTAATTTAATAACTGTTTAGTCAGACAGCCAGCCAGACAGCCAGTCATTGGAAATACCACCAAGAGACACTCGCTGTAATGAGCAAAACAGAGGGTCGAACCCTCGGCGTCTTTCTTCGAGAAGCGACTTTTTAGACCTTTTTTCCCCACTCAACAAGTAATGTTTTTATTGATTTGTGAATATTTTACAAGATGAGTAGAAGTAGGCACTGTGTATGGACTTGCTTTCACTTTGTGCTGGGCATAGATGACCTGTGGTGTGCTCTGCTGAGCTGGACAGATTCCAGCAGCCTCCAAGTAATCACACACACATTCCTCACTCAGCAGGCCACGCTTAGGTTTTAACTTACACATATGTAGATTTACTTTGATTTTAGGTGTATTCTTATATTCAATTTACATGTGGTTATAAGCAGCACTCATGACAATCCAAAAATATGATCTTATCAATTTATGAATTTGCCAGGGTTTAGTGAATCTGACCTTTCTGTGTCTGGGCCATGTTCATTGTTATTCTATGATTTCCGTTTCCCACAGGATTAAATTGCATATTCTAAATTTGCTTTACTTTTAAACATATATTTGGGTACATTTTTCATTTTCTGCCTTCCTTTCCTCTAGGGCGACTGTGGTTGCGGTGGCTGCCTTTTTGGATGCCTTTCAGAAAGTGGCTGACTTGGCCACCAACTCTCGAGGTAAGAATATGGACAGAGGTGGAGGTGGTTCATCATCAAAATTCACCACAGTATACCTAAAGCTGCATTGTTTGTTGTTGCCCCACATTCGTGACCTCAGTGAAGGAGTCCTCTTGTGATTTCCATAGTGACATGTGCCTTCGGAAAGTTCACTCTTTATCACCTTGGTGCTAAAACCTGTGGGCTGTTTGCTTTATCGTCTGGGTAGTAAATCTGTCCAAATACTGCTTGAAGTTGGGCCGCTGCCTTTGTCTACGGTCTTTAACCTATTTTGGCGCCCCTCCCCCACTTCTTCTCCACCACCACATCTGGGTTTCCAGGTTGAGTGTGCTGTGTGCCGGGAGAGTACGAGAGCTCATCCCTCTTCAGTCCTGACACCCCACTCCACTCGGTACTATTAATAGGGGCTGAGATAGACACTCGCATTTATCAGTTCAGTCACAGCAGAGAGCGCCGACGAGGCAGTCATCCGTCTTCCTCTTGATCTTTCTTTGTAAACCTCCAGCTTTCTGTTTTTGCTGGTGTATCACGCTTTATAAATGGCTGCCGAGAAGGTGTCAGATTCATTCGCTAAAAAGTGCTACGTCATCGTCCATCTGCTCTGTCATCGCTTTCTCTCACCTCTCTGTATGACACACTGAGTCATTACTGAGTGGGTTCACATAGGAGTCTATTTGTGCATGTGGGATCTGTTGCCTAGGTGACATTGTTTTTTGACTTCTTAATCACCTTCCGGATACTGAAAGGTTATGTATTCAGTTATGTATTTCACTTTTCACAAACACAGAAAGCAGGTTTTTACAGGAGTGTTACAAGTACGAGTTAACAGAATGGCACCACAAATAAGTGTACCACCCCTCTTTGGTCACACCTCCATTGTAGATCTTAAGATATTGTGTAATGCTTGTGGTACATAGTCATATATCAAAAGAGAGTCCTTCAAATTAAGTAAAAAAATGCATCAGAATGTACAGTAGCAATACTTTCAGCCTGCCACACTGCTACACACAAGGGTTTATTCGATTTGTTACTTTAGTTAATAGCAATGCACCTACTTTTTAGATGTTTGATTCTTATACAATTTATTACTAATAAAGAAACACAGCCTATGCGTCTTTAAATACAAACTTTTTTTACTGTGCCCTCAGCAATGAACACACAATAGTCTGTTACACATAAAACACTCCCAAAATCTGGACTACATGCCCCTCAGGAGTATAATTTTACAGAATGTCATTTGTCACTAAAGCAGCTCCTGTTGTAAAGTACTAAATGTACGAGACATGTGTTGTGTGTACGTAACAGACGTTTAGTGCCTGGGGTCATCATTTTTCTGCTCAGGGAAGATATCGACTTACTGTATTGTCCAACAACATCACAAAGCAGGGGAGTCGTCTTTGTGGCTATGTGCACCATAACAGCTTTGATGTAGAAGTGCACCTGGATTAGAGTCTGCATCAGATGTGCTTTCCCATTGTGTTGGGGATGTATAAATTATAATAACTTCTCCTTGCCCTGTTTGTCCAAATTTGGTTATTTTAGTAATCACTATGTTTATTATATGGGAACTATATGACTATAAGTAGAAAGTCATTTTTTTAATCATGACTGTTTTGAGATAATATTGTATTTTTGTTATAACGGTAGGAAACAACATAAGCATAAATGTGACCTCAGATTTATGAGCGCTTGTACTAAAGGGCATTTTGCTTCTTAATTGTGAGAACAAAGCTTTTCGGCAGTCTTTGTATTTGCCTCTAATGCTTTAATGCTTTGAGATATTGGCAGTGATTATAGCTCATAAAATGGAAAGGGTTGTTGTGTGGATTCAGCAGACTTTGATATCTCCAAGCTCTTATGTTTATGGCTGTTAAGATGAAAGTTACTTTGGGATTTACCCTGGGAGTTATCACAGCAGAAAAAAAACCCAAGCCAGGCAAACAAAATGTGTCTTGACATTGATTCACTCTTTTTTAGAAACTCTAAGGTCTGCATCTGGATCTCTATCATTTCATGTGGTCATGTTGAAAAGCCAGTGTTTCCTTAACAAGCCAGGACAACAAAAATGGGCAAGTGAAAACCTGTTGGACCAAGACAGACTGTGTTTTTGTTTTGAACCTGCCCATGAAGCTCCAGCATTAAATTGTAGGAATATGTCTGTATCCATTTACAAAAGGCTTTGATTCGAACATTGCTTCTCTTTGGTTTAAATACGTGAGAAATACTTTTAGGCTGAGCTAAGAAGTGCACATCAGAACAACTGCTGGCAAATGAGCTGCAAGAGATGTCAGTACTGCACATTTCTCCTTCTTACAGCATAGAAATACCAGTAGTAACAATGCTATACATCTCATTTGAAGCCTACAAACCACAAGTATTAGTAGTATTTGCAGTGGAATGGACCAGTTGGCTTGTGTCATAGTCTTATTCTGGCTGTTTAGCTATTGAAAGGTTTCCTGGAAGTAAAATCCTTTCTAGTTTCTCAACAATTTTCTGAAACATTTTCTCTGTTTGTTGTCAGACAAGTCGCATTGTGATCTATTCTTAGACTACAATGGGGTTATGTTGTGCATTGGTGTAGCTCCCTTAAGCAGTATTTTTAGTTTGCTGACGTCCCCGGCTAGCCCTGTGTGGTATTCCATTCATCAAGCAAGTGCGATATTGACAGAGTGGGCGACTAGTGCCATTTCCTTATAGTCAGCCTCTGTGAAACAGCTGACTGCAACCAGACGGCACAGGCAGATGACATCATGGAGTGGGATGACTAGTTCAGCATGTGAAATGTATTAAATTATGTTCTTAACCTCTCTGTGCTTTGATCACACAAAAGTCATTGCTCATTTTCCTACACCAGCCATAGCATAATAGTTTGTTCTCAGTTATAAATAACACTGCCTTTGTTACTTGTGGGTTCCCAGCTGCCAGGACTCTGTCTGTACAAGTCATATGTGTGTTAATGTGTATTTATAAATGTGTGTGTAAGCTGCTGGGTATATTAATCCCAGTGGTCCTGTCAACAGCTCTAGATTTGAGTTGGTTTGGACACGTCTTCCTCTGTAGACATGAATTAGACACCTGCCTCAAAGCCTACATGTAGAAGCCTGTTACTACTGCTTGGAACTAAAAAGCCTTTATCACTGCACTAATGCGTTTTCAAACGTGATAATTACAGTACTTGGAAAGCGCAGTCACTCATCCAGTTATTTCAGTGGGTTTAGGCACAAAATCATTTATACCATGTACTTATAAGTTTATACATATTATTTTAGAGTAAGATAGTGTATGTATTTACAGTGAAACGGTTTTCCAGTATTTCACCCTTGTGTAATTGCAATTTTAAGCTACTAAAGCTACTCAAAATGCTTCCTGTCTGGTCTAAACAATATACCCTATTGTTACCATCATTAAAGTAAATTGTAGTCATCCAGCTCCCATTTCAAAACATGTGTTTTGTGCTTGACTTTTCCAGTTACATTCAGTCACACTGAGCACAAGACAAGTCAGTTTCTGTCTGACTTGTGCTCTGTGTCTAGCTTTAGCCTTTTGTCTAACCTCTCTCCCATGTCCTATTAACTTCCCAGCTGCCCCTCCTCACGGACTACTTTAGTTCCACTGAGGCGCTCTGTTTTAACAATGGGACCTGGAAATAACTTCAGTCCCGAGTGCTGCTGTCTGTGAAATAATTATCCCCTTTTCAAATACAAAATATCTTTGCATATTTTATTTGAATAATGTAATTTATAAGGAATAGCAGTGTTGAACACAGATTAGACTGTAAAGTCTAAGACTTACTTTTTACTATTTCCAGGCATCTGTTAATGCACTTGGTGCCACTGCTAATGCAGGGCAAAGCTGTGGCCAACTGTTAAATGTTATCTCTGCCTGTCGCTTTTACTGGTGTGGAAATAAATATTCTGTGTTCTGAACTTTGAAGTCGAGATTAAGCAGTTCATGCAACAGGATCTTGAGCACAATTCAACAGTTTATTTGAGGGTGTGGAGTGTTAACTAAGTGTGTTTAAAGTCATATGTTAGTCTTACAGGGACGGGGAAACAGAAAGAAACAAAAACCCTGAGCTTGTGCACACGTGTGTAGATCTAAACACATCTATAGGACACGTTCATGTGAGTGGCATATGCTTGGCCTCCTTTTTCTCAAAGAGCTCTCTGTTCCTGCTCATCCTTTTTGCAAGTCCACAATCAATACTAACTACAATAATCCACACAAACCTCTGTTATTTTAATTGCCTTAAAGATGTAATCAACATAAAGTTACTCATGGTAGGATTTTGTGACATTTAGTTACACAATGCTCTATTTTTGCCGTCACACTAAGTCTTGAGTATTCAATAGGCATGAACATGTCATAGCCATTTTTCTGGTGTTAGAGCAGACAGAAAGTGTGTTGCTCTTTTCAGTGACTCTCTGTATTCTCTGCCATACCCAGACCCCCACACAGCTCCACAAGTGAAAAAAAATCTTCCTCTCTGCCCCACTACTTCATGGCTGGGCTCTGTGTTAGACCCTGAACTAACCCAGTGTTTCAAAACTCCTTCTGTGCTTTTTCCAGTTTCAGTCCAAGACCAGGCTGGCCATGTACATTTCCTGCCCTCTGTCCAGAGCAGACCTAGATTCCTCTGGGTGCCTGAGCTTCTGTGTTCTTCAATCCTCTCTCTGTTCTCCTTTGATTGCCCCGAACCAATCCAGAATAATCTCACAGATGACTGGAACCGCCAATTAAACTGGTTAATGGGTCAAACACACTCACGCATAGACTCACACACCAATTGAAGTTTGTGTCCTGATTGAAACGTGCGACCCAGTGCACCGAATTATCTCTGTCAAAGGCAAATGGTTCTTCAAGCAGATTTAGGGCTGGTCTTTCTTCACTTTTAAGATTTATGACTTGGATTCTTTTGTCACATTTCATGCTTGATTATACTGAGCCATTTAGTTTGCACTTTAAAACAAATGAACACAGAAAATTCCTTTGACAGATTTAGCCTCTGCCATCTGCTTTAATGAACATCTGCTTATCATTATTATAAATTCAGATGTGATATCATTCAAATGCTCTTTTCATTGAGCTGAAGGAGTGATTTGTGTGTTTGGAGCCAAACGGAAAAGACATAAGATTCCCCTGGGGAAACCTGATTTTAGCCCAGCAGTTGGCTAAACACTTTAAAGCATGTTTGAGTCCGAGCCGTCACGCTGCACCTGACTGTGAGCATGCATGCTAAGTGTATGAGGGCGTAAGCACTGTTTGCTCTATGTTTTAGTTTAAACACGAACCCTGTTGAACCAGTATGTGTCTGATAGTCCTACAAAGCCAAATTCTACCCATTCTCTGGCAAAAGTGCACAATTCGTCAGTCTTAAGTGTTTATAAATGAGGTTAGACTAAGGCACATGACCCTTGATTGTGCTCCAGATATGACAAGACAGAGATAATCTGGCCTTGTGAGAGTTTGTGTCTAAAGCTCATTTGAAAAATATATTTGGCAGACATAACACTGTTGATAGTGGAGTTAGAAATGTCAAAACTTTGTCATCCTTTGAGATAAACTGTAGCTTAAGTGAGGAAAACAACAAGTGAGCTTGTTTGAAAAAGGGTTTCCTGTTTTACCTTTTAGACTTTGGCAGTAAAACCACAGTGAAACTTTTTTATTGCTTACTTGTCCACATACTTTATTACATGAAAAGCAGACAAACATCACATTTATGTACCTGCTTTCTTCTTGAGTCCAAACACCACTTACTGAACTGTTTAAAGTCACACAAACACTCAGCTTATACAGAATATTTATTTGACAATATTAGTTAGCCAAGTATGTTAGCTTTACCATTTAGAAACTGAATTAAATGACTTATCACTAGCATTTGAAGCTCCATCCAAGGCCTGTGCCAAACTCTCATTTTGTAAAAGCAGAACCAGGCTCATGAGGCTTACGTTTCTCTACAGTTCTTGTTGTTGTCTGCGTCGATGCATTCAAGGCCAGGTGCAAACACAGCTGGTCTGTGACAGCACCACACTCGGAGCTTGTTGTTTGACTTTAAGAACTTTGTGCTCAGTTGAACTCCTTTCAAGGACAGAGAGGGGGGTAAATGGCTGACATGATAATGAAATGCAACAGCTACAAATTAACACACACTGACTCACAGTAGACACATGCACAGTAGGAAACCATCAACTCTTGTGAGAATAGCAAAAGCCCTGAAGGTGAACTTGGATAGGCTTATTTCATTCACTCTCTAGTCAGACTAAAACAGTTGTTCTTTTTGAGTAAAAATGGCCATGAACTTTGTCTACATTTACTATAGACAGGATTATTACCAGTCAGAGATGACATATACATTTTATTGGTGATTACAATAATTGAAAATGTCACTTTAAAGCTACCCATTCTCTTGGCTGATTCAGTTCAATGTGGCTGGTACACTATTATCCCATAGACACTTCATAAACTCTGAATGAATGATGTGGTTGTGTGACTCTGCCCCTGTTTTGTGTGGGTGGAAGGATGTGGGGTGCCTGGGGTGGAGAATGCCCCGTCACTAACTCTTTGACAGGATAGGGGTCTCTTACATACACACTCAAACAGCCATGCAAAGCCTCAAACACACAGTAGATGTAATCTGGTGGTCATTATTGCAAACAAGGCCGTGTTGTGTTGTACTCACAACTAGTTCAGTCTCTGCTTCAAATTATCACCAGTATCTCACAGACAAGAGGCCTCTAAGTCCCTCTAGAGCGAAAGGAAAGGTCACTGGCACATTCAGGGGCCCAAACAAAATATAATGTGTGTCCTATTTAGTCCAAGTGAGGTTAGTTTTAACTACATTGCTTTCTGCTAATTTGTCTTCAATCCACCGCTTTCTTGTCTTTTAACATGATTAGGGCTATCTTATTAATCTTAATAGAAACAAGTGGCATCTTATATTGAATTTTCTACTTCAATCCCAATTGAGGCACTCTTTTCTCACATTTTTAAGTCGCTTCATAAGAATATTTTGCCGTAAACACACATGACAAAAACTGTGCCATTCAATCGTAGGGCTTTGTATCACTACATGAAAAGGCTTGTACTGGTTGCTAATGCTTTTTGAAGCAATAAGACAGAAAGTATTGTCTTTATGCTCTGGAATTCTGCGTGTTGGGGCACAGTTTAATGTTTCTGGTGTTATTTGTGATTCTTTGACTTTCTATTGGACTAACAAAGCCTGTAATTACTTCACCCATATTTTATTTACTTTGTAAATTAAATAAACTTCTGATGGGTTCACATTGTAAAAACATAGCTACATCTACATAGCTAAATCTGACTCTGATTTCCCAGTGTTTTTATAGTGTGTTGTTTTGCTATGGTAATATAAACCTTTGTCCACATCACATCAATGTTAATAATTAACTGCAGCACAGGACTTTTTGCATGGTCTGATTATGATCTAGTCTCATACTGTCTTTGGTCAGTCACTGCGGATTTGGTCTCATCTGGTCTTTGTTGTGTATGACTAGGTTGCATTTTTTTCATAATTTTAGTTTACAGTTATCAGTGTTTGAGAGAGATGGCAACACTGAATAGAAAACAGCAGTAAATGTTGCTCTTTGGTAAAAGACTGAGTAAATCATTTCTCTCTATTTGAGAAATGTGTGTCGGCCCAGAAAGGAAAATTAGACAAAAGTGGGGCACTGAAGCCCAGAAAAGACCAAGAATGGACTCTAGGGTAATCTGCTCACTTAGTTCCCCATAAACTTTGGACTGGTGCTGTCTTTTTTATGTCTCCCTGTAACTATCTTTATGTGTAATAGCCACAGTGCATATTTATTTACCCTTTCACACCTCATTGGAGAACTAAGCAAAAAATGTAATTTGCCCATGAGCTTTTCGATGAAGTGAGTTCTCTTTTTTAAGTATTTGTCTCTGTGTTGACTTTGACCATCCATTGAACTGTTTGAACTGCTTACCGACTGGATTAACTCAGGCCCCATCTTAACATTATGGAACAACATTCAAACAGATATCAGAAGAAATGGCCTGGGTTAAAGAAAATGAAACTGTACTAAATGAAAAACCTAAACCAAACTAAACAAAAAATGATTTAGGCATGCTTGAACTAGTTTCAGAGAGTGCTGCCTGAATGGAAAGAAGTGATACAGAAAGGGATCTTGTGACCTATATCTGCCAAACATCTAAATTCAACATTCACAGTTACAGTATAGCGCTTGAAGGATACAGTTAGCATATATTAGCATATGAATTGTGCCTGAAGACTATCAGGAACCAGAGGATTTCTATCTAGAGACCACACACAGTTGTTCTTTGACGTTATCTGCATTTGAAACCTGAGATCAAAGTTACAAAGTAGAATTTTCTTGGGAATGAGACAGATTCAACATTTGCTTATTGTTTTCATCTTTGGTTTAAACTCTTTGCTTTAGTGATTCCTATCTAACTACATTACATACACAAAAAGAGAAGGAAGTTAAGGAAGTGGCCCCAGCAGCATTGTGATGTGGGAGGGGGAGACAATGCTTTAGTCAATTAGCTTTAATTGTTTGTTTGACTTCCCATAGCACCAGTCTCTTGTAAATGCTCTCAACCATGTCACCACTTTGCACTCATCAACTCTTTACGTTCTACTGATTAACTGGGCCATAAGCTTCATCTACAATAATCCACTGTTGGAGAAGAATATAGCATTATTATCCTCTGGTCCCCTTCTTCACTCTGTGCTCTTCACACTTGAGCAATGCTGCATTACTAGAACTGCATTCATCGGTATTCAGCTGCAGCAGCTCAGTGGCACACTGACACACATACTGTTAGCAGCATCAGCTTTTTTCTTTCACAAAGAGAAAGCTTTACCCTTTTTCCTGCAGTGTATGCCATCCATCAGCTGCACTACTGTTTTTCCCCTGAACAGGCAGGTCTTCATACCTGACATGACAGAATAGGTAAAAGAAGCAGATGTGGAGAGAAGATTGAGAAAACGAGGACTGTTTAGAGATGAGTGGAAAATCAGTTTGACAAGCAGAGAAAAAGAAGTAAAGACAAGAGCAGAAAGGGAGAACAAAATTGAATCACATGAGGAGATACAGATTTGAGCCTAGAAGACCAGGGTAATGCAAGTCTTGTGCATTACTATTCAGGCCACATTTCACTGCAATGCAGAGGCACAACCATTTACAGCCACCATAGTTCATATGGAGCCATTCAGGGCTGATACAAGATAAACTTCACATATTAGTGTTTTTCTTCATCCTTGCTGCACTGTAAATTACAGCTACACAAAACAGAAGATGCCAAAAGAAAAATATAAATTAAATATTGCATTTTGACAGTATTTTTTAATGATATTATGTATTACATGTGTTCTCTATCTTGCGCAGCAGCAAATACTCAAACTCAGGCAGGTCTTTTGGTGCCTTATTTCAATATGATTTGACTACCTTTGCACACTGAGCTTTGAAGGACTGCCTCTCCTTTGCTGTATCTCCTCTCCAGTTTTAATAAGAGTTGAGACAGGGAGTGTAAATTTTACAGGCTGGTGCTTTACCGTCACGGCTACTGTATCTGTCTTTTGATTCACAGTCTCTCGGGACTCTTGTGCAAATGTTGTGCAGTTTTCTTGTTTTCCCTCGAGTCTCCTCCCCTCAAGTCTGTAGGTGACAGCTGTAGTCAGACCATCCTGTGTGTGTGGAGTCGGCACTGGCCTTACTTCAGCAGGTGCATGTGTGTTTGCTCTCCCACACGTTTGCATTTGTTGGGGCCTATACAGAAGCCAGACTTGCTGACTGTAGAGTGTGTAAAACAGGCAAGATGACGTTCTGTCAGCAGCTACTGATGAATGAAGAGGAAAGTCCAGTTCCCATTACAAGCTTTTGACCTTGAAGCTCATCCAAACTATGATAACATGCATTTCCTAACTTGATACATGTTTTTTTGATTGATTTGTCAATTGTATAATCAATGACTATTTATACTAAATGCTTTCCTTTTATTCACTACCTGCTAGTTTTATGGAACTACAGTAGACTTCCAGACTTAAAGGGTAGACAAATAAATCAATGAATGAAATGCCAGCCTGGAACTGTGCACCGTGGGTGGCTCCATCTGGGCACACCAACTGCTCACTTCAGACTTTGTGTCTCAGTGTCTTCTCCATACATTGCAACCTAGAAAAGCATCAATTTTTCTACTAAGAAGTTTAAAATACTAAGAAGCCTATTGGAGTTTTTAGGAGTACGATCACACTGGGTGTAGAATTTAAATGATTATTAGTTTTTTTTGTAATTAAACTAATGTTACATAAGGAAAGTTGTGAATATAATATTTTGTTTGGCAGAGACGCAAACATCTAAATTTTCAAACAACTAAGGCAATAAAGTACAAAAAAGGCGAAACACAAAGGGCCTGACTGATATACAGAGATACAACATTGTTTGTATCTGTAGTGAGCATAAAGAGCTAAATGTACACAATGTATACAGTCCTTAAACCTAATTCAAGCTTGGCCATATTGAGTCAAATTTCGAAATCTTTTTATCACTATTAATTTAATTTATAAGATATGGCACAGCTTTATTTTTACAGAAATATAAAAACTACATTAAAAACCCAGCAGGTGTTTTTGATCGCAGACCAGCGTGGATTAGTCTTTAAGTTGAGCCAGCTCGGTGTGGACACTGCCTTGTACTTTCACTGGCTCTCTAATTAGCTCGTGAACAGTCGGCCTCAGCTTTGTCCAGCTGCGGAGTTTATGTGCAGTGTGTGTGTGTCCGTGTGTGCGTGTGTGTGTGTATCCAGCTGTATAGGCTCTAGTCTCTTATCAGTGTAACCACTGGCCCATAGTTAATGGCAACCATCTGGTGCCCATACCGAGCTGGGTTTAGCTACCAAGCTTCTCGGATTCACAAGAAATTCTTTAGCCAAATCCCTCTTTCCTCCCCCATCAGTCTCCAAATTTTCAAGTATATCTTTGCCCTGTCTTTGATCGCCTGAATGTATAGTGGTGTACTTTCTGATCCTCCTCTGCATCAGTTTAGTAAAATTAGCAGCCATTTCCATTCAGTTATGTCCATAAATGTCCAATATTACCATGGAATAACCTCTTTTTTTAGATATATTAAACCACTGATACCACTGTGCAATATAGTTCAATAGTTCAGTATGTGGAGATTATATGACAGCTCCATTGTGATTGAAATGAGAGAATGGGGCTATATCATGTTGCTTGTATCGTATTGGTGACCCACTGTGTTGGTCCCGTATTGATGGTTTCATATTGCATTGAATAATGTCAGCTTTTGCAGCAGAGTGAAAAGCAGTCCTGTTCTAGAAATACTGACAAAGGAAGGTTAGTTTTTCACAGAAAGTCTACCTGAATTTTTTTTTTTTTTTTTACAAAATACAGTTCATAGTAGCCCACGTTACTTCCAAGTTCTGTTTATAAAATGTGTCTCCAGATAGACTCTGTCTGAGTGTATCAACACAGTGTGACATTCCAGGAGCAGGGTCTGAAAGGGTGAAAGGAAAGAGACAGACTCGGCAACCTGACATCAAGTAGCCATACTGTTGATCTCTCTTCACTGACCTCTCTTCTCACACAGCAAGACGTGTCACCTCTGTCCCAAATGTCCCCAAAGACTGTTCCCACTGAAAACTGAGCCATTTGTGACAAAAAGGGGTTTGTCAGTAGACACCGAAAGGATTTGTTTAGACTATGTTACGAGAGGATGCACAATGATGAATCTATATTAAGTGAAACTAAACAGTTCTGTAAGTAAGTAATTGCAAATGCTAAATCTGTATGTGCTCACTATTTTTGAGCAAGTTATTGACTAATGTTCTTACCAATGTTAGGGCTGACTCTTGTATAAGAAGTATGCATTTAAAGTTAGTAAATTATAAACTTTTTAATGAATGTTGAGCATGACCGTATATCTGTCTTTTTGACTGGTTTGAAGTGTTGCAGGCATAATTATAAGCCTCCCAAACCCCATGTGACACAGACTGTTTCTAATGACAGCCAGCTATGCCACTACACACACATAGAGCAGTGGTCTATGTGTAGCAGACAACTGGAGCTGCCAGAGCAGCTATTTCTATCCAGAGGTCACTCGGTGCTAGACAGAGTAGCCCATGTTTTGTATGTTAGCAGCCACTTCATCCTTAGAGCAACCAAGAGACTTTCACAAATGATGATGATCCAAATGAGTGACATGCTTCTGCCTGTTTGCGTAAGTTTGCCACATATATTTTAATTTGAAAAAGAGAGTGAAGCTTTAATGACATGGAAATAAAGTTGGCTGAAATTTCACAAATCCTCCTCCTTGACTCAGTAATAACCTGACACTAATATTTCTGCACCTGTGGGTATAGCCAACAGCGGTATTTTCATCTTGTGTAGTACGCCTCATATCAAATCCAGAAGTGGAAGTGGGTGGGGTACAGGCCGATGAATGATATGCTGAAACCCAACTCTTCCCCTGACTGCACTGGTGAGGGCTGAAACTTGTGCCAGTGTTTGACGGTCTGCCTTTTTAATTTTCTTGCGGCCCTGTGGCCCTCCTGTGGCTCTGTGGTATCATTGAGCCCCACCTTTAACAAACAGCCAGGGAATTGTGGACAGATAAAAATAGCTGGATATAGGATGACTAAACAAGCTCACACATGAATGAATGAATGAGCATTATGGCGTTGTGTAACAAAAAGGCCTTTTTGGCAACTAGTAGTCACACCCTTTGCAATAACAAGCACATGTAGTATACACATGGATGACTGGATGGATTGAGTAAAAGTTTGGGTTTTAATGGTCACAGAGGGAATGTCAATAAATCTGGATCATTTTAAAAACACAAGGAAATATTTAAATTCAAAATATACTGCTTTCTCTGTTTAGCTCTTTACCTTCTTTGACATGGTGTAATATTGGCAGTACTATGTTTAGTGTGACCAGGTCAAAGGGTCCTTTATTAACTCTCATACCATTTTTGATGCACTAAGTGACAGCTTGTTGTGTGTGTGTGTTGTTGTGAATCTCAGTGTGTGGGTTTGGGGAGTGACTGACAGGTCTGTGTGCATGTCTCTGCATGAAGCAAGGACTATGCTGACAGCAGAATGGCTGGCTCTGTTGGGAAGGAGCACTGCAACCCAACTCTAGATGAAACACACAGATTCTCATCCAGGATGTCTCCACACCCGCCCTCCTCTCACGCAGACACCAGACTCACACAGTAGTACTTTGGTCCCACCGAGAAAGCAGCAAGTCACACTGAGCGGCCAGACAATAGTCCTGTCAATCAACGTCATGTCCCTGTTTAGCTGTCCAGCCTGAGGCCTAACAGTGGACTGTTAGTTAGCCTCACTCCAAGAAAATGACACTAGCTTGCACCAGGCTCTAGCTCCCCTTGACCTGACCGTAAACATGTGTATGAGTAGTGGACTACAACTGCCATAGACGTATTTGCCTCATACCAGAGTGATGTCAAAAAATCCCTAAAATACCCTAAAAGTCCTATTCACTTGTAGCTGCAAGGGACAATATATGAAAAATGAACCGCCCAGTGATGAGATTTTCTAAGGAGGCTATCAGGAACACATATTTATGAGAAGGGCAAAAAATAACATAATGACTTACTGGTGTATCAGTTCTGTTTTTTATGTTAAATGTAACTTTATCTGTTTTGTTGTTCTTCTTTTAAGGTGGAACCAGAGACATTGGCTCAGCACTGACCAGGATGTGTATGAGACACCGCAGCATAGAAGCCAAACTGAAGCATTTCTCTATGTGAGAGCATTTTAACTACTTTACATCATGTGATATAATGCAGCACATATTTTTTTTCACTACATTTTGTGGGATTTTCTTCTGCGCTCATAAAAACTCTCTTTTAGATAAACATTTAGATGGATTCAAGTTTATTATTTCCTGCATTACTACATTTTGACCCAAGCCCAACCCCTTCAAACAACAGGCCAAAAAATGTATCTTATGTGAATTGTGGTCTCACTATATTATCCATGATATTCTGTGTGTGCGTGCACCAGTGAAAACGCCCCTTGTATCGGAATGTGAGAAAAGAGACGATTTGTCTGGCGCTACAAGCATCTGTAATGTTTCAATGTAGTCCCACACACACTGGTCAGACAAGGGGCTCTCTAATTTCGGGTGGCATTTCAGGAGAGATTCCTCTTGGATCTCCATAGCAGGGTCCGGACACAGGGGGGCCGTGGTCACCACCCACCCACTGACACAGACGCACACTTGTCTAAGAAATGTCTGCAAGATGGAGAAGCCTAATTTTAGTTTCATGCACTAATCCTGCAGCTGCCCGGCTCCTAGCCTCTTAAACAGACTCACAAACCTGGGAGACGGACACACTCGGGTAATGATTGACAGACAGGACTGCAGGACTCTTATTTCCTCCTGTGACACACCGTTAGACACTCACTCTCTCTGTTAATAATTGACCATACACTGTTCAGACAGAAACGCAAACAACACTCATCACTCTATCATTTGTGATTAGATCATCTTTCTGTTTAATTTCATAAGGGCAGATATCTTACTCAGACTGAATCTGTGCTACATTTAGCATTGTGAACATTAAAATAGTTATATATGCCGACATGGTATTCATTTTCAAGTTCAAGTTTAATTAATCTCGTTTGATGTGCTCTATTTGCAGGGTGTTCATGGAGGGTCTGATCAGCCCTTTGCAAGAACAGATGGAGGAGTGGAAGAGAGGAGTCAACTCTTTGGACAAGGACCATGCCAAAGGTAACAGTAACCTATGTAACGTGCAATGTGTCCATAGTATGTAGCATTAGTTTGCCATGTATGGCACCATCTTTCTTTCACAAGTAAACAGATTGCAATCTCACACTGAAGAGATTTTGTGGTCTTTCCTAATCAGAGTATAAGAGAGCTCGCCAAGAAATTAAGAAGAAGTCTTCAGACACGCTCAAACTTCAGAAGAAAGCAAAGAAAGGTAAACACTTGATTTGCTAACATCTTTTGTGTGTGAGTGACACTATTAAACCGTAGAGCAGGTTCATGGCAGAGTGGAGAACAGAGGGTTGGATATATGGGTATATTTATTTGACAGCAGTTAGTCCTTACTGATTAGACTTCTGTTTAAACATTACCTTACATGGCAAACACAGCGCAGAAGGCAGAGGCTTACTCCTCTCCAACTGCCTTAGCGCAGGCTCTATAAACATATCCATCCACCTACAAAAATACTGTGCACACTGGAAAAAGCAGCAACACAAAAAGAAGAACTTAGCTTAGGCTAAAGGTTTAAGAAGTGAAAATATATTTAGATGTGTCATATCAAAGTGACAGACAAATGTTTTTCCTTTCCCTGTCCCCATGTGGTTCTGATACCATCTTTCTTCTTCAGCTGACACTTGGGGTAAGTTTCAGACAAAGTCCAGGTTAATGCTCACACTATAATGTATAATCTGATGTAGAATAAATGTAGAAGGTTAGATTGTAGTGGCATGTTTACTTTCTTTTACAGATTTTTCAACTAGAGGCTAAAACACACATAGTCTATAATTATCATTTAGATGCAGAAAGATTCATATTTCTCATGAATCTGTCCACTTTGTTCTCAGTCACTGTACTCAGGCTTATACTGCCTTTACTGTAAGATAACACAAGGGTACTATTCATCTATGTTCTTAGTGGGGAACTTAATTGGTTAAGCACCTGACTAATAAAGTGTTCTCAAGCATAAAATTGGGGCAATAATATCTAGATGAAGATGCTTCAGTGGGTCAGAGAAGTTTGATGTTTTTTAGTTTGACTCAAACATGGATATTATTGATTTACACAAACATTTAAATTTGGGAGTGGCTTTCTTTTTGTAGTCATAGGATTTAAGAGACATAACACTCGTCTGTCTGTCTTCTTGCGCCAGCGTTTGATATGTGTCTTGTGAGGGTGTTTTTCTGACCTGGGACCTGAGCCTCACTAAGAAACGGCCTGTGACTGCTACCTAATGAAATCATTTGTCATGTGAAAACCAGAGAGGCTAATCTCATTTGTGTGTCCATGTGTGTACATGTGCAGACTGTGGGCTAACGTAACGCCCACTGTATTTATCTTCACACTGATTTTCTGCTAGTTGAGTTGAAGAAAAATAACTATAGTACATCAGCATGATCCGAGAACCCAGAAAGAAAGGTTAGGCCAGATTGTTAATTCACCAAAATCACATCAGCTTCAAATCACAGCTGTTGTGGATCAGCAGTGAAATGGATCATAGTTGCATTAAAAGAGTTGCATTTGTGTTATTTTGAAGAAAGTATAATGAAGAGTGACTATGTTTGTGACTGGTCTTTTTTTTTTTTACGTAATGTCTACTGCAGCTTCTGAAATGTTAAGAAATTACATTTAACTAAATCTGAGTGTTTATTGTTACTCAAAGACTAGATAAAAAATAAATTGACAACAACAATGAAAAAAAAATCCCACACTGTCAAAGACATCGTACCTCAGTTTTCCGTAGTCTTTCCAAAACCACTTTGATAATGTAGAAAATGGAGTCTGCCAGTACATTAAGAAACAAGAGAAAAACAGAAAGCTGTATGTATGTTTTATTTTACCACATCCCAGTGGCTTCAGGAATGAAAAAAACAACTCTTCAGTTTGGCCAGGACCTTTTAAAAACAATGCTGGATGAAGTCTGTTAAAGGGATTTTTATAAATAACTGGAAACTTAATTCTACCAGCAATAATTGTTTTTCTCCCTTTTCTTAGATCTTTCATGTGCATTTATACAATAAACTTAGAGTTCATTTGCAAAAGACTTAAAATATATGCTCCAGTTTTAACTTTCTGGAAACCTATGCAGTTGTTTTACTCAATTATAGCCTCTATATTGTCATATAGTAGGAACTTCCATAAACCCAGACAGAAGTCACATTCCACAGATACCATCGAAAGACAGCAATGTGCTGCATATGGAAATTTAATTTGTTTAGTCAACAATCAGTAAATGCTCAGATTGCAAAGTCTTAACAATTCATTATTTTCTCCAGTTTTATCCTTTAATTAAAGCATTTCTATTTGAACGGTTTGTGTGGAATTTTGTTAAAGAGTTATAATTATAAATGCCTCATCTGGGGGTTTAGATATAATATTATAATGATGAACTCTGCAATATAACATACAGCTCATCTGTCAAAGTAAAACACAGGAAGTGTATTTCTTTTTATTTTTTTTCTAAGGCTGTACCCATGATTAAAAGAATGAGTCAGATGTAATTACTGTCAACCAATTTGATATAAGTGGTTGTGTAATGGCAGCAAGATTTTCCACTCATTGTGCTTTCCATTCATTATTTGTGGATTGTAGTAATAGTTCATGGTCATTTACAGTGCATTGTGGTCTGGTTGACTGACAATAACGCAGACGTCCTTAGCATCATAACACACACTGTTCTGTTGATAAGGGGACAGTGTTTTCCATTTCCTGGGTAACTCTATCTTTGTTTCTTTACTATTGATTTGCACAACATGTCAAATGTCAACAAAAGACAATAGTTGATTATTTTTGCCCAGACACGCAAAGACAACAGTTTTCCTTGTGGCTTTAACCTTGGTTTATCAAAGTAAAGACTGTCTGTATATGATTTCAGTCTGCAGTTCTGTGAGTAGATAATACTCTCTGTACAATGCCCTGGGCAGTCGCCAGCCTTCCTGCCTCCATCAAGAGGCTTTGATTTGGCTTCAGGGTAGCCTCTCTTAACATACTTCACTTTCTAAATACACACACAGGCGTTGCTCTTAACCCTGTCTCAAAACACTTGGGAATTACAGTGTTTATCAAAAAGGAGTTTGAGATAGTCAACCATAGGGCAGATCTGGCTTTAACACTCTCACTGGTCATAAGTGTTTGAAGTTTTTGCGATACTGGGAGATATAAGCGAGATTAGCCCTAGATTTAGTGCCTCCATGTAACACACAGCACACAATTCCCCTTTAAAATGTGCCTTTGTGCCAAATAATAATCTGTAACATTCAAATTGTATAAGTAGTTTAGACAACAAGCAGTGTCAAATGTTCATTAGATTCTTTTTGAGTGGACATGCATGCCATTCTTTATTCTTCAGAAGTAAGCTAATGTCGCTTTTCATACTGGATAGAATCTTTTAGTATGAATGTGATAGTAGATCAGTTTTTCCTGTCTTGTATTTAATTTGCTGAATAGAATGAAATTAACTCTGCAATCCATGTGTCTTCTTTGTTTACAAGGTCGAGGAGACATTCAACCCCAGTTGGACAGTGCTATGCAGGATGTCAGTGACAAATACATTCTGCTTGAAGAGACAGAGAAGCAGGCCTTGAGGAAGGCTTTAATCGAGGAGCGACAGAGGTTTTGCTGTTTTGTAGCCTTGCTGCAGCCTGTAGTGGTGAGTACTGAAGTAGAGTATGAAAACAAATGTTCATCACAAACAAAAATAAGATCAGTAATAAATCTAGTCATCCAATATTGCAGTCTCAATCTTCAGTGACAACTGATTGTATGTTACAGTCAATGTGAAATATGCCTCTTATGTCTTTTGTATTCTTTTAGGATGAGGAGATTTCTATGTTGGGGGAAGTCACACATCTCCAGACCATTTCTGATGACCTCAAAGCCTTGACCTCTGACCCACACAAACTGCCGGCTGCTAGTGAGCAGGTGAAAATAAACAACAACAACTCAAGACTGACTGAGAACCAATCCAATGAATTTTCCACTCACAAACCCATGAACCACTGTGTTTATCTCCCAGGTGATCCTTGACCTTAAGGGATCGGACTTCTATTGGTCATATCAAACGCCACCCTCGTCCCCGAGCACCACTATGTCCAGAAAATCGAGCATGTGCAGGTAGGGCCCATAGTGCATCACATGACTAACAGCAACATTTAAAGAAACAGAGGGGGCTTGTCAGCTACATTTACCAAATTATTCCAGGTTATTTGATCTAACCAAGAACTAAGCTGTGAGAAAATGAATACAATATAGGTTTTGTTCAAGTAAGAAATTATGTTACTATGCTTGACATTTACAGTACAGTATGTCACCTCCCTGTTGCTCATCAGTGGCTGTGTCTGCCACCTAGTGGTCAAATATAGCGAATTGTAGAGCTATGTGTTAAATAAATAGAAGTCAAGCATGATTTCACTAAAGTAAATATAAAGGATCATTAGGGTCAGTTTTATAGCCAAAACAATACCAAGTGATAAATGTATTATTTATTTATACGGTATCTGCTCTGCGCTCTCTGCTTTGTGTTGTGGGAGCTTCTTAATCACTTTTCTGCCAGTGAGGGCTTTTGGATTATTAAATTGTTGATTTTAATGAATTTAATGAATAATTAATTATCCAGCTATAGTTCATATCTACACATTGTTTTGTTTTTGTTTTTTAGTGCTGTGTAGCTTTTTGTCATATTGTGACTATGCAATGAAATGTTCAAAAGAGTTCTATAGAGAAATAATTTAAGTGCCAGCTTGTAATTATTGTTATTATAATTCCATGGCTTGTTTGTGGTTGTGACTAGATTTGCTTTAGTCACTGCCTGCTGCATCCTGGTTTGCTGTGTTAATTGTTTTCCCCCTGTCTCCTCCACACTTTCCCCAATCCTTTATCCTTCTTTTACTCTAATATTCCTGTTTTACTCAACTTTCCTTCTTTAATTCACGTCTTGGGTGCACTTGATCCTCGTTCCCCTGCCTGTCACTTCTGCCGTTGTCTTCACCTTCACTCCGTGCCCTTTCACAGTAGTCTGAACAGCGTTAACAGTAGTGACTCCAGGGGATCCAGTGGCTCCCACTCTCATTCTCCCTCCTCCTCTTCTTCCTCCTCTTCCTCACACCACCTTTTCCACCACCATCACCCACGCCACCGGTACCGCAGCTCCACGCTACCCCAGCAGGCACCGGCTCGACTCTCTAGCATCTCTTCCCATGACTCGGGCTTCATATCTTCCTCACAAGACCAATATACATCATCCAAGTCATCGTCGCCCATGCCAGCTGAAACAAAGGTAAGAAAAAACCTCGGCTACCCTCACTTTACTGTAATTTTGGACGCAGGAAAGCATCTGACTATGAAACCACACGCTGGATGATTTACAAGCTAGTAGTCAGACGGAGAAAACCCCAAATGAGAAATCCACAGAACAGCTCACATCTCTTTTCTCACACATCTCCCCAGCCACTATCTGGCAGCTGGAAGTGTATGTCATCATGGCAAAGTCATTTAACTTGTATTATTATAGCATAAATACACAGGAAATTAGTCTGCTTCTCTTTTAGCCCAGGGGAAAGTCAGATCAACCCCATCCTACTATTAAAGAGCAGACCGCTGTGACAGAAGGCTGCTTCAGTAAACATGCTCAGTCTTGAACGTACTTAGACCTTTACTCATTACACGCATCAAAGACAAATAAAAGTTACTTTGTCATCAGCTGTGTTTTACAGTCACTAGAATTATCAGATGGCCCTATGTAAACATCAGTCGGCTATTTGAAAAGGGGTTTAAGATCATTTTCAGAAAGATGGTCCTGGAAGACTGAGTGAGGTTTGCGGTTGAGACGCTGCATGAGTTTACTTTTGTGAGGCTGCCAGGAATCAGAGCTTGCCTGTCCAGAACACACTGGTATCTTTAGACTCCAACTTTTTTGATGTAGCGAAGGTGGTTTGGCAAGACACAATGTGACCCATATGGAGTTGCGAGCCTTCTCATGGCCTCCCGCAGTCATTTGTATCTGAACAAAACAGTGATGTGGCTGAACAGAGCTCACTCGACAGGTCTGTTTCCACTTTATTTCCGCTAACACCAGTCTATTGCTTTCCCATAGTGTGCATCCATTAACTACACTCTGTGTCAAGCAAAAAGACAATTTCCCAGTAGGCATGGATTAAGTGTCATTACTTAAACAACATAATCATGCCTTCATTTGCTAACAGCTCTTGCAATATGACAGGCCACTTATTTAGCTTGACTTGGTCTGTTGGTGATGATGGCGCCCACACATGCCAAACAGATGACTAGCTAGAGTATGTCTGTGGTCTTCTTCAACAAACACTTCTCATATAACACTGCTGATGCCTTTGCAATTAGTGCTGGTACAACTCCCAGTCCACCTTCTATATATGCTTTATATTCACTTGGCTGTGATCCTGCGTAACTGCTGAGATCTGTGGAAAAGTTGTCCCTGCTTACTAACAAACTCTTCTCTCTGTCTACCTGCTGACGTGGGTGTCTTGTCACCCCTCTTTCCCCTCTCCTCTCACTTTCATCCTGCTGCCTGCTGCTTTCTGCTGGCCTCGCTGCTCCAGCCTTGTCCCAGTTCCAGCTACTCTGAGATGTCAGAAGCTGGACAGCTTCACAGTGACTCTCCCTCCTCTCTGGCCGCTGCTACTGTAACCCAACACACTGACAAGGTGAAAAAACACACTCTTCCGTAACCATTCTGTTTGGTACACCTGCATAACCAGTGCTTTAACCTTCTCCTAGTAAGTGGAGTCTGTTGTATAAACAGAGATCAATGGGAACTGGATATTTTTCACACACGCCCCTTTCAGTTTCATTAGATATCATTTGAGTCAGTGTTTCTGTTCATTGTTATTTTAAATTTGTTGTCCGATTTTGTTTTTTCATTTGTGTTGGTAATTTATCCCATTATGCTTTTGTATTTTCTGTTCATCCTGCACTCCATACATATCCAGCTGTCCAATGGGTTTGACCACAGCAGCCCAGCCACTTCCCCATACCTTCATACCAACGGATTAGGCACTGCCTTTCCCTTTTTCCCTCCGTCCTCCCCGCCCTCCACCTCATCTTCGTGCCCCACTCGTTCATGGTCCCGTCCCGCCTCAGCCCTGCTGCCAGACTTCCCTCAATATGGTACTTTGGGTTCTCCAATGATGCCGTCATCCCGTGTTCCCAGCTGGAAGGTTTGTTCATTGAACATTTTTGGTGATCACCTTCATTGGATTCTGCACATTTTGTAAATCATTCACTACTGGTTAAAAAATGTAAAAGGACTGATTTTAAAGTAACAATGATAACAAACTGCTTACAGTAATTCTGCTTCATTTCAGGACTGGGCTAAGCCAGGGCCTTATGACCAGCCAATGGTTAATACTCTGAGGAGGAAGAAAGACAAGGAGACCCCATCTGTAGCAGACACCAATGGTACAAATAGTGTGAGCAGTGATAACAGCACCTCATCAACCCTCGTGTCAGTGTCTTCTCCAGCTCCAGCCGTGTCACAGACACCAAGCCACATGATCTTAACAGACGAGACCCACAGGACACTGGCCATGCCACTCAAGGTCAGCTTTACTTGTTTGTGCTAGACATAGTCTCTCTCCAGGGAGACATTTTGTAAGTCATTGCCTGCAGATCACATGATGTGCAGTGTGCCCCACTAATGTTTCAGTTTAATGATCTAATGACTTTGATAAACAGTGCCTGGTTGTCTCCAAACAGTCAGATATTTAAACCATATTACTTGTTTCTTCCTGTCAGGCTTGTGATATAGGGCCACATGAGGAACTTGCTATGGCTTTATCCCGAGGTCTGGAGCTGGACACCCAGAGGTCCAGTCGAGACTCTATTCAGTGCTCGAGTGGTTACAGCACCCAGACCAACACACCCTGCTGCTCTGAGGATACAATACCTTCACAGGGTAACACAGTTTTACCAAATAAAATGCTCTTCTCCTTACTGTTTACATTCAAAATGCATTAACAACAGTTTTTTCTTCATTTTAGTTTCAGATTATGACTATTTCTCAATAGCTGGAGACCAAGAGACTGAACAGTCAGCTGACTTTGACAAATCATCCACAATCCCCAGGAACAGTGACATTGGCCAGTCATACAGGCGCATGTTCCAGACCAAGCGGCCAGCCTCTACAGCTGGTCTGCCCAGCACACAGGCCCCTTACCCTGGTCAGGGGCCCTATCCCGGAGGGGGGTATCCTCCTACACCCGTCCACTCAGGAGCTTATCCATCCAGCCCGAATGGGACTTATGCTTCTACACCTACAGGTATTTATCACTAACTCAAGTCTAATTTAACTCGAATACAATAATGATAATTAAGTACACTGTATTATATTGAAACTAAATCATTTTAAATTTTAATTTCACAGGTTCTTCCTGTACAAGTCAGGGGTATTACCCTGGATCCAGCTCCCATAATGCTTCTGGCTCATACTCTACAGGCCATGGTCCAGTTATTGTCACACCTGGGGTTGCCACAATCCGCCGCACCCCGTCTTCAAAACCTTCTGCTCGGCGCTCAGGTTCTGTGGTGGGCACAGGGCCCATTCCCATTCGCACACCTGTCATCCCAGTGAAAATCCCCACAGTGCCGGATATGTCAGCAGCAGTTAATGGGAACAGGAGTACAGAAGAAATTGAGAGAGGACGAGGAGATGAGAGCCCAGATTCTCCAATGTTTGCTGAAGAGGAGGCTAACCCTCTTCCCATGGTGTCTTGGAGTGGCCAAGCATCCACCAATCCTCCTACAGCCACCATGGCCAACCAGCAACACATCCAGGGTCAGGGAGGATTAGAGGAGGGGGGCGGAGAGCTGATAGAAGCACAGGCAGAGGGCAACATGCTTGATGCTATACGCAAAGGGGTCAAACTCAAGAGAACCCTTACTAATGACCGCTCGGCCCCACGCATTGCCTGACTCCATCAATCAGACATCAAGTGACCTGTTTGAGAAGTCAACTTTAACTGTGCTGTGAGGAAATGGGTTAAAGGCTTTAGAAAATGTACCATATTTAGAACTGAAGTACATTATAGGGCTTTTGAAAAATATTACTTAATTTGCCTATAGAATGAAGAATGTATTTAGAAGTATTTCTCTTATGGTTAAGATTATTCACATATTTAGAGTGGCAACAAGAGCTTTTTAACACATGTATATAACACTAAACAGACAAATTGTGAGTAATACCAGAAGCCACTGTAGCATTATACTACAATTCTCTTTTTATTTATGAGTTCCTTTATCCACACATATACATTCAGTATTTTGTTCCCAAATCGACCTCTGTTATAGGAAAGGATTAAGTATAACACATGTTAACTATTATTGCTGAGAGAGTGCAATGCACCATCACGGAATAAATAAGCAGTTTGACCCTCTAGTGTAATAGAGGGCAATAACCTGTGCAAATGCAGCATACAGTCACAAGAACAGTAAGTGCTAATACTTTTTGCAGGAAGTTATATCTCCAGTGGTTGCCTTGGACTGTTTGGCAGCTTCCCAAACTGAACTGAGTGCTTGTCTTGGATGGATTGCCTGAAGGCTAGTGAAAAGGCCCTGTGCTGTTTTCCATTCTGACAGCTTAAATGTTAAAAGTCAGCAATTAAAAGGACATCCACAAGGCCATCATGGGCATGTTTATAAAATGCAGTAGTCCCATAGAAATGACATGATGCTGCGGAGTTGCAACTGAGAGGGACTAAAGTCTCACACCAGTGACACCTAGAGGAGCGTTTTTGTCTCAGTAATTTTAGATTTTGTTAGTTTTGTAAATAAATTTGCATGCCTCAGTTTCTAAGGAGTATATTGTTGCTCCCCTTTGTTCTCTAGTGTCCCATCATTCATTATCTTGAACATTGGCATCACAGCTTCTGCATTATTATTATTTTGTCTATAAACACCAGTTTCTATCATTTCTATAATCTGTAATCTACACAGTTTGTAGACCTATTCATAAAAGCTTATATTGACGTATTCTCCTCTGAAGCATTTATTACACAGACCGCAATCTGCAATGCATTGATTGCTCATATTACTATAGAGTTGAGATGTGCCATGCCAACAACACATTTACTCAAATGTACATACATGTTAAACATTTTATATGAGGATATAGTTAAATATTTTTAAGGTTTTAAAGTGATAGGTGATGAAAGCAGCATTTGGTAATGTAATACTGTTTTTTTTGTTTTGTTTTTTCATTTGATTAGGTTGAATCCTACTTTGTAGCATGCATTTTAAGAATTCTTTATCATTTGTCTTTTGTTGGAAACCACTACTACTATTTTGTGTAGAAAGCGATGTGGCAAGTAGGTACATTCAAATTTTAATTCAGGGCAAGGCAATCACGTTATTGTGTATGTTTATAGAAGTTAATCTTACTTTTTTTTAGATTTTCTGGCATGTAACAGAAATATGAGACAGTTAGTATTTGAGTCTATTTGATTTGCATTTCAGTTCAAGCACTGTGAGACTGTGGCTACTTCAAGGTATATGAAAATGTAAATATTGTTTAGCAAAACATGTCCAGAAACTCACCTTTTAATTTATTTTTGTTGTTAGTCTTTAAATTGATCAGCCTGTCTCAGTCTTTATTTTTATACTTTTACTCTTTCAGAGCAATAGACTTGTTTCTTTTATCCGTGCATGAACATCTGATGTGAAGCATCAGAACAGTTCAGTGTTTGTAACCATCGTGATACAATTCAGTTATGTCCTTTATTTCACACACGCAGGTATTAACTGTGTTTTAAAGTGGCACAAATACTGCCTGCTTTTTGTTCGATTTTCATGCCCCACAGTAACAGTGGATTTTATTTTTTAATTTTTACTAAAATTGTGCACAATGGTGTTCCCTCCATATAGATTGTGTATCTATTTTCTTTTGAGCAAATACAGGTTTTAATGTGTTGTACACATTTAAATGGATTAAATGGAAAAAAAAAATACAGTAAGGTATCTTTCTAAAACTAGATTTGAAAGAATATTGGTATGCTTTAAATATTCCTGTAATGTTAAATGTAGAAAAACAGCCGTGTGTTTTTGAAAGCCTGGATCCAGTCCCCTGCTGTCATTCAGATGTTTTCTTAGGCCCATACATGTCAAAGTTGTATTATTATACAAAATTCTATATTTAAACTGTTAACATAAATATACAGTATATTATATCGGAATTGCCAAATATCATCATATAAATAAGAAGATTATAGTTTGTGAGGGTTTGAAGGTAAAGTTAAATTTGAATTTTAGTTTAGCTTTTAGTTTCTTTTCCCTCAGAGGAGAGTTGACCTCTCTGGTTGGTTCATGTACAGTTCAACTGTCTATAATGCAGTTTGTTTCAAAACGTAAAAGGGTTGTTATTTTTATGTAATGACAGCTTCAGCAATAAAATAAAAGTTTAAATCGTCTCGTTTAATTGTCTCGTTTTTTGTATGAATGAGTGTTGTTCATCCAGCAACTAAAACTGAGACTAAACTATCAAGACATCTCTGATCCTCAAAGAAGTCGTGTTGACTTGTTTTACCACCAGGTGTCACTGTTGTCCAAACTTTATTTTTCCATTGCATTTAATTTGTAATTTGTGATTCTCTGTATAGAATATCTTAAAGACGAAGACACGATTCAAACATTAAAAGGTTGGTACATTTAAGCTTGTTCTACCTTTCTAATTTTGAATCACATTCTTTCTTCTGAAACAATAACTTCCAGGTGGTGTCATATTTTCTTGGGGTGTGGACCTGTTAAATAGCTCAAATGTCCCACATACATAGTAACCTGGCAGACACACACCTAAAAGACAAACACACTTTTACACTTATAAAGGCTTAAAATCTTACTGTAAATTCCTTTTTTTGCTTTATTTTTGTGATGGCAAAATAAAAAGCCTAAAATAAAAGCGTATCTTGGTACATCCCACCGTCTGAACTATTCAATCATATACAATTTAATAATAAAAACGTCACACATGAGATAATCGAAGTTAGGCCGGCAAAAATATGACTGTAACAGAGTACAAAGCGTAGATGACAGAGGCTGGCTGTTCACTGTCCTTACGCTCTCAACCGTGCGTACGTCTCAGTGCCGTCACGGTTACGCACGGAGCAATGCAGCTCTGCGATTGGGGAATATTTCCATCGCTGTCGGTTCCCTCCCATCCGCCTCACAACAGCCTCCTGTCAGCCAGAGGTTACACCAGCCGGGATTACGGGCGCAAAAATGTGATTTGGCACCAAATTTTAGTAGCGTTTTGCACTTTGACAGTGTAGCTAGCCAAGACATTACCCTCGGGAAAAGTGGAGACGCATGCTCCGGAGCGGAGGCTTTGTGTGAAGGTTTGTACTGGAGGTTGCTGGACGGGACAGCGGACCATCGACTGAGGTGCGTCCGATAGCACAAGTAAAGGTTTGTTTCTTAGCTGCAGTCACGTTATTCCTGGAGTAGACTGGCATATTTATCGTGTGAAACATCATTAAATCAAGTCGTGTAGTTATCGCCAGGCCTGTGTATGTTGTGCCTTTTAAAAACCAACCCAGGACGGCAATGTTGTGATGGACTCGAGCAGTAGTTCATTCAAAAACTGCGTTCACTGTGAAGCATGCCAGGTGTTTAGCTGTAGACTCTCGGGAGGTCACACTCTCCTCTGTCTTCCTCCAGCTTTCCCCCTCATCCCAGAGATGCTGCTGTGCCTGAGAAGAGTCCTGCGGCCCGCCCTTTCTCTGAGAGCCCGGACTGGGTTGGCCACGGCCGGACTCAGTAGCAGCCAACCAGCCGCCGGAGCTCCTCCGGGCCACGTCTGCGCCGAGCCGCCCCTGTCCATGCTGATGCAGCGGTGTAACCTGGGCACACACCCGCTCAAGGAGCCCGTAGAGCCCCTCAACTCGCCCCGGGGTGCCAAGGAGTTTATTTATAGTCTCCATCCGTCTGAACGCAGCTGTCTGCTCAGAGAACTGCACAAGTTCGAGTCAATAGCCATAGCTCAAGGTGGGTAAACACCACAACACAAAGCCTATAAAACGACCCGATGGACGTTTAGGTGCCAAAACTTTGATTTGTATTAATTTTTTAAAGAATTTTTATTAGTCTCAGAAACAGGCAGCAAATCCCACAGTGCTATTCTGTAGCTGACCCAGATTCTTGACCTTTAACCTTCCTTTATGGAAAATATGCAATTCATGGAATCAATAGTGACCACATTTTTCATTTGAATCCATTTATGTAAACTGAATAATGATGCATTAGTAATGGTTGTATCATAGCTGTAGATGAGTTTTTCTGTAGCTAAATTCACAGTATGGACATAATAGAATAACTAAAACAGGTTGTTGGATTGAACTAGTTACCATCGATCATCTCCATGAAGTGGTTTAAGATGATTTCCCTCCCTCGTCAAACCCATGTCAGTTAGGTGCGCATGAAACTGACTGTAAATGCGATTGTTACAGAGTAATGTGCTTTGTAATGGAGCAGACACACACCAAAAAGTCTTAGAGACATTAGGAAAGAAAGAGAACTGGATCGATCTAATATATGAATATAAAAGCAGAGCAGGACAAATGGAAGACATGAGTGATGGCGATGAGGCTTTACAGCATGAGCCTCTGGGAGAGTACGCTGTTAGGATCTGCTGTCACCCTCCACTCTGCCGCCCAGGCGTCAGGAGCAAAGTCTGCTACTAAATGCAGCCTTATAAGTTAATGAGATAGTGCTTTGTGCTTCACACTGACGAGATTACAAATTTAAAGTAGCTTGATGTCATTTTTGCTCAGTGTCAGCTATTGTTAAAATAAAAAAAGAAATATACAATGCACTGAGCTTGAGGTTATGGGTAAAAACTAGGTGGACAAATGAGTGGACTTTCATTCCCTTTAATCTTCTCTGATGCCAAACTATTCCCAATTTATTGCACTAAACGTCAAATATTCCCAGCCTCTTGTGAAACAAAATGGCTATATTCATCTGTTTTATATGTGAATCTTTCTCAGCTCAGAGTAGGAGCTCAGCTTGTCTTTCCCAGTGAACTGCAGTTTATGGCATGGTCCTTTAAAGCATACAGCGAGGCAATGCTAAATGCTGAACATAACTGCACTGTACACAGTGTACATGATGCTCTGGGGACACACATCAATGTTTAACGAACCGTGGCTAGAAGACCTTTCTCCTAATGACAGTGGATCTTGAAGGCACAATATACAAGATCTATTGTAAACAATTCTGGCTCCGTGCCCCTTCCGCTCTTTCAGTGCTCATCAGAGAATAACAGTCCAATCCAAACCTGCTCTGGCTTTTACATGATCTCTAGACACTTGTGTTTATAATATTGGTGTATTTGTCTTTATTATGATTTGCTGATAGCTACATACTCCAAAAGTCTCCTGCAAATAAAGGGAGGAACATGGTGAAATACAGACAGGATAGTTGGTTAGACACTTGGATCTACACATTGTTACAGTGTGGAATAAATGGGATTTTGTTTATGTGTTTAGTTTAATTTTAACTTGAGCTACTGAAACACCATGATATTTCCAGATAATCTAATTTCTCATCACACACTTGCACTACACGGATCAGTCTGTGTTTTTTCTATTGGTAATGTTTTTGCCATCAGGGATTTTATCTGCAGAACAATATTGATAATCATATTGAATTAATGTCATTAAATGAAGTAATTTTTTTTAATTAGCTGTCCTTATATACAGGAAGTAAATTAAAAACCTTTAGTTATGTCATCTACTCCACTAAATTGATCTCATCTTCTGTTTGTTGCTTGGGGGGGAAAAGAAATCAAATTGTTTCCTGCAGACAAGTCGAAATCTCACTTGGTGTAATTACTTGATTTGTAATACACCTCTCCGCTCCTGTTTTCATTCACACTCGGTATCAGACACATGCCAGGGGAATAGTCTAGGAATTATTTGGAGACACAGTGAAGCTGACCAATCGTTATGTGGCGTTTCAATGAGATGTTCCACGCTTAGCGAACCTAATAGTACATCATTATTTTCCGGACACTGGGAGCTGATTGCATCCTTACGGCAATGTGTGAACCTCCTCTAAGAGTCTCACATATTCTGCTGTGTCAACCTGGAATCAGCTGTGCTCGGTTTCACACACAGGCTGCACAAGATTAGAAAGTACCAATTTTCTCGAGACTTAACGAGAGAAGAGGGTGATGCAAAGTGCACTGAGGTCACGGTGACAAAGGACAGAGGTAAGTAGAGCCTGTCATTCTGGAGTCACTGTCACCTCACCTTGATGCTATAACAGCCCCCAGAGATCCTCTTACCTGCTGGATATGCAGGCTGCAGAGGAGCTGAATCAGTGATAGTTGGACTGGTCTGCTCGCTCTCGGTCACACTGACTTGCTCACAGTGATGGATTTTTTGACACGCTTATCATCATCCATCATTATTCCTCTCAGATGCTGCGGGACACCTGAAGCGAACTCACATTTCCTTGATGTTTATGTGCAGCTTCATGGTGTAGAAGCGTGCTGTCACCCTTGGGTTGACGCTTCTCATTGCTCGGCAGAACTGACCACGGGTTGTGCCTGAATGCATTCGTCTTTGCCTTGGTTTGTACAAAAAACGCCATTAGACACCAGTGGCATTTTCTCACTAAATTAGGTTTTAGTTTGTCGTTCCGTTCTTGTGCTTTTCACTTCTCACGTGAAAGTAATTTCATCACGAATATTTGCATTAATGTGATCCTGCAAGCTAAATTTATGGGTGGCATTCTGTGTCAAATATAGCATAGCTGCCACTAAAATCTTGTAAAGAGCGGAACATGATTTTCGAATGCATTCAGTGTAATAAGCCGTCGCTTATTTAATACATGCAGCAAGAACAAGAAGAATAATTAGATACTGAAAATAAATACTATGTAAATTCAAAATGAGGACGAGGACACTCACTAGGCTTGCTACATGTGTTTGTGAAGTTACAGTGTTGTGTTAATGAATGACTCAGTGAAATCTACTGTACTGAGCTGATCTTCACACACTCCTGGTGAAAAAGAAAATGTGAGAGGAGATGAGATGAGATCGAGCCAATTTGCCTTCGTGGCTCAAAGAATGAAAATGCTCTATAGAAAAGAGTTATTGGAGATGAAGGAGACCTCAGTGACACTGCGGCTGGAAACAGAATATGCGATTATCGTTCACACCTCTTCCTCTCTGCTTTCACTCTTACTTTTATAATATATTCTATCTTATAATAGATTTCCACAGACACGGGACAACACCTTTCCTCTTCTCTATTTTTTCTCACCACATGCGGTACCATGTCACACTGAGACATTCACTCACACACTGCTGCTCGGTGACAGTGGACGGTGACATTTACCCTGCAATGACACACGGATTTTAATCAAGTTGTCACTGTAGCTGCCTTCAATGTTGTGAAAAATACAGGCCTCACAACAAGTCAGTGCCTCGAAGCTGATGTAGGAGTAAGAAGCTTTACTGATCGACGTTACTTGAGGTAATTACATGCCCAGATAGTTGATTTTTCTGGTAGCTGTTTTGCTTTGACATCCATCTGGTAATTTACATTCACAACACACAGCATCCATCATGCAGACTGTACCAGTGCACTTTGCTGCCAACGGAACCACAGCCATTAATAACTAATCAGTGTCCACAGGCCCAACGGATTTGAAGCTTTAGTGATTTATCTCCGGAAACTTTACTCTGCTAAATTTCATTTGGTGTTAAGCCTCTACCAGCCACCCGTAATTAAAATAGAACCTGTCAGCGGTGGATGTGGCTTGTTGAGGAGGCTATTAGTAAGATTCAACCCCAAACATCACAGCTCAGTCTTCGAGCTTTTAACCGGTCTTCTTTGTGTTTTAGAATGCTTTCCTTTGGCCAAAACGTTTTATTTCTGACATTTATTCAAGCGACTAATTTAGAGCTACGTAAAGTAGGAGCACACATAAAAGCAGCTCTGTGTGTGCGAGGCTATCATCCAGTTGGCAGTATAACACCAATTAAAATTTTGAAGGTAGAAAAAGACCGTTTGTGCATATGGTCCAATGTTCTCATGAAGCACAGACAGATGGATTAGGTTGTGGATTAGATTATGTGGGCGCTGCCAAAGCCTGTAATAATATTATCCACAGCTGGAAGTGTTTGATATTCAAGGTGGTGTTCATTTGATCGACCTTTCTATTTCATCATGAGGTTTTAATATCAGGATTATTTTTATTTGGTTATAGGACAGTCCTACCCCAGTTTTTATTATCTTTATTGACCTCCTCCGATGATTGCATCCTTTCTGTTTTATTGTTTAGTCTGCCATTCCTCATTTTATGTTGAATGTACTACTTACATCACCTAATATCTGTACCTGGGCCTGTCAATGCAGTGCACAGTTAGAGCTAGGTAATAAAATCAGCTTCATTTCTTATGTACATTACATTACCTTGTCAATGAGCTATCAAGATAATTGTTTCTTGATCATAATCTCAGTGCACTTCATGCCTCAGAGCAAAACGGTCATGGGACAGATCTTGTGCTATCTTGGGTGACTCACTGGGCTCTCTGGCTTCCTCATACCGTCTAATAATATATTAGTTTAGTCTTTAGTAAATCAGTATACAAATGGGTGAGTGTGAGTAATGTCAGTGTCTTTAAACTGAGACCTTGTTGGTTTGTTATTGACATATGACAGTAGTAGTTATGATGGAAGCAGACCCCAAATTGATTTGAAACGGCGAGTGGAGAGAGGTTGCCCTCCAGCGTGAGTACAACAGACAGTGGTGAGTGAATGTTTTGCAAATTGGTAATGAATCTGGTACAGTGTCCAGTGAATTGAGACACTGTGCAGATTTCTTGCAAGATACAAAATGGCTGTTAATGTAACGCAGGGGTGTTAAACTTATTTTCGTACAGGGGCCACATACAGCCCAATTTGATCTGAGCCAGGCCACTGAAATAATAGCATAATGAGCTATAAATAATGGCAGAGATTTTTCTATGACACTTTGTTTTGGTGCAAAGAAGTACAATTACATTATAATGTCATTGCTATTATCTGTTGCAATCAAACCATAGTCTAATGTTGACAAAATCCTTCAGCATTTATATTTGTATTTTTTCACAAACTTACCTTCACCTCTGAGCTATGAGTAAAAACAGACCTGCTAACAATGCATTCAATTCATCTTCTCTCTTCTCAGTTGTCCTTGTAAGCTGTTGTATTTCTCACCATGATGAGTGTCTTGGCACTGAATATTGTGTTCCTTGAGCACTGAAACCTGCTGCATACACACTTAGTATTGTGATAGGTCAACTAACTGGATTGTACCCCCAGGTGGGCTGGATTTGCCCCTGATGTAACCTGTGATCTGGACATCTATAGTAAATATTTGGAAATGTGCTTTTATATATGGTATAGATATAAAAAAATATAATACCAA
Source organism: Rhyacichthys aspro (assembly GCA_036850595.1). NCBI lineage: Eukaryota > Metazoa > Chordata > Actinopteri > Gobiiformes > Rhyacichthyidae > Rhyacichthys > Rhyacichthys aspro. The sequence goes on along the minus strand of CM072163.1, from coordinate 10,366,390 downwards.
TGTAGTGTGTAGTATGATATTGCTCTAGCCATCACTTTGTCACTGTTACTCTGTCACTGTCACACCCCATTAAGTCACTTTTCTCTCCTTTGCAGCTCCAGACAACATGCTGTGTCCGAAATCGAAAACGCAAACAGAGCAAGGACAGTTACAAAAGTCCAAATGTTCTCCAGACAGTAAAGTCCGTCTAAAAGGTGGCAGCTCCACAGACTAATTCTCTCTCTAACTCTCTTACACCTGTTTGTGCCTTCTGAATGGGGAGTTTCATTCTGAACATGATCAATAACGAAATGACAACCCCCTGAGCCCGGTGCAACCAATTAACCACAATTAACTCCCTCCCAGATTTAAATTCTGCTTCACTGTTCATCTGTGTCAGAATGAGAGCAGCTGAGGTGATGGGGAACCATGTTGAGTCTGGCAATCACATTTTAGCTATTGGCAGTAGAGTGTCTGTAGTGTAATCATCGTCGGCATCAAGGGAGTTAATGACATATAAATGAATGTGGTACTATTGTTGAGGGGTGTTATGATTAGTCCGTGCCATTTATCTCTCATCAAAAATGTATCCCATTGGAAATACACTTGCTCGCTTGAGGTGAAAGTCACTGTAAACAGTTTTAGTTGTATTTAAGCAGCCTGCGGCACATTCAAAATTATTTCTCTTTTCTGCTTTGTAGGAGAAACAAGGGTACTTCTCCCGTCTGTCCTCTTGTGGTTCACTATTTCTCTTGGGGATATTTCAAGAATTTGCGGTTCGTTTTTTGTCTATTTGGTTGCCGACTTTCCACAGCTGCTTAATTGGCTCTAGGCCAGTGGAATAGATTTGTCTACTCTTTTCTCTTCCTGACATAAAAAGTTGAAGATATAAAATAGTACTTTCCTAAGACTCAGTTCTACACGTCTATTTTTGTGGAGTCAAGCTTCAGTGCTTTGTGATTTCTTTCTTTTCCCAGGTAGAGGCAGAGTCAATAGAGTTTATGCATTCGCTCTCTTTGACGTAGCTCATTATACGCCTCAGCAGACTGAGTATTTCAAGTTGTGGTGTGACATATAGAAGTCGTTTGTGAATGGGATATAAAGATCCTCTCAGTTTCTCTCTTATAGATAGATAATATATAATAAAAGCCACATTCATTTTCATCCGTATTATTATGTGTCTTATAACTGCCCTGGTCATTGTGGCCTATATTCTGTGCTTCGTCGATGTTCTGTGTCCCGTCTCATAAATCACGGAGGAATTTCGAGGTGTTGATTTATGGCTATGGTTTTTCATTATTCCTGTTGGGCTGTTTTATTGATCTCTCATACACATGCTTAGCCACATATCGTATGCAGGCATCCACTGAAAATTTTAATAGGGAACATGCAATGCAAGTGTCTAATGGAGGCCCATTATTCAGCTGCACACAACCAGGTCACAAAACCACACTGGCATAACAACCCTCTTCTGGGGAGACGAGTGGTGTGACTCAACAAATCGATAAAATCCTGAGGGGGACACACGGATGTTTGCTGTTAGACCTCGCTGGCTCCAGGAGAGGGAACACACACACAAGACACACAAACAAGACTGTTCCAAAATGTTACTCTGCCCCACCATGAAAAATAACACCAAAACCTGAATTTGCAGAAAATATTATTGCCTCTATTTGTCATCTTTCTTCGTAACAAAAAAGAAGCAGCTTGGAATGAATACACAGACTTTTGTCAGCATAAAACAGATCTGAGGTGAGAAAAAACACAGAATTATCACTTTACAAAAACTTTCTTCACACTTCTATAACAAGAGAGAAAGTGGAACAAGCCATTTGTCTAGGCAGAACAAAGACGAAAGCGTGTGTTATGTGCCTTTCTCCAAACAGAACAATAGCAGCAGGAGTAAGACTCAAGCAAATAAAAAATGAATGGTTAAAGCTAACACAAGCATGTGTTGTAGTGGGTTTAATGCCATCCATTATTTAGAGAGACAGCGTACATGAAAGATATGTTCAAGGCTTTCCTTGGTACTAAATGTGCTACACCATACATGAACCTTTAGATACCCCAAAAAATAAGAAGGTGAATAGGGATGCACTTTTATATGAAGCTTGGCACAACCCTGGGATTTTCTGGTGATTGGCATCTTAGATAAACAGATGCTTTTGTTTATCTGTAAACGTCTCTCCGTTGGACGACAAAGGCTTTTTTTTTGGATGACTCTGCAGTAAAGGGAGACAAGATAAGAATCGGTGTGGATGGTATTTAATTATGCCTTTGGTTGTCCACTTATCACAGCCCATAAAATGTTTTCACCGCTCCTGTCTGTAACAATCCAATTCTCTAGAGGCATCGGCTTAGTGGGATTTTAAAACCTAAGGCAATCAATACGTGAGGGCAGAGGAGGTCTGAGGCCAATAGACAGCCATGTCGGCCATCATACATCTAATAAATGACCAGATGAAGCTAGATGGCTGGGACTGCTTCCTGATAATGGCCTTTTGCGATGTGACTCTGACTCTGCTGCATTGTCATTTGGCCCCATTTTTCGCAGAGATGGAAAATTTTGGAGGAATAGTTTAGATTTTGGGATTCCATTACTAGAGAACTATTTTTCAGACAAATAAAGCTAGGTGCTTTATCGTTAGTACAGCCTTGATGACAAAATGAACCTATTTTGAAGTTTTTCTGTTTTCTTGCTTTAATGGACCAAGACTTTTAGAAGAGCCTTTCTGTAAAATGGATGTACCAAATCTAACTCAAATTGTCCTGTTTACAATACACACAAAAAACAACTGTGTGTTTGTGTTATGTTTGCTGCCAGTGATATATCTTACTTGTTTGATGCAGCAGTGTTGACACTAGTGGTTCTTTAATGAGCACCGGATGATCATTAGGAGACTCTAATTAAAACTTTAAACTTATCCCAAATGAGCGAGCAATCTGTTTGGTATCTATTTGCTGAAGTTATTTATCATGCCTCTCTCTTGATGCACGTTTGTTGAGATCATTTTACAAAACGTGAAAGTACTTAACACTGCACATAGGAAATTTGAAATAGAGAAGCGTTTATTGTGTTTTGTAAAGGCACAGGTGAGCAGACTATATTTTGGAAGCTTTTTTACTCACTTTGGTGAACAATCAGCCCTTGCCTTGACTGCAACATGAGAGCAGGCTGAACAAAGACATGTCTGAAACTGGTAATATGACACCATGAGATGGACGGCAGTGGGGAGTGGCTGGGAAGAGGAAGGGATTTATTATTTATTTGCACTGTTCCTAAATACCACAATATGGGCGATAAAAACTATTCTACTGTATTAATGAGAAGCTTGACATTTACTCATAATTGCTTTAGTTTCTCACAAGAAATGGACTTTTCCTCTCTAACTAAGCTGTAGGTGTGCACTAGGGTTGGTGTACGTCTACATGTGTCTCCAGGGGTTTCCGTAGCCTTCACTCCAACCTGATTTGTCCTGCAAAGAGAAAGGCAATACTACCTACAGTTTCTAGAGCAGACTTCATTACACGAGCCGACAAAATCCAATTTACTGCACAGGAAGCTACTTCGTCTAGTGTTTTTACCTTTTAAACCCCGGTGTGTCTGGCTTGCACTTTAGTTGGTTTCAAAGTTAGAAAGTCATACTTGATATTGCACTCGCACTAATTATAATTGTGCAGTGTGCTGTGCAGGCTCGTCTGAAGTCTTATGGGCAAACACATTACCATTTTCTGATGTGACCTTTGGCCTCATCAGTGATACTCTCCGGGGCAGAGGAAATGTGGGAGAGCCATTTGCTCTTCTGCTTTCCTTTCATCCCTGTAATTTCTCTCATAAGCCCCATCTCTCTGTCAGAGTCTTTAAGCTCCAGCTGTTGGCCCTGGCTTTTTGATAGGGGTCTAACTGCATCAACACAGTGTGTAGACGATGGGAGATGCATATGTTTAACATCTATGTCTCTTTCTTTCCTTCAGGTCAGATGGAAATTGCTCCTCCTACCGCCGCACAGTTAAGATACGGTATGATACTCTTGTGTTGTTTGAGCATGAAGCATTTTAACTTCTCTATAGGTTGAATTTAAATGAAGAAACAGGTTAATGTGTTTTTTTCATCCCTATTGAAAACATACCTTGACTAATCAGGATATGACTGTGTTTAATTAGCATCTACTGTGTTGCATTTCACTTGATAGCCCCACAGCATGACAATAAGTGATGATTTTAAGTTATTTGATCCAATACTTTCTTAGATGATTGCAGCTACATTGATGGTGTCAATTAATTGTTATCCCTTGACCTTTTTGTACATTTTTTTTGCAAACTTGATAGTATGATGTGTAGTTACTGTACATTACATTACAGTATAGAGTCTATCTACACATGAACACATCCATATACTTGTATAATATCAGACTGCCTCCTCTTTTCTCTCTGAACAAAGACAGTTATTCACTAAAAAAACCCCTGTGATGTTTCCTTGTGTTGAATGCTGTTTTTTTGGCAGAAACAAGGGAAATCACTTCTAAGTCCTTGTCATAAATCATGGCTTTCTGCAGAAAAGGCATTCTTTTTAATCATGTGCCTCGACAATGCACCAAACATTCATGCGTTATCCTGCAGAGAAGCGCCTGCTCTTATCATCTGTCCCTCTAGAGCATGTTTGTTTTATCAGCACAAGTGCATCCAAAGCACATAGTATCCTGGTCGTTTCAGCACTAAACACCAGCTCTTGTAGATCCACTTCACACTGCATTTAAAGTGAAGTGCATCCCTGGTGTAGCATTAGAGCAGAACGTGTTGTCAATTGTCAAGAGATGCTGTGTTGGCTAGGTTTAAAGTAACAAAAAGGAGGTAGTGCAGAAAAGGGGATTTGGCAAATAAAATAAATGGCATTGAAAGCAACTGTGCTCTAAGCAAACTGTTTGAAGGTGTAGGTTTGAATTATCTTAAAGCTGTGAGTGATGAGCCTTGTTGACTCCAAAAATGCTTACATTAAAAGGTTGGTGCTCATTGTTCTTGTCATAGCCCACACGACAGTATTACATTTAGTATCTTAAGAAATTGACTGTGTCTTGTTATGTCATTTTCCAGTTCTACTGCACAATGCACTCCCGTTTGTTGGATTTGGATTCCTGGACAACTGCATCATGATTCTTGCTGTAAGTCTCTCAGCAGCTTTGGAAAATAAGATATAAATGAGTGTTTGAGTACAGAAAGTCATAATGTAAATGCAGACTGAGTTGATATGGGTTTGTATTATTCTGGCTGGGTTTAAAAGTGCAGAATTAGTAGAAAAGATTTAATAAAATAGCACTGTAAACCCAGTAATGAGCCTCCAGGCAGCCATCGACCTGACCTGCATTACTTTTTATAACTTTGCTGTGTGTGCAAGCTAAAATCAATCAATAATCATACGAATCATATATAACAATAGCTATTTAATACTTCCACCTGGGATATACTGTATAAAGTATATTTAATAAGAATCCTTTGTAAGACTGTAGTAGTCTGCTGCCTGTTTAAATTGAGTTTGTGTTGTGTTTTACAGGGCACACAGATTGAATTATCCATTGGAGTGATTCTAGGCATTTCAACAATGGCGGGTGAGATTATTATTCTTATACACATATGCATTACATTTTACATGCTGCTAATCAAACATGCAGTTTTGCAGTTGTTTTCTTTTTCTTGGTAAGGTTTGATCATCACAAATTGTCTTCTCAGCAAGATTTTAGTTTTTCGAAAGTAATATTTTGCCACCTTGCACTGGGCGTCATCTTCTATGTTCCCCGTTCCCTATTCATTAGAGTAATTACATGTCAGACAGAGTATAGGAGACAGTTCCAGTTTCACTTTTCCCAGACACTGTTTTATAATATTGCTTTAATAACAAAAACTCTGGAAGACTAATATTCAGCTTTTTGAGTGTTTTTCATCTAACAGCAGAAGAATGTAAACATTCCACACATGATGCAGCAAATAACAAGTTTGTTTCATAAATATAATACAGTTTGGTGTGAAGCTACATTTCCTTATTTTTGCATTGTTTGTGTTTTAACACTAATCCTAAGAAACACAAAGACAAGGAAACATATATGAGTCTTTTCTCAGATATTCTCTTAAGATAGCTTCTATTTAAGTTAGATTGGTCAGTTCTGCATTTGTTCGTTGTCTTTGGACATGTACTGTAGAATGTATTCATGGGATTTGGGTTAAGCCAAAGAGGAGTTCAGATGTAGACGGTTTTATGAACAAGAGTGTTATCAGTTGCAGCTGCAGATGTCAAATTCATTTTGCAAGAGGCTTCTAGTGGTTTGACAGACAGAGCCTGTTATCTCACTGTGCAAAGACTTTCCAATTTAGGTTTGACAGTGAGCTGCGGGCACTGAAATAATTCTGTATTGATTGGAGAAAAATGTTTAAATAGATAGAAGCACAGCTTCTACTTGAAACACTGAAAGCACTGATTGAGCGCATGTTCGTCTCGCAGACTATTTTCACACCACTTGTTCTCTTACTCCTGTCACATGAAAGACTTGCGGGGGTCTACAGAGACTTGCAGTTATCTAAGTGAGTCCAGAGTGATTTAAAGCCTGTGTCAAATATGGATTGGAGTCCACCAATCACAGGTGCTCCAGAAGGTGAGTGTGGCTCAGCTGGCTCAGTCCAAGTGAAGAAAACTGTCCACTGCTGAGTGAACTAATTAGATCATTTATACTGAGGTAATGACATGAGGAAACTTCTAATGGGATTAAATCCATTGAAAAACTGCAAAGGTGATTCTTCCCTGACATAACCCTACTCTGGAAAACAACCGTGCTCTTCTCAATCTGCAACAGAATCCTCTTGAAGCGTTAACCACACGTAGTTTTTGAATTCGAATAACTTCAATAACTTTTCCCTATCTTTTCTCATTAAAGACATTCTTTTATTCTTTCTTGAAGCCTTTCTTCAGGTGTACTGAAGTATGACTGCATTTCTCACCAATATGTGGAGCCTTTCTGAGCTTATTGTAAAAGAAAAATTAGTGCAACAGCTTTACAGACTTAAAGGCAGACATCTGACCTTGTCTTGTAATTACATTGGAAAAGTCTGACTGCATAATTAAGACTGATGGGTTTCTCCATTACATTTGTCACCTCAGTCACTCACAGAGTAAGACCATGCATACAAGAACCTTTGAGATATAATAGAATATCAAACATCTTTGTTTGATCTGTTGTATGGGTGTCCCTGTCTCTCTGATTTACAACAGAATGGAGAATAGATTTTCTGGTATTTGTCTCTTTTTATCCAATCAGAAGTTAAATTCTGTGAATAGTTTGTATGTTCAAAAACACTAGCCAAATGGATTAGCATTAGTATTTTAGGTTTGTTGTCTGTGCTTAATTTCACAGTGATGGGCTACTTCTGATTATTGCTAATCAGAGTGAATGCAATGCAATGCATTCAAACTTTTGCCAAAACTATTTTGATCAATCTCTGTAACACCATAGAGGTGAATGTATCTTTAAATCAACTTCCCTCTGCCCGTTTTTTCCTCATTTGTTTTCAGTGGGAGGCATAGCTCTCTCAGCAAACCACAATGCAGGACAAAACAGCAAAACTGCATGACAGGACTCTTAAATGCCAGATATCATTATGGTTTTATATAGGCAAGTGTCTTTTTCAGTCTCTAAAGCCCTTTGAGGCACTGTCACTGTGATATTGGGCTGTATAAATAAAATTTAATTGAATAGTCACCGTTTTATAAGATTTTATAAGACTCATTTTGCAGTCCTATGTTTTAATTCCACATTTGAAGTGCCATAGTCTTTACCCTTTCACTGTAATTTGCTGAGTGTGAAAAAGTAGTGATAACCCTTTATATGAACTAAATTAAGGCAAACCCAGCACTTATTCCAATTATTGTTTTGTTACACCAGTAAATCGAGGCACATTAAACAAGAGTTCCCTTTAACTCAGCTCACTCTGACTTCAACAGTGTGGACTCCTTTGTGCTGACTGTTTCGGGGGCAGGTCTTGTGGTCTATTTGTTGAGATGGATGAATGCACATTATCAGGTAGTCCCTGCTGTGAGATTTGTGAATAGTATTATCTCTTTTCAGCCCGGAATACGCTGCAGCCAAGCCATTGTGTGCTACAGCTCCAGACTCAGATGAAGCCTTAGTGGAAATGGCACCGCTTCTTGCTTTCTTTTCCCTGAGGACTGTTGTGTAGCTTCAGCAGCTGAGGCAATAGTCTGACAACATGAGGAACAAAATACAAAGCAAAAACATCAATAAACAGCAAGTGCCTTAAATGCTGCTATTTCACAACTCTCCACCAAAACCCTTGGACAGTTCCTATTTTTTCATGAGTGATTTAAGTTACAACTTCCTTTCTTTGTCTTTCTTTATAGACAGCATTAAATGTGCTTTTAATGTGAATTGGACAAGCCAGCATTCTGTAAAATTGGGATTACTTTCCTGAAAAGGACACATGAGATTTCATGTTTTTGGCTGTGCTCAGCATAACCCTTTATTTCCCCAGCTCATTTTGTAATAATGTCTCTGCTCATTTCCACAGCTGCTGCCCTTGGCAACCTGGTGTCTGATCTGGCAGGACTAGGGTAAGCTTCTCACTCACACAAACATGCATGTCAATAGTGCAGATAAAAGGTAGCCTCTGTGACCACTGGGATGTCTAAGATTTCTGAGTATCGGCACGAATCCAAATTTTTCAGAGGTGGATTCATAGAGAAAATTTCCCAGTGGAAAGACTGCTATAAAGATTAAAAATAAGTATTAAGCAAGTCTAATAAGGAGCAGTATGTGGCTTGTTATTCAGAAGAGCAGAGCTGATACATTTACACACTACACAATATTGACCAATTATTGTTATTAAGATTTATTGCATTTAAATATTTAGAGTCTCTTCTTACACAGGCTGAATTTATTGCAGAGATACTGAAATTAGATTCTCATAATATGAATTCTACAGTATATGTGATGACAGCTGCTTCATTAGTGTGAGCCAGTATTCATAAAATCTGTTTTCATCTTTGTTTTTCGCCTCTGGCTTTTTTATTTCTTTATTTCAAACAAATGCCAAGAACAAAGCAGTACGGAGACACTCTAATTATGGAAAGTTGTTGTCTGCCGCAAAATAAACCATAAATATTAGGCTCTTTTTTTTAATTTTGCAGCATGTCTGACGGATTAATCAGCTAATTGAAGACCATTATCTGCTTCATGGCCACAGGGACACTAATCAGCTTCTCAGACTGCCTCACGGGCTTAGTCACAGTAAAGTTCAAATATTAATGGTCTTTTTAGTGGCATATTAGCATAGGACGGTTACAATTAGACCGACTGACAGAAGACTGTGCTGGTAAAAAATGTTTCGAGCTTTTAGTGTGATGGATTGGTCGTTTTCTGGGGCATTTACTTGCCTGTGTGTGTGCCACTCATTTATAATTGGAGAAGTAGACCCCTTGTGGCCAGTATGTCAAGGTGAAACAAGATTAGACCAGGCAAGGCATGGCTTTTTGGATTTTGATAAATAGACACGCTAAGAGTCTGAAGGCTAAACTGAGTCTCTGTGGGCTCCAAGTGCCCTTCTCTCCGACATTTACATGATGCTTTATGCTCATTTTGTAAGATTAATCTTTAGGTTACCTTGAGATGCAGTGGCAGTTTAGTGGTGGTGAAGAGTTAGAATATCGTGGTGTTTTGTAAAGTGTTCTTTGCTGCATTTCCCTGGACACTGAAATTTGCTCAGACAGAAGTAAAGCCACACACTGGGTTTCTTTTCTCCGAAGTAAGGGCATGCCAACCACAATCCACTGTGGCAAACCCAATAAATGACTACCACTGTCAACCGCACAAACTTCTCGTGTCTCCTGTGAGCTATGAATCACCTGAGTCTGTAATGTGATCGAAAGGGTGTAGCTGTTAAGTCTACACATTTCTCTAGAGCCTTGTTGGCCCTTGTTATAGTGATTACACTGTGATGAATGTTTGTAAATCCTCCCACTGCTTTCCTCAGAGTCATGACCGACCTCTGCCGCTGCTTTAACTGCTGCCATAGACTTTCCTACTGCATGTATATGTTCCCATGGTGAGCAGGAGTCTTTGCGTGTTTGTACATGTACATCACTGTCATGAGCTTCACGCTTTTCCATCTTGTCTTGTATACTGGACAGCTGCAGGTAAACATGTTGGAAGTCTGTCATTTTGCTGATGATTCATTTTGTTAAGCCTTTGATGCCCAGCTTAGTCTGAGCTGTTCTAAAAAACAATCAGTGGTTTGTTGGGGCAATGCAATGCTGCTCTTAGGGATGGTTAAGAAATGAGATGATTACATAAATGCTTTAGTCCTAAACGTCTCAGTGATTTGCAGAGATGTGAGTGTGGCAAATGCTGAAAGAAGAAGAGATACAAAACACAAAAATATATGTTTAAATTTTGATCTCAAGCCTGTTTGTGGTATAGCTGGGGCATGTGTCTGTTGTATAATCCCACAGGAAATCTACTGTGCTGTTTCAACTCAGCAGAACACAGAATATCAGTTTTCATTCATTTTCTAAACAGGTAGCTCACACATCTTTAATATGTTGTTAAAATGACTTTATTATTCCTGCTGTTGGAGCTGCAGACGTTTTCACTGTCGTCACACTCGACACCTCATAAAGCCGGGAATGATCAGTTCTGACTTATTTTTCTTGCAGTAAATTTCATCATTTCTAGTCTTTCGATACGGCAGTGTTGATTTTATGGTGCTGACCTGGTTTAGTTGGCTTTCACTATTTCAAGTGTGTAAAATATTTTTAATATTGTCAATGACAGCAACCTTTAGATGATGCTGAATTGTTACGGTCATGAAACATCAGTAGTGTAAGATACTGCTCATATCTCATTGTTCATGTCATGGCCTCCTGGCTTAGAGCCTTTATTTTAAGAGTGAAATGAATACCAATGTGTTACAGTTGATCATGGTCTGTTGAAGTATTTGTAACAATTGTCTTACAAATTGGGCTGCATTATTCACTCATTGTTACTAATAATGCAAATGAAAACATTCAGCCACACACACACACACACACACACACACACACACACACACAGGCTACTCCTTATCTGTTTTCTCAATGCGCTGCTTTAACTTATCACTCTCCCGACTCGACAGCTCCAGCTGAGGCTTATTTGTGAGTGCATTCAACGGAGGATCCATTAGTGCCAGTCACTGAGCTACTGCTGGGTCAAAATGTTGTCTCAATTGTTTGGGGGAGCTGAAGCTAATTTCCAAATTCCAGTTAGTCTTAGCTCTGTTATTCTAACTTCTTGCTGTCATTTACTGAGGCCAGTGATTTCTAATGGCTTTTATTCTCTGGTCTATGATGGCCTCCTTAAGATCTGCTATTCCCACATACCTAATGTGACCTTTCAGTGTGTGCAAAAGGCATCTGACATGCATTTTCTAGCTACAGATGTAAAATTTAGCTCAAGACAGCTTTTATCTTTAGAATTCAAATGGATTCACTCTGAAGATGAATATGTTTAATAGTGACATTGTCACCCTGAGAGAGGTGTTCTGCTTCATGCCTCTGTCTTTGTAAAGCAGTAACTGTGTGGAAATGATTAAATTTATTGTAATAATAGAGGTTCTGACTGTGCTGTCTAACCCCTGCTGCTTTGTGACAGATGGCAGCAACAAAATTATTCAATTATTATTGAGTATTTTGATGATTAGCTTCAGCTGGGAAATGTAAGAAGTTTAATGGATTGAGACATGTCTGAAAAAAAACATTTGAATGGAGAATTATGCAAAACATTCACAAAAGGAGAAATGAAAGTGAGTTTGCTTTGTATGCCTCATTTGATATCCGATCCCTACTGTTTGTGACAGATTGAAACGACCGTGTTGCTGACTGTTTTGTCTTTTGTTTCTCTCTCATTAGGCTGGCGGGTTACGTAGAGGCCTTGGCTTCTCGGTTGGGGATGCAAATACCAGACCTGAGCCCCAAACAGGCTGACATGTGGCAGACAAGGGTCAGCTCCCACACGGTCAGTGCTAAAGAACTGCAGTGTAACAACAATCAACCTTTTAGCCTTCTGTCAACCCTGGCTCTGGTCTGATGAAAGCCAAGTATGACTTTCCCATCACAGTTATTGTTTGTGCGATGATGTCTTTTACAAACACAAAAAAACACAGAGGAGACATCAAATAACTTCTGTAAAATGCAATGGTCTGTCATGTCACATATTTGTTCACTGACAAAAGACAACTGTGCCTCTGATGTGCTCTTTACAACACTCCTGCAAAGAAAATTAAGCAGAGTGTAAAACCTAATTAACTTCAATTAGCTTTAGTGATTAGTCTGCCAGTAATTTAGCTCTAGGCTGATAGCAAAAGGTCATGTTTTGGCTATTTGTTTTGCATTGTCACTGACAGATATAGAGTAAATGTCTATGATGCTGAGTCAATAGGTCAAGAGGGTGAGTTAGCTATTGTTTATACATATCAACATAAAGCAGGATACATTGCTTTATTGGCTGCTTCTAAAATGTGTTTTGTGTTTTCTTCTGTTTGTCCAGGGTAAAGCTATTGGCGTTGGCATCGGCTGTATCCTTGGCATGTTTCCTCTTCTGTTCTTTAAGGATGATGAGAAGAAAGATGAGAAGAACGATGGCCAGACAGAGACAAATGAGAAAATACAGCCTGCCTCTACAACAGAGAGCAGCAAAAACTAAAGCTATCAATTTGCTGGTGACAAAGACAATTTACAACTGTCTAAAAAACTTGACTTATTGGCCTTGTCGGCTGGACTATATGGAAATGAACACCATGCAGTCTAGTTGGTGTTTGGTAAAAAATAATCAACGGTATTTTGAAGAGGATCACAGTTTATTTGATTGTAGAAAATGACTTTAAGCACAGGGACCTGGCTGTCACTTGAAGGATAGCTGTTCCTTTCAAAATGGCGGACTGCTGCTGTAAACTAACCTCAGCTTGTTTTTGACTGACACAACTAAAACTCATAATTTTGAAGACTTTTCCTTTGCTTCTTCTGTACTGAATCTGTTAAAAAGGAACAAGCATGTCTTTGCTTTGCACATAGAAGTCACAAGAACCATGTGTTGATATTTAAGGAAAAAGACTTAGTTTTTTCTGAAGTATCTTAAAGCATCTGGTGATGGAGTTTGGTGTTTCTGTCACAAGTCATATTAGGGCTTTGTTAGGTAGTATTAACAAACAAAAACAAGGTGGTTACTTATCATTTTTACAGTTATAAGCCAAGACAATGTTGCATGTATAGATGCAATCTCAGATGAATAATCTTTTTCACAAGCATGCCATCTGTTGGTGAATTTATGGTCTTAAATTGGTCTTCTACTAGCATCATATTTTTATATTCTTTATGACTTGTACTTTTATTTTAAAAGAATGCACAAAATGTACATAGGCAAAATAAAAAACAACATAAGAGGGCTCCTATGTATATGTATAAAACAAATACAAGCTCTTTAAGTACCTCAAATTTGTTAAGAGTATACCTGGATGAAAGGAGCTGGGGCATAAATATAATTCCCAGCAAAGGACCAGCTGAAACCTGCAATGGATGCTCACTGACCTGGTCTTCCTTGTTTAATATGATTAACATTTTCCAGCTCTGAATCTATCAACCTGGAGTTGCTAGTTTACTGATCACAGATCAAAACAAGGTCAGCCCCTTTTTCTGTTTTATGTACACTCTGGACAGTTACAGCTGGGCCTTATATATGGACCTAGTTATAGTTGTATCCCAGGTTCCCCTCTGTCAAAAGGCTGTTGCTAAGTATGTTGCCAAGTACCTTTTAGCTGCACATTCTTATCTTTACTGCCCTCCACTGGCTGAAATCTGGAAAAGTGACTAAATTACTACTCTAACTCTTTCACTCTTTTGTCACACAGTGGTGCAATTTCACTTCAGATTTTAGGTTTCATTTGTCACCTGCATTACTCAGGTTCTCCGTTTCGAAGTGAGACTTTTGTTCATGTTTCATCTGAATGTCAATAAATAGCATTCCCATTTAGAGACATATTTTCAGAGGCAAATACATAGTGTATTATCTATTATATACAACTAATATTTTGGCAGAAACTGTTCATGTCTTATTTTCTTCAGCTTCTGATGCCAAGTACTCCATAATACAGCCCTTAAGTACACCTATAAACTGGAGATAAAGGAGACTTACTTTGTGCAAGGCTGTTCTGCTTATTTATTATGTGTAAATGTGATAAATATCCACAAAATATATAAACAAAAGACAAATATAAGAATTCTTTATTTATGTAGTTAGGATTTTTTTTTTATCAGGTTGATACTTGACCATCTTGCATGCACTAATACAAATCTTATTGTACATGTTTACTTTGTCATAATAAAAAACAAGTCTGCTGCAGAGCAGGGTATTGGTCACTGGATTCGATTTCTGGTGTTTTTTTACTCTGTGTGAGCTGTGAAACAATGCAGTGCACTACAGGTTTCTTCGGGGAATTATGTGCATTTTGTTGTTGTCTGTCAATATCTGTGTCTCGATTTTCTCTCCCCCTGGTGTCATTAGCTGCCTAGTGAGCTGGATCAAAACATATAGTCATACACACAGGTGTAGTACTGTCAGGGGGGAAATGGCTCGGGACACATGGGACAGAGAGTAGCCAATTTGAGCACAGGATGACAGAATAAACAGGTGGAGAGACATTAGTGAAGCCAATAACTGTTTATGTGAAGCTTTATTTACTTATTTGTACACACTTTTCTCCATGTGCAATAGGAGCAATACTAAAATGGAACATCAGTATAACAATTATTAGACACAAAACACATTTATCATAACAATTAATTATTTCACGTAGCAGCTCAGCCTTGTATTAAAACACATTACAATATCAAACTATAATTTAGAACGACAGTGCAAACAAATTTAAAAAGCCAAAGTACGTTTCAACAAGTTACAGTTTGGTTAATGAAGGTCACTTTACAACAAAAGCATCTAAACTCTCAGTGTGTATTGACTTCAAGAAGATTTTTCCGCACCACCACCAACAGCTTATAATTCACCCACATTTCAGTAAGCTTGTTCTAGCAACACAATTAAATATCTTAACTTAATAGTAGCAATTAATATAAACATAACACCCAACATTTCCCATCAACTGCTGTTAAACTGTCAAATAGTTTGTATTACAACTTGTACTGCAATTTAGCCCACAATAGCAGCCCATTTAGGTAGAAGATAAAGCTAACAAGCTCACTTGCAGAAAAAAGCACCAATTGTTGATTTCATGAAAAGATAAAGTTGAATAATGTGCTATTATCTGTCAAATAAAGAAACAGAGTTGTGCATTTTAGTGTTATTTTAGTAAAATTAGTATAAAAAACCACTTGCATCAAAATAATGAAATGACAATACAGCTTCAGTCAGTCCCACTTGGCTTGCCTTCATAACAAGCAGAGTTCAGGCTGTAAAAACAACCAGTAGATGGCTCTATTAAAGCATCTTTTCAAAGTTGATCTTTGTTCAACTAAAACTGGTGACAGAGGCAAAATAAGCTTTTACATACAATGAACACCTCCAATGTAAACATTTACAGACAGAAGGATAACTCTGTGTTCAGTTAATTCCTCAAGTCAAGACAACAGGTAACCAGCACCAATCGCCATTGTGTCCACACAATGCTACGATGTTATATAGACTGAAGAGCAACAGTGAACATGCCTGATAATACAATCCTTTGTTTCCAGCACAAATTGTGTTGTGAATGAGAGAGAAGATAGATTTATAGAAACTACAGGCTTAATAAAAAATGCTATTGCAGAGTATAGTCCTGGCCAACTAGAAGAGGCTTTTATACTGACGAAGACTAGAGTCTAGAGAGAAGACTACAGAGCTTGCCCTGCATGTTGTTAAGATAATGTGTGTATATGGCTTTAAATCAGGCTAGTCAAGACAAATATTGGAAGACATAGCAACAAAACTCACTACAACACACATCAAAATAAGATCATGGTTGCAGTGGGTACATGGGCCTTCTCTCCTTTTATTGTGGCCAGACAAGGGCAGCCTTTGTGCGCCATCATAGTGTGACCAAGACTGAGCGTGTCTAAGTTAGCATGGGCATGCCGAGTTTAGAGTGTGAGTGTGTCCTGGTATTTGTGCCCTGTTTATGAGCCGTTCTCCCACTGTGCTGGCTTCAATTCCACCATTCAACAGCACAGAGCCAAAACACGACAGAAAAGAAAGCGGGCCTCCTCTCTTCTCCTTTTCTTCCTACAGATGCGTCGTTACTGTTGTGGACATGTTCTTCTCCATTCTGAGTTATTAGTATCAAGTGTCATAGGTTCAAATCCTGCGTCCTAAGTTTTTGTATCCGCTTTACTATGTACTGTCCCAAACAATAAATAAAACAATGCCTTCCTATTGCAGGCAGGCACTTTCTTAGAACACTGTGGCAAGAGGGCAGTCTAAAAGAATGTAGAGAGGAGAATTTACTCTACTTTGTCGTTGTTGTTGGAGTGAACATGTTGGAACTGAGAGGAAATGGAGGACAATTTGTTGGAGGCAGAGGGTTCCCTGGGTTTGTGCTTCTGATGCAGGGCAACTGCTGCCAAAATGCTGATAATATGCATGTGAAAGTACATAGACCTAGAGGAACAGAAAGCCTTTTAGTTTCCAGAATTGTTACATAGCCATAATTATCTGAGACAAACTGTAGAAACATATTCAAAATGTCGTTGTCATAATTACCTGTAATAAATTATGGTCGGCTCAATGGCTAGAAGTAGAAATGGCATGACTGTATAGCAGATAGCCAACTGTGTCGCTGCCCAAGTTGCAATGTCATAAATGAACTTTAAGCCTCTGGATCCAAGGAAGTGGTGCCGGATTGACTTCCTTATCTGGTATAGAAACACAGACGACTTACATACTTCTAGAACAACACATTTTTAATACTTTTTAGAACAATAATAAAAATCTGTGCTGGTGAAATTATATTTGAGCGGTAGGTAAATCTACTCATTTATCAACCATGCTCCACTAGTTCAACATAGCCAGTTTGTAAAAGCAAACAGGAGCAACACCACAAAGACCAACACACATATCACAGTACATGGGGCCAGTAAACGTTTAACTTTGATGTACATTTAGATGTGTGGTCCAGAGAGGATATTTTCACAATACAAGCTTTGGAGAAATTGTCACAATGAAGTTCTACTGGGGAAATTGAAGATTTGTATAAATGAAAAACAGAATAAAACAGTCCAGTCATAGAAAAATGCATGAAAATACCTAAATTCTATGTGACATGATTCTATGTGTGCGTTTCCAGACTACTTACAGCTCGAGCTGCTATGGTGATGGGGATGGCAGTGAGGAAGGTGAAGTAGTAGCCAGGATAAAGGCCATGCCAAAGGGCAGACAGAACAAAAGTCAAAGGCAATCTGTGTCGAGGAGCTCGGTCATAGCACACCCTAAAGAAAAAACAAGGATAATAGGACATTAAATGATTGAAGGAGTTGTATTTTGGGATTATACTAAGATTTATCTAACACTTACGTTTTAAGCCAAATTCCTGTACGAATATTCCAGTTGTCAATAAATGTCTTAAAACTAGTTGCTGTCTGCAAAAGGTTAAAAACAATGGTTGTGTCACTTGAATAAACTGTACTGAATACTGTAATTTCAGAATCAGTCAATCAAAATCTCAATGGCACCTCAATTCCCAGGATGTTCAAGTTGCAGATAAGGTCCCATGATGGCTTTCCATTTTCATCCATCCCCAAGAAACCATAACCTGCTGCGTTATTGACTGCATCAGCTGATAACACAAAGTTCCTTATATCAGCAACCAATAATAATGGGTCATACCATTTCATTGTGCTACACAGAGTCTGCATACAAACCAAGTGTCCAAGCAAAGTAGAATTTAGGCCTTGCTGCTTGTATGGAAAAAAATGCATAGGTGAGCCTTGTGAGGAAGGGGGCGTTGGCGACAAAGTCTGGATCCACATTGTATGTTATTGGCAAGGACCGAGTCACAAGGAGGAAAAATAACATACAGCCACCGCAGATCAGCAGTTTTTGACACACAGCTCTCTGCCAAGACAAATCAAGTCATTCTTTGTCTTATATCAAATCAGCATTTTACAGATTTTCTAAATTTACCAATGGGGATGGCTCTAGTTTCATGTCGTATCCATTTTGCCCATTACGGATTCCTGAATGCAGCCTGTTGCTAATGTGTCGCCCCTCTATGAAGTCATTGTAGTCCTTATAGTCACTGCATGGTCCCACCAAAACACTCAGGAAGTTGAGATTATAACTGAGGTACACAATTAGAGATGGCCTCTCACTGCAGAGTGAACAAACACAAGAAATTATTCACTGAAGAGAGAATCATATGCAGTGACGCCCCCAATTTAAATCTCACATGAATGGCCAAGTTAGAATGCTAAAGACTGGGACAAATTAAACCAGTGAATAGTAAATGTAAAAAACACAAAATAAATCTGAGTGTAAATATTACATAGGGCTTTTGTTTGGGCTCCTTTTTTGAGATTTACAAAAAATGTTGGCTTCAAAAACACAATGAACTTAAAGCTATATCTTTAGTTGTAAATCCCAAACTGAAATAAAAACTAAACAGACTGTGGAAAAAAAACAAAAAAACAAAAAAACTGTGAGCAGTGAGTGATAATAAAAAAAAGAAATGAATAACACAATATTACAAAAACTTGTACACAGATACACAAGAGCAGAATTATTTTACCGTAAATTTCTATACATTTAAAAATGGAATAAATCAGTAAATGTGTTTTGTTTATTTACATGCATTTCCATGCAAATTGGTGAACGAAAATTGAAACCATTCGTGCTGTTTACATGAGCAAGTAATTCACCATGGTTGTATCTCCATGTCACTGTCCACCGTGGCTAGAGGAAAAGAAAAAGTTATTTATTGCCAAGTGTTTCAGATGCAACCTTATCTGCATGGTCTCCACAGCCATAATATTTGAAACCAAGGGTGAAAATGTTAGATCTTTTGGGAAGGGCATTTATCTGAAAGCTAATATTGGCAAGGCTTCCTTATCATGGCATTTGTAAGTGTATACTTTACACTAAAAACATTGTTACGCAATGACCACTGTTAATCCTTACTTTATAGCCAGTAGCTTCTGTTCCTGGGTTAGTTTGTCACTTTTCTTACACATACCTGAAAAACAAAGAATAAAGTTATGTCTTTACTCATAAAGTGAGTAAAACTGTATGTAGTTTCCTACTATTAGATTTAAACTGGCACTTATTAATAAAATAATGAATTTAAAATGTTAAGCCATCTTTCTTATTGTCTACCCAACCACTGCCATAACTAAATGTGTATATGTGAGTTACATATCAGAAGCCAAATTCATTACAGACATTATTATTACAATGTTTTAGTCAGTAATGACTCTCTTAAACATGACCTTTTCATGTGTTGTGTGTTAGTACATTGTTTGCACTGGCTTACCATCATGGAGTTGAAAAGCCAAAGTGGTAATCTTTTGTGTAACTATCATCAGAGGCCTAAAAAGAAAATACAACATAAGCTTTTCACAATTATATTTATAATAATATTCTAATAAGTTGCAAAAAAAGAACTAAAGAAAACTGTACTAACATAACATCAGTCAGCATATAATACAGTACATGCTTTTTATGCTTCTGAATAATTCTGAAGTAAGCGAACTTCACCAAACCAGTTTATCACTTACCAGATAGAGACCTCTCTGTCCCTAGAATATGTGTGTGTGTGCACAAGCACTATCTCTCCCTCCCTTTGACACACATGGCTCTGGTCTGTGAGTGAACTGCATTGTGTGCACTGCATGGCAAACTGAGGCAGAGTGGATGGCAGTGGCAGCTCAATGGGAGTTGGCAGACGGTTTTACTGAAACACTTTCATGGTGCCAGCCAGTATGTTACCACTGTGGCCCTGGGATTCTGTTTTTCAGAGCTCAGCATTGTTTTGGCAAACTACACAAGATTTGACTCAGTTAAATTACAGTTAAATTCGAACGAGGAAAGCACTCATTTACTAAATAGCAAAAAATAGAGCAGCAAGGAAGAAAATGAATTTCCCTATGAGGACAATTAGTGTACTATTAACAAAATATAAAGACTGTACCCATCTACCAGGGGCTGACTCATCACCAGAGTCGCGTGGAAAAGTAACCCTGTATATATGGTTCTTTCTAAGTTTATATAAACATTCCAAAATCTGAATTTATGGACATTTAACCTACTGCAATACAGAACAGTCCTTACTTTCTGAGGAATCTTTTAGCTCTGCTTTTTCAGCTGTTTTAGAAGAACTTTTGTCCCTTAAAAAGGAATATTGTTTAACAGTAAATAAAGGGACAATATAAAATCAATCACTCAATCAAATCACTTTTTATAAGGTTAATATTTGAACACACTGTAAGGCTTAGTAATCCAATAAGGACAAGGGACGATGTAGTTCTCAGTTTAGTTGTGCAGTATTTGCACAGGCTTGTGGCAGTAGTGACAAAGTAAGAGCAGGTAATGTTAACTGATAACACAAAAAAACCAAAAATGACTCATGTGAAGTCACAGAAAGGTGTGGCTTTGAGAGAATGAGAAAAAGGGCTGAAGTAGAAGTAAAAAGCTGGGGCTACTCTTACCCAGAAAAGTCTGTGGAAAGAATTCCATAATTAAATATGAAGACTCTGATCACTTGGCACACGGTGAGATAGCCCATAGCCCACACCATGGTATACCTGTGGGTGAAGAACTAGGTTAAAACACATCAAACACAAAGCCAAAGCATTATAGCTCATTTTAAAACACTCAGTGGCTCAATGCTAATAGCAGAAGACATGTCCACGCTCTGTCTCAACCAAACACACACCTATGACGTAAAAAAGAATTTCTTGGCTGATCTTGACCAACAAGTTTTTCCTGAAGACAACAATATTGCCTCTTATTCATTGAACCAAAATGTTTGTGTTGCAGCAATACTACCATCATGTCAACGTTAAGACAGGCCAACTGCTCAAGCTGGTCTAAAGACTGTCCTCAAAGCAACTTACTGATGATGAAATACCAGAGGATTTCCAAACACACAAATAGATAGTATGAATAGTCAATGCACACATGGCAAGAGCGAACAATAATCAGAATCAATGCAGTTGTTGTTTTCTTATTTGTTAACTTTGTAATTTTTTTTATTTATTTTTTTTGCTGTTGATAACTTACTAGATCATGCATAACTTATAAAGTAAATACTGCAAAGCACACAGAGAACTCACCTGTGTACATTACTGATATCACATTTTATGATGATCAAATAGCTTGCAAATACTACGGTAAGGATGTGAGAGGCATACCTGTAAAAGCAAACACACATTCAATCAACTGTCCACATGTTTCATTGATAACATTGTCTTGTCTGCTTCAGACACAAAAAAAATGCAGAACTTGTGCAGTATACTTAACTAAAGAATGCAACAGAACAATCACATGTGTTTAGTAAATATGCGTTGGTAATGAAGTCTGAGTGATAGGTGTAGCATCATATGACAGAAGTGAATGGGCTACTGTGTCAGTGTTTGTCTCAGCAACATTTTATACCATCCAAAGCAGAAAATGAGGAAGGCTATGCCGAAGAGGGCAGCCACTGCATGTCTGACCAGAGGATTGGTGTGGCTCGGACTGAGGTAGAGACGAAACCAGAAGGCAGCAGCCAGAGCAAACAGTTGGCAAGCCATAAAGTTCACCTGTTCAGCAGAGAAAGTGTTCATTCATTTTAAACAAACTGAAATTACTATTAGTCCATGAAGCAGAAATTCAAAGTTGTTTGGTTAAAATAAATGAATCAAACTAACTTGAGTTTAAGCATAATTTTTGTAAATAAAATTATGTTTTATTATTGAACGGATTTACAAATCTAAAAAGGTATGGGTTTTATCACTACTATCCTATCTACATCTAGTGGCTTTGCTCATACTGACTGCAGTGTGGAGGTTTTAGGTTTTAGGAAATCCCACAAACAAAGTAACACACTGCGTTAAATATAGGCTATATATTTTTCTTGAGCAGATGCAAGTTACGCCTACCTGATCAAGAGGAAAGCCCAGGTATTCACTCACAGGCAGCAGCCACAGAGAGCCAGTGCTTTTGAAAGCTGTATCCAGCGGCTCGCCCATCCTGCCCAGTTTTTTCTGTCGCGACTTTCACAGTTCACTGCTGCTCCCTTCTTTAGGCTACTTTCTTCGAGCACACATTGTGTGACTGGGTGCTTTCTCGACAAGTCAAACCAGTCCACAGCAACGAGACTGGTCTCCTCCTCGATACTCGTTCGTTCCACAAAAGCAAATACGCTTCCGCTCGCCAATTTCTAAATAAAAGCTGCACAGTGAACAAGTAATACCGTTTATTAATGCTTTCTCTGGAGTATCTCGATATGTGATGTGATTTTAATAACGTGCGTGTTAATCAGAAATGCCAGTTTGTATATTATATATGTTAATGAGTATGTCTACAAAATTTGTTTTATTTGAGTTATCAACTGCTCCCACTTCCGGTGAACTATACAGACTGCATGTTGTAATAGCCTTTGCTAATGTGCAATAGCAGCATTTTAAATGACAATTCAGATACTTTTTTTAAGTCACAACGTTGGAATTGTAATGGAATGTTGTAAATCTAGTCGGATAGCCTATTCTCCTCTTTAGTATAGATTATACTGACAGTTATAGACTATTTTAGCCCATTTGTCAAAGATCTCAGTATGACCAACCACATTCTGCTAGAATTACCTCCACATATTCACTTTATCTGCCAATGGGTTTTACTCTTTGACATTATTTAAATGTGTCTTTTGTTTATACTTTACCTTAATGCACACTTGATGTTTCATGTTTCCTTTGTTTTATTTGCAACAGCTTGTTGCACATTCCACCACTGTGTATTTAATGCAAATGGTAAAGTAAACATTGTGAATCACATCATAAATATTAGCTGTCTATCAGATTTGGCATCAGAGATACCTTTCTTCAATAGTGATTATGATTTGATTATGAAATCAATTATATCAATATATATTAGCATTCTATAAACAGAAATATGGTTTATGTATTGTTTCCTAGTATCATAGTCAGGACTGCACTGTCCAAGACCTGAGGGTATCAAGACCAAGGCAAGACCAAGACTTTTAGCTATATGGACTGTGTCAAGACCAGGACTATGTCTTGTTGAGACTGAGTCAAGACCAAGACCATGTCTGGGCGAGACCAGGTCAAGACTCAATCAAGACCAATACCAGTGTACAATACACTGTAATAGATAGAAGAGAACAGCTGAAAAGTGTAAAAAGTGCATGTCCAGTTTTCAACCAAGTCCAAACTCATGGAAGATAGTGTTCGGTAAAGTAGGAAGATCCATAATCCAGTCTTAGACCAAGTCCAGATCATATTGTGTGGTGAAGGAGGGAGAGTTAGAGCCAGATTTTAACTGAATATGAAATAACTGAGGTTTTCATTGAATCCAAAGAATTATATACAAGTTGTGGTTGTGTTTTTTTCTTGACTTCAAAGACTGAGTTAACATGAGATTGGGACCAAGACAAGACCAAGACTTTTAGGGATCAAGGCCATGACAAGACCAAATCCTTTATAAAATAGTCTTAAGACCTGTCTCAAGACCAAGACTAGTCTTGACTACTACACTGTTGTTTCCTAACTCGTACTGTTGAACAAAATTGTCTCGTTTTAAGCAATTATTAGCATTTTTATTATGTACACTTTGCCCATTGCATTTGAGATAGAATTTACACTTACGCATATTGCAAGTTTTTTATTCAGCTTTCAGCATATGGTTCATATGTTGGCTGTGTAGATAGCTGATAAATAGATCTAACCCAAAATCCCCAAATGGTTACTGCAAAACCACACTATATTTTCTATGGCACTAATAATAACAATCTGCAGAGGAACATATGAAAAAGCACTCACACTGAAAATAAACTAGGAAAAATTGTTTAAAATTGAAACAAATAGCAAATAACTTCAACATTATGGATAAGCTGATGAGACTCTAAAAAACTTCCAGAATAAAATGTAATCTAGAATAATTAAATAAATCTAGTCAGTTACCAATATATTTTTTAAAATCTGTCATCTCGTCTCTACACCACGGATGTAGCCGACTGCAACAGATTTGAGTAAACCAGCATATTATTGGCTTCTTTGTTCTGATGGGGCTTTTACTGCTTTACCCTCGTTATGTGTCTTCGGTATTGTTGGTAACTTACGCCACCCAGCGTTGTGCCACGGAACATGCGAGGCGTGCCCAGTGACGCAGTGTGTTTACAAAAGCCAATGAACACGTGGCACTCTAGATCCCGTGTTCTCATTGGTCAGAATAAAGGCAAAATGGGCGCGGTCTCTGCTGCAAAGGGCCAATTGGGCGTCATATGTAAATTTAGTTTAAAAATTTGCCGGGAAATCTGAGTTTCGCGGGAGGGCTCTTGAGCGCGTAAACCGTATCCCTTCATTCATCAGGCCGTTTCCTGAAGCCATTTCTAGACGGGTGAAACGAGAGTTGCGCTACTTTTTAATCCATTGCATCTGCCTAAATGCACTTTTATAGGGAAAAATACTTAACAAGACTCGATGAATCAGACTTTGATGTGCACTTTGGTCTGATTATTTTTTTAACTTTCGTCACGGATTAGCGAAAATACGATCTTAAAAGTACTGGAACGAGAAAGGGGTTACCCTAAATACGCAAGATGAGAAGAGGGATCTCCTCGGCTCCGGACAAAGTGATTTTAGCGGGGGTTGGGGGCTCCCCTTTGGACAATAACATAATTTTAACAACTCTATCGGATCGTTTAAACCCAGGGCAATCCAATGCTACTTATATTCAAATAATAACCACCCCACCACCTTGCAACGGTACACAGACATCAAATGTGTGTTTATCCGAGCCTCAGATAAACAACATTTATACAACTCCACAACAAGCTGCAGCAAACGGAACAGGACAACGACCTACTCTAGGAAGACCGCCGGTAAAACGAATATGAAACGCTTTAACATGTTGAGCTTGCTATAGTTAGCCACAGACGGAACGATATGTTAGCCCGCTTGGCTAACAGCTTGTTGTTCGGGCAGCTAACCTAACGTTAGCTGCTTAGCATCGACTCAACCTTAGCTGAATAACTACAGCTAGCTAAGTTGCCCAAGTGGCTTGACTGAGTGCTTTGTCAGTTATCGCTAGGTACATAGTGACTTTAAGCAAGTTTCGTGACAATAAAAGCACAATATTGTGTAATTGTGGTGTGCAATGCTAACTTTGTGGCGCTTTTGAGTACGCTTCGCTCCTTGCAGTCAGATGGAAACATTGGTAAGAGATGAGTAACATTAGCGCTGGCCTAGTGGCTGCTATTGGTGTCTTAATTTGGGGGGCAGGGGACTGTTTGTTGCTTGCTTTGTAAGTTAGCATATCGTGACATTTCTAACAAGAATCGAGGGGATACTCGTGCAGAAACCTCGTTTTAACACGATGATAGCTTTACTCCACTGTCAAAGTTCACTATCGGCTGATATTTATTCCTGTCGTCTCTGAAGATGCAAGCCAACTTGGATGAAGTTGAAAATGTAGTTTAGCGCTCAAGGCTGCTAGTATTTATGATCAGAGAACAGCATTACAACATTGTTTGCCTTGACCCTAAATTATTAAAGGTATTAAATGTACATTTTGTGTTAAATAAAGTGTAACCTTATGGTGCCTTCGTGCTATGTAAAGTGAAGCTCCAGTTTGTTCTTAGTGTATTTGCACATTTCCTGTATGCTTCATCTGCAAAAACCTCACAAAATCGCCCCAGCGACATTCAGGGTGTTGGTTTAGTGTTTGCTATTCATCTTTCATGAGCTAAACCAGTCCCTGTATCTCAGGCTGTAGCCATGTAGAGGCATGGGGTGAGGGGAGCTGCTTGCAGAAATAAAATGGCTGACATTTTGACTGTCAGAGGGCACATTATACCTTTGAGTGCTGAAGAATCTGATTGGAAGTGAAACAATATGTGGTAAAGATAACATTAGGATCCTTTGGCCTTACATGTAATGAAAGCAGCCTTGGACCCTGATATTTGTGATGCCCTCTACAGACATGCATAAACTGGTAATTAATATATAATAAAGAGTATAGAAGTTGGAAATTGCTGTGGTGAGTACAGAAAGGGTAAAGCCACTTTTAGCTTTTTAGGTGGCAATAAATAAGTCTGTTAATCTACATTTTGTGAGGTTTTTGCAGACCGTGCAATAATAGTCTGCTATAAAATTTAAGTCAAAAGTGATGTAAATTGTGTTTGTCAACACAAATGTCACAATATTAATTTGCTTTAATTGATTACAAATTTTAGGATAAAATGTCTTTAAAAGCAAAACTATATCACCTCTGTGGTATGATCAGCATACAGCATGAATCACTCCAAAGTTATGTGGGATTGCCTTAGCATTTCATACCAAGTTATTACAACAACTTGATGTATGTCACAAGTTTTTAAGGAATAAGAAAGGAGCTTAAACTGTTGCCAAGACTGCAAAAGAACTTTTGTGTAAACTTTGCAGTACACATGAACAGTTTCTATTTTTTGTCTTCTGTGTAAGGCAAAAAGACGATTGGCGCTTGATGACTCGGATCACCAGTACCAGTCCGAATCAGTGAGGACTCCAAGAGGTAGGGGCTCAACGGCAGCCACTAATGGAGCAGGCCTTAAGACACCTAGAAGTAAGTTACTCTCAGGTATTTTGTCTGCATTATTACACCACTGGGTTTATATTGCTTTCATTCTCCCTCTCTATGCACAAATGTTGTTATGACTTCTGTTTGAAATAAGGCTTTCCTTATTCCTCTTTGACCCTATACATTTTCTGCAAGACAGTTTTCAAAAATCATGAGTGTTTCCTACTGAAGTTACTGTAGATATCATACCTTTTACATCCTATACTTACTTATCTGTATATTGTAGTGTACGCTCTAAATGAGTTTAAAAATGTGTGAATCGAGGGATACATTTGACTTTAAACATAATTAAAGAGTTTACCTTTCTATTTGGTCACAGATCTTTTCTAACCTTTGTTTTCTGTTTTCTGCACTGTAGCACCCAAGTCACCGCCAGAGAAAACACGGTATGACACATCACTAGGATTATTAACAAAAAAGTTTGTTGATCTTTTGGCTCAGTCTTCTGATGGAGTTCTGGATCTCAACATTGCTGCTGAAACCTTACAGGTAATATGCCTGAATGATTTTGTTTTTACTTGGGACGCTCAATTTGCACTGTGACTTTGATTTAAGTATAATTTTTACTGATAGTCTATCATCATTTACATTCAAAATATTTGTTTCTGCAAAAATTCTTTAACATTTTGTCCAGTTTATGCTGTTTACAAACTGCTGCAGTGGAGTACGCTCCCAGCACCTTGTTTGAATTTAGCCACTTAGCTAACTTTACCGTAGAGCATATGGCTCTGGTCTACATTGTATAATATCTTTTTCTGTGAGATTACATTTTACTTTCTAAACCAACACTGCAGTTAATAATTGTGTTGATTTCTTTGTTTTATCTTTTTGATAAGTCACGCCAAATGTTGCGATTAAATTAGGTTAATCACAGAAACAGACTGTTACTATGGTCACCAGAGAACAGACTGGAAATATATAAATATGTTTTGCACACTACAAAAAATGAGGATCATTCTGAGGCACTCTAATGTAGCAAATTAAGGCAAACCCGTTTCAACTTTAGCAAGTCTTCACCAGAGCACAGCACACAAAGACAGGTGTGTTACAAAACTTAAATTGAAAAAAACGTAGAAAATAAAGAAAAATACAACAATAACACATGTGCAAAACATGGAATTAGATGTGCATATCTCAAAATGGAAGTGGCACTAGGAAAGGTGTCTATTATTGCTAATTGTTTGCAAGTTTAAAATACTGCCTATATGTAAAAATTCTTGTTCAAACGTAGAAAACAGATCTAAAGGTTAAACTAACATGTAATCTTGCATTCAGGTCCAGAAAAGACGGCTGTACGATATCACCAATGTTCTGGAGGGAATTCACCTCATTAAGAAGAAGTCAAAAAACAACATTCAGTGGATGTAAGTAGTGTCCAAGTTCATTTTATTTCGACTGTGGAAATTAGACTGCAGACAAATCATGTGTACTCATTCTGATGAAAGACATTAATATCAATACTTCCATCCATTCTTGTCAGTTGTACATGCATATTAGTTGGACAATATGACGATTATACTGTATTCCACGGTATCTAAAAATACCATCGATAACACATAATACTTGTCATGATATAAATTAATAATAAACACTCTGCAGTGACAAAGATTGATAAAACATACAGAAGGCTAAATAATAATACATTTTATTTGTTGGTGCCTTTCAAAAACACTCAAGGTCACCCTATATAACGTCAACAAAGAAAATAATAAAATGAGAAATACAAAATAAAGGGTGCTGCTGGGGATGACACCCAGACTCTGAATCTGAGGTGAGGGGGCAAATTATGACGTTGACTATTGATAGTGAAAAGCAGTAAACTTTACAGAGTTTGGATTTTGTACTGATGAGTAGATTGTGATGTTTATTGTCTGGAGACCTGCAAAGAATGCACTGTATCTTAATTCTGTCTTTCATCCCTGTGTCCTTAACCTTTTCTTCCAAGTTAATATTATTTTTTCCTTATATTTCACACAGGGGCTGCAGTTTGTTGGAGGTAGAAGGAGCACTGAGCCAAAGACAGAGACTGACAGCAGAAGTTTCTGCACTTGGAGAAGAAGAACATAGACTTGAACAGCTAATTCAAAGGTGTACTCTGGACATGCGACACATGAGTGAATCACCAAGTAACCAGAAATATCCTTTTTTTGTTGCTAGTTTTGTGGATGGACAATGACTTATCTATATTGCATGCATGCATTTTTTATTTGGTGTTTTCTTTAACCTTTTGGCTCCACATATGCATATGTAACATATCAAGACATCAAACAGATTGGAAATCTCAAAGACCAGACTGTCATTGTTGTTAAAGCTCCTACAGATACCAAACTAGAAGTACCAGATCCAGATGAGGTATGTGCATAACCAGTTTATTGCTCATCAGCCTGTGTCCTTTCTAAGCACTCTCCTGTGCGGTTCTAGTATCTGACCACCACTTGTGTCTTGTGGTTTTCCTCCTTCAGAGTTTATCAATCCATCTGACCAGCACCAAGGGCCCTATAGATGTGCTGCTCTGTCCAGACGAGGACCTTGATCCCAGAAGCCCTGTAAAAAACGGCAGCATGGATATTAATGGGAATTCACCTTTTCTTAAAGTTCTTCAAGGTTTGTTTTCAGTTTTTTGCCTAAATCTCTTTACAACATTTAATAATACAGGCCCTTCAATGCACTAACTTAACCCACCATACACTGTTTGATAAAGGCTAAAAAGATTAATTACAAATAAACATAAAAATAGGTCAGTTGGTCTTAACATTGTTTTTATTGTGATTACCAATCCTTCTTTTTAATCTTAAAGTATGATTATTCTTAAGTTCGTAAGTTTCTTCCCACAGGCACCCCCTTTGCCTTCCAGAGGAGCACATTAGTAACGAGCTCAGTAAGCAATTGCTTACTATGAGCATCATGTTGTAAAACATGTTTCCCAAGTGTTCCCAAGGCATTTATACCTTAATTGGGCACACGTGTGGGATGCTAGGTAGCCAACAAGGCTAGCCAAGCCTTAGCTGTTAGCATGTTTCTTTTAGTCCCAGAATTAAATGAATCCTTTTTTAGTTTGTTAAAGCACCAGTGTCATTGCTTTTATGAGTTACATTAGCGGACAGCTCAAGTAAACCGACGGCTTAGACTAGTGATACTTGGAGAGTTGGTACATTAGCCATAGATGACTTTAGTAGCTCAAGTTAAAGTTACTGCAGTCAGGTTTATTGTGGTTTATATTGAAGAAAAAACAGTTAATACCTGCATCCAAAGTTTACGCAGGAGGTAATCCTTCGGGTGTGATTTGAATGCTTTTGTATCTCAATTGTAGAAATTACACTAGCTACAATTTCAGAAATAAAAGGTAATTTTATTGACAGATTCAAACTGCACGACGACTTCCTCCAGCTCCTCTCTGGCTCCACCCTCTGCCTCAGCGGTCTCTGTCACAACTCTGTCCCCCATCTCGTCCCCATATACCAGTCTCCTTCAACAAACAGAGGACCAGATCCCGTCGTCTTTGGGGCCTTTCTTAAACCTTGGGCCACCTCTTCTGGACCAGGATGACTACTTGTTAGGTTTGGGAGATGACCAGGGAATCAGTGACTTGTTTGATGACTTTGATAGGATGCCTTCACTTGTTCTAGATGATCTTCTGTGTAGCTAGCAGTAGCTAAAACAGTTGCCTATTAGTGGAAGTCAATTAGAGTTCGGTAGAAATAAGAACATCTCACTGACACGGGGACAAAATAACATGATTTATGGTTTGTGACAAATAGGCTTGATTTCTTTCACATGCCGCATTTGGTTTAGATATGAATCTCAGGCTATATAAGACCTTTGTTGTAGCCAAGGCTAAGGTTGAAATTTTATAATTGAACAGTATAATGGCAAGGGCAAAAAGATATACACTTTGCGATAAGCAGTTTACTATCTGTGTCCTGAAAACCTAACACCGTGTAGAATTAAATCACCATATCCACGCATCATTGACACATATGAAGAAAAGTGTATTTTGGCTGTCCACAAAATCAAAGGATGAAATACGAAATTTGTTTTCTGTGCTGGTCAAGCGATCTTGAATGACGTTAAATTGCATTTAATGTGCATAATTCCCAAGTTGAAGTTGTCATGGATTCATAATGGCATTTTATCACGCCAATGATTTCACAATTGAACATTTGTGCTGCTGTCAAACGGTTTTTAAAAATTATGACATTTAAAGTACAGTCAAATTTGTACACAGCTTTCATGAATTTTTGTTAATTTTTTGTTATGTTATTATTTTTCATGAATAAGTGTATTTTGGATTGTTGAAGGGCAATTTAGTTTCTGCCCTCTGAGTGGTTTTCTGTGAGGTTAATTTGGACTGTTTAATGACGTCTTTAAAATCACTTCTCTTATCCTCAGTGTGTTGGTTACACAAGATGAAAACTAGCATACCCCATTTTGGAGAGTCTACAGAAATGCTGTGTGCATCATCAAAAGCATACACCATCTTAAATATTTTTGTGTATGCTGTATTTAGAGTATTTTCAGACAGGAAACTGAAAATTCCCTACAAAGGCTGTTGCTCAAACAACACATTTATGAAAAAACCTTGTTACCCAGAATTATGAAGTTATAATATTTTAGACTGGGCGCACATAGGTAATACAGAACCTTATGATGCCTACTGAAATTGGAGGATTAGTACATGTACACTGAAGCCACTAATTTAAAGACCTGGTCTGTAGTTTGGTTCTCAGTGGTTCAAAATCTATAAGGGATTTTGATATCAGATCAGGGCATGACTAACTTCATTTGCTTCTCATAGTGACAAGGGATTTTAAAAGATACAGATGGTACCTAAGGCCCATGTCTATTTAATTGGGGCATACAGTATGTGCTGTGTAAAGTTAACCAATACCTTTCAAAGACTTGCCCTTCTAATTTAATCAGCAGAAGCTGCCATAACCAAACATGTCATCTCTCCTCATTGACTCAGTACTCTGAATAACACTGTGGTTTGGAAAGTTGTCAGGCACCTGGCCCCCTGTGTAGTAGAAGCAGAATAGGACACAAAATATGCTTGTGATATTTCTAGATATGCCTTTTAATGGATTTTTATTCTGCTAAACTATTGAACTAGAGCACCATTAGTCATCTTTTGCAGGGCTGATTCACTAATCAGTGTATTAGAAATTATAATAATTTTCTTAAGCAAGTGCAACATTATTTGGTGCTTATTTTTCACATTGGGATAGAAATTGGTTTTCTGTAGTTGAAACCACAAGAAAAAACAAGAAGAAGAGACATGGCATATTCTATTCTGGTTGATTTACCTGTATTTCTTTAGGCAGAATAAGTATAGCTGAGCATCTAGTTGACGTCTAAAAACCTGCAGCTGCAGGTAACAATGCTGCTGGGTCTTGTTAACTTCACTCAAACCTGAATGATGTATGCTTGAGTAGTGTGTGTATAGCATGTGTGAAAGATGTCAAAGATTAAGCTTGCTAAAGTGTAAGCCTGCTATGTATAAATGTACAGTTTTCTAAATTTCCAGTGCGCAAGGTACTGTAGGCTACCTCTAACTTAATGTTTGACATTAGTTATAGGCATAGAGGCAAATGTCAATTGTGTGTATGGCTTTTTCAATTCTTGGTCACCAATATGATTTAGTTGTGACATTGAATGTGTGGCATTTTTAAGTAAATCTTACCAAAATTTCTCCATGTTCAAAGTTCAGAAATCAGCAGTTTCAGAATGTTCAAAAGTTATGTACTTGGTCATTTTGTTTAAATGTATGCATTGTTTTCACCAAAAATATTGTTTTAATTCATTGGCCCAACTGTCTTCTGGTAATTAGTAAGTCTCTATAAATATATAATGATGGATGTTGTTTAACTGAACCAGGGTCTCTGACGTGTCCTTTGCTAAAGTATTTAGAGAGCTTTTACTCATGACACTGTGTTAAATGTCTGAAGCAGTTTGTGAACATTACTTACATTTCTGTAATTTTCTTGTGCACTAAGACTAGTGTACTGTCAAAGTTGACTATACCACTGTTGACCATTTAAAAACAAAAGGTAACTATTATGCACAGGCTATTCACAGATTTTTACTGTAGACATATTTATATCAGTTAAGTTAATTTTTTGTCTCTTGTTGCTAACCACAAATGCTATTTTGTAAGACCATTTTTCCTTACTTAAAACATTGTTGTCTGTTTTGAGCGACCAGAATCTGGTCACAAAGTTTTATCTTTTGTGTTATGAAGACTTTTTTTTTTTTTTTTTGGAGAGATTCTTCCTTTCCAAATATCTGTAATAGAATGTTAATGTTTTAATGCAGCGCAGATGCTAATGCCATTGCCACTGAGTCGGACTGTTGTAGTTGCAGATCTTATTCTAATCAGGCGTGATTGGACATTTCAGTGATAAAATCATTAGATAAGAATATGATGTATTTAGTTATTTGCTAATTGATACTACGATTTTTTTTCTGGCTATCTGGCTATCTCTCTATGATCATTTGAGCTGTTACCAAATACACTCATCTGTATTTTTCTGTTCTGGTAAATGCGCAAAGTAAACAATTTGATAGGAATTAAATACAAGTTTGTGACATAGCTGACACGTTTCAATAATATATAAATTCTTAACATTTGTATCACATTTCTTTTGCAACTTGAACGCATGGGCGAGGTAATGTGTGTGTAAACTAATTGTGTGCTACTCAGTTGAATATGTTAACATCTGTTAAATGATGTATTTGAATTTATTTTGGAGAATGGGAGGGGGTTAAACCCACGTTTTTTGTACTGAGGCTGTTTGTAAATGAAAATTTGAATAAAGGCTGTACAAATAAGTAAACATTTTATCATTTGTCTTTTCGTATGATGAACGTGTCATTTTAGTATTTGTAGTACCGTAATTGTATTGTATTTGTGTTGCCTCTACATTTAATGAGAACTGAGAATTGTCCCTCTTCGCTTGCTGTAGCTACACGCAAGCATGGCGCTGTTGTGACCTGTCGTGTTTTGGTTGTTGGACGCTTTTGTGCTGACTCCTCTAAGTAAAATCACTGGGATTATCTTTTTTGAGTTTAACATAGTAACAAAATAGGTAAGGTCATTCATTTGAGAATGTCAAAACATTGTCAAAATTGGGCACACGTGTGGGATGCTAGGTAGCCAACAAGGCTAGCCAAGCCTTAGCTGTTAGCATGTTTCTTTTAGTCCCAGAATTAAATGAATCCTTTTGTAGTTTGTTAAAGCACAAGTGTCGTTGCTTTTATGAGTTACATTAGCGGACAGCTCAAGTAAACCGACAGATAGTACGGCTTAGACTGGTGATACTTGGAGAGTTGGTACATTAGCCATAGATGACTTTAGTAGCTCAAGTTAAAGTTACTGCAGTCAGGTTTATTGTGGTTTATATTGAAGAAAAAACAGTTAATGCCTGCATCCAAAGTTGACGCAGGAGGTAATCCTTCGGGTGTGATTTGAATGCTTTTGTATCTCAATTGTAGAAATTACACTAGCTACAATTTCAGAAATAAAAGTATCATGCAAACGTGTTGAAGTAACGTATAGTTGAGGGAAGATAATGCATGCAGAACGTACTAAGGAATGTAGCTGCATTCATGTGGTATAGCACTGTAGATGTGTATCTGTATATATATCACCTATATGGAATGAATTGCTAATTAGAAAAATTAAGTGTCTTTTGCCTTCAATTGTATTAAAAGTGACAATACTTTGATTTCCTCCATAAGACATACCATGCCCTCATCCTGTGACTCTTTTATTGAGGACATTGAGGACATGGTGTCCTCCAATGACCCAACACCACAAGAGAGGCAGTTGTCCCGCAAAAGCATCATACCAAGGTCGAGGAAAAAAAGGGAGCAACTTACAAATGAAGAGCTTCAAGCAGACAGGTTTGTCACAATTTTATAGAACCAGCTTGTCTCTTAGTGCTTCTGAGTGTTTTATGAAAATGTAATTTTTGCATTAAGCATGGGACTTGATGTCGAGCATTACCATAGTCACTACGCCATAAAGACATGTTCTTATTGAGTTACTATAAATGTATGCATTTTTAAATAATTGATGTTTTACTGCAATTAATTGGATTAAATAATGTATAGAATAAATGGTTGTGCTTAATAATTTTATACAGTGTAACAGACATGCTATATATTTGTTTTGAAGTTTAATTCCTGGCACACAAAAGATATGGATGAAAACCTGGGGCTGCAGTCATAACAATTCAGATGGAGAGTACATGGCAGGACAGCTAGCTGCAAGTGGATACAAGATGACTGGTAAGTTTAAACCTCATTTGAAATTAATACACTGATTATTGTTCCAATATAATGGTGTCATTTCATAAAGAAAGCTCAGGTAAGTTGATACCATAAATGTTATATTTGCTACTAAATTATCCAATTTATTTTTCTTGTATTGGAGAAAAACTTTTGATCTGATAACATATTGTAACTTAAATAATCTGGAAAAACAAGCCCTTAGGTCATCATCTAGGCATTATTATCTAGGATTTTAAAAGATGAGGAAGTTCAGCTTATTGTAGAAGCTTTCACCAATCACATGCTCGCCTGGCTGTGGTACCTGTACCTACAACTGCCCAAAGCCTACAAATTGAGGACTGTAGGAGGAGAAGCACACTCTTGTTTCCTTTTGAACACACATTGTTAAGTGAAGACATTTTAAGGGATGTCGTTTCAAAATTTGTTGAAGCTAAATCATTATTAAATCTATTCCAACTAGAAAACGGCATGTCCCTGCAGGGCGACAATGGCTGCTCCCATACTCCTCATGTCAGGTGTGAAATTGTTATCTGCACATTTGAAGTCAGATGCCTCCAAAAAGGCCAAAAATTCTACACATGGAATAATGTCTATTGGAATCCTTTTTTTATCCACTAGGTGGCGATATAACTATATAAAAGGTTAGCCATTTATTTAGTGCAGCAAGGGTTTTTGTTTTTTTTTTGCTCTTATTGATGGGATTCTTCTCAATTTTAATACAGTAATGGCAACTTGCATGAGACATGTTTTAAATTCATTTAATTCAAAGTTATTTTTTATTATTTTGACTTTACTCACCATTTTCTCTTCAGGTAAAAGATGTATTTTATGCATCAGTCATGTAGTGGCTTTTATTTTTCATTACATTTCCAATCATGCTGCAGAAAAGAGGGTGGTGACTGGAAAAGTAAAAAGAAAGCATCTCTCTCTCACCAAAGGGGCCTCCACAGCAAGGGACGGATTTAATCAGACACTTAAAAAATACATACATGCACATACCATTAAAGAGTTTTTATGTGGCTATCATAGTTATATTCATCTGTTAGTTTGTGAGAATTTTGAGTTAATGTCAGAAGTCAGTCTTACTCTGACCCTTCAGTCTACTGTGCAGTGCTGTAGTTGGTGGATACAAAATATATTTTACAATGTAAACACCGAAGTCTTACTTTCACTCAGTAAAATGCTACTACTACTAAACTACTATCTGATAAATCCATAAAGATTTTGGTTAGTCTTTTTTGATTGTTAATTTTCACATCAGACTTCACTGTTATGCTTTTTATTCTGGCTCGTTTTTTCATACTGAGATTGTGAGAAGAAGAAATTGCCTGTCATGGACAAAATCTGTGAAGATTGGATTTAGGACAGCAGTGATTGTTGTAAATGGTAGTATAAAAGGTAGCTCTTGGTTTTTGAATGGCATGAAATTGTGGCTAAAAGAGGGGAGTAGTCTGCAATGACAAGGACTGAAATGGTTGTGAAGGTACTGTCCAGATTGAACAGGGGCTTTGAGCAAGTTGAGCCTTACAGTCGTGTGCCGACTAATAAGTCCCTTTCCTCCCATTACTTGAACAATATTGCAGATACTTTATTGAAAGTGTGGACGGAGAAAAGCTTTGACTTCCTGCAGCGTAAAACCCATGTGTTACAACCATGACATCACCTAGTTGGAGATAGTAATTCTTCCCAGTTCCACCTCTAAGTGGCAGTCTTGGCTCACTCAAAGACCTCCATTCAAGATGAGGTCATCGCTTAGAAAGTCTGCTTTAAAATCCCATTCACACTTTGCAGAGCTTCTAAGTCTAACTATTGTAAACTATTATGCTTTTTATTTATTAAAAAAGAAATAAATTGAAAATAAAATTAATGACACAAATATCATGCAACTAGTAAATATATCATTGGTAGACAGACTAAGACAGATTATTATCAAAACCGTATTATGAAAGTTGTGTTTAAGTAGTATCTATGCAGTGTTTATTTAGTTACTGAGGTTTATGACTTAATGCTGAGTGACTTCTAAAAAAAATCGAATGTATCAAAATCAGTGATTACCCAAAACATTATTATTACTGATTTTCTCTCTTTTCTTATTTTTTCAACCGTATAATCTCTCAACATTTTTTTCATTGTTTTTCTTAAAGCGTTCTGAAAAGTAATTTCTTTTGTTACACATAATTTGCTGTTTTATTTTGCTATTCCTCCCTTAACACATAGAGGGCACTGTTTACCCATCACATTACATGAATAAAGCATAAACTAGATTTAGGCAGCAAAGCTGTGTGCCAAATAGTGACTTCATAGAAAGTGGTGCTTGTGTACACACATGCACACCCTTCATGGAAAGTCTCACCAGGATATTTTGATCGTTTTTGGCTGCTCCCCTTCCCTCCCAATCTCCTCCCTGTCAGACTGCAGCACACATTGCACTTCGGTTATGATTTTACATACCGGTTCAGCAAAATTACTTCCTGCTCCGCAGTGTCAGCTAAGTAAGGCATTCTCAGTTCCTGGTCAGAGCCCAACATGTCTTTGTTTTCAAACTGAGGACATCAAGTATTTTACACCAAAAATATTTTTGTAGTGGACCTTGAAAGACTAAGTCACTTGCTTCTTGGATAATCTTCTGATGTAATAAGGACTAAGAATTTTACTCTGATCAATTTTTAAGGCGTGGGCTGCAACATCAACTTGGGTCGGTGTTTCAGCTTCTACTGCTGCGGTGTGTGTGTTACATCACTGTGGAGTACCCTCAGTCTGAGCGTGTACCTCACATATATGCCATTTCATTCATAAAACTGGGTGCATTTTGGCACAGCTGATTGGCTGCTTATGCGCTACGCAGTATTACACGCCACAGTTCTTTGGCCAATGAGATCTTCCATCTTGTCAGAGGCTCCTCCTTTCACATACATACACACTCAGCCGAGTGCTCGCCCAGCCAGCGAGCGCAGACCGTCTCCTCTCACACACTCTGTCAGAGACGTGGTGGGAATTGTTGAAACTCTGTTAGAGACAGTTCACATTTTGGCAGCTGTCATTCTAAAAGATTACCATGCTTGTGGGTTCTTATGAGAAATAGACTGCTTTTTGAGTCTTTTCTCTGTCTTAAAAGAGTGTGTGTGGCACTGAGCTTTACTCATTGAGAGGTGATGACTTGCAAAATATGAAATTAAAAAGAAAAGGAAAACCAAGTGCAGATTAGTGTGTGACATAAAAGGTGAGAGAAATAACCAGGTTGGCATAGGAATGCAGTATCATGACCCACAGCAACAAAGAAGATATTCAAGATGATCCATTAAGCAATATGTCTTCCCGGTAATGTATTGGAAGTCCTTAGTTAGAAAAGATCACTGTTCAGTTGACATTTAAACAATAAAGTGATGAAAAAAGAAGACAAAAAAGCCTTGGTGGTTCACCTGTTAGAGTGCATACCACATAAAGGGAGACCTGGGGTTCCTGTTTACTCCATGTCATTACCTTTCTCTCTGATTCCTTTTTCCTGTCAAGCAATTGCCCAGTAAAGGCAAAAAAAAAAAAGTTAAAGTTGGTGGATCCATTTGTTCACACACACTCATGTGACAAACACAACTGTAGGAAGGTTTCTATGCTCTCCTTTTTGCAGCTTTCCCCAGAGG
Source organism: Rhyacichthys aspro (assembly GCA_036850595.1). Taxonomy (NCBI): domain Eukaryota; kingdom Metazoa; phylum Chordata; class Actinopteri; order Gobiiformes; family Rhyacichthyidae; genus Rhyacichthys; species Rhyacichthys aspro. The sequence continues at coordinate 10,327,644 of CM072163.1, read as the reverse complement.
AACAAGGCCCATTCCCTATTCTCTGTGGAGCCAAGTGGCCCAGTCATCCCTCTGTTATCCCAGGAATACTGCCTGCATTTGTGGGGGATTGAGAATACCTTGCAAGGATATAATGGCAGCATTATGGATGAGATGTGAGTAATAGGTTATGACTGGCGCTGGGCTAAAAGCACGGCGTTAGGAGGGACCAGAGAGAGAGCAGGGATTATGAAAAAAATCAGAAATGTGCCTGGCAAGATTCACCCCTCATCTCCCTCAGCTTTGAACCTTCAATGTAAGCTTTCTGTTTCCACACTCAAATCTTTACATTACTTTATCAATCCTCCTGCATGTGGAGCTGGTTGATGTACAGAAGAGTGACGGATGATTCGGAGCCTGCACTGCTAATTAGGGTCACCACTTAGCTAATTGAGTTAAACGCATATAACACGACAGCACAAACTGTTAGAAAGTTAAATTGTCAAAGTTTTCATGACGTGGTTGTAAATGTTGTCACTTTTTGTGGAAATGAGGTCGCCGTCCCTCTTCGCTTCCCTCTTATTAAGGACAAACAGTGAACTATAGTGTCAACCTCATTGACTGTAGCTTAAACAGCCACGGCAGGATGATTTTTATTCTTTGACATTTGGCATCTCATTGTCACATTCTTTGTTTCTGAATAATTAGCTTGTCTGTTGAAGGAACTGAGGAGGACTTTGTGGTCTTTTTCCACTTGTAATTTGTCCTCTCCTCTTTGTTTTTCTTGTCATTTTGAATCAACGGGGAAAACAAATGCAATTCCGCTAATGGAGGAGAAATGAACGCTTGAAAGACATGTAATTAATGTAACAATTCGGCCTGTTGTGTGTGTGTGTGTGTGTGTGTGTGTGGAGAACGAGCATGGAAGACTTATAGATGAAAAGCGATGAGTTTGGCATTCAAGGACATAAATGCCTTATCAAGTCCTTCTCTGGGGTTTTTTTCTTTGCCTGTTGATGTTGTTTGGGAAGATAGCTGCTGTTTTGTCCAGTCTGCAGCTACTCACTGATCACCTGCTGGAACAGAAAGCGGTCATGCCCTGTATTCTTGTCTCTGCATGTTTATACGGGACCACCTGCTGAAATGAAATGGCTGGCAACCTGTGAGTGAAAAAGTAGAAAGACGGATAAGAGTCTCTGTGTGTATGAATTTATTGGTTTTATATGTAGTCAAAAATGTGTGGATGTCTTGTTAGAATGAAAGAACGAATGAGCTATGTCCATGTGATTGCACAGATATCAGATAACTCAGATTATAAAAGCTGTGAAGGATTTGAGTAGCCGGCTTTGTTTAAATCTTCATCGGACAAAGTGACTATTATTGTCTCAGTCAACTAGCCTTTTGTTGACCAGAGTAATGTGACCATGCAGATGTCATAGGCCTATACTTTAAATGGGTCCATGTCGGTCATTGGCCATGAATATTAGTTAAATTCTCTTTTTAGTATATTTACTACCCTAAAAATAACTTGGTATGTCATTGAAAGTGCTGTTTACAATCTATGTAAGCCTCCGAGGTGAACAAAAAGTGACTTGTATTAAGATTAGAGGAGAGAGACTACATAAATAGTCAGGAAATTACATGTGGCCACGCTGAATGTTTAGTCAGTACATTGCTATTGATTTCTTTTATGTAGTATTCCCCCCATTTACTCTAACTTGGCCCTCAATAGATCGATACTGCTAATATCTTTACAAAAGGGGAGACAGAAGAAAAAAATATAAAAAAACATACAATGTCCTCATTTATCTTACTTTCAAAAAGGTTATGGCTTAATAAAATATGTAGCATCTGTGTAATTACACACTGCTACAAATAGGGGACAGTAGCTACGCTCATAAATTAACATTTATATACTCATCTACTCTCAAATATACCATAAAAAGAAAAAGTATAAGTGGAAATCTGTGAAAGAAATGGCGCAAATGACCTGAACTGGGAATGAGCCTGGGCTCCTACTTTTACTTCCAAGTTGCCACATTGGCATTTGGCAGGGACCCACCTAAACTTTCAACTTTAATTTGTCAATGTGGATTTCCAATAGACACGGTAGATGGAAAGGGGTGCAGCAGATGTTGAGAAATGTGTTGGCTTTTTTGGCTGGTAATGTTTTAATAATGCAGTTCTTTTCCTTTTCCAGTTCAGGGAAAACAACACACACTGACACATGCACTGTTTTGCTGCAACTGCCAGTGTGTTTCTGCGCTTGTGTGTGTCTGCATAAAATGGTGCGTCTTTGTACCTGAATTTGCACATGTGCACACACAAACACACCGGGGCACACCTCATTGAATATAAACTGCCATCTCCCAGGGCAAACAGCAAATATAATCACATTTGTAATGTCAAGGAAATAGTGTGTCAATATTTGCTTAGCGTGTTATTGTTGTGAAATGGGGAACTGACTGTGATGTGTCACTGTGGTGTGCAGTGTGTTTTGACAGTTGGTCTTTTTTGAGCCCTATGTCTCTATCTTTGTGAAGACATAATCATTCTGCGAAGCTGTTAGTCGAAACAGAACAGAACATTTCACCTCTTAAACAGCCACATTGAACTGTCCCTTCTCTATTAGTCAAAAGTAAAATACTAAATTGGAAAGTTGTCTCATTGTTAATATTTGTTTGAGCCACAACAATAGACAGTGGAAAGCCTCATAACATTTCTGGTTGTTGAATCAACTCTTGACTAAAAACTAAAAAAAAAAAATAAATTCTTCCGTGGTGCTAGTAACTCATTTCTTTCTTTTAAAAGGCCTCTGTCATGATCTTATACTTTGAGAGACTTGGTGTCCTTCATTCATTCGAGTATGACTCCAATTAAACTTCTCTTGCTGTGTGAAATCCTATCAGTCTCACTATCATAATGTTTTTCACTACTTCATGAATCTGAGGTTACAAATCATTGCCATTACATAAGGTGAGGATGTAATGGCAAGAGATCTCTGTAAGCCTGCTTTCTCTGCTCTGCCTGTATGTAGCCCATTAAACCATGCTGTAAGCACACTTTTGAGCCCAGGGAACCCACTACCAGATGGTTATAATAACTCTACTATGTTGTACAGTTTTTCCATACTCTGCCCAGAGCACAGTTCATCTCAATTTACTTCACCAGTCAACTCCATTTCAGTGACATTATGACAATTGCAACTAAAGATATAATGCTGTGGTATTTACAATAACCATAATCTTTTATAGACTATATGATTAAAATGGATATTGTATGTTGTCTTGAAGGTTTTGTACATATATTATAACTCTGTAGGTTTGCTAAATTAATTGTGAGACAGCAGGTAGATTATTTGTAGAATGACAGTTTGCACTTGGTACAGAGTATAATCTTTGTTTTGTATGGCTATTTTTATGCATTAGCTTCTGTTTTCTATTTTTAGAGTTTGAAGAGTGGCTTATGTGTGGACCCAGGTGCACCCACTTTGTCTTTATGATCAGATATAAAAGAGACTTATCGTTTCAAGCCTCGTGGAAAGAAGGAACTTTTGCTATCCAAATTAGCTGTTGGCTTGTCTCACAGCATTCATCATGGCTGCTCTACTTTCAGCTGAGCCTGCTTGCCATTTTTCACTGAGAATCCCCACTTAATCTTGTAATGCTAGGTCTTTCTTTTGTATACTCTTGTTATTTTGGTCTCTTTGTGCAAGTTTAATTTAATTTATTATAGCTTTATCCATAGATGTTAAAGTCCAGGTTGTCTCAATCCAAATTATGTTTATAGTGACAAGTCTTATTCCTTCCAAACTATTGCTGTATTATGTGGTTCATACCATCCAGAGCACTGTGTCCACATCCTTCAGATTGTGCTCACCTTTTCTTCACATATTTTGTACAGATCCCTTTGTGTTGGTCCAGAATCCATATGCCAGATGAAGTCTTGTGTGAGCTTTAGTGTTTTAATAATGAATAATTTTATTTGCCTTGTGTATAAGATTATTGCAGCCAAAGGTTATGTCAAATGGCACAGCATCTGTAGGTGTGCTCACCACAGGGTGTTTGGCTGCCATCTGTTGCTGTACAAATATAAGGGTATACTCTCTCAAGTTCCTTGGATAGACCTTTAATTTTAAAATTGATTTTGAGATGATTTTATTTTGTGTTTGTCTTTCTGCTGATTCAGAAAATTAGTGTGAGCTCCTATTGTGACTGCATTGTTGTACATTTAATGAGTATTTGTTCTAAAGGTTGTCATTATTTTATCTGGGGTACCTTATATATGAGGAGTTAGATGTGAAGATATTTTTTATTTTATAGTCTGTTATTTGGCATATTGCATTGCATTGCATTTCATTTTGTTTATTAATAGGTAGAGGGAAAACAGTTGTTTATGAGTATTACTGAAGTTACATCAAAAGACAGATAGATAAAGGTATAAAATGTGTTTGTATCTGAATGGTTTTGGTCGTTTGTAGATGGATGTTTATAAAGAGATGTTTAGAAGAGACTTAGAGTCGGTTTAGGGTTGGATTTTGTAGTATTTCTCTGATTTTAATTGAAGTCTGAGTTGTGGGTCAGTGTCCCACCCTCCTTTCCAGTATATCTGTTGTGCAGTTGTCTGATCAGCTAATAAAGTAAGGCCAGAAAGGCTTTGTTAGCTCAGTCAAATGTAGCATATACCCCAAAAACAGCTCTGTGCCTCAGTGTGTTTACTTCCATTACCACTGCTGGACTCTATCTTATAAGTTCTGTGTTATGTTTTTTGTGTGTAAAATTAGAAATATAAGTGCACTGTTCAGGACTAACAGTGAACACAAGAGGAGATGAAGGTGACTTAGTTTCAAAAATGGAAGTGTGCATGTGAAAGGGGCACATGCATTGGATATGTGTATGCGTGCAGTGTAATAGAAAGTGGGTCACAGCTTGGTTGGTGTGGAAAGCACCAGGAGCATCATATTGACCCTTAGGGCTGCTGTCTGCCCCTTCTCACCATCACACTCCACTAGTGAAAGTCAGATCTCTGTCTAGGCCTTAATATTTGATGGACTAGACTGAAGTCAGAGACAACAGACCCGTACACTCTAAACTTCAATCACGGCTTAAAAAGCACATCAAACAAAACTGACATGCTTTGAAAAGATGGGGTTGTACTGAGTGTTATATTGTCTAGTACTGGCTAGAACTGTGTTGGTTCAACCAATTTAAGTGACAGAATTCAAATTAATGCAAACTCCTTAATACATGAACTAACAGGGTTTGTTGCCAGCGCACGTTTTTGTGGGGGAAACAGTAAACCAGGAAACTACAAAATGAGGCTTAGAAAAGTTCTCTGCACTAAACTTTTTAAACCTGATGATTATTTATAATTACTGTATGAAGAAAGAAAACTGATTTTGGAGCAAAATAATTACCATGAGAACTTGGAGAAAGCAGTATTTTTTTTTAGAATTCAGTTAAACTACAGATACTTTAATTATTAAAGGCTGTTTGCCAAGTACTGAAAGAAAAATGCTACTGAAAGCATCCAGCACAATCTTTGTGTTATATAAAGTATAAGATAACTACTTTTTGTGCAAATTAAGTGGGGGTGTATATGATTTGAGATATATTGCTTTGTTTGTTGCATTAATCCACAATAGACACCTCTTGACCTCTTTACAGTAAACAACAGATTGTTGTGATGCATAGTTTTCACTTGAACTTCCACATCTGTATCCAGTGGATACCTGGGGATTGAGGGAAATCATTTTATTCCCATTCTGCCTGTTATTGTTTGTGAGTTTGTGTGCTTTTGGGCCCTGCAGCTGAGCCTCATCTCCATTCTCGGTGGGGTGCCATACACACCTGTGGGCAGGCAACAGCTGTAATGTGTAAATACAGCACTATGCAGCATTCCATCGTGTTTGTACAATCAAATATTTATACAATTGGAACAGGCACAATCAAGCAGTGCATGTGTAATGGCTTTATGGTGTATTTTGTTTTATATTTGTTGTATTTAACAGTGTAGTGCTGGATACTTAATCTAGACCATAATATTGTCTGGCTTCTTTTTCGTGTTTTTTATCTTCTCATTTTACAGTTTTCTCTCTGTGTCCCCTGCAGTTTTTTAATGATCATCTAGTCCCACATGGGGTTCACTCTCACCTCTCTTTGCCACACTCTTACTTTTCTCTTTTTCATTCATCTGTCTCAATAGCTCACTTCTATGACTGCCCCTCTTCCAACCTATTCTTTTAATCTTTTCTTCTTTCTAATATACGCTTGCCACTCTCTGATCCTCACTCTCACTTGATGTTTTTTTTAGTCCATCTTTCCATTCATACTTATTTTGTGCATGCACCTGCTCCCCTATAACCCTCTTTCCTTGTCTTCGTTGGGGGTTGCTGGGATTGAAATGTGTTATGACCTTTGTGTACAAAAACACACACAGACAAGCCCAGATGCTGCCTCCGTAATATTTTGAACATGGCCTGATTTCAAAGTTGAAACTATAGGGTCAACTGTAAGGTGGTGTTTCCACTGAATGTGAAGCTCCTTTTGTGTTTCTTTTTAGCTAGAACACTACCTTTTGGCTGAATATCTTTGTAAATCTCACATGCTTCCACACGCACACATTCCCAGATACTTTATGCACCCTTTTGACCTTTTGTTCAACAGATGAAAGGTCAACAGTTTTTGTGCACATTCAGTTTAAAAAAATGCCTAATGGCTATAATATGCAAACTGTAACCAAATAGCTTGCCTTGTATTGGCTGTACTCATGATCTCAGGCAAATATTATGCAAATTTACCAAGGATTTCTCAAAGCAAGGTGGAAATTTATGGGCAAATGAATGCTGAGTTCCCGAGAGCAGCCTATGACTTGTTTCCCACAATGAGATAAAAAAGACCAGAGTTAAAATACTTTAGTTCCCATCATTGAATCTTATGAAAGTTTTACATTAGATGACATTTACATATTGTCATGATGATATGCCACGATGTACAGCGTGGTTAGTTTTACATTTCTTAGCATTACTTAGGCTGACATGCATGACCATAAAAGGTACTTTTATGACATTTTTTGGCTGGTAGCTGAATTGGGATTGTGAAAAACTTGGACAATATAGCTATTTTGATCACATCAAAAGCACAGCAGTCAGTGGTCAATGGTATTTAAGAAGAAGTCAAATGTTGTGATGCACAAAATCATTGTTAAATGCAGCTTCTCTTAAAAACAATGTGCAGAGCAGTGTTTTGCTGTAATATGTTCTTGGGGTTTATTAAGCTCGACACAAAGAAACAGCAGCTAACATCTTTCCCTCTTTTCTTCTTAATGTTTCTTATGCTTGTACCATTGTTCTTTAAGCAATATCTTCTTTTGTCACCCTGCAATTTCATTTTGTCTGAAAATCGGTGGAGACTTTTCTATTGTGTTGCAGAACCTGTAATGCATCTTTACACCTTTTAGAAAATAGTCATTCACTAACTCCTTATATATGAAAGCCTGTTGTATTGTACTGTATAAATGTGATATAATGTAATATCAATGTCTCTCTCTTGCTCACTCTAGATGATCCAGCTGATGCAGACTTATGGTTGCTCAACAGTTGTACTGTGAAAAACCCTGCAGAGGATCACTTCAGAAACTCAATCAAGTAAGACCAAAGTGTTCACCTTTTAACATTCAAGGCTTTGAACAGTATTTTTCACTTTTTACTGTCTTGGAAACAAATTCACAGAAAACTGTGTGAAAACTATTCTCTTAATTGGGCAATGTCTACCATCACAGCATTCCTGTTTTTATCTTCAGACAAGTAAAGTGAGTCTTTCTGTGATCAACAGACAACAGCTGAAACAAGTAGTATATGTGTGCATATATGTTTTTTTAAGGTACTTGCAAAAACATTTTAAGCAATCTATGTGTGAATTAAAGTCTTGTGTGATGAATTCATATTTAACCATATTGTGCTGTGACTGTGGCTTACACTAGCTAACATGCACACATAACACACATGATGTTTTTGTAAAGGAGTTGGGGATGTTAAATGAAGCTTGGGGATTTCAGGAGTCTTCTGTCAGGCTTTGGAGAATGAAAACGTTGGTTTGTTTCTTCTGTTGAAGTGGGGTGTCTGTGCCATGTGAGGGGTGAGTAGGTCAGAGGGGTGGGCATTGAGCAGTTGGTCACATGCATTACTCATATATATCTGAGATGACGTTCCTGCAATGTTTTTTGAATAATCATTTTGTTAATGCATTCTTGCATTCATTTACCACTTATATATGACTGGTGCAGTAAGCACATGTTTAAGTCAACACAGTCTATCATATTATTTACATATCTACACTTGCTCAGTACTGTAAACCCGTAATAGTGCAGGTTCGGACTGCTTAAAAGTTAATTAGTATGTAGATTTTGTGCATATGTGTGTGTTTCAAATGCCCAAATCTAAAGCATAATTTAATGTCGGAGACCTTTCAAATCAATGAACGCTGAAGGCATTAAAGAAACAGTTGCTCAACAGCATGTAATTAAACAGCAGTGTGTTTGTAAGCATATTGGTGTGTATGTATGTGTGTTAGGCTTCTCCACTTGGCTGTCTCCAGTAATTTGAATGATCAAGGGAATGTTAGTTTAACAAGAACACAGTGCTGATTTCAAAACACTCCAATTCCCATATTATATTTACATTCATTTCTATTCAAATTTAATATTCATGAACTAACCATAAGAAATAAAAATCATTAATGTTAATTGAAAAGGGACATATAACCAACAGAACACCATCTTGGAAGGTGTCCAAAGTTTATTAAGCTGCGTATTTGTGACAGATGTGTGTATTTATATAATGGCCCCAGGCTAAAGGACAGCCTGTTGTTGCCCAGACTATCCTTTTAGTTACTTGTATGTAGAAGTTGGGCAATGGCAAAGATGGTTTTAACAAGCACTAACACAGAGAGAAATACATAAATGTCAGTCCAGAAGATTTTATTTAATAAGATGTGTATTTTGGTGTGAAGACCTTCAGGTGCTCAGCTATAAATGGAATTTTGTGCATGTGCTTTGCAAATTCTCCTCATCAAATAGTGCTTTTTTCAACTGCAACTCAAAGTAGTATTTGACTAATATAGTATAGTTTGTCTTACAGTTATAATCTTATAATCATGTATTTTTATCAAAAGACAGACATTAAAAGAAGAAATGTTTCTTTTGCATCATTACACCCAGGTATAAAGTGAAATTGCGGTGACCTTTCGAGTTGTTATTTGTATGTTCACCCAGTGCTGTAGACTCACAGTCCTGGATTTGTAGCAGACTGGACACACACATATTGCTCCCTGGGGCTGCTTTTCGTGCAACCTAGAGATTGGCATTTAATCTGTCACTTCTCCAGGGCATTAGCCTACATTTTGGGGTGCAGCCAAAATCCTTAGAGCTTGAAACAATTGGACTGAAAAGAGGCAGGGTTAAAGAAACGTGTATCCTGCATTCTGATGTGAGGTCTCAAAAGGCATATAAAATAGTTTTACGAATAATGTATAAAGGAATGTCTAGACACAGTGCTCATTTAGGCCCCGCCCACTGTAGGAGGGACAGGCATTGACTATGAAGTATACGGATGTATTACACGAGCTAGTTGCCAAAATTTGTTTGTCACTGTTTTTTAGTGATGGCTACTCAGTGGAGCTTATTGGAGACACTGAACAGACAGACTGAACAAAAGCGCTATTAATGTCACTATCATGCAACTAGTCAGATCCCATTATTGTACTCCAACCTTTCTAGAAGACTGAAATGATGAGCACATGCCGCCCCCAGTACACACTTAATTTTTTGGGGTATGTACATCTCTATGTACATCAGGCTTCAATAACATGAACAAGAAAATGTCAGGTCCTATTGACATGAGGAAAGCAGAAAGTGCAGTAACAGTCTTAACTGTTTATCTGATTTATCTGAAAAGGTAATGAGTAGAGCTCGGCTCAGAAGGACGAAAAGTTCATGTTTAAATCCAGGCTTGTCAGGAACATGATTGTTATAAGCCTGAAAATGCCAGCTTTTCTTTCTTTTTTTTTTTTTTAGCTTCTAATAGCCATGTCCTTTTTATTCCTTTAACATTTTTGTCAGTCAGAAATATGTAAACTTGCTGGATATAACATTATATTTCTTTATAATTGTAGACCATGCACTCTGAACACAAGTGAGGTTTGGGAAATGGGAATGCAATATTATCCTTCTCTTCTTACTCAAATCCCAACTGTCCTGACTTGTAAATAAACATGCCATTCTCTATATCTTTGTGTGTGCGTGCTCTTAAAATAAATAGCTGCATAATCACAAGCCGTTGAGCTGTCGATGCCCCTCTGAGGTCTTCTTTACCACAATCACAAACAACTCCAGCCCTTCATCCTTTTCAGATGTCTATGCTCTTAAGGCACCCCACTGGGCTCCAGCCTTTTTACTGATCCCAGATTGCGGAGTTACGGCATGAGAGACCAAGTTCATATAGGATTGAAGATAGAGAAGGGGGCTTTCAAAGATGACTTTGTTAAAGGACTTCAGAGAGTTGAGTGAGTGAGTCCATCTTAGTTTTAAATGTGATAAGAAAGGAAAAAAACAACAGGGCGTCACATTTCTTCAACACTGATTACACATTTAATGTACTGTATTAACGCTTGGACATACGCTAGTTAGGGGTTAACACTAATAATACCAAAGCGTTTTAGGTTTCCCTCTATCCCACCTGAAGTATCTGTAAAACCCATAGACTGTTAACCCTCACACACTGTAAAGGATTGATGGTGCAGACATCACCAGAGAACCTTAAATGTTGAGAAGCTGGCATTGTGTTACATTTGGACTGTATTACTTTTCAAATAGATCGTAACATTAGCGCTGTGGTTATGATACTCATTTTGTTGCTTGATAAATCTGCAGTGACTTCTTGGTTAGGTTATATTGAGTAGGGCAGAGGTCACTGAGGGGTTCGGAGGTCGTGCTCTGCTCAGCTCGTGATGAATCACCCGTCTGTTATTGTAGGACAGTGTATCAGTGAAACCAGGGATTGACTAATCAGATTTGGTGAGTGGCCGTATGTCCTCAACAGTGTCTGAGGTCTACGAATGTTTGTTATATTGTATAATGATCTGCCTATTTGATTTCTGTTGTACAATTTGTTTTCTATTTGCGACTTAATAGATGCAACGTTTAAAATTTTCTGTTAAATTTAGCACAGTTTTGTTTTGTCAGCCGCCATCATACGCATGGGAACCTGGTTTAATTGTTTGACAGTTCAGTTGCTCTAGAGAGAGGTAACATTGTCAAAAAGTAACTAGAAGAGAGGGGGAAATTAAATGAATGATTAAAAAAGAGAATGAGTAAATGTTGGTTTAATTTGAAGCTCTGAGTAAATCTGCGCAATGAAGAACGCAAAGTCCCCAGAGTCATTTCTTTTTCAGTTTAATTGAGGGGACTTATTGAGTGTTCTCCATTTGGTCGCAGGTTTTGAGGAGGTGAAGAAGCTATTTGATGGGTTTTCAGGGGCTTGGACTATTTCCAGCCGGTAGTTTTTCTCACAGCAGGTGATGACAGGCTTTCACATGGTCACACAATTACATGTGTCTGCCTATCATTCCCCATCACTTACCCACTTTTGCACCGCTCAGACGCTCAAGTGACTCCCTCCTACTGTTCTACCTTAATTTAATGTTCATGCTCTTCCTTTTCTGCACATACCATATGTTTGTATGCCACCATGCTACCATCCTGCTTCTGAGTTACACTCTAGAGATAACAATGATACTGCCAAGGTCAATACAAACATACAGAGAAACCTACTTTTACAAGGGGAAAATATAAAGTCATTCTTGCCTTATAAGTTATGATATATAATATTATTAACCACTCCACTTTATTAAACTTAGTTAAGTTAGGAATCAAGGATTATTCGAGTACTAGAAAAAGTTATTTTTCTAAAGAAGTAAAACATTTTTTACATTTCTAAATCATTTGCATTAAACACATCCATACATTCAACTTCAGTGAGAAAATTTGTTTGCATGCACATTTGGAGTTCTTTATATAGTTTCACACAGTTCAATCATTTTTATTTTAGACTTCTGAATTTCTGAATAAACAGTAAGCAAATAGCTTGTTTTTTTAGAACTGTACTGAATTTGAGGCTGAGACTTGACATTTCTATCAGTTGTTAGGAAATGTCATTGTCAGATGTAGCTGCTGAGACAGATGGCATATAGAAGCACTGCACTGACCTTCTGTTCACCTGAACTGGTCCAAACACATGCACAATACAAAACACACACACACACACACACACAACACCTGCTGCCCCACCCGCTAAACACTGTTTCCCTCTCTTTCACTTTGTCTTAACTTTAATGCATGGCTGAAACAACACTAACACAGAACCATAACTGTTGTCATTTTGTCGACTTCATCTGAACACAATTTTTGCAGTAAATGAACACCCTCATTTTGGGTGTAATTCTCTGCACAAGCCGAAGAGACTCTCAGCCTCAGGTGGCAGGTGTGTTTGTGTGTGTGGAACCGGCAGTATACCACCTGCCGTGTTCCTATCAAGTATCTTTAGTTACACACAGTGGGATTTGAGGCTGAACCAAGCCTGTGTCGCTGAAATGCGAGCTTCCTGGATCTGTTGACCAATAGACAATTACAGGCACACAGCAGTGGTAATACACACACAAATTACACAAATGCATATTTACAGAGAGGCAAAAGCTTTTAATGTCGGTTTGAGCAGGCTGTTTTTACTATGCTTGATTATTTATTAATAAAGGTCAACAGCAAAGAAAAGTGTGTTTATGTTGTGTAGGGAGGCACCTGTAAGCTTTTGGCATTTCCCTACTGAGCTGTGATCTTGTTTCTAGGCTGACGATCCCAGAGGCTTTTTCAGTTGGTGTTGGCTTGACAAGCACTGACCTGGAAATTACTAAGCTACTGAGATACATAATACTGGCTGCAAGTTATAAAAGATGACATTCCATCTCTGAATAAGTGAGTTGATTCTCCATTCACCTTCAGGGGGACAAGTGACAGTGAATTACTTAAACTTTACCGTAAGACATACACACTGATGAATATACCCACACTTTTTCAAATCCTCTCTCAAAAGCATGTGATCCCCCGGTTCCATATGATATGAAGTACATAGACAAGTTTGATATACATTAAGTCATGCAAGATGACAGTAAGAACTTATGACCTTTGCTTGCCTTATGCTTGAACCCTGAGGGGAGATAAGCGACGCGTGCAGTGGAAGAGAAAGGATTACAGCTGAAAATGAGGCTGATAGTGAACTTTGGAAAAGAAAGTGAGTAGAAACATTTTAAGCTATTTCACTTAAATAGTCTCTATAAGCTAAATTCATCACATCTTCTACCGCACTTATAGCCCCCTAGATATTGACATCAAAGCATTCATTTAAAGGGGCTTATTACTATTTTTACTCAACCAGAAGATGGACGGGTCACTGCCAACTTGCCAAGAAGCAATTTCACCAAACACTATTTGGAGTGACACAAGCCCAAGGCCTATAACTTGGCCATAGGTACGTGTTTGTGCAAAGAGTGATGGATGCACGGAAACATACACAGCAAGATGCCAACTTCTGTGAGGCATGGGGTCGTGGGTTGTGGCTCAGTGGACCCCGGGCAGTCCTTAACCTCTGAGGTGCTGTGAACAAACGGACAGATCTCTGGATGCATGGGGAAGGAATATAGCTGAGGGGAATCAGGCCACATGTGGCATATAGGTTACATATTTGAGCGGCGCTTTAGCTCTGACTTGTGATTAAATTGTGCTGCGTGTGTCACTGTAGCAAGGTACCTCAGTGCATTCTATATGTGCCATGCTGACAAGTTCAGTTAGGAAAAGAATAAATCAGATGTCAGTAAACAGACACTGTTCATAGAGGAAATTGGACTAGAGTATTTGTTGCCTAATACAATAAAATTTAATGTCATTAATGTTCTTTATCTAAATGTGCCGTGGTCCCTGATTGAATATGTTCCTAAATGCATTGCATATAGAAACACATATTCATGTTAAATACTCCCTAACAGGTGCATTGTATGTATTATACCATGTATAAAATTATTTGGTGCACATAATACATCAGCGAGAAGAGTAATGTAACAAGTGGACAGTCCATAATAGTATTCATCTGTAGCTTGAATTCCACATCGTTCTAACAAGCCAAATGTCGTTTTAAAATCATCTCATTCAGGCAAAAGCCTTTTTGTCTTCCAACAATTCACTCACCTCATATCGTCTAATGCAATGAACTCTGCCTTGAACCTTCTTTTAATTGGTGTCGACTCAGTGGAGAGTGGTGCACGTGGATGGAAGAATCCTTTTTAACATGCCATAAATTAATTTTTACAGACTAAGTGGTGGTAAGGGCGTTCTGCATAGCAATTTAATCAGACCGTCGGCTTTGTGAAAGCTGCATCCTTGGCTTTTAACAGAATTCTTATTTAGAATAAATAAGGCAGTGTGGTTAAATGAGGAGGCCTTTAGGAGGGACTGATAAGCCTCTGAGGAGCCACTTCAGGCAGCAGGCGAAGGGAGACATCAGCAGGGAAATTAACAGGCTGAATAGATGCTTAGACTTTGGAGCTTCATAATGAGACTGCTATAGTCTGTTTAGTCCCTTAATGCGCATACTGTATGTGTACTCACATATCTGTTTTAGATGTAAGGTTACATAGCATTGATCACCTGCTGGCTACTGCTCAAAACAAAGTTATTTATGGTAAATATGTGTAGGGAGCTCCTAGGCTGACTGCAAGGTTAGAAAAAGAAGCACAAAGAAAACATGCTTTGTTTTAGTGCAAAATGTGTGTGCACTTGAACCTCTCATTGTTCAGTGCAATGCTAAACAGTTTCAACCATTTTTTCTAAATACATTGTATTGGCAAATGAATACCAAAAAGTGTTACCGTGAATGTGCAATTATTTTGTCTTTGAGCGTACAGGAAATATAAATAATAATACCCTAAGACTGCTGATGAATTCTAGGTCGCTGAGCTTGTGGAGTTTCTAAGTCATTGCTCGTAATAATTTATGACCTTGAAACCAATTATGATTGTTTATGCTTGGACTAATTTGGAGTGAACTCATTCAACCGCAGATGGCTTTTCACCTCTATGGAAGGATTTCCCCCTCTTTTCCTTTGAACACATGCGTGTACACACTGAGGCAAACATCTTCACTCATTTTCAGATTGATTCCCGTGGAGGTGAAAAGTCTCACGGGAAGTGGTTCTGGCTCTGAATGATAAATGCCCACTTGTGACCTGTCTTGTGTCAAAGCTGTTCTAGAAATGTCTGTAGCTATTCCCTGTTTCAGTTGAATAGACCCACTCTTAGCCCCTGAAAGTTTTTATTTTATATTGTTGTATTGGTTATTTTGAACTTTACTCTGTCAGCAATCTCTGAATATATTTACAACAACAGCTCTTTAATGGCAGCTGAAAAAACAAAACAAAACAAAAAAGCTCTTTATGCATTTCCCCCTCAGATCGCAGGTGTGCCCATCCCACTGCACCATAGCAGCTAGCCTTGCACAATTTTTTTCTTTACATTGGAAATGTGGCTCAGGGGTTCCAAATGCGTTTTGCTTGCACTTCTTTAATACTTTTCTTTGTATATTGTCCACCTGAATTGTATATGGTCCCCTTTATGCTGTTCTGCTTTTGACTTGTTTTCAAATGAGCATTCACACTGTTATGAATCATTCAAGCGGTAAATACAACTCATTTACAGCAATGCAATATTCATCACACATTCAGCTCTTTTTACAAGACAGATGTCATCGGTTCAGGTCGATGGGGAGGTGTGTGCAGCATTTCTTTTAAAAAGGTTGTAATCTGAAAACCTGGAATTTCCACTGACTTGGCTTTACAAGGCCCCAGTTGAGAATTGGACTACATCCTATCTTTGATGTACCCTATGGCCATGTGAACATGTCATAAACTGTCCATGTTATAGGTGTATTGATTGGTCAACAGATTGCCTGTATCTTGTAAAACTCGGCTCTTACGTGAATGCCTTTATTAACCTTATTTTGTGTCTCCTCTATAACATACATTTTGTGTGGTTGTTAGACCTGGTGAACTATTCAACGGGAATGTGTGGCTTTAAATCTCTTATTCCTCTGTCACTTTAGGGTCTTTATGCTTTGGACATCTGTCTGTATTTTTTCTGAACCTCTTTTTATCCTAACCAACTAACCATTAATGACACCATCTTGCAGGCTTTTGTTTCAAGTGTATTCCCTGTTTATATTAGTTGTTGCATAGACATTGAGATTTCATTCCATGAGATTATGGCAAGAACGTGAACGGCTTCATATTATGTTTGTATCTATTCTTTTCAAGGTTTTCTAAATAATGCTGAGATTGCAACCATTCAATAATCCTGAATGGAGCTGTGAGGTAAACACAGAAATGTTCTATATCAAATGAGTGAAGATGTGTGGTGGGAGTGACTGGTGGGCTTTGGAGACTCTATAGGTGCATTGTGGTTTGTGTTTCCCTCAATGCGTTCTTTTTCCTGTTTGAAGATGTTCTTTTGACAGTTTTCTGTCACTTGCTTCTCTCCTTTCTGCTACAGCTCCTCAAGGCCCATGGCCTAGTACATTAACAGTATTCATTTATTTTAGTCTGTCTGCAGTTGGCTCCCTTAGGCACAGAGTTCACTACTGTATTATTTATTTGTTGTTTCAGAGTTGTTTTCATGAACTTCTCCTGTTGACTTATTCACAGTGGAGATACATCTGTTTTTATTACATTACAGCTTCTGCTGTCAATCAGTACCGAAGATCTGTCCTCTACTGTTGCTCTTAAAATATATCACTAAAACACTACACTACAGTAAAATGTCATGAATTAAACATGATTGTACTATACTATTGAAATGAATACTAAACTAAATATCTGGAACCGTAATCTTCACTGTTCTTTGGTTAAAGTTGTAGTGATTGTGAGACTAGAAAGAAAGAAAAACATAAAGCGACACACACATGCACACACCTCCCTGCACAAGCCACATCTTAATTACTGAAGCTTGATGGGTACTTAACCTTGGCCCTGGGTGCTTCTGCTAATGCTGAGAGGTCAGGAGTATGATTGGCTGGCTCATTGTCAACTCAGCCAGAAACAGCTGCTGGAATGCAGATGTGACTACGCTGGAGACAAAGACAAGGGACTACAAGAATCTTAACCAAATCATATCACAAAAGAAATGTTTCAAAATGTTATTCCGCAAAAAAAATAAAATAAAAAAAATCTATTGTTAGTTTCATTTGGAGCTTTGTTCAGTTTGAATTTGAAATGACACTAGCACTGGGCATCATGCATCAATATGTACTTCTCAGCATCACAACATTTTTCATTATCCTTTATTAGTATGACCTCATCCTTTTGAGCGCTGTGTTTGGTAAGTAGCATATGGCAACCTCTGTGAATCTAATGAGCTCATCCACTTCCTCCATGCGGCTATCTGTATAGCCATGGAGTGTAACAGCAGGAAGAGTCACTGAGAGGACACTTACAGAGATGCATAACCTCCTCGACTGCCAGTGTGCATCTTAGGTTTTCTCACATAAGAACTGATTTAGGAGGTGAGCACATGTCTTCCTGGTTATGGAAGTGGTGAAAAAATACTGCACCACTTATTTTGAAATGTTATTAGAAAGCTGTATCTATATATGCAAGTATATGGAAACTAGCCATATATGCAAGTATGATTACAGGCGGTTGCCATAATCTGTGTAGGAAGAGTCTCTTTCTTTCAAGTTGACTTGTGAGAAAGTTGAAGAGAGGCTGTATATAGGTCATGCTCTGTGCTTATTTTAATGTCATATACACAGCACGGGCCTTCTTCTATTCAGCCTGATCAATTCAGTTGGACATTTAGTCTGGTCTCATTTGACTGATTCGCTGTGTCCACTGAGCTGTTAAAAACCAGTATGTACAGCACAGCCCTCCCGACCATACATGCATAGCACAGAGGTCATACATGTATGCATAGACCAGGATACACTGTTGCTATATCTTCAATAGGAATATATGGAGGGCATGTGGGTGTTTGGACCCTGTCTGTGGGTACATATGTGTGGTCTTGAGGCGACGGAGACTCGTAACACAAAGTTGACAGGGGGCTGTCGAGGTTTAGGGCAAGGTGCCAAGAAAGCCAAAGAACACACATGCACACTTGTACGCACACATACGCGCTTTGCCCCCGATCTCGAGGGACATCTGCTCTGGTCCGGGTCACTGGCAGCGAGTGCGTGGTCGAGCTCAAAAGTATTACCACGGCAACTGCATCGCATAATCCCATTCCATCTCATCCTATCCAGGAACCATGTGCGACGTGATTGGGCTGTTTCCCCTGGGGCGCCAAGACGACGGCTCAGGCGCTGTCTGCTTACTCGCTGTGTCAGCTCTGTGTCTGTGGGCGGGGAGCGAGTCGCGCATTAAAGGAACGTTTGGCGCTTTTTTGGCAGGAGACTGTGAATTATGCACACGCACTCCTACAGTGTGTGGAGTGTGTAAGATGCCGATGTGTGCTGATCAAGAGTAGGACAGTAGGCAAAACAAACTCTAACCAGATGCAGTGATTGTGTCTTCTTCCTCTGTTTTTAGGGCACCAGTTTTTGAAGTTTTGCACCGTGGACCAGATTTACACCTGTTTTTTATTTTTTTTAAAAATGATATTCCTGCTTTTTTGAAGTCTAATAGTGCGTCTTTAAAAGAAGTGTTTTGGTTTGGAGAAGACAAAAGAAAAAGGGGAAAAAAAAAAAAAAAAAAAAAAAAAACCCCACCCCCAAAAAAAAAAAAAAAAAAAAAAGGGGGGGAAAAAAAAAAAAAAAAAAAAAACCCCTAAAAGGCGGGCCCAAAAAAAAAAAATTAAAAAATTTTTTTTTTGCCCCAAAAAAAAACAACCCAAAAAAAAAAAAACATGACAGTTTTTATCTAGTTTTCTTCCTCGTTCTCCCCCAGTATATTCCTTCTTATTCTCCAGCTCCAGCTGTCAGGAGCCTTCATTATTAAAGATTCATGGTTGGATCTGGGCAGCTCTTCCAAAAGCTTTTGTCAGACTAACCAAGTGTCTCAAATCACATAGCCCTTAAGTGGAGTTGACATAAAGATTCACATAGACCTATGCACTTAGAGGCAAGTGACACACGTGTACACACACACACGCACGCACAAGCTCTTTGTGGTTGCATTTTCTACAATCAGCTCTGCAGTTTAAATCATCTTCAAAATGGGACTCCATTGTGTTTAACACGTTCTAATGTGCTATGTCTTTTTGTCGATCAAACACAATGTTCCTTCTTTTTGACAGGAGCTGTTTTTGGTGCGTCTTTTTTACCCCAAACATTGCACTTGCATTACATCTCTGTTTAGTTAGTAGTATTGTTTTCACCTTATCAGTAATATCTGCATCAAAAAGAACTGCTTGTATCACATTAATATTATAATCTATGTGGCAAACATTTACTCTTTGCCTGTCAAAAGGACTGTTGTGCCATATTCAACCTAGTTATTACTTATCGCCTGTTTTCCTGATGTCCTATTTTATGTTTAAACTACTTCTTTTCTCTCTCCCCTGTGCTTGTGTGTGTAGAAAGGCCCAAGAACAAGAAAAGAAGGTGGTGGTGGCAGGTTGCGTACCCCAGGCTCAGCCAAGAATGGACTACCTCAAAGGACTCAGCATCATAGGGGTATGCATATTTCCATGTTTGCCTATGTGCCCTAATCATCTGATTGAGTATTATTTGTTATTGTCAGTATTGTTTTGTTTAGGTGTACTTATTAGTCGATCTTTTTACTGAAGCCAACTATCACACATACACACACGCACAGTTTGACCTGTCATTCACCTGGCTGCCTGCCTGCTGCATTTGTTCTGTTCTAGCCTTCCAGCTGTGAGGCGGATCAATACGACTCCCAGGGAGACTTGAACAAGACCACTAAAATGAACACAGTTTGGTGTTCAAGTTTTAGTGCAGCTTCAGCCCCTGTAGAAAGTATATGAGTGATAAGATACTATGTTCTAAAATTAATTAAAAAACATGAGGGTATGAACCTTTAGATTTCTCTGTAAAAATACCATGTCTTTGTCCTATATGTAGGCAAGTCAGAAGAAAATATCTTCTGACTTTCTCTGATAGTACATTTTTGGCATTTTTTAGTATTGAATGCGTGTAATCATTTTTGTCACCTCCCAACTCGCTCTATATAACGAACATTCTGCTTAACAAGGTGCTGTGTAAAATCTTTTTTTTTTTTAACTCAAGGGATTTAAATAGGAAAATAAACAAATAACACATATTTTTCAACAAAAAATTCACACTATAAAGTTATAGTTGTTAGTTTGTATTTTTGACATAAAATAAAATGTGTGATTTTGAAAAATAGGCGTCTTTTGAACCACTGAATAACCTTTTTTTTCTAAGCATACCTGTGTAAAATGAATGTTGGCAACTGACACTGCATGGTCTCTGGAGTTGGGGGATGGCTGTAATGTTAAATATCCTTTAACATCGATAATATTATGCTATGTAAGTAAACATTCCACAGTAAAGCATAATTAGATTCAAATGAAGTAGCATGTATGTATAATATAATTACATCCACATAAACAGGCTTGTAGATGCAATAGCCTTTGGGTGAGTAGAAACAGCTGGGAAGTTTACCACCACCAGTGCTTTCATTGTCATGAGTAGATTGGATTATGCATTGATACAACTCACACACACACTCGAACACTGATAGAGCCATGCATGATCAGACACGCATTATAACAAACACAGACAGATGCATACACTGCTGTTGTGTGTCCTTGCAAGTTACAATCAAACACACAATGACAGTGACAGTTGGTGGGTTATGCAAATGAAATGCAAACAACCAGTCATGAATTTGTATAAAGCGATTGCACTAACGGCTAGTTAAGGGCTGTGCTCGGAGAAAGCATTTCCTGTTGAATTCATTCACTGAAATGACCTGTGCGTCAGCCTTTGTGTGCCTCTGCATGCCTGTTGTGTTGTTCCGTCTGAAGTTCACTAAAATGAATGACAGCGTATTGTAGCAAGGTACACAGACAGTCACGCAAACCCTCAGCCTGGCTTCTCTCTGAAGTCGACATGTCACATCCTGTATCTTTAGATTCACGTCCAGAGCGCTGGCTAGGTAATCACAGGATTACAGCGGGTAAGCAGTGATGCACATGACATGAGATGCACAAACCTTCTCTCAGCAATACAATGTGCCCTTGGGTTGCTGGCTCAGTGAATTTATTATACCTCAGATAATGTTTTTTCTGTCTTTGGTTCTTCTTGTGAATTTAAAAAGTATATTGTATTTTCCAGACGTGAAATCATTGAGCTAAATGACTCTCATTTAAGATAAAAGGTCCAAGGCGTTAGATCATTTAAAAAGAAGCAATTTGAGTTCCTTCCTCCTCCATCTTTGAACCATTTTTCCGAGTATAACTCAGAAGTAACAGTTTTTACTTAACCAGAGAGAGAGCAGTGTCATTTTGCTCAATGTTCAGAAACTACAGAAGGTCTTTCTTGTGGCTGAATCTGTTAATATATGAATCAATTAATCTGTCTTTCCTGTCACTCTGCCTAAATTTCAAAGTATTTCTTAATATAGATTTACAGTGGCATTTAGAAAATCAGTATCACTTAATCCTAACGAAGGAAAAAAGGTGTACATGTCTGTACTCATCTGTACTCATCTGTTTTGGAGTGTGTTTACAAGCTGGCCTTGTTTAAATCAGGGTTGTACTGTGTCAATATCAGAGTTTGGTTTGAGTATAGGGACAGTAGCGTCAATAAACCTTTCCCATGTGTCCATGTTTCAGGTCCAGCAGATTGATCGAGTGGTGGAAGTAGTAGACGAGGCTGTTAAAGGTATTTTAAAACACACAGAAGCATTCATACACACAAACACATTGGTATTGATCAACTCATGAGTGAATAATTATCCTCAATACTCCCTGCATAAATACATCATATCCAGAAAGCCTTGAAGAATGACTTGTAAAATATTAAGTTTTTATATTTCAAGATTCACAACAGTCACATGACATTCATCAGAAAATCATTATTATAATTTACTGCATAGTAGAGTTACACTTTTTTGATTAGCCATGAATTTTTTATCAATTTTTAGCGAGAATGAGTTCAATAAAGTATATTTGAAACTTACCCCTCTCTGAGCTTACCTGTCTTTACATTATAAGCCGTTCTTAAGTGATTTTCTCTGCCAGAGAAGCTCACTGACTGTGAGACAGACTCACATGGCTCTGATTAGGTCATCCATTTAAAGTGAACCAGCACACTTAACAGTTTAATGAAGGTCAGACAGAGTTTATAGTATTAGAGTGTCCAGTCAAGCTGTCATACACCCCCAGCTGTTCCTTAATAAAGAACAGATTGACTGTATACTGTGTGTGTGAGCGACTAGTTTGCTGTGCAGCCTCACTAATGAAGGACAGCTGAACTAAGGCTTAATTTTTACAACATGCCATCAACCTGAACTTCCCCTACTGCACACACTTTCACACAGTGTCTATTATATTCTTCCCTCCTCTGATTTCGTCCCTTCTGTCTTTCCTTTATTCATAATGGTATAATCTTTATCTTCTTTCTTCCACCAGGGCCATTCTTTGCACTGCTTTTGCCCTCCTTCCTTTCCTTGCTCGCCTCTTCTCCCCCTTCGTGGAAACTAATTTCCCCAGTATCATTACAGTACTTTATGACCTCGTATAAACTGAGAGCTGTTATTTCAGCTCAGAGTCCTGGGCATAAACCTTAAAGCCTGGGGATTTGCCTTTTGTAATGGCTACTAAAATACTTACTGCAATGAACTGCTAATAGACACGGTTCTTAGCTGCACAAAAATTGCTTGCAGGTCTGTTTTCCACATGACAAGAGTACTGGTAAGCTTTTATGAGCTAGTTTCTTGAGGTGTGAGTATCCTTTGCATTTGGGATCCTGGCTCAAAATGTGCTTAACAACTGTTACGCTGTAAGCATGGGGCTATACTACAAAGCTGTATTTAAATGCATAATACTGAACATAGAGCTCAAGTTACTACCTGTTGTAAATGCCACGCTTTTCTGCTATCCTTTACTTATCTGAGATTGAGTTGCTGAGCATGCAAGCATTATTTTACATTTACCGTCACACATTCATTACAATGGCATTATCTTTTATCTGTTTTTCCCTGTGCAGCATCTGTCATTTGGTTTATATTGTTGTTGTTGTAGTAACACAATTGTTTCTCTAAATCAGTTTCCAATTAAATTTTAAACTCTGCCAGATGTTGGTTTTCTTGCTAAACCGTCCCACTCCAATTATTTTTTATATCAAAGGTAAATTGAAGCTTTCATGTGAACATGAAGAAATCTTAAATATTTGTCACAAGGACTGAAGGCTGATCTTTGCACCATTTAAAACCTGATGTACCCCTTTCCTTTCTTTATGAAGGCATTTTGATGTCTTATTTTCTTTATCGCCCTCTATTATTGATCTTCTTTCAATGAGATGATGACCAGGATGGTACTGTTTCACCTGATATTCTTTTATCTCCAGAAAAGTATAGATTTAATGTGTGTGCGTGTGAAACATGTAAACGGGGAAAGGTTAGACACACTAATGTTTCTACTTAGCTAAAGATCAGAGGCTATACAGCGTCAATACAACCTTATGATCCTTATTTCATAAAGATAAACAATCAGCTGCTGTGTGTTAGGGCTTAAGAAAAATGGTGAGAAAAACAAGAGCAGACAGACAAGCATTCACATTGTCAGCCTTAAAATACCAGTGTTTTTAATACCAAGTAACACTAAATACCATTGCTTTCATTTGGCCTTTAAATGCTTTAAGAAGTGCATAAAATGTTTCTTTAACCTTGATTTGTATTTTGTAAACATACCAGATGCCATGACATGTCTGACATGGCTAGCAGTTTACATAAATGGACACTTTAGTTTAGATTTTCTGCCTGTTCAGTAATTCTAATGTTAGTCTTACAATAGCATCTCCCATTTCACCTTTTTCTCCTTTTAAAAGAGACTAATAAATGAAAATATTTTGAGTTCAAAGTGTCTTTTTGGGGACATGGCCATGTCTGTGTCAAATATCAAGGGTGCTGTGTTGAAAGATTATATTGAGGCAGATTATAACTGTTGCCAAGTTGTACACTCGATCAGTGAAATTGATTCGGTTGACATTTGGCTGTTGCATTTTGGACCGGTTGTACATATCCTTCTGCCAAGTGCATTTGCAGAACAAAAACGGCAGAATTACACCCTTGTTCTTGTCTGCTGCCTCTGTGTCGTCTTGTCAATGTGCTCCCATCCCCCTCGGGTCCCGCCTGCTGCTTTACAATCAAACCAGGGAACACAACCAGGCCCAGCACTTATGAGATATCAGACGCAGGTCAACAGGTCATCCTTTTAGCTCCGTACCTCTTTCATCCAACCATCCATCTGGTCATCCTATACATCTTTCATTTGTGATGTATTTTTTTATTGTCTGACCATCCATCCATCCACCCATCCATCCACTTTTCAATCATATTTCCCCCACCTTTTCTTTACTATGTTTTAATGGGTTGTTATGACTGAATGGAAGGATTTATTATCCTTATTATTATTATTACTTGGGTTTTTAAAGGAAAGCGCAAAAGACAAAGAAATTTGGAAAAACCGAGCCTATCATTCCCAGTGTTTGATTGCAGATGTTTTATTTTAGTTATAAACCTCCCAGTTAAGATGTATAAAGTCAGTGTAAGAGCATGAACAATTTGGCAACTTGTGTCGATGTTATAAATTACACTTTTAATCAATACATTGAAAAGGTTGTTATTTTTAACTTGGGTGTTACAATTGAATTGAAGTATTACAAAAGAGTTTCTGTTTTCCATGAGGGAAGTTTTCTCATTTTCTTGCTTGTATAGGTTATTGCAACTTGTCACGCCTTACTTATTGGCTCTTTGTTCCCCTCTGGGGCAGATTGTCATTTTTATCTACCAATTGATAGCCCGGCTTCCTGGCCTGAGCCCACCTTCCCAAGAGACTTGTGTAAAGCAGATGAAAACAGGAAGACAATTCCATCCCTCAGTGCTCTCATTTTGCACACCTCTACAGTTAGAGCTCTTCAGCCTATTAAATAGTTAAAGAGTGACAACTGTATTGCACTTCTTCTCAGACTGGACACAAACCACTGACACTAGATATAAATTTGATCTTCATGATCAAAAAATGCTATTCCTAAACAAAAAAAATGCTATTCCTAAACATAATACAGTTTTTGCATTTCTTCTGTTCTTCATTACACCCAACAATAATAATATGAATATGACAAAAGAAAACAAAGTTGAAGCTTGAAGTTTAATGGTATAATTTGAATACCAAAAAGGGATAATAGGGATTTGTTTTTGGTGAAACGGCATATGTAAATATCTTTTAATGTAGGTGCTGTTTGTTACACCCAAATACCTACCTTTGTTTACCCTCCATTGTTTACTTGATGGGTTGAAGATACAAGGGACACCTGTGTTGCCGGGTAGTATTCTAATTACATTGTAATATTGTTCCTAGGACATTCAGTTCGTCTTCTGGGTCAGAAGAAAGATGGAGGCCGAAGACTTGGAGGAGCCAGACTGGACCTGCCTAAGATCAGAAAAAATCCTCTTATTGAAATCATTTCTATCAATACGGGGTAAGATGAAGATTGATGCACACAAACCAGCTCCAAAACTTCTTGTCTTTACTAAGTAACTCGTTGGCTCGTTTAGATTCCTATTATTTACTTGAAATCAAGAAAAATGTTTGATGACCCTTGCTCCTTCCATCAGAGCCCTATTACTAGTTTTGATGAATACTATGAAACAGCACATGACTGATGTTTACAGATACATAATATGGGGATACATTTTATGGGCTAATTTTATGTTGTTTACAGACATGTGTCTCTCCGCTGACCTGTATTCTCTGTAGACTAGTTAAAAGGGTTACAGCAGACTAATTCCAGTGTGCTATAGGCCTCCACTGATGATAATCCATCAATCATTGTGCTGGACATCTTTAAGGGCCAAAGCTTTTTTTTTTTCCACAAGGATTCAAGTTAAAGACACAGCAGCCCTTTTGTACAGGGCTATAGGTTTGTTGATTGAACTAAAGGGCTTTTAAGTTGTCTAATAGGCTCATGTTCTAACTCATCATCATGTATAATTGGAAGGCATTACTCGGTCATTATGTCTCAGTCAGGGTCTGTCTTTTTAATGCTGTACATTTTCAACATGTAATTGGATTTTCCATTAGTGAATGCTTGGACTTTAGGGGTAAACTGCTACATTACATTAATAAGTCTCTGCCTGTAACACAACAACCCATTACACTTGTATAATGTGTTAAAGTCGTCAAGTTACTAATGCCATTCTACATTTCATACAGTGTTATTTGATTTTTATACAATGAAGCACAGATTTTGTTCATTGTTTACAGTGTTTTAGATGTTTATCGCCTTTAGCACTCATCTCTCTCCATTTCACACTAAAGCCTCTTAGCCTAAATCCAAGCGGCTCACTAAAGATGCAGTTGTTCAGCTTAACCTGCTCTAGAACTTCTTTTATCGAACAAATCTAGATTTTTTTTCTCTTTTGGAGGAATTTTAGTCATCATATACCAGAACAAATCCATCAAACTATCACTGAGACAAAGTTCAAACCCTCAAGAATAATTTTTCTGTAGCAGTTGTGTATGTTTGATCCGTGATACCGGGTGCTGATGTGTTGTGAAGTTAGCGTGTCTCACCGGGGGTCTCTATCTGATCCAGTTGTTCAAAGACTCTCTCTGGGCACTGCTAAATCCTTTTGTTTGTACTCTTTTAATATCGAGTCATTTGGAGACCAGCGGATTACACAAATACTTTGACAGGGTGAACTGACTGTTGACAAATCTCCCTCAAATAACACTGTTGCTTCCATGCTTAAAAAGTGCTTTTTTGTAAACTGTCACTTGTGTCATGAATCTGTCATGGTTCACAGCTATTGCTTACGTGTCTGCTTGTTTATGTTCATGGTTTAAGACAAAGTGCTTTTTGTATAGTTTCCTTTTAGATGGATTTTCTGCTGATATGGTTGTGACATCATTGGTGGCATTTGCCAGCTGAAGAAACAGAGGTCTCTTTGTCAGTTGCAGTTATCCCCAAAATTGCCAGGTTAGAGTCCTCCTCCAGGTTATCTTCAGAGCCTATGAGCCTGTTACTTAAAAAGTGGACTGAAAAATCATGGACACACGTCAAAAGCTATCAAGAGCCTCCTGTTTGTATAATTTTATTTCAGATGAAAACCCTGTGCCTACCTGCAAGCATTCTCTGACAATCTTTGTTTTTTAAGTACATATGTGGTTGTCAGCACTTGGTTAGTGGTATTAATTTTGAATTCCTCCAATGGGCACTTAAACAGAGGGTATGTGATTTAATTTTTTCCTTGTTGTATTTCGGGAAAACATTAAGAAATATTGTTACTCATCTGTGAAAAACAAGACCATAAGACATCATCTAGGCATTATTATCAAGGATTTTAATAGAGGAGAATGTTCACCACATACCTAAGGCTTTCACATGCTTGCATAGAAGGGGCTCTAAAGTTTGCATTGCTCCAATTGACTGGTTGGTCTATAGTCTGTTTATGTATTTTATTTTATTTATTTTTTGCAGTGACAAAATTGCTTCAGTTTTATTTTTTATTCATAAAATAAAAGCAGGAGAGGTTGCTGTCATTTTGTTGAGGGGTGAGGAGTGCGGTTGGGACCATGACAAAAGGAATTTTTTCAGGTAATGCAGCTTTAATGTGAATGTCTAAGCCTGAGGGCAGTGTTCATTTTCATTCATTCAAACAGTGGAAAAAGACAAAACTAAATGCTGTGTTTTGTGTTTCTTTTTTAGCACACTTGATACTATTGGGAAGCATGCTGGTCTACATTGCCCAAGGCTACACTAATGGTCTCTTCTTTCTCTGTGTATATCTATATTTGTATGTGAGCAGCAGCAAAAGCCCCTTTGTGAATGGTTTTATCTGTGATGGTTGAGCATCATAAACAGGGAATTTATGGCCATTGAGTGAGAACAGGCCATTAAACTTGTGTATTTGTTACACTTTCTGTTTGTGTGAACCATTGCCATTTGAGTTGAGAAATTTGAAAAAAAAATCCCCATTTATTCCACAGTTACAGTTCTTATCATTTCTTGAAATGTCCCTTTTTTGTTAACACTTCTGGCAACCATTGCTAATGTAATATGTTCCCGTTTCTGCTACTAACCATAACCAGGATCATCAGTTGTGTCTATTCATAGATGGTCAAGTTTCTTGTAGTCTCAGGGCTCCTTTTCAAACAGTGGATAATTGGATATATTTTGAAGCCGAGTTACAGGTAAAATGTTTCGCTTAACAAAAGGAGTGTATAGAGTAATATTCACAGTTTGAAGTTTTATGCATTTGCTTCATTTCTTAAGCTGCTTTATTGGGCTTTCCTTGCAGATTATTGTGTGGTGCCTAAAGTTTAAGGTGACAGTAAAGATGTAAACACTGAAATGAAACAGCATTGAAAGATTTCAATCTGTCCTAGCCTTTTATGAAAGGAGAGTAAAAAATTCTTGTGCTTCATGTTAGTAGCCTCAGATACCACAGAATCTAAAGGATAACCTTGGAGCCAGTGCAGTGTTATATTCTTTTTCTTTTGCCTAATTCATATCCCCTGTTATGTATTTCACCTTCTGACTTAGAGAGTAACAACTGAATACTTGAAGGAAAGCCAATTTAATCTTGCCATTAAGCCATAGTGAATATTGCTTCATGCCATTGTTGGGCATTTCAATAGATTTTTAATACATTTAAAAATACAAATGCTTGGATTCTTTACAAAAGATGAATGACTTTGATTGATTTTGATGAATTTTATAATATATTTTTCACAACTGTTTAAAATAATCCTTTACTTTAGACATTTATCCCTGCCAAGTCCTTGTTTTTTTAAATCATCACTGTAACCAAACTCACTGACTTGTATACACTGTGTAAACAGAGCCTCTGGAGTCAAAAGGGGCTGTGTGTTTGCATTGTGTGTTTGTGTTCTTTTTGAATATGTTTGCTTTCACTGAGAGAGAGGCCCTGGGTCTTTTTAGCTTTTGTGTTCCCTGTGATTTGTGTGTGGCTGTGACAAATTCTTAACACAATGCCAAAACATTGGAACAACAGGACATATCAACTTCAGTATTTGTGCCCAGAGAGATTCATGTTTGGCCTTACAACTGTCAGAATTATAACTACAAGCATATGTTCTTTCAACCAGATCTGCTAAAGCATAATTGGTCTCAAAGATTTCCTTCAAAGACTTTAAATGGAGAATGGTAAGGTCTTTCTGGATGACAGGAAAAATCTCTCATGCCATGATAGGATATTTCATTAATGCTGCTCTAAAACATTCACACATGCACAATAGAAAATAAGAAAATACACAATTACGATTCAATATAACACACTTTATAGAAAGTAAATGATAAGTACAAACAATTCTTCTGTAAATATGTCCTTATCTCAATACAAATTCAAGTAGAGCTCTACTTGACTGTGTTTTAATTTTGTTGAACGTTGGTCAATGACCTTATCTTTTCTGTTGTATCCATGGCAGTGAAGCAAAAGGGACAAAACATCATATATAGTGAGGAAAACAAGGTGAAAGTCAATGTGCTGATGTTCAATGAAAGTGTAAGGAGAATGTTTATACACAAGGATCACGTCTATATGCACAGAGGATTGTGCAATGCATGACTGCACAATATACACACAGTAATGCACACAGTGGCTTTTTATTTAGCACTCCATCACACAAACTTCACAAAAAGAATTCCCATTCCCTTTTTTCTATTTCATCTTCAACACAAACACGATCATATGCAGACACAGCCACACACCTCTCTGTACCACAGTGGCCTTCCCGCTGTTTATCAAATCTATGTATGGGTAGTTTTCAGCTCCACTGATCTGAACATATTATTCCATTTCCCTCTTTCCCACTGCTTAACACACAAAAACAAGCCTCCATCGTGCACGCGGACACACTCCAAACATGGTTCCCCCTACTCACTCACCAGGAGAGACTGCATTCCCTACGGTAAATCCAAAAGATTGATGCGTCTTCTTGGTCAAAATGAGATTGTGTGTCATTAGAAGGCATTACACCACAGATCTCCTGTGTAAGTGAATTAGCCCCAGTGTGTCACAGGCAAACATGTGTTCACAGAGAAAAATGCTCACAAATAAACACACAAGATAGTATTAAACAAAGCTATTTTGTTTCTAAAATGTAAATAGTCTGTTATAGTGGATTATCAAATCAGGCTTTAGTTATCTGTGAATTGGCAATAAATCACTTGCTTGGGCACTTACTGAACACTTTTAGATGTCTATACATAGTGAGCCACAGAACATATGCACAGCTGAACAGGTGATGGGTCAAACACATTGCCAGCCAGACTTAAAGCTGAACAAATCCGATCTTGTACAATTCTGACTTGAAATCAGCACACAGCCATTTAGTAAACATATTATTTTTGTAATACAGCAACACTGTCTCAAGGTCTGTCCACAGTCAAAACAAGACATTGGGAAAACACTCAGCTCCTATGTTGTGGTTTCACGTGCATACACATGCTCATGCTCTCATACTGCTTCAGTCAAAACAACAAGCCACTGTGCTAGACATAGAAATATAAAGCTAACACGTGACAAATCTTCTAGAAGACACACACAAAGCGGTTTGCGTGTATAGTACTGGAAACGAAATAACAGAACTGAAGTGGACACAAAGGCTGGATTGAACAGTCCACAGTGGAATGGGCCCCAGCTGCATTAGGACACTCATGCACACACACTAATCTACTCTGATGATAAACAACACATACCAGTTATACATGTGGGTTTTTCCATCCAGTTGTGCTTAATTTTTCACATAATGCCAGTTATATTTGTTCGTTGTCTCCATATTTTGCATCCTTTTCTTTGACTTTGGAATGACCTTATTTGTGTAGGCATAGGCTTAGATCATGTTCAATTTTTTCATCACTTTCATCATTGTTTATGTACTCTCAGCCATTAAAAGAGTATTAATAGTGCTTTACAGTTTGCTTACAGTTCTGTTTAATCTTTGTTTTTTATAATTGCGTCTTCAGGTTGGTACATGACAAATCCCTGGAAACACAAACACACACAAAGTCAATGCACATGGGCTCATTTCTTTGTGCAGAAGGCATTTTTCTAATTAATGTCTAGACCCTAAATGCCTATTATTGAGAAAAGCCTTGTCTGCTCAACTCACTCTCAATCTGTGCCTCTTAGGATGTTGAACAAGGGACTTTCTCCAATGGGACCAAACCGTGAAAGCATATGTGTGCAGCTTTACAAATGTATAGAGAACCCCAGAGCGCGCCTTTATTTTACATTTTCAAGGCTGCTACACGCAATTGTCCCTCTTTTATATACACACACACAGAACCACACAAGGGACTGAGGAGGCAGCCGCTCTTTGTGCAGCACATTGATATTGATGAACTATACTCTTGTCAGGTACAACTACTACCTCTGTTGTTTAATTAACTCTGCTAAACAAGGATGAGACACAACAGGAGACAAAGGCAGATGAAAAGAAAGGCGTTGATAATAAGTTTTGCTGGAAAATACATAAAAAATACAAAACCCATGTCCATCCATAACCTGCACACACTCCTCTGTCAAAGAACGACAAGGCTATTCTTCAGTCACGTTTTGTTTGAGGTTGCTGACTAGTTGTCGCAGTCTATTTATGGTGATGGAGAGGTCGAAGCTGCTAATATGTTGTTGTGATACTGGACAAATGTTCGGCAGCAGTGCAGCCACATACTTGCATGCACGCACACAAAAACATGCACGTAATTGATGCAGACACACACATCCCCGCACAAAACCAAGCGGGCCACTGACTGTCTCTTGAGATTAATGTTGGTGTGATCCACTCAGCTGGGCCTGATCACATTAAGATGGATGGACCCCCTGGTGGTACGTGCGTGTGTGTGGGCGCGCACGCAGGGCCCCATCTGTCCATGTTTTCTCCACAGCGAGGTCCTGTGACCTAGCTGCCATCTTTAGTGCCCTCAGCCAGGATAAGCAATACCCTTAGAGGCAAAGATGGCCCAATAGATGGATAGATGGATGCTGTAAATTCCATTTTCGTATTCAGCTTTCTTTTCCAGGGTAACATAAAAAATGCCCTGGGCCTTAGGTTGTATTTCAAATTGATAATGAAGATATATACTGGAGTGGTACGGCCTTCTGTGGGCAGTTATGGTGGAGGCCCAGCACTTTCTCTACAGTTATGTACTTTCTATATAGTTGTATTGGTAAACATTTTAATGTGGCCGATATGGGAACTACTAAGTTGAAAACTCAATGTGATTATGAGATAATATTATACTGTTGGACTGTTTCCAGGGGAATTCTCTGTCATGGATCAAAAACAGGGTTTACGCATGTTATATTCATATTGATGTCACAGTATAACATGCTAGCAGCTTCAGAGCACCACATTTGTTGGCTATTAATCATAAGTCGATATTTTTTATACATGTTTTTAATCTTTATTTCTGGTTAAATGTTTCTATTGTTATTGTTTAATCTTCAAGTCAGTGATCTTTTTTACATTAATGGTTTTTAATGGTCACTTGAGGGCATATTTGAAATGCATTTAACCCAGTTTTTATTTTATTATTGTTATTTTGTTTGACAGTGTTATTTTTATAACACATGCACACCCTGCTAACCACGCACACACATTGACTTTATCTGATTTCCCCATCTTAATTCTTATCTCAATCTGAATTGAGCTTTTGATAGACAGCTGTGTATGGTAATTGTGAAGCAAACTATTAAACTTGAAAGAAGGAGCTCAAACCCATATTCACATATGAAAATTGTCTATTTTTTTAGGTGCCTGAATGCATGTACCTACTGTAAGACCAAACATGCCAGAGGAGATCTTGCCAGCTATCCTATAGATGAGCTGGTGGAAAGAGCAAGGCAGTCATTTCAGGGTAAGTACGTTTACTCAATATGTTTATTGTTTCATATAAGTATTACACATTTACCGAGTCTTTGTACAGTGCTTATGTGACTATGTTTGACTTGAATGCAGATTTTTTCTTGAATATTTTCTGTAGCTGCCAACATAGAATTGAATGTGATATTCTTAAAGCATTGTGTGAAAAGTGAGGCAGTGGGCTTGTGTGTGCCTTTGCCCAAGGCTTAAGTATACACTTTGTGTTTGTGTGCCCCTGCCCTGTTCGTGGGGCAGAGGAGGTTTAATAGCACATGTTGATGTTTTTGTTCCTGGGTAGACGGTCCAGCCAGTTGGCTCTAGATGGATGCCAATTGAACAGCTGTCATGCCCTGGCATCTGTTCCTTAAGAATAGACTCCCAGCATCCCCTCTGCACAGCAGGCCATGCCTCTGTTAAAGCCCCGGGCGGGTCAGTCAAGGGCAAGCCAATGCATTGATAAGACAAATTCAACCTCAATGTATTTTATTTTCTACATATGTTCTTTCATGCACTAGTTTGCCTAGAATTACATGACACATTTTGGCACTTTGCTGAAGCTGTATACCTGTTATACCCTCATAATTCACTCACAAGAATAGTTTAATAGTTATATGTTTGAGCAATGGTTTATTGCTTGAGCAACAGATATGGGTGTTAAAGATGAGGAAGAACTTTGCATATACTGCATTTGTTCTGGTAGCTTCATATTCTGCCCTGAAGCCATTTTGTGGAACTGTTGCCACTAAAGGGCCTCAGTGACCTGTAAAACAAACTTTCTTCATTTTTGAAATAATATTCTGATTAAGCTTGGTTGACAAACAACTATGTCATTGGCAAGGGCATGGCTTTCCAAACCACATGCAGAAGTCTTTAAACAGCTGCATCCATAGCACCGCAGTGCCTCGGGGTGGGCAGTCAAGGGCATTTTCACCAGCTGCTGTGTGAGTGGCAGGGTGGGCTGATGATGCACATACCCTTTGAGAAAGGTCACCAAGTCTGGACCCACTTGTATGTTCAGAATAAAGATGTTAAGTGCACCGTTGTACCACCAAGTCCTTTTTTTTTTGCTACATTTCTCTGCTTCTGTGTTTAATCTTAATTAAACCTCTTTGCTCATTTTGCAGGATTTATTGTCCATAGTTAGTATTTATTGTGTAGTCATTTTGTATGTTTCCAAAATATGGAGAATGGACAGATAAAAAAATACAGCAACAAGTTGCCCTTAGGTCAGACAAGGTCTTGTGTGTGATCCGTTATAACCCAGGAAATATGAGTGACAGAGACGGTTAGTAGTTGTTTTGAAAACAGACAAAGAGGAACCTGGAGGTTCCTCCCTGTCATGCCTTACACACTCAGCTCATATCAGGACAGAAACATATACTGCCAATAGAACAGCAAAGGT
The DNA here is from genome assembly GCA_036850595.1 of Rhyacichthys aspro. Classification (NCBI taxonomy): domain Eukaryota; kingdom Metazoa; phylum Chordata; class Actinopteri; order Gobiiformes; family Rhyacichthyidae; genus Rhyacichthys; species Rhyacichthys aspro. The sequence continues at coordinate 10,293,096 of CM072163.1, read as the reverse complement.
TTAGCTAGCACTGTATGTCCTGCGTGGTAAGGATTGTAAAGGTAAATGTTTCACTGGTCAAAACAGTCATATTTTCACCCTTTCACATAGTCCCATAAACAATAAAATGCAGAACTAACCAAAATGACTTCTTTTTGCCTTTATTGTAATTGATTCTTCTAAATATAATGCATAAATGTATGAACACACTGCATAGAGACTGAGTTATATTTGCTTCATTTTAGGAATAATTCTGCTGCTACATTCGCTGTCTCTTCTTTTTTGCTTGACAAATAAAATCATCCGTCACATCTGTGAACTAAAGGCAAACTGTTTACCCCATTAAATGTCTTTGTTTTGTTTAGAATTACATTATGACAATGCAGCGGGGCCTCTCTTATCCTAGCATGCACTCTATTAGCCACAGTTTTCTTATCTGAAACAAATTGAGCTTTGCAAATATGCCCTGAAATTTGATTTGCTGTTTGACGCAGTTTGAATAAAAAGGACCACAAGTATATGAATGTTAATTTTGATTGGCCGGCTTTGGTGAGGGGAGGGGTTGATTGGTTTATCGTAGGGAATTTTGAGAGGATTTATGGGATTTATTCAAATGTGATTTGCGGTAAATAGTTCTCTTTCCATCTGGAAAAAAACAGTGAGTGAGTGTAGAGCTTTTAAAATAATCTGAATTATTCAAATGTATGAATGTGTAATTTTTAACATCATAGAGGTTTTTAATGTATGCAGGTAATGTGGGCTGGAAATGTCAGAGAAAATGACATGGCTGTGTATGTGCACCAGGAGTGGAAATGATCCAATGTGTAGTTTGGTGTGTGATGGAAGTCACTTGGGTTCAGGTTTTAAACAGAATATTCTCAGTGGTGTGCTGGTTGACTCATTTAATCCTATTCCTTCAAGCAAGTGCTATCATAGAATATAAATGTTCATTTATTTAAAGGATGTGGTCCGTTGAACGTGTTGTTATCGTTTCTGATTTTTTGGGAGAGCAGTCAGATTTTCCTTGCAAAACACATATTCGATTTAGCTTTGTGTGGCTGTTATTTTTTCTCTTGTTAAGGCTCTCTATGCACCTCTTTATTTTAGCAGATTTAAGTAACTCTTAAAAACACAGTTTGCCTTCTGTTTGGAAAGGACTGTACACTAGACAGAAGTGAAAGTGTTTTCACAGGACAGAACGTTTTTGTTGTGGTTGTTATCCCCCACTGAGGCTGTCAACATGTCCTTTTAAACTCTGTAGGGTCTCTTTAAATGGCCTTATCTAAAACAAGGATGTTAGGATGTGAAAGTTCACACTGTCACTTGGTGTTGGTATAATGATATCATGCAACTTATCACAAATGTGTTCTTATCTGTACAATTGCCCTTACCTATACTGTTTTGCACAATAGATTGCTATTAGAAGTATACTTTTATATGTACAGTGTATAGTACATTGAAACTTCTGTAAATTAATTTGCAGATTTTCACTTTTTTCTTGCTACTCTTCTTGACTAATGACACCAGTGTCATGAAGATATCAGCAGAAATGACACTTCTCAGTTTCCCAGCTTTACTTAGATGACATATGACAGATAGCCAGTGATAGATGGACAGAGATGTAGGCTACCTTGTTGGCTAGCTTTAGCATCTGTGACAGGTGTCATCTTGTGTTTACCTCTGCTCATGCAGCTTTGTGACACATGGCAGGGCAATGCTGGCAGGGTTTTCTGGGAAACATTTTTAGTGAACTCACCCGGCTAGTTCATTGTCAGAGTTAAGGTTAAACTGTAATATTAACATTAGTAAAAGTCCTAGTCATCACAGCAGCAAAGAAACTGCTAAAGTACATAGAAACGGATGTTGTGTGGTGAAACATGAGGATCAAGAGAGATGGAAAGAGTCAGGTGATACACATTTCTATGCATATGTGACACTGTGTATCACACACTTTTTAATCATTAAGATAAAATAGATTGAGGCAGAAAACTCATCTCTAATTTGTTTCTTATTGATGGGGAGATGGAGAAGAATGAAAACAGACACTCAATGCAGGCGGGCAGAGCGGCTAAAAATATTGATAGAAGCTCATTGATCACAGTGGAGTCGCCACCATCAAAGGCTGCGCTATTGGAAAGAACATGTAGAAAACTGCTGAGCATGCAAACACCAACACAAATTTCCTGTGTGTGGTGGGGCCAGTCAAATTCATTATCCTCTGGGTGAGCTCTCACTGAGAATCTAAAAATTGATTTTTCTCAATCTTCTCTTTTACTAAGGTTCAGATTCTTGCAACTAATTGTGGCTGTTGCATAACAAATAAATGAATCTTACAGACACTTCACCACTCAGACAGTTTCTAGAGGATTTCTCTGAATGTAAAGTATACCTAAAGGAAAAAAACTGACAATGACAGTTACAGTCATGATGTTGGGTTTTTATTTAAAACCAACATCATGTGACATTTTGACTGGTCATGCACAGATAATTATTAACATTATTTATGGCTGCATTACATACAGGTGTCCCACTTTCAGCACTCAGTTAGCATAGTCCAGCGATAAAGTGTCATTGGGTTGAGCCAGCCCTGCCTCACCAATGATGGAGGGGGGTGTTTTGGTAATAAGAGCCACTCTCTGGTCTGCCACAGAGTGGACACTAGCTTTGTCAGAAAGGATTGGAGAATGATTGGTTGATAGCCATTAGTCTGGTTAGTAGTCAACTAAGTTCTGATTTAATGCCAGATTCAATTTTTTTTTTTAACTTTTGTCTTTAAAGTTCTTATATGCAGGATTTCCAGTTGAAAATTTGTAAACAAGTCTGCCCTTTTTCTTTCGTTTGGTGTTCATCAGTGCGTAAAAGTCAAATACAGGTTTACGCTGTCTTTTGCATGAACTTTAGCCTCTTGTCATTTAGTTTGGAGTTTTTTTTGCCCCTTTCTTCTGTAAGCTGTGGTTGGGTGGGCTACACACACAAAACCCTTCCATATAAACAGTTACAGCCAGAAGGTAATTGGTTTACAGATAAATTCACCTCCGCATTGTTTAAACAGGACACAAGTGTGAAATAAAAGGGATTTCTGTTGTGTATTAATATATTTAGTTTTTTGTATCAGAAATCTGGCATATTATTACTTTTAAGTGGCATCTGCCTTCATTTGTAAAACCTCTATATTTTCTGATTTGACCTCTTTTCAGTCTCTTCATAGGCAGGACAAAAAGACAGCAGTGTGTGTGAGTGCGTTTGGAGGCGCGTGTGTACCGTCTTGTCCTGTGATTTAGTGCCAAGCTGGCAGCAAACTCCAGTGAATAGGGGGCCCCTTTTCACACAAAGCAAGCATGATACACACACTCTCACACACACAACTTTTGTCAATGCCAGACTGCGGGCCACCAACTGCACACCTGGCATGCTGCTATTATGTCACCACAGTGTGTGTGTGCGCGTGCATTTGTATGTGGGATTGTGTAAGTCCAGCAGACGCCATCTGCTCTGTCCTTTGTGAACTTGTGTCCACATGTCCATTCTTCTCTAATTCTACTTTACTTTTTTCTTCATAATTACACAAAATACACATTCATCACAAACATTTCAACTAATATTTAGTAAGGTTTAAGTGTCTGTACTTGATGAAAGTCATTTAAGAAAATCTAGTCAGTTGAAAATTTAACAATCAGCGATTGCATGATTTAGTTTTTCAGTCAGTTTGGAAATTCAGTTTCTGAGAATTTGCTAAATATTTTCTCTTGGCCCCAAATTTTATTTAATGTTTTAGATAATAAATGTGTCTACTTGGTTTCTGTCATGCAACACTTTGTGGGGGATGAGAGAGCAGTTCCTTTTTTCGTCAAAAGGTGGCAGTCAGACACTGGGATTGTGAGTCAGACCATGTGCTTCCCTTGTTATTGTCTCCATAGCCCTCTACTTACTACAAGCTTCCTGCTCACACTCTCCACTTTGCTTTTGCCTGTTAAAATGTTTAATGCTCTGAGTCCTCTGACTCGCATTTGGCTTTTAGTTTCTCGTCCCAGAACAACACTGTGTGAGTGTGTATTTTCTCTCTGACTGCCTTGTTTACATACCAACTTCCTGTTTGTTTGTGCATTCAAGTGACACAAGCAAAAACTAAACCCTCCCCTGGTGTGATTCATACAGAAACACAAAATATATTTTGTCCTTTCTTTCAAATGCTTATTTTCTACCTTAATAGATAATGCTTTAACAAATCCTAATTTTAATTGCACCCCCTTAGAAAATCCCTTCCACAAATCGACACACAGGTCACTGTTTTAAGATGTTTAATCTGTAAATAAAGTTGATGTTCTCCAGTGAATGATTAAACAGACGGAAGTAAAAAAAAAATGTTACTGGTCACTGCTCTGAAGTCAAAACAGCAAAGCTTACTGAAGTAGATGATTAAACTCTTTTAGCTTTTTGGCAATGTCACAAGCAAAAACTGTTTCTGTCATAATATGTGCGTTGTTTATTTCCACAAACGTAAAAGTAAAGGGCAGACGATGAACACCATGTGGATGTTTGTGACTTACAATAGCAGTGGTCTGGACTGCATCATCCACAAACAAATGTTGTTTCCTCAAATTGTAGATAAATTGAGTAATGGCTGTGTCTGAGAACTATAAAAGCCAATAATGCACTAATGTTCACAAATGTAATAATACTACTTCTGGTCTCTCACACATCTAATTAACTTGAACCTAACATTGATGTTGTGATCAACTCATCGGAAAAGAGAGAATCAAAAAAACGAGACTAATGACAGTTTATAGAGTGAGCGTGACTGAAAAGTGAAAACGGTGTATCAGAGGATGACACATTGAAAAACTTCAAATAACTATTACTACATTCATAGTGAGCTTAATACAGAAATTACACAATGCTACTTTGCTGTTGACATGGCCTGTTCATTTATGATTATTATAAAGTTATATTCCAACTTTATTCAGTGAAATATACTCTACTAAGTTGTACTGTTTCATGGAAATATGATTTCAGCGTTATTACTTTTCATTTAAGCTCCCAACTGAAGAAAGTCCATTACAACCATATATCCAGGGCTTATTGTGTTTGGAATGGGATTTTTCTGGTCTCCATCTGTACACCAGTCTTTCTGTGTGTAGTTGGTTGGTTCAAGTATGCTGCTCACACTAATTGTCCAGTTATTGTCATATATTATCATTAAAATCCATATTAATATATCTTTATTTGCTTTAACTTTTCTCTGTTCTTGATAACACTCTGTGATTCAGAAACATGATGACAGAGGAAAAGAGAAGCAAACAGGTTAAGGATATTTGGCCTTGTTTAATCTAAAACATTATGCAACTGTCCCAGTTTTGCTCTTGTTTTTCTGTTTTCCTGTCTGGATCCATTCCATCATTTGACTCCCACTTCACTCCTGTCACAGCTCTACCCCCTCCCTTTTTCTGTTATCTTCTTACCCACTCTGCTCACTCCTGTGTCATTAAAGCCTGTGTTTCTTTGATCTTTCCCCATTCACAATCAATTTATCTCTTTTTTTTCTATTTCAGGTTTTTCATTTTTACCGGCCTCATCACTTCATTGACTTTATCAGAGTAACATTCACTTTTCATAAATCTGCTCGCTTTCAGATTGCTTTTCCTCAGTGCCACTCCATGTGTAGTTTTATTTCATCCACTTAGTGTCCATTTATAAATCACTTAGTTGTCCTTTGGTCATGATGACAGCCATTTGTTTGTTTTCCTCTTCTTTCCTTTGTTTTCTTAATAAAAATTCACATTAAGCCTACTCCGCTTTAAACATGCACTAAGCACAGACAGTGTGTTTATCACTTATACTTGTAATAAGTAGGAATATTTGTGGCTCACTGTTTCTGCCCTGTGGTTATTTACACCAGCGTTTATTTATTCTTCCAATGTACATGAATTTTTTATGATCTATAATATGATGAGCTTGTCCTTTAATAAGTCGTAATAATTGATCTAACTTAATTCTAGCTGTTTTGACACAATGCCAGTTTGTGGGACATATGTGCAGAAGAAAGTGGCTCAAACATGTCTTTTAATATGTGTTTTGAATTTTTCATGAGTGTCCTGTGTATAATTCACAGCACTTTGTTTGAATGTGTGTGTATGTGTTTGTGCGTACAATACTGTGTGCTTGTCCCCTGTGGTATACTGTATATTTTGATAGCATCAGGGGGTCTTTTCACACCCCCTGCAGGAAACAGTTCTCACATAGTGGACCACCCGTGGCCATCCCATGAGCCCCTGGTGCTGGGTGACATAAAAGGCCTTTAGGGAGGACAGCCGAAGTGTGCGTACTCACAAACACACACGCATCCTCTTCAGTTTTTCTAAAGTAATGTATCACGAGAGCCTGAAACTATGTCCTCTAGTAAGTGTTGCCTCATACTCCCTCTACCTCTCTGTGCTTTAGGTAGCATGTGGCATTGCCCTTCCACAAACTGCCTTTGTTTTGACCTACTGTCTAATTATGAATCCCCGTCATCACAAAGAGTAATGCAAATCTATGCTCCCTTTATCTCTTTTCTCAAGGCCATGTAAAAACACATATTTAAAAATAGACTTCCGAAATGGGCTTATACTTCAAGCGTTTTTTTTTTTTTTTGGTTTACGTTATATCTATTTAAATAAAAGTTTGGGGCCAGTTTTTTTTTTTTTTTTTCCAGAATGAGTCTGCATAAGGTTGCAGATTTAAATGTGAATGTTATGCATATGAAAGTGGTCTGAGAAGAGGAGTTTCATGCTTTACATAAATATTGTTGCTCTTTGACCTCAGCATGCAGAGCTTGAACATAAAACATGCGAAGTGCATAAAATATGAATTAAAGAAAAAGCTAAACAATTTATTGTCTTGATGTTTGATATGAGATGGTGGATTCACACTTCCAGAGAACAAGGCCAAACATGGAGCAGAATGTAAAGTGGATCAGGATCCACAATAGGTCACTCGGTGAACTTTTATAGACCATTTCATGACTATTTATCACAAGGCATTCTTACTTCTCCTGTTTTGGAAAAGTTAAATCTTTATTTGATCCCTAAATTGCATTAGTGTTTCAAATCTTGCTAGTTTTGTTTCAAAAGCCAGCAGATGTAGGGAAAACTGTCACAATTGGACATGTCAGCACATGTTCCACACAGAACTCTGCATATGTTTAGCTGACATGCATGTTAGGGCATGTCTTCAACATGCCTCAACATATTTATCTACCCCTCTCTGTGGCCCTCTTGGCACGCAACGTTTACATTCATTTTATATATATGAGGTGTCAGATTTGTCATTTCTATAAATGTCACGCTGGATCCTTGTAACCAACATTTTGTGACTCTTCTTTTTAAAAGTCCAGAGCTGTGCTATTTAAGCTATTGGTGATCCAGTATTCCTTCTCTTAACCTAAATGTATTTATTTTTAATATTTTACCAAATGATTTAAGGTATTTCTTTCATCAGAATAGGAAAAGCTCAGAGATTTTCAGATTGTCATGGTGATGTTGAGAACACAGTTGATGTATACATACTTGTCACTTAATCAGCCTTGGAATTTTGCTCATACTTTTGCTGCTAGCTCTCTTTCTCTTATTTTCTGCGTTAAGGCGCTCTATATTTCAGTGTTGAATTCCCATGTAGCATCATTTGAGACAGAAGATCCACAATACATAAGTAGTCCATATTCATGAGTGGAGAGGATGTGGCCTATGAATTATACAGCTCTGCTAGAGTATTTTAGAATGAAAACATGGTTGCCTCAGTTCTATGGTAGACATTAAGGGGTTACTGACATAAAATGAAATGGACAGTGAGGCCAGGTGTAGGTGAATATGAGATCACTTTGATCAAACATCTGTGATACCCTTTTATCCCGAGCTTGGGTTTCCAATCAACTAAAAATAATGAAGTTTTCATGACTCTAAAATGTAAATGAATGTCAGCCATAGATTTTAGTGACGCTCTGTGGACATGCATAGTGTGATTGGTTGCCCTGTGAGTAACCTGTGTGTTCTTAGAGCTTGTTAAGTAAGTAAACAGGCCACAGTCATTAGTTGCAAGCTTTAATACAGAAAATGTCCTATATATATGTTTACATAAGAATACAAATATTTACATAATAGGATTGCATTAGCATGCCCACGGACACAGTTTGCAGTAATGTGAACATTCTCAAATACGTTTGAACATATACAGTATATTTTCAAGTCAATAACTTAATTAAAATGCTCATAGACATGCGCGCACACACACACACCACACACACACACACACACACACACACACAAACTGGCAAAGTGAATTAACAAACATAAACATGATGCCTGCTGGTGGGTCATGAATATATTAGCATAAATACTGACCAGACATATTATTATTTATCAAATTAGTGCCACACACATATACAGTGTGTTACAAAATTAGGTCAACAGCTTTGAATTAGAAAGAGTTAAACCCTATTATGTCAGAATAATAAGTGTAATAGTCTGTGTGCATGCCCATTCGAGAGTCGGGCTCATTCAGAAATTGTTCCAAAAATGTTGTTTCTGTGGTTATGCTCGTCCACCCCGTGGTAACATGGGTACTCTCTGGGTACTCTCTGGGCACTCTGGCTTCCTCCCACCGTCCCATGACATGCATGTATTGGTGAACTGGCCATTTTAAATTGCCCATAAAGAATGAATGTTAGTGTAAATGGTTTCTATGTGTTTGCTTCCATAGCCTTGTGTCCACTGAATTGGGATGTTACAGGTTAGGACAGTTCCACTGCCAATGGGAGGTACTATAAATGTCTTCTTTTTTTCTTTTTCTTTTAAAGGCATATTGTACCGTACTACTTTTGTAATCCCTCGGTATTTGGTTCTATCAGTGTGGTCTGGTTTCCCAAAGTGGGAGCTAAACAACGCAGTCTGTTGAATGGACAATAGACAATCTCAAAAAGCTGTTGATAGGCTAAGAAAGGCTGTAAGTAAAGGATAAGCATAAGAAAATGAATGAATACTAAACTACATCTAAAATACCATTAAATATTACTATGTAGTTGTAGGGTTGGGTCTCTCTGTCCCTATACCCACTCCCCCAATTAAGAATTCATCTCTCCTTTCCCTTCATCTCATGCTTTTAATGAGTGCAGCACAAGTTTATTATCTTATCAACTGACATTTGGACAAATCTCAAGGCTATATGAATAGTTTGATAAGGAAAAAGAAAAATCTCAGTAGCTCACAACTCACTCTTCTCCAAACACAAACCTGCCAGAATTGTTTATTTATTAACAAGTAGATTGATTAAAAAAAGAAAAAAAGTAACTGATAAATACTTTAAAAAAATAATAATAATTTGAGCATGACTTTATCTTGGCATTAGCCTTTGTTGACGATAGCCCCATAAACATGATTTTAAACAGATGAAAATGACCTACTGAGTGTCTTGCATCTTTTTCAGACTTACTTCTTCTTGCTTCGTTCTTTTATTTTATTACGACAAAAATCCTTGAGTGTGTTCAATATGCAATGCCAAAATTCTTTGTAATATAATAATGTAAGTGTTTTCTAACTTAAATTTTTCTTATCCTTCTCTTGGCTTAGATATCTTAGTGCCAGGAATGCACAGTACCTTGCATATTTAAGACAGAATATACTCCACAACAGCAGTTGATGTTGAAAAAGCACACAGATCTTTAGCATGCAGTGGTACCATTTTGGGGTAAGCACTTTGCTTCAGTGCTTAAAGTTCACACAAAGTATGACTGGCTTGCACCGTGGTGAGTAAAAGAGCCTTTTTTGGTCCCCACAGATCCTTGATTCTCTTATATGCAGCAGGCCATCTGCTTTGGAAGCTTCACAAGATACTTCCTCTTTGACTTCACACACATCTATACATATATATATATATATATATATATACATACATACATACACACAGAGAAAAGATGAAAGAGTGGATATAACTTCTCTCCCAATTACTTCCCATACATTCATGTACACATACATCCACAAGCGCACACACTGTATCCCTGTGCACACAGCACTTGTAGCCCTTCTGCCAATTACTTTTGATATATCCATACAATATATCTGACCCATATATGCTGTGGCATGTTTTTCTTATGAACAGACACACATACACACACTCTGCCTTTGATGTATTCAGACTTTCTTTTTTTTTTTTTTTTACCTCATACACAGTCCTGCTCAGAAGGTCATGCCTGCAGTTTGGAAACTGTGAAAGTAGGTTAAAGCTGACACGCTTAGATGCTGTTGTTTAAAGCTGTTCATTAAAGTCATGCCTATGTTTGTGCACATAGATACACACATACAGATGCACATGAGGATTTGGGTAGACGTGCCTGAGAGAGAATATTTACACGTAATGTTGTGTACTGAATTAATTCAAAAGGAGGATGTTACCTGCCAAGCCACCTACGCACAACATCAACAGTTGTTGCTCAAAATTAAGCTGCTTAATTACTGCAATTAAACTCTGTGTGTGGTATTTCTGCATATGCACTAAGTGTGTAATGATTAGTGTCAGGGATGCCTGTGTGTGTGTGTGTGTGTGTGTGTGTGTGTGTGTGTGTGTGTGTGTGTGTGTGTGTGTGTGTGTGTGTGTGTGTGTGTGTGTGTGTGTGTGTGTGTGTGTGTGTGTGTGTGTGTGTGTGTGTGTGTGTGTGTGTGTGTGTGTGTGTGTGTGTGTGTGTGTGTGTGTGTGTGGTTAAAGAATAAATATGTCACTGGAAGTGTGAACATAAGAATAGCTCAAGGTCTGCTAATCAAAGATGCTCTCAATTCCCATTTTCTTCATTAACTCTTAGTGTGTCTGTAATGTAAATTCAAATATTTTATTGTACATATCATTTGTACTTCAATTGCTCTTGATCATAAACAGTTTATTTATTCTGGATCCATCTTTCTGTAATGATTAGTTGTCTTAGTAAATTGCTGTAGTAGACAATGCCCTAGAATCTATCTCAGTCTTATGGTGAGCGGTAAGCTTTAGCGTGGAGAAAGATAGCCGCGGGGCGAGAATGGTCAGAACGGATAGGGGCATGGACTAATGTGATTGAAGGTCAGACAGGCCTTCCAGTCAGTGATACAGTACACACCAAGATGCTGCGTGTGTGTTTGTCAGCCCTTGTGCTGTAAGAAAGGAATACTTTCTTTAGCCATGTCAACTTCAAATAAACTATACTGTTTAGTGGCATGTGTGCACCTAAATGTGTGAATGACCCTGAACACAAACAAAGCAGATTTAACTATGTTTATATTTTATGAAAATATTAGTATAAACACCCACTTACTGTTTGTAGTCTGAAATGTTGTGTGGGAAAAAATGATGCTAGCTATTAAATAGATTGGAATTTATTAATCTTAATTAGTATTTAATATATGATATATAGATGCTTTATTTTTAGAAACAAAAAAATATCCTTCCCAGTTCACCTTTCCGTGTTGGCGCAGTGTATATTTACTCAACCTAGGGACCATCACCATAGAAACAAAAGAGGATTTTTGTTTGTTTGCACTGGACAGTGTGTGATGTCACTTAATCATCTTCATCATTTTTTTTAATTTGGGGACAACAAATATGTGTTTACATAAAGTTAAACTGAATATGATTGAGGTGATCTAAGTTAGTGTCGGAACATGTGACTTCTAAATTACAGTTAATGTACGGAAACAAAGCTGTTATGACCCAATTACCTTTTGAAGAAAACAAACTAAAATATGTTACTATAGGACTAATATTGGACAGTTTTTTTAATAAATATATGTAGCACAATATTGTTGTTCCAATAAAGTCCAACTAAACTGAACACAAAATAAATAAAAATACATTTTAATAAGGCAAAACTGCTCAGCACCCATCACTGTCATGGGTGATGGTCATTTTTTTGGTCAATACCAATTGTTCAGCTGATATATTTACATCTATATTAACTGAATCGGAGGCACAAGTTAAGTTTTATTGACTAGCATCCTATGTCTTAGTTATATCCCTTGTTTTCATCCATGCTCTGTAACTTGTAACATGGGAATGGGCTTTAATGCTGTTTAATAGGATGATCTTTATGTGCATCTTATCTGTAATCTGTTAGACAGTATAGCCTGTAGCAGCCAATCAAAATGTACACCATGCCAGAGAGATTAAGATAAGTAGGTAGTCCTAAACCCATATGTGTAGGGTCTACAACAAGGTTGAGTCAACGGAACAGGATGAACATACTCTGCTTCAGGAAAAACTGGGTGAAGTAAAGTGGTTTACATAAATTTATAATCAGTCATTTTTTTCCACTTATTTATATTTTTCAAACAACAAGCTGTTTGAAGTACAGTAGTTTTTATTCAATTGCAGCAAAAGACCTTTCATTGCAAGTGGTTCTTGTTTTAATCATTTTTAAATATGCAATTAACAGAATCATTTTACTTTTTCAGTGTCCACAAATTTCCACAGTTTCAATACTATGGCAACATAAAGCTAGTCGAATCTTCATACACTCACACACGGACAAAACAAGCATTTGGAAACAGGTGGATGTGATGATATTTTGATGCATATGACATTTATCAGGGTGCCGCTGTTTCCTTTGGATTAGACATACGCAGCTAGTTTACCATTACCAATTTCCTTTCCAACCCTGTTTCCATTTCAGTTTTGTTAGATATAAGGAAAAATCACTCACCTTCATTTTTCATTCTTCTTCTGTCAAAACATGGCATAAAATAAACTGGTTTATAGCAATGCAAAAAACAGTTTAAACATTTCTTTTGTGTTGATTTGTGTTTATTTTCCAGCTTTTCTTAAAAATCAATATAATCAGTGTGGCGCTCATGGCAAAAGGTTTGTTTATATTGAGAACTCATCCTTTAGAGATACACAGAGGTGTGGGGGTTGCACCATTTTCCTCTTTCTGTTTAGATTAGTTCAAATATTATACCTCTGCCCTCATCTGAATTTCTTGCCTCAGCCAATTAACAATTGTCCTACTGTGTTTCAGGAAACAGCTGCAGAAAGTGTAGTGGGGAAGATAAGAATAGAGAACAGACTAACATTTCCTGATAAATGGCCATCTTCTATGTTGTGAGCCAACAATAACACAGAAAGCACACTTAAAACCAAAAGGGACCAAGAGACAGGCCAAAGAGCCAAATGACTGGGCAGGTTATTGAGTGTCTAGCCTGGAGTCAACACCTGAGGCCTTTCCACAACATCACTAGGTTTCAAACAAAAACACTGAATAATTTAAAATGGGTAATAAGAGACTGTGCAGTTTTAGCTTTTGATTACATTTGTGGAACAACAGCAAACTTGAATGGAAAAAGCCCTGCAAGTGTGTTGTTTTTAAAGCTGCAGACATTAAATGAGTGAAAGTGAAGCGAAAGATACAAATAAAAACATAATTTGTGATGGTACTTGTTTGCATCTAAAACATAGTTAAAACTGTATAAATATATAGTATAATGCAGAAACAGACACAAACTGAATCTGTTGATAATATTAGATTGTTGTTAAGATTTCGTGATCTAAGCCATTATAAAGCATGGTACAAATGTGAATAAACATCCTCTCCCATAGTGTGTTGTACATTTGGATGTGATCATGTTTGATTGATGGATGTTTTTGATGGCGTTTTGACATGGGTGACTTCACAAATCATTAGTGCATTTTAATGCCATTGATGATGAGCTTTGGAGAATCTTACTCTGGACAATTATACTGTCATCAACTTTAATCTGTCTGGCCTAAGCACGCCTTCAATGCCAGCCTTTTTACTTTCTCTCACACATGCAAACACATCCACACACTGTCCAATTATCCAAACACTATCTTCACTCCCTGAATGACCACATGCATCTTGCTGTCTGTGTCTGCACTGCTAATGATGATGATGCTTGTGTATTTGTGTCTGAGTGTGTGTTCTTGATCTTAGGCCCCTCCAAGTGTGAATTTATTTTGGTGTGCCTGCATGATATGATATGTCTTAACACATAGCTTAAGCAGACACTCAACCGTTTCAGACTTACAGCCAAATGACAGTTAGATCATTAAGCTCTAGCAGCAGGCGATGCACTAATTTAGCCGGTAGATATCTCCCCTTTGCAGTATGTGACCTTCACATACAGGAAAGCATGTTTGTGAGATGGATATCTTAATAGTTGTCTGTGTAAATCATGATCTGTCAATCATAAGTTGTGTACCAAAGTCTTCAAGCATTTAGATTGAAAATGGGGTGAAAGAGAGTGAGGAACGACATTGGGCAAATGATCCAAAGGAGATCTGAACCTGCGTCTCCCGCGTGCTACGCATATGCTCCACCTGAGCTGCCAGGTGGCCCCCCTGAAACAACTATTTTTAACTGCTTTCTTGTTTTGGTTTGTTTGGTTTGGTTGTTGTCATTGTGACAAGAGTTTGGAATGGGCATTAAATGGAATTAGATTCATTAATAAACTCTAGCCTACTGTTGATTCAAATAATTTTGTTGTCTCTCCAGAGGGTGTTTGTGAGATTTGGCTGACCAGTGAAGACACAGGGGCCTACGGTAGAGACATTGGCACAGATCTGCCCACACTGCTGTGGAAACTGGTGGAGGAGATTCCTGAAGGAGCCATGCTTAGACTGGGCATGACTAACCCACCTTATATACTGGAACACCTCGAGGTATGCCACCACAGAAACTAAACTCTGATGTTACATAGAGGCACGCTTCAATAAAATACATTTTATTTATTTACCATTTTTGTCCCTCTAGTCTCATGCTCTGCCCGTATAGTGGGCTAATAACATCACTTTGCCGATTTAATAAACTAAATGCTTTTCTGTTTTGCTTTCCAAGCACTTTAGTTGTGGCTCTCCATTCATTAGCGCAGTTCATTCTCTTCTTTTCCTAATGAGTCAATTAAGGACCATTGTGTCCTCTTTAGCAGCCCCATTTTATCAGTCATTATTGTCTTCCCTAATGGAACAATGGACATAGTTATCCACTCTATTTCTCCCTCGACCTCTTCTTCTCTCTCTCTCTCTCACTCAGGCTTACTTTCTGTTTGGCCAAGATCTTTGTGCAGCATTTCTTTGTAAATCACATTCATTTATGTATGATTGTTCTAAGACGCTTGCAATAGTTTAACAAAAACAAACTGAAACTCAAAGAAGACATTTAAAAATAGACTTTTGAACTATAGATAACAATAATTAATACACTAAAAACACTTTCATTTCCAAAATATTTGCATTCAGATGTAGTGTTTACATACTCTTCTTGTCCCCAAATCTATGTCCTTTGTATCTTGCCTTACACATTCCCCATCTTTATCCCCAAGGAAAATAGTTTGTAAAGTTGAGCAAAGAAGTATTAATTGAAAAACTTAAAGCCAATGTGAGGCAAAAATCAGGGGATAACCTAGAAAAGTGAACTGAAAAAAACATGTGGAGCTCACAACAGATATACTTTTAAATCAAATAATCAAGATGACAGTTGAATGAAATGAGGGCAGGAATGTATCATAATGGGGATAAAGGCCTGGGGATAGAGACAAGGGGTAAAAATGAGTGGGAAAAGTGCTGTGGGAAGCAGCAGTGGAGGTTGTAATTAACCAGGGGTTAATGGAGGTGGCTAATTGTCCCCCACATGTATAGGTAGGCTTTCTGCTTGGTTACATTACAATTAAAAAACCACCCTCCTAATGATAGGGAATAACAATTAACTGATAATTAGAAATATACCAGAACAGCACACTGGCATGGCTAGTGTGTGTGTTAAAAGGATTTCATATGGTAGCCCTTTTATTGTTAATGTTGATACATTGAATTAAATCATAACTTTGCTTTAATTCCTTAGTCAATTAACCTACATAAGATGAGTGCTCTTATCTTTTTCTTTTGTTTCTGATGTCCACTCTTTAGGCTTCTTCTCGCTGTTCTCCATATTTCACATTTACACTACTACCTTTTTTCAAGTCTATTCTTTCTGTTTTAGCTGTACATACATAGCATTATATTCTGAACATCACCTAGTTATTTGTAAAACCTTTAGTTTTTGCTTCTATAAGGCTTTGTGTTTCTCCTCATTCCTTACATTCCTCTTGTTCCACCTCTTTTCTTAAGTGGTACTCTTGATGATAGTAATCAGTGAAATAAGGAAGGTGTAATGATGAATGTCAAATCTATGAAGTCAATCACTCACCCTAAGTAAAGGCTAAATCATATCTCTCTGTCTGTAATGGCATCATGAATGGCTGAGAATGAGCCTGAAGCTGACCTTTTTACTTTCCCTTTAGCACATCCTTTTTTGCTGTCTTTTCTCTCGGACACACTCTACTCCCACCAGCTCAGTTTTTTTTTTTTTTCTGGCAGGTGTAGACAACTTCATAGCACCATTTGCTGATTGGAGCAGTTAAATGCACCCAGCGCCTCTCATGTTCCAGATGTCTTGGGCATTTTAGTTGATTGCATTGAGCCATCAGTGGTTGCTTTTTCAGGAGTTAGTAAAATGCCTCCACTATATTTCTATTGTTCACATGGCTTTCCATTTCTACTTTTTGTTTTTATCCTTCTCCACACTGTCCATGCATCAGTCATTCCACTCATACCTCACATGTAATTTCATTGTCAAAGTTGTCAAGTGCACAACAGTAGGTCATCCAATCATATAGTGTGCTCTGTGCACGTACCTGTGTGCTCTTGTGTGAGTGTGTGTGATTGAATCTAGCATGCCCGCAGAGTCAGTAAATGAGGTGTGAAAGTACCCTCCTCATATGTAGCAATCAGTCAGGGCCCGCTGAATGAAAGAGCTGTTGTCCATTAAACATCCTCTGAGCTCATCCCAGTATGCACAGAAATACTTTGTGTGCCATTTAAACTCTACAGGACACAATGTGATATTCGTAAAATACTTCTAAACCTCATAAATGTAATGTTAACAGTTTTTTTTCTTCCAAGTTTAAGATTTTGTAATTATCTACCTTATTTCCACCCACCAGAAGAATCCAAATGATGAAAAAATCAAAAACTTTAGCTCAAGCTCAACCTTAGAAAAAATAAAAAAAACAAATTAACTCTAATGTAATGTGAAGGCAAAGTATACATAGAGGTCAAAGCTATAAGACTCTGTACAGCAGTATTTAAATATACACTTTGAGACCACGTTCATTTTTCATGAGCTGTGAGCTTAACAAGACTAAATCTTATGTTGAAGTTGTTTTGGTGTGGGTTTAAATTGAGGACTTTGTAAATTGTAATAATTACAATGCAAATTAAGTTTTCCTTTATGAACATACAGTGACCTCCTAAACACTGCTTTCATGTTGCTAGATCATTTTTTTCTCAGATTATTCTACTCTACAAAAGCGAAGCCATGTGAAACACGCCCTTGATCGTTTTTTGCTCATTTATTCATTAAGCTGTTTTATATTCTTGTTTTTTTCTGTTAATGTGGACTTTATTTATGCAAAAAAAAAAAAAAAAATCAAGTTTCAATAATTCATACAGTGTTTTTCCCGCTCATAACAGTCACAACTGTTTACACACTGTGCAGTATATGACACGGAGTACTACAGATCGGCGTAATTTCTCCCCTTCTGAGCAATCCATAGATTTTATCTGCACTATGTGAGGTGCTGCAGGCTGGAAGGGCCTCCAGGGAAAATCCAAAGTGTTTGAAATACCATCGGGAGCTCAGTTTTTCCACGCACCTCCGAATAAAGTTCTCACAAACACAAGTACGCACACACATACAGTCAGCCGTGACGTATCATCCTGGGACGGCCGTGTAGAATCATTTTCTCCATAGACTCCCCTGAGGGAACCCTGTTAATACTGTTGTGTGTGTACATTTTTGTTAGTATGTGGTGATGCTTTTGGGAGGCTTTTCCTTTACCATAACTGTACTGTAACAGTCTCCATGATGTGTATTATATGTAAGTAAAAACTATATTCCCTACTGTATAATGTTCTATTTGTGGTACTAGGAGACAGGTACGGGTAATTAGCACTTAATTATTTCTGTTTCTTAGCCATAAATACAGGTCTGGGTAGTATCACAAGTCAAGATAGTAATTAGCATTGATGATAGTTAATGGGGAGTTATTTATGTTTATGGCCCCCATATGATGCACAACTGTTTAAGATGGGCATTTAAACTTTAAAGACTCGTTGATTTACCAGAAATGAAATAAACATGGAGCCTCAAAGTCATTGTGTTTGCCTAAATAAAGGCAGAAACCCGGCTTTTATAGATACCGTGTGCCCAGCTCACCAGATAATCCACTATGTAACACTGAGTGACGAGGCACACACCATTTTAACATATCTCGACAGACCTGTCAAAACACATTATTTATATGTATATTGAAACATTGAACTTTTTACTGTCTGTTTTGTTCAGCCCTTTGAGGCAATTTTTGTTGTGATACTGGGCTATACAAATAAAATTGAACTGAATTGAACAGCCCCATGTGAAGTTACAGTCCTTAATTGGCCTCAAACTCTGAAAATTTAAGATTGTGTTGATTTAAAATAACTAAAGTACACATGTGAATTATTTGTTATTAAATTACATTACAGTGGAATATGATGAACAGTATGAAGTGTAATTAGGCAACCTATAACCATCCTTTAATCTTTAAACTTAATGATTGTCATTGGTCAAGATTACATTGATTGAAGGGACTGAATATTGATTTTAATTTTCTTTATTAGTTACCCAAGCCTTTTATATATGAATTTAATTAGAAACAGTTGTGCCTTTCTCTATTTAAAAATAAGTTTTCACGTCTAGAATCCATAAAAACAAAAACCCCAAACTAGTATGCACACAGTTCTTGCCTTTGGAATGAAGGGAATCTAACTCCTTTTATCTGGTTTCTCTCTGTTTTTTTATATGTTCTTTCTGTTCCTATCTGATTTGAGGGGTTACATATCAGATGCTTTGAGCTAAGCCAGTTAACATAGATCCTCTGTGGTGCGTTTGTCTATCTGGGCTGATCAACCAAAGATGAAAGGAGTGTGTCTCTGTTTGTGTGAATAAGACTGAGATGCCTGGTGGGAGGAAGGAGAAAGTGGCACAAAGAGAGGGAAACAACGTTGTGCAGTTCTAACTTAGCTCGGGAAAACATTTGCAGGATTTACAGTGCCCTATTCGACTGGACAAAATGAGCTGATTACCTTATTCAGGCAATAAAATGACACTACATTCCTCTTTACAGCATTTCAGTTCAGACTGTTTAAACTGCCTGTCAGCCACAGACCCTAGCTCCACAGGGATCATTTACAAGAGATTCATATCTGTAGTGTGCGATCATTAGTGGGTGGGATGGATGCTGTCACATATATACATGATAAGTAGAGTGAGTGAAAAGTCCTATACGCTATTTATCTATTTATATGCAATTCTCACATGGCTTTAAAGGCCACTTGACATTTACACAGTTGAAGCAGTTAAAGTAAAAAAAAACACAACACAACACAAGAGCAAAATGTGTTGCAATCAAATAAAAATGTGCGCAGCAGTTTGTCTATTGGAGGTATAAGGTATGCTAGAGCTCTGTTTTTAGTTCTGGCATATGGCATAATTTTTTGATATCATGCACAACCCATCAACAAGTCAATCCTTTGTACACTTATTGGCTTTTTGACTTAATATTGTTTTATGTATTTCCTTTTTAAAAATGGCAATACTGTTCAGGGCCCTTGCTGTAGCCCTCTTATTAAAACTGTCATTCTACCTATGGGGCTGTCAGTCTTATTTCACCAACTGGGATTTTGGTTTATATTTATTCATTGCTGTGATAACCTGATGGATCACATAGTTACTAAGTAACGATAATAACTATAAATTCAGCGGTCATAAATGTATGGCTTTATCTCCTTGTCGTAACATGTGGAATGATCATTAATAAGCCCTTTTTACGATGCTATGCTTTATACTTTTTCAGTTTGTTGGCTCAATTTCCCTGTTGTGCAAATTTATACCTGTGAGTTACTATAGAAATATAAATTGTAAAGTACTTGCAATAAAACGTCTGGATTAATTATCCACAAAGGAAGTCATAAGAACTTGTAATTACTACTTGGGCTGTGATCCATCAATCATCTATTCATTCACTTTGAAAACATAAAAATACATAAAAGCGTGTTTCTGTGCATGTTTTTTCTTTCTCCTTCTCCTACACATACAGCACACTGATTTCTGCCACCAATCAGGCTCCATTTTCCAACCAAATTAATTCTTGCTAATTTGGAGCTTCCAGTGGTCAACCCCCTGTGGCGCACTATACTGAGCTTTGTCTCAGTGTGTGTGTGCATGCACACATGTGCTCTTGTTTCTGCATATGAAGTAGGAAACCTTCTACAATAGATCTTAATTGAGAAGACGGACTGCAATCAGCACATTCTTGTAGGAAATCATTAAATCATTTCTTCCTCCCCTCTCTTTTTCTCTCTCCTACTTGTGGTGATTAGCATAGTAATGATAGCATCCTGATTATGTCCATCAGAAAAATCTGACATCTGCGGTCGCTCCTGCTCTTTTACTACCCAAATAAAAGAAAAGCATAAAACCTAAAAAAAAAGCTCCTTTAATTAATGCCATGTATAAAATAATAGTGTCACTCTGGTAATTGGTGAATGACAATGTTAAAATAGAACAATATTATGTGTAATATGTAATACTCTTCTACATTTGCATTTATTCTGCAGTTCTTAAATATTTATTTATTGAAAATTTACTTTTTCAATAAATAAATCTATACCCTATTGACTTGAGCTTGTTTTTTTTCTTAATTTTTGAAAACTGATGTATAGCTAGGCCTTTTAGGAATCTTTCATTAAATTAACCTTGGGTGGTGTTAAAAATACATTGCAATCGTTGGGTCCATAAAATGTAAAACCTTTCATTTTCCTTCTATAAAAACTGCATAAACCATGCCTATCTGTGAACCGTCCACCAAGCATTCTCATCTCTTTTAGAGAAAACAGAACGGCACCCAGTTGGCAGATATCCGTATGGAGATAATTATACTTACTTGTATCTGTCTTTTTTTTCCTTTCACCATTTTGATCTGAAATGTAGACCTGTATGCTTTGTGGAAAGCTCTTGACTTCCCAGACAATAAGAACCCCTACTGAAACAGCCTTGACTCTTTGTACTGTAAATCCTAGTGGATACATGATGAATTCTCTTTCTGTTCGTTTCTGTATGGAATATAAAACAAGAGAATGAAGCTGCCTTTCATACAAGGTGTAAGGTGAAAAGAGTGCAGGCAGACAGGAATGTTAATGGAAGCTGCAATTATTTAAAGCTGTCAACTATTATCCTCCAATGTGTTCTCCAAACCTTCTCTCTGTGAAAAATCATTAGGTGTAATGCTGTCCTTAGATTTGTCATTTGTACTGTTTTTACATGCCACTTGAGACTTTGTGCCCTTTTTACTTAGCTTTTCCATTTGTAGATGTTGGCCTGCTGCAGTCTGTCATATCCTCTGTGTTTTATTTGATATATGCATACAGTTTTCTTATTTAATGTTAGTGGAATGTATTCAACAGACCTAGTATAGTTTGGTAATTTTTTCCTTCTTCTCTCTTCTCTTCTTCTGTGTTCTGTGGCTCTCTAATATTTCTCTAGGAAATGGCTAAGATCCTGAATCATCCACGTGTGTATGCCTTCCTTCACGTCCCGGTGCAGTCAGCCTCAGACAGCGTTCTGATGGACATGAAAAGAGAATATTGCATCGATGACTTCAGAAAAGTGGCGGACTTCCTCAAAGAAAGGTAACCTGGGATATCTTCCAAATAAATTTAATTTCAAGCAGTAACACGTAGCAGTTAGGTTCTGGGTCATCCTATTTACCTGCCTATCGATCAATTAAACATTATGGAAAATGTCAAAAGGACATACAAAGCAAACTAATTGCTAATCAAGAAAATACATATAGAATAAAGATTGGTTTTGTGAAAAATCTGTTAAAAATGTTTAAAGATAGTACTTTCGGGCATTTAGGCTTTAGTTGTAAATTTAAAGAACTTATAATCTAAATCAAATAGGGCTTCTCTTTCCGAATATCTAGATGATCATATAAATGTATTCTGTGCTGTCTTTTAAACATGGCAGGTTGTGTAATTCTACTGGTCTGGTGACTATCTAAAGGTCTAGTTTTTAATATGTATATGTCCACATACATGTCTTTTGATGTTGCAGATTAAAGGCTTTTTAAACCCCAGACTTTTCTCTAAGAAGATGAGATTCATGTACTGTTGCAATCAGTGAATTTCATATAGCTGCCTCATGTAGGTCAACAGTCAAAGCCATAGGCTTAAAAAATAAATATAAACCTTGGGAATTCAGGTCACTTGCAAGCTCTCTATATGTCTGTCATGTGTATTTAACAAAATTGATGTGGTACAAGATGTTAGACATACTGCAATTGAGTTATCTATTTTTTCTATACAGTACAATCCATTATGTGGCACAATTAACACTCTTAAACATCCCATGTGTTTTCTTGTGTATTCCTGCATGGCCAAACATAACTCATTAGCTTACAGTCACCCTTTGGTTCTAGTCAAGTATATTCACTCTTTCAAACATAGAATAAAATCTTGCCTTAGCTTGTAGTTTCTTTTATTATGTCCGCCTCAGGTTGGTACTTTTGTGTCAAAGAGGAGGAAGACTGCATTTCTAGTGACCTTAAACACTTAAAAGCCTGCTTGCCGCTCATTAGTGTATTGCTTCAAATAATCTTGTTTACATAAGCTGTCTGGCTGCTCTTGTATGTCTTTGTATATTGTATACATGGTTGTTCGATTTCTACCCTTTTTTACACAGACATACTAAATCCCACGGTCAGTGATGTTTGTTGTGAGAAATCAATAGCAGCAGGCTACACATCCAGTGGTCTGACCCATTTGGCTGGAGCAGTTGTAGCTGGGGTGCAGTTGAGGGTCTGGGAGAGAGGCCAGGGCTTTTGACAAGCCAAGAACACACCCTCAGAGTCTGTAATTGTGTGTTTGAGCATAAGAGGGAGCAAGAGTGTGTGTGTTGAAACCCAATTGTTTGAGGTTCAACAATTTGTCAACCAACCTGTCTTCGCTTTTATTTTTTATTCAAGAACATAACTGTTACTTTTTCAGTATGTTTGACAGGATTAATAATGTTATATTTAGGTTTAAAGACAATTTGATTTTATGACACTGACATTTTCATAGGTTTTATTTATAGTTCACTTCTTCTCAGGGAGACTCATAAAGCTTTTTCCCTCCTTTTCACACTGATCATTTTATGCTAACCTTAAAGATCAAAGGTGATGAACAGCAACACATTGTACTTTCTGGAACGTTTGCATATTTACATACACCTTTGTAAAGCTAACTTTTTAAAAAAGACACAAAGTGTGTGCAGATATGTTTGAGCCTTTGGTCCTAGAGACTTGCTGTTCTGCTCTTCACAAGCACCTTAATGCCACCAACACCAGTGAGGTCATGAGGTCAAATGCTTCCGGCCTTCCTTATCAGAGAAAATAACCACACACATGCAGAAAAATCAGCATCCTTATTTCTATTCTTTTATGTCCACTGATTTAAACTTGTTTTGATTCTTCACTGTTATAGCACTTTATTATGTTTGTATTTGAATTTTGGCTTTGATTTCAGTTTAATTTGATTATTTGATAAAATAATAACATAATATGATAATAATAAAGCCATCATGACACCCATGTTTTAAGAGTGTAATATTAGACTGAAGATATGTTTAGTGAGAACATGTGCTGAATCGTTCATTTTTCTGGCAATTTTAACACACACTCAAAGTGTGAAGAAAAGGATCAGCAACTAAATCGAACTGACTGATGAATATTTTCAACACATCAGAGAAAAAAACAAAAAACAAGACAAATCTATATGCCCATTATTAAGTGTAGTTATTTCCCCAGACAAGATGTAATTACTTAACACCACAAACGGCCCAAGATCTTTTTTTCTGGCCCGATGACCTTACGACAGCTTGTCCAAACAGTTTGATTTTTTTTTTTTTTGAGTTTGGAGGTCTATGGAAGGTTGAGTGCCCAAATAATCTGTCAACAGGAGCTCATTCACAGTGATCAAATGTAATGGCAAATGAGGACTTCTGTGACCCTTTTGCCCAATGAAACGTGCAGATGGAGCGAAGGGAAATCAATTCTACTCTTTCTTAAAATTGTGGTCATTATAAGACTGATTGTAAACCAATATGCCTTGCTACATTACTACAGAATTTTATTCAGCTTAGGCTGCTTTACAAGAATCATTAGGATTTTTATTGTATGTAATGTCTTAGTTTCTTGAGTGTGTAGCTTTATTTGCAATATACATTTTGGTACAGTTTCTCTGAAGTTATCCATAGTTAAATTTGCCATAAAATTCTTTAGATGGCATAATACCCCGTTTCACCAAGTTGTTGTAATGTTGAATTACTCCCTGCTGTGCATAATTCGAACAATCAGTGAAGTAGTTATTCCATTAAAATGGTTAATTTGTTTCTGTCTGCCAACATGGGCCATATTTTCCTCGTCCTTTTCTCTCTGCTTCTATCAATTAAAATCACATAATGAAGTGCAGTCTTTATGTAATAATGTATAGAGAAAATCCTGTTATGGTGGAATAAGACTGTTACAGATTGAGCAAATGTGGTCAGAGGATTTTTCACAGTTGTGTCATAGTTTGCCACAATATCTGGGCTGGTTTTCCCTGAAGTACACAGCAGGATTAAGTGTGTCTGTACCATTGGGGCCAAAGATGAAATGCTCGAAAAAAGAATAGTGAGGGTTGGGAATAGTGTGTGCCTGAAAGATGAATCTGAATGTCGTAGTGTTAGTGAGGTCGAACAGAGAAGGCAGAGTTGGAAGCCATTGTGTTGCGAGAGAGACTAGATCTAGCATGAATAATGGGAAGAGGTCTGTGGAAGATGAAGCCTTTACCTGTGGTCACTTTAAGGTGGCCATAGGTTTCTGACCTCTTTTGTCAATTGGCTTTGTGTATTGGCACACAAACCATTCAGTGCACATGGGCCATTTGTGTAAGTACATTTAGAATAACCACAATAGTGAAATTAGAAAACACTTTGGCCCGCAGCAATTTAAAGTCTTGTTGACACATACTTGCTAAGCACACAGCTGTGTTTAAGGAATACAGATGTGATCCCAGAAGCGCTGAGAAAGGTAAACAGGTCACTAATCCTTGTGATCCCTGCTGCCGTGTGTGGTGCCATGACCCACGACCTACAGTGTGACCTTTGGGAAACAAGAGCCTACCGCAGTAACCACACTTATAACTTCCTGTTTCATTCACTTAGGCTCTGGTCTGTAAAAAAAAAAAAAAAGTATTATACGACCATGTTGTGTGGTTTAATGTTGCTAATAAACGGAATTACTTTGACCTTTCAAGCAATTCAAGCACTCTGAAAAGAAATTATGAATTTACCCTGTCTCTTTTTCAACCGGTGGAGCCCTGCAGAAATCCTTTTATCGCAGGAGCAGATTTTAGTACTACTTAGTTTTGTTTATTTATCATGAAATATTTTGTCTCTTCTCTCAAACATTTCAAAGCTGAAACCATGTTTTCTGGATGGTGCGTTTATCTATTAATAAATATATGTATATATTGTTTTCAGGGCAATACAGTTCACAAAAAGTCCAATAAAGGAACATGTGGTGTGTTTGATAGCAGCCTACACCAGCAGGTGCTCAGTCCAAATCTGTATTATTACCCTAACCTCATCTGAGACTTATTTAACAACAAATAAATTATCCTTTCTATTACCAGACTTCCCATTAAAGACTAGTTGAGAGATTTTGCAATGGCAACACAAAGTAGAATAGTAGCAGCAAGTGTGTTTTGATAAGACACTTCCTTGTCTCAGTTTGTTTTAAGAAGGGCGACTGTTTCTTTCCAAACAAATGGCTCCGGGACCATTTTGTTTTGTGCTGACTTTGAGTGTCTGTTTGTATAAATGTCTTAGTCATCTTTATTAGTCATGAGTAGTGACAGAGTTTTATCAGAGCTCCGTGAGTTATATCAGGTCACATGTACCAATAGCGTGACAGCTCGGCTTTTGTTTGCTGTTGTGAAGATAGCCTCTTACTTATTTGGTGTTGAAGAAATACCTTCATCAGTTTACACACACGCACTCAAAAGGTTTAAGGTATCAGTCCGGGCTAATGTTTCACTCAAACAGTGGCAGGCAGACGGCAGTTTTCAGAACAGCAGCAAATGATAAACAGATTAGACAAGGGAGGCGGAAAAGAGAGGGCAGAACAGGCGGGAAAGAGCGCAGTGAGTGAGGTGGTTTTGCCGCAATAATCCAGCACACTGGCGGGACCTGAAGTAGTTTAAAATCAAACATGTACAAGCAGTGTACAAGTCCGACCTGTCAGTCACCAGCCACAAAAACAGGCCTGATGTGACCCTATTATATAAGCTTTTCTGTTTTCCTCGAGCTATTTCAGATGATATACTACTACTTCTTGTGTTGAGCACCTTTTCTTTGTATAATGTGTCAGTCTTTGCCAAACCTTCACACCTTTATGTTGTTTCTGTTTTTATATTTTGCTGCTTAACCATTCGATGTACTTAGAAGGCTAAGTGGAATGTCAAGATCAGGCTTTTGCTGTTTTTCGCAAGTAGCTTTCTTTAAATACAATTTTAACATAAGAGCTTTTATTTTTAGGACAATACTGTGTTTAGCTCAGAAGCTGCTTATTGCACTTAAGGTCATGCAGTGTGACGGGTGTGACCGAGAGCGAGTCTTCCGCTTACATGCATTACCTGCTGTGTGTCTTAATGAGTCTATCATTGTGAATAGGCTCAGTTTAAACAACAGGAAATCAGGAAAGAACGAGTCATTAACTTCTCAACAAGCTTTGAGTACACCTTCATGAGTGTTTGTAGGAGAACGGGTCTTGTCATAACGGCTCTTGGCAGCCCCTGACACATCCTTGTCTTATTGGCACTTCCTTTGGATTATGCTTAATTTCCTTTTCTCGCTCACAGACAGACACACACAGGAAGCCTACAACTTTACTATAATTACTGGAGTTATGGGTGGGGAAAATTAAAGATACATAAAGCACACCGACACTTGTGAAAGTGAATGCATGTGTCCTGAAAACATGTCTGAGCAACAGTGAAACTCTAAACCTTACAGTGATCACAAAGAGCAGGTGGCGAAACAACCCATCCCTAAACACACCCTGTCATGAGCATCCAAAATAAAATAGGTCTCTCATTCTTCGCTTGAAGCACATATCAATTTAACAAGCTTTATTTTGGTTTATTGTCGGCTTGTCTGTTTTATGTTACTAATTTGTTGTGAGCCCAACTACAAAGTGGTGAGTCAGTATTGTCCTTAGCTAATTGATTATTCCTGAAACACCATGTGGAGTTGACTCATAGACTTTTTTTTCTTAGGTCTACTTCTTATATTTGCTAAAGATTTGCTGATAATTATCAGATACAAGTGTGAATAGGCTCTCACTCAGAACTTTGTCTATCTAGAAATATAAAAGCAATCAAACCTCAAACTGCAATAACTTATAGCTTGGGAAGTAATTGTTGTATTATTTAAATTGTATAAAAAACATATTTAAGAAAATTAAACCCTAGGTTGTTGTACATGAACAATATTGGTCCTCAGTCATTATTGATAAATCACTAACCCAACCAGAACCTGATCAAATAATAATAAAAATCAAAAAAGGTGTAAGAAATGTGAAATAGTAGCACAAAGTGAACATTTGAACAGCCAGCAACAGAAAGTCAATAAACAATCCTGTTATTTGCTTATGTGCTCACATGCCATGCATGGTCAGCTGATACTGGGGTACATCTAATAACACAGTTGCGTCTCACTGTCTGACTCACCTGTGGCTCTCGCACTCTCTGCCTCCTCATATTTCTCTTGTCTCGTGTGTGTTTGTGTGAGTCACTGTCTTTGAAGGCTCACAGTTTCTTTTACAGTTTCAGTGAGTATGTTGAGTGACTGCCCTTTGAGTCATGCTTTGAGTTTCTTATTGTACACATTTATTATAAGATTTTCATTGACAGACAACATTACTACTTTGTTGTTTACTGTGTTGTGTACATAATACAAAATTGTTCCTTGTTGCCCCCAAGGAAGTTTTGCCGCCAAAACCTGAAGTTCTGGTTACATGATATAATGTTTAGCCTTGTTAATGTATTAAGCCTTTTGGAATGCACCCTCGACACCTAATGTGTTTGATGTAGACAGTTGAGTAGCTGTAGGCCGTTAGACAATCCAGTTGGACAGTTACAGAAAAATGCTTTAACTGTCGTCAAACATTCTTTTCATTCATTTTTGAACTCAAACATAAAGCGTTTTTGAAGTTTAGACATCTAGGCAGATTATCATAAAAGCTTAATACAACGTCAATGAATAAAATAAATAAGTGGAGACCCCTTTATAATCATATGCCTTTATGTCAGATTGCAGCATGTTTCCAGTTTTAAACTGATTAACTTGTTGTGATGTGTATCTCTGTTTTGGAGAAATCCCACATTAAAGAGCCACTAATTGATTTTTTCTGACAGGTTCTTACTCACTCTAAATCTCTGATGCTCTGATGCTAGTGTTGGGCTTCACTGACTGTCAGCTTAATGATTCATAAAATGATAAGTTAGTTAAAATAATTAATCAGTTAATTACCTGTCTAACAGAAAACAACTGACTTCAACATCAATTAAAAGTCTTTAGAGCGACACCAGTATTTATCTTTGATTTCTGCAGTGACTGGTTTTTATGGTTTATTTTGGTTGATTTACCATGTCTCCATATCTGTTGAGTTTAATGGGTGTAAACTAAAGCTGACATGATAACATAAGCCTAAAGGTTTAGCTATCTGATAACATCCTCTCTTTAGCCCACAATAAACATGTATTTGACATGCATTTCTTTTAAATGTCTGTGGAAGACTGCAAAAAGGCTTGCGCTTAACCAAGCTAAGTATTCATTTGATTTGGGTGCCCCTTTTATGTTTGACATTTATCTGGCGCTCTGATGTTATCAACTTTTGCTCGGGTCAAGTCGGCCCCGTGAGCCAAGATGATAGATGACACACTGAATCTGTGCCAGTGTTGGATTAAATTGAAATAAAGTGCAAATGGCCAGTCCATTTAATGATGATGGCTAGACAGTCACAAATGTGTGAGCACTTTAATGTCTTTCTCATCAAAATGTTGAAAAGGGGAGAGAAGAAAAGTGTCCACAGCCTCGCCACTTTGAAGTACAGTACAGTTGAGTTTGGTATGGCTTGATTGTGTTTTTATACGATATAAATCAACTTAAAGTGTTGAAGAGGAATGACTCTGTAGTAAAACCAGAGGCTTTAGTAATATAACATGATGATATCGATGTATATGAATGACATTGTTGGCCACACACACTCCACATTTGACTCACATTAGTAGCACCCAAGTCAAGGTAACCAAGGGATACAATGGTTTAAATGAATAAATCAAGAGCTGTAAGATTCAAATTCTAACTAATAGCTCAAATACATGTTAAAAAAAATAACATAAGCTTTTATTAAAAGACCAAGAAAAGGTGTTATGAGTAAAAGATGTCCCATTTTCTCAGTCTGCCTGCACAGTCTGTGGCTTTAATATCTGTTTCACTGCGTTAGTCCAAAAGGGTGCTGAAAACCAAACAGTAGTGTACACTCATTTTGGTATCCTTCTAAAGTATTGATGATGGAAACACAAATGAATGTGCTTTTTCCCAACATCCATACGGTAAAGCCCTTGAATTCCCAGATCTGTGTCTCTGCAAGCTGTTCACATGCAGACTGTAGCCAAACACCTCACTGCTACTCTCCATGATATGTGCGTATGTGTGGGTAGGTGGATGGATTTGTGGCGTCTGCATTCTCATTACCCTTCTCCGAGCCTAATGAACTATGTGTGTGGAAGTGTGTGTGTGTGTGTTAAATTGAACTGCAGTTCTGCTCTGCTGTGTTCGGCCTGTTTCATTAAATGATAAAGTTTACTGATGACTCCAGCGGGATCATTATTTACTTGGCTTTCCATTCATTCCGCCACACCGGGCACAATCTTTACAAATGACCTGCTACATGGAGAGACAGAGGTTATTTTGCACTGCAGGTTAAAAGACAAATGACTTATTCACTTAGGAGACCCGCAGCATATCCAGCATGTTCACGAAACCCATTTGGAATAGTGTGTTACAAAAGCTAAAGAGGAATATTCAACATTATGTAACAATTGGTTTTTGTCAGTGTACAGTCTAGACCTGTTTGTTAACCATACAGCACCACTACTTTTCAGAAGAACACTGTGGAAAAAAAAATGTTCCTGTTCCGGCTTCTGAAGACTTATAGATCTCTGTTTTTTGCCTAAGGGCCCAAGTTCAAAGAGGCTGCATTCCATGTGGGATGGGTCGAAGATGATCTTACCAGTACACTTCTCTTCCCAGATGGAGCTTGATTGTGTGTGCATTGGGGGTTTCACAACAGTATATATGGTATAAGTGTAATAATATCACTCGACAATCCACTCCAACTTCCTGGTTCACAATGTGGAGCACAGGAGCATGGCACTGAGGTGAGAATGAGCCAGAGAGAGACTGGATGAGAGGTCTTTGTGACAGTTTGACAGCTCCTCCAAAGCCAGCTAAAGCCATCACCTGCCTCATTCTGTCTCTTCACCAATACTTCATCTGTCACCTCTCTGCTGTCAAACACCTTTCTGTTAGTGTTAACCTCTTTAGCTTCATGGGATGTTTTTTTTTTTTTTTTTTTTTTCCGCTTTGCTGTTTGTCGCAGCAGTACAGCGTCAAAAAAACAGGTGAGTTTTTCTAAGCTGCTGAGTAAATAGTCGAGTGTTTACTGTATAACTTGTTAAATGCCGTTCTTAATGCCAATTACTTTAATGGCAAATTGTGAGCCAGTGTTGTGATGTTTGAAATCCTTCTATCTGAACAGTCACCTGGCGCCACTCGAGCTAGTTCTGACAGGCCTGTCCTTCATCAGTGAGGCTAGTGTGAAGAAAGTAAGCGCTTACTCGGTTCTCTCTTTCTGGTACCCTGTAAATTGAGCTGCGACATGACAGTGCCATTACCGCCAGCTGTCACCGCTAAATCAAACACTTAAGGGTCTGAATCATTACTACTACTTCTCACAAGAGTTTCTATTTTCCCTTTTTTCTGTGTCTTCTAGGGTATGAAGAGAGCGGTTTCTCTTAGATGCGCCAGTATAAAAGAACCCCTGCAAAATGCACACATGAAAGGGGCTCATTTTCACAGTGATAAGATAAAGTTAAAAAGTAATGGCATTTGTCAAAAACAGCATGAAACAAATGAGATTGAAAACAACAGTTAAGTGAGTTGACAAATGACTGCCCTGGATATGGCATGAATGTTTAATCTACTCCGCTGTCAATTTTCCTTTAAATTTATTTCAGGCAGCAGTCATGATATCGGTTCCGCTTATGACATGTGATATGTGTGATGTGTGTATGCACTCCTGAGGTTTTGATCATATCTTCAAAGCAGGTTTAATCTTGTGTAAACCCTCTAAATAAACATGCAGATGGCCCTTCAAACTGCCCTGTTGGATGTGCTGCATGGTGAAGCCAGATCTGATGAGCTAAATGCTTGATGTTTTCATAATATTCACACGATTTGAAGTTCATTACTGCCAGAGATCTATGCCACATGCAAATTAAAATGGCTTCAACACTTTGACAAACTAACAAAGTACAGTGGTAATTTTAATTTACTGCTCACTGTTTTTCGAAGTTGGGTATATGTATAATGGATGGAATATACTATACATTTTAGTATGTGAAACAATACACAGCCTATGTTTGACTTAAACACAATTTTCACACATTATATTATGGGTTGCTAATCTTCAAAGTGGTCCCAGCTGCTCTTAACTCCCCCTTTTTCACACTTGCATTCACATTAGAGCCGTCATAACACATGTTGATATTTTTTATAGAAGTATAGTTTTTATAAGTGAGTAGTATTCATTTTGTCTCCCCAAAGCAGAGTTTTTACCATCCATATCTTTTTCCTACAACTTCTTTCCTTGCTCTGTCTCCACTGACTCCTACGCTGCCGTGGCCCCAGTGTGCCACACATTATCATTTCACAGAACAGACACACAGCTCACAGTGCAGCACAGATGGGCGGCATTGGCTCTTTCTGACAGATGAATAGGTAAATATTTACCTTCCCAGATTGTCTTTCTTCTCTCCTCGTCCTTCCATTCCTCCACCCATCGCCTACCTCTATACACTCATGGCTGTCATTTTTCAGGGTTTTTCTATCCCAGTGGTCTTGCCTTCATCTTATCGCAAGAGGCGCTCACAGGCATCTGTTGTGCAAACACGCTTGCATACACATGAATATATTTTGAATATATGATTAAGAGGATAGTTTTGTTTGTAAGAAACCTCATTCACTCACTCCAGCAGTAGTGCGACTGAGCGAAGGCCTCCACAAACAAAGAGTTGATAAGAGCACAAGACAATGGCCTGTTTTATGAAGCTTGATTCAGCCTGCTGAGGCAAACAGGGACTTGCTGTGTGCTTATCTGGATTTTAATTAGCAGACTTTAGTCTCCTATGAACACATTTTCCAGTGTAAATGCTAGCCTAGACCAGTGGTACATTATGGCTAATGGAGGCCTCTGTCATAAAGGATGGGGTCTATCAGTCTCAAAGGAGGAGAAGTAAAATTAAATCAGAACACACAAGCACACACCTTTATTTAATGACAATAATGATAATAGTACTATTATTGAGTCAAAGCAGACAGCTCTCAGTCATTTGTTTTTTAAATAGGTTTAAAGATGCTGCCACACAGATTATTCAGTGGAAAAATTAATCAACCGAATACAAATGATACGTTTTCATGACATTTTTTCTTGATGGTAACATGATTTTTACAGATATCCAACTACAGTAGCTTTCTCCAGAGACGTAATAATTACAGACATACAAGAGTAAACATGTGGCCATCCTTCTGTTCCTCAGAATACATCTGAAATGCATTTTAATCCAAGCTGTTAGAGCACAATGTTAAACAAGAAAACACTATAAATTAGATCAGATAATAATTCAATTTTTTATTATAATTTTAATAATTTTCTATAGAAATATGAACTGTATTTTCCGGACTATAAAGCGCACCTAAATATAAGCCGCACCCACTAAAATTTAAAAGAAATATATATTTTGTCACATATAAGCCGCACCGGACTATAAGCCGCCGATATCCAGGCTGAGAAATAAGATATTTACATAGAAAGATTTTGTACCATAAGTGTTTATTCATATACCTGAACTGATTGTTTCCGAACAGTGCCTTTTAACACGGCAGTAAAAGTGCTGATCAAACAAAACAGAAAAGTCATTGATGGTTTTATTCATCTTCCTCCTGTGCACTAAAACCAAGTTTCTTTATTTTTCTTCCTCCTGCGTACTGAAACCACTGAACACCAAGCCACTGTCACTTTTTCTTCCTGCGCACTGTTAAAGCGCAACTGTGCAACTATTAAAGTCGCTTCATTGTCCCGTGCACTGAAACCACAAGTAACTATTCATCTTCCTCCTGAGCAATGAAACTACTGAACACCAAACCACTGTCACTTCATTTGTTTTCCATTGTGAGGGTGTAAAAATATGACCGTATTTTGCTGTTGTGCGTCTTGGGTTGCATATGCTAAGAATAAGAACTGGCGCTTTCTTGTTTGTATTACCGCTGCCTGTCTCGTTTTTGCACTTCCTGCTAGAGCTGAAGAAAAATTAATAGAAAAGCCGCATCTCTGTATAAGCCGCATGGTTCAAAGCGTGGGAAAAAAGTAGTGGCTTATAGTCCGGAAAATACAGTAATGCAATATATTTTTTCTAAAGCACATGGTAAATATCAGTTGAGTAGTTGAAGTGAGTCAGAAGGACCAAGTCATGGCCCTTTCACTTCTTTTATCCTTAATGTCTACTGTCTTTGTTTTGCAACGGTTATACTTTAGTGTTCTCACGTTAAAAACTAGACTAACTGATATCAGCGTGTAATCAATACTAATCGTTGTTAACTCCTTCAGTGGCCTGACGTAGCAGATAATGTCTCTAGTGATAAATCCTTTTCTGTTCAGTTGTTTTATCTCTATTTCACACACCAAATAGAACCTTCTTGCTTTGTCAGTGTTTTTGACTTGTACTCTTAATAACACAAAAGAGTGTTTTTCAGATCTGCTTGATCCAATGATCTCTTACAATTGTATTTTACACCCATGATATAGTCAAACGTTTTTCTTATACTCTGTTAAAACAAAAAGAATGCTTTAATTTTTGGTAAATTTTGTTTTACTTTAAAATAAACTTTTTATTTCTTTTTCTCAGTTTTAAATTGCCCCCAGAAGTAAAATTGAAAGCAAACAGCACTAAAGCCTCATCTTTTGTCTGCCTTTTTTTGCTCCTGTTCTGGGCCTGTTTCTCTGGATCTTCTCACACTCTGTTTTTGAAAGGTGATCTATAACAAGCCACATTTCTGCTGTCTGGTTTTAACAAGGCGAGTATCAGTGTGGTTCTTGTTCATTAGTATCACACATCACACCTCCATCACCCTTAGATCTGCAAGAGACAGAGGTGTCAAAATGACTGTGTGTGCATGTGTCTGCTTTGTGGCTTTTATTTTTTTTCTTCTCTCCCTCTCAGCCTCCATCTTTATGAAAAAGCTCTAAAGCCAATTCACACCAGTCTCTATCCATGCTCTTTCTCTCTACACTCTATCTCTATGTGTTACTTTGCCCTGGCCAGAATCAAACATTTTTCCCAGTAATGGTGTAGATTTCCTCAGTACTGTAGAAAGACACTAGCGAGATATACTATCACTCCTAATATAGACTAGAACTGCAGCAAATTATTTTGAAGAACCACGACTCAATGGAGCCAAAAATGTATTTTTCTGGTAATTTATTATTGTTTCCCTCTGCGCTTAATAAAAGTATATCTCATTAATATTTACTGCACCCACTAATAATGGGTCCACTTACAATTAGTGACTGTAGTTTACTGTGATTGAAAAAAAATGCTTTTACATAATTGCATTGAATGTACAGCGTTTACACTTCCCTTGTGTAAATCCTGGGAAATGTAGAAGTCTGGGCTAACACAGTAGGAAACTTTAGTCTTTGTGTAAATTTTTCTGTTTTATGTTGTCCATCTTGATAAATTATTTAAAGACTTATTTGCAGTAATCTATTTTAATTACTTAAGTTAAACCATCTATATCAAGTTATATATACCATAAGAGCTTTAGAATATAAAAAACAATAATTTATTTGTATCTGTTTTTGCAGACTTTTAGCTTCTTAATTCATTGAGTTGTACTTTTACTTCGGATAGTTGTCTGGGAGATCTAAGAGGTCAAGGATGCCGCTAACCGCGGGCCATTGATTAATATTAATGACCAGACGCCAATTGGAAGTTATCAATAGGTCAGAGGTTATCGCGGGGTTGCAGATGCAGTAAGTTAATGTAATTAAAGATGCATCATGTTGTTGATTGCACGGAAAAGGTCTTTGTTGAGCTGTCTTTGCTTTCTTTGTCTACTGTTTGCTTCTCATTTCTGCGGCTGATTGTACATGCTGCAGCTGTCCTTGGGATGTGTACCAATGTTGTTTATCTGTACTTCCTATTTTATTTTATCCAAAGTGATGTAGAAGGAAATCTGGTTTTCTGTTGCAAATAAATCCTGTCTTCTCATAGAATCCTCTTGTTATTGGACTTTACATTAAAAAGCTATTGTGTGGCTCTTATCCACCACATCTGAGGCTTGTACAGGCAGATTTTTATCAAAGCCTGCTAACAGTGAGCAGTACTCAGACTTAAAGATACTAGCACAAACAAGCATATAATAGCTTGTATGTTTTTACACATTGTTTTGGCAGCTGCAATGACTTAGACTTGATGCTCTCATCTCAACACTGTCAATACAAACAATATACACACAGTTGATCAATGCATCTATTCCTATTCCCTATCGACTTAGAATAATCCTATGAGTGCAGTGGTCAATAATCACTAGCTAATGATTGGCAGCAGAGGTTGCTAATCAGGTTTTGATTGGAACGAGTCCTTAGGGAAAACTTTTCCTGTTTTCTTCTTGTTTTTCTTCAAAGATCAAAATGGTGAAATGTCTATTAGTCGTAGATCCAGATGTAATGAACAGCAAAGGCAGAAGTCAGTTATTGCTTTTTGGGGCACCTTCGGCACTACATGCAGAAAAAAAATATTCCAATTGCTGTTTGTGTGTCTCTTCAGGGTTCCAGGTGTAACTATTGCGACAGATATCATCTGCGGTTTCCCTGGTGAGACAGAGGAAGACTTTCTAGAGACTATAGAGCTGGTTAAGTACTACAAGTTCCCCAGCCTCTTCATCAACCAGTTCTACCCACGGCCCGGTACACCTGCCGCTAAGATGGACCAAGTGCCTGCACATGTGGTAAGAGCACAACCAACCAAAGACCTCTCCTGACTAAAACGTCCACTATACACTCTCTCAGTTCAGAAATTTAGAACAAAGAACTACAGGGTAATGGATTCTTAAGACCTATATGTGTTACATCTTTTTGTAATTTTGTATGGTAAATATATAAATAGGAAGTAAAATTTCAAAAAGTACAGAGTAATCGACACTCATCACGCTGGTTTATGTCCCATTGTTTTCTCCATCTGTAGTCACACTGAATTTCTCTCTTGTTCACTGCCAAGTGAAACAATTAGAGGCTAATGAACCTGTAATTGTTGTAAAGCTGTGTCAACGTTCTGAGACTGCAAAGAGGAGACCGAGACATTGAACACATCAATTTGTGCCATGCCAGCTTCATATTGTCTGACATCATTTTCACATTTCTATGCAGGTTATACTCAGTTGCACTTTATGTGATGATTAAGTGTGCTCTTTTTTGTGGAAAAATCTACAGCACTTTTTGTTACTTTAGTTTGTTTAATCTGAAACATAAGGTACATTTCCTTCATGTACTTGATAATCTTTGATCATATTCTTGAGCATGACCTCCAGTGCTGTACCCTATGCTATATTTTCTGTCTCTTTTGGCATTTGCTCTCTATTCCTCTTTACCATCAAAGTGTTGACACATCTCTTTCAAGTGGAGTGTCTTCATAAGTCATTCTCTTTTTCCCTCGTCCCTCATTCCTTTCTTCATACTCTGAGGAGCAGCTGAGTGTGTCTTCGAGGGATCAATCCCCAGACAGACCACATCGCTGCCTCTCCCCTTATCTTTTCTCCTTCCTGTTCTTCCTCCTCCATCTGCCTCCTCTGACTTTTATTGTCAGCAGTTGTATGTCAGCATGCAACCAGCCTTTAAGCTCTTTGATTGTCAGATGGTGGCATTGTGCTGATTTTCTCTGAAAACTGTTTTTGCAATATCAGCATTTTAGTTTGGATGAAAAAAAACACTAACAAAAAGACAAGTCACATTTTTTATGTGATTACTCTTGTGTATACACGTTTAAATGAGTAAAAAGACAAAGATGGGTAAGCGCTAGCTAGCTTTGTTCGAACCATACACCTGCATTGGTAGATAAAGCTGCACACAATGTCCCATCATCAGTCAGTGTGCACCTGTTCACACACACAAACATAGAGGAAGACAGACGCACATACATAAAGCGTATGGTGGCAGCTAGGCGACGTACAGGCCGTGTAGGGTCAGTCATTAATAAAGTGAAGCAGATGGTTTGTCTGGAACACAAGTGTGTTGAATAACCACGGGAGGGATGGATGGAGCAGGAAGCACAGACAGAAGGAGGCCCTAGAAGACATTGTACATGAGGCAGAAGAGCTAAAGGGGAAACAGAGATGGATGGAGGAACTAATGTAAGATATAAAATAACAGCCGAGAGGACATGGGAGGACGCTTTTGTCTTTGAATTTTGATTGGCCACCACAAGCATTCATCTGCTGTGAATAGCAGCTCCTGGTTATAAGTGTAATTGTAACTTACAACACTCCACTCCATACTGCACAATGGAGTAAAAGAAACAACACATTTCTTGTCAGTTCAACAACATGTATTTGGGGTCTTTTTAGAGTAGACTGCTAAGTCAACATTTTTAGAAAGTTTCAAAATTAATTTGATCATAATGCAACAGTGGTCTCTATTTTCTAACATTAATTTTTTTTTCATAGTCTATTCAGAGTGATTATTGAAATTGATGCTATAATGACTGCTTAATTTATTTTGAATATATTAAATTGGTGCCTACGCTATAGAATAGTAACCAAAACAAAACATTTTAAAATATTTATGCAGCTGTCCTTTTAAGACTGTAATGTAATAACTTTTGCATACTCTTAATTAAGCCTTAATTACTATTATTTTACTGCTTGTGTTTCAACATATTTACTACACATCAGTAATTTAAGACTGTCTATTCTAGAAGACTTGAAGTACAATAAATCCAGTCTAGTATGTGCTATGAAATGCACAAAGACCTGTCCTCTGTGAATGTAAACAGCAATATATAAAAGCTGGTCTATCTGGGAGAACACAGGTGTATGGTAATATGGCTAGGGCTCACCTTTCGTAATAGGTGAACATGGAGGATGGATGGGAGAACAGAGTCAGAAGGAGGGAAAAGTAGACCACAGGGATGCAGGAATGGGGGACAGAGGGAAGCATGCTGAGAATAAAAGGATGTGAATGCTATTAACTCAGATCTCCATAATCATCCCCAGGTGACTAGAACTTAGCCTTGATAAATGGAGTAGCTGAGCAGAGACTGTGTGTGAAGCCTAGGCTTGTGTGTGTGTGTACTGGGCTGTCTGTTAAAATGTAAGAAGGCGTTAAAAGTGAGCAGCTGCATGAGACTGAACAAGAGAGAAAAAGTGATCGAGGAGGAGAAGAGCTGTCTTGTGGGGCAGTGTTTTTAATTTCCCCAGGTTGTAATTGGTTAAGAACTCCATTACCCAGGAGGCACCAGTGCAGCAGCTGTCAGTGTGAAACAGCTGGCCAGCCACTAGTAGCTTTATCTCATAGCTTCACTATCATTTATCTACGCCTGGACACACACACTCAAACGTATGCTTTTACCCCTTTGCTGTCTCCAAGCAGAGCCCTTTTCTCACACATATCAGGGGACATAATAACACTTGACTAAAAGCAGTCTAACAGGTATTAAGGTTGAGTTAATGGTTAAATTCCTGTCTGAAGCCAGGTTGATTAATGATGTCCTGCTTTGCTAATAATGCTAACACACCTGCACACCTAGGTTATCAGACGGCTGTTCACTGCCCTGCTGAGGTTAACCAGCAACTAAGACAAACATGTATGGTCTTCAGCAGATTGTTTGGAAAACATAAGATTTAATTGAGTCATGTAAGGTTGGTTTACTCACCGAAATTTATTACATACCTTCATGTCCCCCTTGACAACATCCATAAGGAAAAAAAAGTTATAATTTGAAAAGTGACCTTGTCAAAAGAGAATTCAGCCAAAATCAGTATGAACTCTCTCTTCAGATTCTTTAGGGAATATGCTAATGTCTGTACTATACTATCCACACAGAGTGCCGAGGGTGTAGGCTCTATAGCACAGACATCTGTCTGTCATTATGAAAAGACAAACAGACATGTATGAGTAAGCCAGAGGCGATGTCAAGATCACTGTTACCTTGCCCCACAACACATAAGGCACTCGCATACACATTTCTATTGCCTTCTCTATTTCTCCTGATGTGCATAAAACATGTTTTCTGAAATACAAATAAACATACGCCAGTGAACTCAGCGCAGGCCCTTATGTGCGGCTTCATGTAAAGATATACACTTTTTCTCCCTCTAAACAGTATATGTTTATGCTGCAAATACACACCACGAGTTTAGAGTCAGTGTGAGTACAAGTGTATACAACCATGTAATGTCACTTCCCGTTAGATGCAGCATCCGTCTCAAGCGACAACAACAGATGGACGTCATAGTAACAACCATCGTTCATCATCACCTCAATGACAGGTCCACAGACACACACTTACACACAATGGCTTTGCATTGCTAGGTTGTCACCAACACAACCTCGACAGCATGCTAGATTAACTTCTCTGGTTGATGGACCATGTTCACACACACACACACACACACACACACACGGACACTCTCACACTTACAGTACACCCACAAATTGTGCATTTTATCATCAACCATGTAATGCTTTAAGAATTGTAACCATGTTAACACATCTTACACTTTCCTCCTGTGATGGTGAGTCATGTGACAGGTCAAAGTTCTTTTTTCAGTATTATGATTTTTTTTTTAAATCTTTTTTGCCTTTACTTCTTTGCTTATTATGCTTTTGTCAAAAAAGTATAATTAAAATATATATTTTAAATGCTACAACCATTCAATGGAAAGACAGACTTTTCAAAATCAGTGTGTAAAAAAACTTGGATGTGGATGTGTTGCTCTATGAGACTTTCCTGCAAAAAATATGCACAATATCTAAAAACAGCAAATGGACTTGCTTGACCGTGCTTAAATAGGTATATGTGTGTTTAATACGTACAGCCTAGACCTGGCTGTCACCTTTTCAATAACGTTTGCTTAGGCCTCTGAGCACATTTACAGAAGATGCAGTTTCACCTTGATTCTAAATAGCAACCATTAGAAGCAATTTTGCAGCCAACTCCCCAGTGTGAGCTGCATGGAAATAGCTTTTGATCACATCCACAATTGTAATATTGACTGATAACACAACTACTTTAATTTCTCTGAATGATTTTTATCATTACTTAAATAGGAAGCAATTGCCTACTCCTTATTTCAATAATTTATTTGATTTGTTTTTGTAGAGCCATCTTTTTACCGGGTTTGTAAAAATGTAGCAGGTAAATTCATTTAGATGTAAAGCATGTGTGAGTGAGAGTTAGCACAGTGTTGCAATGAGCCTATGGTGTATTTTGAGGCTATGTGGGCTCATGGACTGAGTAAATTCAGCTGGGAGCTCACAGGGTTTGAAAAATCCTTACCTGCGGTTACATCTGTCTTACTCTTACACATACACACACTCAAGTGAATACAGAGTGATGGTGTGAATGATGAAAAGTTGGCAAGAGGAGAAAGGATGGTGTTGAGGAGCAATGATGAGAGCATTGTGCTCACCGAAGGTGCTCCAGGCAGAGTGAGTGAGAGAAAGAGATCTTGGAGGTATAGACGTATAAGGAAAGGGTGGGGGACAGAATGATTAGTATGAGTTTTTTCCTCCGACTAGAAGAAAACACAGGGAGCCATGGAAAGGGAAAAAAAGAGATGAATGGGGATTTAGAGATTCAAAGAGCCCTTTGGAGAGTCAGTTAAAAACAAGGATGGAAGAATAGTTGGTGAACAGGGCCAGTGATTATAGGATTGAATAGAAGAGAAGGACCCATAGTGAACAAGACATGAACAGTAGCAGATTATGCAAAAGAGAAATGGTGAAGGGGTAGAGAATAAGGCAAGAGTTAGATGAGAGGTCGCTAATAAAGAATTGTAAAAGAGAAAGTTAAGATGGCAGTGGACTTAAGACATTTACTACTAGAACTTCTTAACATTTCTTGCATAAAGCGATCTTATAGTATAAGTATAGCAAACTATACTTATTTGGCCTTTGTTATCCTCTGCTCCATGAATGCTAAATGGAATTACTACAGCCTGTTTTGTAGTTCAAAACTTCTGTTAAAACCATTTATACTGATTTCTACATGCATCCACTCATCTCCGCCCTTGAGCTCTTCCTGCCTATCTTGAGGCTGCATTCATCTGCTGTTCTTTACTCTATAATGATGTCTATATGTGATAGCTGGGCAACTTGTAAGTTGTTGCTGCATATGTAGAAGTAGGGCCTTAGGACGCTTAAAGCAGATTATTATTGTATGAAATACACTCCCTTCAGCTACAGTTGCACATATCCTTCCCTTTAGCCAGGCCTGGCATAATCAGCAAGCTAATTAGCGTTTTTTTGTAACTGCATTGGCCTTGTATAACTGATTGCATTAACAAGTGGCACATATCAAACAGTCATGTCTCCTACTTTGCATCTCATTACACATTAAGGGAACTGGGGTTTAAGACCAGAGTTAATCACAAAGAAAGCAAGAAAAATACAATTTTACTATTGAGAATATGAAAAATGTCCACATGGAGAAGTGCTAACAACTTTATTTTCCACTTCATTTCTATGACACTGAATCATCAATTGTGCATAAATAATATCTAAAAAAATGTATTTTTTTTCACAGAAAAAGCAGCGGACAAAAGAGCTGTCACAACTCTTCCACTCATACAACCCATATGACCACAAGGTAAGAGCTATCCCTCTCTCTTAAAGCTGCTAGTCTCACCTAGGTGTGCTCATTCTCCATCTATTTCTTAATGGGAGGAACTCGGAGCCTCATTCACCTTTAGTCCACAAGTCTTCCATTGACATACCAGCACTTGTAGGTCACCCTTGCTATATTGTCTTAAAGGCTGAGTGATGAGTTTGTCATCTCCTCGAGATGGACGCCTCTTGTCAGCAATCTAGTGGATGAGGACAGCTGAAGTGTTGCCTCCTGATTACATTGTGTGTGTGTGTGTGTGTGTGTGGGTAAGAGTGAGTGTGGGCAAGATTGAATCCTAAAGTCACAGATAAATCTTCTTAGCTGTGTATGTGTGTGTATATTCAGGCGTTTGTGTGTGCACTCACTCATCCATTATGAGGTTAACATCTGACAGCAGATTGAACATGGCTCTCTTCAGGCATGCTTATGATGATGAGACCCTTGTGACAACACAGGGTGGCTGTGTGCATTGAGTTCCTTTATAAAGATGTCCTTCTGAGACTGCCAACCCTATGACAACAGCTGTCACCACATTTTTTGCTCACACTGGAGAAAGAAGAGATTGCAATTTTCTCAATAGAATACCATTTTATTTTCTTAAGGTGACACATGCTGTTCTTATTACCCAGTTTTATTACCCAATAATTATGATGGCATTTGCACTGGCCTGCAAACCATCCCAGATCAGATCTTTTTACGTCAAATGGCCAAACATGGGATCTAGTCTAGACTCTGGCAGCTTTTACATGTGGTTCCAGTCAGATCTGTTTTTTAGTAAATATCTGAGCAGGTAAATTCATGTGATTTCTCTGTTACTTTATTCACATTATAGTGTTGACTGTTCCCCACAGATACTGACCAATGTACAAAATTGGTGGTGTGAACTGCAGTAAATCCATGCCTGCAGATGTGAGAAACAGGACCATGTAACATATGTAATGGCGCCCTGCTACTGCACTGCAGAGTTTAAGTGCTGGTGATTGAAGCGTTCCTTGCAAATGTCACACAGCATAATTTAGCAAAGCTTCGGCTCATCTTTGCAGAGTTTTGCCTTGAGTGGAGTTTGTGCCTTTAGTGCAATTGTTATATTTTACGCACTAATTAACAGGATATGAGAGAGATCACGTTTTCTGTGTGGCAGCCATGGATCTCTGCCTCCCACACACTGAAACACACACTTTTTCCATAGAGGCAAACTAATAATAGTTTCCTCATGTGCTTCCGTAAAAATGGATAAGGACATACACAACAGAAACATGAAATTTAAATAAAAGTTTCTGAACAATAACTTTTCATTTTATTTAGGCTTTGTCTATCCAATGTACTTTCATTTTCAAAGTTAATGCTGAACTGAAACAATCCATGCAATTTTTGAAATATCTAGTCCATTTTCGTAATTGT
Organism: Rhyacichthys aspro; assembly: GCA_036850595.1. Lineage (NCBI taxonomy): Eukaryota > Metazoa > Chordata > Actinopteri > Gobiiformes > Rhyacichthyidae > Rhyacichthys > Rhyacichthys aspro. The sequence continues at coordinate 10,249,323 of CM072163.1, read as the reverse complement.
TTTCAACCCAAGTTAATAAAATGGGGTTCTCTATACTTAAAGGATAAACTTTGTCAAAGGATCTTTGCTAATATGTGAAGATTTATGTTCAAATATCTCGTGTGTCTACCGTGTAGCGCAGCGTTCAGCCTTTTTACCTGTAGGTCTCATTGTATTTCCATAGATCATGTTGATGTGAAAATAAATCCCTTTGCATTACAAACCCAGATAGCCGTGAGATACGATTTAATGATAATAAATCTAATGTCAAGCATGTTTCCTCCCTGATCAACCACTGTTCCGCCTGCCCTTGCCCATGTCCACACACCGAGGAAATGCTGAGGGAAATCAGCTGGATTAAGCTCCCACATAGCCGTTAGATAGAAATAAATGAAGTCTGATAATGTCCCTCATTTTACATTAACTTGCCTTAGGTGTCTGCCCTTTAGCTTACGGTTTATGTAAGGACATTATGTGTTTACTAATAAGTGTGTAGTGAGTGTGTGAGGGAAGACCACAAAGATTCAAAGAGGAAGGGAAATTAGTGTTTCACACCCATTATTGCTAATATGCATCCTCCTATACGTACTGAAAGGTCATTAATAAAGACTGAGTGGGGTGGGGGTTGTGGAGCTTCATTGTTCCATTGCTCCAGGCAATGCACTTTTCCAAACAATGTTTTACAAGGACTAATTGCTTTATGTCTTTCTTCTTTTCCTCACATTATTTTTTCTTAACATCCATCTTTTTCTTTCAGTGTATTTAACAGTATTATACCTAACGGTGTGTTTGTGTGTGCAGGAGTGTGTGTTTGTAATGATTAATGTGAAGTATCGTATAGCCAGATGGTGCTGAACAAGGCCCATCCATCAACAATGAAAAGACCAGTGGGCAGAAAGCTGGCAGAGCACTTTGTCTAAGGCCAGTGCCCCACACGGACGCACACACAAAGCTTTGACTGTGTAACTCACTGAGCCATGATGTAGACTTGGTTTTTGTTTTACAAATGTCCAAAGTCTTTTCTTTGCTCATAAAATCCCTGTTTTAGTTCCACTATTTGCACTGTCTGAAAACTGCAGACAGGGCAGTAGTAATTTCAAATCTAAAAGCTTAAAATAACTGATAAGTATTTAGTTGTACAATAGAAAACAAAATATTTGCATGTTAAATACTATATCATGATAAGTCTGGGTTACTTTTGCCCTTCAGTGCTGAACTGGCGAAAACTCCCATCATGCTTAAGTCATTCTGAGTGTGAGTGAGTCCCCATGCATTCAGCTGTTTCTGGCAGAGCTAACAAAGCCCCTCTACCCTATCACCCCACTCTGACACAGTCTCCCGAGAACATTCACGCACACAGATTCTCTGTGCTGTGTTCAC